>OZ022329.1:31949442-33360275 GCA_963989225.1 Dromius quadrimaculatus | reverse complement strand
GAATAAGATTCCATTCTTATTTTATTGAGACTTCAGTCATATCTGCACGTTGACAAATTTAGTTGTCTTCCTAGAATATATACTGTTCAATTTATGAGATAGACTCATATAATTATCTGATCTTTGTTTACGATTTGAATAGAAGTGATAGATGTTGAAATATATGTTTATATTTATTTACTTCAATTAGAGTTTTATGATCATAGGTTGTTGCTATAAAATAATTGTAAAAATGTCAAATATTGTGTTTATATGTTGAGTATTTGGTTCAAAGAAAATAAAACATTATCTTCGTATTTTTGGACTTATTCTTTTGATTACTATAGGTTATGAGTCCAGAAAATTAGTAAATCGGTATAGTTAAAATTCGTTCAAAAAAGTGTACTGTCACAAAAAGGAATGTCGACAAATATCTCAGGAGTCGCGAATATGGTACCGTCTGATGGACGCGGCTTTCTGGACTGGGAATTTTGAATAAAGACCAGGATGGAACGAGAGAATTGTTTAGAAGCTATACAAATCAAATCAAACACAATGTCTGAGGACGAGTATAAAAAGAGAAATGTTAAGGCCAAAGATATTATGGTGCAGTGGATTTCTGACTCTATACTATCATAGAGTCAGAAATCCACTGCACCATAATATCTCTGGCCTGACCATTTTTTTTTTATACTTCAAACGAGAAATTAATAGCATGAAATTCATTAAGGGCAAGTTATCCGATTTTTTCGATGTCTTCTTCACAGAAGTACAAGAATCAAAATCGACAGGATGTATTCTAAGTGATGAGGAGATTATTTCAATTCTTTTGATCGCAATGCCGAAATCTTTCCAAAATGTAACTACATCTATAGATATTTTCTTTTCTCAATATTCTGAGAGGGTAACTGTGGAATTTGCGGAGAATGAGCTTCAACAAGAAGAATTTCGACAAACTCGGAAAAAAAGAATTGGTTAAGAAATAAACATGAACTCAGAAGTTGCATTTTATTCATCTAAAACTAGAGATACGCGAAAAGGTGAGTCACAGAATGGATATTTTCAGTTTAAATGTCATTTTTGCAACAGAAAAGGGCATAAGAAAGTTGATTGCATGAAATATAAGAACTACGTCCAGAATAAAGAAAAATTAACACCGAGAACAATGAATTTTTGCGAAGAATGTAACTGTCAAGGATACAAGAAAGATGAATCTTATCCAAAAGAAGATATTGCTTTTATAATTGACAACAATGGCTGCAGCCACAATGAAGCATCTATGTATGAATCTGGTAGGATTGTTTTCATTATAGACTCTGGATGCACACAAAATTTGGTAGGATCAGATTATAAAACTTTTCTCGATGATATTCAAGAGGTGAATGTTCAGTTGACTGTAGCAAGGAAAAATTATAAAATTACGGCAACAACACGCGGAATTTCAAGATCAGATTCTTATAATGAAAAATGTTTTAATGTGTTCAGATTTGACTTACAATTTGCTATCAATCTCCAGAGCGGCAAGTGAAGGAATCAGTGTGATTTTTCAAGATGGACAAGTTGATTTTTTAAAAAATGATGAAGTTTTCCTTCATGGTCATCGAGTAGGAAATCTTTTCATGACAGAATTGAAGATAGCACAAGATCAACAACATGTATTTGGTATCTTTAATGATTTAATGCATCGAAGAATGGGTCACTCTTCTGTATTTCCTACAAGAAATTTATGTGAAGTTTGTCTGAAGGAAAAAATGACAAGATCACCGTTTAAGTCTATTGAAGAAGAGAAGAAACCGAAACATTCACTTTAAGTAGTGAGCTCGGATGTCGCAGGTCCAAAAGCTCCTACTACATTTGATGGTTACAGGTATTATGTAACATTCACAGATCATTTCTCGCACTTTACATGTATTTATTTGATAGAGAGTAAAGCAGACGTTTTTGACAAATTGCGATAGAGGAGGTAAATAAGTCATCTTGATTCAAAATTTTTTGCAAAACTCATGGAATTCTTATAGAATATAATGTACCGAGAAATCCTGAGCAAAATGGAGTAAGTGAACGTTTAAATCGAACTATCATGAATATGGCGCGATGTTTAATTTTTGATTCAGGCTTGGAAAAGTCTTTGTGGGGAGAAGCAGTGCTTACAAGTACTTACATTATAAATAGACTGCCTACTGGGTCAAATAGAAATAAGATGCCTGCAGAATTATGATACGGTAGGTAATAAGCTTACAGAATATACGAGTATTTGGAAGTATTGCTCATGCACACATCCCAAAAGATGATCGAACTGGAAAACTTGCTGAGAGATGTTTACCATTCATCTTGATTGGTTATGCACCAAATGGATACCGATTATGGAATCCAAGAGAAAGACAAATAACAACATCACGTTAAGTTAAGTTTGATGAAACTAAGAGACCAAATCTTTCAGTGATGTATCCCGATGCATCTCAAGAAGAACAAGGGTCATTTGAAGAAGATACAAGTGAGACACATCTGGAAGATGTTTCTCAAGAAGAAGAAGAATCTTTTGAAGAAGATACAAGTGAAACACATCAAGAAAATGAACCTTTACTTCGCCGAAGCACTCGGGAATGAAGACCTCCAATTTGGTCTCAAGATTTTGATTTACGTAATATGATGACGGCTTTGTCAGCTGGATTTCTTCTAAAGAAATTGCCAGCGTCATATAAAGAGGCAGTTCAGATGAAAAATGGCTGGGAAGATGCAATTAAAGCTGAGCTTGACGCCTTAATTGAGAACAATACTTGGAATATGGTCAATCCTCCATCTGATGTTCAAGTGATTGATTCAAAATGGGTATTTACTGGAAAAACAGTGAATGGAGCTACACAAAAGAAGGCAAGACTAGTAGCAAGAGGCTACCAGCAATCACAAGTAGAAGAGGAAGTGTACGCTCCAGTGGCAAGAATGATGACATTACGTATTCTTCGGTCAATTGCTGTGGAACAAGGTCTTAAAATTGGACAACTGGATGTAAAGACAGCTTTTTTGAAGAGCACGCTGAAAGAACCAGTATTTATGAAACCACCAGATGGACTGAGCTGTTTACCAGGTAAAATATGTAAACTGAAAAGAGCTTCATGCGGTTTAGGACAAAGTCCAAAATGCTGGAATAATTATATTGATGATTATTTGAATGAGTTAGGTTTTATTTGTTCGAAAACTGATCCATGTTTATATTATAATATGAATATATTCATTTTGATTTGGGTAAAAGATTTGATATTACTAGCTCAGTCAGATGATTCCCTAAAAAATATTGAACAGAAATTAATGATGAGAGTAGAAATGAGAGATTTGTCTGATGAGAGAGAAATCAAGTTTTTAGGTTCAGAGAGATAGAAAAAGGAGTAGATAGAATAATTTTTACTCAAGAACAATTGATCAAAAAGGTTATTAAGAAATGTAACATGTCAGATTGCAAACCTAGCAAGGTGCCTATGATGAATGGATTAAATCTAGTCAAAAGTACAAAATCTGATGTGGATGTGCCATATAAAGAACTTATTGGTAGTTTGATGTATATTATGTTAGGATCTAAGCCTGATTTATGTTATTCAATTTCATATTCTAGAAGATTCCAAAACTGCTATGACAATAGTCATTGGAAAGGTCTTAAACCTGTTCTAAGATATATAAAAGGTACAGAAAATTTAGGTTTAATGTACAAAAGAGAAAATTCAAAAATTAGTTTGAATGCTTATGTTGATGCAGATTTTGCTTCTGACAGTGATAGAAAGAGTATTTCAGGTTTTATACTTAATTTGAATCAAAATTTAATTTATTGGTCATCTAAAAAGCAATCTATTATAGCCTTGAGTAGTTGTGAGGCAGAGTATATTGCACTTTCAGAATGTATAAAAGAATGCTTATTTGTAAGCTATTCACTTTCTGAAATAAGATTTGAAAATATGTATCCTAGTATGGTTTTCGAGGATAATCAATCTTGTATAAAGATTGCTCAAACGTATGAAACCGAAAGGTCAAACATATTGATTTAAAACATCACTTTGTCAGAGATATGTTAGTTGATAATAAAATTCAGTTGAGATATGTACAATCAGCTAAAAACACAGCAGACCTAATGACAAAGCCATGTTCTATAAAAAAAATTAGACTATTTCTGTGGTAACATCAATTTGATTAAATGTTGATATTTTATGTAATCTTGTATTTTATATTATTGTATGAAAATTCTAATTGAGGGTGGATATTGAACTATATATTCATATTCATTTACTCCAATTAGAATTTTATGATCATAGGTTGTTGCTATAAAATAATTGTAGAAATGTCTAATATTGTGTTTGTAAGATGAGTATTTTGTTTAAAGAAAATAAAACATTCTCTTCGTATTTTTGGACTTATTCATTTGATTATTATAATAGATAATTTTAACATCAAGCTACATTCAAACTTGCACTGAAGAATTCTGATTACTTCTTGATTTTGCAAATTTGGTCTTGAAGTAATTGTTCAAATCTTGAGTCTGAGGAAATTTTTCAATTCTTGAAAGTTTGATCCTGTTATATAAGACCAATGTCAAATTTGTTCAGCTTTATCGCTGAATGTTGTTTCTCTGATTTACTTTGTAAAAGTAGTGGGATATTTTTACTATTCTTATATGAATAACATGAAAACGTGACACTTAACGCTGTCAAATCAACGTTCAGGTTCAGAATACGAGAATGACAAAACAAGAATTGAGTTCATGTTAACGCTCGACGTAAATTTACGCTTGATAACAGAATCCCTATGATTATATCTCTCCGTTTACCTTCCTTATTCCTAAATAACTGGATATAGCAATACAATACAAATGTCTTCTGAAAAGTGGGTGTATCAGTTATCTCAGTGGCTATGAATTTTCATCTTCAATAATGTAGCGAACGAATGAAATGTAGATGAGAATGCATTAAAAATGTGAAATACCTGTTGTCTCATGAGACGTTGCAGTGAAAATCACTTATTCAAGAGTATTTCTAAATATCACAGAATAGTAAATATGAAAAAATATGACCTGCAAGTTAAAAATTACTTTCATCTTATTGATAAATTTCTTGGAAAACAATAAAAAGAAGGAAACTGAATAAGTCGAAGCCAGCTAAAAACAATCTTCACTATTACCCTCCAGCAATAACTCAAATCTGTTGGAAAGTTCTTCCCCTATTTTTCAAGTTTTCGTGTTGGTCCATGGAGCAAGTCTGGTCAGTGACCTTAGCATCGTACCGCGCTTATTCTCCAATGACCGCGTGAGATACAACCAGTCAGGGAAATCTTGCGAAAAGCATAGGCTACACGCGGTCCACATCGCAGTCAAACGTTGTTATTTATGATATTTCTAATCTGCTTTGGAGAAATTCATGGAATTATCTAGAGAGCAGAGGTCATGAAAATTTCTCTGCTAGTGCACATAGCCTTAATTCATGCAATGGAGTTGCGATGTGGAACCGAAACTGTAGAGTAGAATAGAAATAATAAACTTGTGACTGAATTCCCGTACATCGTCTTCTACATTTCACGTAACAGTCAGCATCATCTAATACTTCCATTGAACTGCAAGGGATTAGCTGCAACAACCACTACATGACCTCAATATGCTCATCATTCTAGAGATCGTGGACACTTATGGAAACCAGGCTAAGTATCACATCAAGATGTTGCTTAACATTAATAACAGATTGATATCAGCTATCAATCAAAGAAACTTTTTACCAAGATGTAAGCACAATAATATTTTCCTAACTCACATTTCAAATCATTTAAATTGTTTGCAAAATGTTTTACTATCTAATAACCCTTATAAAAATTAAACCACTAACATAATTAATCGATTTGAAGCACAGACAATTAATTCAGAATCAAAAATTAGTCCTCGGAAGATACAATTCCAACAAAATAAATTCCAGCATCAGTATGATACAATAAAACAGAATATTAGTTACTTTCATTGGCACAAATTTCAATAATTTTTGGAAAACAAATCATACCTCATCAATAATAATATAAGACAAACACATATAAAAAAGTTTGACAACCTGTTGAAATTGAACCGTACAGTTATTAATGAAAACCTTTCGCAGGATGACTGGTTTTGTAACATGACGAAAACTGTGTTCCCCAAACGGGTAGTTGATTTACTAGCTCTTGATCCGAAATTCAGTGCACCTCTTGAAACAAATGAATTACCTATTTTCGAACTTATTGCAGACGTGGAATACATTATCTGTCAAACGGATGACAGCGATACTAAAAACCGACACAGAGTTCAAATTACCAACATTATAACTAATCATATGCACAAACTTCATCAAAACAAGAACAATAATAATATGATCAAAAAGTATAGAGAGACGAAATAATTTTTGAAGCAAAATGATGACATTTATATCAATAAGGTCCGGTTTCACCAAAATCAGTTAAATTTATCTTGGGGTTATTTTGAGTTAGTAACTATAGTTACAATTGTATCAACAATGGTCTTCGTATAAAATAGCCTTTGGATAAATTTAACTGGCGTTGGTGAAACTGGCCCTAAAGCTGATAAATCTAACCTAACGGTTGCTATAGATAAAAATGAGTATATCAATAAGATGGATGCTTTGTTGCAGAATGACAGTACTTACACAAAAATTAATACAGATATGACTGGGAAGATTCAGAATGCTAACAATAAACTGGCGAATAATTTATTTGGTAAAGAATATATAGATGCGATAACCAAGAAAAACTTAATATCTGACAACGCAGTTTCACTTCGAATCTACGGACTTGTTAAAGCTCATAAAAATAACTTTCCTCTCCGCCCTATCGTCTCTGGTAACAATTCGGCAACACATAAATTATCCAAATTTTTAGCACGGTTGCTTAGGGATTTGTATGACGATGAATATTACATCCGTAATTCTTTTGAATTTCATGATTTCATCACTACAGTAACCTTAGACCCGGATTACGTTCTGATTTCTTTGGACGTTGTCTCTTTGTTTACAAATGTGCCGTTGGATCTTGTCACCAAAGCTGTAGAACAAAAATATAATATAATCTCCCAACGTACTGATATACCATTGGAAGAACTATTGGATTTGATCACATTTTGTTTTCAAAATTGCTACTTTCAATTTAATGATGAATTCTTCAAACAAACATTCGGCTGTGCGATGGGGAGTTCTTTGTCTCCAGTAGTAGCGAGTCTGGTGATGAATCTTATTCTAAGGGAAGTTTTATCTTTGCTCTCATTTAAAGTTCCGTTTATTAGAAAATATATTGATGATTTGATTACAGCTGTCCCCAAATCTAAGATCAATGAAACTCTTACTGTTTTTAATGATTTCAATGCGCATATGCAGTTTACCGTAGAATTGGAGACAAACAATTTTTTGCCATTTCTTGACATGTCAGTAATTAGAGACAATGATGGTAATATTACCACTAAATGGTACAAAAAGCCTTCTGCTAGCACCAGATACCTCAATTTCAGATCTAACCATCCTAAAGGTCAACTTATCAATGTAGCAAGGAATCTTTTCTCCAGAGCATCACATTTTACATCAGAAATATATCATAATGAAGTAACGAATATGATAACTGTTTTACTACGCACAAATAATTATCCTGTAGGCAGCATTCACGGCATTCAAAATCAAATCAACAGCAGTTTGCATGCTTGCATTGTAAATGTCAACAAAACACCTTTGACAGAGAAGTATTCTACCATTCCGTACATAGGTGGAGTAAGTAGTAATATCAGAAATGTTTTTAGAGACAATGATAAAATTAATTTATTTTCCAAAATTAAAGATAAAACTGATATAGACATGAGATCTAACCTAATCTACAAGATTCCATGTAATGATTGCCCGGCACAATATACAGGTCAAATGAAGCGGTATTTGGAAACACGTTTGGATGAACACAGGCGCAACTGTAAAAATGCTAAAAGAGTGGGTGCCAAGTGTGCGGTGGTTAGTCACTGCATCAACACTGGACATTCTTTTAATTTCGCTGAAACTCGCATCTTACATAACCAGGCTATTCTGCACAAAAGACTAACACTTGAAATGCTATTTATAAAACAAGATGATAATATTGTTAATGAGAAAACTGATACTATAGCCTTGAGCACCATTTATAATAATATATTGAAATGATTTTTGATGTTTTGAAATTGTTAATAAATTTTTTTTTTTCTTATTTTCTTCTCTTGTTTCGTTTAGTCTCTTGTGACTTGCATCCCTGAACATCTTGATGTGATTCTTTTTCATTGGTTGACTCCAACAATTGACTGTTGTGACTTGTGCGTTTTTGCTTTTCCGCATTACACGGGCACCCACTTCATGTAACTTGTACTCAGCCTCTGTCATTCATAACGGTCAGTTGTTGCCAGGTTCAGTTTTTATTTTTCAAAATTTTTTTATATATACATTTATTTATTCTTTCATTTTTGACAAAGAACATTATTTTTTTCTCATTTTTATTACATCGACTTATAAAAGGAAACAAAATATTTATGTTAACACTACAGATGACAACATACACAAACACTAATTCTATTGTAAGTACACTGTTCATTACACCTTGTTTTTTTTTCCCCATTCTCACACTTGTGTATAAATGTAGCACTCCTGAAGATGGTCAAGGTGGGACCGAAACTGTAGAGTAGGATAGAAATAATGAACTTGTGACTGAGTTCCCGTACATCGTTTTCTTCATTTCACGTAACAGTCAGCATCATCTAATACTTCCATACAATTTTCAACTTACCGCTTTTGCTCATGGGCCACAGTTTGCCGGTAAAATCAACATACCACCTCAAATAGAGGGCCAACACATGGAAACGCCCAATCGTGCAAAATAATTATCCGAATATCAAGGTCAGTGAGTATGATAGTTTGGAGGCCGAGCCTTGGCAAGGATCACAAATATCACGCGAAATCGGTACTGTACTTATTGACCGTGATGCTCACAAAAAAATTTGCACGATTGGAAGATCAATACAGAATATTAATCTTAGTTTTCTTTCTCAAATTGAGTTACCACTGATGAATTTTTATTTGCTCTCAGCTATGAATTCACAATAGAATGTCAAACATGACGTTTGACATTTTATTATGAATTTTTCACTAACGACCTCTGCCCATGGACGGTAAGTCAGCATAACCATAGTGTCCATAATAACCATAGTTTGCACAGTAGAATCGACATACCACCTCGAATTGAGGGCCGGTAGACACATGAAAACGCCCAATTATGCAAGAAATAGTTCAGAAAATTTTAATGTAGGGGAACTAGTACTTACTGTAATATTTATTGCTCTGAAAGAGGAGTTGTCCAAAATTGGAATAAAAGTCACTATTCAATAAATGAATAGAAAATTAAAAGTCTCATTTCACAGTGAAACACTAACACTATTCACTTCTCACTGATTACTATTAAACTCCAAATAAAGACCGCGTTTATCTCTTTTTACAACCTATTCATTTTTTACACTGCTTGCGCACTTGAAATTCACAACTTGAGATTGACCATTAAACTATTCCCTCAAGTCGTTTGCTTGCCTTTATATATGAAAACCCGTTTTCTAGAAAGTTCCAGATTGAGTCTAGTACATGCTGCTAGATTTTTTCATCGTGCGTGGCGGTGTAGTGCGGTGCGATGCAATACAACGAGGACGGAAGGCTCCGCCCAGATAAGGGCAGGTCCAAGCCCACCCTAATTCTAGAAATTTCTACACTTTCGCATGTTATATTGCTCCCTTCTTATAAGTGTTTCGTCTCGAAACACATCTTCATGTCTATCTCAGAATCGACACTGGCTGTCCTTTGTGCAACCAGTATTTTGGTAAAAGAAGCAGTCAACAGTTTTTGCTCTGATTGGGCCTACTTGGTGGAAACAGCAGACCAATATTTGAATTCTGCTGTTCTGGAATATTTAAATTCTGCGACTTTCAAATCTCTAAACAACTTCTTGGACGCCATTTTCCAATTTCACAAAGCAGCAATCAATAAAATACTAAATTGTTCATAACAACCCCGCACCTAACACCACTGTAATGTTCATTGCTTGAGGAAAAATATTTTATTATCAAATAGAAGTCATTATTCGAGAAATGAATAAAAAATTAGAAGTCTTATTCTACGATGAAACACTAACACAAACATTATACAATCTACTTCTCATTAATTACTGATGAATTCTAATTACAAACCGCGTTTATCTATTCTTGGAGCTCATTCATTTATTACACTGCTTGCGCACTTAAAATTCACTGCTTGAGATTCATCATTAAATTATTCCCTCTAGTCGTTTGCTTGCCTTTATATATGAAAACCTGTTCTCTCGAAAGTTCCAGATTTGGTCTAGTATATGTTGCTAGATTTTTCTCATCGTGCGGGGTGGTGTGGTGCGGTGCAGTGCGTTATAACGAGCGCGAAAGGCCTCGCTCAAACAAGGTCAGATCCAAGCCTACCCCATTTCTACGAATTTCTACACTTTCGCACGTAGCATTAAGAAACGATCTCTTCTTTTCGTATAGTATCTCTTCTTCACATCATTCCAACAGCGCTAGATCAAAATTAGTATATTGGACACAAGTTAGGCGAAGATTCAATAAATTTTGAATATAAATATGGTCTTGGAACAGACTGAAGTCACTTCTTTGGAAGATAGTTCTTCGAATAATCTTTCAAAGTATTCTAGTGCATTTTCCGTTCGACGTCTTCTTGAAGTCCGTAAAAGGAGCTCAGTTCAGTTCCAGCCATTGTTTTGCTATATTTTGAGCCCAGAGTTATTTTGCTGTTTTCAAATCTTTTTTGCAAAGGTTAGGAGCGTGGGCTACACTCATAGCCCAGACCTCTTTGTCTTGCTGCAAATCACACATAAATGCTTCTGAGCATGCGCAGCTCCAAGTCACTGCCAAAAATATATTATTGCTTGATAGTAATAAGCAAGTGTCAGTGAGCAGGGGTGCATGCATGAGCTATTAATCACTGGACTGACCTAGGCTACAATTGTAGCCTATGCGCCTGAACACGTAAGTTCTCCATGTTTACTAGTTTTGTGACATTTTCACCTCATAATAACTCAAATCTCATAAGGAATTACTACAGAATATCTCAGAAGAGAAGTTAGTCCAAATATGCCAAGGATATAATGTAACAAAAAGCACTCGTCGATGACGAACGGTAGTTCTTCATTAGCTCTCAAATATCACAGCCGTAAATTCACTATGAATTCATAAAACAGATTTAATGGATGAAAAAATTGTGAGAGTGGATTTTATATAAAAATTTTGTGGGAGAACTTATGACGCCACAATTTGAATTCAAATCCATAATTTTGATGATACTTTTTTTTGGAATTTGCGAAGAATTCGCGATATAATTATGTGCCATATTAAAATTTTTTTTCCAGTTCTCATTCTTCAATTTTTTTCTCTAATTTCTAGATCAGTTTTAGAGCTAATACATACTATCAAATAATAAATAGATCACAAAAGAATATATTCTACATTTTTACGAACTTTTGGATTGCACTGCTATATTTCATTTGAATATTGGGGGTCGATTATTGAATACTACTTCTTTCGAACTAGGAGTATTTTTTATTCAGAAATATTCACTTTTCCTTCTCGCTAAGAGGTCTAACGCTCTATATTTGAAGCATTGTCTTGGATTTTCATGAAAGTTTCCGATAGAAAAATTTAATTAATATGGACTACAATTGTAGCCCACGTGCTCAATGCCGTTATTGAAACCAATGAGTCTCACAAATGGTTGAGGTCATTCTGTTCTATTTTTCCGTCCGGAAGCCAATTCTGCTTTGCGAACGTTAGATAAACCTAACGTAGCTTCACTGCTGACGAGGTCTCTGTTGATTTCGCAGCGATAGATTGATTTACCGTAGAATCACCGTTGAAGAGATCATTGTTTGCTTCACAGCGTTGAACAAGTTCAACGTAAGGCTACCGCCCAAGAAGTCATTGTTGATTTCGTAGCGTTAGATTGATTTGATGTAGAATTTCCGCGGAAGAGGTGATTGTTGGCCTCACAGCGTTGAATGAGTACAACGTAGAATCTCTGCTGAAGAAGTTACCGTTGGCTTCACAGCGTTAGACAAATTCAACGTAGAATCACCGCTGGATGGGTTATTGGTAGCTTCACAGTGTTAGAACAGTAGAGTAGAGTCACTTTTTAGAAATCAACCCGGTTTCTCAAGCATAAAACAGTTTTTCAAGTCAATCCACTGCTAGAGAAATTGCTTCACGATTCTGCAAACGTCGATTGTCTTGAGCAGTCGCTTTGTTGTCGTCAGCCTTAAGTCAATCTACCTCCGTGCATATTCCTATAATATATATGTATATGCTCACCAGATTCATTTTTTGTTGTGTGCAAATAAATCTCTTAGTGACACTTACCTTCTTTATAGTAGCTATCTATTTCTTTCTTTGCTCCAATTTGGAAAACGGTTGAATTGACAAAAAAAATTCGTTGTTCATTTGTGCAATTCACAACACAACAAGCATTGTGGCCCATTTCCTTCTTGAGTTCAAACAGCGACATTCACGTGGAATTATTGCGGTGAGTTTAACATTCCCGAAGGATTTCACATATCTGCCACATCATGCGCTGCGATTGATTTGACATGCCTCCACCATGCACTTCGCACATTGTCAATAAGGCATCCAACCAAAAGTGCTTGTAGTTATGGTACCAGGCCCCCTATTCTAATTCATAGAGACGGCTTGAAGACAAGTCACAATCTCTTTGTCGATGACGTTACATTTATAGGGACTTGAATATTATGTGTTGGTGTGGACTTTATTATCAATAAATTTATGGTGGTAATGAGTAAGTGTTGAAATTGAAGACCACTGAATTAAATCTTTGTTATTTTGCAATATCAATAAAAAAATGTATCTATTCTATAATTTATGATAACAGTAAATATTCAGAGTCACGATACTTATGATTAATAAATAGTCTCTTTGAATAATGTAAAAGCTTCAAGTGAAGTCAGATAACATGCCACGATTATTCTCACTTGACCACTTCTACTCGGCAGTCGAAATGAATATCTGTCAAAAAAAAATTACATCATATCAAACAGATTGTCTCGATCCAGTCTCGTCCACTTAGAAGACTATCTGCAACAATGACGTCATAAAACCATTTCTGCAATAGTCCGCTAGGTGGTACATGTGTCGAGTGTTTCCTGAATGACATCAAAAGACTTTCTCCATGAATTAGAATAGTTCTTATTTGATATTCATCTGTCAGATTTAGGATTTCGAAGAAACCTATAGCCCCTCTAAGTGTCAGTTTAATGACTTCATCAGGATTTATAATAGCCTTTCTGAAGATGATAGGTCGTATACCGGAGATCACAAAAACTCTGCAATGAGGAAAATATACCAATCTTATTTGGATGATATCTTAGAGTGAGATGACCTGAGTAGATTCCTGTGAGGAATCTAACGGCCCCCTTCTATAGTTCAAGGACTTCTTCTTTCTCTTACGTAGAGGATTCAGGAATCATTTAATTCGTGTTAATACTGAAACCTTCTTTAGTGTTTGCTAGATAATTAACTTATGACTTTAAGTGACCCTTGAGGATGCTCCAAAAAGATTCTGGCTCCACGAAAGTGAGTTCGATCCCCTTTTTCGTTTCCAAATACGTTCTTTTTTGGAATATACCATGGTGCAATGTTTGTACCTTTTCCTATTTCCAAGGTGGCAGTAGGAAATTAAAAAAGGTAATGTTTCTTCACTATTTGGTGGCAAAAACTTAATGTACTGCTGATTGACACTAAATTTAAGTAATGGAATATCCTACCTTGTAAGTGAAGACCCAGGCTAGCTATTAATAAGGGCACCAGAAATATTTTACCTGAAAAATAGGAAATGGGCGCCACTCCCAGGAAATGATCAAAGGAGAAAAAGGTACTATTCTGGGAGACAATAGCGACAGCAAAAAAGAAATAAAGCATAGACGTCGAAATCAATCATAAATAAAATTATTATTAATTTCAAGCAAAGAATTCCAAAATTATAATTCAAAAAATTTGTAACTTACGAAAATGATTGAAGCTATTATACAAAAAAAAATCTCACTGCAACAGCCAAAAGGGAACTGGAGAGCACGTCACAGACGTTCAAAATTACGTTACAAAAACTAGCTAAATATCCTCTTCAGGCGGAACTCAAGACCAGTTTCGGCAGAGAAGATAGATGTCGAATTGGTAGCCACAAAAACAACGTCAGACAAGAACGTTCCCTGAATTAAGTAAAGTTGATCTTGCGTCTTATAGGGCTTTGATAAATACCCAACGGTCCTTGAAGGTGTTAAGGTTGGCCGTGCGCTTGGTCGTCAACTTCGGGAGATATTAATGTTCTTCTTAAATTCGTAGACGTGTTGATGTTTTTTCTTAATTTGAAGTTGGTCAAAAACTAGTCTCAAGTGGCCACTGGTCCCTAAGATTCCTAGCAGTTTACACTGAAAACAAACAACCCAACCAGTATCCAATTCAACTGAAACAGGAGGTTCCTAAAAAAAATTCGAGAGCTCTCTTCAAACGTGAAGCGTTAAACTTGAATGAATAAATTTAGATTCAATTAAAAAAAACTAATAAACTGTAAATTTAGTTAAAGTTAAATAAAATAATCAGTAAGTTATTTATTTGTCTGATTTTAAATAGTGCACTAAAAAGTAAAAAAAAACTACGCTGAGCATTAAAGAGAAGAAAAACAAAGAAAATACAAAGTCTAGCAGGACAAGAAAAAGGATTTATTAGCGACGAGTCGATAAATTTACGAACGTGGTTCGTTACTAAAAAAATTGGATCAATCTTCACAAACTCGTAGGATTTTCCAGCTTAAAAACGGGAACTAAAGCCCACAACAAAATATTTTAAGCTTTGGAAACAAAAAAACTACAAAAACAACATAAGAAACTAAACTACGAGTTGTTGAATGACAAATCCGCAACGCATTGGATCCAAAATATAGTTAAATTATGTATTATCAACCACTTTCACTAATCATTCATACAGCACACATACTTAGGTGAGGAAAGGTAAAGAGAGGAACGAAGATAGCCACAAATCTCGTAGGTTTTATTACTTCGAGTGTATAAGTATATAAAAAAATAAATTTAGAACAAAAATATTAATTTTGTAGAAAAAATTCAAGATAGTAAAAAGGTTTTGAGCACAAAAAAACTAACAAATAATTAAGGATGAAAGAAATAAATTTGGAAAACAAAAGGTTAACCACGCGGGTCGCCTCAAACGAAATCACTAGAAAAATAATACTGAATTTGGAATAACGTGAATAAAAATAATAAACGAAATACTTACAAAATCATAACACTGATTTTAAATAAATAAAATAATCACAAAATTTAGAACAACAAGAAAAATCACAAGACTACTCAAAAACAACCGTCTGCAACAATAGCTCCGACGCAAGAGAGCGAGCAAGAACCAGACGCGCCGACTCCCCAAGTTAGCGCTTCAATCAAGTGTCATACGAACGTACTATTTTACAAAATTAGTGCGAATCTGCTACATAGATGGCGACATGTGTATGCAATGGGAAAACAATTGTACAAAAAAAAGACGTCAGACGAAATTTTTGTAACATGTTGTCAGATTTAGTCAGTATTTGTAGGTTTTTGAGTTTCAGACTAGTTTTGGTTCATATGTAAATGATCAAGGAGCTTTCAGCACAGCTAGATTGTTTGGCATTAGGGTAACTTTTGCTCCCTTGATATGTTACAGCTAGAAGGTGACCCTCTAATATGCACTCTTAAAGTCGTCGATCTAAGCGTCATGTGGCAGGATAGTTTGTCAAGCCCGATTAGACGGGAGACTTATTCTTATGACGTAAATTCCATCACTTTTTTCGTTATCTATCATCTTGCACCACTGCAAAAAGCTACTTGATCTCCTGCTTCAAGATTATCGACCAAAACTCTATCTTATAATGTATGTTTCAAATATGATGAAATAACGTAGATAAAATTGGGTTGGCTACTTTACTATTCTCTTTCAGAAATATTATATCAAGTGCCAATCCGTAGAAGTAAAGTAAGTTCTGGATCTGGCCCTGTCTGGGCATGGCCTTCCGTCCTCGTTGTAACACACCGCACCGCACCATACTGCTTCGTACGGTGAAATGTTCTAGTGATATTCTAGACTTGCCGAGAATATATCAAGAAACGGAAATCTGTATAAACATGAGTAAACGATGAGCAATAGGGCAGTGGATGTCAAACAGTAAAATAATGAAGCAGTGAGTGATCAATGTAAATGAATAGTTGAAAATGAGTATCTGCGGCTTAGTTTGATAGTAGTAAGTGGTAAATAAATTATATAGTGTTGCGTAGTGATATTTTGGAAGAATAAAACTTTTATTTCATATTCCTTTCATAAAATAGTGACTTTTATTTTAAGAATAAACAATTTTCTCCTGAGCAATAAACATCACAATACCATCTAAAAATCACAATGTTTCAATTCTCAATATTTTTATTGAAAGGTTCACTTGAATAAGCCCTTTGTATCAAATTTTCCAGTTGATATTCTGCGGTGCAGGCAGCATCGTAGCTAGAGTCATTCGTACCTAGGCAAATACTTTCATATTGCGATGTTTAAAGATTGCATATACAAATCAAAATGTTCATCATTGTTCATATTGATTTATTACTCAGCTGATTGGACTCCTTTTGGGTTTGCGCCTCTGGCGCGTGTCCCTGATGCCAGGCTCTAGCTATAACTCTCAGTTATGCTCCCAATCCTGCTAAATACCGATCTGAAAAATCTGACGTGAACATCACGTGATTCATTTGTACATCATTGGATATATAAAAATACAAAAACCAAATCAAACAGTGGAAAGATGTACCTACTCATTATGAATCATTATGAATCATGTGAAATAATTTACAACCAATTTGTATTTTATAATTAATTCATGTAATTTATAATGAGCAAAATAATTTGTTGTCAATAAGAAAGCATTTGCAATTATGGAAACGTACAATCCATGATCTAATTTCAATGATTCCGATTCCTACGAAAATTTTGGAGAACTGTTTAATAAGGTGCAGTTTTGGCTCGGTCGATCGCAACTATAATGCGAAGAATACAACTGGATGTTATGGAAGTGTTTGATACTAATTTCAAAGATGCTCAATGCTCGGATGACGTGTTGGTGCAAAAATGCAAGAACAATCCCAAAATACCTCATACGATATGTAATCAATTTCTCTCTTGCAATATGATGAGTACATTCCGAATAAAACTCTATTGTATTTCACAAATGAAAGCTGTGATTATCGTTATTGATAAGTGCTTTACATAAAAAACGTTTCTATATAGCTAATGGTTTTGTCACATTTATAATTTGGTTCATACGAGAACATTCATTTCAATCAAATTTCATGGAAATCATTCAGGAGTAATAGCCACAGATTCAATTATCAACGTATCCGACAAATTGTAGGACAAATACCATATTCATACAATAAATTGTGATGAAAGATCTGAAAGATCGGTTTGTATTGAATGTTCATCTATACTGTATTTGTATATATTTATATTGATCATAATACTGCTCCACACTTGGAAACTATACCATTATTTCAACCTTTTTCATATGAAAAGTATGCAGGGAGCGGGCCTATTATCATAGTGGCAGGTGTACCAAAATTAAATTCCTATCTCCAATTCAAAATAGTATATTCCTCAAGTATTGGAATATTACGGTCCTGTTCAGTTGATCACAATCGTAATGCGAGATGCATAACTTGGTTTTATAGAAGTGCAAAATATAAAGTTTTTATATTCTACGACTAATTGTTTCGATTTATCGGGAATATTTGAAAAGGCAGTTATATAAAATGCACTTCTGGCTCAGACTATTTTATTCATTCACTCCAATACTGAGAACTGAGACATGAAACTTGATAAAAAGTAATTACGTACAAATTAAGTTTGAATTGACTTTGAACCATCATCAATTTCAACGAATTTTTTCGGGCGCCAGCTTAGTTACTCCGCAAATGATTCTTTCTTTGTAAAACATGAGCTTTGTAATCTCAATAAATCAATATGTACATTCTAGGAGCAAAATGCGATTCGTGGAACTAGGGATTATTACCAACATATTAAAAGAAGTCATAAAACACAGTGATATGATGATGATAATAAAAATGATAATGATAATATGAATTCTTTATTGACTGGCAGCCAAAAACATCTAATTCGTAAAGGAAGATATGTATACACAAGAAATATATAAGCACAAAAAGGCCAATAAAGCTTGATTTGATAAATAACATAAATAAACTAGATTCAATACAGATATACAAAGCGGCGCGATCTAGAATACTTAACTTAACTGACTGCAACGAAAGTAGGGCGAACCAATAGACATTGAGTTCCAAGGAGAATGTAAATAAATCTGTCTCTTAGCTTTGCAACATAGCACAAGATAAGATTATTCACGTGGCTAGATGTTATTCGCAGGCTTTAATTTATTACCAAGCTGAAAAATGAACGAAGATATCTTATTTAAAGGTTGAACTTCGCTGAAATCACAAACATCTCCTTGATTGATAGCTGCTATTTGTAGTGCGATTTAAAAGTTTGTTGTTGACGTGAGGAAAACTTTTTTCATATTTATCAGCTACTCGTCTGATTGCTACACCGCCAGATATCGCGGAGTCAAGTAATCCAGATGTCGACTCGAGCTGTTATTTTCAGATAAGGCAGATTGAGCCTTGAGTTCAATTTTTTCTCATTCCATCCAGATAACTGTTTTGACATTGACCAAAGCGTCGCAAGAATATTTGCTTTTTCTAAATGTTTCTGGCCCAGATATTTCAATATTTTCACATAAAACGTAGAATTACAATTTACTTATTTTAGAAATCATCTCGCTATGCTACCTGAGACTCAGTTGAGCTATTGCTTCACAAATCAATAGTTTGAGAATGAGAATATATCTGAATAGCTGTTTATCTGAGTAGAATATTAACGCTCATAACTGATTCACTCACTCCGTTACGCTCTGAAATAGAGATATAGATATAAGTCAATCACAGCAACAGGCTAGTACAGCAGTATTTTGCTCAGAACTTGAGCGTTGGTCTATTGTTCGACAGAACAAAGCTCGAATCGCGTTAAGTGAGATTAAAACTTTCATATTTCACATGAAAAGCCATTTCATCAATATTACTAATCTAAAGCATGATCATTTCCATTCAAGATATTTTATGTAAGTTTTTATGTGATGAACATATCATCTATTTGACTGACGACCCGTCACTTTTCAATGGGCGCCTCATGTGCCTTGCAAAATGCAAACTTCCAGTATAATATATTGATCTAAAAACTCGGGTTTTCCGAGGATATTTCAAAAATCAATCTTCATTCTTGATATAACAGGTTTGGCTTGCTCAGATAATAATTACTCGGAGAATATGCACACTTCAGTTCTTGTTTCCTGATATCATATAGAAACATCTCTTTTGAATTAAGATGGTTACCGATAATAACCTACCAAAGTCGGTTATCATTACCGACCTCTGATCAAGACAAGACCAAGACAAGAAGTGTTTTTTATTTCCCAAGACAAGACAAGAACGTACTATCAAGAATCAAGACTTCTTGTCAAGAAATCTTGATATCTTGACAATTAATTATTCAAATCTGCATATTTATTACTCTATTATTGGAATATTGAAATCTGCTGTGGTCATCACAGTTTTTCCGGATAATAAATTTCATGGCCAGTTTCATCAACGTTTCATGAATTCAGGAGAATCATACCAACTTTCAAAGTGACATCTGTCATTGTCAAACTGACAGTTCAAAGTGACAGCGTCATTGTAAAAGTGACAGCGTTATTTCCAAAGTGACAGCGTTATTGTCTAAATGACAGCTGTCATGGTTATGGTGACAGATGGCGTCTTACAATTATCGTATTCCGCTAACAAAACTGCTTCGTGGTAGAACAAACGAATACAGCCTATATTAACCAAAAAGAGAACCGAAAATCATCGATGTTGCTCGAATCTCGAATCTCGGTAGAAATTGAAGCCCCTCGGTTTTTTTCGTAGCTATTCGGCCATATACCTATAAATATATATACCAACGACTTGAACCTGACAGCGTACGGGATCCTTTATCTCTTTTCTTCTGCAAGTCTAAGCAGCGCATGGTCACAGTCTCGATTTTCATTGCCTGATACTTAAGAGCTAGTGTTCGAAACATATACCTATAAATATATGGGTATATGTATTCGGCCGCCCTGCCCGCTGACAGTTTTGTAGGCCAAATACGATAAATATGAGTATTTTAGGAAATAAAGTCTTTTTCTAGACTTTCTAGTTGAAAAAGCTCATTCACAAATTTAAACCTATTCGGGGGAGTGAAAAGTATCGGTGACTATGATTTTCAAAACAAATATTTGTTACATAGCGAAAGCATAAGTCGTCAGTTTTCGCTGATTGAATCGTTTATATAGAAGAGAAATGTATTGGTAGAGTCCCCAATACTCTAAGAAAGTTGTTAATTCTTAGCAACATTGCTATATCATATAACAATAATAATTGCAAATACTGATCAAAACATAAAAATGACAGACTTTTCATTTATTTCTATAGGTGGCAATCTTGGGAAACGTTGCTAGAATTGACTCATAGCATAACTGACAGGGAGGATAAAGGGTAGACACTAACGCTAAGCTGAGTGTTCAGATTGGATAAAACAATGGAGAAAGGGGATTCTCCCTTAAAGTCAAGATCAAGAAATATCAAGAATTCTTGAAACAAGACAAGAAATGGACAAGACAAGTAATTTTTATTTTCTTGTCTTGAAAATCAAGACAAGACAAGAAATGGTCATCAAGACAAGAAATCTTGTCTTGATGAAACACTAGTTGGCAACACTAAAATCAAGTAACATTGTAAAATAATAGGGTTATGTTGAATTGTTGAATAATATTGATGGAATGTTCAATTGTAGATGCTTCATTTTGTTAATAAGAAATATAATTTTATATATCAAATGAAGATGCTGGAATATCTAGAGCGTGCGTGTATGAATATCAGGAAGAATATAACAAAAACATGTGAGCTGCTAACGTGATGATATCTTTTTATAGGATATTGAATGATTCAATTAGGTACATATCTAGAAATTATACGATAATTTTAAGTCATGCATTACTTATAGTTCATTAAATCCACGGTACAGTTATCGCAAGTCATGTAAATTGTAGTATTCCCCATATTTACAGATCAATTTTTGTATGAAGTATTTATTGTTGCACTTTCATCTGGCCTCATTGGAATATTTATTGTTTCATTGTAAACTTTCAATGGCTCAGTCGCATATAATGGAGACCTAGAGGACATATGATCGGAATAGGAAGATGTAGAAGGAATAGACATATCATCAGCAGTAGCTGCATTTGATGAATTAGTCGATGTAGTTTGGATTATTCCGGCAATCCTTTTTTTGTCTGAGATTGATCTCTCCACATAGCCCTCCGTGACTGTGGAAGATTTCCAGCCTTCGTGACGTTTCAATGATAAAACTTCGCCCTCATTTTCTACTAAGATGGTAGTCGAAGTACGACGCAATGGATGACCTGTGTAACTTTGAGTATTCTGCGGCTCCAAAAACGTAGGCTTCATATTTTGAAAACCAATAAATAGATTTTAACATATCTGGAGTAGGCCTCAAACCAAGGTACTTCTTCATTATATCTATTCATAACGGTCCTACTAGAATAAATTTTCCAGACAATTCCTTTTTTCTTTTCTGGCTGGCTACGATAATAATGTCATCTCGAACATCCATATGCTGCATATGCAAATTACAAAGCTCATCGGTGCGACAAGCTTCAGCTAACCCAGTCACAAAAATGGCCTGCGATACAATATATTTATAAGCAAGTTTTTAGAATCTATTACCACAATATGGAAAAATACTTTTGTTGAGAGGAATGCTCCATCTGGCGCTTCTGTAAAAAATTTCTTGATTTCATCTTTTGAAAATACATTTGATTTTTTCGGTGTATATGTGCGTTTCGACATTTTGAAAAAGAATTTCATTTGAAATATGTTGATATGTCTATATCATCTTCAAGTAGAATAGTTGATTTCAACATAGAAAATATAGTCCCTAAACTGGAAACCTTCTTAGTACATGACTGTTCTTGGAGATATGCCAGCAACACATTTTCAGAGATTTTAGTTACCTTTTTTATCAGACACCAATCTCTGAGTATGGTATACACTTTCATATATTTCGTTGCCTTGGTGGTGGAAAGAGCTGAGCTACTTTAGTAAGTGTGTGTCTCAGCTCACTTCACCATCAAGACGACGAATTACTTTTCGATTTTTCTGGCAGTAATAAATTCAGCCTGCTGCCTGAACTCTGAAGGAGTGCGGTTATCGTAACTCTCACTACTCATAATTATTGGTAAAAACTGATGCACACAAGATTAGAATGATTCAAACTGAAGAAACCTCAAACGTTCAAAAAAAAACAAATGAGACAACCAGAAAATATGTAAGTGCTAGTAGTGAATAGGATAGTATATATACCTTGGTAGGAAAGACCATCATTGACCAGCGTCTTATATACAATCTTGACTCTAGGGCTGAGAGGGGATTCAACTCCCCTGAGTGTCAACCTCACCTTCACGTGGTAACCTCCAGATAACGCTAACAAGGGTCTAACGACCGAATATAGGCGGTATATTCTTGTGTATAAATGGGAGTACGAATGGAAGTATGAATGATCAGTGCAGCGTTTCTCCCGCGTACGGCAGGGCCTTGTTCCAGGGCTTGCGTCGTTGGTGTCGCGGTCGCGTGCCGCTTTCCGCCCGCCTCTTTGCTGGCCAAGTCGCGGTCGATAGTTCCAGTAGCCTGACGTTGGTGGGAGGGGGTCCTCACAAGCCGCCGTGCCATGCCTTAGCGGTATAAGATTCGCAACAGGGTAGACATGGAGAGGAGGGAGGCCTGAGAGGAGTAAAAACTCAAAAATGGCGCCCGGTATGGACCCCCGTGGACGACAGTTAGCTGGAGCTCACGTGGTATCAGAAGCGGAGCGGAGGCGCAGAGCGGAAGCCACGTAGGGTCGTGATTGAGTTTTGGTAACGAAGCAGGCGGGAGGTGGTGCGTGCCGTGGTACTGACGGGGTGGGCACCGGGGTGGGGCCCTGGCGTGTGTGGGGTGAGCGTGGCGCTGAGAGTGGATGTGTGCATGCCTAGTATGGAAGAATTGTGTGAGATTGAGGTGTGAGATTGAGGTATGTGTGTGTATGAGTGCAAGCAGGAGTGTTGCGGGTGACGAAACCGATAGCCATAGAGGCAACCGTCTAGGAGAAAGAAACTCCGAATCAAAACCATGGGTGAATAGGACTCATTAGTCGTGGTTAAGGCAACCCGTCTAGGAGAGGAGACTCCGAAATTAAACCTAGGAGAAGGTCACTTCGAAATAAAACAATAACCATGGAGAGGAGTGATACTGGAACTAGTCTAACGGGCAGGTCCTCAAAGCAAGGGAATCTCGTCGCTTGTCTCGGCAAGTGCTGCCCCACAGGGTACGGGGTGGGCAAATATCGCTTGTAGATCGAGAGCAAAGTACAACATTGTATTGGTGGAGGTGATAAGCATGAGAATTATTGCATGCTACATCAGCCCCAACTGCACAATGGAAGAGTGCAAGGTATTTCTGCAGGAACTAGAAGACGTAGTCAGAAGTACTAGTAATAGTATATCACATCTGAGGTGGGAAGTATCTCATTACAGCCGAGAGCTTATTATATGACTAAGAGGCGAACCCTCAAGGATCAGATATAGCTCGAGGCTGATATGAAATCCCCACCATTTTATTCACAATCATCCAATATTCTCCGAAAAATAATTGATCTAATTCCATCCTTTTTTCAACAAAGTAAATTGATGTGGTAGTCTATGGAAACAAGAATGTTTTGAAAATTCAATTTGACATTTGTAGGATTCATGATTTATGAATCAAGTTATTCATACGTGTATCCATTGAAATTGTGATTAGTGCAAATATCAATGAGTTATAACAATAAAATGGAGCTATTTACTTGCCCCGAATCACACAAAAGTGCTACGGATGTGAGCTCATAGCGATTATGCTCATAATTTTGCAAATTTATGAATTCATGACACATAGATTTTCCCAAAATTGCAACATAAATCCGCTTCTTCTCAATATTAATTGTTTCATTTGGATCATTAGATTATATAATCGTTATTTTTGACAGCACGAATAATTTTACTCCAACAATGATTGATGAATGCTGCTAGGCAGCCCTGCATAAACATTTCCCAAGAGATGGAAGTATCGCTTCCGGCTCGTGAACTAGTCATTGCAGTTGGAAATTACATATTTTCCAACCTTCAGATGGTTGAGAATTGCCATATTATTATAATGATTGTGAATAAAGAAATTCTTTTTGGGAGGAGACTTCAATTCCAAACATGCAGAATGGAGGTCTCCTATAACTGATAGGAGAGGGGTCCTTTTGTCAGAGATAATAGATAAGAATGATCTCTGTGTATGTAATACAGGAGGCGTACCGACATTTAGCAATGCGAATGGTAGCTCGTACATTGACATCACAGCATATTCCGAGGCGCTATCTGCGATGATTAAAACTGGAAAGTGGACGTGGACGGAGGATCTATGAACTCATGAAGAAACATATTTTTCAGCATTGAGAAAGGGGACAAGAAAGCAAAACTTATTACAAGACATAGGTGGAATACTAGGACACTGGACTTGGAAAAGGTTGAGAAAGATATTGAGAAACTAACAAGTGCGAAAGACGCAAAAAGTAATATCAGGCACCTACATGAGCTTGACGATAGAGCAATGAAGAAATCAATAGCGGCAACACACGCTGAAAAGTCTTCCGGTGGACCCCACAGATTAGAAAACTGAGAGCTGAATTTATTAACGGTGTGAAGCCAGGGTTACGGATAACATAGTGGTGGAAGAGGCAAGAGCAGAATATAAAACAGCCCGAAGAACGCTGGGCTCCCAAATCAAGAGGGAGAAACAAAATAGATGGGAAGAACTTATAGCATCTGTGGAACAGGATGTATGGTGAAAGCCGTACCAAATAATTGTGGGGAGGACATAGCTAGCAATTACAATTATGCCCGCAGAACAGGTATCCAAAGAAGTGATAGAGCAACTGTTCCCAAAAAGTGCTCTTTGGCCGTGGGTTCACATGTTACCGGCTGGATATATCCCATTTATCGAAGAGGAGGCTAGGCATGCGGCAACTAGGATAAGGATAGGCAAAGCTCCGGGCCCTGATGGAATACCCCCTGAAATGGTGGAGCAGGTAGCTACAGAGAAACCAGACTGGCTTTTGCCAGCTTCCAATAACATCATAGAGATAGGGATGCATCCGCCAATATGGAGGACAGCTGAGCTAGTACTGATCCCAGAACCTGGAAAAATAGATATGAAGACGGCGTCGGCATACAAGTCACTCTGCTTTTTGGACACAACCGGAAAACTGCTAGAGCATTTGATTGCTAGCAGAATTAACCGACATCTGGAGGGGAGGAATCACCTATCTGATAACCAATATGGCTTTAGATCGAAATAATCAACGGTACAAGCCATGAAAGTGGTGCAGAACTGTGCTGAAGAAGAAAGGATGGAAGGTAAATCCAGGGGTCCATGCTCACTGGTTACAATAGATGTAAAAAGTGCCTTTAACAGCGTACTTTGGCACAGGATGATGGATGCGATGATGAGAATAAAAATATCGACCTACCTTATTGATATTATAGGGACATATTTAGAATTCATCACAATGGCGAACAGTACCGCATGACACGTGGCATGCTTCAAGGATCTATCCTTGGCCTTCTGCTATGGAACATTTTCCATGATTATATTCATCGATTGGACGTCCCAACAGGTATACAGCATGTGGCATATGCAGACGACCTTGCTGTCTTAGCTACTAGCATGTCAGAACAGACTCTGATAGATAAGGTCAATATTCATTAGGCATGATACAAGTATGGATAGAGGACCATGAAATGAAGGTCGCGGTAGAGACGACAGAAGCTGTCCTCCTGATAGGTAGGAAGCACTGTGGTCCAGTTGAATTTTTAATGGATGGGGTTGCCATTAGACCCAAACCTAGTTTTAGGTATTTAGAACTGTACCTCGATAGATGGATAACCCTCCTCCTACACCTGAGAAAAGTGATTGGAGATGCAGAGAACACAGTGAAGACCTTAAGGAAGCTGTACCCAAAAATAGTAGACCATTCGGAACACAACAGGAGGCTTCTTGCTTCGGTGGCACATTCCATCATTCTCTACGCAGCACCGGTATAAGGTGTTGCTTTGAAGTACGATCAGATCAGGACGCTGCCTTACAGTATCAATAGTAAGTTGGTATTGAGGATTTGTCGTGGGTACCAGACAGTAGCTACAGAGGTAGCCCAGATCTTAGCCAGCCTAGCGCCGCTAGATATAATCATGGATGAACAGATGAATTGCTACAATGTAACAAAATTTGGAAAAAGAGGTACGGAAAATGGCAGACGGCATGGAAAGCGGATGCGAGGAATATTTGGCTGCACCAGCTCACACCAGACATTAGAGCCTGGGTGGACAGAGAGCACGGGAGCACTGGCTACCACACGACGCAGTGCCTAAGCGAACATGGATGCTCCCAGGCATACTCAAAAAGGATTGGAAAGTCGGAGGCTCGCACATGTATGTATTGCGACCAAGAGGACGTTGTGGAACACAGTATTTTCCTCTGTGACAGGTGGGACGGAGCTCGCTTAGCAGCGAACGTAGAATTAGATACGGTCATAAACACTACCAACATAGTAGAAGTATAGCTCAAAAACGTGGATAGCTGGACAAAAGTTGAAAAGATGTGAACAACAATTATGAAAGGGAGAGAAGAGGAAGAGAGTCGGAGAAAGAAAAGTATTTAGTATGAAGGTCTATGTCAACATGAGGATGGAGAAGTAATGCGCAAGTGGTGCCACATCTTGCTGAGCGGTGGTAGGGGGGGGCTCAGTCGGTGAAAATAATATACTATTTTCGTACCATAATTGTGGGATAGAGTTTTCCTCTGCGAACAGATTGAACGTCGCAGAAATAGCCTTAACTTCTTCTTCCATATGTTATCCTACAATTCTCTGTGACGAATTAGGCCCTAAAATCCGTCACAGTGGCACATCCTAGAGCCTTCTGCTACCGTCAATAATTTTTCAGTTTATCAAAATTAGTTTATCTCTTGCACACCCCGTAAATTTTAAATTCTGTAATTCTGCTTCAACAAACAACACCGCTTACCATCAGTTTATCAGTCATCAACTGCATCAAGTCCGTTTTAATATATTCCACATGTGGTGGAATGAGCTGAAGTTTTGAAAACACCTGAAATGAAAAGCAACCGATATTGTATGATCTGTATTTATGTCTTATGTCTTACCGTTAATAAAATCTGAATGTAATCCACCGTTGTCCTGTGAATATGTTGTATATTGTATATTTCTTTATGTTATGTTCGTGACCTATGACCATACACAAATGGAAGCACCTGACATCTGACAGTTTCAACTTACCGACATAACAATCCATATAACCAATTTCAATTTTAAGGAAATAAAATCAGAGAAGGATGTATCCGGCAGGAGAGTTTTAGGAAATTTGTTATTATAATGAAATTGGTATTTGTGAAATTACTTGTCCTTTTCTTCTGTATGTATTCTTGACATTACTGTTAGCGCTAATATGAATCTGATTTAAAAACTTGTTAAGTAAGGTTTCATTGAAATGTGGGTATAAATAAGGCTTTCTGGCCGACTTGAGTCACTTCTTTGTGAGTACGGTCTTCTGAGCAGCGGTTCCAAAGTACGCTTCAAGTTCCGATCCGAGTGTCATCTTCGGAGTGCTTACAGTCCAAGTGAAGTTTTTGTGCTAAATCCGTCAGCGCAACTGTAATTCACCGTGAAAGCACTGCTGACGAAGTCTTCGTGATTTCGCAGCGTTTGATTAAACGAACGTAGAAGCACCGCTGACGAAGTATTCGTGATTTCACAGTGTTTGATTGATTTAACGTAGAAGCACCGCTGACGAAGTCTTTGTGATTTCGCAGCGTTTGATTATTTTAACGTAGAAGCACCGCTGCCGAAGTGATTACTGACTTCACAGTGTTTGAAACACTTAACGTGAAATCACTGCTGGAGGGGTCACCTGGTGACTTAACAGTATCAAAACGACCCAACGTTGAATCACTGCGGGGGAGCAAGTTTGGTTCCGCCCGCATAGAACGAATGGTAAAATCAATCCACCGTTTGGGAAATTGCTTCACGATTTATTTGGTGACGAATTAGGCTCCAAAATCCATTACACATCCAAGAGCCTTCTGCTACCGTCAATGATTTTTAGTCTATCACAATTTTAATCACTTCTTGCGCACCCTGTAAACTTTGAATTCAGTACTCTGCTTCAACATACAACGTCGCTTACCGTCACTTCATCGGTCTTCGACTGCTTTAAATACCTTTAATATTTCACATGTGGACGAATAAGGTTAGGTTTTAAAAACACCTGACATTAAAGAAATTGAGATCGTATGATCTGTATTTATGTCTTGTATCTTACCGTAATAAAGTCTGAATGTAATCCACCGTTGTCCTGTAAATATGTTGTATATTGTTTACTTCTGTTGTTTGACATTCTGCGCGACCGTTGACCATTCACAAACTAGATCCGACACTTGACAGTTTCTATATCACCGACTGATCAAGTATTGAGAATAATTTTACTATTGAGGAAATAAAATCAGAAAAGAATGTATCCGACACGAGAGTAAGAGGAAATTCATTACTATAATGAAATTTGTATTCGTAAAATCACTTCTTCTTTTTTTCTGTATGTCTTCTTTATATTATTGCTAGCGCTAATATGTATTTAATTTTAAAAACATGTAAGGTGAGGTTTAATCAAAATATGGGTATAAATAAGGCCTTCTGGCCGACTTAAGTCACATCTTTCTAAGTTAGTTCTTTGAGGCATCTTCCAGAGTCTATATACTGTGTTTACCGTTCGACGTCCGTCCAAAGTTTAAGTGCTTAGTCCGTTAGTGCGTTTGTCAAGGCAAAGTTGTAAGTTTGATTATTTTGTTAATTTTTTCTAAGTCCGTAAGAGGAACTTACCTCATTTTTCAATTGTTCTACTGTTTTTGCACTTAGAATATTCTTGCTATTTTTTAACTTAGAATATCTGTGTAAGATACAACTAAGAGTCATTTTGTTCAACTTCCACCGTCCGCTCCGCGAACGTTGGATCAACGTAGAAGCACCGCTGAAGAAGTCTTCGTGAATTCGAAGCGTTGATTATTTAACGTAGAAGCACCGCTGAAGAAGTCTTCATGATTTCGAAGCGTTGATTATTCAACGTAGAAGCACCGCTGAAGAAGTCTCCGTGATTTTGAAGCGTTGATTATTTCACGTAGGAGCACCGCTGGAGTAGTCTCCATGGTTTCGAAGGGTTGATTGATCTAACGTAGAAGCACTGCTGGAGGAGTCACCTGGTGACTTCACAGTATCAAACCATATTAGCGTAGAATCACTGTGAGGGAGCAAGTTTTGTTCCACTCGCGTAGAACGAGTAGTAAAGTTAATCCACTGTTCGGGAAGTCGCTTCGCGATTCCGCGAATGTTGATTGTCTTGGGCAATTTCCGCATCGTTGTCGTCAGCCTTCAGCCCAGCGATCTCAGTGCAAATCCCTGCAACATATATGTGTGTACAACAGATCTATTTTTGTGTGTGAATAAATCTCATAGTTATACTTATATCCTGAATATTATTCCTAAAAACACTCTGACCCACTCCTCTGACCTACTCAGCCGTCAACCGTCAGAAACTGCGTCAGCGACCGTATTGGCGCCCGAGTATACCGTTGGCAGTGCCAACGGCGACGCCAAAAGTAACAAACTCGCCATCAGCCAAGGGTATCGTTACATTTTGTTTCAAAGTTTCTTGTCATCTGCGACCGCCTTGGTCCGTACTGCAATCACTGGTGTCGAGTGTCATGTACAGCCGTTCCGTCATCGTCAGCCAAAATATCTTCGTGCAAGTTGCCGTGAAATATATGTTAAATGCTCATCGTCATCGTTAATGTGTAATAAATCTCATTGTTACACCTGCCTCCTGATGATTAGTGTTGACAATCCTAACCTTTTCTGTCTGAGCTATCCAGCCGTCTGCCGTAGAAACTGCGTCACCGACCGTATTGGCGCCTGAGCACACCGTTTGCAGTTCTCCACAGCGACGCCTAAAGTAACAACCACGCCATCAGCCAAGGGTATTGTTACAAAAATGGCGCCCGAGCAGGGATCGTCAAATGACATCAGGAGCAGGTAACTCCCAGAAGATAACCTTCAAGGGAGCAGGAGCATTCTTGTACCGACCAGTCCACACCAGGCTTAACTTCGGGAGCGTATAATCCTATAAGATCCGCTTATATATAAGCGATACTAAATACGAGTGAAATCTATATAGAACTGAATCACTCTTAGAGTTGCTTTTATTCTTTAGCATCAACCATGTTAAATGTCCTATCTGTCTTATTTAGATATTAGTGATAGCATATTTATTACCAGTCGAAAAAATCTATAGCTGAACACAAGTTAATCACTGATGAATATTATCTTTTTGACAGTTTTCTCAAGCATGTTCCTATCAGTCAAGTGATTCTTCTTGTTATGTCGAATTATTATCCATAAATATGCTTTCGAGACCATCAAAATTATCTTACAATCTGTTAATGACATGAGGATATTATAGTCGATTTTATTTATGACACTCAATGTAACAAATGGTCACAGAAAACTAATGAGTGTGATTACTAGAAATAAGAATAAGGTCCTCGAAGTACCTACCCTACAGAATAGTCGATGTATGTATCATACTGATATTTGAGAGCAAACTTTGATCAATTCCATTTAAAAAACAACGAAGCAAAATGGAGTAATTTTTTGAACAAATTTAAACAGAATTAAATTCTAAAAGGTATTTCATGCGACCAATTTTAGAACTAGTTTGACGTTTAATGTTCAAACAAAAGCGCGAAAACAAAATGTACAGAAATGAAGAGTAAACTAAACCATGTCGTATATGACGGTCAGCTATTATTTTGTGATTGCCAAATATTGACACTCGAATGTTTGTTAGACAACTCTAGAAGGTAGACATATATATTGCTCAAATTATCAATATCTGTTTTTTTTTATTGATAGAATTCTCATTGTTCTTAATAAATATCATTTCAAGAAATGATCGCTTAGATAAATTTCTTTCTACATTCAGTATTGTTACCTTAGAATAGTCAATTTGGTGTTTAGTTTGATTATGATGTATTGTCAAAGCTGTTGACATAGGTTTCAATTTGTTATCACTCTTGTGTGATGTTATTCTAGATTTGAGGTTACGTGAGGTTTGTCCTACGTAAACAGCTGGACATTCCTGACAAGGAATGTTGTGAATGAAATTTGACTGGCAGTGTATTGGTGCTTTATCTTTAAGCTTTGTGAGAATTTGTCTTATGGTCACACAATTTTTTGTTGCAATTTTGATGTTATCATCTTTCAAGACTTTAAGTATTTTGGGTGTCAACGTTGGGATGAAAGGTATGGAAGAAAATTTCATACTTGGAGGATCTGACAGTAGATCTTGACTTTGTGGATTTAGTGAAGTGGTATCCACCCTTAGCACATTAAATAGCAAGCTGTTGATAAGTTTCACTGGATATGAATTCTTTAATAAAATATCTTTCAATCTAAGTAAGTTTTTTTTTGTTGGTAATTTGGGTGTGAAATACTGAGTACTCTGTTTTTTAGACCTAGTACTACATTTATTTTCACTTGCTTTGGTTGTTGGGACAAGTAATGCATATACCGTTGAGAAGCAATGGACTTTTGGTACTTATCCAGTGTGATGATTCCTGAATCATCCCTTATCATTCCGGTGTCTAAGAAAGGAAGGCTCTTTTGGTCCTCTAACTTGATGGTAAACTCGAGGTACGTATTGAAACCATTACAAGTTGTTAAAATATTATTTGTCTCATTTGCAGGTGCAGCAGTTACTATGTTGTCAACGAATTTCTTCATAAATGGTGGTTTGATTCCTTGATGAGTGCAAACCAAAATTGAATTTCAAACAACCATTTATAAAGAAATTCGTTGACGACATAGTAACTGCTGCACCTGCAAATGAGACAGATAATATTTTAACAACTTGTAATGGTTTCAATACGTACCTCCAGTTTACCATCGAGTTAGAGGACCAAAAGAGCCTTCCTTTCTTGGACACCTTAATGATGAGGGATGATTCAGGAATCATCACACTGGATTGGTACCAAAAGTCCATTGCTTCTCAACGGTATATGCATTACTTGTCCCAACAACCAAAGCAAATGAAAATAAATGTAGTACTAGGTCTAAAAAACAGAGTACTCAGTATTTCACACCCAAATTACCAAAAAAAAAAAACTTACTCAGCTTGAAAGATATTTTAATGAAGAATTCATATCCAGTAAAACTTATCAACAGCTTACTATTTAATGTGCCAAGGGTGAATACCACTTCACTGAATCCACAAAGTCAAGATCCACTGTCAGATACTCCAAGTATAAAATTTGCTTCAATACCTTTCATCCCAACGTTGACACCCAAAATACTTAAAGTCTTGAAAGATGATAACATCAAAATTGCAACAAAAAATTGTGTGACCATAAGACAAATTCTCACAAAGCTTAAAGATAAAGCACCAATACACTGCCAGTCAAATTTCATTCACAACATTCCTTGTCGGGAATGTCCAGCTGTTTACGTAGGACAAACTTCACGTAACCTCAAATCTAGAATAACATCACACAAGAGTGATAACAAATTGAAACCTATGTCAACAGCTTTGGTAATACATCATAATCAAACTAAACACCAAATTGACTATTCTAATGTAACAATACTGGATGTAGAAAGAAATTTATTTGAGCGATCATTTCTTGAAATGATATTTATTAAGAACAATGAGAATTCTATCGATAAAAAAACAGATATTGATAAGTTGTCTAACAAACATTCGGATGTCAATATTTGGCAATCACAAAATGATAGTTGATCTTCATGTACGACATGGTTTAGTTTACTGTTCATTTCTGTACATTTTGTTTTCGCGCGCTTTTGTTTGATGAACATCAAACGTCAAACAAGTTCTAAAATTGGCCGCATGAAAGACCTTTTGAAATTTAATTCTGTTTAAACTAGTTCAAAAAATTACTCTATTTTGCTTCTGTGATAAAAATGCTTTAGTCATGATTTTACTGCGTTGAGGATGAAAAGTAAAATCTCCAAAATTTTTATAATGTACATTCTAATAAAAAAGTGTCACTTTGTACTAATAATTTACAATACTAACTAGAAGAAATTTTTTCCCAAAATTAAAAGTATACAAAGCCTGATATGGTTTTTGGAATATTAACTCTAATGTTAATCTTCAAATACAGTGTTTTTAGAACACCAAATGTAAACGATCTAAAAAAATAATTCATTCGACTGTCTAACTGATGGAATTTTATTTATTTAACTCGTACAAAAATGTAGGTCTTTATTGTATTATTCACAATTAGCCTTCATGCCTATTTTTTTTTTTTTTTTTGTTAAATTTGAGCGGACCGAATGCTTGGTCATATGCCGCTTTAGTATTTACTGATTATTTCGCTTAACTTGTATATCTTGAATTATCAAAACTTAAAAAGGAAAAAATTAGATGCATAGATGCACATACACAAGTATACAATAAAGGATAATGGAATTCGCCAGTAGGGCTCATCAAGGCTTTAGAGTTGTAACGCACATGTGGAGAGCCCTGGTAGTGGTGAAAAATAGAGAATAGATGTGTTACTGATCGTGAGATCTACATCATTTCAAGACATATCAAGTTATTTTGCATTACTTAATCAAATTTTTGAGAATAGATTGGTGAGTCGTAGATATTTCAATAAATTGAGAATAGGTTGGCTTTGTGAGAAGTTGTTTAGATTGTTGCTGCTAATCTTCAGAATTTCGCGCAACCATCGAGCTGCATTACATTCCGTCAGAATATGATTTACGGTTATTTGCTTATTACATGTAGTACATACGGGCGGTTCATTTCTTGAGAGAATATAGCTGTGTGTGAGTTTCGTATGACCGATAGCTAGTCTTGGTATTACCACTTGTTCGTTTCTAGTTAGGTTGCTAAATCTAGGTTTTGGCCATGGTTCATTGGTTGGTTTGTATTGTTTTAAATTGGTCTCTTGATTCTCCCACATGTCTTTCCATTTTGTATTAACATTTCTTTTGGTTTCTGATAATAAGTCATCGTATCTGACGAAGTGGATTGCGTTTTCAGGGGAGTTCTCATTTCTCTGGTGATTCGCCGCTGCCGATGCAAGTAGGTCCGCCTTCTCATTGCCATCAATACCGACGTGGCTGGGAAGCCACATGAAGTATGTAGCAATGTTATGTAATGTTTTAAGGGTATATATAATATTATATAAGGATATCAGCGTTTAATCCTTTGCTTCAAATATGTTAAAGATATTTGTGAGTGAGCTTAGTGAGTCGGTATATATAATAATTTTGATCACATGTGGTTTTTCTTGTGGCAACCTAGATAGGCATGCATTGAGAGCTTTGCTGATTGCGATGATTTCAGTTGTAAATGTAAAGGGCAACGCGATGGTTCTTGTAAAAAAATTGTCTGTGTCGTATACTGCACAGCCTGCATGGCCATTGGCTGATTTGGATCCATCAGTGTATAAGATAACGGTGTTTTTGTCTTTTTCGAAAGGCTGTATCATTATTCTGAACTCATTTTTTATTAGGATTTTTAGAAATTCATCCTTATCGAAATGTTGCAAAGATGAGTTTATTTTGATTGATGGTGGAATTGTCCATGAAGGTGGATGTAAAATAATCACTTCGTGCTTTGTGTCGGAAGGATTATATATTTCTAGGACGTCTTTATTAATTTCAATGAATAGATTTTTTAAGTATATGGATAACGGATTTTTGGTTGTTTGATGTTTCTCATAATACCGGTTCATTTGGTTATTGTTAAATAGGATATTGTAATTGATATGATTCTTCATATTCCATATTTTACAGACATATTTCAGAGATAGGTACTGTCTACGGATCGATAGGGGAGGTATACTAGTGTCTGAACTGATGCTCAATATTGGGCTGGTTCTAAATGCACCGGATATACATCTGAGACCAGTATTATGGATTGTATTAAATTTGTTCAGATGAGTTCTCTTTGCTATTTCATAAGCGATGCATCCATAAACAATTCGAGACTGTACAAGAGCTTCATAAAGTGTCGCTAAAGTATATCTGTCTGCACCCCATTTTGTGTTTGTCCAGTATTTGATCGGATTCAGAGCTGCCCGAGCAGAAGATATTGTATTGTTTATTTGTTGTTTCCAGGAGAGTATTTTGTCGAAAGTCATTCCAAGAAGTTTGATTTGTTCCTGTTTTTTGATTGGATTGCTGTAAATTTGTAGGTCTGGACATGTATCCTCTTTTCGAAGTCGGCAGAAATCTATGCAGCAGGTTTTTTCTGGAGAGAAATTGAACCCTATATTAGTGGCATTCTGGGCTAGAATGTTTATGGTTTTCTGAAGGCGACTTTGAATGATGTTTATATTTTTTGAACTGGTATAGATGATTAGATCGTCAATGTATTGTAATAGTTGGACATAAGTTGGTATTCCTTCTGTTATGCTGTTTACCGCAATAAGGAATAGTGTTACAGAAATAGTCGATCCTTGAGGGATTCTATTCTGGATAGAATGACGGTTGGAGAGAGTGCTGCCCACTCGTATTTGAAAGGATCTGTTAGCTACGAAATTTCTTATAAAGTTTGAGAGATTGCCATGCAAACCTCATTTGTGAAGTTGTTTCAAAATTCCATGTCGCCATGTCATATCAAACGCTTTTTCGAGATCAAATTGTACGGCTACTAGGTGATTTCGGTTTATCATGGATGTTTGGACTGCATTTGTAAAGTTGACTAAGATATCGGTGGTAGAATGATGTCTTTTTGATCCGCATTGGTATGGCTTGATAAGGTTGCTTTTTTCTAAATACCAAGTAAGTCTCGAATTAATGAGTTTCTCATATATTTTGCTGGGATGGCAGGTAAGTGATATTGGTCTGTAAGCTGATACGTTTGTTCTTTCTTTTCCAGGCCTCAGAAGAGAGATAACGATTGCATGTCTTCATAGTTCAGGGTAAAGTCCAAGTAGCCACAATAGGTTGGAATAGTCGCGTATATACATTATCATTTTTAATGGTAGATGTTTGAGAATTCCAAACGATATGTTATCCGGGCCGACAGCTGCAGATTTCTTTCCTGTTTTGTTTAATACTTGTGTTAATTCTTGTATAAAGAATGGGCGGTTGTTAAGATCTGAGTCGGATGTTTTACTGTGGAGCGTGGAATCAAGTTTGCTTTCTTTATTCGATTTATTTTTCCCAAATTCGAGGTTGTAATTTTCGTCACTGCTGAAATGCGTAGCTAGTTGGTTACCGATTTCATAAGGCTGTATAAAGTCTGTATTATTATTTGTGATGAGAGATATACCGTGATTTTGCTTGGTGCCTGTTCTCCGTTTTATTTTCTTCCAGAGTTGATCACTTGTAAGTGTGGTGTTTATTTCAGATACATATTTTTGCCAAGAAGATTTCTTTGCTGCCAAAATTGTTCTGCGTACTTGAGTTTGTAATCCTTTGAATTCAACTAGATTTTCATCATTAGGACGTTTTCTGAAGCATTTCATTACTTTTCTTTTTTCTTTTATTAGTTCTGAGATTGATTCGTTCCACCATGGGACAGGTTTCTTGAGTTTGGGTGTGCTCCTGATAATGTTATTTGGGGATGATAGCGACGATGATGAAGATGATTCTGGGCTGAGTGAATTCTTTGGTTGAATGATGGTTGAATTTTTTGTTCTAGGTATTGTAATGTTCATTGCTTGATGAATCACTCTGTAAATAAATAAAAGTCACTACTTAAGAGTCTAAATGAAATAAAAGTTTTATTCTTCTTATGTCACTAACAACACTATATTTATATATTAATCACTTAATTCTAATTTAATCAAAGTCACAGATATTTATATTTCACTATTTATATATACTCTCACTCCACTGTCACTGTTTATTATTTATTTTCACTGCTACTATTATTACTGTACTGTACTACGCATCTTTGGCTCGGCCTTATATAGAAAAACACTGTCCTTCTCGAATTTTCGATTTTGCGACTCTTTCCATTTCTTGGAATTACTAGAGGCTTCCATTGGGAGGGGTGATACGCTGCGACGTGGCGCGGCGTAAGAGGCGACAAGAAGCCCCTCCCCATACTGCGTCGTATTCACGAGCTCCCCTCTCACTCCCGCACGTCACACTGCCCTCTTCTTGAGAATGTTTCGTCCCGAAACACATCTTCATGTCTATGCCGGAATCGACATTCGCCGCCCTTGGTGCAACCAGTAGTTTGGTAGAAGTAGCAGTCGACAGTTTTTGGTTCGATTGGGCCTGCTGAGTGGAAACAGCAGACCAATATTTGAATTCCGCTGTTCTGGAATGTTACCTCTATCATATTTCGAACGATCTTCCAATCTAATCCATCCAGACCGCAGCCCAATTTTGGTATTGCCAGTTTCAGGATGTCGTTCTGCATTAAATGGCCTCGCATGTCTTGCAGCGTTTCCCACATGGAACGGTAGGTTGGTTTATGATGAAACTTATCTTTCGTTACCATGTGATAAATATAGCGTTCCTTGGTTGTCGTATTGTCCCGCAGATAGATGATCTTCCCTACAGTAGGCTTCTAGTGTTCAGGCCTGCCAAACTTCTTCTCAAAAACTGCTGCTATTCCTCGGGACATCTCCAAATCTCCTGATACACAATGGGCCAAGGAGTAGTCGGCCGGGACTCTGAATAGATCCTGCTGCACTTCGGTAGTTATTCCGAATCGAGCCCGCCGTCCACTTGAAAAAGTCTTCATGAACTCCTCAAATGAATCTTCCTGCGCATGGATCTTACGAGCACGTGCGTCGTTGGGATCTTCATTATTGTCTCCTGCAGATGGTGCTAGCCGATTGAAGTGCACCACTCTTGGTTTGCTCTTGGGGTTGCGTCTGATTTCGTAGATTATGTCGTTTATTCTTCTGATGACTTCGTAAGGCCCTTCCCAAGATGTCTGTAATTTTGGAGACAGGCCACGTCACCGCCCTGGGTTATAAAGCCACACAGAGTCTCCTGGTTGAAAACCCCCGTTTTGTGCCTTGACGTCATAGGTCTCTTTCATCCGGTCGCTGGCATTCTGGATGTTTATACGGACTCGGGAGTGGATATCGTCCATCTGACGCATTAAATTAATGACATAATCGTCACCAGCCAAGTCTTCTCCAGGTTTGCAGCCGAACTTTAGGTCGCATGGTAGCCAAAGTTCCCGTCCAAAAATAATTCTTGCTGGAGTCTGTCCGATTGTTTCGTGTACGGATGAGCGGTAGGCCAAAAGGAACAGATGGAGATATATTATTCATCCGTTCCACCATTCCATCAGACTGCGGATGTAGTAGTTCTGGTTTTACGAATGTTCAGTACTTCGCATATTCCTCGGAAAAGTGTGGATTCAAAGTTTCTTCCCTGGTCAGAATGAAGTTCCAAGGGTACGCCAAAACGACAGATCCAGTTCTTTACTAGGACGTCTGCAATAGTAGCGGACTCTTGATTAGGAAGAGCATACGCTTCCGCCCATTTACTAAAGTAGTCCATGACGACAACAATGTATTTATTTCCTACTTCTGATTCGGGAAATGGCCCTGCTACGTCGATGGCTATCCTCTCGAATGGACTACCGACATTATACTGTCGCATCGGAGCTCTTGGTCGTTTCTGCGGTCCGTTGCTTGAAGCGCACGTAGTGCATTTCCTGCTCCATTCCCCAACGTCTTCTTTGCAGTTTAGCCAATAAAACCGCTCACGAACTCTCTGCAGCGTCTTCGTTACCCCAAGGTGTCCTCCACTCATTTTATCATGGAGATGTCTCAAGACCTCCGGAACCCGACCTCTAGGAACGATCAGCTGTTCTCTACTCTTGGTTTCATCCGGATCTTTCAGGACACGCTTCAAGACGCCTTCATCCAGGATTATGGAATCCCATTGCGCCCAGTATGATTTGACCGTCGGGGAGTATGGTGCCACCTCTTGCCATGTTGGTCTTGTTCCTTTCTTCTTCCATTCCTAAATAATTCGCAACTCTGAGTCGCCATCTATGTCCTTTTCTATTTCTTGTGGTTGCCAAGCATCGTCAATGACAGTTGTCCGGAATGCTTTTGCTTCAGCCTTAGAACAATGCTGACAATCTTTGGGACATGGTCGTCTTGATAGGGCATCAGCATTCTTATGCGCTGTACCGGCTCGATGTTCAATGTCGAAGTCGTATTCTTGAAGTCTCTCGATCCAACGAGCAACCTGACCCTCAGGATTCTTGAACTTGAGTAACCATTTTGGAGCAGCGTGGTCAGTTCTCAACAGGAACTTTCTGCCATACAGATATTTGTAAAAATGCTCGATGGACTTGACTACTGCTAGTAATTCCCGTCTTGTGACGCAGTAGTTTCTTTCTGGCTCTGATAAAACCTTACTGAAGTATCCAATGACTCTTTCTTGACCATCCTGCAATTGGGACAAGACTCCCCCAATTCCGACATCGCTGGCATCCGTGTCCAAAATAAAAACGTTTTTTCCGTTTTCGGGTAACTCAGTATCGGTGCTCGAACTGAGAGTGAGTAAAGATCTATTAATATAGGCAAATGGTCACTGAAAAATGAATCTTCTAGGATTACATTCCAAGTGATTAAGTTACTCAGACTGGCTGAGCACAAAGTAAGGTCGATAACGGAAAAGTAGTTTGATCTGAGATTTATATAAGTTGGCTCATTAGGCATATTAAGTAAGATAACGTCGGTATTATTATTCAATAAATTGTCAATGATTCTACTATTGTTATTGGATGTTGTAATATCAGTGTTCCAAGTAAAGCTATGTGCGTTAAAATCGCCGCATATAATAAAAGGTTTGGGTAATTGGGATACGATGACCTGTAGCTCTTGTAGAGAACATGGTTCATTTGGCGGTAGGTAAATAGAGACATATGTGATAGTGTACGGTTTTAGTACTTGTATGGCTACTACATTCAGATTAGAGTTTATGTTTATATTTTTGTATGGTATGTTATTCTTTAAGATAATGGCAACGCCTCGTTTAGCACGACCATTGGTAGTGTCATCATTTCGATGTATATTATATCCCCGTAGAGAAACAGTTTCATTTGCGTGAAAATTAGTTTCTTGAAGACATACTATATATGGATCCAACACCGCTATTATTAGTTCCATTTCGTTGAAATGATGTTTTAAACCATTGCAATTCCACTGTATTGCCATTAAATTTTTTTATTCATTAATTTTTTCTTATTATTATTATATATTGTGTTTATTTAATTTGTGGGAACTGTGTAATATGTTTATATCTTATGTTTGATGATTAGCTACTAATATTTGTTGCGAAACTTATTTTTCTCATTTTTTTTTAATATCAGGCTTTAGTAGAGAAAAAGGTTGAGATTTATTTTTATTTTTGTTATTAAGATCTGGGTTTAGGGCTGAGGGACCTGATTGAAATGGTGACGGTGTAAGGGAAGGATTAGGGAAGGAATTACAGGAAGATGATAGATCGATATCTATTTTGTTTTGGCTTGCGGGTTCATCAGAGTTTTGAGTTTCCTTATCTGAATTGTTAGAGAATATTTCGATTTCATTATGGAGTAGCATATTTCCCAACGGTGATGGTAGGTTTGCATCATTTTTTGTTGTTTCTTGGTTCAGAAGAATTTGTGTTTTCACTGGTATTTGTGATCCTGCGAATTCTTCATCGCCCGATAATTGATTTTTATCAGTGTTGAATAGTGTTGACATCACTTGAATTGTTGTGTTCTTGATAAGAGGAATAATTATTTGAGATAAATTATTCAGATCGATATTTTGAAAGTTACTTTTCTTATTTTGCTTCTCGGCAGGTTTTGCATATGTTTGTTTTGTTAAGCGAGCTGAGGTGGATTCTATATTTCCTTTTGCTTCAGAATAACTGCATTTGTGTTTTGTTTTATATTCGGAAATAGCGAATTCGAACTTGAAGAAAGGACAATTTCGAGCTGTCGCTGTATGTTCTCCATTACAGTTAGGACACTGTAGGGATTCAGTGTTACAACCACGACCAGGGTGTGGATCCGATCCACAGATACATATCTTTTGCTTTTCACAATTAATTTCCACGTGCCCATATGATTGGCAATTAGTTTATTGCTTGGATTATTGTTAGTTGTGACAATCATTAGCCCGTCTTTCATTTTTTTGATATCTTTCATACTTCCACATATATTTTTTATTTCTAAATTGATTGTTAGAGGATAAGTTGATTGAAAATTCCCTGATTCACATTTTATCATAAGAAACTTATTTTTGTGACATATTTCACTGTCATCGTCACTACTTCCGGTTCTGGTCCGTTTGTTGATGTTGCCCGTACGATTTAATCCAGCCATCATGGCTGGATGGGGTTAAACCCCTCAATACGTTATTAATATGATACCAGTTAGTATTAAAATTAGTTCATACACAAAACTTATTTCTATCTACTTACAGTTAAATACTTTACAGCTTGATTTTCTTAGTAAAATACCATATAGTTAGTAAATTATATTTTCAGTATATGAATATATACTTAGATGAGAAAAAATAATATAAATTTGCCACTGTAAGCTATTAGACTTGAAGTGTGATTTGGAGACCAGTTCATTCACGTCCAGCCACATACACTGCTACGAGTAGAATGACTCATTATTATTTTTGTAAATTATTCTAATCAATAATAAACTTTTTAGTGTCCTGAAGAAGCCTAAAAATTAGGCGAAAGCTTGACGAATATTTTAAAAGAGTGATCTTTTATTTGGCCAATTTCCATTGACTGCAAACGCCCACGAAACCTCTGTTTATATATATATATATATATATATATATATATATATATATATGAATCTAACGTGACCACCACGTGATTTACTTGTACATCATTTTATATATACACAAATTTATTCAATGGAGTTTCCCGTCACTCCAGATTATGAATAGTATAATGTCAAACAAAATCGAAGAATTGGAAACTGATTTTCATGGCCTACCTTTTCATTTCAATGTAACTGATTATTTTATAGGCAAATTTTGAATAGTCCATGAGACAGGGCAAACATTTTTTGCTGATTACCGAACAATTGAAACTTTGTGAATGGCTTCAATATGATGAGCCCAAAAACTATTTCATTGGGCAAAATTTTAGATTTAGGAGCGTTTTCCAGCAAAAGCTCGTGAATTGGAAAATATTACCGTTACATTGATCTTTACACTGATCAAAAGATTTTTTGATTATAAAATGGAAAAAAAATTTGTCCGACATGAATATTGAAGCTAGAGGTTAGTCCGACAAGCCAAACTTATTATAAGTATGTTAGTACTTATGGTAAGTATGTCGGTACTTATAACAAGTGCGGCTTGTTGGACTCACCGCTAGCTCCAATATTCATGTCAAACAATACTTTTTTCTCATTTTATGAAAAATCTTCCGATTAGTGTTAGGATCAATATGACGGTAAATTTTTTCAACTCACAAAGATTCAAGTGAGCGGTAATCAACGAAAAATTTATGCCCTGTCTCACGGACTAGAGTATCTGTTATACTAACAAACTGCAATTCCGGCTCAGTCGATTGATACAAAAATTGTAGATAACTATTTTGATGCTCAAACAAGTTCAAACACTGAATTTCAATATGCAATGGCTGATCATTCTAGATTCAAGCAGAAAATTTGAAAGAAGTTGCAAGTAAAGTGCACTTCTAGCTTGGCCGATTCATACAAAAATAGCAGATAACCATTCTGGTACAACATCAAGTTGAAATACTGAATTTCAGCATCCTACGGTTAATCATTATGGATTTATTAGAAAAATTCGAAAGCAGTTTCGAGTAAAATGCATTTCCAGTACAAACGATTGAAACCATAATGCAAGGTGCACAAGTAGACCCTATACTTGTCTCAAATACGAAGTTTCAACATTATACGTTCAACCAGTTTTGAGATCTGTGAGTCACGCAAGAACGCACGCACGAACATACGTACTGAAATCATGCGAAAATAGTCAAAATGGATTCAGGGATGCTAAGAGCAGTTATTTGCATCAAAATCTCGATAGGTGAATTTTGTTGGTTTCACAATACTTCCTTGTACTTAGTACAAGTAAAAATGGAATACACTGTATAAAATTTTCGCTTCCTGCATACCTTCTACATATCAACTTCAAGTATACAAGATTTCACATTCCTCTGTGCATGCGATACTCTAAAAGAGGAGTCGGAAGTCTTCTCCTTACGTATTAATATAAAGATAACGATATTGTAAAATGCAAACAAAGATTACTCTAATAAATAAGAAGGGTCAACATGACAGCATCTTTACAGGAATTGATTATCTTATTATTAGTTCGCTGAGCATTATCCAAATATATCTTAGCACTCACATTTGTAATAAGGTCATTCTGTGATTCATTGTTATGAGTAGTGCATGATACATACATATAGGCTATGTGCAAGGGAGCGGAGTTTGAACAAATATCGATGCGAGCGCTCATTGTGAGCACCATTGTAACTATTGAACTCCATTTCTCAGAATACGTCAATGAGCTGTCATTGAGCATTGTAGTTTCAAAGTAAAAATGATTGCATATAAAACATGGAAAAACGTTTGTTCTGTTTCACGCTGTTGTGTTAAGGATGATTAAGCGAAATATAGTTTTATAGACTTCATGTACCCAGTTATAACATAAAAAAACGAGTGAAGTGAATCAAAGCGATGAACAGGGTATTGTCTGTCTTTCATTATTAATCTATATAACAAATATGTTTGTAATTCAATTGTGAAATTAGGAATATTCATCATCGATTTGGGACTCATGAATTTACCTCTATCTCTAATTTGTAAGATGTTTCAGTGATAGAAGTTTGGTGGATGCACTTCGCAATAATTTTGTTATTGATATTGTCAGCAACATATTCTTCAACATGTTTAATATGGCAAAACTAATTTTACACTTTTCTTCAATGCTTCCTTGGTAAAAGGGATACAGTGTTTCATAAATACAAACCCGATCTGCAAGATCTTCGGCGTCATGATTTGAGGTTATTCTGTCAATTTGGACGAATTGAGACGTTTTCTTTATAATAGGTACGTTATAATTGAAGAAAAAATTACTCAAAATAAATAATTTCAACGTACCTTTTATGTTATGCAAGTTATATTATACGCACACAGCTGAATTAAATAATATTAGTACATTTAAGAAATTATAGGTATGAAACAATGATAAAATGGAGTTCAATCGTTCTCCGTTGCCCGCTAGAGGCGCTAGTAGACTTCATGCACGTAGCCTATAGTCCGTGAGACAGCGCCTAAATTTTTTGTTGATTACCGCTCATTTGAAACTTTGTGAGTGGCTTCATTGTGATGAGTCCGACAACTTTTTCATTTGGCAAAATTATAGATTTGGGGGCGTTTACCCGCGAGGGCTAATTAATTGAAAGAATATTACCGTAATACTGATCTTTACACTAATCGAAAGATTTTTTGATAATAAAATGAAGGAAAAATATTGTCTGACATGAATATTGAGGCTACCGGTGAATCCGACAAGCCGCACTTGTCATAAGTATGTTGGTACTAATGGTAAGTATGTTGGTACTTATGACAAGTCGGACTCACCGGTAGCCTCAATATTCATGTCGGACAATATTTTTCCTTCATTTTATTTCCAAAAAATCTTTCGATTAGTGTAAAGATCAGTATTACGGTAATATTCTTTCAATTAATTAGCCCTCGCGGATAAACGCCCCCAAATCTAGAATTTTGCCAAATGAAAAAGTTGTCGGAAGCCACTCCCAAAGTTTCAAATGAGCGGTAATCAACAAAAAATTTAGGCGCTGTCTTACGGACTAATATTGTTTCTGTTGATTCAAGATTTCTTTGTATGGAGTTTTTTCTCACAGCAAATTCATAGAATTTAAGAGTCCGTTCTAATGAAAAAACTTTTGTTCCTCTTGACAATTTACTATAAAATTATAATAACCTTCATCTTAAGTTCAATTATCTTTGGCAGATTCATTTCACAGGATTTTGGAAGTGAATAATTATACTGTCTCTCTTGAAATTTTCCAGACCTTTGCCTCTTGATTGCCAGATTGAGTTTTACTTTCCAAATTATTTTGCTCTTTGATAACCCACTTTTCTTTAACTCATCTGTTTCCCTCGCTCAACCAATATCACTTTAGTAACTCATAATAATTTGAATTTATAGGCTTCATCAAAAAATCATCATGTAGTATGACGAAGCCTAATTAATAAACTTTTTGTTATTTTAGACAACCAATGAGAGTTAATGAGCAAAGCTCATAGTAGAGAGTACCAAATTACTAGAAAATTCAGGGAGATGTTGATTTTGCCATGTATATTGATTTCAGAGAATCCATGTTTACCGCATCTTTTGAAAAAATTATGTGAACATATCTTCAACAGGCACATTCCAAAACAAAAATTCAGTTTCTGTGTATCTAAAAACTTGATGATCCATGTATTTTGCTCTAGCACTTCAAATGTTTATTTGATGCGTGCAATACATGACGATCATATGTTCCGCTTTCAGGCTGTCCGTCCTGCTGTCTTCACTTCTTGCTTTCGTAAACAGACCAAACGATAATTTGATTCACAATTATTTTGTACATCCGCAACGCGTATGAATGAGCGCGAGGCAGGGAAGACACGGACAGGGTAGTGAATAGTTAGATGCTGCACCCACGCAGCAAATGTTTTTGTTTTAGTTCAAGTCCAACGTAACAAAGAATAGGTCATCAGTGGGCAGTGTGTGATTGTCACATAATAGAATTGCTTGAACGTGAGTGTATATATAATATATATAATTCAGTGCTGCAGGCCAAGAAGGCCCATGGCTCCTGTTACAACTCTTCTTCATTTCTTACTGTACTAATCGCTTAAAGTTCGTGATCCCTAATGTCTCTAAGTCCTTTTTCACCGCGTCATAGCACCTCTCCTTTGGTGTTCTCCTTTTTTTCTTTTTCATAACACCTCCGTCAAATACCTTTCTTATCACTCTGTCCTCCGGTAGTCTCAGCACAAGTCCTAGTCACTGCAATATTTGTGCTTTAGCCACTTCCACTATTCTAAGCTTACTATAGAGTTCCATAAGCTCGGTATTAGTTCGTCTCAACCACACATCACCTTCTTTCTTACCACCATCCCTTATATGTATATCTCAAATGATACTTTGCAACAAAAGTATCCATTTATATAACAGAGGAGTAGTAGTACCGCAGACATTACGTGTGAAAAATGTCGTACTGATTTTAATGTTGGACATGATGGTGCCAACGTATTGAAAAACATTGAAGATCAGTAAAACAGGTTTTTTATTCAAGCTGCGGCTTCAAGCTCGTCGATGCTTATTTTATCTCAAAAAATCGATTCACCAACTTTCAATGATTTGGATAATGCTGTAGCTGAGAGTGCATGGGCGTTTAATATGATGCAAGTTAACTATAGCTTTTGCTCAAATGACTGTGCCTTCCAAATGACTGTGCCTTCCAAACTATTAGCCGTGGAATGATAAGATTTTGTATTTGAGTACACTGGTCAATAATTCACAACTTGATAAAATTCTCATAAAATATTGATATCAATTTCAATGTTTTTTGATGAGCGATGAACAACTGCGACAGATCAGGTATAAATTTCTTATCACATTGGACATCTGCGCTAACTCTTAAAACCAGATAAAAATGAAAATGATCAACTGCGCCAAAGGATTAATTCTCATCGAACAAAGAACATGTAGCACAAGGGCTTCACTATCATGTTAGTTCTAATTCACAAATCAATGATATTCGCTGGAATCTGCATGAATTAATTCAAGTGACTATTCCATTTGTAGTATTTATAACAAGGTTAACAATGCTGAATCGCCATAAAAACGGTGCATATCAGTGAGTATTTGGAAGTGTAGAAATACCACCAGGTATTACACTAGTGGTCAAAGTGAGTATTTCACTCAAAAATGTGAATACCTCCAATTTGTGTTTTCTTCGTATTTATTGGAATATTCTTCTGAATATCTTCGTCAATTTCATCTTCTGATCTATCACCAAACCTTTTTGAACTGGTTTCCATATCAAATTCTAATTTCTCAGTTTGACAGAAATTTGTTTACTCGTTCCTTTAAAAATTGCGTGACTTGTCACTAGATTCATAAAAAACTAATTTGAGAAAATGGTTCGACTCCTGGAATAGTCCTCCATATACCATTTGTAGTTAAAGTATTAATAATAATAATAATAATAATAATAATGAATTTATTTGTAATTCGTATTAAATACATATACAAAGGAATTTACTGTTACATAAAATAGAGTATGATAAAATTTTCACAGAATAGGATGATTTTAAACTTGAAATAATACAGTAAATTTTATAGATATTCTAGGGTGATACACATGTTATGTCTTTGATTTAGAATAAAAGATCTTATTTTCAAGGCATTTATCAGGTAATTGTAGAGGTTATACATCATTTTCTTGTCCGGTATGATCAAGATGTTTCGAGCGAAATTGTTCTTTGTTATCTCCAAAATATGAGAAGAAATGTAATGGCTTCGAATGGGAGAATATAGTGGGCATTGCACAATAAAGTGGTAGATATCTTCCTTTTCTTGGATGTTGCAGAAAGTACAATTATCCTCAGCTCCCAGTTCGTAAGCTACTCCTTTAACATAGAATTTTGGTTTTAAGGTGTTTGCTAATCTTATTTGGCTTACCAGTTTGAGTACATTAGTAGAGTAGTTAAAGTATTATAGACTATTTTTGTGGTGCAATCACTCATGTTTATTGTGCTTGTGAATACCACTCGTGCTGCACACTCGTGGTATTTAAACGCAAGCACAATAAACATTCGTGATAGCACCACAAAAATAATCGATAATACTTGAACTATTTATAGTATAATAAATGATAATTACTTTTGAATTGTGCGAAAACTTGCTGAAATTCAAAAATGTAACAGTGAAAATAAGTAGTAAAAATAAAAAGAAAAAGACAACAAGTCTTATCTTCCGCAAAAATTTGTGTGATACATAGCTGAGTATATGATGTGATTCAATCTGTTCTTGAATTGAATAGAGTGAAAAGAAAATATGAATGTGATGAAATTCGGGACAGCCTTTACTAGAACACTTCATATAAATCTCGGATATACCTTGAAAAATGGTCAAGTGCAGCGGCTTCTGCTTGGTGCAAATGTCCATATTTTTTGTGAGGATTGAATATATGATCGGATTGGAAGCTCATAACTGGCGCAGATTTCATACGACCATTTTGATGTGATGATTTCATTTATAACATTAGTTTTATTTTGGCAGCTCTAAGTTTTGAGATATCTCAACTTCCCACATCCATGAACATTTAGGGGACAGACTCTTTTTTTTTTGTATTCTTAGCACACCTGTCAATTTACCAGTGAATAAGGCAATGAGAAGACGTTGTACGAACGAGCCAGACAATTTTTGATTTATTTGTGGTGAATATACCGCAACAAAGTATCAGAAATAAAAAAAAACATCGACATTGGAAAATGTGACCATCGGGAGAGTCAGTTGTTGTTGTTGGTTAGCAAAATGTGATAAATCCAACTTTATTGAATCAAGATCGAGTTATTTTGTCACCCCTTCATATCAAGCTTGGCATTATGAAGCAATTTATGGAGGCCCTCAACAATAATAGTGAATGCTTTGCTTACATATCAATTATCCTGAGCTAAGTGCAAGAAAGTTGCAAGCACAGATTAATTGGTTCGTCAAAAATCCAAATTTTGTCGAACATATGAATGAGCTAGAGAAGAGAACATGGAATTAATTCGTTTTGCTGATCAAAAATTTTACTGGCAATTAAAAGTCAAAAATCTATTCACAACTAATGCAGGACATGTTGCCAAATTTGAGAGATCTTAGGAGTAATATGAGCATTGAAGCTCATGATTCACATTCTCATTTGGATCGATTTCCTAAAAATCTTGGAGATTCTAGTGAGGAGCAGGGTGAAAGATTTCACCAAGATACGAGTAATGAAAAAACGATACCAAGGAAGATGGGACACCTATATAAGGGTGAATTATTGCTTGAATATTTTCCGGGACCTTGAGCAGGCTTCTTATTCCAAAAAGTCTAATAAGAGACAGTTTTGTATGGGCACAGATTAACTCTGTGCAATAAAGCGTGTACGAACTTGGAGCCTGTGAGTTATCTGAAAACTAGAGCTGCTAGAGAAAGCAAGTGTTATTTTCGTAGTCAGCACCTTCAATTTATCCAAAAACGATCAACAGAAGTCTAAGAAACTTTTCTGTATTGACCAGTGTTATATATACTCAATGATGTACAAGTAAGTAACGTGATGTCCACGTCAGATTTCTCATGTACTGGTACAATCTTAGCAACTTCAAGATGTGATAGAAATTGGGCATATAAAAACGATTCATTGATTAGATAAGTTGAAGGCAATGTGATATGATTAGCCACTGAAAGAAAAGAGAACAGGGAATTTCATCCAATCTAGCAGATGATTTTCAAGAAATTTCACAAATCGCACTGAAAACCTGAGAATCAGAAACAGGTTCCAAAGACATTGTGTGCATGGGCTATGCGGCAGCAAAGAAATAAGAAGGCATCATGAAATGGCATGAGATGGCATAAGAAGCATCAACAAAGAAATGGTGGGAAGCTGATAAGGCTGTGAAGTTTCAACAATTATTGTGAAGGATAGGTATGGGAATAGATGAGTAAGAATTGGCTGATGTTTTGTTTTCAATAAGAATTTTCAATTCTTGAATAGGACTCTTATAATGAACTTTTTTTGGATTCAAATAGAGCCAAAATATTTGGATCTTGAGACACTAAGTACAAGTCAAGAAGCAAGTTCAGTTCATCAGATAGACGCAAAATATCAGGCGTGCCATACGAAAATATCTGGATCCAATTTGAAAGCATGTCTATAACTAATGTAAAGGCCGTATTAGAGTAAAAACTGGATAAATCCAAGAAAATATCATATTCTCCTGGAAAAGTGTCTCAACGACAATACCGTCCGAATTGTCATTGCTGAGAAAATGGAAGAAGTACTCTTTATTCATACCACCAAATATTCTGCTGAAAAATATTTTAGATTCTACAATCATATTGGTTTATTTCAGATCAATGTTTCATAGCTGAAGCGAATGATCAGATAAACAAGGGTTGAGTATTTGATAAGAGGTATTGTATTATATTAGTATATGAGCTATCAATATGTTTCCCGGAAGAACTGTCGAACAAAGAGAAACCAAGAGTTGGAGTAGATAAGTTATGAGATAATAAAAGAGTGCTCACATCTTCCGATCCATTCACGTGAATAAAAGTTATAATCACCGCACACAAAAACTGGACATTTATAAAATGGAAACCTTATAAGAAGATTATTTAGGTCATTGACAAAATACTTTATACTGCTGCTGGGTAAACGATCAATAACAATAATGGGACATGCAATATTGCTGATCAAAGTTTCATTACATTTTATTCGAAATATTTATCACAACTCTATTATAAAGTGGAAATGGATAACAATTGATTGATTGTATCTAAAAAACTGAGACTCCACCACATTCGAAATTTGAATTACAGTGACAAGAAGCAAGTTTGTAAAAAGGTAGATTGATAACATTGATAATGTCCACAGTTAGGTGATGTTCTGTGAGACACAATATCTCGGGAAAGTTTGCTTTTGCAATGGGTTCACTGAATTTGTTGCCAAGACTACGTGAATATTATAAAATGAACTATATGCGAATAATTCAAAGGAGCTATTTCATTGTCAAATTCTGAGGAGGTCTTTGAAAATTTATATTGACCAGATCAAACTGTGAGCTCGGAAATCTCAATAGATTGCTGAGAAGGAGATTCTATTGAATAATTTTCCAAATCCTTTGTTGATACAGATAAAGCCAGCTTTTAAACGTGATCAGAGAAAGTTCCTAATACCGCAGAAATTTTACATTTATCACATTTATTTGTACCATCTACTGGAACAAATTTAATGCGTCTCGGATGGAAGTTGGAAACCGCATTCTGTGGTTTTCAGGCTGCATGATTGACTTGATTGACCTTCGTTAACGATTTTACTTGCTCAGCGTGAGTCGACTTGTCCACTGATGATAGTCAGAAGACAACTAGTCATCTATTTTATCGACGTTTTTTGTTTTGGCAAGTTGATCTTTCCACAGCTGAAGATTATTTCTGAGAGAGAAGCATCCAGAGGTGACAATAGTAGTGGCCAATGGAGACATTAAGGTGACCCGCTTTTTTTTTGGCAAGTTTTGACTTGACGATTAGTGGAGATGAGTTGATTGAATCTGACTTATGTACGGATTTGAAGATTTCAAAGTCGGTAGATAGTCTGCTGATAATCGCAGTTAGATCATAAATTTTTTATCGATGTTTCTTGTTTTGGCAAGTTGATCTTCCCACAGCCAAGGATTATTCCTGAGTGAGAAGCATCCAGAGATAACAATAGTAGTGGCCAATGGAGACATTAAGGTGACCCGCTTTTTTTTGGCGAGTTTAGACTCGACGATTAGTGGAGATGAGTTGATTAAATCAGACTCATGTACAGATTTGAAGATTTCAAAGTCGGTAGATAGTCTGCTGACAATCGTAGTGAGATCATCAATTTTTTATAAACCAAGAAAAGTGTATGAGCCATTCAATAAAAAATATTCAAATTACGATTCATCAAATTTACCACCGTGTTGGTCCGAATAACATGAGCATTTTCTACGCGCACAACATATAGCGAGTATATGAAGTAATGCCAATCTGAATGGGCCTACGACATTAACACCAGAAAATGTACTGTGGATTATTGATGATAATAAATATGCTACAATCTAATAGTGATCTGTCTGATGATATTGGATCAGGTGGATGATTTTTGTTTTTTATCTGTACGGATGGTGTTTATATGTTAATTTTTCTCCCTCCATTTCATTTGATCTATGATTTCTCTCATTTCTCCTCCAGAAAACGATGGAACGTTAGATGATTATCATTTTGATCTGGAAGATTAAGACTAATAATCATATCATTCTCAGCAATTTCAGCAAATCAAGCTGCGCCACTCATTCTGAAACTAGAACGTAGACTTGGTGGATTATCATCACAAATATGGATGTTGCCGAAAATACTTGTAAAAACAGAGCAGGAGCCTTTGCTGCAGTTATAGTTTGCGAATTAATCAGAATTACGAGATAGAGAAAAAAGAAGTAAAAACTTTGGTCAAGAGAGTGACTTTTGAGAAGGAATCAAAGCCGCAGAGTTTTCAACATGTTGTTTGAGGAGCTAGTAAGGTGTATACCAAACGTGGAAAATCTGGATGTGTCAGAAAATTTAGATAAACTGGAAATGTCATGGTATCGTCACGGAATTTCTGATATTATGAATAGATTATGCATTATTACTCATAAGAGTATATTTTCACTCTTTAAGATACTAGGGCCATCTGTGCAAATCTATAAGCCTTTCAGATCTATAAATTCATGAAAAAAATATTATTAAAGTACATTTACTTTTGTCGATCAATGTGAATCCGTTCATAAGGATATCAAGTTCGTTGCGATCTCATTTTCATTCTACAGATTTATAGGGCTCACACAGAATTGTAACATCATTCTGTGATTATATATAAACTTATATCAAACTTTTGTTTTTTACTCTCTTAAATTTTATTGAAAATAACCTGGAAAACCTGGAAATCTGGGAACTCTCATTCAATTTTTTTGTATACATCCTGAGCTAGGACACTTGAACATAACCTAATGTCCACTAGCCATAATTTTTAATCTTTTGTATCTTAAAACACCACAAAACACAATGCACTAATGAATGAGGCACAGCACTCTGATGCGACATATAACTCAGTGTTGTAGTCACGTGATTTCGTCGTCTGCTTTGATTGGCTGTGGACAGCAGCCAGCGGCGTAGCAAGTGCGAAAAATAGCACCAAACCTATCTTGTAAAACAAGTCTCGTGGTAAGTCTAGTACCCCGCATCGCACCAAATTTCTTGCATCTGAGAAATATATACCTCGTCCCTGGATGTGATTCGTCACTGAGCAAGTAGTTTCCTTATGTTATGTGTGACTTTCAGAATACATGAGATCAGCACTCTGAGACCGGCAGCCACTGTACATCAGTTATAGATGAATATTGTTTTATTGTAATGTTCAATTGGAATCTAATATAAGTGTTATATGAAATTATGCTTTGTTTGATTTATACTCTGATATTTCAGAAGTGGAATCTGAACAGTTCACATCAGGATCAGGGCTACGCTTCATTATTTTGATATTCCAAGCAATCGCTTTATTAGTTAACAGCTAAACAGCCTCTATTCTCTATAACATATTACAGTTGGAAGCCCATCACTCGTGGATAGGAGTGAAGAAAATAACCGGTGTTGCTTGATTCGTATGATCTCATGATTGAAATGGTGGTCTCCTGCATAAAAGGCAGTATCACTCACTCCATTGTACATACTGCAGCTCTTATTACACACAATAAGAAGTCAAAATCAAAATCTTCAGGAATTCTCAACATAAGATGAAATGTTTTCACGTAGCGCTAAACAGACTTGGAGATGAACCAATATCTATTCACTGCTTCACTTGTGAACAGCAAGGCTATGAGTGCCCACAATGTCCAAAACTTCAACGTAGTGCACAATATCCAGGGTGGACTCAATATAACAGGAAAAGATATTAGTCTGATTTGGCAACAACAAGTTCAACCAGAAAGGAGTGTTTTGACACGCATAACAGAGATAAGCGACAACCATAAATATTTCTTTGACGTAGTTCAAATATCTATAGATATGAGATCTATCTTCATGACGATGAAGCAAAAGAATTGAAATGATTAATAGATGGTGGAAAAGTTTAGGAGGATTTGGGAATAGATCTGCTAAGCCTCGAGAGATTGAGAAATACATTTTGGAAATTGATGGAGTGGAATGGAAAGTAGTCTTTCACGTTGAACCTGGCACTGTACAGTCAATATCTATCATTGTGGGACAACTATTCACAGAGTCGCCAGAAATTGAGGTCTGCAAGAACTCGAAGAGTTCGCGATTTTTCAAAAGAACTGAATCGCCATTCTGTGCAATCGTACCAACTCCGTGCAGTTAAATTAATTTTTGGGTTAAGAGCGCTACAGCTATTCCTCTCAGATATGTGGGTCCTTTAACCTGTTTTAAGAAAAAGGAAGGAGAACTCTTTGTCGATTTGAATTCACAAGCACCAGAAGGACATGAACATACAATTCCGCGAATGATTGTAGATGTAGATGATCATACGGAATGTATTCCTTTCCTGTCCTTCTAGAAAAGGTTTGCTTCAAAAGTAATAGAGCTAGCAAGGTATGTTTTTCCTAAAGCAACCAATCTCTAAAAATTATTATAACTAAAAAAGTTATGCTACAAAAATAATAAAATTGAATGTATTAAAAAGTAATAGATGGTTTGAAGGTGCGTACCAATAGAAGTGATGAAACTGAAGTTGTATGTTTCGTTAGTAATGGAACTGTGGAGAAATGAAACAATAATTGACCGGAATTTTCGGTGGTTGTAGGGCAGAAACACTTCCGAAGAAAAGTTTCATTAGGATGTTATTCTTACTTAAAGTCCAGTATTTCGTAACAATTTCGCTATTTCAACAGGGATACCGAAGACGTATATAATTTTACAATACTTATCCAAAAATAAATTTTGAAAACAACTTACAAATAGTTATAACTTGGAATAGAATTGTAAAACTTTTCTGTCGATCAATACAGCCATATTTATGATAAAAATTATTCAAAACTCACAGCCAACGTTGTGACACCATTTTTTGACTGCTGGCTACACGTAAACGACGAAATCGAACTCAACAAGAAGAGAAGACGGAAATCCTGTCATCAATAAATAAACGCGCCAAATTTAAATTATTTGTATTTTAAAGAGACTCCAGAAGATGAGCGTACATCACACTAATAGTTTTATAGTTAACTGTGATATTTTTATTCAATTTGATATGACACACACCAAGAAACAATCTTTTTCTATAGTTATTTTCTAATTCTAAAATGACTGTTAGGTCATAGTCAACCAAATGCTGTGTTTCTTGAACATGTATAGCCATAGCACATTTATTACTGATTTCAAGTTCACCCTCATCTCGCCCATGCTGGGACATTCTAGCACTCAATTTCTGTAAAGTTTGGCCGATGTAACATTTGCTACAACCACTGCATGGAATTAGGTTGGATGGGTTGAAATCAGATGATTTATCTTTCAATTTTGAATACAGTTGATTGACGGTTTTCAAATTTTGTTTGACGGAAATAATATGCTTTCAATCATCAAATGAACCAATAAGATCAGATGTGAGACCCGGAATAATGGGAAAAGAGATATAGCTTTTTCTTGTTTCATGGTCAGTGAAAACTAATATTCCAAAAGAAACCAAAGTTTCTTTCAAGCCCATCCTAACCTATATTCTCGAAAAACTCATATTTTTTAATATCAAATAGGTATACGCTCGCGTATAATAACTTCAATCATACACGAGCCTATTTATTTATCAAATGAAAAATATTCATCATTTTTCGAGTACATATGTTTGACCATGCAGCAGATAAAGAAAGCTGAAATTAACCCAACACTTAATAAACGCAAACTTTGAGATCAAGAAATTATTGGAGAATAAGGCGCGACGGTCGGAGCATGCGCACTCTTTCAGAATACTCGGTCCGTTCAGGTCTAACCAACAACAGAAAAGGCTTACTCATTAGCCAATCACAGCCGTCAGTGATAGCAAAGGAGCGGGGTGTACGCACTACGCAAAACCACAGCACACCTCGAAGTCACGTGATATTACGCAAAAAAATGGGGGGAAGCTGCCCAGAGCTCCCTTGTTCCTACTTGTATATTTAAGAGCTTGTACAAGAATAAAAAGTTGTTCAAAATCAATTTATACACATGAAAAGCTCTCATTTCATGCAGAAGGGTATCTGTAACATTAGATATTCTGGAAATAAGATATGACATCTCCATCAAAAATCAGATAGCCATAGAAATGAAGAACGAATGAAACAGACTCCCATTCTGACAGTTCAATTCAGTGTTATTACAACATCTGTATATATTGTAATATTGTTGTTAGGTTGGGTAGAAGAGCAGCCTATGAATGAACCTAACCTTTGTTGAATCCTTATAAATGAAGACTATCAATATTATCATTATTATTATTATTATTAACTATTATCATTGAGGAAGAGTTGTTCAAAATCAATTTTCACCCATGGAAGTCTTCATTCAATGCAATAGAATATCTATAGAATCTAATAGAATGATAACACAGAATAGAATGAAAACTTGTTGCACTCCACTCGTTTTTTATTCTCATGGCTATCTGATCTGTTGGCATATTCTATTTTCCAAATAACTGATGCTACAGATTTTCTACTGCATCAAATGAAGATTTTTCATAAGTGAGATTTGATTTCCAACAACTTTCCATTCTTGAACCTTTGCTTTAAAATATACAGGATATTTTTTAGATCCCATGTTGAACTCCTAGGTTCCGCGTTTTGCTGAACACCTTGTTTCTTTATTCAGCAACTAAGTTTTGAAAAACTTTATTTGGAGTACAATTTATTTATTAAATGCATGCATATACAAGACTGACTGTTATTTCTATTCTAAGTCATAAAGTTAACTTATTCTATTACAAAGTGGGGGAAACAAAAGTAAAGTGTCAGCATATTTATATATGTGGTCGTGAACTGAGGGCAATGTAACTCCTCCCTTCTTAGAATGAGGCATCCCCTGGAAGATGTATTCCTTCGTTATGATCGGGTGGATTTGAACTGGCCTTTGACTGTCTTCCTTGGATCTATTTCTTCAGAATCCAACAGAATTATCAGTCCTACGTAAAGGATAACTGTCCAAACAATAGGCACTTGAATTAGTTCAAATTGATGATCATCAGTATTAATCACATCCATATTACTAACTGGGATATCTTCTAGCTTCAAAGTTTCCAAATTAATTCAATATTACTTATTTTTAAATTTTGCACACTAAAATTCAAATTGCTTATAAGGAAAGGCTTGCCGTACGTCCCTTCTGAAAATTGCAATTTCTGATTTTTCAAATAAATCTCACAATTGTTTTCCTGGATCAAATAAACTTCCATTAAATATTCTATTTCTGTGCTTTTTGAACATTTAATTATAATTTTTCCTTCTTCAGGAAATATTCCAAGATATTGGTTAATCTCTGGGATGATTTCGATGTGATTGGATTTTATATTGATTCTAGTATAATGGCACTGGCTTGATGATCCGTGTATAAAGACTTGTTTTTCACAAGCTGTATTACCTGGGTGAAATTGGCTAGGGTATTGGTATATTTTACCTCGAATACAAATGTCGCTATCGTCATCATTCGATTTGAGAAGATATTTATAATAAGGAATAATGGTTACAAATTCTGTTTCCATTTTTGTAGGTAATGAGTGCAGCTAATAAAGTTCAAATTCTTTATTCAAATTGATGGAAATTGGAATAAAGTAAATGATTTTTTCGTTCGTTATAGAACTACTAATTTTTGACATTGATTCAAATTCTTGAATATTCTCATATTTTAATTCTGCAGGTAATTTATTTCCATAATGCGCTGAAATTTTCTGTAACTCATTATATAACTTCCGGTTTTATAATACTTGGGTGTAACGTCTTCGATTTACAAAAGGCAACTGAATTTTCAATGTCTTGTAAAATGCTTAAAATTGTATTATACATGATCACTAATTGATTATACACGTCTTTAATAGACAATATCTCTTCCAGTGAAATTTTTGCTGGAATTATGTTATAAATTTCGATTATTTTTATTCCTAGTACTAATTCATTATGTTTGATATCCTGTATTGTTCTATTGAAGTTATTTATTATTTGTGTATTTACTGAAAATCCTTGATTCAATTGACTTTGTAATTTATTCTGATTTTTCTGTAGGTGATTGAGGAGTTGATTAAACCTACCGCCATCTTGTGCGTCCAGATTTTCTGTAATGAACTTCATAACACTTAAAACAATAATTTAACGGAAATTACGGTGGTTGTAGGGCAGAAACACTTCAGCAGAAAAGTTTCATTTGGATGTTATTTTTATTTAAAGTCCAATATTTCGTAACAATTTTGTTACTTCATCAGGGATAAAATAGTTATAACTTGGAATAAAATTGTAAAATTTTTTGAAACAGTTTGAAAATTTTTCATTGTTAAAAGTCTTCGTAACACACATTTATTACGTGACTAACTATGTTACGAAGACTTTTAACAATGAAAAATTTTCAAACTGTTTCAAAAAATTTTACAATTTTATTCCAAGTTATAACTATTTTATCCCTGATGAAGTAACAAAATTGTTATGAAATATTGGACTTTAAGTAAGAATAACATCTAAATGAAACTTTTCTGCTGAAGTGTTTCTGCCCTACAACCACCGTAATTTCCGTTAAATTATTGTTTTATCTTTCAACAAGTCGGTGTTACTTCTTTTCAACTTCATAACACTTCCTAATCCATTCACTAACCCTCTTCTATTCCTGGATGATCTTGAGTGAATTTTGACGCTATGAATTTTATCATATAAATTCAACTGGACATACTAAAATATTCTATCATAATTATCTAATTCATGTTTAATTGCACTATTATTTATAACAGCTCTGCTGATATTCTCATATTGATTATTCAATCAAATCATAATGATGAACGAATGTATGCACGGATTTCTCATTTTTTGCTGGTCCAAAACTGATTGGGATAAGGCCTATGTTTTTGGTATTGTTACCTATTTGAAATCCTTGTGTGATCTTGAACAACCTGAAATAATTTTTGAATCGTAAGTTTTTTCTTAGGTCTCTTTATGTTGAAAAGATGTATTTTAGATGCAGTATTTCCATGTTTTTGGATTGATTCCACTTATTTGCTCGGGTTTATATTTATTCTTTGTTTTTTGTTGTTTTTGTTTGTTCTTTACATATACTACTTTATCAATTCTTTCAGGTACATCTTCGCGATTGGTATTATGCTTTTCGATGACCGTTTCCTTATTCTGTTGTATTTTCTGGGTAATTTTTTGATACAATAATTTCGTTTTATTCCTATGTTCTGTTATATAATTATCAATCAACTGTTTAACTGATTCCATATTAAAAGAGAATTTCAAATCGATATGTCCAGATATAATTTCTGTTGGCTTCAATTTAGTCACTGAATGAATATTATTGTTGTATACTAGTAGGGCATAGTTTACTTTGGATTCTATGGCCTCATCTTCATATTCTTCTTGATCATTAAATAATCTGATGTGCTCAATTAGGGTTGAGTGGAAACGTTCAATGATGTCATTACTGTCAGGATGTTGTGAGCTGGTAAAATGAATTTTTATTTTATGAATCTCTAATAATTCTTGTAGAACAGAATTTTTAAACTCCAAACCGTTATCTGAAACTATTTGTTCAGGAAGTGGATGGTGAGTGGAATATTTTACTAGTTTACTTATAATTTCGATACCTTGAGCGCAAATTAACTTATATGCTTGAGCATACTTAGAAAATGCGTCTATCATTGTGAGAAATTTTGTATTATCCAGAATAATACTGTCAATGTGAAGTACTTCAAAAGGCTTTGTCGCTGTAGGTGTTATATTGAATTTTAATTTTCAAGGAATCCTGTCATACTTTGATACTTGACAATTTCACATTGATTTATATAAGTTTGCACTGATTCACGTTGCTTGGGGCAATAATAAATCTGCTCTATTTTTAAGACTGTTCCATCGATACTTCGATGATTTGTTGCTTTCATGATAATTCTGATTTATCTGTTTGATTTTGTCCTCCTCTGTTACATCTAATAATTTTGTAGTACATTTGACCATTTGAATTTCCGAACTCTTGAAATTATTTTGAATAACTGTACTAAACTTTTCATATATTGGATCTTCAAAAAATAAATGATATTTCACTCTCGGTACAACGAACTCCTTAATAAATTTAATCATCTCTTGTTCTTGGTTGTATTTTGAAAATTGTATTGAAATTTTTTGTTTATTGCCGAATAATTTTAAAATTTTTGGTTCTGCCGGGTTGTGTTCGACTTCACAAATTATTATCTGATTTTTTCCTGAATTGATGGAGCGCTCTACTATCGGAATCTCAACTATTGGATTTTCTTTGTTCGAGTGCACAGTATTATCGTCTTCGTCTGAAATATTCTCTTGTGAATTATCGTTATTGATATTTTCAATCGATCTATCTAATTCATTTATCATAGATTGTGAATCATTCTGATTATTCTCTAAATCTTTATCAAAATCTCCCATGTATTTGAAAGAAGCATCCGTGTTATCTGTTTCATCAACATTCAATTCACAAACAGGAAACGTATTAGATTTCATTTTCACAGATATTTGGCCGTATTCTGTAACACAAACATTAACTTATCATCGATCGATGAGATTTTTGACAAATAGAAACAATTGTAACAATCGAATATTCAAGATTTCTGTCAGTGCTACCTATGTCATTGGCTGAAATAGAAAATGATCAATGAAAAATTATCGATTGAGTTACAGAATAGTCCCAATTATCACGTCTGTTTTCCGGAATATAAACTGGATCATAGGTCTAATTTCTTCCCATCTTAATTTGTCTAATCCGCAAGATATCCATGGGATACTGAGATTTTTTATATTTTTGTGTAAACAGAATTTTTTCAAATCAACCGAAGCTTGGAATAAATCTTGATTGAAAGGTTTTCCAAAATAATGTGTTTTTGTTACTTAATATATTACAAATCTATTTGCGTCTTGGAAATGAATTGACTGATGTAATTTTGGTTGTTATGATTTTAAAAGTTTAATATTATTATACTTGGTAGCAAATTGTCCTGCAATTCCTGAAGACATTTTTAAATCTTTACTTACACAATGGGCTAAACTGTTAGAAGAAGGTGCGTCGAATAGATTAACGTTCATTTCTCTAATAACATCATAAACTATGAGTTCCTGTTTATATTCTGAATAATTTTGAATCTTCAGTTTCGGAATTACCAGGGATTCTGCTTGATGCGTCTGCGTTAGTATTCAATTTTTCTTTTTTATACACAATTTCGAAATCAAACTCTTCAAGTTTTAGCCTCCATCTGATTAATTTGTGACTGCATTGTTTCAGGGAAAATAACCATTGTAGCGTTCTATGATCTGTTATGATGGTGAATTTCCGACCGAATATATAAGGGCAAAAATATTGTGTTGACCATACTATAGCTAATAGTCCCTTTCCGATGGTAGAATAGTTTGATTTAGAATCGTTTAATGTCCTACTTGCATATGCAATAGGTTTGTCACTACCAAGTGATCCTTGTGAAAGTACAGCCCCTATAGGCGATGTGCAAGGGGGCGGAGTTTGAACAAATATCGATGCAAGCGCACATGGTGAGCACCATTGTAACCATTGAACTCCATTTCTCAGAATACGTCAATGAGCTGTCATTGAGCATTGTAGTTTAAAAGTGAAAATAATTGCATATAAAACATGGAAAAACGTTTGTTCTGTTCCATGCTGTTATGTTAAGGATGATTCAAGTGAAATATAGTTTCATAGATTTCATGTACCCAGTTATAACATTAAAAAACGAGTGAAGTGAATCAAAGCGGTAAATGAAGTATTGTCTGTCTCTCATTATTAATCTATATAACAAATATGTTTGTAATTCAATTGTGAAATTAGAAATATTCATCATCGATTTGGGATTCATGAATTTACCTCTATCTCTAATTTGTAAGATGTTTCAGTGATAGAAGTTTGTCACATGCACTTCGCAATGATTTTGTTGTTAATATTGTCAGCAACATATTCTTCAACATGTTTAGTATGGCAAAAATAATTTCACGCTTTTCTTCAATGCTTGCTCGGTAAAAAGGGTACAGTATTTGATGAATACAAACCCGATCTGCAAGATCATCGGCGTCATAATTTAAGGCTATTCTGTCCATTTAGACGAATCAAGACGTTTTCTTTATAATAGGTACGTAATAATTGAAGGAAAAAATACTCAAAATAAATAATTTTAACGTACCTTCTATGCTATGCAAGTTATATTATACGCACACAGTTGAATTAAATAATATTAGTACATTTAAGAAATGATAGGTATGAGACAATGATAAAATGGAGTTCAATCGTTCTCCATTGCCCGCTAGAGGCGCTAGTAGACTTCATGCACGTAGCCTATAGCTACGTCACTCGCATCGGCCGTAATATTGAATGGTCTTGTAAAGTCAGGATATTGTAGGAGTGGCTCGTTAGTCAATAAATTTTGACAAATTTGGAGACATTCGACGTATTCTGGATTTTTGATATTTATTTCGGCGTCTTTCTCCAGACATTTGGTGGAAGGCTTCGTGAACTTCGCGAAGTCTTCAATAAATTACCTGTAATAACCTAATAGTCCTAAAAAGCCTCTTATTTGTTTCGTGGTTCGGGGTTTAGGATAATTTTGGATAGCGGAAATTTTATCGGAATTAGGTTTAACATCTTCTGGAGTAACGATGTGTCCAAGATAGGCAACTTCTTTCTCTAAAAATTCTGATTTGTCTAATTGAGTTTTGAAATTTGATTTACGTAATCTATCAAAAACTAATTCATAATTTTGCATATGCTCTTCTAGGCTAGTACTGAATATTATAATATCATCAAGATATACTAAACATTTCTCATTCGTTAATCCTCTTGATATATCATCCATTACTCTTTGGAATGTAGCAGGTGAATTGCGCAATCCAGAAGGCATTCTAAGAAATTCGTAATGACCACCTCCGATGGTAAAAGCAGTTTTTGATATGTCATCTGGATTCATTTCTATTTGTTGGAATCCCGACGCTAAGTCTAGCGTGGTAAAATATTGACAACGACCGAATTTGTTCAATAGGTCAGTTATGTTCGGCAATGGATATTTATCGCCTATGGTCTTCTCGTTAAGTTTTCTGTAATCTATGACAATGCGCCATTTGCGTTTTCCTGAGGCGTCCAATTTTTTGGGGACAATCCAAATTGGGAGTGACCAAGGAGAGTTAGATGGACGGATCATATCTTGACTCAACATTTTTTGGATTTGTGAACTAATTTCTGGTTCGTGTACTCCCGGATATCTATAAGATTTTGTATATATGGGCATTTCGTCTTTCGTTTTCATGCTATGTTTTATTTCATTAGTGAAAGTTGATTTATTTGCTTCCAAGTGAAATATATCTGAATATTGTTTAATTAATTTTGATATAACATTTTTTTCATATTCGTTCATATGGTCAGTTCAGATCTTAGAAATGTCAAATTCAATTTTTTTGGTTTCAAAATAACTATAATTTAGGCTCCAATAATAATTGAATTCATCTGAACTTGTTACATTCAAAGGTTTCAATAATTTCAAGGATAATATTGTATCATTCGGGTTTATTACTAAATACAAAGCATCATAATTTTTTATTGAAGTTACACATTCTGGATTTATCAAATTTTGTAATTTCAATTGTGATATTGGAACATAACCTTCTTTTACATTTACTTTTACATCAATTATCTTCTCAGACTGTGGTTCTATTTTTGTAGATGTTACACAATTGCAGTTATTATTATTCTGTAAATATTGTATTTTCATTGAACAATTTTGGGTTCTTATCTCATTCCGGTTTATGTCTATTACAGCTTTTGATATTTTCAAATCATCCATTCCTAATAATAATTCAAATTTATCTTGAAAATCAGGAAATCAGAAATGTGATACTTTAGCATAGGATTTTCAACTTCTTTAATTTAAAAATTTTTTGAAACTGGCACAAGTATACTGAATTATCCAATTGAGGTTCCATGTGCAGTAGAAATTTGAAACGGATCTTTGGAAATTCGATATTATTAATACTTTCCAGCAATTTTAGGTTTAATGAAAGATCTCGTACTTCCTGTATCTATCAAAACTTTCATTTCATTCTCAGGGAATACAATATAGGGTAGTCTGGTGCTTCTCGAGATACGGTGTGGCTAGAACCGTCAAACTCAGCCGTCTATAAGCCATCCTGCGTGCAAGGCTAGGTGGCAGTTATTCGAAGTCCCAAGCGACTAATAGAAAGTCTACAATGACAACGCGGCAATGCGTAGTGGTTTGCAAACCAATTCATGAATCAGAATCAATATTTCCGACTGCGCCAGATGTGTTTCTTTATTCAGCAACTAAGATTTTGAAAAACTTTATTTGGAGTACAATTTATTTATTATATGGATGCAGATACACGGCTGACTGTTATTTCTATAATAAGTCGTGATTATATCTACATATATATAATATATATATATATATATATATATATATATATATATATATATATATATATATATATATATATATATATATATATATATATATATATATATATATATATATATATATATATATATATATATATATATATATATATATATATGAAGTACAAGAATTGAGAGTTATTGGGAATCAAATTTCACTTATGAAAAGTCTTCATTTGATGCAGTAGAATATCTGTAGCATCAGTTCTTTGGAAAATAGAATATGCCATTTTCGTGAAAAATCAGATAGCCATAAGAATAAAAAAAGAGTGGAACAAGTTTTCATTCTAACATTCTATCCTGTGTTATTATTATATATATATATACAGGATGGTGACTCGAAGGACGCACAATAGCGTTTTCAATACTATTTTTGGAATGTTCAATTACTGGCTTCCCTAATTATTTTACATCAAAAAAGTTGATTAGTTTATTGCAGAGAAAAAATTTCTGCATCTTCTGACACTAATATATTCAATTCTACTCTACTAGAAACCAGTCAAATTGCAGAAGTGATTTAAACTAGAAGTGTATGAGGTTTTTGTGTCATATTTATGTAAGCGTCTTCCAGTTTCATCTATTCTATCAGCCACGTCAGACAACGCAACAAATATTTTCTTATTCAGATCTTGAATAGGAGGCGTAAAATCCTTCCGTCTAAGTGCTTTCTTGATCTGTGTTTCATTATAACCATGCTTCAAGGAAACATCATCTGAAAATTCCATTCCATTAGATAGTTTACTTGAATGACATAATGAAAAGGCTCTATGAAATAAAATTTTAAAGGTACACAATTTTTGAGCACGATTGTGATTTGATGACTTATGTAGATATACACCATGTGGATTAGTTTACTATTATCTTGTTTCTCCAGGTCAACGTCCAGAAAAGGCAGATAGTTATTTTCTTCAACCTCAATACTGAATTTATTGTTCCTATGTTGCATGTTTGGATGATTCAAAAAAGTTGTCATGAGGCCAAACAGCAAAGACATCATCAACATAACGTAGCCAGACAGTAGGTCCCTTCATCGCAGTGTTCAAAGCTTTTAGTTCAGAATTTTCCATGTAATAATTAGCGATAGAAGGAGCAATAGAGAAACTTATGACGACACCCTTGATTTTCTTGTATAAAATACCATTGAAAATAGAGAAACAAGAAGTCAAACAATTTTTAAAAAGTTTGACAAGATCAGATGAAAACTGACCTCCTAATAATTTCAAAGTATCGATGATAGGTACTTGCGTGAATAAGATGAAACATCAAAACTGACAAGTAAATCATCATCTGTCAATATGATATTACTGATCAAATCCACAAAATGACGCGAATCCTTGACATTATGAGATATGACCCATCATAGATATCAGCAATCCATCCAGATATTTGGCTAATCCGAATGTTATTGAACCTATTGAATTGACAATAGATCTTAGGGGAACATCATTTTTATGAATTTTCGGAAGATCATAAAACTTGGAAATAACAGGATCTTGAGTAAAAAGCTCTTTCTGAATATCTTGAGGTGAAGACGATTATTTCAAAAGTGTAGTTGTTTGATATTTGGAAGAGCTAAGTGTAGGAAATGTGGTGTAATTTGAATATAGCGGGTTACATAGACAATAAATAGTAGAGAGCGCCATTGGAAAAACAGGGAGAAGAAATATGTATGTACGACAGTGATTGACTGCATGTTGATTTGTATTTTGTGTGAAACGTATTGGATATAAAAGTAATTCATATTAAATGTTAGAATTATTCGAATGCCCCTCGCAAGTTATTACATTTGGCGATAAGGATAAGAAGTCAAGCTTAGTAAGGTTAGTGTTGACATAAATAAATCGTAGAACAATGCAGCAGCCTGTGATAAATATTGGGGTAGGTATTGGTTCATTCAATAAACCTAACGATGATTGGAATATTTATGAAGAACGTATGGAACAGTTTCTCCTGGCAAATTTCGTGGAGGAAAATAAAAAAGTGGCAGTCCTGTTAACTAGTATTGGTGAAGAAGTATACACAACGTTACGCAATCTTTGTGATCTAGTTTTACCAAAAAAACAAAAAAGATTATAGGGAGCTACGCGAGCTTTTGAAAAAGCAGTTTTCACCTCATATATCGGTGTTTGGAGAGCGCAAAGAGTTTTATGAGTTAAAACAAAGCGCGAATGAAACAATTAGTGCGTGGTATGTCAGAATAAGGAAACGTGCTGCGAAATGTGAATTTGGAAACGGTTTGAAAGAGAGACTAAGAGATAAATTCGTTACGGGTTTGAAGCCTGGAGAAGTATTAGATCGAGTGTGTGAAGAAAACCATACGACCACGTTGAAGGACGTCTTAGAGGTAGCATTAAAGAAATAAGCGTCACTAGCAACAACCACGGGAGAAGGTGCGCTTACTGTCAACAAGATTTCGTCGAAGCAGAAGCCAAGCGATTCGAGGAAAGAAGGAAAGCATTACGAGGCAAAGTTTAAACAAGAGACTAACAACGTACAGATGTGTTGACATTGTGGTGGTATTAATCATGAGTTTTCTAGATGTAAATATCGTACGTTAAAGTGTAGGGCATGTAATAAGGTAGGCCATATTCAAAAAGTTTGTAAAACAAATTCCCAAAATCCTAACCCGGAAGGTAAAACCAGTAAAAATAAAAGTAAAAGAAATACATACTATATTAAAGAAATAGTAGAGGATGAAAAACAGATTTTTAGAGTTTGTATAATGTAGCAAATAGAAATAATATTAGAAAACCGGTAAAATTGGTAGAGGTGCATATTGCTGGAAAATCTATTGTTATGGAAATTGATTATGGTGCGGCATCGTCAATTATACCGGAAGCAGTATACAAAAAAAAGCTCAGGGATTGTAAATTACACAAAAGTGATGAAATTTGAAAATTGTACGATGATAGTCAAATAAAACCTGAAGGTGAAACTATCGTTGATGTTGTATATAAGACAATAAAAGAAAAAAGTTCTATTATTATTACACATTGATGGGTCGTGATCTTATGGAAGTTTTCGGTTTTCAATTAGTGGAAATTAACGCTTCATCGGAAGATAGTGAATTTAAATTATTGTTGGACAATTATAAAGAGGTATCTCAGAACGAGTTAGGAAAATTTGAAGGTGAAATCGTAGATTTGAAAGTAAGGGAAGGTGCGGAACGAATATTTTGTAAGCCACGAACAATAGCATTTGCTTTCAAAAAACAAGTAGATGAAGAGCTTGAATCTTTACAGAAAATTGGGGTTATTGAGAAGGTGGATAATGCGGAATGGGGTACAACGTTAGTTCCTGTATTGAATCCAAATGGTAAAATTCGGGTATGCGCAGATTATAATCTCACGGTTAATAAAGTAATTGAAGATGTTCAGCACCCTGTACCTAGAATAGAGGATCTTTTCGCAGCTTTGCAAGGAGGTGAAGAGTTTGCTGTAATTGATTCGAAAAATGCGTATGATCAGTTAGAATTCTTAGAGGCAACGCGTATGTTGTTGGCGTGGAGTAAGCATAAAGGTATTTCTGCAATAAATCGATTACCTTTCGGTACAGAACAGGCAGTTGCTATTTTTCAGCAGAAAATAGAAAAAGTGTTACAAGACTCAGATATGATTGAACCTTTTATTGACGATAGGATAATAACAGGAAAAAAAAGGGGACAACACATGAAAAATTTAGAAGAGGTGTTAAAAAGATTGTGGAGTATAGGAGCGAGACTAGATTTATAAAAATGTGATTTTTCAAAAGAAGAATGCAATACTTAGGTCATATTAGAGATGAAGAGGAGCTGCGTAAAGATGATGGTAGAAAAGAAGCTATTGTTAAAGCACCAAGGCCCAAAAATGTAACGGGAGTAAAAGCGTTCACTGGAATGGTAAATTATTATGGAAAGTTTATTCTAGAATTGTCAAGTATTTTAGACCTTTGCATAGGTTAACAGAGAAAAATAGTGCATTTCACTGGGATGGAAAATGTGAGATAAGCTTTAGTAAAATCGAATAGAAAATATTCTCTGACAGATATTTAGTACACTTCAATCCTGATTCAAAAATTAAATTAGCATGCGATGCTTCCAGAGAAGGCATTGGGGCCATTCTTTTACACCTTTTTCTGATGGATCAGATCGTTCGACTTTTTTTGCTTCAAGGACGCTTTCAAAAACGGAAAAAATCTATTCAACCATTCATTGTAAAGCTTTGGCTATTTATTGGGTGGTGAAGAAATTTCAATAGTATCTTTTGGGTACACATTTTATTTTGGAATCAGATCACAAACCTCTCAAAGCAATTTTCGGTCAAGAAAAAGACATTCCTGAAATGGCAGCAAGGCGCCTACAGAGATGCGCTATGTTTCTTAATGGATTTAACTATACTTTGGTACATGTTAAAGGTATTCCAAATGGAGGGGCTGATGGACATTGCAGACTACCGTTACAAAATAAGAAAAAGGAAGATGATTAAAATGATTATTTGAATTTTTTGTAGAGGACCAATAACCAGTTGATGTGAATATTTCAAGGAAAGCTACAAGAACTGATAGAGTTTTAAGTGAAGTATTATTATATACTACAACGGAATGGTCAAAAACAGTGGATGATTCTCTTAAACCTTTTTATTATAGGAAAGAAGAAATAAGCGTTGATAATGGATTATTATTTTGTGGCTATAGAGTGATCATTCCAGAAAAATATGGGTTGGAAATTCTAGAAGTTATTCATGCGACACATTCAGGTGCTGGTAAAATGAAAATGTCAGCCAGACAGTATTTCTGGTATCCAAAACTAAACAGTGAATTGGAGAATCTAGCAAAAAGCTGTGAAGTTTGCCGTAAAAACTTGGATGATCCAATAAAAGCGGGGTTATTAAAATTTGAGGAGGCAAAGCAACAACTTGAAAGAGTTCATGCAGATTTTTTGGGTCCATTTATAGGAGGCACCTATTTGATTATTGCAGATGCATATTCGAGATGGCCCGAAATTTATGAAATGAGGAAATGTGATACTGCAAACACAATTGAAAATTTCAAATATCATGGTGCACGTTATAGATTGCCCAAGAAATTAATTACGGACGATGGAGCACAATTTACCGCGGAAGAATTCCAGCAATGGGCGAAATGAAATGGAATTGAGAACATGCGTACAGCACCACTACATCCTTCAACAAATGGAGCAGCGGGAAACGCTGTACGTTCATTCAAAAATGGATTTAAGAAGGTATTTCCAGATAAAACAAACGTAAATGAAAGCAAAAATACGGTAATTACTAGATATTTATTATACTACCGTATGACACCGCATTGTACAACAGGTGATACATCTGCGAAACGAATGTTAGGTAGAGAGATCAGAAATAGGTTAGATTCAATAAGGGATAATACTACTACAGAAGCAAACGAAAATAGGCGAATAGAAAATTATGTAGGTAAAAGAGAATTGTATTTCCAACCAAATGAGATTGTTTATGTCCGTGATTATAGAACCCAAAATCAACCAAGATGGAAAAAAGCTAAAATTATTAAACCGCCAGGTCCACGAATTTTTTTATGCAGTTTGGTAGATGAAAAAGAATTGAATTGGAAAAGGCATGTAGATCAAATTTCAAAATAGGTACTTTTTTTAACAATGTTCATAAAAATATTCTAGGAAAGGAAGAGTTAAATAGAAAAGTTGTTACAGATAATACGCCAAATATTATACCAAAAGTTTTTAGTAGAGAGAATATAGAATCACATAGAAAGGTAGAACATTCTGCGGAGTCTGAAGAAATAATATCTATGTCAGCAAAAAATAAGGTAAATAATGACACAAATGTTGAAGAAAAGATTGATGAAGACGAATATAATGAAGAGAGAAGAGATTACACCGACTAAAATGAGGGTAAATGGAATATTAATGGAGAAGCCTCCAGTCACATTCAACGACCAAAAAGAATAATGAAAAAGTGTGAAATATTAGATAAGTTATATCTTAAGGAGGAGGAGTGTAGGATATTGAGTCGTAAAGTGATGTGGTGTAATTTGAATATAGCGGGTCACAAGAACAGTAAATAGTAGAGAGCGCCACTGCAAAAACAGGAAAGAGAAATTTGTATGTACGACAGTGGTGGACTCCTTGTTGATTTGTATTTCGTGTGAAACGTGTAGGATATGAAAGTAATTCATATTAAATGTGTGTATTATTCGAATGCCCCTCGCAAGTTAGTACACTAAGTAGATAACTATCAACTTGAACATAGGCTGCATCATCTAGTAAGTCATTTGCTCTTTTAGTGTAATCTTCTTCATTCAGAATGACTGTAGCTTTGCCCCTATCAGCTGGTGAAACAACAATATTCTTAGAATTTCTTATTTCTCTCAGGCACTAAAACTCACTTTCTTGATAAGCTGGATCTGACAGCTGGAGCCTTTCTCAAAATACGCACAGTCTTATGACGAATTTCTTGAGACTTTTCTGCAGGTAGCATATTGATAGCAGCTCCCACATTCGATATAATTTCTTCAACAGGGATACGGCTAGAAGTTATTCCATAACCCAAACCCTCACACAGAACAGTACAAGCAGTATCTGACAAAGAAGTGGGTGGATGTCTGTTTTGAGACTGTTTCTCAAATAATTTGTCAAATTTAGTTTTTTGTGAATTACTTAACTTTTTTTGATCTGTTAAACGAAGAGTAAGAATACTATTCAAGATTTGCCAATCTTCCAAATCAATTTATACAGAACTTTTCGCCCAATAAAACATATGTGTTGAATTTGGATAAGTTTTTTCCTGTGATTACTCTTTCTACCGTAAGGACAGAAATTTCGTCGACTGCAATGTGTCGCGTGGTGGTGGAGTGATGATTTGTGTCAAAAGTTCTATTAACTCTATCCAGATTCCGCTCGTAGCATATACTTAAATGTTGCACAAAAGCATTGATCTTGTTTGTTGTAAATTAATGCATAAGGACATTCCTTTCTACGTTATTGCAGTATATATTCCCCCTAGTCTATCACTAAGTGTTTATGAAGATTTATTTAGCTGTCTTGAGTCGATTCCATTTTTGCATATAAGTAACTATATAATCCTAGGTGACTTTAATATACCAGATTTTAATGTGAATTTGAATGCCAAATATGTACAATTAATCAATAACTTCATGACATTTTCAAACCTTAAACAATATAACTCTATAACTAATTGCGATGGTAAATTGTTGGATTTAGTAATTTCTAATGTAAACTGTGAGACCAAATATGAATCTTCTTGTATATTTCATAGAGAGTATAGACAACACCCAACACTTTGTATAGAATTGGATTTCAATTCTTCCAGTAATTGGAAAACGAAACTAAATGAGAAAAGATATAACTTTAGGAAAGCTGATTTTATTCAAATGTATAATTCTATTGCTAATTCTGATTGGAAGCGCCTGGAATCATTCACGGAGGTGGATGAAGCTTGTGATTATTTTTACCAGGTCTTATATAATATTCTCGACGAGTGCATCCCATCCTCTCCATCACTGTCCAGCTCTTTTCCACCATGGTATACTAAAAAAATTAGAACTGATCTTAAAAGGAAAGATAAAATTTTCAATTCACACAAGAAATTCCCTGGGCACCCTGTATATGAAAAAGAGTACAGAAATTTGCGTAACACAATAAAAACTGATATCAAAATATCATATCAAAATTATTTGCGCAGATGCGAAGATAGTGTAAATAACAATCCCAAATATTTCTGGAATTTCATTAATTCCAAGAAAAATACCAAGGGTCACCCTTTTAGCATGTACTGTGGCAATGATAATATGAATGATCCTAAAGCTATTGCTGACAGCTTCGCCAATTACTTTCAAAGTGTATTTACGCCACAAAATAGCAACAGTATCAGAAACCAATATGCGATAGATTACAATACATCTGCCCTAAATCATATCACAGAAAATGATATATTTTCTGCCATCAAGAAATTGAAATCAAATGGAACCTCAGGACCAGATTTGATCCTCAATTATATTATCAAGGACTGCGCTGTTCCATTCTCCTCCGCTTTAGTTCATATTCTCAATTTGTCATTGAAAACGTCATCATTTCTAAAAGTTTGGAAGTTGGCTCGCATAATTCCAGTTCACAAATCTGGAGACAAAAGTAATATACAGAATTATCGACCGATAGCTATTTTGTCAAATTTTAGTAAAGTCTTTGAATCAATAATCTACAATGCAATATACCCCTACGTTTATAATCAAATATCCACTGTTCAGTATGGTTTTATGAAAGGTCGCTCCACTTCAACCAATCTATGTAATTTCTCTGACTATATAGCTAAAGCTTTAGATGACCGTGAACAAGTTGATGTTATTTACACAGACTTTGCTAAAGCTTTTGATAAAATAGAACATGATATAATTCTCAAAAAACTTCATACTTTTGCCATATCTCCTTACTTAATACAGTTAATTGATACATACTTAACAGAAAGATCCCTATTTGTTCAGGTCTCTGGCTTCAAATCTCTTCTTTTTACTTCAACGTCAGGGGTTCCACAGGGATCCAATTTAGGACCTCTATTATTCCTAATTTTCATTAATGACCTCGCAGATGTAATCAATAGTCCTAAATTGATGTTTGCAGATGATTTGAAAATATATCGCCCTATCTCTGAAATAACTGATTGTGACTTTCTTCAAAATGACCTAAATAACATTCAATACTGGTGTCTCGAAAACAAGCTTCGCCTAAATATTGAAAAATGCAAGGTCTTATCATTCACGCGTAAACATTCAGAGTAGGATTACGAATACATCATTGATTCGTCATCCTTAAAACGAGTAAGTGAAACACATGATCTTGGAATTCTATTTGACAGTAAATTTAACTTCCAATTACACGTTACAGAACTGAGTCTGTCCTGTGTACGCACTCTTGGTTTCATTATCAGAAATACTCGTGATTTTATAAGTCTTGATCCAGTACTAGTCCTATATTTCTCTTTCATCCGGTCAAAATTAGAATATTGTGCCGTTATTTGGTACCCACACTATCATTATCAAGTAAAGTGCATTGAATCAGTTCAAAAAAGATTCTTAAAATACATGTATTTTAAAATCATGCACTATTACCCTTATCGGAATGTAAGCTATGAGATACTTCTACATATTTTGTATTTTGAAACTCTGCAGGTGCGCCGGGATAAACTGTGTGTACTTCACCTTCACAAATTAATTTCTAACAAAATAGATGATTCTAATTCACTCGCAGAGATAAGTTTCCATACTCCGACTATCCAGACAAGATATCCAAAGTTATTCTATTTACCAAATGCAAATACAAATATTCAATCAAATTCTCCGATTTACAATATGTGCTCTATATATAATAATTCCTACCCACATTTAGATATACTGATGAATAATTTTAAATCTCAACTTCAGCCACAGCATTGAATTTATTCCAGTGAATGCTTTCACTTAATTTATATAATGTATTAATGGTTCCTCTTGTTTGTGTTCTTGAAATTGTATACACTCTTGTATCCTGTCCTGTTATTGGGCTTAAAGCCTGTTGAACTGTGCGAATTAAATAAAATAAAATAAATAAAATAAATATGGCATACCCTTGCAACTTGTAGCTGAGAATATACCGTATTCCAGTTGTGGATTTGAAAATTCTTTAGAAGATGAGGTTTTGAGGTAATAACTTCTAGTTCTTATTACCCACAATCCAATGGACTGGCGGCAAAGAACTTAAGTATAGTTTCATCGAAGGTAGTGATATATATGTCTCTTCAATGGAGTATCGAAATGTATTCTGGCGCAAATAATGTTTAATAGAATGTTAAAGATTGAGTTACCTACTTCTGGAGAATTGATAAAGGCCAAAATTATCCAAAATTCAGGAATAAAGAGGATCATTGATAAAACAATCAAAACAAAAAGAAACTTTTGATAGACAAGCAACATTAGGACCAGAATTTGATTAGGGTCAAAACATTTAGCTGAGGAAGGGAACTCAGTAGGCATCTGCCACTATCATTGAAAAGCATGTTACTCCACGTTCATATATTGTTAAAGATGATTCTAACAAATTATACAGGCAGAATAGTTACTTTTTGCGGCCTAGTACAACACAGTCTACTTCTAAACCCGATTTGGATTGTAAAATATCTGAATCTGTTGACGCTGATTATAGTCATGTACAAAATAATTCTAGTCCAAGATAAGTCAACAAAATGTTCCCAATGATAATTATACAAATTAGTTTGGTACTGTTGTCAAAAAGCCTGTTTGATTCTTTAATTAGGTTATGCATGACGTGAACTTGAATAAAGGAGATGTTGTATATTTAATTTAGTAGTCTCCATTGTTCAGGGTTACAAAAAAGGTTGTTATGTTGTTAAGTTCTATGTAAACATATTTGTCAGAAAATAAAAAATACAATTGTATGATTCTCTCAGATTTTACGTTTCTCATGGAATAAATGATGGACATAAGAAACTAAGTTCAATAGGCTGTGTAGGTGATGGAATTACTTAGTACTCATCGGCTTCAATGTACTTCGAGTTAAAAAAGTGTCTGTCACTAATTCCATTCGGTTATAACTTGAAATCGGCGATGGATGATTAAATTTGATGTTCATTCTATTGAAAGCACGGTGATCCACTCACAGATCCAGGGAAATTGTGTGTCAAGTACGTTTTCAAGATTTTTGATCGAATGAAAAATATTATAAAGAGAAGAATATAGTGTAAAATCTCAAATTGTTCTATCTCCAGAAACTCAATCAGTGATCATTGTGGGACATTACATGGGAAACCGAGAGGGTAACTAGTATTCTAAGAAACAAAAAAAGCTAAAAACTCCAGATAGTTTGAAGTCTTCATTTGGTTTTTGTAGTATCAGAATCATTTCGCAATTACAGAGAAATACCTGCCGTATGGTCGGCATCCATTTTTCCACTCTTTTGATACAGATCAATGCATTCATAATGGACGGTATAATTCTTTTGGAAGACTATAGTATATCATTTTGTCTTCTTTCTTATCAAACTAGTACATAGTATTCTATTCAATAAAAATTTTATTGCACTCAAAATCCTTCATTCAGCTCTTATATAAATTTGGAGAAATGCCAAAACGACACTTAATGTTCCAAAATCGATGGATGAATATATCCTCAAACTACTTCACAAGGAATACATGTTGAAAGTTAATATCTATTTGTGATATTCAACTGCGACCTGAATTATGTTTTTCAAGACTCTGTGATAACATAATATGAAATAAGAAAATTTAAAACCATATTTCTCGTCCATAAGAATTTTTTTGAAGTATAATAAATGTTTACGGTGAGTTTATATGAGATTCCAGCATAAGATTGTTCTAATGAAGGCTTGAAAATCAATCCTAGAGCTTGACTGGGTTTTTAAATTATTTTTGGATTCAAAAATATTTTATCACAAAATATTTACTCTGTTTCTCCATATTTGGAAGCATGGTTACTGAAAAAGAAATGAAACTCAACGGTCGGAATAACACGGTCCGTCAGGGTCCCTGAGGGCACAATAAATACTTATAAATATATATATATTCATTATTATTCTCAAAGGTTCAAGAAAGTTTATGAAAAAAATAGAAATGGTGGAAAGAAAAGAAATAGTGGATAGAAAAGAAATCATAGGCCACAATGTTTACGTTCTGCTCAAGTATAGAAGCAGTTCATTTTTATGAAACAAGAAACAGGAAGGTATATCTCTGGAGTATTATTTTATCTGTTTTGCGTCGCTAAATTATTCAATTGAAGGTATGTATTATATAACGTTGTACATTTCTTTGAATGAATCTGAAGAAGATACCTGTGAGCTCTAGAGAGGAAAACAGCGTTTATTGATATGGTGAAGAAGTCATGCACTTTTATGAACTTTTATCTCTTATATTTGTGACGCTAATTTCGATGGAGCGTCTCGCTGGAGCTGCTGTCGGTTGGTGATGCTCGGGCGCCAATACGATGCAGCTCTTTGGCGATGTTTGTGCCAGATTGCTAGCGGGATGGGAAAGGGTTTTGTCTACGAAAAAAAAAACTGAAACGTATAGTAAAGACACACAGTATTTATTAAACATACAAAACACATAGACAACGGTTTGAAAACGAAACGGATGATTCAACTTACATGGCAGCAAAACGAGGACATGTGAATACGGTACGGTCAAACGGGATTCCGGTAACCCACGTTACGGGGGCCACCCAGAAGGGGGTTTCCTGTAACCCACGTTGCGGGGGTCACCAAAAGGGGATTTCCTGTAACCCACGTTGCGGGGGTGACCAAAAAGAGGGTTTCTTGTAACCCACGTCCCGGGGGTCACTCAGAAAGGAGTTTCCTGTAACCCACGTTGCGGGAGTTACTTAAAAGGGGTTTTCGTGTAACCCACGTCGCGGGGGTTACCAAAAAAGGGGGTTTCTTGTAACCTACGTCACGGGGGTCACTCAGAAAGGAGTTTCCTGTAACCCACGTTGCGAGGGTCACTGAAAAGAGTTTCTTGTAACCCACGTCACGGGGGTCACTTGAACGGAAGGTGTTCACTTACGGTACGGTTCGGACTTCGGTTGAACTTCTAACTTCACTGGATGATACACTGGGCTCAAGTCTCAGAATAGAGTGCTTTACTGTCTGATTTTGGGCTGTATTTATACTCCGAATTTAATGAATCCTTACTCAACAGGTTCACTTAAGTAATTTCAGATTTGACCTAACTTCGTCCATGTAAAAATCATCCGTTAAGTAAAATACATATTTGGTACAGTAATAAATCTTTTACAAATTATTTCCATAGCATTTCTTCCCTCAAATATATTTTATTTAAATTTAAACATAAATCAAAGTTCTCTAATTACTCGCTAGATGGGGACTGGTATTATGATTCTTCATTAAAACATTTAAACTAACAACAAACGCAGGTAAACAGAAGGATAAACAAACGTAGCTTTGACAGGCAGAACAAAACTTCTCAAAATAAACAAAGAAATATTATACACAATTGCTAGACGGTATGTTACATTTCATGTTAAACTATAGTATCGTCTTATCTAATATTATTCTTCTCTAGATTCGGCATTCCATATCACCATGCGGGATTTGAAATTTAACCTCAACTGACTAATGTTGTAGAAATTCAAATAAAACCTTGACTGGGGTTTCATACGGAACGGAGAACTTCTACATGGCGGTGAGTCAATCATTATTCCAATACGGATGTAATACGGACTGTTATTTTGCAGAAATGAACTTGGATCGGTCTCGATGTTGTGAAATTACTAGAGCAACTTGAGGAAGCTAACAGGATGAAATTGTAAAGATAACAGATGAAACAGAATTACGGTTTTAAAAGGCTAAGTGAGTTGAACTGTAGTGATGATCAGTTAAATTAGGTAATGACTTTTTAGTACTGTATTTAATATTTGAAAAGTTGTAGATTATATTCCAAAACGAAGACTGCTTCGTCACATATTGAATTATGAAGACTGTTCACTCTTGATCAAGTGTATTATTGATGCGCCACTGAACAAAATATTTGATGATAGGTAATCTGCTATGGCTATCTCAGGACATTCCCTACCATGAATTATATAGCTAGTTTTATTGCTGTCTCATGGATTATGTGTCGTATTAGTTTAATACATATTTCAAAGTGACAGATGTCTCCGCCGAAGTGACTGATAACGGTTAGAAATATTGAAAGCTACGAATCATATATTCACACGTATGTAGTTTCAAATGTTATCGCAAAAGGACAGCAATCAGCTCTTCGTATTGAATTTTCTGTTTGATGAATAGAAGAATATCATCAGGGGGCAAAGATTGGAAAAGCCATATAAAGAAAAAATGCGAGCCTTCAATATCCAACAATCAGTAGTTCCAGCATCAAGAGGAGTTATATAGTATTTTATTCCGCCCCATTTGCCATATTTCGAGGGACTGCGAGATGCTGATGTAACATCATCTAAAACGAGTTGTGAGTACTCATCATCCAAAAATATTAAGTTTCAAACATTCATCGTGAGAACTAAGGCAATAACAAATTCTTGTCCATTTTCTTGCATTCTTTGCGATCCTAATGATCCTTCATGTATGAAGTATGCATTCAATCATTCTATCTAATACTTGTATCTGTGAGAGGATTCTAACTTAGGTAGGAGGACAACAGAATAACTAAAATGATATCTGAAATCCATATCATCATACATGTAATTATGCATTAATGCCAGAGTAATTACATTTGATCTAGTTATTTGATATTCTCAACGTTTTCTGTTCGTACTGACCGGATCGAAAGACCCTATAGCTGTGATGCTCATAACGTAATTGCAGAAGTCTCTCGTAAAAGCGAAGGAGGCGTGCAAAGTAATTTGACACGGTTTCAAATTTCACATGTTTACAAGCAAACTCTTGTATTTTCTACTTTTCACGAGCTGAAGAAAAATTTATCTTTCTCCATTTTGTTATCTTACTGGAATAGAAAAACAAAGATTTATGGTGTATGATAAAGGATTATCACTGAATTAATAGGCTCTTATGTGAATAGCAATTTGAAATATTAACGAAGCCTTTTACTATCGCTGTAAATTACACTCTAATTCAATCCTGTAATGGCTGGAATCTCGCATACTATCTAGTCTACCCTCTCTCTCTTCCTTTTATCCCTTCATAAATTCATAGGCTCGTTAATCTATTCCTATATATTCATCTTTTGAGTCTTCTGGAATAAATATCAAGTTGACTACACAATAGAGAGCGCAAACTGGATATTGAATTGGAACCAATAAAATTCACCCTAGAGTACGGCTTTATCTAAAAATAAATTCATATAGAAGCATCCAAATTTTGCACAAACTCAGGCTGCGGAGCAAATTGAGTAGCCAATGATGATAATGCAGAAGACCCATCATATATTCACGTTATATGGGACAGCGTAAGCACCAAGTAATAAGTGAATTGACAAAAGGCAGAGCATTGCTTGTCAAATTTATAGATTGTACTTACTATTTCTGTTTTAGTGTCGTTTGTAATAGACTCTATTCCACCACAACTGCTTACTACAGAAAATTAAACTGTATGACATGAAAATTTGGCCCATTATGGCAAGATTGATCATAGATCGATTCATACGGTGTAGAGCTTAGAACTATGCAGTTTGTCTTTGATAAGTATGAATGTCAATTTGTTGGAGTATAGAACTATAGTTAACAAACAGGAACGACATTCGATGAAAACATGAAAATGTAACATATTATATTCAAGATCAATTTTATTATTCTTGTGATTACTTTAGATACATTAACTTCACACACACAAAGATCCATCAACAAAATTTAAAATGATACAGAATAACGATTTTTCCAAGGCATATGCTATAGTTTCAATACTATAGTGATTCTGCTACACTTCATCCTGGCATTGTTTGTTAAATTGTACGTACTGTAATTCATGGTTAAATGCATTCAAAGACAATGATTTGAATTGGGTGTTTTTCCAGTATTTCTAAGAACAAAAGATTGCAATACAAAACGTGGTTCTCAATCCTTTTTTTTCTTGGAAACACGATCATCAAGAGTACCGATGAGGGGAGTTACAAACACATGACATTCCATGAACCAAATATCTGAATTTTCTTGTATGGGGCACATAGTTCAAATTGAGAATTTTGGATCAATTGTTTTGAATTATATTCGTAGAAAAATGCTCCATTAATTTTCAAAGTGCAAGACAAGTATTTATTACTCACTCTCATATTCCCGAAAGTTCGAAGAATGGAATGATAATCAAATTATTTATGGTATAAGTCTGTATACTCAATATACAGGACTATACAGGCTCCAGAATTCTTGGAGAAGGTGGAGGTAGTTTTTTTTTTATTTATTTTATGTCCAGGTTTTTGAGGATTCAGATTGTTCCATATTTTTATTAAGAAGAGATGATTTCTGGCAACAATAATCTGGTAGAACTTCCAAGGGTGAACATCACACATATTCAAATTTGCAAAAATTCCTTGAAAATATTGATGATTATAAGCGTACTATTAATGTCAATTGCTCCTATCATTCTTAGTCTGAATTTGGATGATGAATTGGAAAAAACTTAAAACTAACTGAGCAATGAAGAATATTTTGACGTGCTCTTTTTCTTTGTGATTGAATTACGTTGAATATAATTATTTTGCCCTGGAATTGATGCACATGATCTCCTGTTCATGCAGCTATTCAGGAGGATATAGTTAAGTTCTACATCCAATATCTTCAATCGGACGAGCTCATTAATAGTTTTCTGAAACCTAATTAGATGATAGAGCCATTAGACTGCTTTGAAAGTGAAATAAAAAAGTTTCTCTAACATGTTTTGTCCGACTTTTTGAGTTTCCCATATTTTGGATAGTTGGGAGATATTCAACATATCATTCGTCTACTCCCCAAAGACATGCGATCGATGTTTATATGAGAGCATTCATTTCCTTACAAGTAAGAAATTTATGAAACAGAGCGTAACGAATTTCTAGCAAATGGAATGTCTCTTCAAATAAACTCATGTGCAGGTCGCGTGACGTGAATCTTTTTTGTCATGACAAAGATAAAGAAACACAGTGTTCTCTGGTGATATGTCAAAAAAAGACTAATCAAGAGTTATAGTCTCCAGAATTCTGTGTGCGTTGTTACATCACATGATAATATTAATTCTGGAAGACATATATCCGTCTCGAAACCTGACCAATGTCTGTTGCAGATGATATTCATGATGTGTTTTTGTTCTCTCAACTTCAGCTAGGACTACAAATTGCAGAAGCGATAAAATTGGTAATCAGCATTCTATTTGTGATGCTTCATTGTGGCGTGAGTGAGTGGAGAAAATTAGCTCCAATTTCAGATAGAGTCAAAAACTTATATGAATTTGAACAAAGTTATAGATATAAATGATACAAGTTTGATATAGCCGTTGTAATGGAACGCTTGTGATGTTAGATCATGAGGCGATTTTTATCACTCAAGTCTCATCACACTAGCTGTATGAAACGTGTATCATTCAATATATTTATCTACGATGGCCCTAATTGCTGTTGAATTAGATTTTTCAATTTGATATTTGACACTCAAAAAACATTAAGTGTAAAATTCATAGCTTGGTCAAGTAGCATTTTTTTCATTGTTATGGCAACTATTCGTTTATTTGACAGCTGTCAAAGTTATGAAGGAAATGAACATATCTAATTGTAAAAATCTAGTCGTAAATGTATATGAAATATAAATTTATGTGTGCGTATCAAAAGTAATTTATGATAAAAGAAGCTTGATATTTGATAGAATTTTAATTTTAATTATTTCTCTCACAAAAATGCGTGTCATTATGAATTTCATAATGGCACTAGTGTCATTATGAAATTCATAATGACACGCAAATTAGTGGGCGAATCACCTTTTAGCGCACTGTCGTAGATAAATAAGTTCAAACACATTGTAATTTCAAATTAGTTTCTATGAAAGACTGTACGCATATCAATGAAGCTAAACGTTTCCCAAATTATTATTTTGGGTACGAATAAGCTCCGATAATACTTACAATAAAGTCACAGCTGAGGGATCCTAATCCTAATATATATATATATATATATATATATATATATATATATATATATATATATATATATATATATATATATATATAATCTTTTCATATCTCTTAATACCCTTTCGGGTGTCGAGATAGTATTTATTAATATATAAAGTTCAATTTGAACTGATACTTGTATTCCTGTTTATTCATGTATACTCACGTCCATTGAGTCATTAGTTGATTACGTTGAAGACTTATCTGGATTAAATTATAATGAGGTATTTTATCTGATAACCGCCCGATTTTTGGATCTTTTTTTGGCAGATTGATATAATTTTTTCAATGAAGTATCTTGTTTCCACAGTGGCAGTGTTTTCATTCTTATACTCTTCATCTCATGCAAATTTTGAGATAGTCGCTTCTCAATAACTTCTGTTTGTCTGTTCTGATTGTTGTAAAAATGTATGAATCCAACCGCTGCAGAAAAAGGACTCCACAATTCTGAGTGTGGTGCAGTCGGTTCGGATATCTAGACGAGATCCAAGAATCATTGTCCTTCTCCTTTCTACGATTTACTAGACATCGAACAAATATATGTCCGTGAATCGTTAGAGATTTATCGGAGCTGCGAGTGAGTATCGCAACATCGAGAAGTCACCAGGCCCTGAGATATACTGAGCTACATGACAACGTTCAGTTCCAGATCGAAGAATACGATCAAGGAACACATGTATCACAAGTTTATAATTATTCTGTGAATAAAAATATAAAATATGTTTAGTGTACGGACGGTTGATTTTGTTGTCGACTTATTTTGTGTTCCTGTATATAATTTTTTCAATGAAGTATCTTGTTTCCACAGTGGCAGTGTTTTCATTCTTATACTCTTCATCTCATGCAAATTTTGAGATAGTCGCTTCTCAATAACTTCTGTTTGTCTGTTCTGATTGTTGTAAAAATGTATGAATCCAACCGCTGCAGAAAAAGGACTCCACAATTCTGAGTGTGGTGCAGTCGGTTCGGATATCTAGACGAGATCCAAGAATCATTGTCCTTCTCCTTTCTACGATTTACTAGACATCGAACAAATATATGTCCGTGAATCGTTAGAGATTTATCGGAGCTGCGAGTGAGTATCGCAACATCGAGAAGTCACCAGGCCCTGAGATATACTGAGCTACATGACAACGTTCAGTTCCAGATCGAAGAATACGATCAAGGAACACATGTATCACAAGTTTATAATTATTCTGTGAATAAAAATATAAAATATGTTTAGTGTACGGACGGTTGATTTTGTTGTCGACTTATTTTGTGTTCCTGTCTTTTTGACAGTTATCTTATATATTCAAATATTGAAAATTATATTAGTTTAAGGCAGAAATAGTGCTGAATGGTGATATCGCTGTATGTTGATAATCTCAAAATAAGTTATCTTCCTTAAATTTCATTGACTCAAGTCATTTGAAAGTGTTATTACAAATTTATTGTTATAGTCGTACCACTGAAATTGATAGTGTCTGCTATCATGTTGCCTAACTGTTCTATTCGTAACTCTAAATATGATTCATCTGCTACAGTTAAATATGTTGCATGCAGTGCTATTTCTCACTCTGTATGTGTGGAAGTGTCTCCAGCTGACTGTCGTGTTTTGAGGTCAAAGAAGAACATAAAATAGTTCTATAATGATTGCAGTTCAGTTCCTGGACCAAATTTAGCCGGACCTTCAGAGTATGATGAGCTGAAGCAACTTATCTTGGATATGCAGTCTAATTTACAACACATCGTCACTAGCTTGGAACAAAACAAAAAAACTAATCTGCAAGAATATGAGTTTCTGGACAAAATTCAGTCGGACCATCAGAATATGATAGGCTGAAGCAACTTATCTTGGATATGCAGTCTAATTTACAAGACATCGTAACTAGCTTGAAACATAACAAAAAACTAGGCTGCAATAAAATGAGTATTTTGAAACATTTTTCCCCGAAATTGAAGAGCGCAAGAAACAGGAATCAAATATTATAATTTTTGGTCTTTCTGAAGACTGTCGTAACGAAGCTTCAGTTGTACATGAAGTACTTAAAACTGTTATTCCGAGTATAATTCTTTCTGATTCTGAATTCAAGCGCCTGGGTGCAGAAAAACCTAATACTAATACTATACAGCAAAGATCTAGACCTTCAAAAATAATGTTCAAATATTCTCTTTGGGTCAAGAAAATGTTCCAAAGCGTTGATAGATTGAGAATTAATGATCAATATAAGCATATATTCATCACAAATGATGAAACTTCACGTTACCGAGAACACTATGCCCTGCTTCGCAAAGAGCAACAAAACTCAGCAAATAAAGGTCAAAATTTCGAAATAAAATTAGTTAGAGGCGTTCCATCTTTTTTTTTGAATCTATATCAACGTGCTTCACCGTTAGGTGTTACCACGAGTGATGTTTATAGTCTTGATATTACATATTTATTCTCACATGTCAATATTAGTTGTATAGTATAGCTATTTTAATACAATTGGTTAAGCCTATGTCTTCCATGTATTTTATTGTCCTCGTACTGTCTTGATCCAAAGCTTCTTCCAAGTTCTCTGGTAGTTGGTGGTATAGTCTCTGTTGTTAATATTTTGGACATTTTATGACAATGTGGTTCCATCTTCAATTGAATCCAAAAGCTGGATACAGACTCTTCTTCTTAAACAGTGTCAATGTATTATCAAAATGTTTGAGGTATCAATACGAAGCTGGCATAACTTCATTCAAATATGACAATTGTGGATACCGACTTTCTTGTGCTTACTGAAACGTGGTTGAAGGACACTGCGCATATTTCGGAACTGCTCAAAAACACATATATTGTTTTTAGAAATTATCGGAATCTGGTGGCAACTAGCAAAAAGTGTTGCGGTGGTGTTTTAATAGCTGCCGAAATAGCTTTAAAGCCCTCTAAAATTGACATTAGCTTTGTTTCTTCAAATGTGGAGGTATTATGTGTAAAATTCATAATTAACTCATTAGTTTACTATATTATATCCTTGTATATCTCACCTGATACTTTTGTTGACGAATATGTAAAATTTTTTGATCCAATAATAGCGTTACCATTTATCTTCGATAAAAATATTATGATATTTGATGCCTTTAATATAACTGATTCATACAGATATTATGATATTAATTTGATAGGGAGAACGGATATTACAAATTTTATAAGCTACGCGAATTTACTCAGCATGCAACAAGTTAATGGGATGAGAAATAGTAATGGTCGAATACTTGATTTAGTTTGAACTCATTTTGATTGTGATATGAATAAATGTGATGATTCATTATTGCTGGGGGATGCCATCATTAGTTATCGAATTTTAAGCTTCCAAAGATGATGAATTGAATGAGTGTAGTAGATTAGAATATTATTATGTCTTTAAGGGTGATAATTATGAACAATTGTTACACTTACTTTCTAGAGTGAACTGGAGTTGAGCATCTAATTGTGTTGGTTAAGAAAATGCAGTTGATGAGCTTTATATCGTTTTGTACGAGATTTTAGATAAATGTGTCCCAGAAATTCAACGCAAAAGACCAAAATATCCTCTCTGGTTCAATAGGAAATTTATTTTACTAGTTAAAACTAAGGAAAGGTACTAAAAACTGTATTAATCCACCAAGTTTACCATTTACTTACATAAATTCAAGAAATTAAGAAACGAAAGTAAGAAATTAAATACAACATTATATGCTTACTATAATTGGTATTAAAGCAGGCATTGTGAATAACGGTATAAGCAATTGTACTGCGGCCCCTTTTCTTCAAGATCAACCTGCAGTAGCCCCTCTCTTGCTGCCAAAAGCCACAGCTTTTATCTAATACTGAAATTAAATTTTCGAGCCTCACCATTCATGCATATTTGTCTCCCTATAGCGCCACCACATGACGCTTCCACTTGGCGGACATTCTCTTCTTTTGTGCGCCAAAAGTCGATTCGCGTTGCTGTGCATCAATTATAAAGTGAGTCATGAGCAATAAAAGGTAAAGAAGTGATTATTCAGAGGGAGAGAGTGATTCCAACACAGGGAGTCTGGAAAAGCGACTTAGGAGACTAGAAAAGAAGCTACGACGACATGAAACAAAAGATAGGCATAAGAAACACAAATCTATCAGCTCTAGTTCTTCAGACCATTCTTTGGGAAGTAAGCCTCCTTTTGAATAGATTAATTACAGTGAAGCCTATGAAACTTCGAGTGGTCTCTCTATACTTATACAGTTAAGTGAAATTCCTGTTAAATTCGTTGTTATTGAAACTGCGAGTCATGTTACTCGTTTTTTTTTTTTTTTATATAGTTGAATAGTACAATTTAAATACTTAGAATGTTGCTCGATAGATGAACAGTTAAGTAAGACTCCTGTAAAATATATTTTACTCGAGTTGTTACTCGATAATTGTTTGGGGAGTGGTACTCTTATGAAACTCCGGGTGATTACTCAAGAGTTATTCAGTAGAGTTAGACTCCTGAGAAATGTGTTACTGAGTATTCGAGTGGTCACTCGATATTATACAGTAGAGTGTTATTCCTGTTCAAGCTGCTGCTAACCAGCTTTTGCGTACGTAACATTTATATTGTTATTTTTCTTTATGGAAAATCTAAAAATGGATTTGCAGCGATCAGAATGTTCTGAAGTAATCTCAGTTTCTGATTATAATTCCGGGCAAGGTCTGATCAATAAAAATGATACAGAAACACAGAGGGTAGAGGCGAGGCAATTAGGCGAAGATGTTTTGGCAGTTCTGGGACAACGTATTCTTGAGGATAAAAGAACAGCTGCAGCTACACACCAGGACATTCGCTGTGAAGATATTATTAAGTTAGGGGGACCAGAAGAAATACGTGAAGATATTATTGAAAACTATCCGCCTACAAGCAACTGCCAGTTTTTTGATTCTCCAAAGCTTAATGAAGTAGTTGAGTCAATAATGCAGGAGGGCATGGTTACTAGAGATAATCGTATATCCGAGAAACAAAGTGAGATATCTGCTGCATTGGCTGCGAGTTCTAGTGTGATGGCACTCTTTTTAGAATTGATTGATCTTTCTAATTTCACAGAGATTTTCGAAGGACTCAGTGATGTAAATGAGATCCTTGCGGACTTACAACATGCTGAGTCAGTCATGAGATGAAGTCTGATACTGTCAAGAATTAGTAGCTCGGCAGAAACAAAGAAGACCTTGTCTTTCACAGTGATTAATGAGCATCTTTTTGGGACTGATCTGGGAGAATCTCTGAAGACAGCTAAGTCAATTCAGAATATGTCCAGAGAATTAAGACCTATGCCTAAAACCAGGAACATTGAAGTGACAAAAAACTTGATACGCCCACCTCGTCATCAACAGAACAAGTTTCATCCAGGGACGTCCGGTGGGCAGAAATGCCGAATCCAGTCCTCACAGAGGAGACTCAAAGGCCAATTGAGGCAGATCTCTCGTACAGAGAATCAGCGACCTGTCAGGTCGAGACGGTAGAGGACAAATTACAGGTAGCATGTAGACTTAAATATTTTACTGGTAGGCCCGCTGTAAGCGGGCGTGCAATGCGTGCACAGCCATCGATCACGTGCTATCCCAAGTCATATTCATGATACTCCATCTATAGTATAAAAAACTGCATCGCATCGAGATAAAAATCTGATCAGTGCGCAATTACTATTTTCTTCTATATTATAGCGTTAACAGCAGCATCTTTTGGTATTCATCAGTACTGAGATGCACTGCAAAACGTCTGTTTGTAAATTAAATCGTCTTGCGGCATTCGGAAGTCGGAAAAGTACCCAGAATCGTGCTCTAGAGCAGGACTGGCGAAATTAGGGAATCACCACAGATCTTCCTTCTCAGTAGTCTCAGTTTGTACGCATTCAAACAGTTCTATTCCTATCGCACATTAAACGGCAATTATTTTATAAATAGTTTTTCTAACGTGGATCTGGATATAGTAATTTATATTGTAACTTGCTTATTGTGATTATAATTTAATGTTCATGTCAGTGCAGAATATGAGTGCAACAAAATCGTAATTATGGTAAGTACCTATATTTCTTCATCGGTTTATCTTATAAATAACAGTCACAGTTTTTGAAATCAGGTAACGATGCTCTTGTAATTTTGAGAAATCACAATCACTATAATCACTATATTGTGTCATAGAACAAAAATCTCACATTTTTTGAAAATAATTCCACCTGTGACTTGACGTGACATTTAACAGAATATTATTGTATTGAAAATTGAGTGAGATATTCACTGTTTACAAAAAATTTCAGGAACCACAGAAAAGGATAAAGCTTCCAGAAGTGCAATTTTGGAACAAAAACGAGAAAAGAAGGTACAGAAAAAAATACTAGCAGGCTCTTTGATGAGATTTTCAAGCAAGCCAGAGAATAGGAAACCAAAATGTCAAGAAAATATGACGTAGCTTCAACAAGCACAGCTTGGAATCCAGAAGCTATAAAGGTAACTGAAGAAAAATCTGTATCTAGTAGTCTTCCTTCTTCAGAAGAAGAAGACTCCAGTAGAACAAGAGAAGATACCACTGAAAAAACTGTGAGCAGTTTAGATTGTTGTGATGATCCTGGTTTGTGGCCTGTCAGTATGACTAATAATATATATTTTGGTTAGTCGTGGTCCCGTACAGGTAATCAACTACAATTTTCCAACTAATGACGATGGTAGGAAATTTACCGCCAATTATTATCCTAGAAATCTTTCGGATGGAGAAAGAGTCAAAAGACCCTGGCTTATTTACTCTGTTTCAAAAGATTCCATCTATTGTTTTTGTTGTAAAATATTTGGTGAAATTGTTAGTAGTTTTTCGGCTTCAAACGATTTTTCTGATTGGCAGCGTTCATCATTTGCATTGAAAATATATGAAACAAGCATTTCCGACAGAGAAAATGTAAAATCTTGGTTACAATTGGATTATGTGTTGAAAAATGAAACTACTATAAATCAAATGCAACTGAGACTATTAGACTCAGAACAAAAACATTGGTATGATGTATTAGAAAGAATCATAGCCGTTATCAAGTTCTTATCACATCAGTGTTTGGCTTTTAGAGGCTCGTCAAAAACACTATATGACCATGATGATGGTTATTTTCTAAAAGCAATCGAAATGGTAGCATCCTTTGATCCAGTCATGCAAGAACATATTCACGGAATTCAATCTCTGAAATCTGATTGAAGGCGTATGGTTCACTATTCAGGAGATCAAATTCAGAATGAAATCATTGATTTACTCGGAACGACCATAAAAAAATATATACTAAAGAAAATCAGAGAATCTAAATATTTCTCTATCATACTTGATTGCACACCAGATGTTAGTCACACAGAACAAATTACATTTGTTCTAAGGCATGTTCTTTTAAATAGTGAAACTAAAAATGTTGCGATAAGCGAAAATTTCGTTGGTTTTTGTCCGTTCACCAGCTCCACAGGTGAAGATCTATTGCATTTTGTTTTGGCCTTATTCTCACAATCAAATCTCAATATTCAAAACTTACGCGGTCAAGGCTATGATAATGGCTCTAATATGCAAGGAAAACACAATGGATTGCAAAAAAAAATCAATAATCACGCATTTTACGTTCCATGCTGGGCTCATAGTCTTAATTTGGTAGTCAATGATGCAGCAAATATTACTAACGAAACTGTGAGTTTTTTTAGTATAATTCAAGAGACTAACGTTTTTTTTTCATCGTCTACAAAAAGGTGGTCGATAATTCTCAAACATTTACCAGATTTAAAATTGAAATCTTCCAGTGCCATGCGCTGGTCAAGCACCTCGAAAAAATATTTCATGCTTTGCTGGAAATATCTGATAATTCGTCGGAGGGAGATTGTAGTGCATCTCACAAAGCTCATTCACTTGCTTTGAGCACTCAAAGTTACAGATTTATAGCTCGGTTGTTATTTGGTTCAATATTCTAAACGAAATTAATGCTTAGAGCATAATAATGCAAAGCCCTACAATGAATACTCAAATATGTATGAATTTGTTGAATAAGTTGATCAATCAGATCGCAGAATATCGTACGGTTGAACATTTTGAAAAGGTGTTAGAATAAGTTACCAATGTGGCTAACGAACTCAATGTAGAAACAAATTTCTCACAAATAAACACAATTCATCCAAGAAAAAAACCAAAACAATTCCAATATGAACATAGTAATGAAGTTTTATTAGATCCCAAGATCAAATACAAAGTGGAGTTTTTTTTCAGAATTGAAGATCAGACATTGAGTTCTTTGAAGGATAGATTCGGGGAGTTGGAAATATTCACTGATTCATTCGACTTTTTCAACAATAACAAATTTAATTACTCCAATGATGAATTATTGAAACATTGTGAAGATTTGCATTTGAAGCTTGAAGACGATTCGAATTGTGAAACAGACATTGACGGTATTGATTTGTTGAATGAAATCAATGCTTCAAAGTTACATTTTCCAAAAAATCAGTCTAATGATCCACGAACCCTGTTACAATATCTTTTTACTAATGCTTTAATCTCAACATTTCCAAATACAGCAATAGCGCTAAAAATATCACTTACATTGCCGGTTTCAGTTGCATCTGGTGAAAGGTCCTTTTCAAAATTGAAAATTATAAAAAGCTATTTAAGATCAAAAATGCACCAGCAAAGACTTGGTAATTTAGCTATAGTTTCAATAGAATATGGAATCTCAGACAGCTTAGATACAAGAAAATTGATCATAGATTTCACAAACATAAAAGCAAGAAAAGTTCAATTTCTGTAGATGAATAAATACAGGGTGTAAGGAACATGTTCAGTTTCATTGACTGAACATGTCCCTTACACTTTCATCAAAATGGTTGTATTGTTGTAGGTGAACAAAGCTATCTATATAATAGAGATATAAGTCTTTTTTTGTGAAATATATATTTTTTATTCACATCCTTATGAGACAACATTCAAGAGCAATTCTGGCAAGCTCGGTAATCATGGTTAACAGAAGGCGGCATAATCGGTATTGCACGCGGATGTTCAAACAGTTAGTGGCGGGCCTGTATTACTGGAGAATGGAAACATATAGCTTCTGATCTGACAATTTTGTCTTAAATTAGAGGTTATAAAATACCTTTCAATACACATATTGTTCAACAAATTACACCTACAGAACATAAGTTGTCAGATAATGAAAAACAAAAAATTAATTCTATTTCACAAGAATTAAAGATCAAGGGAGCTATAAAAAGATGTGAGGTTGTTGAAATCCACTTTTCATCAAATATTTTTCTCGTTCCAAAACCAAATGATTCCAAGCGTCTTATTATTAACTTGAAAGATTTCAATAAATATATAATAACAACTCATTTTGAATTAGAGGATGGCAGAACAGTAATGAAATTACTAGGACATAATGATTTCATGAGGAGATTAGATATTAAAGATGCATATCACGCAATTCCAGTACATGAAAAATATAGGAAATTTTTGCATATTGAATTTTGCAACGAACTATTTGAATTTACTTTTCTACCCCTTTCGTTCTCACTAAAATTATGAAACCGATAGTTTCATTCCTCAGAAAAGGTAATATCAAACTAATAATTCACTTAGATGATATTTTAATTCTAGGAGATACAAGAAAAGACTGCTTGGATAAGTTATCCAGGGTACTGTCTTTATTGCAAAACTTGGGTTTCATGATTAATTTTGAAAAAATCAAATAATTTCAAGGAAATCCTGTTTATTCTTGGGTTTTTTCTTGACTCGGATTATCACATTCTAGATACATTCAAATTGAACAATTCTTGCAAAATTCGAGATTCTGCAAGATGTGTGGGATTCTTAGACTCTTGTTGTCAAACAGTGAATTACAGCTGGGTTTATACAAAAACTTGTGGAAAACTGAAGTATTTGGCTCTTCTAAAAAAAAAAACGGGGACTTTGATAAGTCATTAATGATATCAAAAGAAGTAAAAGCATAACTTGATTGTTGGCGCTTAACATGCGCAAAGGCTAACGTGAATATTCCAATAAGAAAATTTGAATTCAATATTGAAATTTTCTCAGATGCTTTCTTATCTAGCTGGGGTATTTTTTGTGATAATGAACGAGCATCAGGTCATTGGTCAAAAATCGAGCATTCCTGTAGCAATAATTATCTAGAATTACTTGCAGCTTTCTTTGGACTTGAATGCTTTGCTGAAGATGCTCATGATTGTCAAATTCTCCTTCGAATTGATATCACAACGGCAATTGCTTATATAAATAAAATGGGGGAGTGCAAAATGAGAAATTGAGCGACTTATCAAAACAAATATGGCAGTGGTGTGAAAGAAGAAACATTTGGTTGTTTGCTTCTTACATTTCTTCACAAGATAATGTTGAGGCAGATTCAGAGTCTAGACGTCTAGAGTCGAATACCGAATTTGAATTATCAAATGATGGATTTCAGGAAATTGTTGAAGTATTTGGGCAACCAGAGATCGATTTATTTGCTAGTTGAATAAATACAAAGTGTCAAAGGTATATTTCTTTGACAAAAGATCCTAATTCATTCGCGGTGGATGCTTTCACAATTTCATGGAAAACGCTTTTCTTTTATGCCTTCCCTCCATTCTCAGTAATCCTGCAAACCCTGCAGAGAATCAGTGATGAAAGCTCAGAAGGTATTGTAGTTATTCCTAACTGGTCTTTCCAACCTTGGTACCCGCTGTATACGGAACTTCTGGTATCAGATACCATTGCGTTCAAAGCTGAATCTTACACCTCGTTCTGTCTTTTCTGACAGGAAAGTCCACTTCTGGAGAAAAATTATTCTGGTGGCCGGCATCTTATCCGGGAAGCATTCCAAAAGAATGAAATTCCTCAGCAGTCGATAGATATTATCCTTGCTTCGTTGAGTAACTCGTCATGAAAGCGGAATGAAGGTGCACTGGGGGCTATTTTGTTATAATCAGAATATTAATGTAAATTCCCTGAAAAATTCGGATATTTAATTTTTTCTAACGGATTAATTTTCAGAAGGGGCATCTTATGCTACTCTTGATACTCACAGAGCTGCTTTTCTACTCTTAATTAGTCCAGATATTGGAAAAAATTCCACAATCAAAAGATTTTTTAGAGGTATTTCAAATTTACGACCAACCACTCGCAGGTACGACACTACTTGGGATCCTCAAGTATACCAATATATTTTATCTTTTTTCCTTTTACCCTATTTTAAATTACGGCGAAGCTTTGAAATAATGACCGCCAAGTGGAAGCGTCATGTGGTGGCGCTATAGGCAGACAAGTATGCATGGATGGTGAGGCGCGAAAATTTTAATTAAGTATTAGATGAAAATTGTGGCTTTTGGCAGCAAGAGAGGGGTTACTACAAGTTGATCAATTCAGAAGAGGAGCATCGTACAATTATGATTGAACTTTACTTGGTGAGCTCGTTCAATCATACAATTTTTGGTCCTCCATTAACAGTAGAAAGTCTGAGTTTGGGATTCGTACGACTATGTATTCAGACAAATAGCTGTTTGTAGGTCGAAATCAAGTAAATAAGGCCTTTACTAATTACTTCAAGAATTTGCAACTGATGATGACTCTTATAGATGTGATATGTCAACTAATACTTCGTATTCAAATAATTTCATTGAAATATCTAATTTCACATATAATAAAGTTGTTGAAGCAATCAAAGCACAAAGTTATTCTAGGTCAGTAGGTTCTGATAACATACCAATTTATATAGTTAGAGGCTGTGCAGATATCTTGGCTCAGCCACTCTTTGATATTTTCAACTTATGTGTAAATAATGCATCCTTCCCTGAGGTATGAAAACTGGCTAAAATTTGTCCTATTTTGAAATCAGAGGATAGCACACAAATAAATAACTATAGACCGATCTCATGTTCAAATATTCTTGCAAAGATTCTTGAGAATATTTTTTATAAACGTATTCAGCATCAAACTAGTATTAAGAATACTAGAATCAGTATTTGTCAGCATGGTTTTGTTCCCGGCCATTCTACTGCTACGAATACAGTGGAATTGACTTAGTTATTCTCCAATACTTCAGTCGCAAGAAACCAACTGGACTGTATCTGTCTAAGGCGTTTGACAGAGTTTCACAGAAAATACTGTTATCTTCAGTGGGATACATGGGATTTGCAGACAAATTTTTGAATTTACTCTCATCTTATTTACATGGTAGAAGGCAATATGTCTATGTTATTGGATCATGTATCATCAAGAGTACCACAAGGCTCAGTTTTTGGTCCATTACTATTTTTATTATTTGTAAATGATATTGTGATTGTGGTGACATTTTCAAATCGCCTTCTATTTGCCGATGATTCTAAGCTGTATAAAACTGTTTTGAATGAAAGTGACTGCATTTATTCACGAAGAGATTTGAATGGGATTTATGAATGGTCTGCCAGAAATAGACTAAGTTTCAACTTGGAAAAATGTAAAATGATGAATTTCTCTAGAAATAATATTGTAATTGAGTTTAGTCACAAAATTAAAGATGGAATTTCAAAAAGTGTCATTCGGAAGAAAGATTTTGGGATGATTTTTGATCTTGACTTGCATTCAATCTACAAGTCAATACAATGATAATCTCGGCACGTAGAAATCTAGGACTTATTTTGCATGTGACTGTTGACTTTCGCAACAAATAACGTCTACAATAAATAATATTGAGAATATTAAGAAAAAAAATTGTAACCATTGTTTCCATCGACTGTTTCACATATGGCCTGCACAGAAATAAGATTATTTACTCAATCTGTTTAATTTGGAATCACTTGAATCTCGTAGAACAAAACAGAGAATTTCATTTGTGTTCAAAGTTGTCAATAATATTGTAGATAGCTCTAGCATTTTGGCTAAGTTGCATTTTTATATCCCATCGAGAGATTCCAGAAGCTCTGTTATATTTATGAGTAATTTTTGCGGAACAAATTATTACAGCAACTCTCCAATCAATTCTATGTGTAATAACTATAATGTCGTTGCATCTAATATAGATTTTTCAAGCAGTCTGTTATTGTTCAAGAATAATTCATCACAGGTAATGTTAACTTAATCTACTTATGAAATATAAATTGAAATAAAATTGTTAGTATAGTTTTATAATATTACAATTGACATTTGGTTTTAGTCTGTACACTATTTTGACTTCTTAATCATCCTTGTTCTGTTATTGGGATTTGTATCCTGTGGAGTGAGTGAATAGAAAAATAAGTACACGAATGTCACTTAGAGGTTGCACAACACCTATAACTTCAGATTCGGCAAATAGTCCAGATACCTAATTAACCCAATGATATGGCTCAATCTCTGATCCCAATCCTTACAACAGTCCAATCCCTCCTTCTCTATGTATAAATAACTCCAATTTTTAAGAAATAGCTATCCTAATTTCGAGACACAAATACCTAGAAATGATCCCAGAGTCTGACGGCAGCACAAAATCACTTTCACGTCTCATTGATATTTGTAGAAGGCTTGTGAATAGATCAAATTTCTGAAATGAATGGCCTTAATCCAGTAGCTTAGCGAGAATTAGGGGCCAAGCTGCAGTTATTATAGCTACTCGCACAATTTCTGATTGAAGAAGCTTATAAAAAGCTTCATCAAACACTCATGCTGACAAACAGCATTGTTCTACATTAAATATGGAAATGTCGGAGTTGAAGAAATGAATTGAGTCTGCGTTTGAATTTCTGAAAAAGTATAGGAATTATTGAACTCACATTCCTCATATATCACGAATCATTCAAAAAATGTGCATAAAAAAAAATTCTGATAGCCCACTCCCAAACATATGGACTAATAAAACTTTCATGAGCTTCAAAGAACCTTTGGATACTTTGCTACAGACAAGAAATCTAGCGGATTCAAATTTTGCAATTGGCATATTCACAAATGAATTTCAATTAGAACGTCATCCTAAAACGTTTCAAAAACATCATTCGAAACAGGAAAATACACCAATTCTAACATCTCACCACATAATCCGAAAATATGTAGATACACCTACATATTTGCCGCAAATCAGACTTCACTAACGAAATGAACCACATAATACGTACTAATGATAATATACACTGAGACATACAGATATCCTGAGATTCATGGAGGGAAAGTTTTTGATCGAATACAAAAAATGCTGGAACCGAATATTATCAGACCATCACAATCCCCTTGGTCATCCCCGATGTGGATTCTACCGAATGAACTAGACGCATCGGGCAAAAAAAAATTGGAGAATATTTATTGGCTATAGGAAGCTGAATGAAGAAATATCCAATCCCAAATATTAATACGTTACTCGACCATCTCGGTAGATGTCAATATTTTACTACACTCGATTTAGCATTTGGCTTTCATCAGATAGACATGCATTAAGACGATATTCCCAAAACCACGTTTAACACAGAAAATGGATATTAAGTGTTCGTCAGAATGCTATTTGTGCTCAAAAATTCTTCAGCCTCTTTCCAGCATGTAATGGACAATGTTTTACGAAATTTTTTAGACGAAACTCACCTTGTTTATTTGGATGACGTGATTATTTCTGGCACAAGTCTTCAAGAACATCCTGAAAGTCTCAGAGAGCCGTGTTATAAAGATTGAGAAAAGCGAATTTGAATATATAATTCGATAAATCTGAATTTTTTCGTCACGAAGTCACATATTTAGACCAGGTCATCACGTCATGAACGCGTTAAATTGAGTTCCGATGAAATAAGAGCAATCAAAAATCATCCAAAGATGATTAAACAAATTGGAGAATCACAAAACCTTCATCAAAATGTTTGAGATAGAAAGAGACCTGTGTTCCATGAGAATTCATATTTGAAAATCGGTTTTCAAGACCATCATCTCAGACAGGGAAGCACTTGTATGAAGTTACTCCCCTGTCTAAGATGATGGTTTTAAAAACTGATTCTCAGATATGAGTTCTTGTGTAACACAAGTCTCTTCAACTATAATTTTTACAAAAATCAATATCAAGTATCCTGAATATGTAGATTACTTGAATATGTATGGAAATTGGCTTTTAATGAACCGATATTACAATATCCACAGACGCAGGAAAATATATTTTAGGAGTAATTTTATCGCAAGGACCGATAGGCTCAGACTTACCGATCGCGAATGCGAGTAGAATTGCGAGTGACCCGGAACAAGACTATTCAACTATAAAATAGAGAGCTTCTTGCTATGATTTGGACTACAAAATACATTCGAACATACTGTTTTGGACGGAAATTCGAAGTCATGACAAATCGCAAACCACTATAGTGATTATTCTCGTGAAAAGAACCAAATTCAAGAATAATGTACTGAACTAGCCATAGAGACCTAAGTTTGAAGAATACGTTTACGAAATCATCTACAAAAAATCTGCCGTGGACACCACGTGACTCCCTTGTTCATCATCGGATATATATAATCAAACACAACATCTCATCATTCCACGACTAGTCGGTTACTATGGAAACAGTATGTCATCATTGTTAGTTCTGAATTTATGCGCAAAATTCCAAGATCGTCAGGTATAGTGTACCTTTGACTCAGTCGATCTCAATGAAAATAGGATATGAGCATCTAGACAGTATTAACATCTTGAATACTGTATTCTGATATTCTACGTTCAATCGTCTTGGATTTATGTGGAAAATTGAAAAATGTTCCGAGTAAACTGCACGGTGTACAACTAGATGCTATAAAAGTGCCTCATACGAAATCTCAATAGTCTGCGACTAATTATTTTGAATTTATGAGAGAATTTCGAAGTCTGTAGTATGAAGTGCACTTCCGGTTTAGGATTGGGGCGAAAATAGGAGATGATCATTTGGATGCTACAGCAATTTCGAATACTGAATTCCAGTATCCTATTGCTGATCATTCCAGATTCATGCGGAGAATCAAAAAAAAGAATCAGGTAAAGTGCAATTCTAGTACAGACGATTGCAGCCATAATACGCGGTGCACATCAAGATCCTAGATCCTATACTGGTCTTTTAACCAAATCACAGCTCTATACGTTTGATGAACTCTGAGATTTGCGATCTACGCACATACGCACATACATACGTACATACGAACCGACATCAAACCAAAAATAGTCAAAATGGATTCAGGGATGCTCAAAACGGAAATATTCATCAAAATCTCGATATGTGAATTTTTTCGGTCTCGCAATATTTCCTTATACTTTGAGAACGTCAGATAGCCGTAGAATTCAGTGCCTCATGATAAGTATGTATATTTGGAGTTCAATAATGCTGAAATTAAAGCTGGACCGTGTGACCAGCATAATGAAAATAAATTTTAAATCTGTATGAAAAAGCATGTCCTGATGCAATTTTGTCGCTTTTGTCATGCTTACGAAATGAAATTTAGGGAGAAATATTTTGACATGTAGAATTTCGAACAAAATTGAGAAATTGACAACAGATTATCTCTGCCTATCTTATCATTCCAATTAAACTGATTGTTTTCAACCGCAAATTCTGAATGTCTGTTATACTCATAAACTGCACTTTCGGCTTGGCCGATTGATACAAAAATAGTAGATAACTATTTTGATGCTACAAGTTCAAACACAGAATTTTAAAGAAGTTTCAAGTAAAGTGCTCTTCTGGCTTGGCCGATTCCTTCAAATATGGCAGATGACCATTCTCATACAACATCAAGTTCAAATAATGAATTTCAACATCTTACGGTCATTCTGGATTAATCAGAAAAATTTGAGATAGTTTCAAGTAAAGTGCACTTCAGGTACAGACGATCCAAACCTTAATGCAAGGTGCACAACTAGATCCTATACCAGTCTCAAATACAAAATCTCAACATTATTCGTTCTACCAGTTTTGAGATTTGCGAGCTACGAACGGACGCACAAACGCACGAACGCACATACGTACCGACATCAAGTCAGAAAAAGTCAAAATGGATTCAGTGATACTCAAAAGGGATATTTCCATCAAAATCTCGAAAGATGAATTTTGTCGGTTTCATAATACTTCCATGTACTTAGTACAAGTAAGTGAAACATCTGACGTGGACATCACGCGACCTACTTGTACATCATTGAATATATATTATCAAACACAAAATCTCATCATTCCAACGCTAATCGGTTGCTATGGAAACAGTATGTCATCATTCTTATGTCACAACATTCCTAAACACTGACTTCCAGGATTCTACGGCTAACAGTTCTAAAATTATGCTCGATATTTCAGGATCGTGAAGTATAGTGCACTTTTGACTCAGTCGATCTCAATGAAAATAGGATATGACCATCTAGACAGTGCTATCATCTTGAATACTGTATTCTAATATTCTACGTTCAATCGTTTTGGTTTTATAATGCAAGATGTACAACTAAATGCTATGGAAGTGCTTGATACGAAATCTCAATATTCTGATACTGATTATTTCAAATTAATGAAAAAAATTGGAAAAATCTGAGATAAAAAGTGCACTTTCGGCTTTGTCGATTGAGACGAAAATCGGAGATGATCATTTTGATATTACAGCAATTTCAAACACAGGATTCCAGTATCCCACGGCTAATCATTCTAGATTTATGCGGAGAACTCAAAAAAAGAATCAGGTAAAGTGCACTACCAGTACAGACGATTGCAGCTATAATGCAAGGTGCACATCAAGATCCTAGATCCTATACTAGTCTTTTATACAAAATTACAGCTCTGTACGTTTAATGACTTTTGAGATTTGCGAGTTACGCACATACACACATACATACGTACATACGTACCGACATCAAACCAAAAATAGTCAAAATGGATCCAGGGATGCTCAAAACAAATATATTCATCAAAATCTCGATATGTGAATTTTGTCAGTTTCTCAATATTCCCTTGTACTTTAAGACCGTCAGGAAGTCGTAGTGCCTTATTTTGTTTTACATGCCTCCAAGAGGTTTGATAAGTATGCTAGGAGTTCAATGATGCTAAAATAAAAGCTGGACCGTGTGACCAACATAATAAAAATCGATTTCAAATTTGTATGTGAAAGCATATACTGATTCAATTTTATTGCTTTTGTCATGCTTACGAAATGAGATCTAGGAAACAAAATTTTGAAATGTCAAACAAAATTGAGAAATTGACAACAGATTATCCTCGCCCACCTTATCATTCCAATTAAACTGATTACTTCATACCGCAAATTCTGAATGTGTGCTATACTCATAATCTGCACTTCCGGCTTGGCCGATTGATACAAAAATAGTAGATAACTATTTTGATGCTACAAGTTCAAACACTAAATATCAATATGCCATGGCTGATAATTCTAGATTTATAGAAGAAATTTTAAAAAAGTCTCAAATAAAGTGCACTTCTGGCTTGGCCGACTCATACAAGAGAAGTAGATGCCCATTCTGATATAACATTAAGTTCAAATACTGAATTTGATCATCTTACGATTGATCATTCTGGATTTATCAGAAAAATTCGAAAAAAGTTCCAAGAAGAGTGCACTTTCGGTACAGACGATTGAAGCCATAATGCGAGGTGCACAACTGGACCCTATATCAGTCTGAAATACAGAATTTCAACAGAATACGTTAAACCAGTTTTAAGATTTGTGAGTTACGAACGAATGCACATAAGTACCGACATTAAGCCAAAAATAGTCAGAATGGATTCAGGAATTCTCAAAACGGATGTTTCCATCAAAATTCAGATAAGTGAGTCTTGTCGGTTCCACAATGCTTCTTTGCACTTAGTACAAGTAAGTAAAAATGGAAAAGCCAAAATAGGGAAATGAATTCAACAACGAGAATTCGGGCGAAATATCAAAATATTAGCAGTAAACTTGAATTTAGTTTTATTCCGACGTTTTGGCGCCAAAACGGCTCTTCATAATCAGCTTATTTGGAAGTTGAGATATTATAACTTTATAGGATGAATCTGAAGTTATTTCATAGTAAAAACATCAAAATTCTTACGTTGAAGCCAGAAAAAAAAACCAAACAATATGAGGCCTTGGCATCACTTATATTGATTTTTATTGAGGAGTAGCATTCGTGGGTAGCGTCATTCATCAGAAAATAGAATATTCTCATATGGTTTGATTTTTTTTTTCATAATTTCAACGTCCAAATTTCCATGTTTTCTTTGCAGAATAACTCCAAATTTAACAAACAATGCAATAATATTTCAACTTCACATGAGCTGAATATGAAGGATTATGTCAGCGCCGAGACGTTCAACTGAAACTTCATTGAAGTATACTGCTGATAAATATGTTTTATTGGGTATATAAGTTCTGTATGAATTAATTAAAAACACAACGTTTCGACTACTTTTTCAAGTGTAAAGAAATAATAATAATTTCTTATCAATTTATACAGAAATTATATACTCAATAAAACATATTTATTCAAAAAATGAGTTCTGAAAAGTTTTCTCCTTCATTTACTGCTGATATTTTGATCTTTTGGCACGATTTATGATTGTAGAATTTATTTCTCTATTTTGGCATTTCTATTTTTTTTAATTGAAGAATTGAACTTATTTTTCTATAATTCATTGTTTTAGTATATTAATTGAACACTCTCATACATAAAATGAACCAATAAGACCTAAAATCGATAATTTGCTGGAAACAATTGTCGGAAAAACTAGGAAGTACAAAACTTTATGGACTGTCCCTAATAATTTGGCCAGGTACTGTGATACAAGTGAGTAAAAATTGACAACAGATTATTATTGCCTATCTTATCATTTCAATTGAACAGATTGTGTTATAAAAGAAATTCTGAATGTCTGTTATACATATAAACTACACTTCCGGCTCAGCCGATGCTACAAGTTCAAACACTGAATTTCAATATACTATGACTGATCATTCTAGATCTATGCAAAAAAATGGAAGAATCATCTAGATGATGGAAGCGCATTTTTGACAGCTCATGAATGCTTGTTACTTCAGAGATTCCGCAAATTACCATCTCTTACAATTACTGAGCTTGAAATCAAGCAGTTTGGGCAAACTTACGAAACAGCAGCTTCCATTTAGTACTAGTTTCAAGTTGACTATTTAATAGGTACATAATTTATACATGTACAAACTCAAAAATACCTTTTAATCTCCATTGTTTAGTTATTGACTGACAGGAGGTCAAGTGCTGTAGCTTAAAATGATAATTTGATCTTTATCAAAGCTATATAAAAAAAAAATACACCAAAAGTGAACATATTTTCATCCAATAATAATAATTTATTCTAATAAGCTTCAAATTCGCGTCAAACAAGTCATTGAATGAATCCCGGACAGATTTGACAACTGTACATAATAATAGTGACACCCGCGGCGAAAGTTGTAACTAAATTTTTATCTACTTTAATAAATTTTAGTTGCCATATCCCTAATGTCATAGATATCTATGGACATTGTTTCACTTGAAACAAGTAATTGAATAATTCAATTTTCCACAATCACTGAGCTTGAATTAAAGCAATTTGTGCAAGCCTACGAAACAGCAGCTTTTATTTAGTACCAGTTTCAAGTCTGTAAATAGTATAGTTGCTGAGATCTCAGCGTCACGCCAGCCAGCCAGCCAGCCAGCCAGCCAGCCAGCCAGACAGCCAAAGTGAATATAATAGCGCTTTTTTCGGCTAAATGCGCTAAAAACAGATTCAGGTAAAGTGCACTTCTGGCTTGACCGATTCATACAAAAATAGCAGATAACAATTCCGATACAACATCAAGTTCAAATACTGAATTCCAGCATCTTACGGTTAATCATTCTGGATTTATTGGAAAAATTCGAAGAAAAAGTTGCAATTGAAGTGCAATTTTGGTGCGAACGATTGGAACCATGATGCGTGGAGCACAACTAGACCCTATATCAGTCTTAAATACAAAATTCCAACATCATTCGTTCAACCAGTTTTGAGCTTTGCGAGTTACGAACAAACGAACGCACGAACATACGTACCGACATCAAGCCGAAAATAGTCAAAATGGATCCAGGGATGCTCAGAATGGATATTTCCATCAAAATCTCGATATGAGAATTTTGTAGATTTCACAATAATTCCTTGTACTACTCAGTACAAGGAAGTAAAAACTAAACAAATATTTGGAAAATTGGATCTAGCTACTGATTGATGTTGGAATGCACGACATGAGTTGATTACCACTATTCACATGTTGGAAAAAATAAACAAATAAACTACTTTTCATAATTTGACTTGACCTGAACTTTAATCTATTGAGCGACGAGGCTAGCATTCTACCACTGTTCTATCTCGTCGTTTGATGGCTTAGTAATTAGATTTATTCCTGATATTTGACATTTATAACGTTTCATACTGACCTAATCAAGGAACCTTATAGGTATAGTGCTTATAACGTAATAGCAGAAATCTCTCAAAAAAGCGAAGAAAACGGCAAATCAATTTGACATGGACTAAAAATTCATTCTGTTTCTATAATCTATGAGCTGAAGAAAAATTCATCCTTTTTCATTTCGGTATCTTACTGGAATAGAATATCAAATCTTTATGGTGTAGATTGGAGGATTATTGATAAATAAGTGAGGTTTCATGTGGTTAGCAATTCAAAATCATGCCAAGGCCTCTTATATTGCTATAAATTACACTATAATTCAATCCTGTGAGGTGGAATCTCGTTAACAAACGCACACATTCTCCTCTACCCTTCCGCTCTTCTCTTTATTCACCCTTAAATTAACCGGCTCATTAATTACTCTGATATTTTAATCTTTCGGAATAAATTCACAATTAATTACACAATGAGAAGCGCAAATTGAGTAATAAATTAGAATAAACAGAGTTAACTCAGGATTGTAGTCTTATCTAAGGATGAATTTATATAAAACATTTGCGGAACAAATTGACTAGCTAATGATGATACCGCAGAAAGCGCTCCACTATTTTTTGATATGGAACAACATTAACACCAAGAAATAATTGAATTGCAAGTAGTGTGAGTTGTATCTATAACAAACGGCACAGCATATACTATTTCTGTTGGAATGTAAATTTTCTCCCACTACAACTGCATACCACAGGAAAATAAATGTCATGTGACAAACATGTTGAACATTTGAATATTCTTTCCATTATAGTCCAAGATCCCAGATCCGCCAGACCTTACTTATTTTCTGAGAAACAAAATTTGTGGATTAGAATAGTGTAAGTCGGTACTTTGATCATACACATATTCACTAGTCTGTGCCGACGGCCAATTTATAGATACGAGGTGTTATAAGTACATCAAGACAATACTCACTTTTTTTGAAGTATAAGTGCTGATTTTTATGTATGTTCTAGAGAATGTTGTTGAAAATTGATAGTCAACACTGCCAGACACTTTTCATCGAAAATAATTCCTGCTAAATGCTTTAAAGCTTGCAAAAAAATATCGTTATCTTACTTATAGTTTGAGTCCTAATTTTTATATATAATACTCAGTGAGCAATTTCAAGACTTTTTATAAATAGCCAGACCAAGGAAGAGTCGGATGTCCATGAATACTTCACTTACTATCTAGCCTACAAATAGCGACCTCGCGCTTTTACTCACAGCGATATTTTAGATGTGTCTGAGGGATGTTTAGCCCTACGATTAATCTAGCTGTTAACAAAAAGTATTGAAATTTTACCCTTAGTGTCATATATCAAAATTAGCACTCAATCTATGAGCAAGATCACGTTATTCTTTGTGAGCTTTAAAGAGTCTTGCAGAAATTACCACCGATGGAAAGTGTATAATAGTGTTGATTATCAATTTTTAACAATATTCTCTGAAACATATCTCAAAATCAGCACTCAAGACCTTAAGAAAAGTGAGTAATGTCTTAACGTACTGCTAGCGCCTCGTATCTGTAAATTGGCCGTCGCCACAAACTAGCTAGTATGCGTATGATCAAAGTACATACTAACACTACTCTATTCCACACATTTTGTTTCTCAGAAAATAAGTAAGGTTTGGCGGGCCTGGGATCTTGCTCTATTATGACAAGATCAATCATACATCGAATAAAGATGAAAATCTCATCGGTACATAAATGGTGTCGAATTTTGTATTGTGCAGGTTGTCTTCGTTAGGGTCAATTGCACGGAGAATCGAACTAGTTCACGGTCAAAAATGCACCTGCTTGAAACATGAGAATGTAGCGTACTATATTAAAAATTATTTATTCTTGTGATTAGTTAGACATATTTACTTCTGTAAAAGTCAGCAAATTCACAATTCGCTGAATTCTTACGAAATTGAGGAATGTGCTTTTCTCGCAAGCAAGCAATGAAGGTATATCAACTATTTTTAAATACGATTGACGTCAATAATGGATATTGTCATATTGGTATTCTGGATCTTATATATATAAGTTAGTCAAGAGAAGATAAAGAGGAGCTAGTCAGTAGAGGAGGTAGTTGGTTAACAGTAGTAATAATGTAGTTAGTGATATGTTAGTTAGTGCGTGAGTTGAGAAGATAGTTATAAGTTTGTTTGAGATAAATAAGCTAGCGATATCAAAGTAGTTCTAGAAGCCGGAGATCTATCGGAGTTTGTTAACTCTATCTTCATATTCTTTATCATTCTTTAATACATTTTAATATTTGTTAAACGTGCAAATTGTGTTCCAAGTTCCTGTTGCAAGTCATTCTCCCCTTTTGGGTAGTATCATATCAGAGCAGATAAGTACATAATAATTCATCCTCACAGTTCAGCAAAGAACTCAATGTACATCTACAGAATTTATTGTAAGTGAAACCCTTACAATTGGTGGCAGCGGTTGTGGGTATTTTGCTGAATGTAGTCGATAAAATTTGTAATTTTTTATTTTTGTATTATTTTTTCTGAAGAAGATTTTAGGATAGAAAGTTGGAACGTCGAAATAAAAATAAGTATACAGAATTGAAGCCAGAAAATCTATTTAAAATAAAATTTTCATTTAGATTTTCTTGTGAGGATACTTTTTCTCTCTTTTCTCAATTTTTTTGTTCATGCCCCTTCGCAGATCACTAGACGTGCCTAGAATTGAAACAAATAGTGCAAGTCTGCTGATAAAAATAGTAAATATGAACTCAAATTTCAAAGATCATTTTTTAAAATAGTAGTTTGCCGTATGACTCTTGAGCCATTCAAAGAAAAATATTGTCATTCATAGTTGTACTGAACGTTTCAGTCGAGGATTGTCAAAGTAGATTACCGATCGCGAGACTTCGAATATATTCTAATGAATGGTCCGCATAATAGTGGTGGTGTGGAGTTTCTCAGGAATCTTGTGATAGAGGATCCAGCCTTCTTTAAATCAAGTACTTATTTTCAAAATGTGAATAAAACCGTCGATGAGTTTAAAACACGACTATGGTTGAGTGACCCAGTATATAATGATCCATTCAATTTCAATTTGGAAGGATGGGCGTGGAGAGAGTATCTTATGAACACTCAATTTGTAACAGGCCTTAGACCTCGAATAAAAAGTAAAGTATTGACAGGAATGAAGATTAAAGATTCATGTTTGATAGAAGACAAGTACGAGATATGGAAATTTGCTGAATTTATCGAGAGATATGAATGTGAACAGAATCAGACTAGTATAAATGATCCAAATATATTAATAAGACCAGTTGTAATAATAGTAAAAATGTCGATGATAGAGATAGATGTAGCGACGAAAATTACGTATCAACGAATGGAAAAGATTACTCAGAGTTACTCAGAGTTAAACTTAAAATTTTTTTTCATTGTTTTACGATTATACAATTTTCAATTATTTCATCCGCGGCTAATATATATAGAACAAAATTATAAATCTTTTTCTTGAGTGAATTCAAATAAGTAAGTAAATTGGATATGTTTGATATTGTGAGATGGTCAAGGATACAAATAGATTTCAATCTAGATTTGTTTACACTGATGCAGGGCTGTAGTTTTGTCATATAGTCAGGAATTTGGCTCTACTGCCCGTTGGTAGCCAACTTGTGCTTTAGAATTGGGGTCATTTTTAGCTGCAAATACAAGTCCCAAGTGTTTTGTACATAGTAAATTAGAATAGTTTGTGTTCACCGGATGCCAGAGCATATGTAATTGTTGGAAGCCCACCTCCTGTCCACGAGGTAGGCAGCCAGAGCTTTAGTTCGGAGATTTTATTTCGTAAATTAAAAGTATTAGGATTAGAAAGAATCTGAGAATAAATAGTATTTTGCGCACATAAATTAAATAAGTTGTAGGATTTCGGGCAAATAAGGGAATAATAAGATTTTTTCTTTGAATTTATGATAATTGTCTGTCGGTTATTCCATATCAGTTATTGATTGAATGCTGGAGTTGAGACTTACAGTTTCAATTAGAAAAACCGATTATATCACAGGATTTCTCAAGTGTTTAAAGAGCTTCTGAGATTTCCTCTAAAGATGAGTATGGAAATACAAACAAATTGGAATTATTGTTGTTTAAGTCCGAACTGAATATCTGGAGGTTAATCAAGGAATTGAAATTTTGAATAAATGTCTGAGGTTCTGTGATGCGGATAGCGATTATATGTGATTCATGGTCAAAATCTCATCTAACAAGAAATATCTCAAGATTAGTTTATGTAGTATTATGGTACGAATTCCGGGGCAATTATTTTAGAGATTGTTTTGCAGAATAGGTTCACTTGTTCCAGTGTGTACCGAGACTACACTCCTGCTGTTGAGACAAAAGTTGAGTAAGAATCACTACGATGGGGATAGGAAAAAAGAAAATTTAGAAAGATTAATGAAGGAGGAAAGAACAAATTTACAGAAAGTTCAGCAGCTTAGTGTTCAATCATGATGACTCCAGAAGAATGGGTTGAATCAAGACAATCTGCTGGCGAAAATAAAACTGCTGTTTACACTAACAAAAATTCACGTGACAAAAGTCAAAATCCAATTCTACGTCAAGCAGCAGTGGGTTACCGAAAACATCGCATTTGAAACAACAATCATTAGCAAAAAAATCACAGGACGAAAACTGATACCTGAGAAAGTGGAGTCAGCAACTATTCATGAAGCCTAGAGCCCAACATCGAGCACTTGTGAATGTGTAGTGAATTTCCTCTACAAAACTATCAGACAAACCTGCTTGAAAGGTTGAAGAAATGTCCATGTAAAAATTGTAATTTCAAAATTTTTCACAAATTGTGCTTTAGAACAAGCAAATTAATGATAAGGGGAGCACTGTAAGAGCCAGCAAACCCACAGTTTGCTGAACTCTTAAGAAATTGAGAAATGTGCTTTTCGTGCAAACAAGCAATAGAGGTATATCAAATATTTGCAAATACGATTGACGTCAATAATGGAGATTGGTTAATTTTAATTTCATATATAGAAGTTAGTCAAGAGAGGATGGAGTAGAGTAAGTCAGTAGAGGAAGTATTCAGTCAAAAGTAGTGATTATTCAGTAAGTGATAAGTTAGTAAGTGCGTGAGCTGAGAAGTTAGCTATAAGTTCATAAGAAGTGAATTTGCTAGTGATATTGGAGTAGTTCTGAAGGCCGGTGAGCAATCGGAGTTTGTTAACTTCATCTTCATATTCTTTGTCATTTTTTAATTTATTTTGATATTTGCTGAAAGTGCAAATTGTTCCAAGCTCTTGTTGCAAGTCATTCTTCTCTTAAAGACATATTACATCACAGCAGATAAGTACATGATAATTTATCCTTACAGTTCAGCAAGGAACACAATCTACCAAATTCAGATTTATTGCGAGTGGAACCCTCACACTCCACACACACAGTGATTAATAAACAAAAGGAATGCTACTGAAAACGATTGTTACAAGGCATTCGCCATAGCTTAACTCTACTATAATTCTGCTGCACTGTTTGTACAATCAATATCATCATGATTCTGTAATTCATGAGTAGATGCATTTCAAGTCGATAATTCCGATTAACAGTCAGTCTTATATATCTGAAAACATTGATTCTTCATCAAGAATCTCTAACCAATTGTTCCCAATTATTTTCGTTGAAAAATGCTCTATTAATTAACGCGAGAATTATCGGTATGCAAGAGAAGTACTTGCTCCTTGCGCTTATGATCCTCAAATTTTAGAAGATGAATATTCGATCCAATTGATAATGATGTAGGTATATTCCTTCAATATTCAAGACTATAGAGGCTCTAGAAGGTTGAGACAATTTTTTCAACATATTTCATGTATTAGGAGGTAAATCACAAACAAGAAAAATTTCTCTGTGTAACGTCTTTCTTCACATTTTATTCAATTAATAGCGTCGACCGGTTTCGGATATTGGAATATCCATCATCAGGACCGGTAAAGAAAACTACAAACAACAATCAATATAAATTATACGAAAAATACAGATCACAGGCGTTAGTCATCTCAGAAATATAAATAGTCAAAAATAGTGAACGAAGTTCAATAAATGTAAAATATCAATAAATTAAAGTGAAATGCGTTCACATAATATGAATTCTGAAGCAAATAGAAATAGTCACATATTGAAAGTTCAATTAAACAAGTGAAATGTAAAAAGTGAATACAGATTAACAGGCGTTAGTCATCTCAGAAATACAAATACTCAAAAATAGTGAACAATGTTCAATAATTCTAAGATATCAATAAATTAAAGTAAAATGCGTTTACATATCATGAAATCTGGAGCAAATGAAAATAGTCACATATTGAAAGTTATAATTGAACTAGTAAATTGCAAAAAGTAAAAAAAAATAATTTTTATTTTTTTTTTTTGTAAAAACGATCAACAAACAAAAGCAAAGGGTGAAACTTACTGAAAGTAACAGAAGCTACAAGATGGACAACTAAATCGACAGATTATCTAGAAACAGGAGACCCATGTGGTGGAAGAATCAAGCAACCTTCACCAAGAACAACACTGCAACATGACCAGACAGTGACTGACCGGAAACGTAAAAACAAAAATTGTCAAAAACATTCAAAAACACAATATTGAGGAGAGGGGATACTTGCTCTGCTATTTGATCATTAGGGAATATTTTTTGTATGAACAATTTTCTTATTTCAATATTCTCTAGGGTGTTCATAATTTCACTTTTATTTTTGAGGTGCAAGATTTCGGAATTATCAGTATTAAAATTATGTCTTGTATCCAAAATATGTTCCGCAAAGTTTGAATGTTCTCGATTAAGTCTAATTACATTTGAATGTTCTTGATATCCAACACGGAAAGACCTTCCTGTTTGACCTACGTAGGCTAAATTGCAATCCCCACAAACCAATTTGTAAACTCCACATTTGTCCAAAGGATCAATTTTGTCAACTTTTTTACAAAGCTCTTTTTTAATACTGTTGAGTGGCCTATGAACACAATTAATATTCAAATTATATTTACGAAGAATGTTGTTGATTTTATAGTTGATATTCCCTACAAACGGGAGGCTGCCATACAGTCTTCTGTTTTCTGACGAATTTGAATCAGTAGTGAAAGCCGAGGCAACTCGGAGCTCATTTTCTTTTTTAGAAATAAGTTTGTCTATTAACCGTGGTTCAAAGTTGTTCTCAACTGCTAACTGTTTGATAATTTAAGTTTCATTTAAGATTTCAGATTTCTCAAAAGGTAGAGTCAACATTCTGTGTATGTGGGAGTTGAAAGCAACTAGCCTGTGTTGGAAACAATGGAAAGAATTAGAATCAAATGAGTCACTCGTTTGTGTGGGTTTTCTGAAAATACTAAATTTAACTTTGTTCTCAGATCTTTTAATGTTTATGTCCAAGAAATTTATACTATTATTCTGTTCCATTTCTAAAGTAAATTTAACGTCCGCAAGTGGTACGTTAGTAAAAAGATTAGTAACATCAAACGACACAAGGCAACAATCGTCTGACAAGCTCATATTTTTCAACCTATCAGTTAAATCTAGAGTATTTCTAACACTATATTCTGATTTGTATTGAAATTTGGTAACAATAACGTTATTTTTGAATTTGGCAAGTGAATAGGTCGGAGAATTTATAAAGTTAACGATCGGTCTGAAAGGTATATTGATCTTATGAATTTTAGGTAGAAAATAAAGGATCGGTGTGAGCGGATTCATTTATATTAAAAATTTTCCATGAAAAGTATTCAAAAATTATTGGCATTCCTTCAGAGTAGTTCTAAGTGTAGTAGCAAAGGTTTTTGTAGGATCTCTTTTAATTTCCTTGAAAAAATCACCACCAGTATTGAGAAACTCTAATCCTTTATTCACATAGGTATCTTTATCTAAGATTGTCAAACAATTGCCCTTGTCTGCCTTGACAAAAAGAAGTTTATTCGCAGTTATTTTATTTTTTAGAGCTTTCAAGTTATGGTTGACTTTGAGTCTCTCTTGACTACTGTCGCAGTCTAAATTATTTTTATATTTCAGAATGGTACAAGTCACCTCATTTAGTAAGTCTTTATTATTGATATGATTTAGAGCATTATCAATTTCAGCAATAAAAGTTAATATATCATTAGTTCTTGGTTTCACTGTTAGATTAAATTTTAGACCTGATGTTAGAACCGTCATTTCATCCTCTGCAAATGTTGTCGACGTCAAATTTAAAACTCTAGTATGAAATTTATGTATTCCGATCATGGATTTGTCGTTGCAAGTAGATCTATCATTATTAGTTTTTTTTATTTTCCTTGATTAGAAGCTTAAGTTTCTTATTTAAGTGATGTTTCTTTCTGTTGTGAACGTATGTGACCATTTCTTCACAATCATATAAAAATTGATCTAACCCAACGTTACTGAGAATTGATACTGAAAGATCATATAATAACTTCAAATCTAAATCGAGTCTATTTGAAATTATATGTTGTCTTCTTATTTCTTTCCGCAGTAAAATGCGTTCACATAATATGAAATCTGGAGCAAATGAAAAAAGTCACATATTAAAAGTTATAATTGAACTAGTAAATTGCAAAAAGTGAAAAATTTTAATTTAAATTTTTCTTTTTTTATTATTTTTTAAATTTCTTTATATATTTTTTTAAATTCTGTTACTTTCAGTAAGTTTCACTCTTTGCTTTTGTTTGTGGATCGTTTTTAAAAAAAAAAATTTAAAATAAATATTTTCCACTTTTTGCAATTTACTAGTTCAATTATAAGTTTCAATATGTGACCATTTTCATTTGCTCAAGATTTTATATTATGTGAACGCATTTTACTTCAATTCATTGATATTTCACAATTATTGAACATTGTTCACTATTTTTGACTATTTGTATTTCTGAGATGACTAACGCCTGTTAATCTGTATTCACTTTTTACATTTTACTTGTTTTATTGAACTTTCAATATGTGACTATTTCTATTTGCTCCAGAATTCATATTATGTGAACGCATTTTACTTTAGTTTATTGATATTTTACATTTATTGAACTTCGTTCACTATTTTTGACTATTTATATTTCTGAGATGACTAACGCCTGTGATCTGTATTTTTTGTATAATTTATATTCATTGTTGTTTGTAGCTTTCTTTACCGGTCCTGATGATGGATATTCCAATATCCGAAACCGGTCGACGCTATTAATTGAATAAAATGTGAAGGAAGACGTTACACAGAGAAATTTTTCTTGTTTGTGATTTACCTCCTAATCTCATCCACTTCACGATTTGGGCATCTCAAAATTTATCAATATATTTCATGTACATTTCCGTTGGTAACATTGTGAGTGAACAGAGTGAATGAACTCAGTGGTGGAATAAATCTGATAATACCCGCATTATCATCGGGAACAATATAGTTTACGTCAAAAACTCAATTGAGTATATTATTATAAGTGTGAAACTGTGTAAAAAATTCGAATGAAAACTAATCGAACGTGACTTTATAAGATCATAAATGCATTTGAACTCCTGGAATACCGCGGGGATCTGACTCAACAGCGAAACGTCAGTGTTGCCAACTATAGCAAACACAAACTAGTTCACAGGTCAGCTTCAACATGGAAACGGACAGTAAAGGGCAACCTATCTATACGGTGAGTAACTTCACCACGATAAACTCACCTACGGCATAATACTATAGTCAACCATCACTAACAATATCGATATATACAATGACACAACACATAAGTGGAGTATACAATCTCACAACTTGTACAAACATATACGTGACAACAACTGTGGCTTCTTCATCACACAATACACATTCTATTATATCCCAAATAACACCCATAACGTCTCCAGCATACATCGTTTCGGAAAATCATTCTCCGACACCAATGATCATCGCATCTCCTGTCATCGCCAATACAGAAATCGATGAACTCAATAAATGGCAAGAAATACTTGCTAAAAAGCCTAAAAAAAGGACCATTGAAAATGAAACAATTCCTCCACAAGAAATAACAAAGAAAAAATACAATACAATAAATACCACTCAGAACGTATTCAATCCCAACAGATATTCTGTACTAACCAATGAAGAAACAAACGACAATCAAGAGAAATCTGATCCAAAACCTGCTCCAGCATTTGTCCAGAACATAACAAGCTACAGCTTGATGTTAGCAAATTTAAAAACCATACTGAGAGACGAAGAATTTGTCTGCGAAACGCATGCAAATAGAGATGTGAAAATAAATACTGATACGCCCAATTCTTATCGAACATCAATAAGTATGTTGGACAAAAATAGCATCGCATACTACTACTACTATCAACCTTAACAGAAGAGATTATATAGAGTGGTGATTGAGAACATCCACCACACGACTCCAATAAGCGAAATAAAAGAAGCACTAGAAGAAAAAGATCATGAAATTGGAAATATCAAACAGGTAAGAAACTGGAAAACTAAAGAACTCTTACCAATGTACTATATCGATCAAGAACCCAGTGATAGCAACAAGAAAATATTCGAACTAAGGCACTTACTTGGTGCAAAGATCTCTGTAAAACTACTTAAATAGAAAAAAGACATTTCACAGTGCATGAGATGCCAAGATAACAGCCACACGAAAAGATTTCGCACAAAACCGTACTACTGCGTGAAATGTGCAGAAGACCACTCGACAGAAATTTGTAGAAAAGATTGAAAAAAACACCCGTATGTATTCATTGTACTGGCTCACATCCAGCGAATTATGAAGGTTGAACAATTCACGAATAACTGCAAAGAGACAGAAACAAACCCAGTCCAAGCAACTCACAATTAGGAACAAATTTTACAAGAAACACGGAGCAAGGCTTAAAAGAAGTAATCAGTTATGCAGATATTGCACGAACACCCTCGAACAATATAACAGCTAGCCCAAGTCAAATCAATAAAACCGTTAATAATTCCTCAATATCAGAACTACTCAATAAACTCGAAGTAATGTTCAGCCAACTTATACAGCAAAACTCCATGATAATCAATCTACTAACAAGCTTCGTCAATAGAACCAATGGCTAACACTATTCAAATTGATTAATGGAGTGCGAATGGCCTGACGCAGCATCGTCAGGAAGTCGAGGTATTCCTCAACCAGAAAAAAATAGATATAATACTCATATCTGAGACACTCTTCACTGAGAAGAATTATTCAGGAATCTCACGGTACAAAACGTACCACACGAATCACCCTGACGGAACAGCCCATGGTGGAACAGCAATTTCAATTAGAGAAAAGTTCAAACACTTCAAATTTGAAAAATTTGACAAAAACCACATACAAGCCATAAATATAAAACTAAGAAGCACGAATGGAACAATTACTATTTCAGCAGTATACTGTCCTCCCAAATACTCGATGAAACAAAACGGATTCGAAGAATATTTTTATTCTTTAGGAAATAAATCTATCTCTGGTGGAGACTACAATTCGAAGCATACTCTCTGGAGCTCAAGACTCATAAGCCATAGGGGAAGAGATCTACGGAAAACAATTGGCATCAATAAATATGCTCCCATCAGTACTGGCAAACCAACGTACTGGCCCACAGACCCAGATAAACTACCTGACCTACTGGACTTCTTCATCACAAAAAATATATCTCACAATTATATCAATGCTGAAGCAGGAACTGATCTGTCATCAGATCACACTCCTGTTATTATCAATATGAGCACAACTATAACAACAAAGACAAGAGAATATCTAGATAATAATACTAACTTACGAATCCCACTTGCTACAGAGGACAACATAGAAACAGCAGTCGAGAATATCACAGAATTAATTCAAACAGCAGCATGGAGCTCTACCACAGCTACAAAAAACAACAAAGAATCTGTAATAAATTACCCAAAGGAATTAAGAGATAAAATAGTCGAAAAGAGAAATATGAGACACAGGTGGCACCAAACAAGACTTCCAAAAGGAAGTGTACTGGGTCCAGTACTTTACCAGCTGTACACAGCAGACTTGCCGTGCCAAGATGATACTACAACTGCAACATACGCAGACTACACTGCTATACTTGCTACTCACGAAGACTCAAACACTACTCCTGAAATATCACAAAGGTCCCTGAACTAAATCGGAAAATGGGCCAACAAATGGAAAATAAACATAAATGAAGAAAACTCCACACATATAATCTTTACAAATAGAAAAGTAACATGTCCACAAACTAGATTAGGTAATGAAATACTAGAAACAAAAGAAGAAGTAAAGTATCTGGGTATGCACCTAGATAAAAAACTGAACTGGCAACGGCACTTAGAAGTAAAAAGAAAACAGCTTGATACAAAGACTGAAAAAATGTACTGGCCTCCAGGGCACAAATTGCAACTGTCGACAGCTCCTACTCTACAAAGTAACTCTTATACCTATATGGACCTATGGGATCCAATTATGAGGATGCGCAAAAAAGAGTAATAGAAATATAGTACAATATATCAAAGCAAAACACCAAGAATGGTATGTTAATAACCGAATTATACATAGGGACTTAAAAATTCCACACATAGATGAACAAATTAATAAATTCGCTACCAGATACGAGAAAAAATTGAACGATCACCCAAACAACCTAGCCGTTAACCTGCTAGACAATGGGACAGACGCCAAAAGATTGAGAAGAAGCAAACCATCAGACCTGAAATTCTTATGAATATATACGTAAATGTGTTAAAAAGAAAATACAATCCAAAGTTGCCTCAATGGGGGCCTCCTCATACATGTTACTGAATAAAATATATCACATTTGCTTGTTGGTCTAACAGACCAGTTGTAAATAAAATGAAATATATAATGAAAAAAAAAGAAAGGAAAAATGATATTTTATGTACAGTTTTCTGTAGATTTTAATAGTGAGATGTTTTCTTGCGATGGTAATTCGAAAGAATTTTTAAAGGCAAAACGTCAAACATATTTGGATTTGCAAAAGCTCCTTTTGAACTGATGATGATTATCACGAAATCAGTAATGTCGATTGCTTCCACTACTCTGAACTTCAATTCAATCATTGAATTGAAAACAAACAGAATATTTTGTCGCATTTCTTCACATTGTGATTAGATTTCGTTAGAAACAATTATTTTGCCCTATAATCGATCTACTTGATCTTCTATGGACCCGGTTATCCGGAAGAATATAATATTGTACCAAATTCGATATTTTCAATCGGGCGAGCTCATAGATACTAATTTTCTCAAATCGAATCGAATGATAGATCCATTATGTGATCCGGAAGTGTGACGCTGGACTTGATGAGTCGCACATTATCGGGATGATGAGTAAAAAAGTTTTTCTCACACGTTTTGTCTGGCTTTTTGAATGCTTCATATTTTGGATAGTGTGGGGATATTCAACATATCCTTGTCTACTCTCCAGAGACATGCGATTGATGTATACATGTAAGAACCAATTTCATCTCAAGTAAGAATTTCATGAAACAAAGCGTAACGAATTTGTTGGAAATGGAATGTCAAAAATAAATAAACTCCTGTGCAGATCGCGAGATATGAATCTGACTCATCATGACATGGATATGAAAAATCACTGTTCCATGACAATATTGTAGAGAAAGTTTGATTTTCAAAATTCATAGTACGATGTTCCATCAGATGATAATATTAATTCTGGAACACATATGTATATCCGCCTCAAAGTCTGACAGATGTCAATTGGAGGTAATATTTTATGATTTGTTCTTTCCTCATCTATAATAATTTCAATTAGGACCACAAATTGCAAAGGCCATAAAGTTGGTAATTATTATAGATAAATTTTTTTTTTTACTCAATTCTATATATTTATTCTTATTTTGACGTTTCAAAGTCTTCTAACTTTGTTCAAGAACCTAAATCTTTTCACTCCTGAAGATGACCCAGATGGGATCGGAACTGAAAACAAAAAATAATTATTCTTTGACTGAATTCTCTTAACTTCATTTTTCATTAAAAATTTGTCAATTTATCTCCTACCCAACATGGTTTCCGCGAGAAAATCAACAGTGACTAATCTAGCAGTAATTATTTATTTTTGATGGAAAACATTGAGAAGGGTGTTCAAGTCGATGTTATATACACGAATATTCAGAAGGAATTTGATCAAATCAATCATTTAATATTGCTTGATATACTTGACAGTTTTGGATTAAGTGATTCTATAATAAAACTATTTTCTTCATATCTGTGTCAAAGAAAGCAATGCGTACAATATAATGGGTACAAATCAATTCTATATGAAGCTACGTCTGGATCCAATTTAGGCCCATCATTATTTACCATCTATATCGACGATATATGCAAGGATATTAACTGCGAGAAATCACTATTTGCAGATGACTTGAAGATATTCGCATCTGTGTCACATTATGACGATTGTGTGCATCTACAAGAGGAACTCACCAAAGTTAATGATTGGTGTCTAAAAAATGAACTTGCAATGAGTCCATCAAAATGCAAAGTAGTGTCGTACCATCGGAAGAACTATTCCATAGTGTTAAATTAAAATATAGGAATATCTGTAATTGAAAGAGTTAAAGTTATTGAAGATTTAGGTGTCTACTTTGACTTCTCATTATTTCTCATCATACAAATCCACGAAGTTGTTCTTTCAGCTGATAAACTCTCGGGTTTCATCATAAGGAATAGCGCTTATTTTTCAGACATTAATGTAACAAATATACTTTACAACACTTTTGTAATTACTGAATTAGAATATTGTGCGCTCATTTGGAGTCCCATTTATGATTATCACATAGATGAGTTAGAATCGATACAAAGAAGATATGTTGAATTTTTGCACTACAAATATGGTAACCAATATCCAGCCAGAGACACTTCTCAAGCTATTTTATTGAACAGATTTCACATATTGACATTGCACAAAAAGAGAATGAATATCTCAGTAATATTTTCATCCAATCTACTAAGCAACACTGTTGATTGTCCAGAATTGCTCTACAAAATTAATATTCATGTTTCGAAATTGGCAGCTCGATCTTTTGATTTGTTTGAAATTCCATACTCTAGAACTAATGTGTTACGGAGGTCTCCAATTTATGCAGTGATGGGAAACGCAAATTTGATTTGTAGTAAAATCAGTGGAAAAATGTTCTGTATATCTTTAAAGCAAGTTGTTCATAGAATATAATTCTTATTTCTCAATTATCGTCTATCTAGATGATATAAATATTCCTATATATCTTGAAAAGTATTGTTTGAGTATCATTTCTAGTTTGATAGTTTCATGTTTATATTTAACAGTTATATTATTTTTCTATTCTTATATATTTGAGTATTATTTCTAGTTCGACAGTTATATCTTCATATTATATACATGCATTATTTTACTATTCTTATATGTTTATTGTCCTGTAATTGGTGTAAAACTGTTAGGCAAATAAAGTTATCAAAGTTATTAAAGACAACAAAAGTACAAAAGATGACTAGAAGAGTATGAAATATCAACTCCTAGGATGGAAGAGCTCTGCCTATGGCTTAAGCCCGCCGCACACGAGGCAATTTTCCATGAAATTTTGTTTACTTAATTTGCAGCAAGTTTTCTTACGCACTGGGCTACTTTGAGGTACACTTAGTGTGACACTTATTCTCGCATCACACGATGCAAGCTGCGCCACTCATTCTAACACTAGAACGTAGACTTGGTAGATTTTCACATTACAAGTATGAATGTTGCCGAAAATAATCGTCGGAGGAGAGCAGAAGCATTTGCTGCAGTTATAGCTTGCGAATTACGAGACAGAAAAAAAAGAAGAAAAAACTTTGGTCAAGAGAGTGATTTTTGAGAAGGAATCAAGGCCGCAGAATTTTCAACATTTTGTTTGACGAGCTAGTAGGGTGTATACCAAACGTGAAAAACCTGGAAATGTCAGGGAATTTAGATAAACTGGAAATGTCATGGAATCGTCAGGGAATCTCTGATATTTGTCTGGAAAAAATACATCATAGGATATTTATGCATTATTACTCATAAAAGTATATTTTCACTCTTTAAGATACTGGGGCCATCTGTGCAAATCTATAAGTCTTCCTGATCTCTAAATTCATGAGAAAAAATTTATTAAAGTACATTTACTTTTGTCGATTAATGTAAATTCGTTCATGATATCAAGTTCGTTGCGATTTTGTTTTTAATTCACAGATTTATAGGGTTCACACAGAATTGCAACATCAATCTTTGATTATATGTAAGCTTGTATCAAACTTTTGTTTTTTACTGTCTGGAATTTTATTGAAAATAACCTGGAAAATCTGGAAGTCAGGGAATTTTCATTGAATTTTTTGGTATACACCCTGAGCTAGGGTACGTAAACATTACCTAATGTCCACTAGCCATAATTTGTATTTTAAAACACCACAAAACACAATGTACTAATGAGGCACAGCATTCTGATGCGACATACAACTTAGTGATGTAATCACGTGATTTCGTCGTCTGCTATGATTGGCTGTGGACAGCAGTCAGTGGCGTAGCAAGTGCGAAAAATAGCACCGAACCTATCTTGAAAAACAAGTCTCGTGGTAAGTCTAGTACCCCGCATCGCACCAAATTTCTTGCATCGGAGCAAGCGTGGCACCCAGTGCGGCGCCAAGTGAACAAAATTGCTTGAAAAATTGCATCGTGTGCGGCGAGCTTTAGATTATAATTCAATGCCCACAGGTCTTTGGGAACAAAAATGCAAGTCTGAATAGGGGAATTGTCACCTCCTTAACCTTCATTTTCATCTCCTAAAGACCTGTGGACATTCAATTATAAACTAAACCTAGCGCTTTACGATCCTAGAAGTTAGTATTTTGTACTTATCTAGTAACCTTTTGCATTTTTGTTGTCTTGACAATTTTTGTTTATTTATTATACATTTATACACTTGGAAAAGGCAGCACATTGCCTTGTATTTCCAATAATTTATTCAGAGCTCTTTTACCCAATGGAACATATTCTTTTCAAGTGAGCTCTGAAAAGTTCTTTCCTTCATTATTCCTGGAATTTATTGATGAGAACAACCAACTTTTAGGGATAAATTTGAGACACAATTTCTTGTTTTTCTTCTGTTACAATAATATTTGCTATTAAAACTATAACTTCTCTCATTTAAACAGTCAAATTATTTACACAAAGCAGATAACTTGAGATACATTGAAGCTCAAGATTAGACTAGGCTTATTTTTTCCAGCAAATCAAATTTTCAGAAGAGTAAGACTCGTTGACCTTACGTTATGAAAATAGTAGCTTGCGTACAACATAGAGAAGATAACTTAATTACCAAAATATAAGATAACTTGTTAGTGGAATCTAGCCAAGTCTAATCTTGAACTCTAATTTATCCTAAATTATCTACTTTATGCGAATAATTCGACTGTTCTAATGTAAGAAGTTAAATTTGCGAATAGCAAATATCATTGTAGCAAAAAAAGCAAGAAAAATGTTTTTCAGATTCAATTGGAAATTTTGGTTGTTTCAATAAATAGATTTCAGGATTATCTACAGAACTTTGTACCCATTTGGATATCATTTTTTTTCACTGTGAAGTCGGCAACCATCATCTTCATCATTTCGTGTTTCGATCCTTTGTTTTCTTTCTCCAGTCTTTCTCTTTGAATCTTTCAAGATCGTCTAGGACACCATCAATCCACTTATTTTTTCATTTCCTGGTCTCGTCCCTGATGGATTTGCTTTAAATATCTTTTTGACGGGTTCGTCATCATCCATTCTCTTCAAATGTCCCAGCCATCGGAGTCTACGCATATTCATAGTCGCTACTAGGTCAGGTTCTTGATATAATCTCCTCAATTTGGCATTAGTTCTAACTCTCCAAAGGTTAATCTGGATTGGTCCGAGAATAGCTCTATGAGTTCTTTTTTCAAACCAATTCAGATTTGATTCCAGTTTTTTGTTTAGTGTCTAGGTTCTACTACCATAGGTGACTACCGGTTATATGATAGTTTTGTAGATTTATACTTAATTATTTCCAGACAGTTCTTTGGATCTCAGTAGATGTTTCACCAAGTAAAAACTATTGATTCTGCTTGCAATGCTCGATTTGATTTCTTGTTTTAATCCTCCGTCAGAGTGTAAAACAGCCCCTAGATATCTAAATTCGTCGACAATCTCAAAATTATAATTCAGTAGGTCTATGTTTGCTTCTACCCTTCTGGATCTCCTAGAAATCAATGGGAATTTGGTTCTCTCTGTGTTTATTTGTAGTCCTACCTTTTTTGTGCAGTTTATCACTTCTTCTAAAATATTCTCAAGCACTTTCTTACTTTCCGCCACTATAGCGATATCGTCCGCGAACGCAGACAATTGGTGTGTAGTATTCAGTTTTACCCAAGAATTTGAAGATTTTTCACCTCTGATGGCTTTTTTTGAGATAAAATTGAATGAAACAGGTGATATGCTGTCGCCTTGCTTCATTCCTTGATCTTTGATACTTTGTTTTCGATTTTTACAGGAGTAAACGTATCTGTAAAAGTAATTTTCACTGAATTTATGTATTACAGTTCAAGCCCAGTTCTCCTAGGGCTTTCAGCAGTTCGTTCCTATTGATCAAATTGAAGGCCTATTTAAAATCAATATATATAAGACATGTATTTTCCGCCCAAATTCCATGAGCTTCTCCGAAATTATTCGGAGACAAAATATTTGGTCAATTGTACTTTTATTCTTCATGAATCCGATTCGATATTCACCTATGATGTGAGGGGTATGTTCTTTAAGTTTGTCATAGGCAATGTTACTTAGCATTTTGTATCTCACATTCAGTAACAAGACTCCGCGATCGACAATAATGCATATTGTAAATATAGAACTTAGCTCCAATTTTCCTATTCATGTTTTTATTGGATATCACAACTTTTTGTAGAGAAATATTATAATATACTTCAGATGAAGAGTATCAGTTAACATCTGGAATGGCTAACAGGGAACTTGCTCAGCAAATCTTAATGAAGGAAATCCACAATTCATGCCTTGACTCGTTGATATGGTATGAACAGATTGATTTTTCTCTGGCTATCCCTGCCTTCTTACTTTTTGGTGCACATACTCACTCCTGTGGAATAAGAGAGAGCGGAACAAGAATCTACAAGCTGAGTTGTTTGGATCAGCTAGAATACCGTAACACACACATGAAGAGGAAATGCATAAAGTGCAAAAACACATAAACAATGTCAAGGAGCGCAGTCTGAATGGCTTGCTTCACCTCTACCGAGAGCGCCAAAGCAACGCCTAGCTCGACCTGCTCAACTCCGATTTCTTAAGACGACATCAACCCCGAAGACTTGAGAATAAAACTCAGCCACATCTGGCGGTCACCTCAACGGCTTCACAAATTCATTCTATTACTGTAGAATTATGATTTTTTCTACGCTTACGCTGTTTTGTGCTATTTTCTACATTTTTTTGAACATTAGAAATATCAAAGCGCATTGACCATCTATTATTCGTCATTTTAATTACACGTTTTCTGTTTATGCTTGAATTGGCTAGATCGGGGCGATATAACGTTCGCAGGCGGTTGTATTCTATTTTGAAGCTTTCTTGCGCCCTAATTTGACTAGTATCTAGATTGGTAAGATGGTTTTTGCTTAGTGTTTCAGCTCTGCGAAATCCAACGTGAGCCTGCTCTCTGCTGAATACCCACTACTGCTTTGTGTGTCAGTGTGTGTTCAACCAACGGTGCTTCACAGTTCGCATCAAGATCAACGAGCGAACTTAGCCCGCTCTGGCCAAGTTCAAAGCCATGCTCGATGTATACTAAGCCGCTAGTACAGTCATAAATAGTGATTTTTGTTCTCAAAAAGCGGTGCTTTGTACCTGAATAAAGGGCAGACTGCCCTTATTTATTTACGAGATCAGAATAGATGAACGGGAAATTGTTGAGTACTTAAGAGCTATAGGACATAACTTTCAATCTTGAATAGAGCTTCATAATATTGTATTTGTAAAAATAGTGATAAAATATATTAGTGCTAGAAAAGTATGATGGTGAAAATTATGATGGTCATAAAGTATAGCGGTACAAGAGTATGGTAGTAAGAACGGAGTGGTAAAAATGAAGTGGTAAAAGTTGAATAGTGAAAGTGGAGTGGAAAAAGTGAACCTAAATGTATATGCAAAACAGTAAGTTGTGGAGCTGGTTGCATTATTAAGCGCGGCTGCCCTTTGCTTCCAATTCAAATTGTAAAAACTCAGCTTCAAGATTTTTCCCTTGGTATACACACAATTACAGACTAAAAATAGGAACGTTGTAAGTATTTGATTTGCTCTTGGACATCACTCTAAATAACATCTTTGGGATCATGAATGAAATTATGAATATATTGATAACTAGTAACATGGGTGAACATTTATCCATATTCAATATTTTTGTGTGAATCTTTGGAGCATATTTTGATAATATAACATAATTATCGAGAGTAATATCTTATTTGATGCTTGAATAACACAATAATAATTAAAACATAGCCTTAAATGACAAAATTTGTTGGTGGCGTCATCAGTACTTAACGATATGAATTACGGGAGATGAAAGTCTATATTGCAGCGCATGCAACGTGAGGAATTCTAATGATCTATACATACTTTCAGAATTATATCATAATAAATAGACTTTTTTGGTTTTAATTCTGTATATTTAATTTTATTTTTGACGTTTCGACTCTCTAACCGAGTCTTCTTCAGAAAAAATGATACTAAAATAAACAAGGCAAGAAAGCTAGATAATTAAAAACTAAAAATTGAATATATACAGATAACTAGATGTGAAAACGTGGACTCCACATGTAGAGCATTTATTCTTATTATCTAATGACCTTTTTGCCTTGTTAATTTTTGTATTATTTTTTCTGAAGAAGACTCTCGGTTAGAGAGTCAAAACGTCAAAAATAAAATTGAATATACAGAATTAAAACCAGAAAAGTCTATTTAGTAAGGAATTTTATTGGTGATCTATTTACATCCTTGGCTACATTATCGCGTACTTTGTGGAGATTCCTCTTTCAGAGAGTGGATTATAGCCCATGTTACTTGATATTATAAGATTCTACTGGGGAAAGAGTTATTGAAATCAGTCTAGTAGATTTTGATTGTATTCATTACAAAAAAAAAATACAAATTCATTAGAGATAAATGATACTATCAGGAACTCTCACGCAAGCGCCAGCAACAATGATAGAAGGTTTCAATTCAATCGAATGAACAATGCCCGAACGGTCAAATATTGCTCTTGCGCCACCAATTTTACGTTAGTAGTACTATCTCAAATCCTTCATGAAAGTGCCAAAAATGACTATGCAAAGTTCCAACTCAATTGGATGATGGAGGCGCGAACGGACAGATACGGCTCGTGCTACACTCAATGTGTATTCATGGTAATATAATGAAAACTTTCCCGATAGTGCAAATAACAACTGTAGTGAGTTGCAGTCCAATCAAATAAATTATACACGAACAAACAGATACGACTCGTACGATACTTAATGTATGTTGATGGTACTATAGTGAGAACCTTCACGAAAGTGCCACAAACAATTTTAGAAGGCTTCGACCCAAACGGATAATTGATGCTCGAACGAACGAATACGGTTCGTGCGTCACTTCTTATGAAGCTGTTTATAATAGCCTATGCTACTCAGTGATGATATAAAACTATGGTAGTCGAAGAATTTTTTCAATTTATTACAAATAAAAATACAAATATTTTCCCTTCATGATATTTGTATGTATATATAGCATATTCACTGTTTTTGCGTCTTCTCTCGGGAACACATTTCTCGTAGCGCTGTTTCTCGCACGCGCCATATTGAATCCAATCTCTGACTGTGGATGAACAAATTTTGTAGGTCAATATGAGAGAACTTAATTACAAGTCTCGCTTTGTTCTTTTTTCTAATGTTGCTTGTTTCTGTAATTTCCCTTGAGCAGTGATTCAGTTCGTTCTCAAACCAAGAGTTCCAAAATCACTTTCTCACGTTAATGTCTTTTAGAGATCAAAATCCATCAGAAATAATCTGGAAAGAAAAATCGAGAGTTCAACTTAAATCTCGAATGAAAAAACTATGACAAGGACATCACGTGGCTATGTGAACATTATTGCATGTATTTTTGCATATAATAACACAATAATCGAACACCAAATCACATCTTTCTACGGCTAGTAGTTTCTAATTCAACCAGAATATTCTAAAAATCTGTCTAGTAAGGTGCGCTTTTGGCCGAGTCAGTTGCTATGAAAACAGTAAGTCATCATTCTCATGATATAAAACTCTTAAATACTGAGTTTCAAGATTCTGCGGGCAACACTCCAAAATTTATGCGCGAAATTAGAATTTTTTCTCAACTGGAGTGCACTTTCGGTTTTGACGTTTGCTGTGAGAGTAGTAGGCAATCATTTGGATCCTACAGCAGACTGAAATATTGAATCTTGATGATCTACGGTTATTCGTTTCGTTTAATGCGGAAAATTTTAGAAGACTGTCAAGTAAAGTGCGCTTTCGGCTTAATCGATATCAATTAAAATAGGATATGACCAAAGGATGAAATTAAAAGTTTCAAAGTAAGAGACGACGGATTCGGTATCTCTGAACGGTAGTGTTATCAAGGCCTACCGTTGAGTTTTTGGTTGTCGTTCAAACCTACCGAAAAGTTATCCGTGCAGAGATCGACCGGTCCGTTTCACTGCGATTTTTTTAAATGATTTTTTTCAGAGACTGCTACACATTTATACGAGGATATTAATATATGAGTTATAAAAAGTGAGTTGTAACATATTTTTCTAAGTCTTGTAAGGATATATCTAATCTATGTAAGTGCAAGAATTTATTTTACATAACCTCTAATCTATCCGTTAAAACTATCAGATTGACGTGAGTCTCTTGTCGAAATTTACAATAAATTTATTAGAATTTAGGAGTATAATATCGCAGTTTGATCAAAATAATCACGATTTAATGAAACCTTTGTGTATCCATACATTAAAACATTGTGAAAGTCCTACTGATATCAATTTTGTTGCTATTATTCCATCGTTTGTTGGAGGGAACTTGATCCATTGGTTAATAAAATGAACTTCTATCTTGTAAGATACTTTTCCAATTATGCGGCTTATGCAACTTTGAATAACTGCTACATGGTAATTTTTTTCAACTGTACATTGATAAGATCCTGTACTATAAAAATTTGGGACACATAATACTTGTGAATACTTGATTATACTGTGGTAGTTTTCGATACCATTTATATAATTTCAATAGCAGTTGAAACCGAAAGCTCAATACCGATAACTTGATGGTACTAAATGCCAATTCGGACAAAAATCACAACAAATATTAGTTCAAACAAGTGAATGGTTCGAGATATCTCATATTCGTGACAATATTTGATATCACCACTGAATTCAGCATATGTGTTTTTCTTTTTCTTATTCCAGTGAAAAACTCCAATTTGCTCTAGGTATTGTCTGCTCCATTAGTGGAACTTGCTATGCAATCAATTGCATTCAAGCAGTTTTCTCAAAATATATCCCCAACATCTCTAGAAGATCTTGCAAAATATTGGCATTTAATACGACATTCACAGGGTCGGCACAGTCTTACGCTCATGGCCGTTATTTCTTATATACCACCACCGTTTGGGATGGAACCACTGATCCATTGTGGGTCAAGAGCATCTGGTTCTTTAAGAAAACTTTCGAAGTCTCTGTCATCCCATTTGTCTCTGACATTGAAATCAAACTTTTTGTTCACAACGCGGAAACTCACACCTGAATTTAATGAATGTTGGGTCTCTCAAGAGATATCGGACTCAATGAAATTTATAACATGAATTATTTCTCGTGGTATTCATCTTTTATTTGTTATTGCAACAATTGGACTGAACTGCACACATCCTATATATCTTATTACCCCACAGAAATCCTCCCGATATGATTTCTCTGTTCTAGAGTTAAATTTCTGCTTTGTCTTTGATAAGCGAATTCTGGAAGCGATTACTGTAGTCTGTAGCTTTGTAGCGCTCGCTACAGATTTCATGAAAACACAAAGTGAGACATTTTCCGCAATGTTCATCATCTAATAATAAACAAAATATGTTTAATGTTCCTAACAGGTAACATGATACAGAGCCTGTGTCAACTCTTGTAAGTGTCGCATGAGGTGAAGAACAGATGGTCAGTCATAAATTAGGACAAGTGGTTGACAGTAAACCATAGCCAATGACCATGACGCAAAACAGTTGTGAAACTGTGACATCTTGAGGGTAAATTAGTACAAAATCAGCAGAAAAAAAGAGGGCAATAAATATTGAATATCTTAGGTCTTGTATTAACTGAAGAAGTAGCTCACTTTCATTATGAACAATGAAATTGATTGAACCGTTTCAATCAGGAAATAAATTAGTGAACACAAGGAGTTTCGAAAAGGGGCTTATAATATAATTATTGTAGTCAAACGTAAATCAGAGAGGGCGTAGATGTTAACTTTGTATCCACTAATGAAGTCTGGCTCAGTGATTAGCGAATAAATCTGTCTTTGTCAATGAGAATAAAGTAGATGTAGTCTTTTAGCTATGATTTCGCATCGCATTTCAGCATATAAGTTTTGATAATCGTTTTAACTCATTCGTAAAATACTCACACCCAACACAAGAAAAAGGGATTAATTGGTTAGATGCCTTGCTCTCTCTTATTCATGCTTGAAGTTTAAAAAAAAGCTAAGAACAAATCAACGACCTGAGACTCAACCCCACCTAGAATATCCTAGACACCACCTACGTACCTAGACCAATCTTACCAATATCCAACTCTACTGATTCCACGAAATCAACCGTGATCTCTTTTTGTTGCATGCGGATTGCATATTCTATCTTTCACCTGAACAAGTGCATCTCTCAATAAAAAAGCATGTCGTTCCAGTCTAACTTATGGTTATGTAATATTGCATTGCATTCGCACACTAAAACAAGAAGGGAGATTTTATTGTATGAGAAATGATGCTTTTCATCTGGAAAGGCATCTTGGTTTCTATCAAGATCACTGACATTGCAGTTGTGGACATCAGTATTGAAGTTTGCACGCTTTGACACTATATTTCAGCTGCGAAATTCAGTATTGGATTTTGCACGTCTAAAGTCAGCTCTATTCGGCTGTGGACATCAGTATTGAAATTTGCACGTTCGGAGTTAGAGTCTGCCGAAAGTCTATCACTTCTGTAGTCTCTGTGGTTCAACTGCGGTATTTAGAATTGGATTTTGCACGTTCCACGAAGCAACTGGCCTTAAATCACAAAAAACGACCTCACAAGCCACAACTGGCCTTAAGCCGCCACAAAACGGCCTCACAAGCCACAATTGGCCTTAAACTAGCACAAACCAGCCTCACAAGCTACGAACGCGCTCAAACAGTCACCAATCGGCCTAAACAGCTACCAATTGGCCTTAATCCGTAACAAATCGGCTTCTCAAGGCACACATTGGTCTCACAAACAATAATAATTAGAATCTGCGAGACAATATTAGTTGCCGTCGTCGTTGTAGTTACATACAATTATTTACACTGCAAGTACTTTCTTGATTAGTAGGACAGAAAGAAAATCTGTTCAAAGAAACCTATTGGACCGCTGATCACCCCCTGAGGTACCGAGACGGTGGAGAGTAGCGCCACTGGTCCGTCTAGCTCAAAGGGCAGTCGCACCTTCGATCCACCAAGGAATGTCGAGTCCGCCGAGCTAACAAGTCTTCTGCAGAATCGTGAAGCCGTGGCCAGCTAGCCACGTCACCGGGTTCCAAGGCTCCCATATCATCCCTCTTTCATTGAGTATATATTTCATCGATGAGTATCTAGTTGTGAAGCCAAAAAAGACAATGAAACTGTTTATATTTGAGAACTGAATATATGTTGTATTTCTTACTGTTTTCTTCTCACAACCAGGACTTCAATTAAAAGAATTCGAGACACTTTTAAAGTAAAAATGAACACAACAATGGACCAATCCACTGAAAATAAATGATAGATGGTCATAACGCTTGCCGCGTTAAAAAAGTCAGGAAAGTACCTGTGTGATACAATTCAACAAGTATTTATTATATCAATACAATCGAATGGTCGAAAACACTTTATGAAACTACCAGTATATGGAATAATAACTTGGTGAATATAAGAAGAAATTGTGATCGATCTGATTAAAACAAATATGCTTTTGTGATCAGAATAATAGATGAACAGCTAGCTTAGTGCAATTATCATATCATACAAATTTTTCGACCCGAAAAGCCCAGTTTGTGATCCGCTTTCATCCCCATTCACTGTGATAGTCGATATGAATTATGTATGTAGCTTACAGAAATACAGAACATGATGAAAATAGGCGTTGATAGGTGGAAAGATATTCCGTAAATATGTATTTGAGTAATCAATTAACCACATCCGGAAATGAATTTGAGTTGGAAAAATTGTTGTCAGAAGTAAAAACATAGATGAAATACTAAATTCAATCCATTATTTTCAGTATTGGATGACAAAATGCGCAAACTTTCAACGCTTCCAAGTGAATTTTCTCAGCGATTTCACATGTTTTATTCTTGTGTGACATTTCTCTCTATTGGTACTGACATATGTGATCTGAAAACATGAAAATAGGGCAAATTTGAACAATTTATAATAAATTATTCTGTCTGATCTACTGCGTTTCGAACTTTACAATGCAGAGATTTTATAGTCGAAATGAATTCTCATAAGCTGCCAATTCAAGCGTTAGAATATCATGTATAATTTATCTCAAACAAGAAGACAGAGGGATTTATCTTCATACTCAGCTTCTCTCTCCAAATTGATACAAGTCAAAATATGAATCTTGTCTAGGGGAATATCTATGCTCTCATGATGGCTCACGCAATCTGTTTCCTTAGCTCTTTGGTAGACTCACTTTCTTGCGTCTTCTATTCTCTGGCATTCTGTGATTGATATCTTTTCCGCCCGACAAGACAACATGTTTCGCTTCTAGTAAACATGGATCCTGAGTCTTATCCAATACTTGGTCGTTCAACCCAACCAATAAAGTTAGAATCTTCAGAATGGAGAACTGGAAAGCGCATTTCAAGAATTTTAGCCAGAGTTGAAGAATAATTAATTGTTGTTCCAGAGAAATCTAGTGGTGGAATTTACTCCAAGATGTAGCATGACGTCGTCTTCATAATTGGCGTCATCTCTGACTCTTCGAGAGACTTGAGTCGGTATCGTCGTATTCAAAGTTTGTTCTTGTTCCTTAATGCCATCTTCTTGATCCAACTTTTTTTTCTTTCTAAAGCCCCTGCTCAGGCGCCATTTTGTGACGTGGTCTACTTCACGTGGCGTGTTTTTAGGAGTTGCTTACGGTCGGTATGAGATTTCAGTATCTGAGACGATCTATTCTCCAAATCGAGAATACTGTAAATTGTAATTGGAGCATGGGCTGAATGAATTCTGCTCAACATGAATTGCATCATTCAGTGGCGTAACAACCATTGGTCCAGCTGATAACAGAGTAAAATTAGCACTCCATTAAAAGGACCGATAATTGTTCTAGAGGAATTTGTTAGTGCTTCGTTAGTGCTTCTTAGTGCTTCATGAAACAACTTCCTGCAATATAAAATACAGGAGCTAATGAATAAAACAATATGGGGTGCTAACTTTACGTTGGTACCCCATTCATTTGAGATCCAATCTTTCCATAGCATGATCCTCAGTGCTTTATTAGTGCCTTTTAGTGTTACATGAGCCAACTTTTTACAATATCAAATACGGAAGTTATTCAAAATATTAATATGAGGTGCTAACTTCTCGCTAGCACCCCATTTGTTGAGGACTCAATCTTTCTATAGCAAAATCTTTAGTGCTCCGTCAGTGCTTCTTGATGCTCTATGAATCAGTCCTCTACAATTTCAAATACGGCTGTTATTTAATAAATTGATATGGGTGCTAACTTCACGCTAGCACCATATTTGCTTGAAACCAAATATTTCTACAGAGCAATCATCTGTGCTCTGTTAGTGCTTCCAAGTGCTCAATGAATTATACTCCTATACTAACAAATACAAAAGTTATTCGATGAATTGATATGTGGTACTAACTCCATGCATACACTTAATTTGTTTAGAATTGAATTGCAAGATAGAAAAGTCGATATGTCTCTTTGTGTCTCACGTGCCCACTTTCTACAATAATGAATAATCATGCTCACATGAAGTTGGCAATCCATCTGTTAAAAATCTAATTACTTATTTGTACAAAGTACAAGAAAGTATTATTAAACCGACAAAATTCACATATCGAGATTTTGATGGAAATTTTCGTTCTTAGAATCCCTGAATCCATTTTGACTATTTTTGGCTTGAAGCCGGTATATATGTACGTACGTGTTTATGTATGTGTACTACTCGAAAATCTCAGAGTCCGTCAAACGTATAATGCTAAAATTTTGTTTATAAGACTGGTATGGGGTCTTGATGTGCACTTCGTATTATAGTTGCAATCGTCTGTACTGGTAGTGCACTTTACTTGAAAATTTTCTTGAATTTTCCGCATAAATCTAGGATAATCTGCCGTTGGATACTGAAATTCAAATGGTCATCTCCTACTTTCGTATAAATTGGCTAAGCCGGAAGTGCATCTTATAAAACAGACTTTTCGAATTTTCCCCATAAATTCAAAAGAATCGGTCGTAGAATATTGAGATTTTGTACTAAGCACTTCTATAGCATCTAGTTATACATCTTGCATTATGATTGTGATCGGCTAGAGCGGAAGTGCAGTTTACGATAAACATTTCTTGAGATTTCCGCATAAATTCAAAATGATTGAACGTAGTATATAAGAATTCAGTATTCAAAACGATAGTACCGTCTAGAAGACTATATACTCATATCCTATTTTCATTGTTATCGACTGAGCCGGAAGTGCACTTCTCTTGACGATCCTGGAATTTTTTGCATAATTTCGAAACTGTTAGCCGTAGAATCTTGGAAACCAATATTTAGAAATGATGTAGCATAAGAATGGTAACCCACTATTTCCATAGCAACCGACTAGGTTGAAAGCGCTATTTATCTGACAGATTTCCATAATCTTTTGGATGAATTCAGAACGATCAGCCGTGGAATGATGAGATGTTGTGTTTGATTTTATATATCTAATGATGTACAAGTGAGTCACGTGATGTCCACGTCAGATTTTTTTTTGTTGCGGAAAACAGACTAACTTTCTTGTTGAAAAATATAGATATTATCCAATAAGTGGATATGCTAGCACTCCATTTATCGAAAATCAAATTTTCTATTGCAAGTTTGCTAATGCTGCCTTAATAATCCTCATAAGCATCCAATGTTCAAGGCAATAAGAAGTAGCAGACTCGAAGGGTTCCATAATGTTCTGAAATATTGATTAATTCAAAATCAATAACGATCTTGAGACCGCGTATTTCATTCTCATCTAGGACCAGAAAGAGCCCAGATATGATTTCTAGGAAACTCATGAAATTTGATTTATGATATTTGGAGAAATATAGTTTTTTATTTCGAACAAAGTGCAAGTAAGTATTGTGAGACCGACAAAATTCACATTCCAAGATTTCAATGGAAATATCCGTTTTGAGCAACCCTGAATCTATTTTAACTATTTTCGGCTTGATGTCGGTACGTATGTACGCATGTATGTACGTTACTTGCAAATCTCAAAACTCCTTGGACGTATAATGTTGAAGTTTGGTATTTAAGACCGGTCTAGGGCTTGCTTGTGAATCTCGCACAATCTTTTGTATCAGAAGTCTACTTTACCTGGAACTTTCCCTGAATTCCTTGCATAAATTCAAAATGGATTCCCGTGAGATGTTATAATTCAGTATTTGAAAGTGCTGTAGCATCTTAATGGCTATTCTCTATTTTTGTACCAATCATCTGAGCCGACAGTGTTTGTTATATAACAGTATTGCCGAATTTAGACATAAATTCAAAACAATCAGTCGTGGAATATCGATAATTCTTATTAAGCACTTCTATAGCATCTAGTTGTATTCGGATACGAACTAAAAAACCTGGATCATAAGGAGCATGCTGGAAATAATTTTCTTAAAAACTGGCTTGGAGATATTGATTTACTGCTCCACCCCAAACCGACGGAAGAGCATGTTGCCATATCCTCAGAAGAACCGAATCTATCCAAAGGAAGGGTGCTGACATCGACAGGATATATGGTATCGAGTTGGCAGTGAAAGAACGATTCTCATGAAATCAGCAGTGGTACGAGAATGCATGAGAAGGATGAATTTCGGCAATATAAACAAGTCAATTATTATTACAATTCATCAATATCATCAAGAAATCAGATAAGTTTGAGCGCATAGCCTTTCTCCAGAACGTATGAATTGAGATACATACACAACTAAGCCAATACACTTGACAATCCAAAGAAGCGGGAAGTCAAGCGTAATCAGTAAAAGTAAATGACAAGATGAAATTAAGTTATAGTTTAAGCACATAAAGCGTTCATCAGAGAAACAATGAGAGATAAATGAAAAAAAAAAAACAATTATCCGCATGATTAGAAAATATACAGAGAATTAGGTGTGAAAATGTAAACTCTACATTCAGTACAGAATGAACAAAAGTCCTCTGGCATTCACCCAAGGTCTGAGAAAAACCACGTGAAATAAATCCAAAAAGAGGATTCAATAATATGAGTCATATTATTGTGACAAATAAAAGAGATGGAATTAATAATTAATAGAACACAGAAGAGCGATATCTTGTTTTAACGGATGTACCACACATAGATCAGAGTTCTGAGCATGCCATGAAAGTTTTTTCGATCAAAAATAATCGTATGTAATATCACAAGCAGGATCACAAGGGACTGTAATTTTATCAATGAATTTTTTAATTATCAGCATCGTGAGAGTCATCTGTCCGATTGAATCACGAGAGCATAGCTCGAAGGGTCAATCTGAGCAGATGATTCAAAGGATTAAAAGTAAAAAATGTTTGAAAGACAAATTTTCGTTAAATTTAAAGAGCCCTGTCAAGTTAGCCCCCCACTTCAAAATTTATAGAAGAATCAAAATGGTGTTCGGATGTGTTCTTAATGCGCTCTCATGCGCCACAAATATATTTTTTTTTGCTAGTCATACTGAGCAGTAATTACGACAATAAGTTGGGAGGGGCCAATTTGATGCTGGCCCCCCATTTCGGGAAGTATCTTAATATTCATTATTATTTCAATAGTACTCCATATGCGCTCTTATGCGCTGCTTATATAAAATTTTGCGCTCGAATGCAATTTGTTCAATTAATATCCAAAGTTGGAGGGGCCAACTTGACGATAAACTTTTTTATTTAATATTCAATATTTTTTTTTCACAATTAAATCTGAATTTGATGCGCCCTTGGACACCTCGAATATTTTGTATGCGCTAGTCATACTGAACAGTAATTACATTGCCAAGTTAGGAGGGCAGCTTGACGGTAGCCCCCACTTCTAGAAATATAATAATTTTTATTATTATCACAATAGAACTCTCTATGCGCTCTTATGACCTGCTAATATAAAATTTTGCGCTCGCATGCAATCTGTTTGATTAATAATCAAAATTGGAGAGGTCAACATGACAAAAATTTCGTCTCCGCTATTCCATATGTTTTAGATTGCAATCAAATTTGAGTTCAATGCGCTTTTATGCGTCACGTTTATTTTTCATGTGCTACTCTGCTTTAACAAAAATCAACTAGGAATTTTTGGCGCGAGAAATTTAAATGCTTTCCACTACTCTCGGTACTACCAGCTAAAATACGATGGAAATATTTTATTTAATTACTCCAAACAGCTTAAATATCGATATTGAATATACAAGTTGCTCCATATCATGAGAAATATGACTTAATATCAATTGTCCAATTCGGTGCTTATTTCACAAATTTCAAAATTATTCAATTCAAACGTGTAGTGCCAAATGAAGCATTATATCAATGTTAATTGGTTCAAAATAATATATGTATGGAATAATAATTCAAATTTCAATTCATACTCGTACATTTGATCTCTATTCTTTATCAAATGAACATTTTGACTCGTGCTTGAAAAATATATATTTATTTCCGCGTATATAGTTTAAATGAACTTCATATATGAATATTATACGTCTTGTTTTCAGAAGTGAATACTCATTTCTATATATAAATTTGAAAAGTTATAGATTCAGATATAATAGGTATTACACGTGAGTATTTTCATACCCAGGGTTTGAAACCAAAGCACAAGTCAAGGATTGAGCAATTCTTAGAACGCTAAACACATTTGGCAACACATGTTTTTTGCACAATATATTTTTAGAGGGACGCATTTCCAGGGCCATGATTCTTGTTTTAAATGACCTCTTTAGTAGAATATATGGTTAGAGTGAGTAACGGTGGAAATCTCGGCAGCTAGAATCCCGACCAGTTAAAATTCCGACAGTCAAATTATCAACAGATTTGGATTACAAAAACTGGAAAACAATTTGTGAAAGTGATATCTGAAAAAGTTTTCGACCGCGGTTAGGTTCTTGAAAAGGTCAGGTAAAGTTGGAATGAAGATGGTGGAGTAGGGTCTTACAAGGAGAGTCGTGGGTTCAGCCATTCGAATTTGTAAGTTCCTTTCGTTTCAGGTCCGTCGTACATTTTCCTTATAGCTAATTCAGAATTAATAGTCGGGCTTTCGAGATTCGGACCAGTCGATATTTTGATTGTCGGGATTTTGACCCTAGTCCACTTTAGGTGTATCGGCTACCTCGCGAAACACACCAAATTCATCTCAAGTAACTTAGTTTATGTAGTGTAAAATAATAAATGTACAGTTACTGATTTTGATGCAGAACAAGGTTTAGCACATTTTTCAAGATAAAACAATAATTTAACGGAAATTGCGGTAGTTGTAGGGCAGAAACACTTCAGCAGAAAAGTTTCATTAAGATGTTATTTTTATTTAAAGTCCAATATTTCGTAATAATTTTGTTACTTCATCATGTGACTGGAGTAAAAAAGAAATGGCGTCACCACGTTGGCTGTGGCTTTTCCAATAATTTTCATCATAAATATGGCTGTATTGTTTGACAAAAAAATTGAGTTTGTGTCAACATAGTTAGTCAATAAATGTGTGTTACGAAGACTATTAACAATGAGAAAATTTCCAACTGCTTCAAAAAAAATCTTACAATTTTATCCCAAGTTATAACTATTTTATCCCTGATGAAGTAACAAAATTTTAACGAAATATTGGGCTTTAAATAAAAATAACATCTTAATAAAACTTCTCTGCGGAAGTGTTTCTGTCCTACAACCACCGTAATTTCCGTTAAATTATTGTTTTATCTTTCAACAAGTCGGTGTTACTTCTTTACAACATTTTTCAAGATCATCAAATTTTTGCCACAAATCGTTTATTGAAATTATATATGAAGAAATAAATATATATTTTTAGAGCACGAGACAAAATGTTTATTTGATAAAGGATAGAGACTGGATGTAAGAGTATGAATTGAAATTCAAACTATTCCATACATATATTATTTTCAACCAATCAACATTAGTATAATGGTAAGGGAATAGGAGAACCCAAGTATGTCAGATTTTAGAAAATAGTGAGAACTTTTTTTTGATAAAAATCACACTGTTCTCAAGTTTTAATTAAGTTACCGGTTTTGATCACTGAATGATCAGCCTCAGACAACTTAAGAGAAAATTAAGATAACTGGAACTTCACAAAAGATAACGGCGTCAAGTAGCCCGTTAGTGTCATATTAGGTGAAAAAAATGTGGAAAACAGCGATAATAAAGCAATAAAAATATAAAATTATATAAAAGATATATCCCAATCTGTTCATCAAGATCCAATCAACGTTGACATAATGCTTCATTTGACACTACACGTTTGAATTGAATAATTTTGGAATTTGTGAAATAAGCACCGAATTAGACAATTGATATTAAGTCATATTAACCGATCAATGAAGCAGCTTGTATATTCAATATCAATATTTGAGCTGTCTGGAGTAATTATATAAAATATTTTTATCGTATTTCAGCTGTAGTGGAACACATTTAAATTTCCCGTGCCAAAAACTCCTAGTTGATTTTCGTTAAAGCGGAGTAACACATGAAAAATATTCGTGGCGCATAAGGGCACACTAAATTCAAATTTGATTGCAATCTAAAACATATGGAATAGCGGAGACAAAATTTTTGTCATGTTGACTTCTCCAACTTTGATTATTAATCAAACAGATTGCCTGCGAGCGCAAAATTTCATATAAGCAGATCATAAAAGCGCATAGGAAGTTCTATTGTGATAAGAATAAAAATTATGATATTTCCAAAAGTGGCCCCCCTAGCTTGTTAATGTAATTACTGTTCAGCATGACTAGCGCATACAAAATATTTGAGGCGCCCAAGAGCGCACCGCATTCAGATTCAATTGTAATAAAAAAATATTGAATATTTGGAAAAAAAAGTTTATCGTCGAGTTGGCCCATCTAATTTTGGATATCAATTGAACAAATTGCATTCGAGCGCAAAATTCTATATTAGCAGCGCATGAGAGCGCATATGGAGTACTATTGGAATAATAATGAATATTACGATATTTCCTGGAATGGGAGGCCAGCGTCAAGTTGGCCACTCTCAAATTATTGTCGTAATTACTGCTCAGTATGACAAGCGCCGAAAAAAATATTTGTGGCGCATAAGAGCGCATCAAGAGCACATCCGAACATCATATTTATTTTTGTATGAATTTTGAAGTGGAGGACCAACTTGACAGAGCCAAATTAAAGTCGCGAGAGGTATCTGTGGAGAATATTCCTTGGATGAAATTGCTATAATTAGTATCTATTAAATGATGTTGGTTGCAACTAGGTACCAATCATTTTTATTGCAAAATGCACTGAATGGTCTCCATATATACTTCTGAATTTTTTTTCTGTTTCTGTTATCCATTTATTAGTAAAGTTATAATCTATACATCTTATAAGAATAAAAATACTTCTCAATAGATCAAACAAATCACACTGTCGCAAATTTTTCAAATATATAACGTATTTATCTTCAAAATCACGTCCACAATTCGGAGTGGAGGGCAGGTTACACAAATTACATGGGCAATTGATCAAATCCGTCCTTGATGAAGAGATAATCGATTGAACAATGAGAAGCACTCATAGGGAATCAAATATTCTGCTGAAAAATATATGACTCTCAACAAAGGAGGAGCTAGCGTGAAGCTAGCACCCCATAATAATTAGTTGAATAACTTCTGTAATTGTTATTGTGGAAAGTTGGTTCATGAAGCACTAAGAAGCACTAATAAATCACTAATGATTCTCATATAGAAAGATATGACTTTCAAGAAATGTGGTGTAAGCGTGAAGTTAGCACCCCATATTGATTTATTGAATAACTTTTGTACTTGTTATTGTGGAATGTTGGTCAATGAAGCACCAAGAATCACTAATCAAGCATTGCTGGCGTGAAATTAGCACCCCATATTGATTTGTTGAATAACTTTTGCATTTGATATTACAGGAAGTTGATGGATTGAGCACTAAGAAGCACTAATAAAGCTCTAAGGAGCTTGTTACATAAAGATATGACTTCCAGCAAATGGAGTGCTAGCGTGAAGTTAGCACCCCATATTGATCTATTGAATAAATCCTTCACTTGATATTGTGGAGCGTTTGTTCATAGAGCACTAAGAGGCACTAACGAAGCACTAACAAATTTTTATGAAGGAAACATTAGTGCTTTTAATGTGGTGCCAACTTCACGCACTCCTAGCTGATGCAACTGCCTGAGGCCTCCGGGTACAAGGGACTACAACTGAACGTTTTCTTTCTTACTATGTACATTTAGGTATAGATTTTAAGTACAGACTATAGATCAGAAGATACGAAATTGGTCAATTGGAGTTATATATGGCTACGGAACTCCAATAGTTTTTAATCTGACCTTCTTTTTGCTCGTAGATTTTGCAAAAGACTCCTACTATGCTGCACTGGGGTCCTGAAATATTTAGTTACGCCACTGGAACTTTTTCCTCTCTCTCAATCTGACAATTGTACGCATAATTCATTCCAGGCTCTTTTGAATGACTTAAACAATTTTAAGTGTTCATACGCTTGTTTTAAGAAGTGAAATGAGAACATCTAGCATGAAAGCAAATTGAATGAGACATTATTATCGATAAATACTCATAAAACCTTCAAATATTCTTCACGATGTTCTTCTTACTCTACAAATTATCTAACTATTTAGGAAAAACTCTGTAAGTGAGAGCTAGAGCGATTTGAAGGAGAATATGCATGCTTGATTTTCCTCCAACCAGTGTATTAAAAATTAGGATGGAAAGTTCAAATACTTCAAAATCCTACAATACACCTCGAATCTCCAGTTCATTCTAATACTAAGAGAAATCCACCACACAGACATTCATTCACTCAACTGGATATTTTATAAATGCGTCACGTACTGTGTAGTCCTTGGATGGTATTGAATGATGAAAATGTCGTTTGTACGGGAATAATCAAATTGTAGCTAGCTTTAAAGTTTTGCTCCTGATTTCCACGTGCCAGTCAATCAAAAATCAATATTCTTGAGTATTGTGACGCGCTTTACTTCACGTGGCGTCTTTTTAGGAGTTGCTTACGGTCGGTATGCTCGGGCGCCACTAACAGAGCAACTCTATGGCGATGGTGCCGGATAGCTAGCGGGAAGAGAAGGGTTTGTTGCTGAGAATAAAGATGAACGTATATGGGAAACAAACAGTTTTATTGACACACAAATAAATGGGAAAAAGGTACATAAAATGGCGGAAACAAACTGAAACGATTATACTTGCACAATACGACGGACACGGCTCCGAACTAGCACACGAAGTCGAAAATATGATGCGTCGGATATTGGTCGTCGTCGTCAGCAGTTGTCGTAGTCCTTCGCGGCAGCGGCTACGACGTGGTGAACGGACTGTAGCCCTACGGCAGAGACTACAGTTGCGGAAGGTGGATGCCGTAGCCCTATGGCTGAGACTACGGCTATGTGCAGGAGGCTGAAACCCTACGGCAGAGACTACAGTCGTGGTGGATGGTGACTCTGACGCAGGAGCCACGACTCAACGGTTCTGAAACAGGAACCACTCGACAGCGGGGGTTGAATTACCCTGTTGACAGGACGTTACTTACGGTAAGTACGGATGACTCTGTAGCAGGAGTCACGACGGATGCGGAACGGTTTAGTTGGCCTGTTGCAGAAGCACTACTAGATAACTGTGGACTCAAGTCTCTCGAAAGAGTCTTTCTCTGATCGATTTCAGCCTGTATTTATACCCAGATTTTAAGTAAACGATACTGAGCCGGTTTAATTATGAGAAAAAAGGATGTTACTTAGATTTGAGTAACCTCCAAGTGAATATGAATGAATAAAATAATGACTTTTCGTGTGTTACTTCTTTACCAAATATATATTACAACATTCTGTAATCCTTATTTTATCTAAACTTGAAATAAAACTTTATTACTGATTTCCTATCTGACCACCAGATAGCTCTGGGGGTCGTTCAATTAGAGTTAATGGTTAATTAGCAGTCAGTCAAACAAAGGTAGACAAAAGCACAGGTTTACAATTTACAATTTATCATCTAACTATGGTTTATTCTTATGTGAAAAGTAAGTTATATTTACTGCCCATTGTGCACTACAACTTAGATCTAATTCATTTATTTCAGACGGTGATGTACAAATATTCAAATAGTAACCTATTTTCAAATACGAGAATAGGAGTTTTAATAACCTGTAACTAGGTTTAACATAAATACGGAAGACTCCTATACAAACGGTGAGTTGTCAATTACTATCTAAATATTGTATTTAACGATTTTATGTATTTTAGGAGAATAAATTAGATCAACGTCAAAGTTGACTTGCATCGGAAAATTGAACAGTTCGAAGCAGTTTCGGTGATTCGGAATTATTATAGCTGGAGGCTATCAACTGGAACAGTAAAATTATGACTAAGTTGAGTTATTTCGAATCATTTCATCAGACGGTTACTAACAGCAGTTTTTCAGATTCTAAAATAGGAGCACTTTGTCACAGTATATAATGATTTGTATTTTGATATTAAGTATTGACGTTCGCGATATGTGATTAGATCATGCAATTTAGTTAGAGTGTAGGCTGAAATCTAATTCTTTCCCGGATATGTGAAGAATAATACGTTCGCTTTCTCCAAATTTCTCTTAGCTTCAAAGTTTCATATCAAAATATTTACGTCATATCAACATCAATTTATCTCGAAATTTTAGCATCTGTCTTTGAAAGGAGGAAGAAAACACAAATGCTTATTCCAAATAATCCATAGAAATATTTTAAAATAACGATACAAGAAGCTCTGAAGGAAAGTCTCCGAATCTTTTGATTGAACTTTTTGGATGAATACATGGGAATAAATGAATTTGGAGTCCTTAACGATGATTTTGAAATCAAAATTTTCCCTTCATCTCATTTGCAGGATATCGAATCCAATACACTAATTTCCAAAGCTGCCAAACCGATTGAGCTGAAGTTTCTTATAGTTATTAGTTGCACTTGTATTGAAATATTTGGCATGGTAATATAATCATACGATATAACGCATTTGCTCGTTCGTGCATCGTTCTTCCGACTAAGTTAAGACATTATACCGTTGCTGCTAGCACTTTCGTTGAGATTTCAATTGTAGTTACATTGACATTCAATAATTGGTGTACAGGTCATATCTATCACTTTCTGTTTATGTTTATGAGGTCCTGAATAGAATTATTAACTTTTTGATTGTGAAAATCTGCTCGGAAAGTCGTGATCTCGACTTATTCTAAACTTTGTAAAACTGCAAATAGCGCTCTAAAAACTCAAAATATGATATATTTAGAGTAAGATTTTACCATATAACACATTTCTGTAGCAAAATCTTGTTTCTGAGCCGATTTTTTGTGCATTTGAGGACGTATTCATACGTATAATGTTTTCTTGAATGGAATTATGTGATTTGCAATACTCTGAAACTGTTCATCTGATGGAGTTGAAACTTTCTCACCTTGTTTCTGATCCTTACATAACTTTCCTGACCTAGTCCCATTGATGCACCATGAATGATAAGCGAGGTTTTCGTTCGCGTATCATTTATTCATTCCTAGATTTTTTTCATATAAAACGTCAATGATCCTAGCAAAGCTTGACCTTTACTTTTATGAATCATGACCCGCATTTATATGATGTAATTTTCCCATCATGTGATATATCATCTATATTTACAGAAACGAAATATCGCTTACACGAAATCTCAAAGATTGAGCTGGAATTGAGCAAGTGAGTAGTATGTGGGGCATTAATATTCGCCTGGGAATAATTCTGCAACAGAGCCGAATTGAGGAGACTTATTTGAGAGCTCTATGTTTTTGCTGGCAAAAGCATAAAATTCAGGAGTTAAGTAGATTATATTGTAATGTTTATTGCTTGATGAATCACTCTGTAAATAAATAAAAGTCACTATTTTATCATCTAAATTAAATAAAAGCTTTAATTCTTCTTATGTCACAAATAACACTGTATTTAAAGACTAATCACTTAATTCTAATTTAATCAAGGTCACAGATATTTATATTTCACTATTTATATATACTCTCACTTCACTGTCACTGTTTATTATTTATTTTCACTGCTGCTATTATTACTGTACTGTCGTACACGTCTTTGGCTCAGCCTTATATAGAAAAACACTGTCCTTCTCGAATTCTCCATTTCGAGACTCTTTCCATTTCTAGGAATCCTAGAGGCTTCCATTGGGAGGGGTGATGTGCTGCGACGTGGCGCGGCGTAAGAGGCGACAAGAAGCCCCTCCCCATACTGCGTCGTATTCACGAGCTCCCCTCTCACTCCCGCACGTCACACTGCCCTCTTCTTAAGAATGTCTCGTCCCGAAACACATCTTCATGTCTATGCCGGAATCGACACTCGCCGCCCTCGGTGCAACCAGTAGTTTGGTAGAAGTAGCAGTCGACAGTTTTTGGTTCGATCGGGCTTGCTGGGCGGAAACAGCAGACCAATATTTGAATTCCGCTGTTCTGGAATGTTACCTCTATCATATTTCGAACGATCTTCCAATCTAATCCATCCAGACCGCAGCTTAATTTTGGTATTGCCAGTTTCAGGATGTCGTTCTGCATTAAATGGCCTCGCATGTCTTGCAGCGTTTCCCACATGGAACGGTAGGTTGGTTTATGATGAAATTTATCTTTTGTTACCATGTGGTAATTATAGCGTTCCTTGGTTGTCGTATTGTCCCTCAGACAGATGGTCTTCCCTACAGTAGGTTTCTGGTGTTCTGGCCTGCCAAACTTCTTCTTGAAAACTGCTGCTATCCCTCGGGACATCTTCAAATCTCCTGATCCCCATTGGGCCAAGGAGTAGTCGCCCGGAACTCTGAATAGATCCTGCTGCAATTCGGTAGTTATTTCGAATCGAGCCCGACGTCCACTTGAAAATGTCTTCATAAACTCCTCAAATGAATCTTCCTGCGCATGGATCTCACGAGCACGTGCGTCGTTGGAATCTTCATTATTGTCTCCTGCAAATGGTGCTAGACGATTAAAGTGCACCACTCTTGATTTGCTCTTGGGGTTGCGTCTGATTTCGTAGATTATGTCTGTAATTTTGAAGACAGACCACGTCGCCGCCCTGGGTTATGAAGCCACACAGAGTCTCCTGGTTGAAAACCCCCGTCTTGTGCCTTGACGTCATAGGTCTCTTTCATCCGGTCGCTGGCATTCTGGATGTTTTTCCGGACTCGGGAGTGGATCTCGTCCATCTGACGCCTTGAAATAATGACATAATCTTCACCAGCCAGGTCTTTTCCAGGTTTGCAGCCGAACTTTAGGTCGCATGGTAGCCGAAGCTCCCGTCCAAAAATAATTCTTGCTGGAGTCTGTCCGGTTGTTTCGTGTACGGATGAGCGGTAGGCCAGAAGGAACAGATGGAGATATTTTTCCCAGTCTCTCTGGTGACTAGAGACAACTTTGGCCAGGTGTCTGTTGATGGTCTTATTCATCCGTTCCACCATTCCATCAGACTGCGGATGTAATGCAGTGGTTCTTGTTTTACGAATGTTCAGTACTTCGCATAACCCTTGGAAAAGTGTAGATTCAAAGTTTCTTCCCTGGTCAGAATGAAGCTCCAAGGGTACGCCAAAACGACAGATCCAGTTCTTCACTAGGACGTCTGCAATAGTAGCGGCCTCTTGATTAGGAAGGGCATACGCTTCCGCCCATTTACTAAAGTAGTCCATGACGACAACAATGTATTTATTTCCGACGTCTGATTCGGGAAATGGCCCTGCTACGTCGATGGCTATCCTCTCGAATGGACTAACGACATTATACTGTCGCATCGGAGCTCTTGGTCGTTTCTGCGGTCCGTTGCTTGAAGCGCACGTAGTGCATTTCCTGCACCATTCCCTAACGTCTTCTTTGTAGTTTAGCCAATAAAACCGCTCACGAACTCTCTGCAGAGTCTTCGTTACCCCAAGGTGTCCTCCACTCACTCCATCATGGAGATGTCTCAAGACTTCTGGAATCCGACCTCTAGGAACAATCAGCTGTTCTTTACTCATGGTTTCATTCAATTCTTTCAGGACACGCTTCAAGACGCCCTCATCCAGGATTATGGAATCCTATTGCGCCGTCGGGGAGTATCGTGCCACCTCTTGCCATGTCGGTCTTGTTCCTCTCTTCTTCCATTCTTGAATAATCTGCAACTCTGAGTCGCCATCTATGTTCTTTTCTATCTCTTGTGGTTTCCAAGCATCGTCAATGACAGTTGTCCGGAATGCTTTTGCTTCAGCCTTAGAACAATGCTGACAATCTTTGGGACATGGTCGTCTTGATAGGGCATCAGCATTCTTATGCGCTGTACCGGCTCGATGTTCAATGTCGAAGTCGTATTCTTGAAGTCTCTCGATCCAACGAGCGACCTGACCCTCCGGATTCTTGAACTTGAGTAACCATTTTAGAGCAGCGTAGTCAGTTCTTAACAGGAACTTTCTGCCATACAAATATTTGTAAAAATGCTCGATGGACTTGACTACTGCTAGTAATTCCCGTCTTGTGACGCAGTAGTTTCTTTCTGGCTTCGATAAAACCTTACTGAAGTATCCGATGACTCTTTCTTGACCATCCTGCAATTGGGACAAGACTCCCCCAATTCCGACATCGATGGCATCCGTGTCCAAAATAAAACGTCCTTCTGTCTTCGGGTAACTCAGTATCGGTGCTTGAACTAAGAGTTGCTTCAGTTGCTCGAAGGCGACTTGGCAGTCTTCATCTCAGCTATATCTACGATTTTCTTCTGTCAGTCTGGTTAATGGTTTTGCGATATTGGCGAATCCACAAACAAATCTTGTGTAATAAGTACAAAGTCCGAGGAAACTACGTAGATGATGTTTATCCGCAGGTACTGGTCATTCTTGAATTGTCTTAATTTCCTCTGTATCAACTGCTACGCCTTCTTCGGAGACCACATGTCCCAAATAGTTCACCCGTTTTTGAAATAAGTGGCATTTCTTTGGACTAAGTTTCAAACCAGCTTTCTTTAAGTGTTCAAATACCTGCTCCAGATTCTTCAAATGGTCTTCAAATGATTTGCCCATCACAATTATATCGTCCAGGTACACCAAGCAAGTTTTCCATGATAGTTATTCGAGTACGGTCTCCATCAGTCGCTCGAAAGTAGCAGGAGCATTACATAGGCCGAATGGCATGACTGTAAATTGCCACAATCCACTGCCGATGGTAAATGCAGTTTTTTCTCGGTCTTTCTCATCCATCGCTACTTGCCAGTATCCACTCTTGAGATCTAGGGTCGAGAAGATCTTTGACCCGGCCAGGGTATCTAAAGTGTCATCAATCCTGGGCAGAGGATAACTGTCCTTCTTGGTAACGTTATTCAGCTGGCAATAGTCGACACAAAATCGTGTAGACCCGTCTTTCTTCTTCACAAGTACCACCGGAGAGGCCCATGGACTGCTCGAGGGTTCAATGATGCCGTCCTGCTCCCTATCTCGGATGATGGCTTCAGCGTCTTCTCTCTTCGCGATCGGGAGTCGTCGTGGTGCTTGTCGAATTGGTCGTGCATCGCCGGTGTCAATTTTGTGATGGACAATATTTGTTCTTCCTTTTCGCCCCTCACCCAGATAGCAATAACGTCCTGAGAATATTCTCTAGTTGTCCTGTGAATGCCCTGGATATTCGAAATATACATGGTATATACCAACAGCCTATAAATCTTCTGGAAATATCCTATTTTGCTTATTCTTGGAATATTCATAATTAATATACATAGCATATTCCTATATACTATGGATCATCTGAGAATAGTCTATCTAAATTATTCCTAGAATATTTGATACAAATATTCAAAGATTGTCACATTTTGTATATTCTCAGTAGAATATATGATAGATATTCATGTTATATTCAATTTTACTCAGCTTTATAAACTTTATTCATAACTGAAAACGATTGTTGGTGGTGAGGCCAATGGAGACATTTATAATTGTGTTATAACAGGTTAGGATGAAAGAGATGAACGACTTCAATTGTAACCAAAACAAGAATTTAGATTTCAACAAACCCAATATAAGAACAGATCTCAATTATCGTAAAATTTCATAAGAAAAATTATATCTAACTTTTATTTCCGTACTTTATGTACATTTCTCGTCGGGGAAAAAACAATAAATGGAATGAATTTAACATTTTTGTCTGGTGAATTATTGGGAGCATATAAAAATACTCAAAATTCTTTTTTATCCTCCCAAAGTCTTTTGTCTAGACTTTAATTCTTTTATTTCTGCAAAAGCTTAATTCCTTCATTCAAAATAATTTAAGACAGGAAAATTTCACATCTATCTAATTTAAATATGCATATATTTTATTACTTCATCATTGGAATATGGCTTAAATAATTAATCGAATATTAGCCTAAATCCGACCTAAATCATTGACACATAAAATTTTCAAATGGATCAGAGTAGTTTGAGACATGACTAAATGGAAGTATTTTGAAAATTCGAATCAAAAGAGGCTCGTAGCAATTTGGAAATATTTTTTTTCCGGTTTGGAAATTTTCCGTGACGTCCAAAGGTCTATTGTCACTCAAACGGTAGTCTCATTCATCATCAAACATTTTGAGAATATTGACGTAAAGTGAAATAGGTGGCGTAATTATTTTTAATATTTCTAGTTAGATCGCGAGTTAGATAAATTAATAATTTAACAAATTTACTTGTCAGAATCACTCTTCTCTCGACCAAACAATACTCAGAAGTTTGAAACTAGTTTTCTTTCTTTGCGCATGCTGGTGAAATTTGGAGGTTTGTCAAAATGTTTCTAAATGGCATTCGATAAATAGAAATGATATATATATATATATATATATATATATATATATATATATATATATATATATATATATATATATATATATATATATATATATATATATGTCAACTTTTCTCATACATTCCCATTGATTTATAAGTACATCAAATTATTTTTTCCATGAATAAGATCAATTTTTTTATGAATTTGTACAGCCATGTTTGAGAAAAATGATAGACTTTTGCACGTCATCATGACGTCATATAACATTAGAACAAAGCAATATTCAATATATTTTTATTACTTTTAGCATGGCGTCTGAAGCCGAAGATGTTGATGAAAAGTGCGCTAGATGTAAAAAAGTATTTAGAGAAGATAAAATTATCGGTTGTGAAGGAGTATGTGGAGGATGGTTCCACTTAAAATGTGCTACAGTTACAGAACAACAGTATACTTTAATTGAATCTTGCAAAGGTATACGATGGTATTGTAACAAGTGCTATGTGAAAAGCGAGGTTATGGGTAATAAAGGAAATGAAGAGATATCCAATCTGATCAAAAATATTAATAAAGAAATAGGAAAAATCAAGGAAGATATTGCAGTAAAATATAATAATGAAAACAAGAATCATGTTGAGAAACAAAGTAGTTATGCTGATATAGTTAATAATAAACACAACAAAAATGAGGAGGTACTCTTAGTACAGAAGAAAAATAAAACTGATACTTCAAATATATTAGAAAATATCAAAAAGAAAATAAGCCCATCGGAACTAGGAATATCTGTGAACAGGGTAACAACAGATAAAAAGGGTGTTGTTGCGCTACATTGCGACCTGAAAGACGATATTATCAAATTAACAGAGGAAATAAATAAAAAAATGGGGAATGATGTGATAATAAATAACCCAATGAAGAAAAATCCACAAATTAAAATAGTAGGAATAGAAGGAAATGTAGAAAAGGAAGAATTGAAAGATATGATGATAAAACAGAATCCAATTATAGCAAATAACAAGGAAAATTTCCAAATAAAATTGATTTTAGAGAGAAAAGAATATTACACGGCTATAGTAGAAGTTGAGCCTTCTGTTTTTGACGAAATCATGCAAAGTGGAATAATAAAAGTTGGTTGGAAGGTATGTAAGGTATATGAATTCATTAGTGTTCTCAGATGTTATAAGTGTTGTGGATATTTTCACAAAGCTAAAAATTGCACAAATAATAAGGTCTGTGGTATGTGTGGCGATTTAAATCATGAGACAAAAGATTGTGAAAGTAAATCAAGAAAATGTGTGAATTGTGAAAATGTAAATAAAAAGCATAACCTAAAATATGATATAGAACATACGGTTTTTGATAAGAACTGTCCAGTATTACAAAGAAAACTAGAAGAGCAACAAACCAAAGTGCAATACTATCAAAAATAGCAATTAAATAACTATAATGGCACCATATATGTACAGAATGCACAAAGTTGTTTAGCTCACTTCGAAGAATTTGAATACTTTATTGTTAAAAATTTGCCACTGGCTATGTGTTTGACAGAAACGCACTTGACCGATGACATTGAAGACCACGAGGTGACTATAGACAACTATGTTATCGTCAGAGTTAATTCATCCACGAGAGCGACATGTGGGGTTTTAGTATATTTGAAAGATGAGGTAAAATATAAAATATTGAATATATTTGCTCTTGAGAAAAATTATTGGTTCTTAGAACTAAGTATTACTGTAGAAAAAAGTAAAATTGTATTAGTATGTTTATATAGATCACCTAATGGCTCTGAATCTGCTTTTATGAACTTTTTTGAAAATTGGTGTGAACAATATCTAACAAAATATACGTGTGATGTGGTTATAGTAGGAGACTTTAATATAAATATATTGAAAAGTTATACCTATGCAAATAGATTAAAAACTTGTGTAGATTATAATGGTCTATATCAACAAGTGAAAGAATATACGCATTTATCTTATTCAGGTACTCCATCTTTAATAGATTTAGTTATTACAAATAATAAGTCCATTGAATGTTCAGTATTAAGAGATCCTGTATTTAATAATCACTCGTTACTTAAAATCAACTTGCCGCATTTTACGAAAACTAGTTTGAATAACATAATAGTTAGGAAGAGACTAATAAATGAGGATGAATTCAAATACACCATAGGACAAATTGAATTTAACTTTAGAGAATATGATGTAAATGTAAAATGAACAAATTTCTTAAGCAACTTATTGGATATTATAGACACGTATATGCCAAAAACTAGTTTTGTACCGAAAATGAATTATAAACCATGGTTTACACATGAAATTCTGGATGAAATTAAATATAGACATCTATTGTATGAAAGATACGTGATAACAAAAAATCAGGCAGACTGGAATAATTACAAGCTCCAAAGAAATAATGTATTATCTTGCATTAGAATAAGTAGGAAAGAATATTTTTTATCTGTAATTGATAATAATAAGCATGATCCAAAAAGTATGTGGAAATCATTAAAGAAAATAATATCAGGAGCAAAGTCAGAATGTTATAGTGAAATTGAATTTGGATTGCAAAAAAAAACGAATAAGATTGAGATAGCTAACCAATTTAATATTTATTTTATTGAAAGCATAGATAATATTGTGGAGTCAATCCCTAAAATCAATTACTGTATAAATATTACAGATTATCAATGTAGTATGGAAAGTTTTCAGTTACTTGATGAACATACACTTAGTGAAATAATAAATTCTACGCCAAATAAAGCTAGCCCGGATGATATTGGTGTTAATATATATAAATTGGCTTATGTGGGTATAGAGAGTAAACTTATTAATATAATAAATAGTTCTTTGGAGCTAGGAGTAATGCCGGATGAATTGAAAAAATCCACTATAATTCCTATAAGAAAAGTACCCATGACCAAGAAATGTGAGAATTTTCGGCCGATAAATACATTACCAGCATTAGCAAAAATAATTGAAACTGTAGTACACAATCAGGTATATAAATATGTAGAGGAAAATAAACTGCTATCTATATTTCAATCAGGTTTTCGGCAAAATCATAATTGTGAATCAACATTGCATTATTTATTAGGGGAATGGAAGGAATATATTGATGAAGGAAAAATAGTTGTGTGTGTTTTTCTAGATCTAAGGCGAGCGTTTGAGACAGTTAATAGAGCAATGTTATTGAAAAAATTAAGAATATACGGATTGAAGGGAGTAGTGTTAAAGTGGTTTGAGAGCTATTTAACCGACAGAAATCAAAAAGTTAAATGTGACACTACTAAATCCGAGCTAAATGAAACAAAATATGGTGTTCCACAAGGTAGTATATTGGGACCACTCCTATTCTTATTATACATAAACGATGTACAACAGATCTTCGAGAACTGTCAATTTCATTTATTTGCTGATGATATGGTGGTGTATTTAGAGGGAAATAATATTAATGAAATTATAGATAAATTAGAAATTGATCTGTGTAATTTGAACAAATGGTTGTGTGTAAATACTCTTAAATTAAATGTTGACAAAACAAAAGGAATGATATTGGGAAGAAGTTCAGTAAAATTGAATCAAATATATGGTAATATTGAAATAAAAATAGATAATGATACTATAGAAATAGTGAGTAAACATAAATATTTAGGAATGATATTGAGTAATAATTTGAAACTAGAGGAACATATCATATACACTTGTAAAAAAATATCAAAAAAAATATATTTCCTTAGTAGGTGTGGACAAAATTTGTCTCGGTATGGAAAAGAAACAATGTATAATACGATTATTCTCCCACATTTTTATTTCATAGGATCTATTATGTACTTAGGTAATCAAGGTGATATGAATAAATTACAGTTACTCCAGAATAGGGCAATGTGCATTATTTTGAATTGCAGTACATATACAAGCGTAAATGATAGATTAGCAGAATTGGAATGGTGCAATATAAAAAAAATGACTGAAATGCAAATAGTGATACTAGTACATAAAATAAAATTAGGACTTCAACCGGACTATTTTAAAAATAAACTGATTACAATAGATGAAATACATAATTATAATACCAGACAAAGATGTAAATATTATATACAACCAAAAAACAGTACACAGGGACAACAAACCTTACTTTACAGAGGAGTACAAATTTATAATATGTTACCTGATAGTTTTAAGAACCTAGATTTAAGAGATTTCAAGAATAAAGTGAAAATATTTTATGTTTATAATATCTATTAGATACTTGATATGAATCTTTTATATAATTTTGTTATTGTATAGCTTACAGCTAAATAAAGTTATTATTATTATTATTATATCTATTATTTATCAAATATTTTCATATTTTCATGGGAGTTTATCAAATTTTGATAGTAGTGGAGTATCTTATTCACGCAGTAGAAGGAAATAAATGAATAATGATAAATGAATGCATAAAATTTTCAGACACTACATTCATGACGTGATATTATAAAATGTTTTGGTATGTATGGAATATTTTTGTTAAATCTTGTCCTGTAGAAGATGCACAAAGTTATTACAATGCTCTGCCGATTTTAGTGAAAGTCTTACAGTTGAGTTATAAAGATGTGAGTCACCGTGTCGTATTTATCGCAGCCACATGGTATTGGATATCTCTTTGTTTGTGTGAGGATTGGTTCTGAGAAATGTAAGTATTCTATTTTATCTTCATTTTGGCTATTGATTGAACCAACAAATAAAGATTTCTTAAATGAACATTAATATTATTATTTCTTTCTCTTGAATGAATATTCATTTATTCTACTTGGTATTTGTATGAAACCCTGTAAATATACAGAATGAATGTGTTTCCAGGTATCCGATGGCTTAAATTTAAGAGGAAAATGTGGACAAATTAATAAGAAGAGTGATGACAAGAATTCTTGCGAATGAATTAGCCACTGGATATAGTTGGCAGGACTATAGAGAGAACGAAAAAATCGTATTGACTACTGCAATTATTGGTAAAGCATTGTTTTATCATAATTAATATTATCTGTTTCAAATGATTTCTCATTTAGGAATCTGCCAAGAAGAACCATACCGCCAGAAATGTCACAGGAAAACAAATTGAATTAAAAATTGCCAAACGGCTAAGCAGGCTCCTGAACATATGAAAACTAGAAATCAATAGATTATATAATGTATATCTACATTTGTATCTTGTTGTTATCGCAATTATGGCTTTATTTTTTTCATATCATATATATTTCTTCAACTCTGAGTTAAGTGCAATACGCAATGTATTTTTACATTTTTGTGAGTTTTATGAGTGTGCTTTTTTTTTCTCAATTGTACTTATATAAGAATAAATATTTCCTATTAATTGAATTTCTTGTCACAGATATGATTTTATTTCCCAAAAAAATATAGCTTCAATATGGTCATTAACCAGCCCAGAATATTCCAAGAATATGATTTCAATTATCCCTATAATATTCTTAGCATATATTGAACATTTACTTTATAGAGATTCATAGATTATTCCAGGAATATAACAATATATATCCATTGCATATTTCAGGATGATTCCTGGGATATTTATAGGATATGCAATATCGGGACATGGGAATATTCTATCAATATTCCACAAATATATACCGATAAACATAGGATATTCCAACAATAGCTGAATATTCGAAAGAAATATTCTCTGCTTATTCTTAGAATATTTCTTTGCTATCTGGGCACTGGTTTCAAACACCTCTTGGAATCGGCGTATCAGATCTTCTGCTTGTGCACGTTGCCGATTGTTTAATTGTTGTCCTTTGGATAGTACTGAACTACATAGTTCTCTCGAAAGTTTGTCGCAATTGGATCTTATCTTTACGTCTTGTCCGGTGGTTTTATAGTGGACACTCTTGCGAGGCGTCCTAAAATAGTACCGGTTTTCAGTTTTACTGCATAATAATTAACGTTTATTATTCTTACCGGTACTATTTCTCCTGAACTTATGAGGGCCTTAGCAACCAAAATCTCCTGCTGAACGTTTGGTTCCAGCATTGCGACACTCCCTTCTCGAATCTCACCACCTACTGTAGCTGGTACAATTTCTTCGCATCACTCAGGAATCGCAAGGTCTTCTGCTAGCATTAAGCAAGCTGAAGAATCTTCTTGAAAATGTAGGACGACCTCTTCATTATTGATTTTAATCACGCCGTTTTTCATATTGAGATCGAATCCGTATCTTCTCATTATATCCATCCCAAGGATACAGTCTTCTTCTATGTCAGCTACCAAGATACGGTGTCCAATTTTTGTTCCTCCAATCATGATGACGACGTCAACTTCTACATGTGTGGCAGCTGAGTCACCTGTAGCTGTTCGAAGTCGCCATTTTGTCCTCATGCACGATTTGTTCGGACGCAGTGAATCGGGTCTCACTATGGTCTTCGTTGCGCCTGTGTCCAACAAAATACTACATGGCTTGTCATCTATGTATCCATCCACAAATAAACTATCAAACTGATGACGTAGCGAAGCGATTGATGCAATATTTTGTGGGGCAGGTTTAGGTTGGATCGATATTTGCCCCGGCACATCGACCCGATTTAGTTTTCCTGCTTGGAGTTATTTTTGGGCAACGTCTTCAAGGGTTCCTTGCATCGACTTTTTGGATGACCTAGTTCTCCACAGTTCCAGCACCGAAGTTGTCTTGTATTCTTGAGATCTTTAACTTCTTCGATCAACCGCTGAACCTGAGCTTCTAAGCTTTCCGTGGTATCGGAGTCGCAGGTAACCTCTCGCACTCGAGCACTGCTTCTGGACGCCTGCTTTGCCGCTTCGTATTCCAGTGCATGAGCCAATGCTTCCACCAGCTTCTTTGGCCGCGCCAAACGTAGGGCTTGCTGCGTTTCATGGTCTCTGATGCCGTCCACAAATATTCTCACAGCCCAGCTTTCCAAGAAATCATCCGGGCCAGTTGGATATGCCAGTCGAACTAGGCGTGCCGCATCAGCTTCGAACTCCTGTAGACTCTCGCTGGGACGTTGGTATCGGTTCTTGAGCTGCGTGTGATACACTTCCTCCAAGTGTGCATGGCTGTATCGCAGCTCCAGTCGCTTGACCAATTTTTCGTAATTGTTGTCTTCTTCCAGTGGAATAGCCTGTAAAATGTTTACCGCATCTCCTCGGAGAGCAACTGTAAGTGCTGAAACTTTCTCAGTATCATTCCAGCCATTAGCCTTAGCAGCGGCTTCAAATTGCCTATGGTAATTAATCCAAGATGTCTGACCATCAAAGGTTGGAGGTTTGACACGCATTTTTGTGGTTGAGTCAAGATTTGGTGTGGATAATTCAATTATCTCAGCTTTTGAAGCTTTTGCCGGAGATGAAACACCAAATTTGAATTTATCTTCAAAAATCTTCATTTTTTCATCCAATTTCGAATCCAATTTTGCATCCAATTCTTCTTTTGAAATTTTACAATTATCTTCAAATACTTCCTCCCATACCTTTGAATTTTCTCTAAATTTTTCCAGCTGCTGTTCAACTTTCTTTGTATTTTCCTCCATCTTTCCATGCAGTTCTTCTCTCAAGTTTCTAGAATTCTCTTATAACTTCCCTAATAAGTCTTCTTTTAAACTCGTAGAATTTTCTTCCAATATTAATTCCAAGTTCTCTTCTAAACTTATGGAATTTTCTTTTAATTTTGATTCTAAATTTATAGAATTTTCTTTTAATTTTGATTCTAAATTTATAGAATTTTCTTTTAATTCTGATTCTAAGTCTTCTTTTAAACTTGTAGAATTTTCTTTTAATTTTGATTCTGAATTTATAGAATTTTCTTTCAATTTTGATTCTAAATTTATAGAATTTTCTTTCAATTTTGATTCCAAATTTATCGCCAAATCGGTTAAAGAAAGTTGAACCTCAAACAAATATGTATCAGGGTCCTCACCGTCTGCAGTCATAGCTCCTCGAAGTCGTTCCATTAAAACTTGTTTGCGGCCACTGGTTTCCAAATCCCGCTCTTCCAATTGATATTTCAACTCTGCGACCTTCAAATCTTTCAACAGCTTCGTAGACGCCATTATCCAATTTTACAAAACAGCAATAAACAAAATACTAAATTGTTTATAACAACCCCACACCTGACACCACTATAATGTCTATTGCTTGATGAATCACTCTGTAAATAAATAAAAGTCACTATTTAATTATCTAAATGAAATAAAAGCTTTAATTCTTCTTATGTCACTAATAACACTATATTTAAAGACTAATCACTTAATTCTAATTTATCCAAGGTCACAGATATTTATATTTCACTATTCATATATACTCTCACTTCACTGTCACTGTTTATTATTTATTTCCACTGCTGCTATTATTACTGTACTGTCGTACACGTCTTTGGCTCAGCCTTATATAGAAAAACACTGTCCTTCTCGAATTTTCCATTCCGAGACTCTTTCCATTTCTAGGAATCCTAGAGGCTTCCATTGGGAGGGGTGATTTGCTGCGACGTGGCGCGGCGTAAGAGGCGACAAGAAGCCCCTCTCCATACTGCGTCGTATTCACGAGCTCCCCTCTCACTCCCGCACGTCATAATATGTAATAAAAGTGGTATGATATTTTTGGCTCTCAGAACGCTAATATTGCCAAATGAACTGTTTAGGCTCGATTAGCAACTTTTTAACGCACAATGAGAGAAACTTAGGTTACTATGCGTGAAATGATTGAATAACACTGGCCTTCTACAAGCATCTGGATAATTAAATCTATGTGGCATACAAAAATTAGTGAGGATAAACGTCACCTAACCCAATATGCACTGCTACAAAAGAATGAATTGATATTTTCCATTGTCTCCTGACAGCTGTCATTGAGTATTTCAACAAGTAAAAACTCAACCACTATGTTCACCATTTGTATGAATGTCGAGTTACGACAGTTTAGGTCATGTGTTGAAACAACCATAGCGAACACTGTCACTCAAGAACTAGAAATATCCTATTTGAATTAACTATAATCCCAGCAAATTGCAATTATGATTTATATTTGTATTCCTCTCAAGCGCATGTTAATTGTACAAGCGCGCAATTTGCACATGTGCTCAGAGAGCAGAAGCTCTAAAATGGAGGTTGATACATCTGAATTCATACATGTGTATTTATATAATACAAGTGGTTGCTTCGAACCCATTCAAAACCGACAAAATTACCTTACACTAGTGACCCGCTGTCGTCGCCATTTCTTCATAATGTTCTTAACTCTAGGGGACATCTAATCCAAATTTCTTCAACAAATGTTATGTAGTAATATGGGCTAGAATGAATTAGTTGAATAAACAATTGAATCATTCAACCTTTCTGATGGAAAAAATTCATCTCAATATCTTGCGAGTTACACAAAATATTGATATGCGGTGTTCGAAGTTAGTATCAGAATAAATCAGGCTTTTGTTTTAGGCCAGTTCATGATCACTCGTTAATAATTTTTCCAAATCTTAATTTTTAGGGATAATTGTACCAAATTTCCAGTAATTTTCCTTCATATGACTTTGATGAAATTGAATTCTTTTCTAAGTGTACAGTACATGATCAATAATTGAACAATAAGGACTAGAAGGTTCTTTTGAGTCAGTACGTATACAAGCTATGTAAGAAATAGTCATAGAACAAAAATTTCAATAGGCGATTCGTTTTTGTTTTATAAACAGGTATATCAAATCGTCATCAAATCAGGAGGCATAGCCGATATAGGGAAACTGAGTCGAAAATAAGTTTTAGTAGAGGTTGGAGCTCAACTGACTGTTGGTTGAGGACAGCATATGACCTCTCATCAATCATTATTTGTTATTCAGTGTTTGACAGCGTATTTTTGGAGAAAAATATTGCATTATTCTCACTTTGGCTGTCTGGTTGTCTGGAATGACACTTGGTTTTTAGGAACCAGAGCACTTACAGATTTGAAACTGATACTATATGAAAGCTTCTGTTTGGAAGATCGTAGAATTGTTCAAACTGTCTGATTCCAAACTCAATAATTATTGTGGATGATAGTAATTTGCGAGATCTGCGGAATAACAAGCACTCATGAATCTTCAGAAATGTGATATTTGATAATCATTCTTAAATTTTTTCTTCCAGTCCTAACCTATCTCCTACCAAGGGTGATAAATTTAACAAGAACAATTTTTTTCTGAATATTCTTTTTTTATTGACCATGCAGGAGAACAACTTAAATGTATTCACATTTTTTCTCTATTTGTGAATTGAGCACTGGTGCATTGATGCATCACTGGTAAGAATAACGAAAAGTACTGATTGAATAAATAGAATTGATGCACTAAACTACAATAGAATAAAATAAAAGCTAATTTAGAAATATAACATTTTCAATGTTATGATTGGAGCTAATTAAGAGAATTAGAAACATTCTGATTTGCATTGATTCTTACTAGTGCACACATGAACTACTGGTAAGGATCAATGTCACTTCTTTTATTTTTTATGATAATGTAAATGTGTGGTGTACCGCATATATACATAGTGTACTTATAACAAACTCTACATCTTCTTTGAGTTTTAGTTTCGTGGAAAATAATGCTATGGTCATGATAATCGAACCGAATTTCACGCATGCCCTGAGGAGTATTTCTCACTACTTGAACGTTCTCAGTTATTAAAAGGCGCGAGGCAATAGAAGACTCAAAATTAAGATGAGACATTCTTGGATCGTTAGCAATATCATAGAGTTTCAAAGCGTTTATCATCATACTGTCCAAACTATTGCAGAACAATGGTCACCACCATTCTTTCTCCAAAACCCTAATTTAGTAGTTGGCAACTATATTATCATGGCACCTTTATAAATCTATTATAATGCATAATAAGATTGGGTTGGGGGATGAGAATTTCTTTTTTCTGTTTTCGATCGTAGCGTTTTATCTTTTTATTGGCTGAACGCTATAAACATTACTGCAAAGCGTCTCGACAGAATTATCATTCCAGCGAGCCATACAAATTTTGGAATCACTATCATATGCACTAACAAATGTACCCCGATTCTTCTAAGAAAAAGCTTTTGATATTTCAGGAGACATTTATAATGGTACCTGTAGCAGAGAAACCTAGTTATTTCGACTGATCAAACAGTCGAACTAAAGAAAGGAAATTATCGAAGGAAATTGTATGGCAGATAACAATTCCATCACAATATTACCATCGAGCCCAAGTTCCAAATATATTTTGTTCTCCTTTCCTGCATAAGAAAGGGAATGGGATAAATAGTCATCAGATGAAAAAAGACACCATAATTTGAATCCAATGCAATCTGACTTACCTATTTTCTTTAACTTGTATAAACTTGCATAATTTTGTCACGTTTTATTTATATTGTCAGTGGTGCACCAATGCATCACAGATGTTTTCTTAGAAAAACTCTAGACTCAGAATTACATTGGAAAATATTATTCCAGGGGATTTAAATTACATCTTTTGGTGATATAATAACCGTGAAAAACTAAGTGCACCTCTATCTGAATTATTTGATGTTCATAGTTGAAAATGGGTCTGATTGAACAGCACATATTCCATATATTTGTGAATACCTGTTTGCTTCTTGATTGAAGATATTAAGTATCAGGGATGATATTATCTTTTGAAGCAATATATAACATATAATAATTCGTACAGAACAAAATTAAAAAGCTTATTCTATATTGAAATATGATCCATTTGAAATTGCTGGTGCAATAATGCACCACTGGGAGTGAATAGGTCTCAGAATCAAATCTTTGTCTTCTCTCCAGAGAATACACGCCTTTGCTCTATTTAATATCACTGGCTTACTTAGTGTTTTGTAGATATTCATTTTTATGTTTCTTGATAGCGATCGCGATTTTAATAGATGTCACGGTGAGGAATAGCCTTTGTTACCTTTGAATATCTTCCTCGAGAATCTTCAATCGATCATATTGCAGAGTTTTTTTGATTCTGACAGATAAAAATCCAGTATCAGCCAGCATTCTGCATATGTGCAAATACTCGAGTATTTTCACATGTGCATTTCATGAATATCTATCAATTGACATCACAATCAGTACAGCTGAAAACACAGTTACTGTAATTGATGGTTCCAGTATTGTCTCCATTTTCTGAGTTGATGTTGGTTGCAATCAGTTCTATCTCTTGACTCCGCATTCTCGGAGTTAGTTTTTCAAGATCTCAAATGACAGCTAACAGAGCTTCCTTGTAATCTGAACCATCACGTTTTTTCATATTGCCATGGTCTTCCAATATTTGGATCAATTCCACTACAGCTCAATATAAAAATCTTCCACCATTGCTTTCAATAATTTGTTCCTGGTTATGTTATCATATGCTTTTTTGGAGTCGATAAATATACAGTAAACGGTATATCATGCTCCTCACTTTTCTCAATTGTTTGTTGTGGTAGAAATATGTTGTCCATAATTAGTGATAGTCCTCTGTAGTTTCCACAGAAAACAAGGTCATTTTTTCTGATATTGGTCTCATTGAAACTTTTGTCCATTCCAATATCCCCTTTTCTTGACATATTGCCTGAATTATGTTATAGAGTTTTTCTGTTAGTTCATCTTCTGCCTGCTTGTATATTTCGACCTATATTCCATCCGATCTCGGTGCTTTATTGCTCTTGTGTTCATCAATACCTTCTACGATCTCCTCTATGGTGGGTAAATGGATTTCTGGTTGCGCTGTTGTGTAGCAGACCTGATAATTATTTTTTATCTTCTTCAATATCTAGCTTGTTATTCAAGAGTTTTTCAAAATGCTCCCTGTGTACTGCTCTTTCATTGTCTGTTATGATATTATCATCTTCATCTTTTTTGATACTAGTTTTACATACGGTACATACTTTGTTTTTCTTATTTGGTTGAGGTACTCGCGTACATTGCTCCGACCGTATCGTTTCTCAATATTTTCTGTCTTATGATTATTCTGAACAACTCACCTTTCGAATTTTTGAGATACTCTGATGCTGCTCCTGTTTGTCCTTGTAGCATTTTATTTCCGGCATTATTCCTCTTTTCTACCGCTGTCCAACATGCTTTCTCGTACCAGAGATTTCTTCTCACTTTTTTGTGTTCTAGTGTTCCGTTTACACTGCGTGTTATCATCTTACTCATACTATCCCATTCTTCTTGCACTGTCTGCTTTTTGTTCTCATCTGCTATCTGCAGCCTATAAGTGATTTTTTTTTGACAATGATTCTTTTGTTCTCTCGTGTTTCATTCTATCTATGTCCCATCTTAGAATATTTTTAGATTTTTCTCGTACCTAAATTGGGCGATATTTTTTGCCTTATCTTTGCAATAATTGGATAGTGATCTGTATCTAGAACAGCTCCTTGTATGTTCGTACGTCTATAATCCATAATGACGTAAACTATTTAATTCCCGTACCTTCCATTTGGTGCTTTCCATGTTGCTTTGTGTATGAAGAAAGTACTGCATCATTCCATATTATGTGCCATTGCAAACTTAATTATACTCATTCTATCGTCACTTGTAGGGTGCGGAATATATGCAGGAGAATATGACCGACATATGCATGCAATATGTACTGAATTATCATCAAAATATGCCTTGAATATGCATAAAATAAAATATATATGTGAACTTTCATGAATATATGCAAATATGCAACTTTATTTGAACATTGTTATCTTTCGTATATTATCCAATACAAAAATAAAATAAATTTTATCTATACTATCACAAAAAACCAAACATATCACGTCTTGAATATGAACATATTTACCTAAAAGTAGGTACATAAATAGTAAAAACAATAATTAGAGCTATGGTCGTATAAGGAAGCACAATACTTGGAATATATTCCATAGATTTATACAGGTGGCTGACTTTTCGCAATCTGGAATTTATCCGCTCAAATATTGAAAATATCAACAAAAATCGAAGAAGAACCCATCGACAAGATCTAACCAACAAAATGATAAGAACTCTATCCTCTGCAAACTCCAGAGTCTCACCTGTTCCGGCAAAAACATATTCTAAACCAATATCCGTTTACAAAGATGTATCACAATCAAAGCTTTATTCTTAAATTATACTTTCTGTTCATCATCATTTGATCTCCGAAAACAGCACAGTTTAACAACTTTCTCTCTATCTTTGTCTGTATCATTTAATTTCATTGATCAGTCAAGGACAGTATTGGAGCATAATTTTGAAGCAAAATGGTAAATATGATACACCATTGTAAAGAAAAATCAAACTATGTACAATCAATGGATTTCACCTTTTTCTTGCAGGCTATACAAAATGCAATCATGTTGTCTATATCCAGAAACTTGCATTCTTTTATCCATTGTTCCAATTTTTGGGATCTTACACTACCAAATGGAAGAGACATTTCAAACACGGAATATAAACATGACCATAACCATAATTAATTCACTCTTCCAAGATCAAATATATGAATCTCTTACCAATTGAGTGGCATGCTTTATTCAAGCTGCTGTCCACATATCCCGCAAACATAAATAGGGTGCAGGTTTGAATATTATCTAAGCTGAACAAAAATTGACGAGATACAACGAGTAGAAATTCTATAATTATTCTGGTCATGAAATATAATGATTAAAACATGCGACTATATGCATGAAGAACTAGATATATGTGGAAAAACTATAAATATGCACAATATGCAAGATTTAAATCAATAATTACATTGAATTTTAGTATGAATTATGATCATTTGTAGAGAAAATACTGATATGTACAACTGTGAAACATATGCAAAATGCATATAATCCGCACTCTAGTCACTTGAGTTTTTATGTAAGCTCTGCTTGCCAAATATTGATTTCTGTGAGATTTGATGTCCAGATGGACAATGAAAAAAAATTATATTATGGTATCTATATACATATATATATATATATATATATATATATATATATATATATGTATATATATATATAAATATATATATATATATATATATATATATATATGTATATATATATATATATATATATATATATATATATATATATATATATATATATATATATATATATATATATATATATATATATATATATATATATATTAATATCATTTTTCCAACGGAGATGGATTGAGGTGATTCAAAGAAAAATAAAATCATCGATAGAATTCCTTCTGTTCTGAAGTATGTTATCTACACGTTAAAGTTTCCTCTATCATTCATCTCTACCATTATCTTTACTGAAAATTTGATGTAACGGTAATTTTTCATTGTTTTATCCATAGATTTTTGAATAGGTACATACCTGTTGAAGCCATTATTGATTCAGTAGTTTCTTGTCATTTTGTTTGACCGTGTGTCGCTATTCAAGAATCAAAAGCCCTTTGTTTATTATAATTTTTTTTTGTCCGATGGTGACTGGCCTTGGGACCTCCTACCCAATCATTATCCATTTGGTATAATAGATCTTATTGTCATATTGAACTGCTGTTTACCTTTACGTACCTCATTTTCAATATATATGGTCCTATTATGAAATACACTTATTAGATTAGCTCACTCCATACCTTATGAGTCTAGACTATTTATTTCTGAAATTTCAAGATCCATCTCGAAATGCATAGCGTCCTCTCCAAAATTCATTTAGAGAAAATGTCTCAATTCTGGAACTGTTAAGACTGAGCTATCGGGCGTGCACTTTTATGATGAGGTAAGTGTTTACACTTACTGTTGGTTCTAACACTCACATATTAAGCTATGATATTCGGTGAGTGTAATAATTACTCACAGTTGAACACGTTATTCATATTTTTATATTAAGAATATTCAACTGAGAAAAAATGGTAAAGCATCATTTATTATCATCAACTATACCCTGAGTGTATCATATGGATTATGATTTCTTCTTATGTGCTCAGCTGCATTTCCCACAAATATAAGAAGAATAAAGAGATCTCAACAAATGATATGATATACGGCTAGTCACGGATTTCCTTCAAACAATAAAATCATACCGACAGTCACGTCACAAATACCGATGCTTTTTGAACTTCAATTCTAAAATATTACCGTACACAGATAAACTTAGCGCAAATGTCCTGATTCTGCGACACCAAACGATGCCATGATGGTGATTTATTAACAAGAGGTAGAAACTTGATGTTGTATCAAGATTTTAGGATGTAGAAGTTGGGACGCTGTGTAATGGATCCTTGACGAAATTTTAATATGGATTACTAGGAAGAGGAAATATAAGTCCTTGTGGAACAAGGTGACCACCATGCGAATGAATGTTCTTTATATATCCTTATCACTGGATCAATAACAGGTCAGTGTCCAACCATCAATTTCTCTTTTTCTTCACTGCATTTTAGTATAAACTAGTTTTTGCTCACGGTTCCACATGCATATGGATGTACTTTTTGAAATCGATGGAAACAATATGATGATTACCTGCAACACTGTTAACTATCTCTCTCAGAAACAATGAATGACGAATACCCGTACTTATAGTCAATACTCTGCTCGATTTCAGACTCGAGAATTTCTCAAGTATGCAAATGTTACCAATAGTCGTTACTTGGCTACGGAGTAATTCTTTGCGATTGCTTGACTTTGGCTTTATTTGAGTCTACTGCAAGGTTACCTTGAGTCGTGCTCAAATATTCATGTCAGTTATTCTTAACATTTGTATTTCCAACATGGATATATGCTATAGAGGTATACATACTCACTGAAACATATTTTCTCAATCAAATTATTCAAAAATAGATCAAATTCAGAGGACAAATTAGAGATATTCCGTGAATACTGTCATGAACGTCAAACATATCAATTAAATATATGTTAGGAACATGAAATCTTAAGCTTCGCCAATAATTCACGAAGTATCGACTATAGGATAGATTATCAAGTGAGTATCTAGGCCATCTAGGGTGACTTCGCCTCGACCTCGCCAAGTAATACTCAAGAACGAGATTAAGCTTCGACTATAAGTACAGGCATATAGCATCTAGGTGAGCAGCGAGCAGTACTAGGGATGATTTTTTGAACTCAATAAAAAATTATTCATTATAACTCTCGAGCAAATAGTAGACTATGCTCAAGGTGACTTTTTGAAGTCAATAAAAATGATGCCTGTACTTAACGTCAATACTTCACTCGATCTCAGACTTGAGAACTACTGAATTATGCGAACATTACCAACAGTCGTTACTTGGCTACAGAGTAATACTTCACGTTTGCTTGACTTCAGCTTTACGTGAGTCTACTACAAGGCTACCTTGAGTTGTTCTCAAGTATTCTTGTCAGTTATTTCTGACATTTGTATTTCCAACAAAGATCTATGCCATAGAGGTATACAGGTATACATACTTACTAAAACTTACTTTTCCAATCAAATTGTCCAGTAATAGATCAAATTCAATAGACAGACAAAGGACATTTTGCAAATACTGTCATAAACGTCAAACATATCGTGACGCTATTTATTTTTGATTTAGGGAGCAGAAGTTCTCAAACACTACTACTTATTTTCATGATTTATTGAAAGGATTAATTAGATAACTAACACTTTTTTTCGATAACTGAATCCAATTTGAACTGAGGATTATTATACACTACACTATAACTTAGCTTTAATTATTTATGTCAATGTTGATTTATTTGTAATAACACAACCTTTTTCTGTCGCTAGCAATCCATAGTATAAGGTCACTGTGCTCAAAAATTAATAATGATCCTTGCTCAGTCAGCAAATATATACCGTCGGTCTCTCCTCACTACATCCTTCCCGCAAACGTCCAGGCGTTTCTATAAAAACGCTTGGAGGTGCCAGCAATTTTCCAGGAAACAAATATATTGCTTCTATTTATCAATGTAAGATAATTCCACAATAGTTCTAAGCACCAGTTAAGCCACACAGTGAGCCAGGATATGGTTCAAAGGCACTGTGAACAGGTCTTGTTGTTCTTCTTTTGTCACGCCGTACTGAACTTTACCACCGTTGGAATAGTTGGCCATAAACTTTCCAAAGGCTGATTCTTGCTCGACAGTTTGTCGAACCGTGGCTCCACGTCGGTCTTCATGGTTATCGCCGGCAAATAAGGCTAGCCGATTCAAGTGGACAAGTCTCAGCTTTCCGTTCGGAGTTTTCCGTATCCGGTAGACGACGTCGTCAATTCTCTTCATCACTTCATATGGGCCTTCCCAGTTCCGCTGAAGTTTTAGTGACAACCCTCGGCGTTTCTTGAGATTATAAAGTCACACCAAATATCTGAGTTGATATCCACCTTTCTTGGCTCTGATGTCATAATTTTCCTTCATTCGGTCGCTGGCATTTTGGATGTTTGAACGAACTCGGCTATGAATGTCGTCCATTCTTCTTCGGGGGTTGGTAACGTAGTCTTCTTCTGCTAGATCTTCATCTGGTTTACAACCAAATATCAGGTCGCATGATAAGCGCAACTCTCGTCCAAATAAGATGTTCGCAGGTGTCTTTCTAGTTGTTTCGTGTACTGCTAAGCGGTATGCTAACAGAAACAGATAAAGGTGTTGGTCCAAGTCTCGCTGATGATCGGAGACAACCTGTGCCAGATATCAATTTATTGTTCTGTTCATCCGTTCAATCATGCAGTTGGACTGCGGATGTGCAGTGGTCCTGATTTTGTGGATTCCCAAGATTTTACAAATGTTTTGAAAGACGGCCGACTCGAAATTTCTCCCCTGATCCGAATGAAGTTCTTGAGGTACTCCAAATCGACAGATACATTCTTTCACCAAAACTTGGGCAACAGTGACAGCTGCCTGGTTGGATAGATCGTACGCCTCCACCCATTTACTGAAGTAGTCCATCACAACGATTATGTATTAATTTTCGTTGTTAGTTCATGGAAACAGTCCGGCCACATCGACGGCAATGCGCTCGAAAGGCTCTCCCACATTGTAATGACGCATTGGAGCTCCTTTTTTTCTCTGTGGCCCGTTACTACTGGCGCAGACCGCGCATTTTCCACACCACTCTTCAACATCCTCCTTTAAATTCATTCAGTTAAATCGCTGGCGTGATTTTTCCAATGTTCTACTGATTCCAAAGTGCCCTCCACCAGCTTCATCATGAATCCCTCCCAGTACTTCCGGTACTCTGTTTCTGAGAATTATCAACTGCGTCCTGCTCTCATTTCCGTCCACACCTTCTACGACGCGTTTCAGAAAGCTCTCTTCAACCACGATGGAATTTCACTGCGCCCAATACGATTTTACATTCCAAGAGTGTGGTGTAACATCTTCTCAAGCTAGTCTAACATTATCATTTTAAGCGACAGCAGTGTCTGCAGTCTTTGTGGCACGGTCTTCTTGACAATGCCGGATGAATTGAAAAAATCTACTATAATTCCTACAAGAAAAGTACCTATGACCAAAAAATGTGAAAATTTTCGACCAATAAACACATTACCAGCATTAGCAAAAGTAATTGAAACTGTAGTACACAGGCAGGTATATGAATATGAAGAGGAAAATAAACTGCTATCTATATTTCAATCAGGTTTTCGACAGAATCATAATTGTGAATCAACATTGCATTATTTATTAGGGGAATGGAAAGAATATATTGATGAAGGAAAAATAGTGGTGTGTTTTTTTCTAGATCTCAGACGAGCGTTTGAGACAGTAAATAGAGCAATGTTATTGAAAAAATTAAGAATATACGGATTGATGGGAGAAGTGTTGAAGTGGTTTGAGAGTTGTTTAACCGACAGAAATCAAAAAGTTAAATGTGACACTACTAAATCCGAGCTAAATGAAACAAAATATGGTGTTCCACAAGGTAGTATATTGGGACCACTCCTATTCTTATTATACATAAACGATGTACAACAGATCTTCGAGAACTGTCAATCTCATTTATTTGCTAATGATGTGGTGGTGTAATAAGAGGGTAATAATATTAATGAAATTATAGATGAATTAGAAATTGATCTGTGTAATTTGAACAAATGGCTGTGTGTAAATACTCTCAAATTGAATGTTAACAAAACAAGAGGAATAATATTGGGAAGTGGTTCAGTAAAGTTGAATTAAATATATTGTAATATTGAAATAGAAATAGATAATGATACTATAGAAATAGTGAGTGAACATAGATATTTAGGAATGATATAAGATTATTATTCAAAACTAGAGGTACATATCATATATACTTGTGAAAAAATATTAGAAAAAATATATTTCCATAGTAGGTGTGGACAAAATTTGACTCGGTATGGAAAAGAAACAGTGTATAATACGATTATTCTCTCACATTTATATTTTTTATAGGATCTATTATGTACTTAGGTAATTAAGGTGATATGAATAAATTGCAATTACTTCAGAATAGAGCAATGTATATTATTTTGAATTGCAGTACATCTACAAGCGTAAACGATAGATTAGCAGAATTGGAATGGTGCAATATAAAAAAAAATTACTGAAATGCAAATTGTGATACTTGTACATGAAATAAGATCAGGACTTCAACCGGACTATTCTTAGAATGAACTGGCTACAATAGATGAAATACATAATTATAATACCAGACAAAAATGAAAATATCATATACAACCAAAAAACAATACACAGGGATAACAAACCCAACTTTACAGAGCAGTACAGATTCATAATATGTTACCTGATAGTTTTGACAATCTAGATTTGAGAAATTTCAAGAATAAAGTAAAAATATTCTATGTTTATAATATGTATTAGATACTTGATATGAATCTTTCATATAATTTTGTTATTGTTTAGCTCACAGCTAAATAAAGTTATCATTATTATTTTACGACTGTCAATAACTCCTTTCAGGTGACGCAATAATTTCTTTCTGATCTTGATAATGTCCTACTGCAGTTGGCTAATATTTCCTCTTGCCCATCTTGTACTTGAGAAAGGACGCCACCTATTCCCACGTTACTAGCATCTGTGTCCAGTATAAATCTTCCATTAGTCGAAGGATAGCTCAAGATTAGTGCGCTAGTTAGGAACTGTTTGAGTTGTTCAAAAGCTGCTTGACAGTTCATTTCCCAGGTGAATCTTCTGCCTTCCTCAGTAAGTCGTGTCAATGGCTTGGCTATATTGGCGAGTTCGGGGACAAACCGTCGATAGTTAGTGCATAAACCAAGAAAACTTCTCAATTCATGTTTGTCTCTTGGTACTGGCCATTCTTTTACAGCCTTTATTTTATCTGGGTCAACTGCAATTCCCTTTCCGGAGACTACATGGCCCAAGTAATAAGCCTTTTTTTGAAAAAGATGACATTTCTTTGGACTGAGCTTGAGGTTGGCCATCTTCAATCTTTTAAACACCTCTTCTAGATTCTTCATGTGGTCCTCGGATGTTTCATTGACTACAATAATGTCGTCGAGGTACCCCAAACAGGTTTTCCATGACAGCCCAGCTAACATGTTTTCCATAAATCTCTCGAATGTTGCAGGGGCATTGCAGAGCCCAAATGACATAACAGTGAACTGCCAGAGCCCTGTGCCAATAGTAAAGGCTGTATTTTCTTCATCTTTGGGCTCCAAATCAACTTGCCAGTACCCGCTTTTCAGATCTAAGGTCGAGAAAATTCTTGATTATGCCAATGTGTCCAGCGTGTCATCTATGCAAGGTAGCGGGTAGCTATCCTTCTTCATCACATTATTAAGCTGACGATAATCTACGCAGAATCAAGTGGATCTATCCTTTCTCCTCACTAGTACCACTGGTGGAGCCCATGGACTACTTGAAGGCTCAATAACCCCATCAGATTTCATTTCTTCAACTATCTTCTCAGCTTCTTCACGCTTCGCCAGTAGTAGTCTTCTTGCCGCTTCCCGAATAGGTGTTGCTTCTCCAGTGTCAATCTTGTGTCAAACTATATTGGTTTTTCCCTTGGATCCTTTGTCATGTTCAAAGACATCTTGATACCTCTCAATTGAAGGTCCTCTGGTCGGCTGTCAAGTCTTGGAAGGATGTTGAAATTTGGTTCAATAACTTGTTCAGGATTTCACACGATGTGCTATCCTTGACACTCCAAGTCATGGCTCGGACAATCGAAGACACTGACAAACATTCTCCCACTATTGTACCTTGTTGATTATCAGTTAAGATAGCTTGAAAAATGGCGTCAACTAATAAACACGTTCAAGAAGTGCACATAGAAAATCAAAAAACTATTTGTAAATTGTGCAATAAATCCGCAGTTAATAATGTTATTCGTTGTGAAAATTGTGAAAGTGTTTATCATAAAAGTTGTTGTAAGAGAAAAGGCTTACCTATTAAGGACTCTGTAACTAAGTGTTGCAACGAAGAAAAATTTTCAGACGCATGTGAGAAAATTAACATAGATCCACAATTCATGATAAACGAATTGCAAAAAGAAATTGGTTATCTAAAGCGAATCATAGAGGAAAAAGACTGTATTATAAATGACAAGTCCACAATAATTAATGACAAGAAGATCATAATTAAATTACTTCAAAACCAACTGAAGGAGAACGTACCACTAGAGCCATCTCTAAATTTAAATATTAACAGGATTTTTAACAATAAAGAAGAGACGAACTTAGGAAGCCAATCAGTTGGCAACCTGCAAGGTGTAGAGACAGCTTCACCTGTGTTGACTGACAGAAACTCAAGGACGCAAAACAAAACAAACAAAACTGTCAAAATTGACGATGCATCGCTAGATATGCAAAATACAATTATGAAATCCAAGGATACTATTTGGACAGATGTGGTAAAGAAGAAGAAGCAAAATATTTCCAAAAATGCCATCACTGGAAACTCTAAAATCTTAACGAAGATTCCGGTTGCTCCAAAAAAGGCATTCATATTCATTTCCCGTATTAGTCCAGGCACCAAATCAGACGATGTGATCAGTCATTTGAAACCGGACTACCCCGAAATTGTGTGTGAAGAATTGAGCTCTAAATTTCCAGACTTTTATACCTCATTTAAAGTAACTGTAAATTTGAGTAATTATAAAAATATTTTAAATGCCGAAAATTGGCCATATGGAGCATATATTTCGCGGTTTTTTCATCAAAGAAGATTGAAATCATCGACGACATAGTGAATTATGACTTAATTCTTCTTAATTGTCAGGCCTTAACGCCAGCAAAAATAAGCTTAATCGAAAGTGAATATATCTCGGAACAAAATAAGGTTAAATTCATTTGTTTAACTGAGACTTGGGCAAAAAGCTCTGTTATTCATAATTTTTCACTCAATGATTTTAAACTTGCAGCAAACTATTGCAGGACATCTTCTAAAGGAGGTGGTGTAGGTATCTGGTGTCGTAAAGATCTTAAGGTCTGTTCGATTGATTTGACTCATCACTGCCTCGACAAATCATTTGAAATCTGTGCTTTACGCTGGTCACCAGATGCCTCCACAACAGTAATAATTTTAAACTGTTATAGGTCTCCATGTGCAGCAACTTTCGAAATCTTTGCAAATTGTCTGAGTAAAGTTATGGACTCTATTTTTAAACCTGGTTATAAAATAATTTTAACAGGTGATTTCAATATTGATATATCAAGGGACATTAACGACTACAATGCTTTATGCAATTTGCTCAATACCTTCAATTTAAAGAACATTGTAACTGAACCAACTCGAAATTCTTCTTTACTGGATCATATATATACTAATGTAATTAATTCACATAGCTGTGTTGCAGAGAACGTGATATCAGATCACAAAACTGTGCTATTATGTAGTGGTATATCTCACGCTAAAGCTAATCCCGTACCCATGAGATCAGTCCGAAGTTTTAGCTGTCAAAACATGGAAAAATTTGCTATCGATATTAATAATGAAGATTGCAATGAGATGTATACATATTCAAATCTAGATGATGCTTTTAATTGGTTTCATAAAACATTTTTATATTATTTTGAATCAAATTTTCCGATTACAAAATATTCACGCAGTAGATCTGGATGTGAATGGATCAATGAACGGATTAAACAATCGAGTTCTGAGTTGAGGTCATTGTTTATTATGACAAAAGAATATCCTCTACTATTAAACATATACAAAGATAAAAAAAGACAACATATTAATTTGGTAAGTGACACTAAAAAGCAATATTATCACAAAAAAATATTTTCTAGTGATAACATAACAAAAAGTGCTTGGGACGTTATTAATAATTCTATGAAACAAAAAAAGGATTGTAATATCAAATTAAAAGTAAAAGACACACTAGTGAATGATAAGCTTGAAATCGCTAATATTTTCAATAATTTCTTCAAAGAGGCACCACTAAACCTTGTAGACAATATTAATGATAATACCATGACTACCGACACTGATAGAGGCTGTAATGTTAGCAATAATATGAACAATATGTTCTTGTTTCCCTTTTGTGAGACTGAATTGTTGAATCTGTTAAAACTTAGATTAAAGAACAAAAAATCGTCTGGCCCTGATGAAATTCCGAGCTTTTTGATTAAAAGTTGGCTTGAGTCTATGATAAAGCCTTTAAATTACTTGGTTAACCTTTCCTTTCAATCTGGTTGTTTCCCTGATAAATTGAAGTTGTCTAAAATAATTCCTCTACACAAAAGAAATGATAAGTCCATTGCTGATAATTACAGACCAATTTCAGTCACTTCAATATTTTCAAAAATTTTTGAATATTGTTTTTTAGAAAGACTACAGAATTTTCTAGAGCAAAATAAAATTATCAATGAAAATCAATTTGGTTTCCGTCGGAATAGGTCAACTTATGATGCAATACAAAACATAGTTAACAAAATTCTTTCTCATCTTGAACTAAATGAACAACCTGTTGGCTTCTTTTGCGACTTAAGTAAAGCCTTTGATTGTGTAAATCACAATATTCTCATAACTAAATTAGAATCAATGGGCATTAGAGGAACACCCTTGAAATGGTTAAAATCGTTCTTAACTAATAGACAACAATATGTAAATTTGGTTGATGAGTCGGGTAAAAACATAAAATCTAATAAACTAACTTTAGAAATTGGAACGCCCCAAGGAACAGTTCTAGCACCCTTTCTGTTCATTTTATACATAAATGATCTTTTTGAAACCATGAAAAGTTACGGTTTCACTACTATGTTTGCAGATGATGTTTCCCTTCTTATATCTAGCAAGGAAAATGATATTTTGTCCAAGCTTTGTACTGATAGTATACTTGAGATTAAGAATTGGTGCATAACAAATTCATTAATTTTAAATTATAGTAAAACTACATACATACGCTTCCATAATAAAAACACCAGAAATTTAGATATAAACTTTGATAATCAGTTTATTCAAAGTGTAGATAGTTCTAAAATTCTAGGTTTTATGTTAGATAAGAATCTTAACGGTAAAAATCACTGCGAACAATTAGCAGCAAGCATGAGTAAACTCTGCTTCCAAGTAAGATATTTAAAAAGTTTATTGAATTTAGATCACATACTTATGTTCTACCACGCAACCATCGAAGCTGAACTTCGGTATGGTATCCGTTTCTGGGGAAGTTCCTCTCATGCCTCTAAAGTTTTTATTTCTCAAAAAAGAATTATTAGATGTATTGCTGGCGTTTCCAGTCAACAATCCTGCAAAACTCATTTTCAAGATTTCAATATCATAACGCTGGTTGGTCTTTATATACTTGAATTAAGTGTGTATATATTCCAAAATAGAGATAAATTTAAAATGAATAGGGACATTCACAACAGAGATACACGAAATAAGTGCAAGCTCTACAAACCTTTTGCAAAATACGCATGTACTAAAAATTCTCCTGACTTCATGGGTGTGGATATTTTTAATAAATTACCTGACAATATCAAGCTATGCAAAACTTTACCTGTTTTTAAAACAAAACTCAAGCAATTTTTAATACAACATTGTTTTTATACATTAGATGAGTATTTGTAGAATAAAAAAATCTTTGAATTATTTTGTCTGACGTCCACATATGTATTATGCATCAAGTGAATGAACATTATTATTATTATTATTATTATTATGACTGGATAATAATTTATGTTCATCATTCGAACTGGTATTACTTTGTTAGCCTTGATTAATGATTTTTCCACTACAACTCCAGGACCAGTTCAGAAATCATCATTTCTTGGTTCCAGCACGACAATAGTCCCTTCACAGAACTTTCCTTCAAGCTGTGCTTCTATAATGACCTCACTGCGCACTGGTTATGTCACATCTTTGGTTATAAGTGCCCGGGCTGCGCTGTCTTCTCCTGGATTTGGTTTTACTTCTTCTTTGTTGACTCTCAAAATGCCTTTTTCCAGATCAAGCTTGGAACAGTGCTTTCTTATTATGTCCATGCCAAGTATAAACTCATCTTCAGTTTCAGTTACCAGCACACGATGTTCAAAGAGAGTATTTCCAATAGACATGATCAAGTCTAATTCTCTAGTTCACCGGTTGCAGTGCGATGTCGCCAATGTGTTGGATGTGATGATGCAGAGATTCCGTTTGCTCAATCAGATCTTATTATTGTCCTTGTCGCACCCGTATCCAGCAGCATTCTATACAGTCTTCCATTAATGAATCGATCCACGAGGATATTGTTGGCTTGATGATACAGCGAGGCGACGTAACCGATGGATTGTGAGGCTACTGAATTACGGGTCGACGATGGCCCCTTCGCATCAACCCGACTTAGTTTCCCCACTCTTCTTCTTCTGCTTCTTTGGTTTTGATTTCCATCTTAATCTTCGGTTTCTTACATAGTCTCTGCAGATGACCCAATTCTTTACAGTTCCAGCAGCGTAGTTGTGTTTTCCCTGCTGTAATTTTGGACTTGATGATACGCCGCAACTTTTCTCTAGGCGAGTTCCCAAAACTTCAACTTTATCATGTTTTTCGGCACTCTTTTGTCTAGCTCTGGACTGTCCATGCGATACTTGTTTTGCTGGTTCATGCTCTAACACATACGATTATGCATCAACTAAAGAGTTTGGACGATATATCCGTAGTGCCTGCTGTATTTCACTATCTTGAACTTCAAAAATGAATGCTTGAGTGGCTAAGCCCACCAAAATGCTATCGGGGGCGGTAAGGTGTGCCAGGTGAACTAAACAAGCAATGTCAGCTTCAAATTCTTGAAGAGTCTCTTGCGATTTCTGGCATCGGTTTCTCAGTTGCGTCTGATACACCTGTTTGAGGTGCGCGTTGCCATAGCGCATCTCCAGTCGCTTGATCAGTTGGTCATAGTCACCTTGTTCGTCTTCCTCTAATGTTTGAAGAACATTCATGGCTTCTCTTCACAACGAAACGGTCAATGCTGTGGCCTGATCTGCAGATGACCATCCATATGCCTTCGCAACAGCTTCGAATTGTCTAAGGTGAATCGGCCACGACGTCTTTCCCTCAAATTCCGGTGTCCTGATGTGGATCCTTGCATTATTCTCTTCTTTCATTATCCTCACATTGCCCGCTTCACATGCAACAGATTCTGAAATCGGTGATCATCTTTAAGAAATTTTCTTCCAATTTCTGTATTTTCTTCTCAAAATTTTTCCTCAAGTTCTTCAAATCCTCTTCTGCTTTTCTAGAACTCTCTTCCAATTTTTATTCCATTCTCTGTTCCAAGATTCTGAAATTTTCCATCATTTTATCTTCTAACATTCTAGAATTTTCCAGCAACTCTTCTTTCAGTGTTCTACAATTTTCAGTTGATTTGTCTTCTAATGTTCTGGAATGTTCTGTAAATTTTTGTTCTAATGTTCTAGAATTTTCTGGCAACTCTTCTTACAATGTTCTACAATTTCCAGTTAATCTGTCTCCAAACATTCTACAATTCTCTGTCAGCGTTCTACCATTTTCAGTCAATTTCTCTTCCAATTTTCTAGAATTTTCCATTAACTTTTCTTCCATTTTCCCAAAATCGAATATGCCACACGGAATTAATTCATTGGGATTCTCACCAGCATGCACCAACGCTTGTCGGAGACGTTGTTGGAGGACGGTCTTGGTTCCTGTTGTCTCCAATTCTCATTCTTCTTGCTCATTCTTGAGATCAACCACTTTTAATTAACTCAATTTTACTGTCTCTGACGCCATATAATTCATTTGAATTCAGAACCCTACACCCGATACCAATTGTAACGTTATTTTTTTTTAATTTAGGGAGCAGAAGTTTTCAAACACTACTATTCATTTTTATGATTTACTAAAATGATAAATTGGATAACTTACACTATTTTTAATAACTAAATCTAATATAAACTAGAGATTATTATACACTACATTAAAACTTAACTTCAATTATTCATGTCAATGTTGATTCATTTGTAATAGCACAATTCATTTCTATCACTAGCAGTCCATAGTATAAGGTCACTGTGCTGAGAAATCAATAATGCTCCTCGCTTAGTTAGCGAATGTATACCGTCGGTCACTCCCCACTACATTTTTCCCGCAAACGTGCAGGCGTTTTTAGGAAAACGCTAGAAGGTGCCAGCAGTTTTCCAGAAAACAAATATATTCTCTTCTATCTCTTAATGTAAAATAATTCTAAGCACCAGTAAAGCCGAAATGACTAATTTATAGACTTAAATTCGTCACAATATCAATCAAATATATGTCAGAAGTAATAAATCTCAGGCTTCGCCAGGAATTCATGGAGTATCGACTATAGGATAGATCATTGAGTAAGTATCTACGGTGACTCCGCCTCGACTTGGTCAAGTGATACTCAAGAACGAGATTGAGTTTTGACTATAAGTACGGGCATAAGATTATTCATTGACTGCAACATACTGAGGAAATTGCACCATTCTAAGGCTGAACGATTCAATTAGCTATCTCATACAGATATAATATTACTCGCAGATAATATGATTTCCACACAAATGTATTGGATTGTCCCGCTTAGTTATAAGACTTCAGAAAACTCTTCATTGGTGGTTATCCACGTCATTATAGTAATGTAGTGTCAAAATTTCAACCCTCCAGGTCGAGGAGTCAGGTATATGTGTTTTCTGTCAGATGATGTGTATTCATATCAATGAGTTTAGAGCTGCATAAGGACATGAAGAATATTGATATGAGTTCTGTTAGTCACTTATCCAGATATTGATTGAAAGAAATATTTACATTGTACTCTGATGGTACTATGTCGTAAGCTTCTACGCAAATGCCAACCACAACTATTTGAAATTCCTACTCAATCGTATGGACGATGCGCACAGTTATTCAATACGGGCATAAGTTGTTTATTGTCAATACTTCACAGTTTTGGATATTAACTTATCTTTCTAATGTACCACTCTGAAATTAGAAGATCGAGAAAAAACATCATTTGTCACGAAATATTGCAAATTTATATTCAGGCTTCTTCCATTTGGTCTTAGGAATGCTCCTGCTATATTCCAGAGAATATTGTCAAATATTATGTGGAGGGATAATTTAGATAGGTTATGTGTTAATTACATCGATGATATTTTGATTATTTCCCGAACTTGGGAAGACCATCTTCAACATCTTGGAAAATTCCTACAAGCTATTGACTCTGAAGGTTTTAAATTGAAAATGGTTGAATGTTTCTTTGCATCTGAATCAGTAAAATATATTTTGCCTCATGATTTCAAAGAATAAGGTATTACCTGCTCAAGGAGATTGAGTCTCTATCCAAAAACTTCAACGAACTCTGGATAAGACTGGCGTACGTAGTATTCTAGGATCTATAAATTTTATTTTGAAGTATACAGAAAATAGTACGCAGAAACTAGAACTAATACATAGATTGCTGAAAAAAGATGTTAGATTTGAATGGACGGATGAATAAGAGAGAGTTTTCAATATGATCAAGGATTACTCATGTTCCATACCAATTCTGGCCATCTATGACTATCAAAAGCCCGTTTTCATAGAGACGGACGCTAGTTACAAAGGTATCGAAGCAACACGCAAACAGCCACTGGAAGATGGAATACTACATCCTGTAGCATCCAGGTAAGCGAAAGCTATCAAACAGAGAAAAAAAATAGATTTTATTCATCTGGAACGTGAAGCAATCAGAGACGCAATATTGTTCTGGCAATATTATTTGATTGGGCGCCATCTAACTGTTTGTAGTGATCACAAAACAATAGAAAATCTGAAAATAAGAGCCAAAACGGATGAAATCCTTGGAGACATCATACTTTATTCATCACAGTTTAAGTTTAATATTGTACCTGAGAAAAGAGAAGAAAATATTATTGCGAATGTATTATCTGGAAATCCATTTTTTGAATATTTTGAAGATGAAGATACGACCCAAGTTGTGAACTTATTGAATCTACCTACCATACTGGAAGATCAAGCCAAACAAATTTGTGAATTGCAAAAGGGAAGAAATATAGAATACAAACAAGGAATATTTCTCAAGAAGTTCAAAGAAAAGTCAAAGATTTTTTATCTCCAACATTAGGACGTGAAATAATTAAACTGGTGCATCATCATTACGGTTATATTGGTCTGGAACATATGCTCGCTACAGTCATACTAAATTAATACTTAAAAGATCTGGACAAGGATGTATATAATTTCTGTAAGAGTTATAAAATCTGTATTGAAAATAAAGTTCGTCTAGTCGTGCTATCGGGCTTCTCTCAAGATTGGGCCCTGCAACCAAGCGATTCCAAATGATGTCTCTTGACAGTGTGGGTGGCTTTGGAGGAAACCATTCTTCAAAACGATATATGCATATCTTGGTAGATCATTCTATCAGATATACCTGTATTCCTAGCACAAAGGTTCAAACAGCACAAGATTTTATAAATTTAATTACTCCGATTTCAGATAATAACAAAATTTCAATTTTATCAGCTGATCAATATACAGGCATCCACTCGGAACATTGGTAAATCGCCTCAGATGCAAAATACTGATAATGATAGCACAAAAACCTAGTCGAAACTTGCACAAAACTGTGACGACAAATACAACGATGCGATACACAAATCCACACATCTCGCACCTTCATACTTCCTGCTTGGCAAGAAATCAACAATATCACCTCTTTCAGAAGACATTAAATCATCATTTGAAGAAGACCGAAAATTAGCGTATCAAAACTCAATTGGAAGTTTTCAGCTGAATGAGAATCGTGTGGATGAAAATCGGCGTCAACATAATATTTTCAACACTAGTTACTTGATATATATAGAAACTCAATCGTTATAAGTTAGATCAAGTTCGCACTGGTCTTTTCCCAATTATCCAATGAATTTCCCAGTCGTTTCAGGAAGTGGCTTCTGGGAAGAAAAGTAATATCTCCAATTTTTTCTTTCCCAGTAAGCTTCTCCCTCTCTTCCCACATAAAGTGTCTTGAGGGGGTAAGTGTAATGCCTTGATTACACGTAACGAGTACAGTGGCGAGACAGCAAATTGTCACTAGACCGAGACAGTAATTGGAGCAAGTGAGTGTTCACACGTACTTTTGTACTCGTTACGTGTAAAGAAGATGCAGCGAGTCAGTCAGTTAGTTTCGTGCACTCTTTTGAATATGAGTTCACTAAGCTGCGCAAAGATGAATCGAAGAATAATAGTTAAATCATGTATCAAACTACTCATACAGCTCATATTGGAACAATTGAGGGAGTTGTTGGAAGAAGAAAAACGTATATGGATAAGACCATGGATTTTTAGGAGATCTGACCTTGGTGCTACAAACACTCTTTTTGGAGAATTGCAGTTAGAATCGTCGTCTCAACGTCCCACTTATTAGCCATGTTATTATTTATTATAGCAATATTCTTTGCAGAAAACAGCTTGAGAGGAACACAATAAGTAATTGACTGACCGACAAACAAGTGGAGAATCCGCGACCCAAAGCACCGAGTGCATGTTCAGACCTGCCGAGTAGGTTGGCGAGTCAATGCGAGAGTGAGCACTCGGCCTAGTAAATAGAAACAGGGTCGAGCTACTGTCTCGCCCTTTCGCTAGGCTGAGCACTCGGCCACTCGGCCGAGATCACTGTCTCACCACTGTACTCGTTACGTGTGATCAAGGCATAAGGCTGGCTAGGTTGCTTTACCTTATGTTTTGTTTTCCGGTAAAGACTGTCACATACTAGTTTGGAAAGACGTGTAATTTAATTATTTTGTACAAGTAAAGAGCCTGATTCATATAAATATGTATTATTTATTATTGATATTCATCTTTTGTACAGAATGAAATCACGTCTGAATGAGGAATCTTACCACCATTATAGATTAGATCTGAAAACAAGAATAGCACTTCCATCACAGTCGGGCTCAGAGTGAATTCTCCACTAGATAGACTATTCAATATAGTCTTACCACAGATCATCTCAGATATACGTTAATAAAGGAGCTAAAAAGGAACAATTGATTAATGAAGTTATTCGTTGAGCTTGCAGTCTACATTTCGCAGAAAATTTAATGTAGATATCTTTGGAGCATTTTTTGAATGTCTGCAACTTTACGCCATCCAAAAATTCTTGAAGTTTTTGTCTTGTTTTGCCAGTTTTATCATGAGTTGATATCAGGAAGGACAGATACTGCAAATTTTCCTGTATAAATAAACAATAAGAAAAAAATGGTGGTTTCTGCGCTCGTCAGGGTAATTCTAAAATGCAATAATTCGATTTATAGAAGACGTGTGAGTTGATGAACTTGAAAAAGTTATAAATGACGGCATTTTAGATGATATCTCATTTTTATTGAATCAATTTATTGGAATAGCAGTCAATTCTGCAGCAAATATCAAAAGATTTCTCCTCATATACTTCCATCGCCTCTTTGTTCTATAATTGGGAATATTTTATCATATGGTTGGTTTGCTCTAACCAAGCTACAAAAACCGCAGAGCCTAACAACCATGAAGTAGAGGTTTCAAGTACCTACATTCATTGGAAACCAAGCGGAGCAAGTTTTACACCTGGATGCAGATTACACTGGAAGAATTATTGTTTCCATTCAAATTCTTGCAGTTGGGAATGGAAAAGTAATTTTCAGGTACATTAACTAGAAATTGCAAGAAATCATTCCAAATATCGTGGGATTGAAGCAAAGTGCTCAGTAAATAAACTTTTCGTTGCTCTCTCAGATATTAAGTGAACATGGAAACAGTAAGTTTATTTTTTCTTCTATCGCTTGAATATGACGTCATATTGTAACACTGCACTACAGACAGAAGTGATTTATTTGAGTACTCCAACAAGCTACCATTGCAACTGTACGAAAAGCATATTTTGAACAAAAAATTAATGACATCACATAGTTCGTCGTGTCTCCCAACTACTAGTTATTCTGAAGGTTGATATCCAATTACTTATCAATTTGATGTGTCAGTCATTCAAGTGGAATTTATAACTTAGAAATAGGCACATGGAATCCAAATTTTGACACTAGTCATTCCAATAATTTGAGGTTGGTATTAGACCGTCAGATATTTGTTGATCTGTGTGCCCCATTTTGTTCTTTCTGTCTACAAGAGTTTTGATAAATATGTATATTTGGAGTATAATAATGCCAAAAATAAAGCTGGATTGTGTGGCCAACATAATAGAAATCAATTTCAAATTTTTATAAGGAACATGTTCTGATCCAATTTTCTCGCTTCTGCCATGCTGACGGAATGAAATTAAGGGAAAATAAAAATCCGCGGGAAACGATGGATGAAAGTGACCCTTTTGGCCTAGGGTTTGGAATGAGGGCAAGGTTGTGCAAAAAAATTCAATCTATTGTTCACGTTCTTCTCATTCCTGCCGTTTGGCCATATGAAAGTTGATATCATGAGTTTATCGTAGAAACGAATGGCATAATTTTTACTTACTTGTACTGAGTACAAGAAAGTATTGTGAAACCGTCAAAATTCACCTATCGAGATTTTGATGGAAATATCTGTTTTGGGCATCCCTGAATCCATTTTGACTATTTTGGGCCCGATGTCGGTACGTATGTTCAGGCGTGCGTGCGTGCGAAACTCGCAAATCTCAAAAGTGGTTGAACGTATGATGTTGAAATTTTTCATTCAAGACTGGTATAGGGTCTAGTTGTGCACTTCGCATTATAGATCCAAGCGTCTGCACCGGAAGTGCACTTTACTTGAAACTTTTTTCGAATTTTTCTAATAAATCCAGAATGATCAACCGTAGGATGTCGAAATTCAGTATCAGAATGGTTATCTGCTATTTTTGTAAGGATCGGCCAGGCCAGAAGTGCACTTTACTTCCAACATTTTCAATTTTTCCGCATAAATATAGAATGATCCGCCATAGCATATTGAAATTTTGTATAAAGAACTCCTATAACATCTCATTGTACATCTTGCATTATGATTGCGATCGGCTGAACCGGAAGTGCACTCAACTCGAATTTTTTGTTAATTCTCCGCATAAATTCAGTATGATCAGCTGAAGGATACTGGAATTCAGCATTTAAAATTTTTGTAGCATCTTCATGGTCATCTCCTATTTTTATAACAATCGGCTGGGCCGGAAGTGCACTTCATATGACAGACTTTTGAATTTCCCGCATAAATTCTGAACAATCAGTCGTAGAATATTCAAATTTAGTATCAGGCACTTTTATTATATCTAGTTATACACCTCGCATTATGATTATTACCGACTAAGCTGGAAGAGCACTTTAATCAAGAATTTTTTTGAATTTTCCGCATAAATCCAGAACGATTGAACGTAGATTGTTAGAATTCAGTATTATACGAATATACTGTGTAGATGCTCATATCCCATTTCTATTGGGATCCACTGAGCCGGAAGTGCACCTCACTTGACAGTCTTTTGAAATTTTTCGCATAAATTCGAAACGATCAGGGGCTCTATTCTCGAACCGTTCGCAAATTTTAAGAACACTTATCTCTACTAGTTGCGCATACTTATCAAATTATTGTATTCTCGAACGTGTGTTTCGTTAAGTATGCGTATATTTTTCATTCGCAAAGCTACGAGTGGTATTTCATGTAAATAACTGATACAAGTATACGTTAGTCCACTATAGTAACATGTTTATTCTGTAATGTCACTAATGTCACTGCTTTGATGAATTTGATAAATGGCGAATTTAATTGATTTAGCAAATTTAGCTGCAATTGCAGCCCTAGAAGAAGCAGAAATTGAATTTTTTCATGCATCCCAGGCGTTTTCATACCAATGAAGATGCATTTGAATTATCTGAAAACGCATTTCAAAAATTATTTAGGTTGCCAAAATTTTTGGTTCGTGATATTATATATCTTGTAGAATCTTATATTATTGGTCAATCTATGGCATCTGCGTTAAGTGTTTCTACAAAGGTATTTATTAATGTATGTGCCAAATGTATATGGTAAAAATTCTGTGATTTTGAAACTCAGGTATTAGCTACGTTACGATTTTTCGCAACTGGGAGTTACCAAATGGATATTGGGCACAATATTCATTTAGCAATCAGTCAGTCCTCCGTGTCCTGGTGCATACACGAAGTAGTAAATGCTATGACTGCTCCTGAGATAATGAATCAATGGATAAAATTTCCAGACACGTTACAAGAAATGAGACAAATAAGACGAGAGTAAACATATATTTTATTCATTAATTATAGATTCTACGGGCGAATCAAATTTTATAGATTTTTTGCGAAGCATAGGTTCCCGGGAGTGATAGGCTGTATAGATTGTACGCACGTAGCCATATTTCCGCCAAAAACTGAAGATCCATTATATCCGGAATACTTATATGTAAACCGAAAAGGATATCATTCGATTAATGTTCAACTGGTAATAAAAAAAACAACTTTTTTAATTATTGATTGCATTATTTCAATACAGTAATATTCAGATTTGCGACTGGCGACTAAAAATATTGAACATTAACGCTCTATTTCCTGGCAGTACGCATGATGCCTTTATATGGAGTAATAGTCAAGTTAGTAATGCAATGGAACATTTATATCGTAATCTTGGACAAAATAACTTTTACTTATTAGGTACAAATTATTCATCACATCAATGTTTCACATATAACTATAATTTTCCACATTATTTCACAGGTGATTCGGGCTACCCACTCCGTCCTTGGCTCTTAACACCCTTAACAAATGTGCAACCAAATACCCCAGAGGCGGCTTACAACGAAAGACACATAAGTACACGTTCCATTATTGAAAGGTGCAATGGAGTATTGAAAATGCGTTTCCGGTGTTTACTAAAACATAGAGTTCTTCATTATTCACCAGAAATTGCATCAAAAATAATAAACACATGTGCGGAATTGCATAACATGTGTATATGTAATAATGTGCCTGATCCCGATATTAATGATGATTTGGATGAAGGAATGTACAATAACAATATAGACTTAAATGCGGATGTGAATATCAATGTCCGAAGAATTAACGTTGACTTGGCAGCGGGTAGAGCAGTTCAAAGAAGTGTAATAAGAAATTACTTCACTTGATGCCAAAATATTAATAATGGTTTTGTTAAATTATTTCATTAAATCAAACTGAAATTAAATTAAATCAAATTGAACATAGAAATTAAATTACATCAAACATAGAAATATACTTGAAATATATGATAAAGTGGTAAACTAATTATTGTGTTCAAGATGCTCAGCAATTTTTTGTAAAGAATATGATATTTTTTCTTTCCATTCCACATCTCTCTTCATTAACCCAAGTTTTTCGTCATAATACTGCTTTTTTAAATGCAACTTCCTTTCATAGTATTTTTCTTTTAAATTGTAAGTTTTCTCTGATACATTGGCTAAATTGTTTGTTGCTTTCAGTGAATTTTCCAATCTTTCTGAGGCTACACGTCTTTTATTTTTTGGTCTATTATTTTTTATACTTGGAGCTTGACTTGGAGTCTTCGTAAATGTCTCGGCCATTTCGTTCGATGAACCTTGTACTTCTATGTCTATATGTTTTCTACTTTCTACATAGTCATACGTAACCATAGGAGCCTCTATAATTTCATCTATTTGAATAATTGGATTGGTTGATTGTGATAAATTTTCATGCAAAATTATGTCCACATCCATAGCATCAATATTAAAAGTATTTTCATTTTGTACGAAGTGCACATATGATTCTTTAGAGTTCTGATGACCTTCTAAAGATGTTTTCCCAACAATTTGTAATATTTTCTCCTCAGTATCTGTAAATATTTGTTTAGAATATTCCCCACCACCAGTTTTATTTATATTCTTCGTTGCTTCAGATTTTTTATTCTTTGTTCGGGATCTCATATCTTGCCTCGTTTTTCTCCATTCTTTCCATGTTTTATTAGCCCCATTGCAGCTATTCAAAATTCGGGATATTTCTGACCAAAGATTTTTTGCATCTGAATACTTAAAATTTTCATTAAATTTTCCAGATAATAATTGTTCATGTTTTCCTATGAACTCGATTAACAAATTTTTCTGTTCCTCTGTAGTATTTGCACAACGTTTTTTTCTTGAATTATCCATGATATTATTATATTATAGAAATTTAATTATGACAATTCAATGATATTGACATGAAAATATAACTTATAAAATTCTTATGTGTCAATTTGACGTAAGAATGCAATGTTGTCACATAATTTGTCCATTTACGAATGCTACAAATATAAGTATACGTTTCTATTTGCGAAGAGTAGCCGAGAATACAATTTTCGAGCGAAATTTTTAAGTATACGTATTTAAACCGTTCTTAGCGTAAGTATACGTAAATTTGCGAACGGTTTCGAGAATAAAGCCCCAGGTGTAGGATATTGAAATTTGGTACTTCAGTCTGCTGTAGCATCTGAATAATTGCCTACTATTTTCATGGCAATCAACTGAACCCAAAGTGCATTTCAATAGGAGTTAATTTTTCAACTTTGCGCATAAAATCAGATCTGTTGGTTGTCATAGAATTTTGGAAATCAGAATTAGGGAATATTATAGTATAAGAATAATGGCCTACTGTTCTCATAGCAACTTGACTTGACTGTAAGCGCATTTACTTTTCAGAATCTCTTGGGATTAACTGTGGAACGATGGGATTTTGTGTTTGATTATATATATCCAATAATATATATGATCGAACACAGAATCATATCGTATTAGATATATATATATATATATATATATATATATATATATATATATATATATATATATATATATATATATATCCAATGATGTACACGACTGATTTTTCCGAATGACAAAGGCAAGATATGCACGAGAACACTTAAATTTTCGCAAGATATTCTCGTACATATCTTGACGTGGTCATTGAGGAAATTCATGTCATCCGTTTCTACAAAAGCAGAAGCAACAAAATTTGATCAGAACATGCTTCTCCATTAAAAATTCAATTACTTTTTAGTATGCTGGCCACACAGTCCGGTCTCAATTTCATCATTATTATACTCCAAATATACATACTCATCATTACTATTAAAGGCAGAGAAAACAAAATGAGGCACTCAAATCTACGACTATCTGATGTTTCAATTAAAAATAGTTGATGAATCAATTCTCAAATTATATTAAATGCAAATGAAAGCACGAATCAATTTAATTCATATTCATGCGCTGAATGATTATTCTAGACTCTCTGAAATGTACATATGAATAGCTGATTCAGAGAAGGGAAAAAATGTTATCTCAATTTTCAAGGATTCAATAATCAAATACGATAGAAGAAATACGTACAGAATATACGATTTTGGGATTCTATAAGATCGCTGTACGACGCATAAATCAAGCATATTTTCTACTTGTTGAACAAATAACTTTTCTTGCATACCTACACGATGTGGATCACTATTTTGATTATCTAAAGTCTTGAGATATCTCATTGAAAGTGATTATTAAGATAAAAATATAACTGATATAGATGATTCATTCTCCTCCGATTGATAAATTTCTCTCAAGTACTCAACTGAATATAAACCATTCTTTGAAAGGGGATTGGTAGATTCTCATGGATAATCTCAGGTGGCTGGTTTGAGCTTCAGTCTATTTGATGGTTGTCATCCTTACAGAAGAAGAGCAGAAATACTGAGAAGTTGATGGAGTAATTCTATTACTCAAAAAAAAAAGTCATGTACAATTATATTCAATTTTGTTGATGATGTTACCATATTATAACAATCGACCACTTAGAATTAACTCTGAATTACTGAGCTTAACGGAAAAATTTGATATCCTTATTCTTATCTTTCCGTCAGGTAGTTTCTGTGACTACAATAATTATTTCGTTCAATTCTTATCATTCTCATTCCTTGGAATCTCTCTACATGCCTATCCTCCTCAATACATTGGTTAACTCTCAATAACCATTCCAGATCTATATTTTAATATACACTGTCTTAAAGATCTCATAATTGAACATAATTGAAAATATGACAAGAAAACTGCAAATAATACTGTTTACAATCTAAAAGAATAGTATATTATGTTTCAAGGAACAAACGACCGTCATTATCGTTCAGGATAAAGTTTGCTGCATTGAGTGAAGGCAGATAAGACAGAACGTTTATTATTGGATTCATCATATAAGAATAATAGGAAACAATCAACGGAGACGAAAGTAATGATAAACTGAAAATATTTAATGTAGTCAACATAGATGATGAACAATCAATGTTGCAATTCTGTGTAAATCCATAAATCTTACAGATCTATGAATCCATAGAAATTGATAGGAATACATCAACACTTATTGATTAATGTCAACTTATTTATAACAAAGTCAAATTAGTTGCGGTTTTGATAGTAATTCACGGTTTTGTGAATCTATAAGACATATGGATTTACACAGAATTGCAAAATCAATTAATATACTATTGATCTATACATTTTTCAGAATTTTATCGAATAAAAACGACTTTTGATTCCAATTAATGTATTATCAATTGAATTGGAACGAAAGCATCAACAGAAGGAATACTCTTAATCTTTCGAATCACAATAGATGTTCAATCAATCCATTATTATAAGTGATCAATAATCCAATTTCTTGTGGAATCTTTGTCTAACATTACTCAACTTTCTGTTATTTGTTCTCTATAAAGTTCTTTTGAATTCCAGTTTCTCCATTCATAAACATCAGATTTTGAATTACCACCTGAAAATCGTACGAATTCGAATCTTGTGGCCGTGTTGACTAGTTAATTGGTTCCTATCCAGCTTCTAGGAAATACATGGTACAGATATCACACAGCCATCGTGCTGGAAATTTTGTCTGTTCCAGGGATAAAGAGTAACAACTAGGAATTCCCTTCTGCGACTGCAAATAATGTCATTCCAAAAGTGAATTTGCATACTGTGGATTGTTTCTCTCAAAATTGTTCCCAACATCAGCAAATATTAAAATAAATCTCATCATTATCATATTAAATTCCATCTTCACAAAGTATAAGAAATTAATCAGAATTAATTTTTCTCTTCTTTCATATTGAATAGTGATTGGAAAGAGGATTAGAAAAAAGTATTCAAGATTAGAATGAAAGAATTTTCCTCCAACACTGTTTTGGAATCTGCATATGAATATATTAAAGCCGACTATTAACGACTGAGAGTCGCAGTACTTTAGTTGATTCGTAGTTATTCTTGGAAAAATTCTAGATTCCAAACTGGGATTCAGATTAAATTGACAACAATTAAGCTATTCGGCTCCGACTAGTTGTTGTAACATGAGCCTTCACGTTTTACTGCCGACACACATGACAGTGAAGTGAAAACGTAACTAAAAGAGTGAAAAATAGCTGTATGTGTCAAAAAATCAGTCTGGGAACATGATCAATAGGTTCAAATCCCAAAATTCACATAATTGCAATCACAATTGATGAAACTTGAGTTCATCATAATGACATATAAGCAAAGAAGCAGTCAAAGAAATGGAAATAGAAATTGACAGGGAAAATTTTCACACTAATTTTCTGAACAAATACGAAGTAGCACAGTTGATTGCTCATGACAGATAGATATTTTGTCAAAACATCGCACCAATATCCAAAACAGTACTGTTTTCACGAGAATATGCGCCTGTGAATTATGAAACTATGATATCTGATGTAATTATGTCATGCACTTACTGAGTCTGTAAGAATGCGAAAAACAACGATTATGCAGAGGGGATATGAAGCAGTTATTGATTATAATTTAATGGGGAGACGCCCAAATGTAGAAATGGATAAAAAATGGTAAGGTTTTCAAAAAATTGAGAACGTCTTGTTTACACTGTTCTATATTTGCTTAAAATTGCTGACTGCAATAACCCATCAATAAATTTCGATTCTTCAAAGAGTCATCATTAGAGCCGGTCTAGTCTACAAAGAAATGGAGGAATCACATAATTTTTTTTTGTAAATCTACAACAATGCACATGATAAAATAAGATGAAATATTGAGAAAATACTCACACCATACAACTACAGAGGAGAAAATACGTCGAATAGATATATAAAAGAAGAAACAACTGTGAAACTATGATATAAAATGCGATCCATAATATATGAGGAAAGTTTTTGCTATCTGGATACGAGCCATGAATACGCACGACTGTGCGAAATTTTTTAAAAAAACACGATTGTACTGGAGGAAGACGTGGAAATCCTGTCACAGCGCCAAAATTTGATAGAATTCCAAGAAGCGCACTATTCTTCAAATTTCACTGATCGTTCAAACTGTTTGCTGAAGTAGATCTTTTTATTCCTAAGTTTTCTAGAAAGTCAAATGCTCTTCCATTGTTTTAATGAATAATATTTCCACGTTGTTATCAATGCTAAAATCATGTCCTGTATCTAATATATGTGATTATTTATATCAAATTATTGGAAGGATCTGGTTATGTAGAAGTTAGACTATGAACGCAAACTGATATATATATAGAAAGACTTATGAACAAAAAGCGCTGTACAGTCAGTGACTCTTGACTGGATTGGCACGAAAATGTGACACTTCTTGTAATTCCTTGCTCATGCTGCCGACCAAAACACTTTCGTAACGCCTACTCTTGTATGGGCGAAGGATAGACCCAGATATCTGCTGAGCTCAAGAGCATACTCCTTGCTACAGGCTCCCTCCTGGATCCTACAAAAACGTTCTCATAGTGGATCCAGGATATACGGGCACACAGAGTCACCTTCATCGTCTGTTGCTGCTGTTTGTGTTCTGTCAGCAGCGGTTTGGATTCCCATGTTGACACGTATCGATTTCTTCTGCAGCTATTCTGGTAAGGTCCATCTCTTCGAGGCGCAAACTTTGAACTGACTCTTTTTTGCGCGTTGCTCAGCATATGGATGTTTACCTACACCAGTTCTCCAATGACATAGATTAGCAGTGTTTGACGCTTGGCATCGGCGTAACGTTTGTTCCCGTATTGTGTCCACTCATGAAATTCCCTTCCCTTGTACATGGCACTAGAAATCTGCTTTAGGTACAGCAAAATTTCACTCAAAGATTCTTGTTGGATAAAATGCTCACAAGTATCGTCTGACGTCATCGACCGACTTCTGTTCGCAACCCTACATTAGATAAGCCAGCGTCCGACCTGAAAATTGACAGACAGCAGTGTTTGATGCGTATCTGGTTGCGAGCAGTTCATTCGCCCATTCTCTATGGTCAGACTGCAATAATATGGCCAGCTGAGTCTTCAGGTCACGATACCCTCATTTCACAAGATTCGCTTTCGGGTGATATAGAAGGGTGCATCACTGCACTGATTGCACGCCATTGTATCGAGTAACACGTTTCGGAACTCTGTAATGCAGAAAATTTTCGCCTATCAACGGCTTGGCACAGGTTGCTGCTGTGGTCTTCTTCAACGTAAAATGTTCCATCTGCCTATAGTAGGAATCACCTAGAAAAGATCCTGTCAATCATCTCTTGCGCATGTAATACAGCACCCACATTTTCAGAGTGCAAATAAATTTGAACGTTTCTCCCATCGTGTTGAGTGTTCCGCTTTACAAACTTCATGCCTAGTACTACATTCTAGCCCTGCCCAGTAGTTGTTAAGTTCAATACTGCTCATGGTTACTATGAATTTTGTCGAAAACTTCAATGGTGAAATGCTTTCTGATTTTTGTGGCTAACCGTTTGGGACAAAACCAGTGTCGTGCAGTTTTTCACCTAAGAATAAGATGTTTTCAAATAATAACTGTTTATTTATATTCCAATCATAGAGTTACTGCAATTTATTGATGGGTTATTAAGAATAATTTAAACGAAGCGTATTTATAGAAAATTGATTGAATATTAGGGGGGAACCAATGGAATTCTATTGATACTATATCACCAGAAAAAATCGTATAATCAAATTGTAGTTAAACAACTCCAAAATTATTGTTATCAATTTCATATCTTTATCTTCTTCTTTTTCAATCAGATTAACAGTGTTCTTGGATATGTCCAAAGTTTCGCATACACGTTTTCTCACTTTGATTAATGGAATGGAATGGTAACACCATTACTTGCTTCGTCTTCCATAAATCTTATCAAATTATACACAAACTCTCTACTTTGGCTATTCAAAGCCATTAGCATATAGTTATATATAATAGAACACTATTAACAATAACAATAATAACCACAGTAACAAGAAAATGTAAGAATAGAAACAAAAACAGAACAAAATCAATATAGAAACGATTATATCAAAAGAAGGGTTTCGTGCACACTGTGTACTGTTTGATATGGAGACTCACTGGATTGAATGATATATCAATTGCTTCTACATTCCAAATGGAGAAGATTGAGGTGGGAACGAATCTTGTACGATGAATAGAACTTAAGATATAACCGTGTTTATGAGTTCACTTTTGACATTTCACTTGTATCAGCCATTAACATATTACAGTGCTCTAGCGGCCAACTACCGAACTGTCATCTTCTGAAACTGCATTACCGACATACTTATAGTTTTTGTAGTGTATGATGTTGATTATTGATACAAATAATAAATTAATGTCATACAGATATAATTGAATAATTAGATATTTTTGATAGCAGAAATAAATTGATTTTGTCAACAAATTTTACTAATGCAGATTAATTTATCGATTTATGTATGCATCCAAGTCTCTCCACTAGATAACACGAAAAAAATAACCATGCCTTGATTGAATATTAAGTGTTTATTATTGCTATATAGTTGATAAGATATTTATTTATGATCTTACATAATTTATAAAAAGGGGTATGTAAAAATAACGGCGATTTATTATGATCACGTGACAATAGTCACTTTAAACACCAACACAATTATTAACTTTAGCTAGCGTACGCTAGATGGCTATTGTAAAGTTGTGTAAGCGCTCTTTAGATGGCCTTAGCTTAAATTCAAAGCTCATAAGATCTCATTAAATATATACCTATTGATTAATTTGATATTTGTATTGAGGAAATTTATTTGACGAAGTTTTTGTTGGATGACCGTACGTTTACATTCACATTTTTGCGATCTAGCAGTCTGCTAGCAGCATTGAACTGTTTATTAATAACGCAATTTGTTTTTGAGTCTTATGTTATTTCTGGTTCTGTTCTGGTGCTTTGCTTACTTTTTTACCACTATGAACGCGGTTAATAGCTTGTTTGAAGTTATGATGTTGATTAATCTCGATGATGCAGAGTTGTTATTGATGCTGCTGCAGAATGCATCTTTGCTACGAAGTGAGAGGAAATGCAAGGTTCGTGCATGTCGACGAAATTGCGTGCTTCGTCGACGTGCGAGATGGCTGCTGGGACACGCGTTTTTTTGCAAAGGATGCAGTTCATGGTATTCTGTTGCGACGGGTTCATTTTTTGAACGTGTAAGAGTGCCAGTACGAGCAATTATCTTGCTTTTTTGACATTGGGTTTGCGAAGTACATTCTGGTCCAGCTGCCATGTATTTGGGGCTGCAAAAAAAGTAGTGATACAGCAGTATCGCTATTGCCAAGATTTGTGCTCCTGGAAGCTGTTGCAAAATGATGATCTTTTTTTTTTCGGTAAGATTCATAATTTCTTCCAGTATCTGTATTATCCAATTTAATCTCTTATAGGTGGACCTGAACATCTAATTCAGATTGACGAGTCAGTTATGACAAAGAGGAAGTACAATGTAGGCCGTATTGCTCCTGCTCGATGGGTACTTGGCATTTATGATGTGACCCAAGGCCGAGGCACTATTGTATTTGTTCCTGATCATTCGGCCGCTTCACTACTATCTATTATTGAACGTCACGTGTTACCTGGGTCTGAAATCTGGACTGACCTTTGGCGTGGCTATTCTACCCTCTACACTCTTCATGGTGTTTCACCTTATATTCATCGGGTAGTAAATCATTTGAGGAATTTTGTGGATCCCAATACTGGAGTGTATATTAATCATGTTGAGGGCTACTGGGCGCAGTTGAAAGGTTATCTTCGTAGATTATCAGCACTTCAATCTCCATTTGTTGAAGAGTACGTCGACCAATTCATGTAAAGGCAATTTTATGGACCCACTTGTGCTGATCGTTTCCGACATATTTTGCAACATATGAGTCAACGATATCCATTTCATTAATTTTCTATGGTCACGCCATCATTCTTAATGGTGAAGATGTGGGACGGGAGAATTTAGTGGGTTAAAGTTCCAGACAACCTTCTACCTTTCGAGGGGTATCCGCTGCTTCCATATAATGCTAGGTGTGCATTATGCATTCTCTCCTACCCACATGAAAAAAAAAAAAAAAACAAAAAAAAAATTGTGAATAGGTTGATTAGAGGATTTAGTTGGTCGAAGGTTCCTGTGTGAGAAGTGAGTTATGGAATATGAAAAATTGATTGAAGGCGACAACTGGACTAACAACGTTAATTTTATGAACGAAGAATTACATAATAGTTATTTAGGTATTAAGATCAGTAAATACAGTTTACCGATTGAGATTGATATTTTGGAGGCCAAGCCTTGGCGAGGCTTGCAAATATTATACAAAATCGGTACTGTACCTATTGACCGTGATGCTTACAAACTTTTTTGCATGATTGGAATTTTCTTTCTCAAATTGAGTTACTACTAATGATTGTTCATTCGCTGTCAGCTGTCAAGTTTGACATTTTATTCTGAATATCCAATTACGTAATGGGAACTTATGATTTTGACGTCACTCTAGCCACCGTTAAATATAAAAGAGGCTTCAGGAGATTGTTATTCTGGCATTCTCGCGAATAAATACATGATTCAATAATGCCGAAAAATTTAAATGATAACTAAAATTATAGTACCAAATGATATGAAATTTTGTGAGACATCCAATTTGCAGATCATTTTCCACATTAGCACATCAACTGTAAGTATGTGGCGATGTATTGCAGACATGATGAGGCTTTCGCAAAATATTCAATTTTTGATATGAAAAATATAATAGCATCCTAATTGAAAGAAGGGAGCTTGCTGAAAATCAGTCAATGAACAATTATTAATCAAGAAATACTAAAAATATCACAGAATAAAATTTAATCTACCTCACGCTTGAAAAACCCTCTTGAAATATGAATAAATTCAGTATTTATATCATATATTTGGAACATTAATTGATTATTTGTTCCAGTAGAAACTTCTGACTGACAGAAAGCATTAGTAAGTCGATAATGTAGCTTTAGAAGATGTTATAGTTCGATAGTTGGCCACTAGAGCACGATGAAATGGAAATGGGTGAATAAAATTGAAACGTCAAAAGTGATCATAAAAACACAGTCATATTTCCAGTTCTATTTATCATACAATATGTTCTAGTCTCAAACTTCTCAATTTTGAATGTAGAATCGATTGGCACATCAAACTTTCCGGTAAGTGTATATATAAGGCAGTACAGTGTGTGCACTAGACCCCCAAAAGAATACCAGTGATCCACTCAAAAGTAGAAACACAAATAATTTCATCTAATTGAAAAATTTAGATTCTATACACGTGCTCTACTGATAAGAACGCTCACAAAAGAAACCTCTGCGATTGAAATTAAATGAAGAATTGGGGAAGTTTGGAGAAAATCTATGATACCTGAGAGAAGAACTGCATGGGAAGATGGAGGAAAATACAAAGAAAGTCGAACAGCAATTGGGAAAACTTAGAGAAAATTCAAAGATATAAGAGAACGTATTCGGAGATAAGTAGAGAATGTAAAGAGAAGAATTGGATGAAAAAATGAAGATTTTTGAGGAAAAATTCAAATTTGGTGCTTCATCTCCGAAAAAAGCTTCAAAAGCTGGGATAATTGAATAATCCATACCGAATCTTGACTCAACCACAAAAATACGTGTCAAATCTCCAACCTTTGATGGTCAAACACCTTGTATTAATTACCATAAATAATTCGAAGCCGCTGCTGAGGCTAATGGCTGGAATGATACTGAGGAACTTCAAGCGCTCGCAGTTGCTCTTCTAGAAGTTATTCCACCGGAAGAAGACAACAATTATGAAAATATGGTAAAGCGACTGGAGCTGTGATACGGCCATGCACACTTGGAGGAAGTGTATCACACGCAGCTGAAGAGCCGATACCAACGTCCCAGCAAGAGTTCACAGAAGTTCAAAGCTGATGTGTCACATCTAGTTCGACTCGCATATCCAACTGACCCAGATGATTTCTTGAAAAGCTGGGCTGTGAGAATATTTGTGGACGGCATCAGAGACCATGAAACGCAACAAGCCTTGCGTCTGGCGCGGCCGAAGGAGTTGGTGGAAGCATTGGCACATGCACTGGAATACGAAACGACAAGGCAGGCGTCCAGAAGCAATGCTTGTGTGCAAGAGGTTACCTGCGACTCCGATGCTACGGAAAGCTTGGAAACCCAGGTTCAGCGGTTGGTCCAGAAAGCAGTGGAAGATCCCAAGAATTCCAGACAATTTTGGCGTTGAAACTGTGAGGAAGCAGGTCGATCAAAAAGTCGAGGCAAGAAACCTCTGAAGATGCTACCCAAAGATAGCTCCAGACAAGAAAAAGGATGCCTCGCAAGAATGAAAACCACTGAACAAGACGTAGAGATAAAACCCAACTGCGACAAACTTTCAAAAGAAATATCTAGTTTAGTACCATCCAAAGGATAACAACTGAACAGCCGGCAGCGTGCAGAAGCAGAAGATCTGATATGCCGATTCCAAGAGGTGTGTGAAACCAGTAAGGGGCGAAAAGAGAGAACGAATATTATCCATCACAAAATTGACACCAGCGATGCAGGACCAATTCGACAAGGACCATGACGACTCCCAATTGCGAAGAGAGAGGACGCTGAAGCCATCATCCGAGACATGGAGCAGGACGATATTATTGAGCTCTCAAACAGTCCATGGGCCTCTTTGGTGGTACTTGTGAAGAAGAAAGACAGGTCTACACGATTTTGTGTCGACTATCGCCAGCTGAATAACGTACCAAGAAGGACAGTTATCCTCTGCCCAGGATTGATGACACCTTAGATATCCTGGCCGGGTCAAAGATCTTCTAGACCCTAGATATCAAGAGTGGATATTGGAAGGGAACGATGGATGAGGAAGACCGAGAAAATACTGCATTTACTATCGGCAGTGGATTGTGGCAATACACAGTCATGCCATTTGGTCGGTGTGATGCTCCTGCTACCTTCGAGCAACTTGTGGTGACCGCACTCAAAGGACTATCAGGAAACACTTGCTTGGTATAACTGGACGATATAATTGTGATGGAAGAATCATTTGAAGACCATTTGAAGAGTCTGGAAAAGGTATTTGAGCATTTAAAGATAGCTGGTTTCGAACTCAGTCCAAAGAAATGCCACTCATTCCAGAAACGGATGAATTATCTAAGACATATGGTCTCCAAAGAAGGGGTCGCAGTTGACGCAGAGAATATTAAGACAATTCAAGAATGGCCGGTACCTGCGGATGACCATCAGCCGCGTTGATTTCTCGGGCTTTGCACCTCATATTATTATTATTATGATCATCATTACTATTATAACGATACACTGTCCAGCAGAATAATCCAATTAAAGGACAGGAAAAAAAGGACATATGAATACAAATAAAATAAATACAAAAATGAGCTACAAATGATTGTGACGAATTAGGCCCCAAAATCCGTCACTGTTGCACATCCCGGAGCCTTCTGCTACCGCAAACATTTTTTAGTCCATCACAATTTTATTCACTTCTTGCGCACCCTGTAAAATTTGAATTCAGTAACTCTGCATCAACATACAACATCACATACCGTTTATTCATCTGTGTTCAGCTGCTTTCGATACCGTTCAATATCTTTCACATGTGGACGAATAAGGTTAGGTTTTTAAAAACACCTGGAATTAAAAGAAGTTGAGATCGTGTGATCTGTAATTATGTCTTATGTCTCACCGTAATAAAGTCCGAATGTAATCCACTGTTGTCCTGTAAATATGTTGTATATTGTATATTGTATATGGTATATTTTGTTGTTGTTTGACATTCTGCGCGACCATTGACCATCCACAAACTAGATCCGACACTTGACAGTTTCTATATTATCGACCGATTAGAAAATTATTCAGGACAATTTTAATATGAAGAAAATAAAATCAGAAAAGGATGTATTCGACAGGAGAATATTAAGAAATGTATTATTGTAATGAAATTTGTATTTGAAAAATTACTTCTTCTTTTTTCTGTATTTCTCCTTTATATTATTACTAGCGCTAATATGGATTTGATTTTGAAAACATGTTGAGTAAGGTTTCATTGAAATATGGGTATAAATAAGGCCTTCTGGCCGACTTAAGTCACTTCATTGTAAGTCAAGTCTTCTGAGCAGCCGTTCCAAGTACGCTACCAGTTCCAATACCGAGCGTCATCTTCAGAGTGTGTACCGTCCAAGTGAAGTTTTTGTGCAAAGTCCGTTAGCACAGCTGTCCGACACAATTTGTGAGTTTGTTTTGTTTTTTCTAAGTCCGTAAAAGGAACTTGGGATATTTTTGCTGTTTTGAACTTTGAATATTTTTGCTGTTTTGAACTAAGAATATTTTTGCTGTTTTTGAACTTAGAATATTTTTTGGATTATTCAAAGTAGGAGCACCGCTGAAGAAGTCTTCGTGATTTCGAAGCGTTTGATTATTTAACGTAGAAGCACCGCTGAAGGAGTCTTCGTGATTTCAAAGCGTTTGATTGATTCAACGTGGAAGCACTGCTGAAGGGGCCACCTGGTGACTTCACAGTATCGAACCGACTTAACGTAGCATCACTGCGAGGGAGCAAGTTTGATTCCACCCGCATAGAAAGTTTCTCGTCATATGCGACCGCCAGGGTCCGTAATGCGACCGCTGGTGTCGAGTGTCATGTACAACCGTCCGTCACCGTCCGCCGAAGTATCTCCGTGCAAGTGCTCTGTAAAATTATATTCATCGTCATCGTTTTGTGTAATGAATCTCATTGTGACACCTACCTCCTGATGATTATTTCTGACAACCCTGACCCTTCCCGTCTGAGCTATCCTGCCGTCCGTCATAAAAAACTGCGTCACCGACCGTATTGGCGCCCGAGCACACCGTTAGCAGTTTTCAACAGCGACGTCAAAAGTAACAATCACGCCATCAGCGAGGGTATCGTTACAAAAATGGCGCCCGAGCAGGGACTGTAAATGTCATCAGGAGCAGGGACTGTAAATGTCATCAGGAGCAGGGACTGTGAATGTCATCAGGAGCAGAGACTGTAAATGTCATAAGGAGCAGGGACCGTAAAATGATATCAGGAGCAGGCAACTTCCAGAAGATGACCTCCAAGGGATCAAGAACATTCCCGTACCGACCAGTCCACACAAAGCTTGACTCCGAGAGCGTACTTTGGAAGGCTGCAAGAAGAATAAGAAGGGGCTGCAAGCAAAGAAGTCATATATCCTGAGACGGCCATCCGACAACGCAGAAGCTTCGCTTCAGAACAGAATTTGCTCAATTTTTTGTTTCTCATAAAGTCTATTCTCAGAGCTCCGTCCATAGCTGCCGTCTACTGGAAATAATCACCGCCGACCGTTTCGCTGAAGTGGATGCCCAGATACCGCTGGGGTTCGCGCAGTACCGCTGACCGATCCATGGAAGTGAACGCTCAGATACCGCTGAGGTTCGCTCAGACCGCCGACCGTTCCGTGGACCGCCGACCGATCCGATGACTGCCTGAAGAACAGGCCCATGCTGGGGGCCCTGCTGATGTCCGCCCGTCGGCCTGACGAGCGTCTGCAGAACCCTCCGTTATCGCTGCCGCAAAAGACGCCGTCGACTTTACTGCCGCAGCCACAGGTGCTCCCTGCCAACATGATGCCGTCATTGGAGGCTAGCCTTAGGGCAGGGGCTAGTGGCATCAGGAGCCGGGAGAGGACTCCTCCAAGTATCAACCTCCCTGAGCTCTCCCTCACTCCCAGGAGAGAGACCGCACTCCTTGCGTCGCCGATTCGGACTCCGGACCGGCCAACAACACCTTGCTCACCGTTGTGGGACCTGGAGGCCCTGCTTCAGACTCCGCCGACGTCACCGGTACCCTCGGAGGACGACTATGTGCTGCTGGCCCTTCCGTTAACGCCGGGTAGGCAATTCTGAGTTGGGCAGAGGTCTAGTCCGAGGGGTGTCGTATCTCCCGTCCGTCGGCCTCCAGCAACCCCACTTGGTGTCGTGGGGATCACTCCCGTGGCAACATCGTCCGAGTCGGCTAGCGCAACCGCTATCGTATCACAGACGGGTCCGGGGAAGCCGTCAACCGTCGCACCTCCGCTGGCAACACCGACCGTTACCGAGCCGCCAGCGAGAAGGAAGCGGAAGAAGAACCCCCGCCGGAACCGTGGGCATAGGAAGCCCAATCCCAAGAGCCCCAAGTATACTCCATGGTACATACCGTACGATTTTAATAACCCCTGCAATCATTATTTCCACTATTAATTTAAAAGTTTACCGTCTGTTTATTTTGGAAAAAAGTTTACTACGTACTTTTTTCTGGAAAGTAAGGGGGGTGTGTGACGGATTAGGCCCCAAAATCCGTCACTGTTGCACATCCCGGAGCCTTCTGCTACCGCAAACATTTTTTAGTCCATCACAATTTCATTCACTTCTTGCGCAAGATTTAAATTCAGTAACTCTGCATCAACATACAACATCACATACCGTTTATTCATCTGTGTTCAGCTGCTTCCAATACCGTTTACTATCTTTCACATGTGGACGAATAAGGTTAGGTTTTTGAAAACATCTGAAATTAAAAGAAATTGAGATCGTGTGATTTGTATTTATGTCTTATGTCTCACCGTAATAAAGTCCGAATGTAACTGTTGTCCTGTAAATATGTTGTATATTGTATATTGTATATTGTATATTTTGTTGTTGTTTGACATTCTGCGCGACCGTTGACCATCCACAAACTAGATCCGACACTTGACAGTTTCTATATTATCGACCGATTAGAAAATTATTTAGGACAATTTTAATATTAAGAAAATGAAATCAGGAAAGGATGTATTCGACAGGAGAGTAATAAGAAATGTATTATTGTAATGAAATTTGTATTTGAAAAATTACTTTTTCTTTTTTCTGTATTTCTCCTTTATATTATTACTAGCGCTGATATGGATTTAATTTTAAAAACATGTTAAGAAAGGTTTCATTGAAATATGGGTATAAATAAGGTCTTCTGGCCGACTTAAGTCACTTCTTTGTAAGTCAAGTCTTCTGAGCAGCGTTCCAAGTACGCTACCAGTTCCGATACCGAGCGTCATCTTTGGAGTGTGTACCGTCCAAGTGAAGTTTTTGTGCTAAATCCGTTAGCACAGCTGTCCGACATAATTTGTGAGTTTGTCTTGTTTAAGTCCGTAAAAGGAACTTAGAATATTTTTGCTGTTTTGAACTTCGAATATTTTTGCTGTTTTGAACTAAGAATATTTCTGCTGTTTTTGACCTTAGAATATTTTTTGAATTATTTAAAGTAGAAGCACCGCTGAAGAAGTCTTCGTGATTTCGAAGCGTTTGATTATTTAACGAAGAAACACCGCTGAAGAAGTCTTCGTGATTTCGAAGCGTTTGATTATTTAACGTAGAAGCACCGCTGAAGAAGTCTTCGTGATTTCGAAGCGTTTGATTATTTAACGTAGAAGCACCGCTGAAGGAGTCTTCGTGATTTTGAAGCGTTTGATTGATTTAACGTAGAAGCACTGCTGAAGGAGCCACCTGGTGAATTCACAGTATCGAACCGACTTAACGTAGCATCACTGCGAGGGAGCAAGTTTGGTTCCACCCGCATAGAAAGTTTCCCGTCATATGCGACCGCCTGGATCCGTAATGCGACCGCTGGTGTCGAGTGTCATGTACAACCGTCCGTCACCGTCCGCCGAAGTATCTCCGTGCAAGTGTTCTGTAAAATAATGTTCATCGTTATCGTTTTGTGTAATAAATCTCATTGTGACACCAACCTCCCGATGATTATTTCTGACAACCCTAACCCTTCCCGTCTGAGCTATCCAGCCGTCCGTCATTAAAAACTGCATCATCGACCGTATTGGCGCCCGAGCACACCGTTAGCAGTTTCCAACAGCGACGTCAAAAGTAACAACCACGCCATCAGCGAGGGTATCGTTACATAATGTGAATTACCGCTCACCAATTTAATCTCACCAAATTGATAAATTGGCGTGGACGGTAACGGGAAATAACTACATTACTGAATTTGGTCTGATAAATGTGACACATACGAATGATTGATGATAAATAGAAAGCATTGGTGTGGGCATTAGGAAGATGAAAAGTTTGGGAGCTACAGGATCATCGAGTTCACCATGAATCAGTTTGCATAAATGAAATACAGCGTTATGCTCACGACGTTCAAACAGATTACAAATACCAAACATGTTTAGTGATACAGTATACGACATTGTATAATCAGGGTGGATATTGTTAATTCTGAAATAGATGAATCTTGAGAACTTTTTTTTGAACACTTTCAATTCTATTCTGATGGGCCTCGTAGAAAAGATTCCAAATTATCGAACAATATTCTAATTTATCGCGGACAAAGCAATAATACAATGAGAAAATGGATGAAATATCTTGGAATGAACGTGTATTGCGTATAATAAAACCAAGCATTCGTATAGAAAAACTGTGTACTCGATTGACATGACCAGTGAAAGCAAGTTTTGGGTCAAAAGTTATGCCCAGATCAACTATAGAAAAATATAGTGAATAATTGAACACGAACTCTGATCATTTTCTTGTATAGGACATTACGAAACATTTGTGCAGATTCAAACATATATTGTTATCCAAGCACTATTTAGATAGATTGATCAAGTCATTCTGTAAAAGTGTGGAATTTTCTAATGAAGAAATTGAATGAAATATTTTTTAATCATCGGCGAATAGAAGTTTATTGCACTGGAGGACATCAGTTATGTTATAAATAAATTGGAGAAATAAAACAGGACTCAAATTGGATCCTTAAGGTACACCAGAAGCGGAAAAAAAAAACAAGATGATTTATGGCCTAAATGTTGGACAAAAAGGGGACGGTCAGAAAGATATGAAATGAGCAGGCTGATTAAAGGTGAGGAGAATGAGAATAAGTGAGGTATACTGATTGAAATTTTGTGGTCTATTTTATCGCATGCTTTTGAGAAGTCCGTATAAACGCAATCAACCTGTCCATTTACTTCGAGAATAGATGATACAAAGTGGGTGAAGTAACATGAATTACTGGCAGTTGATCTTTTTTCAACGAAACCATGCTGGAAAAGAGAGATGAAATTCCTTACTTTGGGGGAGATTATAGAGTGAATCAGTTTTTCAAACACTTTGCTGAAGCTAGACAGGATAACGATAGGACGATAATTCTTCATATCTGCTTTATTGCTAGATTTGAGAATGGGTGTTATACGTGTCAGCTTCCACTTATGAGGAAAATAATTCGTTTTCATGGAGAGACTGAAGATATGGAAGAGAGCAGTTGATAGAGGATGATAACAATCTTTCATCAGAATATTAGGAATCAAGTCAGGGCCGCAGGACAAATCTGATTTCAACTTTTCAATAGATGAAATTATTTTATCTCTGCTAACATGATTGATGATAATAGGATCACGATTAGGAACAGAGGAAGGGACACTATTAACTGAAGGTGTGGTGTGAACAGATTGGAAATGAGACGCAAAACCTTCGGTTAGGTTATTTGAGAAGGAGTTGTTAAGATAGAACCGTCGGAAGGGAAGATATCAGGGAGTGTTGATTAAGTACGTATAGAATTAATAAACTCCCAAAAAGAGGCGGGATCATTTTTAACATTAGATCCACATCTCAGTATGTATCCATCATATGCTTTCCTGATATCACATTTTACTCTTGCCCTAATTTCCAATATGAAACACGATAATCTTGATTATTTTTGTGCTTCAAGCTCAATTTACGCAATTGCTCCTTTTGGCGTAAGTTGGTCTTGATAACAGGAATGAACCAAGGTGGAGAGCAACTTGTAAAAGATTTTTTACGCGGAACACATTTATCAAAAAAGGAATAGAGTATATCATAAAAGAAGTTGCAGGCAGAATTCACATCTACGTAATAAGAAATAATATCCCAATCAAAATTGTCAATCAAACTATACAGTTCAGCAAAATCAGCTTTTTTGAAATCATATGCGGAACCTTCATAGTTTTCAACAGTTTCTGAAGGCTTATTTCAGAAGATTTGTCTGTGGATTCGCCAATATTGCTGAGCCATTGACCAGACTGACAGAAAATAATCGCAGGTACAGCTGGGATGAAGACTACGAGGTCGCCTTCGAGCGACTGAAACTGCTCCTAGTCCAAGCACGAATCCTGAGTTACCCGAAGACAGAAGGACATTTTGTTCTGGACACAGATGCCAGCGACGTCGGTATTGGAGGAGTCCTGTCCCAATTGCAGAAGGGTCGTGAAGAGTCATCGGGTACTCTAGTTAGGTTTTGTCAGAACCAGAAAGAAACTACTGTGTTACAAGACGGAAATTGCTGACAGTAGTGGAGTACATCGAGCATTTCTACAAATATTTGTATGGCAGGAAGTTTCTGTTAAGAACTGACCACGCTGCTCTGAGATGGCTACTATAGTTCAAGAATCCTGAAGGTCAGGTCACTCGATGGATCGAAATACTTCAGGAATACGACTTCGCTATAAAACATTGAGTCCGTACAGCACATAAGAATGCTGATGCCGTATCAAGACGACCATGTCCAAAAGATTGTCATCACTGCTTCAAGGTTGAAGCTAAAGCATTTCGGACAACTGTCACTTACGATGCTTGGCAACCATAAGAGATAGAAAAGGACATGGATACCGACTCAGAGTATTCAAGAATGGAAGAAGGAACGAGCAAGACCGACATGGCAAGAGGTGGCACCATACTGCCCGACAGTTGAATCATACTGGGCGCAATGGGATTCCATAATCCTGGATGAAGGCGTCTTGAAGCGTGTCCTGGAAGATCCGGACCAAGTGTAGAGAACAGCTGATCGTTCCTAGAGGTCGAGTTCCGGAGGTCTTGAGACATCTCCATGATGAAGTGAGTGTAGGGCACATTTGGATAACGAAGACTCTGCAGAGAGTTCGTGAACAGTTTATTGGCTAAACTGCAAAGAAGACGTCAGGAAATGGTGCAGGAAATGCACTTCGTGCGCTTCAAGCAACGGACCGCAGAAGCGATCAAGAGCTCCGATGCGACAGTATAATGTCGGTAGTCCATTTGAGAAGATAGCCAACGACGTAGCAGGGCCATTTCTCGAATCAGACGTCGGAAATAAATACATTGTTGTCGTCATGGACTATTTCAGTAAATGGGCAGAAGCGTATGCCTTCTCTAATCAAGAGGCCGTTACTATTGTAGACGTCCTGTTGAAGAACTGAATCTGTCGTTTTGGCATACCTTTGGAACTCCATTCTGACCAGGGAAGAAACTTTGAATCCACACTTTTCCAAGGGTTATGCGAAGTATGGAAAGGTCGAACGGATGGATATGACCAATCACAGACACCTGGCAAAAGTTTTCACCAGAGAGACTAGGACAGATATCTCTATCTGTTCCTTTTGGCCTACCGCTCATCCGTACACTAAACAACCGGACAGATTCCAGCAAAAACTATTTTTGGACGGGAACCTCGGCTACCATGCGACCCAAAGTTCAGCTGCAAACCTGGAGAAGACCTGGCTGGCGAAGATTGTGTCATTGATTCAAGGCATCAGATAGACGGTATCCACTCCCGAGTCTGTATAAACATCCAGAATGCCAGCGACCGGATGAAAGAGACCTATGACGTCAAGGCACAAGACGAAGGTTTTCAACCAGAAGACTCTGTGTGCCTCAAAACCCAGAGCGGCGACGTGGCCTGTCTCCAAAATTACAGACATCTTGGGAGGAGCCTTACGTCATCAGAAGGATTAATGACATAATCTATGAAATCAGACGCCCTCCCAAGAGCAAATTAAGAGTGGTGCACTTTAATCGGCTAGCACCATTTGCGGGAGACAACAATGAATATCTCAAGGACGCACGTGCTTGTAAGATCCATGCGCAGGAAGATTCATTCGAGGAGTTCATGAAGACTTTTTCAAGTGGACGTCGGGCTCGATTCGGACAACTACCGAAGTGCAGCAGGATCTATTCAAAGTCCCGGCCGACTACTCCTTGGCCCATCGTGTATCAGAAGATTTCAAGATGTTGCAGGCCAATACATCAGCAGCCCACAGTGGGCAAGACCATTTGTCTGAAGGACAATACGACAAAAAAAGAACGCTATATTTGATACCTGGTAACGGAAGATAAATTTCATCACAGACAAACCTACCGTTCTATGTGAGAAACGCTCCAAAACATGCGAGGCCATCTAATGCAGAACGACATCCTTAAACTGGCAATACCAAAATTAGGCTGCAGTCTGGATGGAGTAGATTGGAAGATCGTTCAAAATATAATAGAGGTTATATTCCAGAACAGCGGATTTCAAATATTGGTCTGCTGTTTCCACCCAGCAGAACCGATCGGATCAAAAACTGTCGACTGCTACTTCTACCAAACTACTGGTTGCACAAAAGGCAGCGAGTGTCGATTCCGGCATAGACATGAAGGTGTGTTTCGGGACGAAACACTCTTAAAAAGTGAACAGTGTGACGTGCGAGAGCAAGAAAGCTCGTATGGGTGAAGCCTTCTGTTCTCGTTACGTCGCGCCGCATCGCATCACATGACCCCTCTCGATGAAAGCCTCTAGCAATATTTGAGTAGTAGAAAATTCCAGAGATAGAACATTCGTGAAATGAATATTTCTATATAAAGACAAGCCAAAGAATTGGGTAGTAGTGCGTAATGGCGAACTAGAACAGTGAATATCGAGCAGTGAAGGGAACAGTGTATATGAATAGTTGAATATAAATATCTGCGACATTGTTAGAGTTAGAATTAAGTGATGAATAAATGAACATAGTGCTGTCAGTGATATTGAGAATGATAAAACTTCTATTCCTATGTAAATTATTGAAAAGAAATTTTATTATTTTGATCAAGTAATAAAAATATCAAAGTATGAACTTTTATCCGTTGATATACTCTCTGTTAGAAATTGAGTTTAAATCCCTAACAATATTCACTGAGATCATAAGTATAGAGAGTTGAACACATTACTACTAAGGCTTTTGCTGGAAATAGACTGGCCACTCCTGCCATATGAGAATCCAAGTAATCATACTTTATCTATAGCAGACTTTTTTTTGTCTTCCTGCGATTTCATTACATCAAAAGATTCTGACGGAAGCTTTTATAGTATGGCTCCTACAACGGTGCGACCGTCATTTGTTCGATTTAATACTATTTTCCGGAATAATATTTTTTCCCCCTCTTCGCATATACAGAGTGCGCAATCTCTGATGAAATGGAGCTATCTAAATCAAAATGAAGCCTCAAGAAACTCGAAGAGCTCATCCAAAAATATAAGTGGAACTTTCTCACACAAAGCTCGAAAATTCGTCTTTATTTTCCCTATTCTTATAAATGAGATGAGCTGAAATTTTCATCCTTATCATTTGTTTCTTTTCCCTCTTCTTCTTTTAATAATATATGTCTCGTTTTCAGTCAGTCAAACGAATGAAACTTAGGTAATATTTCAACAAATACATTTGTAGGCTATGTGTTATTGATTCAATAAGAATGGATCCTGCCAGAATTGTGACAATATTTACAATGAAATTTATTGAATTCATCAATTTGGAATCGGATTTATCCAATATGATTTTCTCCTAACAATTTAAGACTAACAGTTAGTTTATTGTCGTGTATAATAAATTGGAACGAAGAGTTCCAGATCTAACTTCACTCACAAAAGTCAGAGGCTGCACGGAGCTCTAAGATAACTTGGCTACAATGATGAAGCTGCCAATCGTTCTTACTGCTATAATTTTCCCAGAAGTATATCAGTTCATATATAGTTCCTGTTTTCAACATCATGTATCATCACTCCCTACTTCATAGTTGCAGAAGTGGCTATGTGAAACGAGAATTAAACAAAACACTTTCCAAGAGAATAGTGCAGTGTTTGTTGAACTGTAACTAATGTAGGAGCGAAGAAAGCGCTTGGTATTGCAATGTTGGTAATATGTGTGAGTCCCCGAAGTTATTTTCCCAACACAGGCGGAACCAATTGAGATGTTTAACGTCTTAGAGAGAGACATTAAGGTGTTCTTGATGTTTGAAGAAGTTGATAAGATTGGGCAACAGAAGAGTAAATGTATTTCTATGCAGAATGGGAAATATCCGTTTCGTGAACTATTTCAAATAGAAAATATAAGTGGTATGAGATAAATAATATGAGTACCTTGATTACCATTGGGGATTTGAGGAGAAGCTATAATTATAATTCCACTGTGGAAAAGATTCTTCCAATTTTGTCAGGATAACTATAAAATGATAGTTATAGACTAGGAGTGCAGGTGACAAGTGAGGAATTCCGATTTTGTACCGCATGCCTACTTGAATAATGCAAATTAACTCTTTGAGGAGAAAGATACAAAAGTTATTGTCAGTTGTCTCCAGTGAGTACTAGTGTTAACCACGTGTAAATAGTGAAAATAGGAAAATAGTGAATCAACACACTCAATTACGAGTACTATCAATATTACAGGTAGAGCTCTAAAGGTATGGGAGCACCGCTCCATCCTTAACACTATTATAAATCACATCGTTATAAATTTTTCGAGCTCACCAAATAAAACACAGCATAAATCAACAGAACAGCCACCTATTAAACAATAACAAAAACAATCAAACACAAGCACCTCCTGAGTACAGGGGCGCGCACGACTAACCAAACCAGAAAGATCAGACATCTATCAACACAAAATGAGCTCCTCAAAAACAAGCTAGCAGATATCTGCATCAAATACTAAAGCCAAGTCATTCTCGGAAGTAACAAAAAATCAACCACACCAATCGCAACGTTTCCCAAAAAAGAACAAGCAATCATTATGAATGCAGTGAATACACTGAAAATGAGAGATTACATACTGTGCATAGGTAATATCATCGGACCAAAAAATATACTTTTAGCATCAAAAATCTCAAAAAACAAACTAAAGCAATGGTACACAGAATGATGAGAAAACACACTATCACATTGTTCAATGTCTGTCTCTCCATACCACACATCATCATCGAAGAAAGACTGAAAAGCACAGGACTACACCTGGTTCCACCAATATAATTCTTGAGAGTCGGAATGCAAGAAACTGATCATTCCCATGTACTCAGCTTCAGACGACAAGCCTAAATAACCACAAACACAAAAAACGAGTCACAAATACCTCTCTCCATAGCACTTAAATTCGAAGAGACAGAGTACAAAATATTTCTAAACGGAGAAGATACTTCATCTGCAATAAACAGGAACATACTAGCAATCACTGTGAAGAGGCCAATGGCGACAAAAACTCAAATAGCCGGCAATCAACAGTAGCAGCACTAGCAACGACAACAGGAACGACAACAACGAACACTAAGACACAAACATCATTAGTCGCGCAACCCGAATCAGAGGCCGTTATGAGTACAAACACAATACCGAATAAGCGACCTGCCCTGGAATCCGACACGTCATCAACATCAGAAGTAATCGATATCACAGAAACAGAACCAGACAGACCCTCCACTAGCACACCATTGAATAACAACGAGCTAGATCCAAACGAATGAAAAGTGAAACTCAAGACATCATTCAAAATCAAAGCAAATATCCACTAACCTACGAATACTTGACTAGATTCCTAGAAGACAGATTTGGAATTCCAGACCAACTATACGTCGCAAGAACATTCACCAAAGATATTGTTGGACTAATCTAAATGCTAAAGTCACTATACCCACCCCCAAACGACAGATGAATAAAAACACGCTTCACCAAAGTAATGAACACTTCAACAAGACAACTCAATGAAGAAATAAATGAGAATATTCACTCTAGTCAGGACTCACTATCAGAATGATAATTCAATGGAATAGCAATGGAATTCTTGCCCATCAGGGTGAGCTGCAAAAACTAATTGCAGACTATTCACCAGAATATATTTGTATCCAAGAAAGTAGACTGAGAGAAACACAAACAATAAACATAAGGAACTATACCGCATATAAGACCGACACACACATCTCAACGCCAGCGGAGGTGTAGCAGCCCTTATTCATTCTAGAAACCTCTCATCTCAGATACCATTAAACACCAACTTGGAAGCAGAAGCAGTAAAAACTTCAACGCCGTTCAATATTATAATATGCAATATACACCATACGCCAAGCCAAATCATGCAAGAGAACGACATAGAACACATCATAAATCAACTGCCAACTCCATTCATAATCACAGGAGACTTTAACGTTCACAATACTATATGGGGATCAAACAACATCAACACAAACGGGAAAACAATAGAAAAGATATTAAATAACAACAACCTCATACTACCCAACGACGGATCTCTAACACACTTGAGCATAAGCCCGAACACTCTCTCAGTCATCGATCTAACCCTCTGCTCTCCAATCATAGCATCAAATTTCACATGGAGCACAATCCCCTGCCTCTTCAACTCCGATCATTTTATCATCATAATGAAATCAACCATCCAACAAACCAACTCCAATATTCACCCAAACTACGCTAGATGGAAAATCGACCATACCAAATGGAACGAATTCACATTCAACGTGGAAACCGCAGATACAGATGAGATCAGTAATGTAACGCGGCGAACGTTATTATCATCTATTATTTGTTTTGTCTAATTAGTCCTACGTTGTGTTTGATTTTTGTTTTAAAAATGTGCCCAGAATTCTTTTAATTGAAGTCGTGGTTGTGCAGGGTAGAGAAATAGAAATACAACATAAATTCAGACCAACAATATAACAACAGTTTATTTTCCTCACAATAATACAAAATTTATGCAATTAGCGGTATTGTATACTTAATGGAGGGTGAGTGATGTAGACGATCAGAGGGCTCCCGGAATGAAGTCCCCGGAACGTCGGTGGAGGCTCCGGACTGGGCTCGGCTCGGTCGCCGGCTGTAGTGCGGTAGTAGTCGGACGTGCGCTGATCGAGTACGGCAGTTTGCGTACGATAGCGGCACCAAGCAGCCCACGGACGAGACAGTGGCCCCGGACTGTCCCCTTTGTCGGGTGAGGACGCCTGCGGTGAGACCCCGTAGCGGCTCGTTAGGGACGCTTCACACTCTCCTATCCCCTGGGTAGGTGGATGGCGATTTCACAAAGGATCTGTAATCAAATTAAAAGAACCTGCTCTGCAGGTAGGCTTGCGTTATAGTTTTGTTGCTATAACGACTACAGCGACTAATTATAGCGCTGTAGGTTTAATAAAGTAAAACCTGTTTATCAGGCGTACTGGTGCAATACTTTTAATAGTAATGCGGCATCGCAGGCAGTCTTGTGTCATAGTATCAGCTACAACGACTACAGCGGCCAATAAGTTTTGATGAGGGTTTGTGAGACCCTGTATAGTTGGCTTGTGAGGCCGGGCTTGTGAGGCCCCGTAGAGTTGGCTTGTGAGGCCGGGCTTGTGAGGCCCCGTAGAGTTGGCTTGTGAGGCCGAGCTTGTGAGGCCCCGTAGAGTTGGCTTGTGAGGCCGGGCTTGTGAGGCCCTATCGACGAGTTTCCTCCGAACGTGCCAGTATTCACCAAGCAGCTGGACGGAGGGTTGAGATGGCTTGTGAGGCCGTATCGACGGGTTTGCATCGTAGACGTGCCAGTATTCACCAAGCAACTGAACTACGACGGCTCCTCCGAACGTGCCAGTATTCACCAAGCAGCTGGACGGAGTTAGCTACCACAGAGCGTGCCAGTATTCACCAAGCAGCTGGACTATGGTAGATTTGACAGAGCGTGCCAGTATTCACCAAGCATCTGGACTGTCAGTGATCAAGGCCGAAACCAAGATGCCTTCCCAAGTGAAAAGCACCCCTTTTTATACTACAAAATCTCCCCCCTTGTTTTAGCGTGCAAGTGCAATCAAACATTACGTAACCAAATGTAAGACGAAAACAGCATGCTCTCTTCCGCGAAAAAGTACTTGATGTTACCAAAGATGGAAGATTAAATCTTCATGCATTAAAGAGAGATCGCTATTAATTTCTTGGAAATAGTATTGTTGGTGGTGGTTAGCATACTTTGGGGGGGTTTGTTTCTAGGATGTTGATTTGTTCTTAAATTTGTGTCAATTTGCATAATTTCGCATGCGTGTAAAAATAGAGTGAGATATACCATTCATATGTACATTAAAAGGAGCAAAGTAGCTTGACAGAGCATCCCTTCTACTTAGTGGTGGGTGTTAACATTTTAGCGTTTTTTAAAGAAAGAGTGAAAACGAATGCTATCACCACATGCTAAACTGAAAGGTTGAATCGTAGTACAAATTCTATCCCCACTTGATCTACTTGGAGAAGGAAGGAGCTATGGGAGGATTCGTTTGTCAGTCTGCGATAGTAAATACAAAGTTGAGATTTACCCCCTCTCTCGACTTGATTTGACTTAAATAATTGGCTTCTAAAACCCTATTTGAAACTTCAAATATTCAATGAATTCATTTTATGATTAAACAACTCAATCAATTTTATTATTCATTTGTATTACCCTTGTAATGTGAACAAGTATGCACCTATCCAATACCAGGGCCGTATTGGTAGATGTCTCATTATTTATTGGTTTCGAAAGGGTATCCATTCTAGCGGTTTCAATTATTGTTAATAATTATTGTTTAATCGATTAGAGACTCGAAATATTCAATATTTATTGACATCTTATTTCCCACTGGGATGGAATCACAGATGTTTTGTGTCCCGGTCAATGCCTTTGGTTTATGGTCAGCCACTTGACTAGGGATGGAGGTTACACGCTTATACTTAATTTATGACTTTCCCGACCACCCTTGTAGCTTGCTAATTTTAAAACTGTGTTTTTGTGCACTCAGGGTTGACATATTCAATGAGCTGTTAACGACATAACAGAATTTAATTTAAATAAATAGTGTTGATATTGCCAACGTCTCAGTAATATTAACGAAACAGTAGAGAACTTTACAAGAAACATCATTAAAGCCGCAGAAAACACCTTCGGAGAGAGAAAAATGGAAGATATGACAAAAATAGTATCATGATGGAACCAAGAATGCAAAATCGCCGTTAAAAACAACAAAAAAGCACTCTACTAGTATCGAAAGAACAACTCAACATAAAACCTTATCCGACCAAGGAAAACACAAGCAATACTTCGTCGAACAATACTCAATAGCAAACGAGAATCATGGAGAAAATACGTGACAACAATAACTTCCCAAACACAACCGCAAGAAGTCTGATCTACAATAAGGAGAATCAAAAACGGGAAGTCCCTTCCTCAGACAAACGCTTTAGAAATCAACGACAGAATAATCTTGGACGAACAAGAAATAGCAAATACTCCAGCAGAACACTTTCAAGAAAGCTCATCAGATGAACAATTTTCCTTGAGCTTCTTACAGTACAAAAGAATATCAGAAACCAAAGAAATACGTACAAAAAGAAAATGACCCATTGAACAAACCATTCCAGTTGCATGAACTAACCACTACGATCAACGAAATCAAAGAAGGAAGCTGCCCGGGACCAGATGGAATCCCATTTGAATTCATAAAACACCTCCCTGATGCATCGATTGAACACCTCCTGAAAATTCACAATAACATCCTGCAACAAGGCGTCTACCCAGAGACTTGGAAAGAAGTAATAGTAATACCTGTATTAAAACCAAATAAACCAAGAACAAATTCATCAAGTTATCGTCCAATAGCCCTTTCAAACACACTAGGCAAAGTCCTCCAGAAAATAATGAGCAGGAGAGTTATATGGCACCTGGAAAAAAATCAATTCCTAGCGAACTCACAAAATGGATTTAGAAAGGGACGCTCAACTATGGACAACATAATACTTCCCACATCAGACATCCAAAAGTCATTCAAACACAAACAACATTTGATAATGATATTCCTGGACATTGAAAAAGCTTATGATATGACTTGGAGATATCATATACAGAAATCTGCAAAAGAACTGAACATTGACGGCAACATATTATCAATCATAAAAAGTTTTCTGGAAAATAGAATCTTTCAAGTAAGAACCAATGGAGTCCCTCAGGGCGAAGTCTTGAGTGTTACCCTACTTTTGATAGCTATAAATAAAATGATAAAGAACATCCCGACAAACGTCAAAACAACAATATTCGCGGACGATATCATCATAAACTGCCATGGTGAAAATACAGAAAGCATCGGAGAACAATTACAACAAGCCTTAATAAGTCTGGAAACCTTCTCTGCTTCCACAGTATTTAGGTTCTCAAATAAAAAACAGACGCAGTACATTTTGGTCGCCTTCGAGATCCTCACAGATCCCCAAACTGAATCTCAATAGAACAAATATCATTTACAGAAACACGAAAACTACCCTGGGAATTATCTTTGACAATAAACTTACATGGCTCACTCACTTGACAGATTTGAAGAAAGAATGTTTCCAAAGGTTAAACCTCCTAAGAATACTGGGAAACACTGAATGGGGAGCACAAAAAAAGAGACTACTCACCATTTATAAAGCCCTAATAAGATCTAAGATTGATTACGGTAGCATAGCATACCAAACTGCTCAACAGAGAAAACTAAAAATAATAGATCCAATCTACAACCAAGGAGTTCGAATAGCCACAGGGACATTCAGGTCTAGCCCTGTTACAAGCATCATTTATGAAGCAGGAGAAACAACATCAGACACGAGACGAAAACAACTGACGACCTCCTTTATCACAAAAACAATAACTCAACCAACAAAACCAGCTTTCAATCTATTCGTCACAATAAATAACAACAGGACACAAATCTTCAACTCCACAGCAATCCAGAAACTCTCATACAACTTATTCCAAATGATTAATCTATCCTACTGTCAGATAATGCAAGACCAACTCCACAGAACGCCTCCTTGGTTATATAAAAAAGTCAATATGAACCTAACATTTCTCAACATCTAAAAAATAGTACACCAATAGAGCTCTACCACAGCATACATCCAAAAAAGAGAATATCCTGAATATGAGTTCATCTATACAGATAGTTCACAACAAAAATACAAGACTGGAGCAAGTATAATTACTTTAAGCACAACAGAGAGATTCCGATTACTGGACTCCAGCCGAAGCATTTGGCATACAAAAGCCACAGAATATGTAATAGAAAACGGATAAAACGAGTTTATGATATGTTCTGCCTTCTTAAGTGTACTGCAATCGATCAAAAATCTCTGCATCAACAACAACAAAACATACAAGACAACAAAACATAGCATCCCAACAATGGAAGTGAACAGAGCTCTTATGAATATGATCACACTTAGGAATCAAAGAAAATGAAAGAGCAGTCGCAGAAGCAAAAAAAGCATGCACAATGGAAACCATCACAAGAATGGACACACCAATAGACGATCTAAAAAGCAGAATAAAAGCAAACATAAACAAAGAATGGAGAACCGAATGGAGCTGCATCACAAATAATAAACTCCGAGACATAAAAGAAGATTCACTCAATTGGCCAACACCCGGAAGCCGCAGAAACCAAGTCATCATAACCCGATTACGAGTAGGCCACACTCGTTATACTCACGAACACCTGATGCAACGGAAAGAACCAAAACAGTGTGATTCCTGCAACGTACCGGTAACTGTACATCATATACTCACTCAATGCACAAAATACACCACACAAAGGCACAATCACAACATATCGAACATACTAGAAGAAGTACTAGCCAATAACCGCACAACCACACACAACATGATCGAATACTTAAAAAAAAAAACCTTGTTGATAAAATATAGCACTGTAAAATACTTAAGATAACAATCGATATAAAAACACAACTGTAACCAAGTGTTAGTGATCATAGTAATCGAAACACCCGAAATTATCACAATAAGAAGAAAAACAGTTATTGTTGGATGCACGCTTTTCACATATAGTGTGAACTCCATTTATAATAAAGAATAAATATGACGTGAACATCACGTGACTTACTAGTGCATCATTGGATATATATATATATATATATATATATATATATATATATATATATATATATATATATAATATGATGTAAATTTGTGTTTATATATATCATTGGAGACGTATGATCAAACACAAAATCTCATCGTTTCGGACTTAGATCTGATTTCTTGCGCGAAATTGAGAAATAAATTCCTACTGAAGTGCACTTTCGGTTCAGTCTATTGAAATGCTAGTAGGCAATTATTCGGATGCTCCAGCAGACTAGAATACCGAATTTCAATATTCTACACCTGATCGTTCCGAGTTTATGCGAAAAATTCCAGTCTGTCAAGTGGAGTGCACTTCCGGCTCGGTATATCCCAATAAAAATAGGATATGAGCATCTAAACAGTATATTCGTCCTTAATACTGAGTTCTAACAATCTACGTTTGATCGTTCTGGATTCAGGCGAAAAATTCTAAAAATGTTTCGAATGAAGTGCTTTCAGTCGATAGCAACCATAATGCAAGGTGTACAGCTAGGTATTATAAAAGTGCCTAATATAAAATTGGAATATTCTACGACTGATTGTCCAAAATTCATGCGGAAAATTCAAAAAGTCTGTCATTTGAAGTGCACTTTCGGCTCAGCCGATTGATACAAAAGTAGAAGATGACCATTAAGATGCTCCAGCAACTTCGTATGTTGAATTCCAGTATCCTACGGCTGATCATTCTGGATTTATGCGGAAAATTGAATAAAGATCTTGAGTAAAGTGCACTCCTGGTTTGGCCGATCGCAATCATAATGCAAGATGTACAATAAGATGTTATAGAAGTGCTTGATACGAAATTTCGATATGCTTTGGCTTATCATCCAATAATAGTTTCAAGTAGAGTGCACTTCTGGCTTGGCCGATTCTTACAAAAATAGCAGATAGCTAATCTGATACAACATCAAGTTCAAATACTGAATTTCAACATCCTACGGTTGATCATTCTGGATTTATTGAAAAAACTCGAAAAAAGCTTCAAGTAAAGTGCACTCCCGGTACAGACGATTAAGACCATAACGCAAGGTGCACAACAAGACCCTATACCAGTCTTGAATACAAAATTTCAACATTCTTCCTCACACCAGCTTTGAGACTTACAAGTTACGCACGCACGCACGCACGCACGCACGAACGCACGAACATACGTACCGACATCAAGTCAAAAATAGTCAAAATTGATTCAGGGATGCTCAAAACGGATATTCCCATAAAAATCTCGATAGGTGAATTTTGTCGGTTTCACAATACTCTCTTATTCTTAGTATAAGTAAGTAAAATGGGTTCTTCCATGACATTTTGCATGACTTTATGATGTGGAATAATAGTTGACAGTGATTTAGAATCTGATACTGGTGAGCATGCAATTCGCAACAGCCCGAAACACTCAAACGGGACTGTGAGCTTGTAAAAAAAGATTATGAAACTCCGTATATCAGCCATAAAACTCTTGGGAAAAAATTGGCACAAGGATGGGAAACTTCAGAGAAATCTTGTACCAACCAATTAACAAAGATCTCTCTTATATTATAATCTAGTTTCATGTAACAATAAATTCAGACTTACAGTTTCATAGTTATCAATTGGAAAGTTGGAATTATTTTATTCCAGTGCAGTATATTCTGATATTCGGTCTGAGTCTATATTGCAAGGTGCTTTCAAAAAAAAACTGTAATAAGGAAAAAAAATATATTTGGAAAGAGAAAATGGCATTTGATGAGCGAAACTTGCTCCAAATGAAATAACCAGAATGTATCTATGGTATCTCTCTTAATAATTCTTTGAGCTTAGATGAATGGCTTCGATCTCTCCGCTGATAAGGTCTCCGTACATAAAACTGGCGAAGGTTGCATGCTCATATCTTAGATATATTAGAATTTTGTGTGAATTGCTTTGATATAATTATCTTGGGGGTAGAAGCAATTATATACTAAATCGATGGGTAATGAACTATCACGGTTTCGTTTTTTCAGGCTTCAGATGACTCAGTTCACTAATGAGTTATGGATATCAGTACTAAGCTCATTGAAAACTGCAGGTAGATACACTCGGAATTATTTCTGACTATAACATCAAGGAAAATTAATATAGGTCATTTTCCCTCTTGATTGTAAAAGGAAATAGGAAGTTATGTAGGTTATCTTCTCCGTTCACCCATGTTATAAATGTGTCATCAACATACCTCATCTTCAATTTTGGTTTGTTCAATGTTATGTTAACTGCTTGGAGTTCAAATTATTTCAGATAAATGTTGGCGATCATCAGTGGTTGGGAAAAATTCATTGGTAGATCGTCATTCTGAGTGAAAGAACGATTCTGAACTTGGCAATATGTGTTACGCATAAAACACTCTGAAAGTTCAAGAAAATTCCATCGACTGTCAGTGTGGTTCTATTTCCTAAAAGGTCGTCTTTTTCTTGTTCTACTCTGATGACCTTCAGTTGCTTTGTTAATGGTACATTGATATAGATTTTCAATGTCAGAATTAAGAAAAGTATCTTGATATTGAAATTTCATAGTGCCTGAAATATCTGCGAAATATCTTAAGAATAGTGCGAGAAAATTAGTGTTGCCTAGAATAGGTTGAAAAATAAGTAATGGGGTCCTCGAATTGCTTGCCCACAGATGAATGGTGCAAGTTGTTGTTCCTCAGGTATCTATCCTCGTCAAATATTTTTACTTGTACGAAGTACGAGTAAATATTGTGAGATCGACTGAATTCACATTACTGGTCTAGAATATAGCAGTGCACTTTGCATTCTATGTGGTCTGTACCAAAAGTGCACTTTACTAAAAAATTTCTCCGACTTTTTACATAAATCCAGAATGGCTTGTCGTAGGACGTTGAAATTCAGTATTTTGAATTTAACAATTATTGTTGTTCATCTCAAGGTTATATTTGATTTTTGTATCAATCCGCTAGACCAGAAGTGCACTTTATATAAGTCTTTCCGAACGTTCTGCATAAATTCAAAACAATCAGCCGTACAATATTGGATTTTTATTTGGAGCATCCTGTAGTACACCTCGCATTATAATTGCGATCGGCTAAGCTGGAAATGCAGTTTACTGAACTTTTTTTCAATTTCTGGACGATCAGTTATAGAATCTTGGAGTTTGGAATTTGGAGCAGTTGCAGCATTCAAATATGTTTGTATTCTTAAAGCAATCTGCTGTAACGAAAGTAAACTCAATTTGACAACTTCCCCAAATTTTTGCATAAATTCGAAATTATTGGCTGTAGATTGCTTACATTCAGTATATGATATTGCTTCTGTATATCTTAATGGATTGTAACATCTGAATGATCACCTGAGATAGTTTGGCTGCAATCGATTCTGCCTTATGTCAATATCAGTGTCAACTATCAGTTATTCAGTCGTAAGGTGTACAAGTAAGTCATGAAGTATTCATATCAAGTTTTTCTATCATATATGAGTTATAAATTTTTTGTCTCTTTTGCTACAAGGATGAACACAATATTAGAGAAATGATAGCCTCTTGTTGAGAGACTCAAGTTGTTACTTCCAAAATTACAATTCATTCTTAATACATAAAAAATTGGGTCTGATCGGTTCTGCACGAATAAGTCACCAATAACAGTACTTTATGATGGTGAACAGCCATAACAGACAGAACGAATTGAGGGTTCTGGGTTTATTGCTGGATAGATGTCCATTGTATTATATGGAATCATAATTTAAGAAACATCATCCGCCCTCAGCAGACTGTTTCTTACCTAGGAACAGATAATCAGGACGATGTATGATTTAAAATACTGTAAGTCCTTAAGAATCGCATTTATTTTAAATAATTCATTAGCCTCGCCAAATCTCTTCCTATAAAGGATTGCTAAAAATAGATATAAATTTTTACCAGTGATAGGACTCGTTGAGTGTAACAGATTTTCTAGAAACTTTCAGGTGCATAATTATTGGATCCAGTCGCAGTAACAATAGAACAGTTGATTTTGTCTCGACTCATGCGAGTTGTCAACTCCTTCAAATAAACTCTGGAAAATCAAATTAGATTATTACACTAGTTTAAGCCTGTGAAAATGTCTACTTTCTCTGTCACGATCTCGCAGGCAGCTCAAGATTAGTCCAGTGAATCCATTTGGAATTATTTCTGAATCGTAATCTTTCACTGAAAATTGGATTATTATTGTAAATATCTTATCAACTTATGAATGCCCTTGCTGAAATTGATGAAAGACATCAATATAATAATTGGCTGCACCACTTGGAAAAATCGCGGTGGACCTGTACGATCAATATTTTCCGTTGATTTATTCTAGGGTTGAGCAGTTCAACTGACTTCCTGTCAGAAATTTTGTAATTAACTGCAGCACCCAAGCAAAACGCGGCAAAGCCCATGGAAGTCTTGTGCTGCCGATACATTTTCTTGTTGTATTCTAGAGTGACTCATATCAATTGATTTTTTTTGGAAACATGGGTTTTCGAGTGTGACACATCAAATTTTGTTCTTATTGCATGCAAACTCTGATCATATGATAATTGAAAACTAGCTTTCCTATCTCATCACATCTCATATCACATCTCATATCAATTGATTTTTTTTTGGAAGCATTACCCATGCATCGATTCGACTGCAATGAAAAATATGAGAAACAGAAAAATCTGCATAACAAAGTGCACGAAAAAAAGAGTTCAACTCGCAAACTTTTTTTTATATCTCTGACCTATAATTTGGAACATTCCTGACGGATGACATTTGTGATAGTAAAGCTAGTTTCAAATTATCATATGATCAGAGTTTACATGCAATAAAAACAAAATTTGATGTGTCACACTCGAAAACCCATGTTGACAAAGGATTCATTTCATTTGCCCCATTGCACTCTAGGTAAAATCATGCTGAACTGAATTGATATTATAATGATTTGGAATATTTAGTTGACGTCTGAAGATCTGAGATATGACCACTTTATTCTCAAGGAGGCATTTCGTGTCACCAAATAACAGATAGATACATGCTATCGCGGACTGTTTTTACTTACTTGTACAAAGTAACAAGTAAGTATTGTGAAACCAATTAAATCCACTTATCAAGACTTTGATGGAAATATCTGTTTTGAGCATCTCTGAATCCATTTTGACTATTTTTGGCTTGATGTCGGTACTCATGTTCGTACGTGCGTTCGTACGTAACTCGCAAATCTCAGAGCTGATCGAACCTTTAATGTTAAAATTTTGTATTTGAGACTGGTATAGGGTCTAGCTGTTCAGTTCGCATTATGGTCCAAATCATCTGTACCGAAAGTACACTTTACTCAAAACTTTTTTTGAATCTCTCTGATGAATCCAAAATGATCAACCGTAGGATGTTGAAATTCAGTATTTGGACTTGATGTTGTATCAGAATGATTATCTGCTATTTTTGTAAGAATCGGTCAGGCCAGAAGTGCACTTTACTTAAAACTTTTTTTGAATTTTTCGCATGAATATAGGATGATCCGCCATGGCATATTGAAATTTTGTATGAAGAACTTTCATAACATCTTATTGTACATCTTGCATTATGATTGCGATCATCTGAACTGGAAGTGCACTTTACTTAAGGTTTTTTTTCTATTTTCCGCCTAAATCCAGAATGATCAGCCGTAGGATACTGGAATTCAGCATTTGAAATTGCTGAAGCATCTCAATAGTCATCTTTCATTTTTATAACAATCGACTGAGCCGGAAGTGCATTTTATATGACAGACTTTTTGAATTCTCCACATAAATTCCAAACAATCAGTCGTAGAATATTTTAATTTTGTATTAGGCACTTTTATAATATCTGGTTGTACACCTTGCTTTATGATTGCTATCAACCAAACAAAAGAGCACTTTATTCGAAACATCTCTTGAATTTTCCGCAAAAATCCAGAACGATCGAACGTGGATTGTTAGAATTCAGCATTTAGGACGATTATACCGTTTAGATGCTCAAATCCTATTTTTATCAGGATCCACCGAGTCAGAAGTGCACTTTACTTGACAGTCTTCTGGAATTTTTTGCATAAATTCGAAACGATCAGGTGTAGAATATTGAAATTTGGTATTTCAGTCTGCTATAGCATTTTAATGATTGCCTACTATTTTCATAACAATAGACTGAACCGAAAGTGCACTTCGGCAGGAATTTATTTTTCAATTTTGCGCATAAAGTCAGATCTGTTGGTAGTCATAGAATTATGGAAATCAGTATTTAGAAATGTTGTAGTATGAGAATAATGGCCTTCTGTTTTCATAGCAACCGACTTGGCTGAAAGCGCATTTTACTTGACAGATTCTTAGAATCTCTCTGGTAAATCCAAAACGATTAACTGTGGAACGATTAGACTTTGTGTTTGGTTATATATATATATTCAACGATATATATATGATCAAACACAAAATCATATCGAATTAGATATGTATCCAATGATGTACAAGTAAGTCACGTGAAGTTCACATCAGTTTTTTCAGAACTTTGTGAGATAAACATTTCCACTTCATATTTTCGTATAACTCCAGCGGTTTATGCAGTGTTCACCAAAAGATCTCTTGGGTGGCAGAATTTTTGTCGACTTACTCTTGATATTAAGAGTAATACTCAGACCAATTTACACAATATCTTCATCTGTTATAGCCTATATGTTATTCTGATGTATAAGCTATAATATTGTGAAATTTCATGAAACTCATTTGGTAGTTTTCACGTGAGGAAGTACCAAACATGAATCCATCCTCACAAACTTTCACATTTATAATATTAGTATAGACTGAAATATTTGTTCAAATGTTGTAGCGGGAAAGACAAAGTTTATTTACTTTGAATACCAGAATCGATAAGAGTATTCATTTAAATGAGGATCAATTTGTTATGACCAAATGTGCATTAGAAATAAGGTATCAACTTTAATTTTATTTATAATAGATTTTTTTCCTGCTAATTGGCATTTATCAGTATATTTTGGACAATCCACACAAAATCTTCATAAATTATAGCCTATGTATTATTCTGATGTATAATCTACATTATTGTGAAACTTCAATAAAAAGACCGTGGAGTAGACCTACTGGAGGAACCACGTTGAAAAATATGCGCAAAGTACACTACCTGATAGGTGGCGTGGAAACGTGTGCATATCATGGAGAATATAACTTCAGAATAGCATTTTCTCAAAAATTGTGAATCTGAGGAGAAAAATGTTGAGATCATTTTTGCAGAAAATTGAAAGGTCTACAATTTTTGTCTGAGCTCTTTCTATCATAAAACTGGCCGTTTTGCTGAATAATTGCTTGATTCTCAATCTTCAATAACATTCTCAATTCGTTATTCTGTTTTGCATCCAAGCACGCGACAATATCATCTCCTTGGAGTTTACTCGTAACTTATTTTTCTTTTACTACGCCTAGAATTCACTTTTATATATCAAAGCATCAATGCAGGTTCATATATGCATTATTTCCTCAAGTAAAGCTAACATTCTTCGACATCATGAGGCGATACTTTTTTGTATTGGTAGTAACCTTAAAAATAGAGCAGAGCTCAAGGCTGCTCTCACGGCTTCTTTGAAAATTAGAAGTAACAGCACATATCTCATCAATGTTCCTAGCATTCTCTTCAGATTGTTGAGTACTCCAATTATTAATTCCAATCTTTTCCATTCAACAGCGCTAGAGCAATACTGGATGTAGTTTGTTTTCATAACGTTTTCTTCAATTTAGTTTCTCTGCTACTGCGCGGGCTGATGAAATCAATATTTGAACCACTTCTTGGCAATCCAGAGCTGTAAAATTTTGTATATACATGTGAGTCGAATAATAATGCGTTATGTGCTTTGTGACGTTATCATAAGTTTTATTTGGCGGACATTCAATGTTATAAAATTTTTGTTCTCTTTATATTCTTCTCAATATGGATATCAAATGAATGAATCTATTGGGTAAAATACAATGGGCTATGTGAAGTCCTTATAAATTCAATGTGGTATACAAGATCATTGTTTGCCGCAAGTAGAAATGTTGAGAAAAATTTAACAAAATATGAATCTAAGCATTGGAGTAAAAATAGACTGTTCTGGGAACTCACAAGAAAAGTGGGCGTAGTGAATCCCCAATTTGAGTAATTTACATATCATAGTGATTTATATGTGAATAGCATGAGGATAGTGTACGAATTTGATGATAAATTATCTTTATTTGTATAAACTCCATCATTTCATACATCAGCTGAACAAAACGCGCTTTAAGAAATTTCTCTGCCGATTTGAAACAATAATCTAGCTGCTTGTGTAAAGACAAGTTTTCCCGATGAATGAGCGCCTTTTTGTCGTAACTTTAGTATAGATCGGTTGTAAGTCCTATGAATCAATGCTATATACTTAATCGAGAATAATACTTTTTTGATGAGTTCGTGAGACAGAATGAATGGTATCAAAAATGCAGATCACTTGAGCGATTCACAAAAACTTCAATTTTTATACCATCATCCTAACCAAAATGGTAACTATACATATACTTCGTCCTTATTCGGACTCTCTGGTATGTTATCTCCAAAATCGGATGTAACAAAGGATTAAAGAGCTCTCTTGCTTGATGAAAAGTGGATATTATTGATCTTATCACTGTGCGGCTTAGTACGGGATGAAATCATCTCAAGTTTTCTCCCACCCGAGCTCTAGATCATGCCCTTAAAGACTTCGTGATTGTGTCTCATCACTTAAGTGACTGCTTGACTATTCTTTCAAGTTAGAGATTCTACAATATTTTTACTATGAATATACTGACTTGAACTTGTCCAACCGAGCTTCAGCAGATAATAAGAATTTTGTGCCAGAGTTTCTATCTCATTGAGTAGATGAATACCCCGCAGAAATAAAATCTACACAAGTATTTATCGATTTTCAGCCAAAGTGGACAGTTCAAAACCACTTTATTTTGTCCTGTATTTTTCATTGGTCTTATTTCAGAACACCAATTTTGTTAACTATCTTTATTAAGCTGACCTTAAGCGTAATTGAGATAAAATTTCCTGCCACAGAGCACTGGGATATAATTAACAAGAAATATAGACAAAAACATTTGGTTTCCTGATATACAAGTCGACCTTTGGCTATATTGTACTTTGAAATCATTCAATATGAAATGACAATTACTATTATTTCAGTAATACTCCGTTATAAAACAAAATGCAACTGTTTTATTCTGATATTGTTTTTTAATAACAGATATCATGAATACATTTCTCAGTCTTGATAACAATTCGTCAAGATCTATTTTATATTCCACAATATAACATACCATGATATGATATGATATTGCTCCTTAGGACTAATTCATTCGAAACTTGAGTTAAATATTCTCAAATAGTGCTTGATAGTACGACATTTCTCCTTATCTCTGCGATAGAAGAATGACGTCATCAGAATTTTAACTAAGGTTGTTCCTCTCTCTTATAAGCTACAATCACAAGATTATGGTACCCGGTACTTGGAGAATAATACTGAGTTGACTATCCGATGTGCGTGTTACTACAGGCTTAGGGTAACGTAATGTGATTTGATCGGTGTGAACTTGGGGTGGCGGTTTTCAGAGATCTAGAGTTGCAGTCCAATGATGATACGTGTGATGTTTCTATCGTAAGTCAAACAGTTCACTCGCACAAAACAAGTGTAAATGAAGTACGCAAAGGAGAAAAGAACTACTTGTGGATTGGTCTGTATATGTATAATCATTTAGTAACAGAGACCTCTAAATTACGTAGTTGGAAAGGCAAATAATCCAATTTTCCTCCACTTTTTCTTGAACATCCACGTTGATCTATCTGAAACAATTTGGAAATTATTCAGAAAATGAGTAGTTATACTAGATTGAGAAGGTACACGGAGAGAAAACCATTGTACTACGTAAAATAAATATCATATTTCTTAGTACAAATCATGATACAAAAGGGACAACAATGGAAACATTTTATAAGATACAATGTACGCATCGTAGAAATTGTATTATATTTTATTGTAAAAATTGATACAATACAAACATTGTTAAATCTAAAATATAAGATATTTTTGACGGTACAATTTGTTTTAGTAAAATTTAAAAAAAGTTTTACAATTCAAATTGTACTGTATATATATATTTTGTCTCAGTCGTACAATATGATATTATACGTCATAGGATATATTCATAAATTCTTATTGTATTGTATATGATTTATTTATTGTTGGTATGTATCAATACGTTATAAGCTTTACAATATTTTTATATAAATTTTTTATAGAGAAATATAATCAAATAACAAAAAATCTTCACTTAGATGCTAGACAATGTGGAATGAATAATCAAGTTACAATTTATAAAATTGTTACCAAACGAAAAATGTACTATACATTATTATCACTGTAACTATCGATAAACTACTTAGGACCAGTTTCACCAAACCCAGTTAAATTTATCCAGAGGTTATTTTATACGAAAACTATTGATTGTAACTATAGTTATACTAACTCAAAATAACCTCTAGATAAATTCAACTGATTTTGGTGAAACCGGGCCTAAGTAGACTAATTTGAACGCATGCTCAAGTATTCCTTACCATTCACATATGTTTTTTTTACTATGGGATGAATACTCAAGAGATCTGTCTGTAAAATATGGACACTTTGATTCGATGGCTCGACTTCATAAGCAAAAATATGTGAAAAAAAACATACTGCATGTAATTTATTGCAAACGAAAGTAACTGTGTTATTATTAATTAAAATATGAGTTACTCTTCCGAAGACTGGTAACTCATCGATGTCAATATATAAATAATACCCTGTTTTATATAAAGTGCCATAGACTTCAACCCAATTAACACTTTTCAACTTTTCTTTCGAATCCACGCCATCAGCAATAATATCATTAAGTATGACAATACTATTTTGTTTTGGAATTATGATATTCTCTGTGAAACCAATTTTATTTAAAAACCTGTTGGCCACTTTCAATTGATTCCGTACCGCAAGAGAATAACTGATATTTATCCGCGATGCTATATTATTTGCAGCTTTTTTCAATTCTTGATGCTTTGATTCAAATCGCATGCACCATAAGTTAATCAAGGGTCCCGATTTTTTCAAAACAATGGGGTAATGTATCATGTGGTGAAATTTTGGTGTCAACTTTTTATTTGATAATTGTAAATATAATTGGTTGTGTTCTGAAATCAAAGTCTCCAGTAAAATATAGTCATTTGGAGTTACGTAATGTGCCGTTATAATACTAATTATTCTCCTATGAATTATATATAAGGCCCAGAATTCATTTGATTCGGGAACTAAATCACCAAAGATGAGTCCTGCGTACCTAATTAAGCACAACATTTCTGAAGCTGACATTCTCAAAGAAAAATTTTTTAACTGTTCAATTGTTATTGAAGGTGGTTTATTTTTTACTTCAAAACCATAATCGAAATATTCTATTCTCTCATTCAATTCATTTATTGAGAATATTTTCTGTACAATTATTAGTTGATTCAATATAAATGCCAAAACTGTATTACTTACTCCTTCCAACATATCGTGCATAATATCGACAAAAATATTATCAATAACATGAAATGAATTTAATGTGTTCCATACACTATTCTCTTTGATTCCGGTTTTTGGAAAGTCATTGATTTCTACATCCTTAATATAATTTGAAATTGTTCGCATTAAATTATCATTTTGCACACAAAGTGTTGCCGATACATTCCTATCAGCTTTACAAAATCTACATGCATATCGGGCACGAAAACTTTCTGTAAAACCTAAAACCGAATGGATACCCAAGTTGTCTCCAGTGATAAGTGCAAGGTAGAACAAAATATGCATCTCTCCATCTGGTGTGTTAATAACGATACCAGTGGTCTCCAAAAATTTCAAATCTTCTATAATTTTGGAGAATATTCTCTCATTGCCAAATTGTTTCAAGTCAGTGCTATGGAATAGAGATATTAAAAATATATTGTCGAGTGATGATGAAAAATATTTTGGTATGATTGGTAGTGACATGTAAACTGCTCCCAATTTATGTATACCCGAATGTGTACCTAAAGGATTCCCGATTTCAAATTCATCAAAGTACAATATCAATGGGAATATTAGTTTTGAAGTACAATTGGAAGTTTTGTTTTTCCACATTTCACATTGAAGAATATTGCTGATTGTAGAAGTTTCTGAATTTAAAGAATTATAATAGGCAAGAATTTTTTGAAAAACATCGGGCAGTTCAAAAAATTTTTGCAATGTACGTGATATTGAAATAAATTGACCTCTAACCGAAACATGCTCCAAGATGCCTGAACTGTTTGCTTCGTATCTGTCACCAATCACGTATTGAGTAGGAGGTATAAAATGTCCAGAAGTTTCTAAATTTTTAAGTCTCATATATTCAGAATTTGTGGAACAGAATACATTTTGGATAGTTTCAATTTTATCATTGATATTTGAAGAAGTGGAACATGTACATTCATTTTTTGTTACAGTTTCGCGTAAAACATTAATTGGATATTGCATTAACTCAGTACACTTTTCAAAAATTATCTGAACCTGTTTTCTTGGTAGAGACGAATTACAATAAAAATACATTAAAAAATCGTTCAAGTTTTGTGTGAGATTTTCTTTGAACTCATTTTGGTCACTTTTTGTGGTTATATCAACATCAGTATTAATATTAGAAAATGACGTATTGATATTAGAAATTTTGGAATTTTCGTCGGAGTTTATGTTTGATTCTATTCTAGAATTATCAGCCTCAGAATGATGTTGTGATTTGAAATGTTTACGAAATGAATTGAGAGATGTAAAAATTCGATCACAATTATTTGCAATACATGGGTACGAATCGTATTCTTTACAAGCATGCACTATACGTAAATGGGATATTATTTCTCGAATTGTATGTCCATGGAATGAACATAAGGAACACTTGAGCATTGTTGAAATCAGTTTGATGACACAATAATAAAATATAATTGTCTATATATGATAATATAAGGAATAAAATTAAACTATGTTAAGTAGGTAAGATTCTCTAATCTTGCAAATAGATATTCAAGTCTGATTCGATTTGAGAAACTGCGGGATATTCTTTATCGAACTTTGTTTTTATATTAAAAATATGTAACTGTATGAATAACCATACTTGCTTCGACTCTTCGGGATATTCTGCCATCAGAGAAAAGAAGATTTTCAAACAAACATCCAAAGCCTCTAATGGAGTGTGAACTTTATATTTATGGTCATCAATAACCACGTAACATGCTTCTATTTGATCAAGTGGGCCAACAATGATAAAGAAGGGTTGCAGACTTATTCCATATTCTCTAAGCTTCTTCTTCCTCTCTTCAATTTTTGTCGAGATCTCAGCGGAATTCTAGAAATTATAAGAAACCCAATATCAAACAATGTAGGCAATACGCTGTTTCGCATCCAAAATTCATTTAAAAATATAGCCATATTGAACAAGAACAAAACGGAAAAAAATTGTTAGATAAGACAATTTGATATCTATTTGCAAATTGGATCAAATTTTTTCAAACTATGAATGAATATATAATCAAATTAAGTTGGATATTCATCTACTTACTAATATGTGAAGTACAAAAGAGTTCTGAACCTCTACTTTCGATGGACGCCAGCTCTTTTTTTTGTTTTTATTTCTCAGAGTTGTGAGTGGAAAAATGTATGGAAGAAGTTTTATCGCCGATATGTTGATATCTACAAAAAATTGGAATAAATATTGAGTCTGTGTATACATTATGCATTATTCGTTATATACCTTCACATTTATCAAGCAATCTTACTTCATTCTTCATCGCAAGTGAATGAATTGCACTTGCATATTTTGGCCATTTCTCGTACAAACAGTTCTCTTTATCTTCATACGATTTAACAAAATCCCGGATCAACTATAGATGGAACATTTCATGCATTAACTGTATTTATTCAAGAAGTAGATAATGAAAACTTTTACCAGAGTATATCCACTGGGCTGTTTCAATACTGGAAATATATTGATGTACTCATGTACTTTCATAGTTTTTAATAATTTTTTTCGAGACAAAAATGTCATCTCCCAGGATGAATTAATTTTTTCCCATGGTTCAAATGAGGTTTTTAAGAAAGTTAGGTAACCTTCTAATTCAGTGTTGTGGTCACATTCATTGTCAAGTTGATCTTCGATAGGAGATTTAACTGAAATCAACGAAATACATTCATTGCACATAAAATATTGCTATATGTGATTATCCCATTTTTACCTGGTGATCTAGACACATCAGTTCTAGTTTTTCTAGTCAAATTTACATATTTTGACCACAGTTTTCCCCTGGCCAATAGTTGAGGTGATGTGGAAGTTTTTGGTCTATAAGGTATGAAGTAAGTAGAAGATTTTTCTGTTGGAAATAACTTTACGATCTCTTCTGCAGCTTTTATGAAAGCATGAGAAGGAATTCTACAGAAAAAAAACTCGTTAAAATTCACCTAAATGTACTTTCAGTCATGCAATACCTGTTATTGGTATAAATTTTCAATAGATGATCCACAACCACCGTTGTTATTACTTTTCTACATGAGTTATCAACATTAGTCTTCAGCAGAGCAGTTCTTCCTTCAAAATTGTTCTTGAAAACAGATTCCAGTCCCTTGAAGTACAATATAAATTATTATTGAGAGAATTCATTAGTTTATATAATATAATTACTTCGGGAAAAATATCAGACGGAAGAGATGCACAATACAGGGGTGCTACTGTTGGCATAGGTGGAGGAGGCGGTGGCATCAGCTCTGCAGATTTACTTAGTAGTGTGCCGTTTTGATCCACTTCAAAATATAATTCTTCGAAATCTGCATCAGTAAGAGATAGAGTACTGGTAGTGCTATCAGATTTTTTCTCTTCAGCGTTAATCTATAAAAATATAACCGGAATAATGACGTCAAAAAAGAGAATAAACTGCTGTTTATACATTCCCCAAATTAAAGAAACTTCTATCGTAATAAAAAAGTGAAAATGAGATAAAGTGTGCAATAAATGATAATCATGAACAATTATACCACAAAATATTTGTGTTTTTTATGGAATAGTTTTTTTAACTCAAGGTTTATATAGAATTTTGTTTTATGAGACATACAATACTCTCTTGTTCTTCTCTGTATGATTTTAATTTCGCAAAAAACTTTATACGCAGACCAGTTTTCGATACTATTTTCTCTACGTCTGATTCTTGTAACAAATCGAAGGCTTCCTTGTCAATACCTTCACCTAGAATAAGAAAAATTTTGTTCCCATATCTATTTGTGCTACTTATTATCAAATAATGAATTCTAAATATAACCTTACCTTCAAACGTTGCAATAAGTTCTTGCAATTGCCAATCTTCTAGTTTGTTTCTAACAAAGTCATCCGCCATTGTGCACTGTAAACCAAATGTACTTCACCGCACTAAGTCAGAGTTGAAAATGATATAAAACGGTTTTACGCACAAGCTGGAGCTTGTCAGCACTGTTTACAATATTATATTATACCACTTGAAAAAATGTACAATGCACATTGTACAAATAAAGAGTGGGATGTAAAATGTATCAATACTCATTATATTATGTATAACGTAGAATTTTAAGAAGACTTTTGCAATATATTGTTTTAAACTGAATAAAAATTATATTGTAAAAAGATTTATTTATTAATTTCATTGTCAAGTATAAAACATTTGTTGTATGAGATAGTATAAATGATAGTACAACAAAAATATATGAAATATAAACAACCCTTTTGTACAAGGAATAATACTATATTATTAATTTCATTATTTGTATTATATGTTCTATGATACTCGTTTTTATAATAAATTTCTTATAATGCATTTCTCTCCGTGTAGAGGGCATAAAACTTGAATATTCTGGAGGAAGTAGAAATTTTGGAAGAAAACTATCAATAATTCCAAATATGATGCTCATTAATTGTTCAAACATGCGAGAATTAGTTAGACAACAGAAACATGCATAGTAGAGTTGCAGATATGGTTCCATATCCATAGTAAGATGAAACGAACTAATTCAAGAATAAATCTGGCACTCTTCATATTTGCGATAGCCTTTTTGTTCCATTCATCAAGGACTCACTATTTCTTTGTCTTATCTAATTTGGAGTGTACCAAATTCCCTCGATAAATATCAGAGTGCAATTCTGGATACATTATGTAGGAAGAATGAATAAATGAATGAGTGAATAACTCCATGTTTCACTCAAACATCTTGCAAGGTTCAAATTATATAAGTATAAACATATAATTATACATACAAAGAAGGCTTAAGTTTCAGTCTGTGCTTAAGGAATAGATAAGATATGAATATAAATATGTACTCATACATATTGTAGCGAATTTGAGTCTTTAAATTAGTCCTTTCGGCTTTACTGGTGCTTAGAATTGGAGTTATTTTACATTAAGAAGTAGAAGCGAATATATTTGTTTTCCAGAAAATTATTGGCACCTTCTAGCGTTTTTCTAGAAACGCGTAGACGTTTGCGGAGAGAACGTGGTGGGGAGAGACCAACGGTTTATATTCGCTGACTAAGCAAGGAGCATGATTGATCTTTTAGCAGAGTGACCTTATACCATGGATTGCTAGTGATAGAAATAAATTGTGTTATTTAAAATAAATCAACATTGACATAAGTAATTGAAGTTGAGTTATAGTGTAGTGAATATTAATCTTTAGTTTAAATTAGAATCAGTTATTAAAAATAGTATTAGTTATTTAATTTATTACTTTAATAAATCATAAAAATAAATATTAGTGTTTAAAATCTTTTGCTCTCTAAATCAAAATTAATAACGTTACAATTGGTGATCAGGTGTGAAGTTTTGAATTCAAATGAATAAAATGGCGTCAAAGACAGTAAAATTGAGTGAATTAAAAGTGGTTGATCTCAAAAATGAGCTAGAAGAGCGAGAATTCTAGACAACAGGAACCAAGACCGTCCTCCAACAACGTCTCCAACAAGCTTTGGAAGATGCTGGTGAGGATCCTAATGAATTTATTCCGTGTGGCATATTCAATTTCGGGAAAATGAAAAAAGAGCTGCTGCAAAATTCTAGAAAATCAGAAGAAAAGTTAATGGAAGATTCAAAAAAATCAGAAGAAAAGTTAATGGAAAATTCTAAAAAATAAGAAGAGAAATTAACTCTAGTCTCAGTCCGAGATTTCAAAATGAATACTTTTTCTCTATTTCAAATGTTCATTTGTAGGATATCTAAGCCAGAACATGCGTCTCTCAGATCTTTATCTGTCGGTCTATCTGTTTTTTTGTTCGGACTAATCTGCGAAACGGCTGGATCGATTGAGTTGAAACTTTCCACATGCAGCTAAGTAGTAGAAAGAGCACTTTCAAGGAGTCATTAGCGACCCCTAGGCGATAATTAGCAGATCTCGCGGAAGTCATTGAAAATAATCAATTGAGGTCGCAAGGGCGATTTGAAAACATTCCAATGAATAAAAATAGAATAAATTATCAACTAATCAGTATTGTAGTCAATAACACATTAAAAACAATAATCAAGCTCAAGAGGGCGATTTGGAGACATTCCTTTCGAATAAATAGATTCAAGCATTAGATGAACTTGTACTGTAGTAAGCAAGATATTCAGGTTTGTTATTTCTCAAATTAATGAGGCATTTGTCACTCCATCAAATTTTCATAATTGGTTGACTAATGGAAATGCAAACTTCCAATTTCATTCCAATATTGGTTGATATCAGAGGATTTGCGAGATCTTGAAAACTTTCTATCATACTTAAAAATAAAATTGATAATACTCATTCTATTATATTTAAGAAGCGCCTTGAGGAAGACTATTGAGTATGAATTGGGCTTTTAAAACTGTTGTATTTAAATGTCTACCGTTCAACGTTTATGAAGAAGTTCATCAGGAATTCAGTCATTATTCCACATTAGCGCCTGTATCGATGTAGGTGTTCATTTCGTAATTATTTGGAAGTTAACTGCGTGAAAATAATATCAATAAATAAATCCGATTCTCGAATTGTTGCAATAAGAATATATTCTTCGTATTTTCTGGTTATAGATGTCGGCTGAACGTCTGCAGCTCCAGCTTCACGACGAGATTCTGCAAGCTCCTGCAAAGAAGAAGCATCAAACGCCCGATTTCCATTCTGATTCTTCGGCGACTTCGTCACCTTCACAGCAACTGTCCGCACGTAGCTACAACGACGATGACAATGCAGTTCCGGCTGCTAACTACTACCTGGAAAATGGTTCCAGCAGTTCGTTTCGTGAGCACCAGGAATTGAACACACCCGAAAAAGCCTTAAATAATGGCAGCAAAAAGTTAGACGTCGCGTGGTACACGCCGTTGAGAAACATGAATAATATGTAGAAGGAAAATTTATTGGAATAAAGCTGAACAAAAAATATCGATTTCTAGATACTATTGAATTACCTCTCACGAAGACTGCCAAAAAATTTCAGCAGTTGGTGTAAAACCATTAAACGAGTTTGTACCTATTTGACAATTGGCGAATTTAGAATTAACGGCCGCAGACTGCTTTACTTATGAAGAGGCAAAAGAGTTTTGAGATCTTGAAGAACGACTGCTAGAAAATTCAAGATTGATGTGTGACACTACGTTTAGAAAAATAATTTGGTGTTACCAGAAGTGGCAGCCAATGTTTGATGACAGAAATATTGCAGCTACAGAATTTTATAATGGCGTATCAAAGATGAACTCATTTGATGGGTTAGAACCTACATGATTATTTTGGATGATTTGATGCGCGAGACAAATGATAATGCTGTTGCTATTATCACGAAAGGTAGCCATCCCCACAATATAAAAGTTTTCTATATAACACAGAATATTCTTCACCAATAGCATGACATTCCTCTCAATGCACACTATATACTTTATTTTGGGAATCCCAGAAACAGGGCTCAATTGAGTCAGATAATACCAAATTTTTCCAAGAATCTAATTTTGATGCAATATCAAGACTTCATGGATATTTTTTAATTGATATAAAACAAGATACACCTGAAAATCTTCGAATTCGTACAAACGAGTTACTGAATGAAGAACCAACTCTTGTGTATACGGCAAGAAAAGGATATACATAAATAATTATCTATTGTTATAGTTATTTGTGCACAAGATGCCGAGAGTGCTTGTTGAAAATGCATAACTTCTGGAATTTCTTCAAAATACAAAACCTGAATATCGGGAAGCTATTTTAAAATCAGCAGATAAAAATTTAATTCACTGCTTATTTGAATGTTTTCATAATACTTCAATTGCAAGAGTTCCTTTAAGCGATAAACATAAATTGAAGCTTTAACGATACAAGCAAGTGCTTTGTCAAATAGTTAATAATAAAACATCAAATAGTCATAAGAAAAAGCTGCTTATTCAGAAATGCAGTGCGATTCTACCTTTTTTATTAGCGTCAATTATATCATGTGTACTCTGTGGCCTATTTGGAACGTAAAATAGAGATTATGGAATATACAAACAAGATGGTGTTGATAGAGCTCCACATGTTTGAGAAAATCAATATGTTACAACAAAATCGACCAAATACTCTATCGCAGCTGGATCATGGAATGCAGACACTGTCAATGGCTTCCGTTGTTGAAACAAATTCCGAGCAAGTTGAAGATGAGTGAAAATATGATGAAAAATTCAAAAAAAAATATTTTTGGAACATAGTAAAGCCATTACCAAAACAATATATCACAAAAGCCACACTATTGCTTGGAAAGTTAAAAAGTAGCGGAGTCTCGTGGAATGAAGAAGGTGCTGCGAGTCTTAGAAACTCAAGAATTAGAAGCAGCAATGTGACAAATCGTGTTAATGACGTATTGAGGAGTTATAAAACTGGTAGCGACCCGGAAGGATGGCAACATTCTGCTGATATATTACGTGAAGCTAATATACCACGTGTTCTACTAGTTAACTGAAAACGAATGAATTAAATCAACAGATCAACAGCAGGCTGCAGTTTTCCTCTAGAGATATGCTCTCCACCAAATAGGCTGAGGATTGCTACAGGGAAATTGTCTCCACCAGAGGTGATGTGAAACATAAAGATGTTCAGCAAAAATTTCAAAGAAATAAATATGGCGTGACAACATTGAATGAATTATTTCAATGTGATTTGATTGACTTGAGAAACCTGGCACAATGCAATGACAATGTTAAATATGCACTGCGCGTGATTGATGTCTTCTCAAAATATGCTTATGTGAAACCATTACATTCAAAATCAGGTCGTGAAGTTGCAGCATCTTTTGAAGATATTTCCAGTGTACGTGTTCCTGTCAATATACAGAGTGATAAAGGTACAGAATTCCTAGGTTCTATTGAACAGATGTTATTCAGAGAATATGACATAAATTTCCATATTGCAAACAATCCTGATGTAACAGCAGCTGCTGTAAAACGATTCAATAAAACATTGGAAGCAAAAATGTTTAAATATTCCACTTTTGCGAGCACCGACAGGTATATTGATGTCTTGGATGATTAAATGAATAGTTACAATGACTCATATCATAGAACATTCAAAATGGCTCCATACGAAGTTTGTAAGGATAAAATTTTAAAAGTGTACAATAATATTAACGAAATTCGCTCTCAAGAAAGAAAACCTGGAAGTGCTGAGAAATTATATAAAATTGACAACCACGTTAGAATTGATAAGTATGAACATTCATTAGGAACAGGTAATCTACAAAATCGAAGTAGTGGAATATTCAGAATCACAAAAATTATTATCAGAAAACCTGTCGTGTATAAAATATGTAATTTATAAGATGAGCCTATATATGGCGTTTTTCATCATCCGGAGCCTCAACGTGTTGCATACAATCAGGAGAATAATTTTCAAATAGAGAAAGCCCTCAGAAAACGATATAAAAAAGGACAATGTGAAATTTTAGTCCAGTGAAACTATCATCCGCCCAAATTCGATTCGTGGATACCGTGTCAGACTCTTGAATGAATATGAATCATAATTCTGATGAATTTCATCTCACATTGCTGTCCAATAGTTCTGACAAACACGTCTGCAAACTTTCCCACTCAACTACCAAAAGATGTACATTTGACTGGTGAATGGTGTCTAGGATTATCTAAAATACAATATCCCTGCTAATTATCGTCAATAACTGAAGGGAATAATATGATATATTGCCCTTACAAGCTGGTTTTGCAAAGATATATGGGGCGAACACAGATGATAGATTAGCTTCATGTGTTGAAAGTCTTATAAGTGTTGGAGAATTTGAATCAATTGATAAAACTATCCTAACATATATTCACTCTCATCACTGATTCATTGATTCTGTAAAATATAGAGATATAACTCAGTTACAGCAATATATTGTTGGAGCAGTCTATGGCTTAGAGATAGAGCGCTTGACTACGACTCTATAGGAACCAAGTTCATATCGGAATTGAGTGCAGAAAATTGTTATATTTGTTTTTTCTTCTATACGGGTAACCATTTCATTGATATTATTTTCCCAAATCATCATCATTTACATTTAAGATATTTAATGTTATGTGCTAAGCATATCTTCTATTTTCATATGAATCTGCCTCATTTTGTGTGATGATGGAGGTACTTGACAACAGTACTGTCACTCTGAACAATTGTTGTGATATTACAATTTTTAAATTGATTTTTGAATTCAAATAATAGTGAATTGTGAACTTTAACTATTATTAGTTTCAAAAAATACGATCGGATTGACCGGGTAAGATAATATCAAAAGATTTACATTTCTTGCATTTCTGTTGATGTTTGAGATCTTGACATATATTCACTCTCATCATTGATTCGCTGACTCCGTAACTTTTTCATCAACATTACTTACCTGAAGCATCATCATTCGCAATTAAGTTATTTTATTCCAGTTTTCACTTTTCAACGGGCCCCTTAGAAGCCTTGCATACCACTGGTTGATTTATATTTGAAGAAAAATAAAACTTAAATTGTGGATTGTAGTACTAGATTAGACAGTGCTGATTATGAGACTATAGAATCAATCATAGTGGCATTGAACTCCAATAGAATACTTCCAGAGGATCAAGTTGAATTTAGAGTGAATGCCAGAAGCAAGAAAATAGTTTGCACATTCATGCTATCATGTTAAAATTCATTGAAATTATCATCTCGATTAAGTTTACAGCTTGGTTTCGAGTCAAACAAGAATACATTAAATTAGTCTTCAACCCACTCGACAAATATATCACTAGGCTAACCATCACAGTTATTCGTACTTAGCGATCGAATGATTGGAGATATTTTTACTAAAGTATTGCGAATTGTGACAGTTGATAACAGTCATTACATTTACGGCACTCATAGCGTTCAATTTTTTTCACAACCCCAATTCATTCCTGTTTTGAAGAGGGAATTTGAGAATGTTGAAATAGATTTGAGGACAAGTACTGGTGAGAGAGTGCCACTCCAGTACGATACGGTCAGAGTTAAACTTCATTCTAAGAAGTTATCACAATGTTAGCTTGTCATTATCACGACTATTATATAATTATCATCAATTGTGGATATATTAAGCATTATGACAATACATGATCTCATAATTTGAATTCAATCATGATATAAGTTAGAAAATTATACATTGTAAACATATGAACAATATTTTTTGAAAGTGACATGAATGTAGCCTGAACTTCATAGCATTACATTAGAATTTTGTAATTTGCAGGTAAGCTATAATGGCCATTAATCATTATGAGTTTGAAGTCTTCTAAGTTCAAACCTTGTTCGAAAAAGCGTTTGGTTTTTGAAACTCAAAATATCGATTTCGCAAATTGATACATATATTTATACAAGATTTTTTCATGTTTCGAGAGAGTTGGGTGAGAGGTCACTAGCAAATTTATTGTGATAATTGATGGAAATAGGATTTGAGCTCGTGGAAAGACGATTTAAAAACATTTCTTCGAATAAAAATAGGATCAGTTATTATAAAATCAATTTGAACGTGAGTAATATGGTTCACTATTTTTTGAAGCCATATGGTACAATTTCGTAACTCTCTGCTAGGCGGCGACGTTTTGTGTATCCACTCGAATATTTTCTTGTGCTTTCCTCAGTAAAAACATCATAACGAGAATCTTGCACAATCATTATGTCAATTGAAGTGATGATTTTATCAAGTGATCCTTTACATATCATATTTTCAATAACGTCGAAGTTAACTTCTCCCGAATTCTTGTAGTGTAACGGTAATCCTTCTACCTTACACACGCTATAAAAGCTGCCTCACCTACCATTCCAAAAGTTGAAGCTGTAATTTTGTGATCACCCCCGAAGGAGGAAGAATTGAACATTCAATCAAACCTTAAATATTCATAAAAATCTATATTTGAACATTCTTCCACATCAGCATAGATTTTTGTAGGATGGACTACAGGATATTCACCGTATTTTTTGTATATACGGGTTTAATGAGCACACATCAAAATATCTTACTGCCTCACCGGAGCTACAATAATGATTTGAAAACATTTGTGCGACCGCCAAAAAAAGCATCTTGAGGATGAAATGGAACTTTCTTATTTTCAAAATGGAGATTGCTCACAGAATTTTTCAAGTATTAATCATGTCCTCATTCCTTAAAGGAATACACACTCCCAGATAGTTACCAAATTATATCCAGAGTTCCTAATTCTTTCTCGTTCATACAGCATATTTTCGAATCTTGTTGACATTGCGTCGTTCTTATTCGGAAGTTCTACAGTCTGGTCCAAACAACGCTGACACCAATGCCAGAAGCAACCGTAGAACTCAAAAGCAGTATCAGTCTCACGACAAAAACCATCAACTTTTAAACAGTCCGCCAGAGCGCTCCTGGCCTTTCCCTGCATGCTCAATGAATGCTTCACTAGTACGCGCTTTCCACTTCAACCATTGTAGAGAAATGGTTGAATGTCTATCTGTTGCTCTGTAGCCATATCTAGGTAGGGCACCGATGATATCTGGCTCTCAAAAATCACGTCTAAAAGTTAAATTGCAGGCTGAAGCTATCGTTATGCATTCGATCAAGGGATCGAGGTTGTTAGTTCGAACAAAAGGATTCCTAAATTGTAAACAGATGCGGCGCAATATGTCTACATCAAGTACACAGTATCTAAGAATTTCAACATGCATATCAAAAACATAGTCTTCCGAAACCCTCGAATTATACCATCCTAAAGAATCTGACGTGAACATCACGTGACTAATCTGTACATTGATATATACACTAACTCATTCAATCAAGCTTTCTGTCACTTCAGATTATAATTATTATAATTTTAATAATATATCGACATGTACTTACAATTTCAAATAAAATCAAAAAATTGAGAGCAGATTATAATTGCCTACTTTATCATTTCAATTAGACAGATTGTTTTATATGGCAAATTCTAAATGGAATGTCTGCTATACGTATAAACTGCACTTCTGGCTCAGTCGATTGATACAAAAATAGTAGATAACTATTTTGATGCTACAGCAAGTTCAAACACTGAATTTCAATATGCTATGGCTGATCATTCTAGAATTATGCAAAAAAAATGAAAAAAGTTCCAAGTGAAGTGCATTTCTGGCTTGGCTGATTCATACAGAGATAGCAGGTAACCATTTTGACACAGCATTAAGTTCAAATACTGAATTCCTACATCTTACGGTAGATCATTCTGGATTTATTAGAAGAATTCGAAAAAAGTTTCAATTAAAGTGCACTTCCGGTACAGACTATTGCAACCATAATGCGAGGTGCATAACTAGATCCTATACCAGTCTCAAATACAAAATTTTAACATCATATGTTCAACCATTTTTGAAATTTGCGAAGTACGCACGTACCGACATCAAGCCGAAAATAGTCAAAATGGTTCCAGGGATGCTCAAAACAGATGCTTCCATCAAAATCTCGATAAATGAGTTTTGTCGGTACAAGTAAGTAAAAATCAGATCTCACGTCCGACTTCATAGAATCGTAGCCATACAATTCTTTCTAGGGTAACTGACAAATATAATTTTTGTTTGCGTACGTGTTGAAATGATGCAAAACAAATCCTTTAGCCGTATTTATTCTGAAAGCTTTTGGAAATGCTGCTAGCGGTAGCTAGATAAAATTTAAATTATCAATAAAGCGAATCGACTTTCTGCACCGTATCCGCATTATTTTAGCACCAGTCCGTATAATTTTGGCTCGCAATCGTCCAGCATTGTTTAACATCTCACGCAACACGAAGTATCCATCGAAGGACTTCAAATTGTGAGCAATGGCGACAACATTGGATTTCTCAGACATCTTTGCAACATACTCCAAAAGTTCTTCGACAACTTCGCAATCATGATTTTTTTTCAGAATAAATGTTGACGGACACCACACCTCACTTCGCCCGATGTCGTCACGTTCTACATGAGCCGCGCAAATATGCTGTGCGAAACAAAAATTTACTTTATGTCAAAATAAATTATCAGAAACTTTTTTTCTCTGGACTGTTTCAAAATCAAGAAATATGAATAGAAAATTTGATCAACTGAAGATTTCGTTCCTGATAATTTATTTACACTCATGAAACAGTTGAGTCGAATTTCTCTATCTGCGATGTGTACCATCGCCTTTAGATAGGTCTGCACCTGCCCTACGACATGAATCAATAGCTTGATCATGTAGCAATTTTTCATCAAGCTCAGTGAAAAATTTTTTCTTCAACAAATTCTTATCATAATTCAAATCAGAAAACTCTATTGCAACTACGAGCGCGTACGCTAAACATAAATTATCTTAATTTTTTATATGAAGAATACTTGTTTCCGCAATACTATATGCGTCAAATGATACACACTTTCCGTCTACCGATGAGAAACTTGCACCGTTAGGTAGTCTAATTGCGTCAAATCTAAGCGATAATTTGTCATTTGGGAGGAATGTCGCATTACTCTGAAAAATCATACTAATTCAATCAAATACGGTACCGGTATCCATCTCTTAAAATTTTCTTCATGGAATACAAACAAGCTTATTAGGATAGTCGTCGTTTTTGATAATCAGTTCAGCGAAATCGTTCGACTGTTTGATATAAATTCCAGTCGCCCAGCAAAAGCATTTCGAAAATATTGTACTATCAGGGAAATCTATCTTAGTTTCAATCATATGCAGATAAACTGACCTCTAAACATGTGATCGGTTCTTCTTCTTATGATATGGTGTTCAAAGAAAACAAATGGCTCTTCGACGTGAGGCTAAATTTTTTTATGAACGCTGATATTTCACCCACCACGTTCACATGTATTAGTTGGAAATCTAAATAATATTTCTAAATGTTTTTGATGAATTTCTTTCATCCTGGAAATCATCATACTAGTGATTATATCGGTCAGCTTTGGCACATTGCTATCGCCTTGAATTACACGGTTTTTGCTAGTCTTTGTAACAACCGTGGCGCTGTGAGTTGATGTTGACGCCCCGACATCAAAATTATCTATCGGGATACTCAAATCTTCAGATAATTATCAATAAATTAATGATGCAATGCTTGTAACAGATCACTCACCGCTAGTCGTATTTTTTTTCATCATATTATCATATTGCGTACTAATTGGCGGAGCACCCGTTTTCAATAACAATTTTGTCAATAATAATAAACACCGCATCGCGAATTTCATCAGGTGTACGCAGCAGTCCTCGACTGTACGAAGTCAACACGTCTCTGATTCCAATAACTCTGTGATTATTTCTTAGAACTGAAAATCAAAGTGGATATCCAAATGGAAGATCGCATACTATTACAAATTGAATTATTACTTACCAGCGTGGACGTCATGTCCCGAATCTCCAGCTGAAGATGTAACACCGCTCTTTGGCAACGCTGTGGCATCGTCAAAGATGTCATTCACACCGCTCCTCGGATCCTGAAAAAGTATTTTTTATTCTATTATTATAATTATTATCATTGAAGATAACTTCACAGCTGGAAAAGTGTGCCTATCATTCGTAGAATTTTGACTTATCATGTTATCGTACAGCTCTTCCTACTAAGAATTGCTAAAATATATATCCATAAGATTGATTGCCCCTTTGATAAGGTCCGACGTTTTTAGCAGCCCTCCATAATACAACAACAATACATCTTTGATTGTTAAATCACCCGACATCGACATTTCTCATTTCAAAAACTGAATACTTCTTCAAACGAAGTTTGAACTAGAATGACCATACACTCAAAAATAATGTTGAATTGTCACATCGTGAGATGGAAATTTGGGTACTTAATATTGTGGGGCTGCTTTCACATTTCTATTTCTGTGTAGGAATGTTCAGCAACGCAAAACATCAATTAAATGATAATCGAATGTTTCTATCTGTGCAAGAAATAATCTCTAAATGACAAACACTTATTTCGTGTATAAATTTCTCCAAAGTCGTACGTAACGCGAATAAGATAAATTTCAATGTTGATGAATATACTTTGCGGTTATCGACTTCAGACTCAACTTATCGGGTCGTGATAGCCGAAATTATACACTTATTCACTGGAATGTACTAATTTCAAATACAACAGCTTGAAAGCCGGATTCATAATCGATTATTTGATGTATAAATTTCGCCATGGTCGCACGTCATGCGGATGAAATAAATCTCAATGTTGATGAATATACTTTACGGTCATCGGTAATAGAAAAGTTCTAGAATCCCGCAAATCCAATAGTATTAAACAAAGATATTGGAATGGAATTTGAAGTTTGCATTTCCACTAGTCAACAAGTTATGAAAATATTTTGGAGTCACGAATACTTCATGAATTTAAGAGATAACAAATATGAATACTTATCTTGCTTGTCACAGTACGAGTTGATTCAATGATTGAATCTATTTATTTGAAAGGATTGTCTTCAAATCGCCCTCCTGAGCTTGATTATTGTTTTTGATATGTTGTTAACTACAATACTAATTAGTTAATACTTATTTCTATAATTCGAAAATACGGCGAACCGTTCCAAAGAAAAATAGTCAGTGCTGGAATTGACGAAGGCACACCATAGCCTCAGATTGTTTTCTGAATTGTAGAGAACTTTATCTGGAGCTTTTAGATTGTTTCCATAATTGTACATTCGTTAGTTCACTCATACAAAAAATACTCGATTTTATACACACAACAGAAAGCACAACTGAATTAGAGTTCTTGATATTTTGTTCTAGAATTACATTAGAAAAGTTTATACGCATTTGGAATATCTGGATAACGAACTCCAAATATAACTGAACTCTTCTCAGAAAGGGACACAAAACATTAATTTTTCCTCTTGTTGAGCGAGAAGAAAAGCTGTCTGTGAGAATGTCGACGGAAGTGTGTTCTTTAATTCAAGTGCAGCTCTATTGTGTGTCATAAAAATACGAGGTCTCACAATTAGCTTGCTTATCCTGTTGTTCTAATAGCTGACATGAACGACTAATTTTTGTGGTGTTACGAAATTTATATTTCTGTGTTTCCTTGTGACAAAGGGCTGGCATACTTGCTTGTTCTTCGTTATCTGAAAGAAATACTTGATGTAAATCAACTTGTCTATACAAATCTACCCAATTCAATTGATTGTAAAAACTTCAAAAAATTCATTTAATAACAAACCAATAATTATGATTAAATTCAAACTAGATTATGATAACTTTTCTCCTCAGAGAAATTCATGAGCGCGTGATTGTGATACAAAAATTGAGAACAATCTAGGAGCTTGAATTTTAGAGGTTGTCTATAATAAAACTGAGCTTCATTAGCGACCGAAGAGCTTAAGTGGCGAGTTATAATCCTGTACGACAAATTTTATTCCAAGATTCTTGAGCCCTGACATAAGAAACTATAAATATAAGATTTAATATTTCGGTTCCCTTGACTTACCTCACTACTCCTCCCATGCGATTGGGATTTTCGTATGGCTCCAAATTTTTACTCACTGAGTTCCATTTCATCAAGTATTTCTTGATATCGAACACTCAAGCTGCATTTTGAATGAAAGAGACATTAGGAGTAGTCCTTCTCTTCATGTTTTATCAAACATTGAAATCGACCAGCTTCGAATTTTCAAGAGACATATCCAGGACCGAAGAGAACTATTGAATTAGAAGAAGAAAACAATAGCTGTCATAACAAAAACCAAAAAAGCTTGATATAGAAGAGTAATGAAATACTTACCAGCAACAATATTTACATATATATATATATACATATATATATATATATATATATATATATATATATATATATATATATATATATATATATATATATATATATATATATATATATATATATAAATATATATATATATATATATATAAATATCAGATTTAATCATAGTTGATACATTGAATTATCTATGGTCAACAAAATTATGGATGAACAGCAACAGTGAGTTGAAAAATCGAAGGCCACAAGTCAACTGAATGATTCAATCAAGTTTCACAACCTTGATTGTTTATGTTTCATTGAATAGTTTAAAAGTGGGGAAAACTCTACATCTGTCTGATTGCTCGTTGAAGAGATGGCATTACGGGTTCTAAAAAGGTTTATTATTTCAGAATTTTCTAAAATATTCAGAATTCAACCTTGATTTTGTAAGTGAAGAGTTCCTAAACTATCATATTGAAAGTGCAACCTTTTTCAATAATATGACTCACAAAACAAGATAAAGAAATATTCTGTCCGATGTAACTGATAGATATGTTTGATCAATTTGACTTTAAATAATTTTTTGCACTATCTAAATTTCTTCACATGGGCAAGTGATCTCATTATCACCCAGCTTTGCATTGATAATTATAAAATCGTGTAGGTACATAATAGTATTTGATGAACCTATATATTCAGTATTCACAGACAGACTGGCAAGATGATAGAGGTTAAACGTCAAAACCGACATTGAGTAATCTAGCTACTCCATGGTATCACGTCACAAGCTGAATGATGTTGCCAAGCGCTGTCAGTTATACGAATTTTCCGTCGTCAACTGAATTGAACATAGTCGGATAGAATTAGCATATCTTAGAAAAAATTGATAACTCAAATTTTTATTTTCTTATTCGTCAGCTCATGAAGGATCAAATGACATATTCTATTCAAACAAGCTACAATATAAGGATAGCTGTCAGAAAAACAACAAAAACTATAAAAAAATTTTGCGTTTTACAAAAGAATTATGCATCTGAATGAAAAAAGTGTCATGTTGAAAGGAGTGCGCAATACAAGGACGGATCAAATAAGTTTTGCTGAACTTTGATTGCAAGAAATCGTAGTTTTTTGTAATTTTTTCAAAAACTCATAACTTGCGTTGTATTTGTTATTAGGACTTGAAATTTTGACACAATATAGGCTTGGTAGCTGTAAACATATGCTTAGAATTTCCAGAAGATTGACTGTGAGATATTCGAGGAATGTTGGAAAAACTCAAGTGAGATCCTTTTCCGAATTTTCAACCGTAAAATGTTGAAACTCAGTATTTGAACTTGATGCTGGATCAAAATGGTGATTTGCTATTTTTGTATGAGTCGGCTAAGCCAGAAGTGCACTTTAATGGTTTTTTTTTAATTTTTTGCATAAATCTAGAGTGATCAGCCTTAACATATTGAAATTTAGTGTTTGAACTTGTTGTAGCATCAAATTGTTATCTACTATTTCTGTATCAATCGGCCAAGTCGGAAGTGCAGCTTATGAGTATGACAGACATTCAAATTTTGCCTCATAAAACAGTCAGTTTAATTGAAATTATAAGGTGAGCAATGATAATAATCTGTTGTCAATTTCCTAATTCTGTTTAAAATTTCACATGTGAAGATATCTCCCCCTGAATTTCATTTCGTAAGCATGAGAAAAGCGACAAAATTAGAGCAGAACATGCTTTTTCATACAAGTTCAAAATTAATTTTCAATATGTTGGTCACACGGTCCAGCTTTAGTTTCAGCAACATTGAACTCTAAATATACATACTCATCGAACTTGATATCGATATGTATGTACGTATGTATGTGTGCCTGTGCGTAACTCCCAAATCCCAGAATTCCTCAAACGTATAATGCTGAAATTTTATATAAAAGACTGGTATAGGATCTAGAATATTGATGTGCACCTCGCATTATGGTTGCAATCGTCTGTACTGGAAGTGCACTTTACCTTATACTTTTTTTGAAGTTTCCACATGAATCTAGAATGATTAGCCGTAGAATACTGGAAATCAGTATTTGAAATTGCTGCATCCAAATGATCATCTCCTATCTTCATTCCAATCGACCAAGCCGGAAGTGCACTTCATAGCACAGACTCTTTGAATTTTTCTTACCAATTTAGAATATTTGAGAATATTGAGATTTTGTTTTAAGCGCTTTAAGTTTACTCAAAACATTTTCTAATTTCCCGCATATATCCGGAACGATTGAACGTAGAATATTAGAATACAGTATTCGAGATGATAGTACTGTCTACATGCTCATACCGTATTTTCATCGATATCGACTGAGCCGAAGGTTCACTGTTTTTGACGATCGTGGAATTTTGTGCATAAACTCAGAACTATTGGTCATAAAATTCTGGAAATCATTATTTAGGATTGTTGTAGCATATGAATGATGACCTACTGTTTCCATAGCAACCGACTAGCCGTGGAATGATGACATGTTGTGTTTGATTATATATATCCAATGATGTACAAATGAGCCACGTGATGTCCACATCAGATTTTTTGGATATATTGTTGAACTACATAATATCCAAATCATAGGACTTTCCCAAATATCAATTTTTGTAGCAAGCAGCTTGGAACAAGTTCATAGATCCATGTCCATTCTGTAAAACAAGACAATTATTTCAATAACACCTCAATCAAATTCTATGAATCTTTGTAAGAAAAGCTGCCGAGCTCAGTACATGATACAAAATAAATGTTCATAGGGCAGAAAAACTACTAACCTCAGAAATGCTCTATATTTTGTCACGTTATTCATTTTAGTTCAGGTAGCAAAATTACTAAACACTACTATTTACTTTCATGATTCATTAAAATAATGAATTAGATAACTGACACTATTTCTAATATATAATTTCAATCCCTACTGAAGATTATCACACTATACTATAACTTAACCCCAATTATTCATGTCAATATTGATTAATTTTGAATAACACAATCAATTTCAACCATTAGCGGTCTATATTATAGGGTCTCTTAGCCAAAATTGATATTCTCCTCGTTAAGTCAGTCATATATATATATATATATATATATATATATATATATATATATATATATATATATATATATATATATATATATATATATATATATATATATATATATATATATATATATATATATATATATATATATATATATATATATATATATATATATATATATATATATATATATATATATATATATATATATATATATATATATATATATATATATATATATATTATATCTCATTTATTTCATTTACTCAAGCTTTCACCAATAATTTAAACAATAAGACGGTTAAATTATATATATATTTTTTTTTCTGTATAATCTGTTCAATTCCTATTATGTACTTTTTCTTGTGGTTCGTGATTATGGAGTATCTATAAGTCGAAGAAGTTTCTTATTCATGTCATCATCATTCATACTATGTGATGCTATTTATGATGGGTCTCGCTGGAGCTGCTGTCGATCGGTAATGCTCGGGCGTCAATACAGTGCAGCTCTTTGGCGATGTTGGTGCTGGGTAGCTAGCGGGATGAGAAAGGGTTGGTCGATGAAAAAACTGAAACGGATAGTTGGGACAAACAGTATTTATTGAACACACAGAAACAAATAGACAACGGTTTGAAACGGAACGGATAAGAAAACATACATGGCAGCCAAATGAGGATGAAGCAAAGCAGGATTCCGGTAACCCACGTTACGGGAGCCACTTAAAAGGGGTTTCTGGTAGCTCACGTTACGAGGGTCTCTCAAAAAGAGGTTTCCTGTAATCCACGTTACAGGAGTCATTCGAACAGAGGTTTCTGGTAACCCACGTTACGGGGGCCACTCAAAAGAGGGTTTCTAGTAACCCACGTTACATGGGTTACTCGAACGGAGGTTTCTAGTAACCCACGTTAAGTAGGCCACTCCAAAAGGGGTTTCTTGTAATCCACATTACGGGAGTCACTCGAACGGAGGTTCCTTGAGACTCACGTTGCGGGGGTCACTTCAACGGAGGTTGCTGGTAACTCACGTTACGGGGCCACTCAGACGGATGAGGTTCACCTTCGGTATGGCTCGGACGTCGGTTGTTCGGATAACTCCGCTAGATGATTCACTGGACTGAAGTCTCAGAATAGAGTCATTTACTGTTTGATTCAGGGCTGTATTCATACCCTGATCTTGATAAATCCTTACTGAGGAGGTTTACTTAGGTACTTTCTGATTTGACTGAACTTTGTCAGCGTTGAAATCATCCGTCGAATGAAATACATGTTTTTGATAGTAATACATCATTTACAAATTATATCCACTACACTCTCTTCCTTAAACATATTCTATCTGAATTTGAATATAAATATCATAGTTTCTCAATAACTTGTTAGATGGTGACTGGTATTATAGCTCTTTCTCGAAATATTTTGACTGACAACAAACGCAGGTAAACAAAAGGATGAACAAACGGATCTTTGACAGGCAGAACAAAACTTCTCAAAATAAACAAAGAGCGCTAAATTGCTGAAAGGTAAGTCAGATTTCAATTTGAACTATAGTACGGTCTTACCTAATGTTATTCTTTTCTTGATCCGGCATCCCATATCACGATGTGAGATTTGCAATTCAACCTCGAATGACTATCGTTGTAGAAATTCGAATAGAACCTTAACTGGAGTTTCATACGGAACGGAGAGTCTCTGCACGGCGCTGAGTTGATTATTATTGCAATACGGATGTGATATGGTCGGTTATTTCGCAGAAATTAACTTCTGTTCTTGATGTTGTGACTTCATCAGCAACTTGAGGAAGTTAACAGGATGAACTTGTGAAGATCTAACAGATGAAGCAGAATTACGGTTAAAAAGGCCAAGTGATTTGAACTGTAGTGATGACAAGTTGAATAAAGTGATGACTTTTTAGTATGGTATTTCATATTAGAAAAATTGTAGATATACTTCAGAACAAAGACTGATTCGTCACATCTTCTCCTTACTTCACAGTGAATATTTTGCATTTGGAAATTTTTATTTGAAAAGAAAATTTTGCCAAACCACATTCATGGTTGGTAGGAAAAGAGGGAAACTCGCCGTTGATTGCAACGGCGACGCTTGTTAAGTCGTTTCCGGGAGACGATGCCTTCCACGGGGATTGGAACGTTGGCCCATAGGATTCACCCTCCTTCACGAGGCACCGGCTGGAGCACATAGCTGGGCTTTGCGGTATGGATGGTGGCGGTGTTTCCTGGATAGTTAATGGCGTGATGCCCTCGATGGCGGCTGAGATCCTGGCTGCAGGCGGACGAGTAGAATGACGGTGCCTCATACTTATTTTCTGCGTACTACCCGGCCTGTGAGAATTAAGAGTCGGCGGACAGACCGATAGCGGCAACAGGAACACGAAGGTGGGATGAAGTGGCGTCGGAATCTGAAACGGAGCAGTCAGGTTCACTAGCAAAGTACGGGGGGTAGTAGCCTGGGTCGGTGGTGACAACGACCAGAAAACAGCCCGATCTAGAGCCGTCAGGAGTCCTGGTGACGAGAGGTGCAGGACAACAGGACTTGTCATCAGGCCCTCAATGCCTCCAGCCCCTGCTCTGGGGCTGAGCTTCAGCAGCGGCATCGATTTGCTGACAGAGGACACCTGTGGCTTCGGTGAAATGGAAGACGGCGTATGAATGGGCAGCGATGACCAAGGATTCTGCCCTTGCACGTCTGGCCGGCGGGCTGTCATCATGAGGGTCCCAATCACTTAACGGATCTTCTTTCCTTGGCCTGGCTCCTCGGACGACTTGGAGGCCTCTTCGCAGCGTCCCGGAAGGCCTCGAGCAGCCTAGATGGGCGCCAATTTGTGACACCACTTATTGTGCGTCTCACTGCAGCTACTGTCGGTCGGTAATGCTCGAGCGACAATACGGTGCAGCTCTTTGGCAATGTTGGTGCTGAGTAGCTAGCGGGACGGGAAAGAGTCTGTCGATGGAAAATCTGAAACGTATAGTTAGGACAAACGGTCTTTATTCAACACAAAAACAAATATACAACGGTTCAGAACAAAACGAATGAGAAAACATACACGGTAGCAGAATCAAAACACAGTACTGTCAGAAACAGAATTTCAGTGGCCCATGTTATGCAGGCCACTCAAAAGATGTTTCTGATAACCTACATTACAGGGACCACTCAAAGAAGGGTTTCTGGTAACCTACATTACAGGGAATCACTCAAACAGAGGTTTTTAGTAACCCACGTTACGGAGGTCACTCAAGAAGATGTTTATTCTAATCCACATTACAGGAATCACTCAAACGGAAGTTTCTGGTAACTCACGTTACGGGGGCCACTCAAAAAGAGATTTCTAGAAGCCCACGTTACAGGGGTCACCCAAACGTTGGTTTTTTGTGACTCACGTTGCGGGGGTCACTCGAACGGAGGTTGCTGGTAACTCACGTTACGGATGTCACTTAAACGAAAGGTTCCTGGTAGCCTACGTTACGGGGACCACTTGGACAGATGGGGCTCACTTACAGTACGTTTCGGACGTCAGTTGTACAGATAATTCTGCTAGATGATTCACTAGGCTCAAGTCTCAGGATAGAGTCATTTACTGTTCGATTTTAAGTTGTATTCATACCCCGATTTCAATGAATCCTCACTGAGCAGATCTACTCTGGTACTGTAATAGATATATGTTGAATAGAATACATATTTTGGAAAGTGATAAATCATTCACAAATCATATTCAAAACATTTTGTCCCTTGAATATATTTTATTTGAATTTTGAACATAAATCCTTGTTTTCCAATTCCTCGCTAGTTGGTGAGTGGTATTATGGCTCTTTATTGAAATATTCAGACCAACAACAAACGCAGGTAAACAGAAGGATAAACATACGTAGCTTTGACAGGCAGAACAAAAGTTCTCAAAATAAACAGAGAATGATAAATTGCTAAATGGTCAGTTACATTTCAATTCAAACTATAGTACGGTCCCATCTAATGTTATTCTTTTCTTGATTTGGCATCTCATATCACCTTGTGAGATTTGCAATTCAACCTCAAATGATTTTTGTTGTAGAAATTCAAATAAAACCTAAACTGGGGTTTCATACGGCACGGAAAATCTCTACACTGGGTCACTTCTCATTTCAATACAGATGTGATATGGACTGTTATTCTGCAGAAATTAACTTGGATCGGTTCCTAATGTTGTGACTTTATTAGCAACTTGAGGAAGTTGACAGGACGAACATGTCAAGATCAAACAGATGATACAGAATTACGGGTAGAAAGGTTAAGTGAGCTGAGCTGTAGTCATGGCAAGTTAAATTAAGTGATGACTTCTTAGTACGGTTATTGATATTTGAAAAATTGTAGATTATACTTCAAAATGAAGACTGCTTCGTCACAACTGGACGAATGATCCATGTTTTGATCCTTGACAGTGTTCATACTACCAAATGGATATTCATCAGAACCTGGATATTTCAGTTTAGCAATCAATAGTTCAGGGCTAATGGTATCGAACGCGTTGCTGAAATCCAAAAGAACGAGGAGCACCATTTCTTTATTGTCGATGCGCTGGAGGATATCATCAGTGATCTCAAACAGTGCCGTAATTGTACTAAATCCATGTCTGAAGCCTGACTGAATGTCCGGAATTATTCTCCAATTTTCAACATAGCTAGAAACCTATGCGAAGATTACAGTTTCAAGATTCTTCGATAATAAAGGAAGGATACTAATAGGATGCAAATCATCGTAAAATGTGGGTATGTTACATTCGAGAATAGGAATTATAGTTGTAATCATCCATAGGTCAAGAAAGGTGGAAGTTCAAATTTGTGATAAATAATGTTTACACTGCAGGTAGTGAGCGTATGGTCCGATATACCATGTACGTCGAAGTTGGAGACCTCTGAACATAGTCCGACGCAAGAAGTTACAATTATATCAATAAGGGTCTCAGAAATATTAGTAACAAGCGTTGCTTCAGTAACAATTTGAGCTGTTCAAGAAGGGTATTGAACATCTTGACTGCATTATTATTTGAGTTCAGTAGGTTAATATCAACATCTCCGAGGCAAATTAAGTGGTCAACTTGAGAAAATATGAGACTTAGAGAGTTTTCTGAATTGGTAATTGAATCAGGAACATTGCCAGCAGGTAGCCTATATAAAGTACTGAAGGCAATAAGTTTATTATTTATTCTAATAGTTAACCAGCACTGCTCAAGCGATGTACTATTTGAGTAACAATAAGGAGTAATATATGCCGTGAAACAAGCTTGTAAATACATAGCCACTTCACCATCCCTCCCAGTTCTATCGCTTCTGAACAGCGAATAATTAGAAATATTAAACTTATTAATGTCGTCAGCATCAATCAACCATGTTCCACTAACACCTAGGATATAAAATTCATGTTCCAGTGAGACATCTCCAAATTCTAAGTAACAACTAGATAAAGAACGAGCATTCAAATGACCCATTTTCAACATCAATTCAAGATAATTGTATAAACAAGGTAACAATTAACAAAACTAGAAAATAGAAGAAATAGTTATATAATTGATGGATAAAAATGGAACTTAATTACAGAAACTAAAATACAAGAGAACAGAAAAAAGACAAGCCAGTTTGTGAGTGCGCGCAATGAGGTAGATATTCCAAACATAGTGCCGAATATCTGCTGTATCAATAATTCGTCAATAGTCACTGCACATCCGACTCAACTGACAGAGAGTGGAATTAGAATGATCACGTGAATAATTAGACAGAGTGTGAGACAAAGATAATGCTTGAGAGACGTTGATATCAGTCAAACAAGCTGCAAAATGTTTGGGTATGATACATTTAGGTTATTGTACTGCTTCATTGGAGAAACTTTGTAAATTTCACCGCCGATTTTTATATGAATAACTCCATCGCGAGACCAGGTATTTCTTAAAACAAAACTACGTTTAGCACCATTAATAATGTCTAGCCTATTCTTGGTTAGGTCTTCTTCAATAGTGATCCCGGTGTTTTCTAATTTGCTTTAATTCAGCACGATCATTATATCGAGCAAACTTAACAATTGAAGCACGATAATTATCTTGCTGGGGCTTTTTCAATCGATGACAGCGGTCGATAGCAGCAGCGTATGTGACGTGGTCTGGAGACAGTTCCTCCTGATGTACTGATGCTGCCTATCGAGTTCATCGAACAGCTTTTCTATTTTCTTATCCCTGGTTTTAATTTGTGTTTCAAGGACGTTGCACTTCTTAGTTAGAGCCTCGAAGCCTCCAACAGTAAGATTTCAGTTTTCTCAGACACTGCTTGGGCGATTTTGTCAGAAAATTGCTTACTAGTAGCTAAATCGTCTAATGTTAGTTTGACGACAGCAGAAATTTCCTCTTCTTGAGTTTGGAGACGCGTAGACATTATCGGATGAAAGCGAGAATAGTTTGAGAACATGAATGACTTAGCGCGCACATAAGAACACGTCTACTCACTTCGACAGCACATTGACATAAGATGTGTCCAGATTTGACATAAACGTGGAATAAAATGGGATGAGATACTCTGTTCTTTCTATTGAATTCTCATATTGAAGTCTCATTTCATATTACAGACAAACCATGGACTTATATTATGAAAAATTTTAGCTTATCCAATAGTATCATTTCTTTCATGTAAATTCTAAATTTGAAACATGATTTCTTTCCCAGCGTTATGAAAACTCAAATAAACCAGTTGCGTCAGAGTATGCAATATATTCTCTTGATAGGTTGTCGATATAAATTATGAAAAGAAGAGGCTCTAAAAGCTTTTCTCGAGGTACACCTGTTCTAATTTATGTAGTATGGCTCTTTACATTGTGAATTCGAGTTCTCTCATATCTTTTCATCAGGTAGCTATGCATCAAAGCAAACACCAACTCTTTCTTATTATTCAAGCTGTATTTTATGATTAACTGTGTCAAAAGCATCTTGTAGATGAATGAATGTTGGAATATCTCTTGTAAATAATACTCAAGTTTACCAAGATGTACTGTGACGAATCCTTTCTTCAAGGTCTTGCCCCATTTATAAATCCTAGAGCCTTCAGCTACTGTCGTTCATCTTGAGGTTAATCACAACTAGTTCTCATTTCTTGCTTGCCCTGTGAATTTTGAAGAACTGTAGTTCTGTTTAAACACATACACCACTCACTGTAGCGTCATCAGCCATCAGTATGAAAAGATACCTTTCAATATTCAATAGCATGTGATTGAATATAGATTATGATCTGTGAGTTTCCTAAAATACAACTCTTCAATTGTATGATCTGTGTCTATGTCATGTACTCAATAAAAATGTATCCGACCGTGTTTTTGTGGAATATTCTGTGTATTTTTGTTCCTAGTTTTGTCAACCGTGACTTTAACTTTGACATAACAAATAAAGATTTGACGTTTGACATTTTCGTCCCTACCGACTAATGAGTGAACTACCAACGTGAACAAATAATTCCAGTGTAATATAATTTGTATGTTTTAAATGTTTTTGGAATGAAATGTAACCGTTGAAGATACTCACCAAAGCAGGAGAATAGGTACTAGAATTTGTTGTTGAAAAGTTAGTAGTTTTGGAAATGATTTCCAAGAAGTACAGAATACAGGAGGCTCAACGATGAGGCAAAAAAGAGATGCAGCAAATCGTTAAATCTATTATATAATAACAGCAAGTATAGTGCCTAGTATATATAAATATTTTTTCCGGATAGGTAGCTATCAAAGTCTCTGAGATATAGAATTTGCATGCTGATTTTATACGTGAGCACTACAGAATTACAGACAATATATCAATTAAGACAGGAAATTTTACGGAAGTCTTCATATCAGTGATGTCGAGTAGAAACAAAGAGATGATCATCTATCAAAATTGATTGACGTAGTCGTTCTGCAAGAAGCTTCTAGTTCCCAAAGAACCAAATATAGACATTTCAAACATGTAGATACCGATTACCAAAAGTTGAGGAAATCATTAAGAAATTTTTCTCGTTTTCTCTTCTTTAACACTTCATTATTGGATCACTCATTCAAATTAAAACTATATTATTGGTTGTATGATCCAATCGATTCCGGAATATTTCATATGTTTATGACATTCTACTCAGATAAGTTTACAAGGTCTACAAATTATATTAGCTTATTTGTAGTAATTCTGCATCATTCTATGTATTGCTTTCTGTAATTCAATTATGTACTCACAAAGCTTGCTGTAAATGTTGAATCAGTGTTGTGGTTCTTGGTTTTGGGACAATCAGGCAGACAGCACACTCTATAACTCTCAGTCAAATTTGCACTTAGTACGGTATTAAACCTATAATAAGAACTATTTTCTAGCTATTGTTCGTATGACTTGCAAGAATATATCATCAATATATCACGCTTCTCGCCGAAAGGTGTCACCTCGCACGTAGTTGGTTCTCAAAAATATGCATATGAATTTGATCTTGTCAAAAGTTGAATATTATGTTCGTATTGATACTCGTTTCATCTCTCAATTATTCCAAACCATCGAATATAGAATATATAGCAATAGACGCTACACATCTTATATATCAATCTCTGATTCAGATTTGTCTATTCTTTCATATTTTCGTCGTAAAATGAAGGAGAAGAAACCGTGAGTTCAAACATTGAATTCAAAGTTCAGAATACAGTCGTTGAAATAGAGTACTTTTGGTACGTGTCATTTACTCTATATTTCTAAAATTCGATCACTTTGCTTCTGCTCTCGTTGGAACTTTCAATGAATTGTTTTCAATTATCCGCCGATTCACTTGACGAAAAATTGAAGACTTTTCGTTTCTAACAACAGCAGTAAGGAGCTATGCTGGACTTAATAGTAAGTAAGTGAAAACAGTGATAAAAACATCGAAGATAGGCGAATGTTATTTTACCCAAAGTAGAAGTAAATGGTCCGTCTTCTTGCAAAATCTCAAAGTGTATGCATTGGAATAGATTCAGTCCAGAAAGCAGTGTATCGTGAGATATACGACTGTTAATCGACCACTAAATTTCATCAGTTGGTGGATAGGAGATGTTTTATTGTTGCTCACACGTGACATCCAATTCAATTTTGTCTGTAAATAGGAGAAAAATTAGGTTTATATATATATATATATATATATATATATATATATATATATATATATATATATATATATATATATATATATATATATATATATATATATATATATATATATAAGATAAGGATTAATCGCGACTGCAATTAGTTAAGGTAACAGAAGTTTCGTGGGCGTTTGCAGTCAATGGAAATTGGCCAAATAAAAGATCACTCTTTTAAAATATTCGTCAAGCCTTCGCTTAATTTTAAGGCTTCCTCAGGACACTAAAAAGTATTTTATTCATCAGATTAATTTACATAAAAAATAATAAGTATGACAGCTCATTGTGAATAATACAATAACGACTTACATTTTTGTACGAGTTAAATAAATGAAATTCCATCAGTTTGACAGTCGAATGAATTTTCTTTTCAGATAGTTTAGAACACTAAATGTAAACTATCTGGAAAGAAAATTCATTCGACTGTCAAACTGATGGAATTTTATTTATTTAACTCGTACAAAAATGTAAGTAGTTATTGTATTATTCACAATGAGCTGTCATACTTATTATTTTTTATGTAAATTAATCTGATGAATAAAATACTTTTTAGTGTCCTGAGGAAGCCTAAAAATTAGGCGAAAGCTTGACGAATATTTTAAAAGAGTGATCTTTTTGGCCAATTTCCATTGACTGCAAACGCCCACGAAACTTCTGTTACCTTATATATATATATATATATATATATATATATATATATATATATATATATATATATATATATATATATATATATATATATTACATGAAAGAAATGATACTATTGGATAAGCTAAAATTTTTCATAATATAAGTCCATGGTTTGTCTGTAATATGAAATGAGACTTCAATATGAGAATTCAATAGAAAGAACAGAGTATCTCATCCCATTTTATTCCACGTTTATGTCAAATCTGGACACATCTTATGTCAATGTGCTGTCGAAGTGAGTAGACGTGTTCTTATGTGCGCGCTAAGTCATTCATGTTCTCAAACTATTCTCGCTTTCATCCGATAATGTCTACGCGTCTCCAAACTCAAGAAGAGGAAATTTCTGCTGTCGTCAAACTAACATTAGACGATTTAGCTACTAGTAAGCAATTTTCTGACAAAATCGCCCAAGCAGTGTCTGAGAAAACTGAAATCTTACTGTTGGAGGCTTCGAGGCTCTAACTAAGAAGTGCAACGTCCTTGAAACACAAATTAAAACCAGGGATAAGAAAATAGAAAAGCTGTTCGATGAACTCGATAGGCAGCATCAGTACATCAGGAGGAACTGTCTCCAGACCACGTCACATACGCTGCTGCTATCGACCGCTGTCATCGATTGAAAAAGCCCCAGCAAGATAATTATCGTGCTTCAATTGTTAAGTTTGCTCGATATAATGATCGTGCTGAATTAAAGCAAATTAGAAAACACCGGGATCACTATTGAAGAAGACCTAACCAAGAATAGGCTAGACATTATTAATGGTGCTAAACGTAGTTTTGTTTTAAGAAATACCTGGTCTCGCGATGGAGTTATTCATATAAAAATCGGCGGTGAAATTTACAAAGTTTCTCCAATGAAGCAGTACAATCACCTAAATGTATCATACCCAAACATTTTGCAGCTTGTTTGACTGATATCAACGTCTCTCAAGCATTATCTCTGTCTCACACTCTGTCTAATTATTCACGTGATCATTCTAATTCCACTCTCTGTCAGTTGAGTCGGATGTGCAGTGACTATTGACGAATTATTGATACAGCAGATATTCGGCACTATGTTTGGAATATCTACCTCATTGCGCGCACTCACAAACTGGCTTGTCTTTTTTCTGTTCTCTTGTATTTTAGTTTCTGTAATTAAGTTCCATTTTTATCCATCAATTATATAACTTTTTCTTCTATTTTCTAGTTTTGTTAATTGTTACCTTGTTTATACAATTATCTTGAATTGATGTTGAAAATGGGTCATTTGAATGCTCGTTCTTTATCTAGTTGTTACTTAGAATTTGGAGATGTCTCACTGGAACATGAATTTTATATCCTAGGTGTTAGTGGAACATGGTTGATTGATGCTGACGACATTAATAAGTTTAATATTTCTAATTATTCGCTGTTCAGAAGCGATAGAACTGGGAGGGATGGTGAAGTGGCTATGTATTTACAAGCTTGTTTCACGGCATATATTACTCCTTATTGTTACTCAAATAGTACATCGCTTGAGCAGTGCTGGTTAACTATTAGAATAAATAATAAACTTATTGCCTTCAGTACTTTATATAGGCTACCTGCTGGCAATGTTCCTGATTCAATTACCAATTCAGAAAACTCTCTAAGTCTCATATTTTCTCAAGTTGACCACTTAATTTGCCTCGGAGATGTTGATATTAACCTACTGAACTCAAATAATAATGCAGTCAAGATGTTCAATACCCTTCTTGAACAGCTCAAATTGTTACTGAAGCAACGCTTGTTACTAATATTTCTGAGACCCTTATTGATATAATTGTAACTTCTTGCGTCGGACTATGTTCAGAGGTCTCCAACTTCGACGTACATGGTATATCGGACCATACGCTCACTACCTGCAGTGTAAACATTATTTATCACAAATTTGAACTTCCACCTTTCTTGACCTATGGATGATTACAACTATAATTCCTATTCTCGAATGTAACATACCCACATTTTACGATGATTTGCATCCTATTAGTATCCTTCCTTTATTATCGAAGAATCTTGAAACTGTAATCTTCGCATAGGTTTCTAGCTATGTTGAAAATTGGAGAATAATTCCGGACATTCAGTCAGGCTTCAGACATGGATTTAGTACAATTACGGCACTGTTTGAGATCACTGATGATATCCTCCAGCGCATCGACAATAAAGAAATGGTGCTCCTCGTTCTTTTGGATTTCAGCAACGCGTTCGATACCATTAGCCCTGAACTATTGATTGCTAAACTGAAATATCCAGGTTCTGATGAATATCCATTTGGTAGTATGAACGCTGTCAAGGATCAAAACATGGATCATTCGTCCAGTTGTGACGAAGCAGTCTTCATTTTGAAGTATAATCTACAATTTTTCAAATATCAATAACCGTACTAAGAAGTCATCACTTAATTTAACTTGCCATGACTACAGCTCAGCTCACTTAACCTTTCTACCCGTAATTCTGTATCATCTGTTTGATCTTGACATGTTCGTCCTGTCAACTTCCTCAAGTTGCTAATAAAGTCACAACATTAGGAACCGATCCAAGTTAATTTCTGCAGAATAACAGTCCATATCACATCTGTATTGAAATGAGAAGTGACCCAGTGTAGAGATTTTCCGTGCCGTATGAAACCCCAGTTTAGGTTTTATTTGAATTTCTACAACAAAAATCATTTGAGGTTGAATTGCAAATCTCACAAGGTGATATGAGATGCCAAATCAAGAAAAGAATAACATTAGATGGGACCGTACTATAGTTTGAATTGAAATGTAACTGACCATTTAGCAATTTATCATTCTCTGTTTATTTTGAGAACTTTTGTTCTGCCTGTCAAAGCTACGTATGTTTATCCTTCTGTTTACCTGCGTTTGTTGTTGGTCTGAATATTTCAATAAAGAGCCATAATACCACTCACCAACTAGCGAGGAATTGGAAAACGAGGATTTATGTTCAAAATTCAAATAAAATATATTCAAGGGACAAAATGTTTTGAATATGATTTGTGAATGATTTATCACTTTCCAAAATATGTATTCTATTCAACATATATCTATTACAGTACCAGAGTAGATCTGCTCAGTGAGGATTCATTGAAATCGGGGTATGAATACAACTTAAAATCGAACAGTAAATGACTCTATCCTGAGACTTGAGCCTAGTGAATCATCTAGCAGAATTATCTGTACAACTGACGTCCGAAACGTACTGTAAGTGAGCCCCATCTGTCCAAGTGGTCCCCGTAACGTAGGCTACCAGGAACCTTTCGTTTAAGTGACATCCGTAACGTGAGTTACCAGCAACCTCCGTTCGAGTGACCCCCGCAACGTGAGTCACAAGAAACCAACGTTCGGGTGACCCCTGTAACGTGGGCTTCTAGAAATCTCTTTTTGAGTGGTCCCCGTAACGTGAGTTACCAGAAACTTCCGTTTGAGTGATTCCTGTAATGTGGGTTAGAATAAACATCTTCTTGAGTGACCTCCGTAACGTGGGTTACTAAAAACCTCCGTTTGAGTGACTCCCTGTAATGTAGGTTACCAGAAACCCTTCTTTGAGTGGTCCCTGTAACGTAGGTTATCAGAAACATCTTTTGAGTGGCCTGCATAACATGGGCCACCGAAATTCTGTTTCTGACAGTACTGTGTTTTGATTCTGCTACCGTGTATGTTTTCTCATTCGTTTTGTTCTGAACCGTTGTATATTTGTTTTTGTGTTGAATAAAGACCGTTTGTCCTAACTATACGTTTCAGATTTTCCATCGACAGACTCTTTCCCGTCCCGCTAGCTACTCAGCACCAACATTGCCAAAGAGCTGCACCGTATTGGCGCCCGAGCATTACCGACCGACAGTAGCTGCAGTAAGACGCACAATAAGTGGTGTCACAAATTGGCGCCCATCTAGGCTACTCAAGACCTTCCGGGACGCTGCGAAGAGGCCTCCAAGTCGTCCGAGGAGCCAGACCAAGGAAAGAAGATCCGTTAAGTGATTGGGACCCTCATGATGACAGCCCGCCGGCCAGACGTGCGAGGGCAGAATCCTTGGTCATCGCTGCCCATTCATACGTCGTCTTCCATTTCACCGAAGCCACAGGTGTCCTCTGTCAGCAAATCGATGCTGCTGCTGAAGCTCAGCCCCAGAGCAGGGGCTGGAGGCATTGAGGGCCTGATGACAAGTCCTGTTGTCCTGCACCTCTCGTCACCAGGACTCCTGACGGCTCTAGATCGGGCTGTTTTCTGGTCGTTGTCACCACCGACCCAGGCTACTACCCCCCGTACTTTGCTAGTGAACCTGACTGCTCCGTTTCAGACTCCGAAGATTGGCGAATGTTATTTTACCCAAGGTAGAAGTAAATGGTCCGTCTTCTTGCAGAATCTCGAAGTGTATGCATTGCAATAGATTCAGTCCAGAAAGCAGTGTATCGTGAGATATATGACTGTTAATCGACCACTAAATTTCATCAGTTGGTGGATAGAAGATGTTTTATTGTTGCTCACACGTGACATCCAATTCAATTTTGTCTGTAAATAAGAGAAAAATTAGGTTTATATATATATATATATATATATATATATATATATATATATATATATATATATATATATATATATATATATATATATATATATATATATATATATATATATATATTTATATATATATATAAATATATATATATATATAAATATATATATATATATATGTATATATATATATATATATATATATATATATATATATATATATATATATATATATATATATATATATATATATATATATATATCTATATATATATATATATATATATATATATATATATATATATATATATATATATATATATATATATATATATATATATATAATGGCTTAACATCCCTATGGGATTGCGCCGCATCTTTACGATGCTCTCGACATCCAAAATGCTGGAGTGGATCAGTGTCCGTTGCTCTGGCCTAAATTTTTTCTGCTATTTTTCTCCATGTCTTCCTATCATTCGTTTTTCGTTTCCAATTTCTCACCCCAATTTGCCTCAAATCCTCAAATATAGAGTTGAGTTGTGAAGTTCAAAGTGGGAAGACTTGTGAGTTTTTCGATCCGATTTTGTTACCTAAACCAGGGCTAATCGATCAGATTTTTCTCACTCACAATAAAATAAGTATAATAATCAAGCTAATCTAAAAGAGAGCAAAAACAAGTGAAACTCTGCCCCTATCTTAGGGATTAGTGTGGTGGAATAGTAAATTAATTGTATAAATAATAGCAAAAAAATTCTTACGAAGAACGTGCAATAAAATTTATAGGTATCGGCATATTATTCACCTGTGATTTGGAAAAACTTTAGTGTGAGTATTGGTCCAAAGAACACATTATCTAACATCTGACGTGACCTCTACCTACGTCACGAAGTCCACGCGAAGTGAGTGACCGGGTATCAAATATCAGCGACTGCTGCTGACGTAGCATAAGGTGAGTAAGCAAACAACAACTGTAAAGAGGGCAAGCAACACCAGGCGATGCAGAAACAAGAAAATGAGTCGGACGGATCTTCAACAGATGGAAGTCGGAAAAGACAAAATACGAGTGAATTATTTGGAAGGTGCAAGAAAACACCGAGATGCCCCACTAAAGCCACCCAACAAACTGCAGTAACGGAAGATTTAAATAATATGATGGTGGAAATGATGAGGGAAATTAAAGAAATGAGATCGGAACAAGCAAAACATTTTACAGTTATAGAGAAAGTAAAGGAAGAAATTGAAGAGCTTAGGAAAGAGAATAGAGAACTAAAAGAAAGAATTGTGCTAGTTGAAGGGAAGGTAGATAGAGGAGAAAAACAGCAGAAGAAAAATAATATTGTCATAAAAGGGAAAGACTTTAATAGTAATAGACAAGAAATAGAAAAGTTCTGCAAGGAGTTAGTCGGAGTACAAGTAAGGATAGAGTCGGCTCAAGGAGGGAATGTAGGAGCAACAAGCAATTTCATGACAGTAGTAAAATTAAGCAGTTGGAAGGAAAAAGAACTGATTATGAAGAATAAAAACAAACTTAAAGGCAGCAAGATATACATAGACAATGACCTGACTAAAGAGGAAATAGCTATTCAAAAAATTCTTAGGAAAAGAGCTGGAAAAGAGAGAAATGAAGGAAAAACAGCTAAAGTAGGCTATAAGAAAATATACATCGAAGGGCAATGCTGGATATGGAACAGCGAAAGCAGGGCCATTGAAAGAGCAAAAAACTGAGGCATGACAACAAAGAAACGGATGTAATAGGAAATGACCAAGCAATGACCAAGGATAAAAGAATTTTAGAATTATTCAAGAAACATAAAAATGAAACGCTAATATTAGGAACATGGAATGTGAGAGGAACAAATGAATCGGGAACACTCAAAAACCTATCAATGTGCTTAACACAATATAAGATTGACATACTGGCACTTCAAGAAACAAAGCAAAAATCAAATGACATAATAGCAGTAGATAATTATATATTTTTCAGTAGTGGAAACGATACCAAATATTTTGGCACAGGTTTTATGATAAAAAATGAATTGAAGCAGAAAGTTATAAAATTCGAACCAGTGCACCAACAAACGAGAAGGATGAGGAAGAAAACGATAAATTTTATGAAGAGCTTGAGAGAATATTAAATTCGATACCAAAATATGACCTAAAAATAGTTATTGGAGATCTCAATGCGAAACTAGGCAAAGAGGAAATGTATAAGACTACAATAGGTGCACATAGCAAACATGATGAAACTAATGAGAACGGACAAAAGCTGATTGATTTTGCAGTAACTAACAATATGAAAGTCATGAGCACACATTTCGAAAGGAAAGATATATATAAAGGAACATGGATATCACCTGATGGGCGTACATGTAATCAAATAGACCATGTATTAATAGAGAGTAAGCATGCGAAACAAATTAAAAATATCACAAGCAAAAGAGGTGCAGTACTAGACACAGATCATTTTCTTGTAAAAATAGTAATGAAACAGGAGCTGCCAAAAGTAACACAGGATAAACACAACCGTTTGAAACGATATGACACCTCGCCACTAACTAATGAGAAAAGCAGAGAGCAATTTCAAAGTCTACTGTCGAAGGAGCTAGAGCTAGCAGAGCAAGTTTCAGAGGAAAGGGTGGATATAAAATGGAATAAATTGGAAGAAGCAATACTTAAAGTCTCAGAACAGATGCTGCGCAAAAATGTGAGGGACAAAAATAAGGAATGGTTCGACGAAGAATGCAAAAGTGCAACTAGGAAGAGGGATATGGCTAAAAGAAACCTACTACAAAATAACTCAAATGAAAATAAATTGAAATACAACACGCATAAAAGACGAACGGAACAATTGTGTAGACAAAAGAAAAGGCAAATGATGGAAGAAAAAATGATAATATTAGAAGAAGATTTTAAAAACAAGGAGTTGAGAAACTTTTATCAGGAGGCCGAGAAACAAAGAACAGAGTATCAACCGCCACTAGTGTACTGTAAAAATAAAGAAGGAGAACTAGTGACAGCAAAGGACAAACTACATGTATGGGAAGAATATTTCAAGGAAGTGCTAAATGAGGGGAATCTGACTTTGGAAACTACAAATGAAACCGAAACAACTCAACAAGAAGATAATAGTATAGAGCAAAACCCACCAGACATAAATGAAATTCGAGAAATACTGAACCACTTGAAAAATGATAAAAGCCCGGGAATAAACGGAATAACATCAGAGATATACAAAAATGTAGGAGACGAAGTAATTCAGTATATTATGGAAATAATAGAGGATATATGGCGGACTGAACGTATGCATGAGAGATGGAAGGAAGCACTAATATGCCCAATTTATAAAAAGGGGAACAGACTGAAATGCGAGAATTACAGAGGTATAGCACTATTAGACGTGGCGTACAAAATTTTAGCAGGATGTTTAAAAAATAGAGTACAAAAACAAGCGGACAATATCCTAGGAGAATATCAAGCTGGTTTTAGACCGAACAGATCAACTACGGATCAAATATTTGCACTGAAACAAACTATAGCGAGTAGTTATGAACACTATCTGAGCCTGCAAATGTTGTTTATAGATTTCAAACAAGCATATGACACAATAAATAAACAGAAGCTGTATGAAGCACTCGCAAAACTAGGAATGCCCAAAAAAATGATAAGATTAATTAAGATGACCCATGAAGAGACAAAATGCAGAATCCTGGTGGATGGAGTAACATCAGAGAGTTTCGATGTAAACAGAGGACTGAGGCAAGGAGATCCAATATCACCCGTTCTGTTCAACTTGGCACTAGAGTGGGTTATAAGGAAAAGCAGAATCTACACAAAAGGAACCATTTGTCAACTAAAACACCAATGTTTAGCGTTTGCAGACGACATAACGTTAATAACCAGAACAAAAACAGAACTGAAGGAGGTATGCAAACGTTTAGTCCAAACGGCGGAGGAAATGGGATTAAAAATAAACGAGGACAAAACCAAATACATGGAGATAGAGTCGGAACATCAAGAAACACAAGAAGAGTCTCTTAAAATACAAGTTGGAGGAGGTAAAACCTACGCATTCGAGAAAATTAAAAATTTTGTTTACTTAGGTGTTACGGTAACAAACAACAATAGCGAAGAGCGGGATATCATAACACGGATAACGAAAGTAAACAGAAGTGCGGGAGCTATGGGGAAACTATTAAAATCGAAAAGTGTGTCAAGAAATGCAAAAAAGCGGTTATATAAAACCATTATAAGACCAGTGGTACTGTACGGTAGTGAAATGTGGGTGCTAAACAAGACTATGCAAAATAAACTAGAAGTGTGGGAGAGACAAATTCTGAGAAAGATTTATGGTGGTAAAAAAGAGGGTGATGTGTGGTTAAGACGAACTAATACCGAGCTAATGGAACTCTATGGTGAGCCTGGAATAGTGGAAGTGGCTAAAGCACAAAGATTGCGGTGGCTAGGGCATGTGCTGAGACTACCAGAGGACAGAGTAGTAAGAAAGATGTTAGACGGAGGTGTTGTGAAAAAAAAAGAAGGGGAAGACCAAAGGGGAGGTGGTATGACGCGGTGAAAAAAGACTTAGAGACACTAGGGATTACGAACTTTAAGCGATTAGCACAGGACCGTAAAAAATGGCGAAAAATTGTAACAGAAGCCATGGGCCTACTTGGCCTGCAGCGCTAAATTATATATATATATATATATATATATATATATATATATATATATATATATATATATATATATATATATATATATATATATATATATATATATATATATATATAATGGCTTAACATCTCTATGGGATTGCGCCGCATCTTTACGATGCTCTCGATATCCAAAATGCTGGAGTGGACCAGTGTCCGTTGCTCTGGCCTAAATTTTTTCTGCTATTTTTCTCCATGTCTTCCTATCATTCGTTTTTCGTTTCCAATTTCTCACCCCACTTTACCTCAAATCCTCAAATCCTCTTCTACTTCTGCTAACCATTTCGATCTTGGTCTTTCTCTTCTTCTTGTACCTCCTGGATCCCATTTAACTATTGATTTGATGGTCTCTTGCGCGTCTGCTCTCTATACATGTCCAAGCCATTTGACTCTCTGTTGTTTTATTTCTCTGACTTTATCTTCTTCTTCCAATTTCTGTTCTATTTCATGATTTATTAATGTTCTGTACTCATTTTCTGCTGTTTTTATTGGCCCTAATATCGGTCTTATTATTTTTCTTTCCGTAATTCCTTAATTTACCTGATCTTGTTTTGTCATTGTCTTGGTTTCGGCTGCATACATTGTTATTCGTTCTATCAATGCGTTATAAATTCCAATTTTTGTTGTTTTTGTCAAAATTTTGCTTTTCAGCAGATTGATTTTCGCGTAGTAGGCTCTATTTGTTGCTATTGATTTTTCTTTGATCTCTTCCTTATTTTTTCTGTCCCACGATAGCATTATACCTGAGTATCTGAATTTATCCACTTGTGCAAATTCATGTTCACCTATTTTAGTATTTCTATCTTCTGATTTTTGTCCTAATACCATTATCTTAATTTTATCTTGATTTAGTTTTATTCCCAAATCTGTCCCTTCCTCAATTATCTCCTGTAGCATTTTTTTATTATTTTCCGGTTCTTTGCTGCTACCACTATGTCATCAGCATATTATGCTATTATCTGGCCTTCATTTGTCCTAGGTGTTCCTTTATTAATTTTTCTTGTAATATATTCTTATGCTAAGTTAAACAGAGTTGCAGATAGTGAGTCTTCTTGCCTTACTCTTTCATTCATTCCAAAGTTTTTTGTTTCTCCTATTGGCGTCATAACCGTAGCAGTGGTTTGTTTCATAGTCATCGTCACTAATCTTATTGATTTTACTAATACTCCTAGAGTCATTAATACTTCAGTCAGCTTATTTCTTCTAATTGAGTCGAATGCCCGTTTGAAATTTATAAAAAGCAATTCAACATGGATTATGTGCTCATAAGTTCTTTCAATAATCTGTTTCAAGGTATGAATCGCATCTGTTGTTGATCTGCCGTTGCTGAAACCACATTGGTATTGTCCTACAATATTACTTGATTCTCTTGATAGTCTTCTTTGTATTATTGCTAACATTATCTTATATGCAGTTTGTGATACATGGTCTATTTGTGTTTTATTTCTCTGGTCCGGTGACACCCATGTTATTTCATGCATCTCTGGGTGGTTGTATTTGGTGCTATTCATTATCATGTTGTACTTTGCAACTAATCTACAGAGCCTTTGCCCATTGTTATTCGTCTTTTCGTGTACTGTGAACTTTCCTGCAACCTGTTCATTGTAGTCTTCCTTTCCTATCTGAGCATTGAAGTCCTCGATGAATAGTAGCGTATCTTCTTTTGGAATTTCTTCGATTACTTCTTCTATTTCATCATAAAAGTCTTCTTTCTCTTCTGCTTTCGCATTTGCCGTCGGGGCGTACCCATTTAATAACGATAAGTTGAACGGTGTTTTGATGATATTTTAATTAATCTTGTGTAAACAACATCAACTTGACTGCGAAGTTGATGCGTCGTACGCACCATACGGATGAATCTTCAGAAAATCAGTGACTGTTAAACTTTTTGATGTGAAATAATGGATCAATCGGATGATGAGGAGAAATGCTGTTTCAAATGTCATATAGAATTCAGTGGAGATAAAGTTATAAGATGCGAATCGTGCAAACATTGGTTTCATCTCAAATGCGCACGAATCAAAGAGAAGGATTTTACAGTTATAAGTTCTTATGACGGCTTCAATGGTTTTGCGATAATTGTAGATGCAGTAAAAATTTGAATTTAATCAAAATGAAGGTAGAAGAAGTCGTTGATATGCCTCTTCATAAATATAATTTGGAAATTACTTCATTAAAAGATATGATAGCTACATTTATAACCAATAATACAAACACGGACTCAGTTCAAAGTGAAACATTCGCTCAAATTACGGAGAAAACTAATCCTGTAGTTATTATTGAGCCCAAGGCGGATCAAAAATGTATAGAGACGAGAAAAGAAGAACGAGAAAATATTAATCCTTCTGATATATCAGTAGGGGTAACTTCTGTAAAAAATATGAAAAACGGAGGTATAATGGTTTCATGTGAGGAAGAGAAAGATATTAATAAACGTGAATATGAAGTATCAAATAAATTAGGACAAAAATACGAAGTGGAAGTACCAAACTTGATAAATCCCCTTATCAAAATTATTGGATTGTCTGAAAATGTTGACAGTGATCAAATAATAACAAGCTTGAAACAACAAAATTTAATGATAGCAGAAGAATCAGTAATTTCTGTTAGACTCAGATGGGAGTACAAAAGTAAATTCAATATAATAGCCGAGGTAGATCCTAAAACGTTCTCGAATATAATAGATGAGAACGAAACAATATAGGATGGGATAGATGCAAAGTGTTTGAAGATCCTAGCATAACCAGATGTTAGAAATGTTTTGGATATGGGCATGAGGCACAGAAATGTAGAAATAATAATATCGTATGCAGCAAGTGTGGAGAGAGTCATAAATATGATGAATGTAAAGCTAAGAAGGAAAATTGTATAAACTGTATAAAAGCTTATAAGAACTTGAAACTTAACCTGAAAACTGATCATAGCGCACTTGACTACATCTGTGATGTATATAAAAGAATCGTTGAAAGTCAGCAGAGCAAAATAAAATATGCATAGCAATTAAGGGAAATAAAAGGATCAAATAATATTATTTGTCTGAATGCATAGAGCTACTTGGCCAATAAAACTCAAATTGACGGATTAGTGTATATTGAGAAACCCTTGATTATCTGTCTCACTGAAGCTAGAACCACAGAAGACATTGAAGATTCTGAACTTATTGTGGATGGTTACAATCTAGTGCGGTGTGATTCAACAACTTAACATACTGGAGGGGTAATAATATTCGTGCGGGCGGACCTAAACTTCCATGTGAGTGAAAATATTACTGAATCATATAACTGGTGGTTACTATCAATTACTTTTTATCACAAAAATATATTTTATCTACTGGCATCGGTGTATCGTTCTCCGAATGGTAGCTCAGCTGCTTTTATTTTGTATCTGGACTCTTGGCTCACAGAAAAGGAAAATATGGGTAATAGAACTTTATTATTAGTGGGTGACTTTAACATTGATTGGCTGGATAAAAATGATTTCTACACCAAAAAGATTGAAAGTGTTATTGAAGCCAATGGCTACAAACAATTAATAGGTCAACTAACGCGCATTGCAAATAATTCTAGAACTTTGATAGACTACTTACTAATGAATACAGTACAAATTATATTATTAAAGAAACTCCAAAAATTTCAGATCATAGTTTGATTTATATTGAACTTAGTGACAATGACCTATCAAATAACTGTAGTGTAAAATCTTTCAAAAGGATAGATAAAGATTTGTTGAACTAGAATCTCATTAAATGTAATTGGAAATATAATTTAGTAAAAGTTGATCAGTACTTTATCAATATGTACATCAATATCAAAACTCATAGCAAGAAAAGTGCACAAACTCTGACAAAAGTTCATTATAATAATAGTAAAAATTGGTATAATAATAAGGTCAAAAAAGCCATGATTGAAAGAGATTTAGCATATAAGCGTTTCATATTTACAAATGACAATGAAGATTGGAAGATATTCAAAATTAAGAGAAATCTTGTAAATAGTGTTATTAAGAAGGAAAAAGAGATGTACTACAATAATAGAATTGATGCTTGTAAAAATAACTCTCAAGTAATGTGGAGAACATTGAAAGAATTTACTTGTGTGAATAACAAAGCAAATAATATAAAATCAATCACTTACAATAATAAAAACTTTGATAAAGTAGATGAAATTGCAACAATTTCCAACGAATATTTTATTAATAGCATTAAGGACATTGTTGACTCAATTCCCACTAGTTATAGCTATGTTCATTCAAGAAAGGTATCAATGTTTGATCACACGAGCTTCAAGCATTCCTCAACTATTGACATCAATGAATTAAAAAACATTATCTTTTCTCTAGAGAATAAAGGCAGTAGTGATGAAATAAACTTTAAATTCTTGAAAGAAAATTTTTGTACGATCGGATATCCTATCTTGCAATATATTAATATGTCTCTGACTACAGGTATTGTTCCCGATCAAATAAGAAACTCTGTTATAATTCCAATACAGAAAGTGAAAGGCACTGTGGACATAGAAAAATATAGACCAGTAGATATGCTGCCTTCAATAGAAAAAATTCTTGAGATCACAGTAAAAAAACAATTGATGAAATACATCGAAGAAAATGATATTATTGCTTGTGAACAATCAGGCTTTCGTGCAAATCACTCAACTATCTGTTAAATGAGTGGAAGTTATCAACAGATAATGGAAATGTGATAGGAGCTGTTCTTCTGGACTTAAAAAGAGCTTTCGAAACTATAGACCGCAATATTTTACTTAAAAAACTGAATAATTGTGGTATAGAAGGTACTGCACTTGATTGGTTTACAAATTATTTGTCGGGAAGAACAAAATGTGTCAAAATTGATGATGTTCATTCAGATAAAATAAGTGTTGAAATGGGAGTCCCCCAAGGGAGTGTTTTTGGACCAATCCTGTTTTTGTTATACATAAATGACCTACCTAAATTTTTAAAAACTTGTGGCATACAGTTATTCGCGGATGATACGCTTATTTATAAGGAAGGTACAGATATTAATTGTATTATTGGTTCTATCAATAAAGATCTCGATGAGGTAGCACAATGACTAGATAGTAATAAGCTCAAACTAAATATAGAGAAAACTAAAGCAATTTTCATACATCCATCTCAAAGAATTGATAATATTAATCACATAGTTGAGATAAGAGCAAATGTATCAGAAATTGTTAACGAGATCAAATACTTAGGGGTAATTATAGACAATAAGCTGAAATTCGACAGACATGTTCAATATCTGTGTAAAAAGATTTCAAAAAAAAATAATTACATGTCAAGAATCTATAATGAATCCACAATCTGGAGCAAAACAATGATCTATAATACTATTATTTTGCCGCATTTTATATATTGTTCAACAATTTTATACATGTGCAGTCGAACAGATCAAGAAAGATTACAAAAGCTTCAAAACAGAGCAATGCGTATTATTGGTTCTATAAATATACAGGTATAGCGGTTATGCTTGATACATTAGGATGGTTGTGTGTTAGGGACTTTATAAAATTCAATGTATTAATATTTATTCACAAAACTTTGAATGATAAGCTGCCTCAATACCTGCAAAAAAACATCACATATGTGTCAGATGTACATGCTTATGATACGCGTCAATCAAGTATGCTATATGTTCGAAAAACAAATGAAATGAAGACAAGCAGAAGTGTATTTTGTAATGGTTTGATAGAATATAATAAGCTACCTACTATAATCAAGAATTCAGAAACTGTTAAAGAATTTAAAACTAAGTTAAGACAAATATTATAGGAATATTAATTTTTTTTTCTGGAAGTCATAATTATGTTTTTTTTTTGTATGTTTGTCAGCATATTGCTATTTAATAAATGGGTATTATCACTATTCGTAAGTATGCTAACCTTTCATTTATTGATTTAAAGTCAATTATATTTTGTTTTAATTTTTTCATTACCACGAAAGCTACTCCATATTGCTCCTGCTCTTTATTCCCTGAATATAATAATGTGAAATTCCTTTTATCTACTCTCCCTTGTTCTTTTCATCTTGTTTCTTGCACAGCCCCAACTTGTATCTCGTATTATTCTAGTTCTAAACTTATTTCTACCATTTTTCCTACTGCTGACATTGTCCTTATATTCCATGTACTAATCCTAGTTTTCTTACTTCTATTTTTCATCGTATTCCTTTGTTTTAGTGCATTTTCTCTCCCTTCTCTCTCTGAACATTTGGAGTCCGCCCATTTTTTTGATTTTTCCCCAAAATCAATTTATTTTCATCCACGCTCCATTCGTACCGTTCCTCACCAGTCTTAATTTTTCTGTATCCAATTCTAACAAATTTATTTTCCAACTTTTCTTCTCCAGCGACTGCTGATATTTCCCTTTGTATTTTCATATCTTTCTTCGTCATATCATTTTCTATGTATATTCTTGTTCTCAATAGCTTGTCTTCATTTTTCATAATTTTCAATTTGCTTTCGCATGTATCTATTGTTGCAACTCTTATTGTTTTTCCTTCAATTTTCACTATTTTGTAGGTATTAATAATTTTAACATCCACCCCAGTATATTCTTCAGAAAATCTTCCACCTATTCATTCCTATCATCAATTTTGATTCCTTTTATCACAATATTGTTTTTTCTTCTGATTTTCTTTATTCTCACTTCAGATTCTTCTAACTCCAATACTCTTTGTTTCAAATTTTCTACTTCATTTTTTATCTTTGCACCTTCTTATTTCAATTTTCTAATTTCTTCCTTTTGTTGCTTGATTATTCCCTCTAGTTTGTTCTTCAACTTATTTATTTCTTGTTTTATTTCTTGTCTTGCTTCTTCTATATTTTTATTCATTTCTTTCAAAGAATCCATCATTTGACTCTCGGAATTCTACATTTCTTTCCTTTTTCTTGTGGGCGATCTTGCTGTCTTCTTACTTTTCACAAAGATGTTCCTTTCAACACTTGAATTTCTACTGCCACTGGCGTCTGTGTCTTGGCCGCTCGTTTCCGCCCTTTTATTTCAGCACTTTTCTTATTACGGATGTTAATTTGGTTGCATATAAATTTATTTTTTGTTTCACATGACATTAATTGCGAGATACATCTCTACATAAGTGTATTTTAAGTGAAATCAAGAGCTCTTCAAATATTGTATTGCTCACCACCAATTTTCTTTATCCTTAATAAGTCGATACAATTGAAGCTGATCCAATCTCTCTCGCTTCAATCTACTTTGTTGAAGACTTTAAGTCGTGAGTGCAGTGCATTCAAGGTGATTTTCGCTTAGCCAGTGTTGTGAATTAATTAAACTGGAATATTCAGCTGCAATTTGTTGCATTTTGATTAACAACAAGTATTAAATCTACTTATTCGTACTTTGTCGTTTATTTTTTGTGCTCCATGGCCTTATGTCCAAATAGCGACAAAAATGTGCTCCAAGATCGTTAAAAATCTATCAATTGTGATGGTTATCAGAAACTTGTCCATCTCTCATGTGTAAATCTCACCGCTGATGATGTAAGTAAATTTATGCGTGCTACTGCTAAGGAAACTTATCCTCGATGTTTCAGCAAAAATCACGTCACTAGAAGATAAATTTGAAAAATCCACAACAGATAAAGCACCAAATACTAGCATACTCATTGAATCGGAAATCAGTGAAATTACTGACCGTGAACGAAGGGAGGAAAATGTTATTATAAGCGGTATCGTTGAACAAGTCAATGAAAATTTGGCTGATGATGTTACAGCTATAACATCTAAAATTGCGCCCAGCCTAAATATACAAGGTGCTAAAATTTTTATATCAGGTACTCGTAGTAACACCAATAATCGTCCATAAATAACTTACCTACTTCTATGATCTACAATAACTCTGAAATGGACACCCCTATTGAACTGAACCCTCAGATAATACTTTTAACTATACTCCTACCAATTCTCAAAGCACTTATCTGAGGGAGATAAGCTTATCTGATATCTCACAAGCCATTTCTAAATTAAAGCCGCGATTCACAGCTGGATATGATCTTTCATCATCTTTCTTGATTAAAGATTGCAACGAACCTTTCTCAATTGCATTATCATTTATTATACCATAAGAAGTTGAAGTATTATCGATTATTTTTGTCGTGCTATCACGAATTTTCATTGTGCTTGCGTTTGAATACCACGAGTGTGAAACACGAGTGGTATTCACAAGCACAATAAACATGAGTGATTGCACCACAAAAATAGTCTATAATACTTCAACCACAAATGGTATATGGAGAATTATTCCAGGAGTCGAACCATTTTTTCGAATTAGTTTTCTATGAATCTAGTAACAACGCACGTGATTTTCCTAGGAACGAGTAAACATACTTCTGTCAAACTGAAAAATTAGAATTTCTTGCATTTAATTTGACGAATAATAGAGAAATATATTGCGTCTTGATATGGAATCTAGTTCAGAAGGTTTTGGTGATAGATCAAAAGATAGAATTGATAGAGATATCCAGAAAAATATTCCATTAAATACGAAGAAAGCACAAATTGGAGGTATCCATATCTTTGAGTAAAATACTCACTCTAACCACTAGTGCAATACCCGATGGTATTTCTACACGTCCAAATACCCACTGATATGCACCGTTTCTATGGCGATTTAGCATTGTTAACCTTGTTATAAATACTACGGATGGAATAGTCCTATTTATTAAATTTATCGTTGAAAACGTGTCGTTTTCCAAATGTATGGAAATTAGCCAATATTATACCGGTTCATAAATCTGATTCTGTCAGAGATGTGTCAAATTATAGGCCTATTACTATTCTTTCCAATTTTAGCATGGTCTTCGAAACTATTTATCTCAACCTCCGTAGTCAGCTTTCTTCTTCGCGACATGGTTTCACTGAAAAGAGGTCTACTTCCAGTAATCTCTAGCATTCTACCCAATACGTATCAAGTGCCTTAGATAAACGTTGTTAGATTGATACGGTATGTACTGATTTTACTAAGGCATTTGATCGTATTGATCATTCTATACTTCTTAGTAAACTACGTATGTTTGGACTATCACCTGCTTTAATTGAGCTGTTATCATCTTATTTATCGAATCGTCTCTTGTCTGTCTCTTATCTTGGTATGAACTTCTCATACTTCAATTCCACCTCTAGTGTCCTTTAAGGGTCAAACTTAGGCCCTTTATTATTTCTAATTTTTATCAATGATATTGAGAAACATTTATAAAATGAAATCTTGCTTTTCGCCGACGATTTGAGGATCTTCAAAGTAATTTCCGAGCCTGCTGATTGTATCTCACTTCGACGAGATCTAACGAATTTAGAGAACTGGTGCAAGCTAAATAGGCTGGAACTAGACATACGTAAATGTAAAGTTCTCTCATCGATCAGGAAACTAAGTACTATTTGCTTCAACTACAGAGTTAATAATATTATTTTAGATCGTTGCGAAGAGATCACCGATTCAGGAGTGATTTTTGATCAGAAGCTCAACTTAAATAAGCATATAAATACTATGGTGAAATCTGCTTACAGAACATTGGGCTTTGTTATAAGAAATACTCGACTTTTTTCCTCTACAATCTCTATTATTACTCTGTACTATGCATTTGTGCGCTCGAAATTAGAGTATTGCTCCATGGTTTGATCCCCATACTATGAAAAGTACTGCAATTTAATTGAGTCAATTCAGAAGAAATTCCTGAGATATCTTTATTTTGAGACTTTCCACACTTATCCGGCATTCGATATATCCTACGATACATTATCTGATCTATTCAACTTTCAAAAACTGTTTCTTCGTAGGCCAAATACTGAAATTATTTGCTTGCATGAGCTGTTACATAATTTTCTGGATTGCCCTTATCTGTTGACATGCTCAAATCTTAGAGTACCCTCCTTTGCCTCCAGAAATAAAAACTCCTTTGTTACATTAAGATCGCGCACAAATTTTATGATTAACTCACCCGTTAATGCTATGATCAACCCTTACTCTAAAGTGCAGCATCAATGCGATGTCTTTAATGATAGTTTCAGGAAATTGCAAGCCTCATTGGCTTTGTGTTTCCAGTCGTAAATGTGAGCCTGGTCTGTTACCACAACTTTACAAGTTTTTTTTTTTCATTTCGAACTTGCGATTATTAGATTACCTTATTAATATGTTATCAGAATATCTGTTATTAAGGAATATTTGTATTCAATATCTTCATCTTTGTCAGTTTACGTTCACGCTTGCTCTCGATTTTTGTATCTATCATGTATATTTGTTCTCCTGTCCATATTCTGGGTACGCCTGTAGGACAGTGTATTTGAATAAATAAATGAATGAATAAATAAATTTAGATCCCTTTCCTCGTTTATAGATGTCGCTAGTTGTCCGTATGTTGATGTTAAACTTGTTAAGGCTTCATTTATATTTTTTTTTTGGTCATGAAATTTATATCTGATTCCCTTGAAAAGAACACATGCGCCTCGCGCCAAATATTATCACCTCGTATAGAGCTCATTTTTATCTGTTCTTGACCTCTTCAGTACTTCTAAAGTCTCTTTATTTCCACCAAATTTAGAATTTTTCGCTACTTCACTCCACGTGCACATGCCACATATACAGGATGTCAAAATGAATATACATTTATATAACAGTAAATGAGAATTGATGTAAATAAATATAAGTGTGGCAGTTATCAAATCAACTCGACTGTAAAAAATACAATTATTCAATTTTTCCCATAAATAGAGTAACTGATGGTATCTAGACTTCTTGATGATCTTTTCTTTCTTTGTGAAGTATCTCTTTTTCACATTATTCTGACGGCGCTAAATTTGAATTTATTCGGAAAACACAAGTTGATGAGTAATGTTTTATTGAATTTTGAGTATAAATGAAACAATTTCATGGAAGTTAGTTATCCGAGCCATCTTCCAAAGTATTTCAGTGTTAACCGTTCGACGTTCGTAAGAAAGCTTTGTACCAAGTCCACTTACTGCGATTGTCCAAGATTGTGAGTCTGTTTGTTCTCTTCTGTTGTTTTATGAGTCCGTAGAAGGTGCTTAGTTAATTTGGCTAGTGTGGTGCTATATTTGAGGCTTTGAATATTTTTGCTGTTCTTGAACTTAGGATGTTTCTGAAATGATTAACTTAAAGTCATTCTGTTTTAATTTTGCCGTCTGCTTCGCGAGCGTTTGTTCAACTTAACGTAGAGTCACCGATGGAGGAGTCTTTGTTGATTTCAAAGTGTTAGATCACATAATCGTAGAATCACCGGTAAAGAAGTCTTTGTTGGCTTCACAGTGGTAATCAAGCTTAGCATAGAGTCACAGCTTGAGAAGTCTCTGCTGTTCCCACGGTGTTGGATTGAATTACCGTGGAATCACCGTTGGGGAGGTCCTTGTTGATTTCACAGTGTAAGATCAATTTAACATAGAATCACTGCTTGAGAGGTCCTTGTTGACTTCACAGTATCAGAAATATTCAACGTAGAATCACTGCTTAAGTGATCAATTGGTAACTTCACAATATTGGAACAATTCAGCAAAGAGTCACTACTTGAAAACCAGTTTGGTTTCACAAGCATAGAATAAGTTTTAAAGTTGATCCACCATTCTAGCAATCGCTTCGCGATTCCGCGAATGCCGATTGTCTTGAGCAGTCGTCGCATCGTCGTCGTCAGCCTTCAGCCAATTTATTTTTGTGCGAACTTCTGCAATATATGTGTATGCTCACCAGCTCAATTTTTTTATGTGCAAATAAATCTTGTATTGACACTTACCTCCTAAATATCATTCTTCTGAGCACACTGACAATTTCCTCTGTGCCACTCAGCTGTTCGTCTCTAGAAACTGCGTCACTGCCCACATCTGCGCTTGTGTATACCGTCTGCAGTTTTGACAGCAGCAAGGTTTCGTTACAGTACTCACCAGCTACTTCATCTTCAATAGATCCATATGATTTGGAGATAATGTACTCTTCTCATGTTGTATGTTCACCTGCATCGTTATTTGTGTGAAGATGAATCTTGTAGTGACACCTACTTCCTAATGATTATTTTGACAACACTAACCCTCACCTTCTGAGCTATCCAACCGTCTGCTTCAGAAACTGCGTCACCTACCGCATTGGCGCCTGAGCACTTTGTCAGCAGTTTCAATCGCGACGCTAAAGTAAACAAACCCGCCATTACAAAAATGGCTTCCGAGCAGAAAAAGCCGAGTGGAATCAGGAGCAGGCACTTTAAAGAAGATAACCTCCAAGGAAGCAAGAACATCTCCGTACCGACCAGTCTACACAAGGCTTGACGCTAGGAGCGTACTTTGAAAGGCTACAAGAAGAATTTGAAGAGGCTGCAAGCAGAGAAGCTTCGTCGACACAGAAGCTTCGCTTCAGGATAGAATTTGCTCTATAAAATTTGCTCTCAGAGTACCGTTAATGTCCGCCGTCCACTGGAAATGAGTATTGCCGACTGTAAGTGAATGCCCCGATACCGCTGGGGTTCGCTGAGTACCACCGACCGATCCGTAGAAGTGAATGCACAGATACCGCTGGGGTTCGCCTAGCGCCGCTGAACGATCCGTGGAAGTGAATGCCCAGATTCCGCTGGGGTTCGCTTAGCACCACCGATCGATCCATAGAGCCGGATACCGCTGGAGCTCGCTAAGTACCGCCAAACGATCCGTAGAAGTGAACGCCCAGATACCGCTGTGGTTTGCTAAGTACTGCCGATCGATCCATTGGAAAAAATGCTAAGATACCGCTGGGGTTCGCTCAGACCGCCGACCGATCCGATGACTGCCTAAAAAGCAGGCCCATAATAGGAACTCTGCTGATGACCACCTGCTGGCCCGAAGAGCGTCCGCAGAACCCTCTTCCACCGTAGCCGCAAAGGACGCCGTCGACTGCATCGCCGCAGCCACAGGTGCCCCCCACCGGTATCGTTACAATATATTAATCTGTTTCTCGTAATAGTTTATTGAGCGAATGTGAATATATCGAGCATTTCAGTCACCAATGTTTCATATAGTTTGTTGAAACTGTGATCCTAGATAAAGTATAGCTTTCGAGATTTGTAGAATCACCAATTCAGCACTTGTGTGAATAAACCATTCTAATCCATCTTGCTGAATGTGTGATTTCTTACACTTGTTTTACAATATACAATTCTCGCCAAATATTTTTTTCTCTATCACCAAGCGTTTCCGGTATTATATTCCCTTTGAGGGTTGAAAAATATGTTACCCTTATGAATGAATATCCAGGTACAAATGGAGCTCTCTGACCTACTTAAGTAAATATTGAACGACTACTGAATCCATTGTTCATCCTTTCCACCTCGTTTGTATGTCCACAAATGTTTGAACAATTCCATGAGTTCAGATAACATCAGTTCAACTCTATTTATGGAAAAAATTGAATAATTGTGATTTTCACAGTCGAGTTGACTTAATAATTGCTTTACTTATATTCATTCACATCAATTTCCATTTACTGTTATATAAATGTCTATACAATCGATAGAATTGTGTTTCACTCATAGCAAAATAAACGGTAAACCAAACTTTTCTTCTATTTACAGACTAAATTAAATTGGATGTCACGTGTGAGCAACAATAAAACATCTCCTATTGACGAACCATTTACTTCTGCCTTGGGTAAAATAACATTCGCGTATCTTCGATGTTTTTATCACTGTTTTCTCTTACTAGCAGGCGTATTAGGTCCAGCATAGCTCCTTACTGCTGTTGTTAGAAGGGAAAAGTTTTTAATTCTTCGCCAAGTGAATCGGTGGATAATTGAAACAAATTCATTAAAAGTTCCAACGAAAGCAGAAGCAAAGTGATCAGATTTTAGAAATATAGAGTAAATGACACGTACCGAAAGCACTTTATTTCAACGACTGTATTCTGTACTTCAAATTTCATGTTTGAACTTACGGTTTTTTCTCCTCCATATTACGACGAAAATATGAAAAAATAGACAAAGCTGAATCAGAGATGGATATATAAGATGTTCAGCGTCTATCACTATATATTCTATATTCGATGGTTTGGAATAATTAAGAGATGAAACGAGTATCAATACGAACATAATATTCAACTTTTGACAAGGTCAAACTCATACGCATATTTTTGAGAACCAACTACGTGCGAGGTGACGCCTTCCGGCGAGAAGCGTGATATATTGATGATATATTCTTGCAAGTCATACGAACAATAGCTAGAAAATAGTTTTTATTATAGGTTTGATACGGTACTGAGTGCAAATCTGACCGAGAGATATAGAGTGTGCTGTCTGCCTGATTGTCCCAAAACCAAGAACCACAACCCTGATTCAACATTTACAGCAAGCTTCGTGAGTACATAATTGAATTACAGAGAGCAATACATAGAATGATGCAGAATTACTACAAATAAGTTAATATGATTTGTAGACCTTGTAAACTCATCTGAGTAGAGTGTCATAAACATATGAAATATTCCGAGATCGATCGAATTAAACAACCAATAATATAGTTTTGATTTGAATGATTGATCCAATAATGAAGTGTTAAAGAAGAGAAAACGAAAGAAATTTCCTTATGATTACCTCAACTTCTGGTAATCGGTATCCACATGTTTAAATTGTACATATTTGGTACTTTGGAAACCAGAAGTTTCTTGCAGAACGACTACGCCAATCAATTTTGATAGATGATCATCTCTTTGTTTCTACTCTACATTACGTATATGAAGACTTCCGTACAATTTCCTGCCTTAATTGATTCATTGTCTGTAATTCTGTACCCAAAGAGCTCACTGTTACCTTATGAAATTAGTGCTAATGTATAAAATCAGCATGCAAATCCTATATCTCAGAGACTTTGATAGCTACCGATCTGGAAAAAATATTTATATATACTAGGCACTACACTTGTTGTTATCATATAAAAGTTTTTATTAGAAGTTGAACTTGATAATCCCGAGAAGAAGGATAATAAGTGCTAAGAATATTGATTTCTCCGAGACTATCCAGTTTTTTGAGCCAAAATTTTGTAGACTAATAAATGTCAAATTTTTTTAGAGCGCTGTGTAAAAATAATCGATTTTCAACAATTTATATTCTGTCAATAACCCTTTCTACGCACCTCTAAAAAGGAATGATATTCATATTCAAAGAGTATATATAATATATATATATATATATATATATATATATATATATATATATATATATATATATATATATATATATATATATATATATATATATATATCTATATATATCTATATATATATATATATATATATATATATATATATATATATATATATATATATATATATATATATATATATATATATATATATATATATTTATTTGAGTCATTCATTTTTCAGACATCGATCACTGAATCTTGGGCTCAAAATTTTCGATACTCCAGGTACTTCTCTGATATCTCATTACACTTCATTTATGCTATATCTGGATTTTCTACTTCAATTCGAACAAAAAAAATTACATCCCATGACCAGATATTTGAGTGACGTGAGACTCCCAGTTTTCGAGATATTTATCTTTTTTTGTTCAAGTCATGGATTTTGTCATGAAGAAACGTCAAATGGAGAGAAAAAACTTATCATATCTAAAAATTATCAGCAATATTTTATAATGTTCTCCGGAGTTTCAGCGCCTGTATATTTCAAAATAATAATTTGGGAAAATACTTTTCAATATCTTCTTGTAATGATAATACGACTTTTTACTGGAAGATACGTACTGTGGCGCTATCCAGTATCCACATGTTGTATTACATGACAACTGTCGATGCTTGTTAACCTAACCAAATTAATTCTATCAAGTATTACATACAGAAACCATTTAGAATATCTCTTTCTGGCTGTGCTTGATGCAATGTTATTTGTTACTGTATTTGGCTTTACATATTTGAACATCAATATTTCAAGAACCGAAAAAATTGGTTTGATCTTGTCATACTGGTTAGAAGAATGGTCCGGATTCCAGAAAATTTGACAAATTTGACTTACAATGTCATAGTATGTTCATTGGATGAACACAATTAGAATCCATTTCAAATCTAATTTAATCTTCCTTAGATTTATGACTACTACTATAGCTGGAAGCTGGAAGTGTACAGGAAATAATTTTCAGAATATCATATTTCTAAAGCTTTATGAAGCGACAATATATTTCATCACATATTATTGGGATCTTTCATTCAACAAATAATAATGCTCGACCTGGATCTGCATTGCTCCTAATCTCGTAGCTAAGTTATATTGTTCTTTTCAAGAAAATTGTTACAAGAATATTGCTAAGAAAGAGTCCAAGAATATTCATCCGACACCGTGCTCAAGAATTGAATATTTTGAGAAGCTCTATGTAGTGTATTCTTACTAAAATCTACAAAGCTCCATCGACTCAAGAGCTGAAGACTCCTAACTACACACAGTAAAGATAAATTCGCTGAACAGATTTTCGAGCCAAAAGTGGATGTTGATTTTTGAAACTTTCAGCGGTTTTAATCTTGATGGATTCGTAAATTGTGAGAATTGTCGCATTTAGGACTCAGAAAATCCATAAATAGTTGTTGATAAACAAAAGCATCTATATCGTGTCACTGTTGGGTACAAATTTTGGACTGGGGGCAGCATCGAGCCATTTTCTGTTGGAGAGACAGCTGATCAGGCAAAAAAATTTGATGGCACTCGCTATCGCGACATGATAATCAAGGATCCGTATGTGCTAACAAAGCCGAGAAGATTATTTGCTCTATTCAATATTTCATACATAACTATTATACTGTATACTTTATGATTCAATGAAAAATTTATTATTTTCAATTCAAAACCAGTTATATATCAAAACTAGATAATCCTTCACCTTACTTTATCCTCTATGATTTGAAAACAGCTCATAATAATCAATTTAAAACATGTTTCCTATTAGAATTAGTTTTTGTGTGTATTTTGGAACTTTTTTATATCATAATTTCATACTGTCATTATAGAATAGTTCCATCAAATCTTATGTCTTTGAAAACTTTTTTTGTATGCAAACATTAATTTCAATGAATTTCTTCATGAAATGTTACCCTTCTAAAATGTCAAATTTGAATTCTTGTGTATTCTCCCATAGTTACTGACCTTCCATGAGGCTGACTCGCTCCAAAACAAGATAAGACTACACAAAGACAGCTAGTACCGTTTCTCATCAAGCCCTAAACATGATGATCCACGAATTTCTCTTTCAGGAACTTATATCTATATATAATTTGGAACAGTAATTCAAAAAATAATCAATAGCAGCCAAGCGAATATTTGAAAAATATAATCATCACATTTTCCACCAATTACATACTCATTTCGTTGAATGAAATTATGAAGAGGCAGTATATGATCTTATCAAATTTTCCGTTACTAGACTTACGCAACCAATATTGCTTTATTGATTTAATAAACGTGCACGAAGTTTCTGAATCTGATATCCTGCCACTAAGAAACTAAAAAATTCCCAAACTGCAGGTCATGATCAGATCCGTAGTTTTTTTTATCAGAGATGTACCAAACCTCTCTTAGATCCTGTTTATTCCCAACTTGATCATTTAATTCTCCTCATTTCCAGATATATGGACATAAAAAAGGAATATTTCCCACATCACCAACTACAGACCGACCTCTATTCCCTGTAATTTTTGAAAATTATTTGAATGTATCACATATATGAGATTTTATAATCAAGTGGAAGACTTAGTCTCACCTTACCTACATTGCTTTATAGACCAGCGTTCCACCATCACTAACTTAGCTTCCTCCTCTTAATCCACGGCAAATATCGTTGACAACTGAAGACAGGTCGACGTAATTTATACGGAGTTCCAGAAATCGTTCGACCAAGTTGATCACTATATTTTATTATATAAACATGATTGATTGGGATTCAACGAGCAACATATCCTTCTAATCTAATCTTACTCGATGGGACAACTACATTTTGTCTCCTATAACGGTTTCAAGTCTAAGTTCTTCACTTCACCATCGGGGGTTCCGCAAAATTCTAATCTTGTCCCTTTGCTCTTCTTGCTCTTTATGCATGACCTCTGTCATATTTCGTTCAGTCACAAACTTCTGTTCGCGGACTATCTCAAAATTCTCAGGACTATATTTGATGTTGATGATTGCTTGTCTCTACAGAACGACCTTGTTTCCTTGAATATATGGTGCCTTGCCAACAAACTCGAACTAAATCTCCGCTTCCGGAAGGACGCAGTTCCGTGCAATCCGTATATGGGTGCGTTCGCTTGGATATATAACAATGCCTTTCCTTTAAGGAATTTACAGGTCCAATCGCTCGGCCTTCTTGCGAATGCGGGAGGATCTCCGTAAGGGTTTTGTAACAGGACTCTTCGGAATAACTTGCTTCGGCGTAGGAGATAGTGGCATTCAATTTTCTTCTGATGACGTTGATGGTATTTCCTAATCTGATTCTGGTTTTATCTTGAGTTTCTCAGTGCCATTATTCTTCTCTTCTACTGAATTTGTTTCTGTCCCGGTTTTAAAGTTCATTTCTACATGTTCAGTTGCACAGACTATAGTATCCTTTCCTTCGACTCCTGTTTGTCGTATTTGGTCAAGATGTCGTACATGGCTTTGTCCATCTACTAATACAGAATAATGTAGAGAACCGATATTGTCTTTGATAATCCCAAATTTCCATTTTTCTCCATTATAAAATCGTATTTGTACTTTATCACCTGGATTGAAGCTTCGAATTTCGGTGGGTGGATACGTCTCTGATTTCAAAGATATTTCAGACCTGATGAGATCTATATTTGTTCGGATTTGCCTATTGAGCAATAATTCGACAGGACCTTTCCCCGTAGTAGAATTTGGTAGTTTTCTATACTGCATTAAAAATTGGCACAATTTCAAATTTAAATCATTTGGGTCATCCATCAGCGATCGTAGCCCTTGCTCAACAGTCTGGACGTATCGTTCTGCTTGGCCATTAGTCGCTGGATGATATGGTGCTGACGTTTTGTGAGATATGCCGTTTTTCTTCAAAAATATCTCGAATTCTTCGGAAACAAATTGTTTGCCGTTATCGGACACGACAGTAACCGGTAATCAAAATCTTGCAAATATTTCTCCCAATATTTGTATGGTTACTTTAGAAGTAATCAGTTTAGTTGGAATTACTTCTAACCATTTAGAATACGCATCGACGATTATCAAGAAATTTCTTTCGTAGAAGGGTTCAGCGTAGTCAATATGGATTCGTTGCCATGGTTGCTGAGGGTACTCCCACGGATGCGTATTTATTTTCCGTGGATTATTTTTTAATTTGCAGCAAATTCTGCAGCTTCTTGCCATCTATTCGATATTCCTATCGATATTTTTCCACCACACGTAACTTCGCGCTAGCGCCTTCACACGAACAATGCCAGTGTGAGCGGTGTTTAATTCGATCAATATTTTATTCCGTGATTTCTTCGGAACCATTACGCGTATTTTATTGAATATACAACCATCCAACAAGCAAAACCTTTCCTGCGCTTCCATTGTTCCAGATTGTAGTTTTAAGTAAATTTCTTGGCGTTCTGGATCATTCACGGTTTCCTTTTGAATATCTCTTTTTGAAACTGGTAATTCTTCAATTTGGTTCAGGTAGAAAACTGCGTCATCGTCTTTCACATCTTTCTCTTGTAGAGTAATTTCTAGTGGAAATCTGGATGAATAATCTGCATTTGAATGTTCTTTCGTATTTCGATAACATATTTCGTAATCAAATGCAGACATGAAATTTGCGTAATGTAATAACCTCAGGGCAGACCTTGCTGGTAACTCTTTGTTAGGGTTAAATATACTCGTGAGAGGTTCATGATCTGTCACAAGGATTATTTCTCTTCCGTAACAGTATTGGAAAAACTTTTTTAATCCCCAGACTATGGCTGTCGCTTCTTTATCAATCTGTAAGATATGACTGCTCCGAGTCCTGTGGGTGATGCATCCGTTGCGAGTATCAGTGGTAATTTTGGATTATAAGAAATTAATACTTGCGTGCTTGTAATATCTTCCTTAAGCTTCTTGAAAACATTTTCGCACTTCTATGTCCATATAAATTCTTCATTCTTCTTCAAGAGATTATTTAACGGATGCAAAAGTGTTGCTAAGTTGGGTAAAAACTTCTGATAATAATGGATTAACCCAAGAAATGTTCTTGATTCCGATACAGATTTTGGGCGTTCACTTCTTGTAATGGCTGTAATTTTATCGGACATTGGATGTTATATTTGCGTCTATGACGTGTCCCAGATACGTAACTTGATCTTGGTAAAACTTACATTTCTTCATGTTCATATGTAAGCCATTTTGACTCAAAATTTTGAAAGCGTTCTCGAGTCGTCTGTATAATTCTCCTAATGTGGCTCCTTGTATAATGATGTCATCAAAGAAACAAGCAACCCCGTCTAGATTTTGAATGGTTTGATCCATGTAACGTTGCCAGACGTTTGACGCTACTTTTACTCCAAACATCAATCTATTTACTTTGTACATGCCTTTATGGGTTGATATAACTTGTATTTTTGCGCTTTCTTCATCGACTTCCATATGTAAATATGCCTTGTGTATATCCAAGGTGCAAAAATATCTACCGCCAGTCATTTTTGTAAATATGTCTTCTACTCTCGTAATTGGGTAGTTGTCATCTTGCAAATGTTTATTAAGTGTTGCTTTATAATCCGCACAGAGTCTTACTTCGCAATCTTTTTTGATTACTGGTACTATTGGTGTACCCCAGTCGGAGTTTTTTATCTTGCTTATAATTTCAAGTGATTCGAGTCTATCGATTTCTTCTTCAATTCTTTCTTTTAGGGCATACGGTACTGGTCTTAGACGTAAGAAAACAGGTTTCACGTTTTCTTTCAACTTCAATGAAACATTGTAATTTTGTATCTTTCCAATAGAATCATTAAATAATTCTTCAAACTCGCCGATTAATTTATTGAGTTCGCGCTTATCATCGACTTGTTCTATCCTATTTAGTGCTGACCAGTCAATTTGCATTTTACGTAGCCATTCTCGTCCCATGACAGTATCCAATTCACCGTTCAGGGTGTATAAATTTCCTTTAGTAGATTGATGACCATTCTTTATCGTTACTTTACACATTCCGATTGGAATTATTACTTCATTTGTATGAATTTTTAATTTTATGTGTGTACTTTGTAATTTCTTATTGAGAAACAATTTTGAAAACGTTCCACTTGAAATCGTTGAAACTGCTGCTCCAGTATTGACTTCGAAATTGATTTCTTCCCATCAATTTGTAATTCTGTTACAAATTTATTGCAGCTATTTATTGCATGTATCGTACTTATCGTGTATATTTCCTCCTCAAGAATTTGTAGTTCATCTTTTTGTATTTGATGTTGACTGGAATTGTTGACTTCTTTCAAACATACCTTCTGTAGATGGCCAATTTTACCACAATGGCCACATTTTGCTTCTTTGTATCTGCATTCATTTGCTTTATGGTTCGTATGGAAACATCGGATACATTTTCCCCGCATCTGCTGAATACCTTTAGATTTGGGTTTGCATTCATTGTTTCCTGTTCTATTTTTCACAAACTTAGTGTTTGTTGAGTGTTTCTTTTCTTGCTTCAATTTATCTACTTGCATGTTAGAGCAAGACATGCTCTGACTTTCCTTTTTCGAATTTTCTATAGCTAAAGCAATCTTCACGGCTTCTTCGAACAAATATCTGAACTTTCCTGTGATAATCTTTCTCTAATGTCGTTATCCCTCACTCCTCGTATAAATTAAGAGCGAAGATGAGTATTAACTGTAGTTTTTTTTGCAATGTTCGCAACAAAAATTGCAATTAGTACAGAGTTTCTTCAATTCAGTTTGAAAATGCTGAATAGATTCACCTTTGTGTTGAGTTCGTAATGCAAATTTATGCTGTTCATGAATTTCATTCGGTTGAGGATATAAATGAGTTTTCAGCAAACGTATCAATTCTTGATAATCTTCAGTTTTTAGTAATTCTGGTGCAGTCGGACTCGTTAGTGTCTGGTACATCTTTGCACTTAAGCAGTTTATAAGAATTTGTATTCGTATTTTATCATTGTTTGGTGTATGTTCTTCAAGATTGCGTAATTCCAAGTAATTTCCAAAGCGCTGTAAATATGCTTCAAAAGTTTCGTTTGATCCATCGAAGGGTTGTAAGCTTAATCAGCGTAGATCAGCTTCTTTACTTTGGGTATGTTGTTGAGTCGTTGTAAGTACTGCCGTTTGAAGTTGCAATGTCTTGGACATTTCCTGTAACGCTCTCATCATTTGAGCAATTTGTGCATCCATATTTTTGTAAAATGTTTGGAAAAATGGAGCTGTGATATAAGGGAGTCGCCTAGAGGGCTGTCAAGGCTTTGAATGAATTTGGGAAGCCCGTGAATCACAGGATTTGTTAGGGTAGAACAAAAGAATTGTAGTTCGTACGTAATTTCTCTTCTTTTCTCTTTCTTCCCACTGTAGCTTCAAATTCCTTTTTCCTAAAACAATGAATACACAATTCTTCTTTTTTTTTCCTTCTGTACCCGTTCTCCGAATCTTCGTCGCCACTTATTATGTATTTCTATTTATTCACTAATATACATATCATTAAAAAGTACCAAATATTATATGCATTTTTGATAACAATGACCATGAGGTTGCAATCGGAATAACTGTCAAAATCTCCGCTTCCAGAAGGACGCAGTTCCATGCAATCCGTATATGGGTGCGTTCGCTTGAATATATATAACATATATATAATATTGCTTTTACTGATCTTGTTCGACTTGGATCAATCAAACATCTGGGTATTCTATTTGAGTCCTATTTCTCCAGATCTCAGCATGTATATAATACAATTAAAGTCTCTCTGAGAACCTTAGGTTTCATTATAAGCAATACTAAGAGCTTCCCTAATATTGATGACCTCAGATCTCTCCTCAACTCATTTGTCAGATCTAAACTTGAACATGGCATTTTGATCTTGTTTTCCTTCCAAGCAAAAATTATATCAGAATTTGATTCTGTTCAATGGAAATTTCTGAAATATTTGTCTCCCAAGCGTAATTGAACATACCCTTCTCGAGGCTGTGACTATATTGAATTATTGAATGAATTGAGGCTTGTGTCTCTTTTGAAAAGAAGAGAAATACTGGTTGTTAGATTCCTTCATAACCTGATTCACTATCAAATAGACTGCCCTCATTTACTAGCTGATATTCACATCCCAATACCTCGTATCCGCTCTGGATGAAACGAAATTTTCCGTTGTACTAATTGTAGGACCAACACACTTATGAACTCTCCGATTAATGTGATGTATAACACACCTAATTCGAGCTTCTCTGATTTAGATAAATTTAGTACTAAGTTTATCAATTTTCCATGTAAATCATAATCAACCAATATGTATAATTTTTTTTTCTCTGATAATCTTGTAAATTCACATACTTTTTTGTATATTTTATTTTGTCACCTTCTGGTTTTATAACTGTTGGACAAATAGATGGATATTATTATTATTATTATTTTATTAAATTTTCCGATCATCAGATTGTATGTTGGTATCACAACAGAAATTGGATACTGTAACAGCTTCATTACAAGTGAATTGAACTCATACCTTGCAGACCAATAATCACTTTTATTATTGCTTAAAATTCAATGTCATCTATGGAAGCAGATGAAAAATATTCAAATACACCTAATCTTCAGAAATATATATATATATATATATATATATATATATATATATATATATATATATATATATATATATATATATATATCGTATTTATTCAACATGTATATATATATATATATATATATATATATATATATATATATATATATACATGTTGAATAAATACGATAACACCACTGCCCAAGCGTTTCATGCGATGCACATGTCAATACACTAGAAACCCCATGTGTAAGCTTGCACATCGCAAACAAGCTCATATATTTTGCTTTGAATTTTAAGCTAGCATGGAATTGTGCGATAATCAGATTTGACCATAAATGTACCGGAATATAGAATAGTAGGTGTGAAAATATTGACAGTGGCTGTGAAGTTGTAGAATAGTGGCCAAAGAAAGAAGGGAAGTTATGAAAATGTGAATTTTCCTGCCATCGGATTGTCTATATGTTATGCAGTTGATATCCAATTGTCACGAATGTAAAGTATTCAAGATCCGGTTGCACAGAGTGACGTACTTCTTGTGCAGTGCACAATACCTCCGCCGAGAAAAATTGCTCCAAAAAAGACAATTAGGCTCAGCGCTACCAGAGCGCGATGGTGGCTGCCTATAGGGCCTGGTCAGGCCGTAGCTAGAACAGTGAATTCAAGTGATGGGTCGGGGAACGAGGAGGGGAAAGAGGGATGTTGAACGCCAATTGCCTGTATCTGACGTCGTTTGATTAGGTGAGCCAATACACCTAATGTCCGCCAAAAGCCCTTACGTGTCAAAACAACAGTAAATAACGCAATGAGGTTGGTGTCACTAGCAAGATTTACTATTTCGGCGTAATGATATTTAAACAGTGTAGTTTGGGTAGTTACAACTCGAGGGTTAAAGCCAAAAATGGAGTGTCCTCCCAATAAGGACAAGTTTGACGTTAAATCAAAGTTTAGTCACAAACAGCACGACCTAACCCCCAAAGTGTTCAGAGCTACGCTAGAGTGGAATTGAAACAACTAGCAGTGATTGACTGTTAGGAAGGCGGAAGTGAACCAAATAATTTAAGAAAACTATTGCAACCTTGTGTGCACGATGCCTGTGAACGGCGTCCTCAAGCAGTGCTTCAGATATTTGACCACAACCATTGGCATGCACCTTACAGTAGTTCGTTCTTAACCCTTTGTTGAACGCGTTGGTTTCAATCACGGCATTGGGCTCGGGTCCATTAAGTTGGCCTCCCGGAGTTATATCTTTCTATTTCATGATAGACTATTGGATTGGGCTAATATTGTGCTGCTTTGTGCCGTTTATCGATCCGTAGGTGCCGGTTTAGTTCTAGAGGTATTTCAAAATGAACTTGAGGGGCCAACTTAACGCATAGCCCACCTGAGTGTATCCTTTCGATCATTTTATCACAGTTATCGTTTGTGCTCGGTTTGTGCTATATTGTGCCGTATTTCTTTTCGTTTGTGCTGTCTTTGTTTATAGGTTATTACAAAATAAAGTTCGGGGGCCAACTTAACGCTCAGCCCCCCGAATGTATTATTTGCCCATTATATTATAGCAATCGTTTGTGCTTGGTTTGTCCTACGTTGTGCCGTATTCGATTTTGTTTGTGCTACTTGTCTCCCGAAAGTGCTCATTGATCATCTTATTTCAGCAATCGATTCTGCTTGGTTTGTGTTTTATTGTACCGTATTTTATTTCGATTGTGCTGCTCTTGATCATAAGTTATGACAAAATAGATTTCAAGGGTCAACTTGAGGACTATCATTCATATCTTCAATCGATTGTGCTAGGTTTTCCACTATGGGAATAATTATGATTTATTCAATATTTTTGACATACTCTATGTATCATATCAAGATCAAGATGTAGTATCTCAATTGCAACATCACTTAAAGTAGAGAGTTCTGAAGTCTGTGAAAATTATCATTATATCTTGGATTCGACATAGACATGAATTATATTATGACTATTTGACAGGGCTGATTGTATTCTGCAATATTTGCTTAATTTTCCTACAGTCATCATAATATAAATATATCATAATACTGGATAATTGAATTCTTATCCATATCATGCTGTTATATTTTTTATGATATTATGACTTTATAATCTTCAATAAATTGTCCATAATTGTTATCAATCCTTGAATCATTCTAACATCTAATTCAATTTCGTAAAATACGGTATAAAACAAGGATCACGTCATATCTTCAAGAGTTGGTCAACACAAGAGTAACATTCAAACTCAGGGATAATTCTTGAGTTTTATCTATGGGCCTATATCTTTTTTCGAACATAAAAAAATCAATGCTAAAATTTCGATTTTGCGTTATGTTTCTACCTAGCAAAAGTGCAAATACAAAACAAGTTCAGTTATAAGAAAAAGAAACAAAAATTGTTTTAAATATGTAGGCGTTAGTGATTTAACGAATATGTGAAGCCGAGATTGGCGAATGCGAATGCGAATATTTAGATTATTAAGGTTGTTTAGAAGAGGAGTGGGGTCAAGCTGTAGTGGGAACCCTGCTCTATGCTAAATACATAGGATAAACATTCATTGCCAACTTCAAATAAATAAAATTTCAATGATTAAAACTAATGGAAATGTTTGCTTTCGGTTGAAAATACATGATTTTGAATAATTTGGTTCCTTATTCTATTCTTTTAAAGAGCTTCCATCCGTTGAAATATTCTTTTTTCATATCTTGACAAGGCTACAATATGATATGTATGGTGCGCAGCGCTGTAGATTTTCGAAAGTATTTTTGACATCTGACGTTTAGTAGTGGTACTGCGTTTCATAAACAAACAAACTCATTGATGATAAATATACATCAAAAAAATAATATCGATGGAAGAATAAATGGGTTACTCAATCAGTGTACGGTCAAGTCAGGAAAATGATAAAAAATCTTGTTTATTCTAATCACACACACTCTTCCCATTTCATCTCATGCGGCGACGTTGCCAAGCGTATGATAACTTGCTGAATTTTAGTAGCTTTTGTACAATTTTTTTTGAGTAATGATTCTATTTTCTCTGGAACTATGAACAAGACTTTTTCGAAACTTGATTCACATGTTTATAAGACTTTCGTAGATATTTTGACGATTTTTTGTAATGTTGTCATTTCAGGTAGTCGAGATGATGACCTATAAATCAATGTGAAATACGTCGCGTGCATTAACGCAATGTAATAACATATCACCGAACAGCAACTTTGACATTTTTCATCTTGATAACTAGAAACAAGATTGGGTTCTATCTTTGCCACAATATGTTTCACTAAACAAATAATATACTGTAGAGATTTTAATAAATTCTCATATATTTTGATTTCCTCCTCAAAAACCTTGAGAGATGAATATTTTATGTCCAATTTGAAATCAGATTTTTATGAAGATTAATGATAAGAGTTCGAGACAGGAATCGTTCTCGTTTGTTTACATGTAGTATATACTTTTTTTAGACACCCAAAATTTATGACATTTCTATATCAATATTAGTATGCAAAATGTCGCATTGGAGTTGTTTGTCTTTTCAAACATTTTCTGACGTCTGAAGAAATGTTGTATGTAACTAGTGCTCCAAATTTCTTCGGTGCTCCTGAATTATTTGTACCTCGGTTACCGCCTCGACAAAAAACTTCTCTCCTCAAGCACCAAAGTATAATTTCGCGAATTAGATACATAAATAATCATCATATTTCATAATTTCTATTCTATTAATAAATAACAACATGATCCTTTATAACTTTTAATATCAGATATAGAAGTGAAGGCTATATTCTTCCTGATGTTCATATCCGCAAAATTCATACGAACGTCAAAAACAATGCAAATATTCGCGAATGCGAATGCGAGTATTTGTTACATCATTCTAGTAGGTATCTAGATAGATTTATTAACGTACAGAATTACTATAAAAAATCAAGTTTCAGGAATTATCTTTCCAATATAATACGAGGATCAAATTAGTAGAAGAAAACTGCTGGGACTAATAGAAACAGGGAATATTTTGAAAGTAAGTCTTAACAAAAACTAGAAATATTTGCAGAATTGAAAAATTAGAACATATATTCCAAAACAGATGGATATCTATATATTGGTACGTCAAGAGTAATCTTTCGGCCCCCTTTTTGAGCATATTGCTTGCACGAATAAATGTGAGATTCAGCATACTTGAACAAACTTTGTTTTCCTTTTTAAGCATATTGCGCGCTCAAAAGTATGTAAGATTTGGCATACTTAAAGCTCATTTGAAAGAATGCAGAAAGCTAAAGGCATATACAGGGTGTCCCATTTCAATTTTAGAAGAGAAAACTTTGTTCCGCCTACACGAATTAAGTGAATCTTAGCATTATCAAAGTCTGTGTAGAGAAAGAAGTGCAGAAAGCAAGAATTATATGCAGGATGTAATATTTTAATTTCACTTCAGGAGGAAACTTTGTACAGCATGCATGATTGAATGTGAAATTTTGCAACCTTGAAGTTTATATGGAGAAGAAGTGCAGAAAGGTAGAAGCATATACAGGTGTCTCATTTTAACTTCACGTGAAGATAAAGTTTAGCACCGCGCGCACGAACATGAAGTAATGTGAGACTTGACATACTTGCTGTCTGTGTGGAGAAGGAAGTGCAGGAAGTGTCCAATTTAAATTTTACGAGAAGAGAAAACTCTATCCTGCGCGCATGAAGAAATGTGAGGTCTGGCATAATTATGTGGAAGAGGAGTGCAGACAGCTTGGAGTATATACAGGTGTCCTATCCTAATTATACGTGAGAAGAAAACTTTGTACCGCGTGCACGAAGAAATGATATGGCATACTTTCTAGAGAAGGGGTGCAGAATGCCGAAATAATATACAGGCTGTTCCATTTCTATTTTCTTCTCAAACTTTGTGACGTGCACGGGGGAATGTGAGACTTAGCAGACTTTAGGTTTATGTGAAGAAGAAGTGCTGAGAACTGAAATTATATACGGACTGTCCTATTTCTAGTTTTACGTGGAAAGGAAACTTTGTATAGTGCCCATGAAGAATGTAAGACTTAACATACATGAAGTTGATGTGGTGGAGAAGTGCAAAAAGCTTCAATTATGTACAGGAACTCAATTCTAGGTTAAAGTTGAAGACGATATCATTTTTTGCTGGTATATATCAAAAAATATGTACCAAACAGGAAAATGGCGGCAGCAAAACGTAATGATTTCTTGTTCCTGCCGAAGGTTGAGGGAAGAAGTAAACCTTAAAATCTTGATTGGAAAAAACCAGTCCTGATTTCAGATAGTGCGTCGAATACCAAAGTATATTCATCTGCAACACCTGAGGATGGAAGATTGATCTCAATAACGTTCAAACTTTGGAGCATAGTGATTCACGGTCAAACTTGGATCACTGGGCGATCATTAGTCTATATATCAATATATCAAGAGCGCGTCTTCGACCCTTTAGTACTGCGCGCATGATGGAATGTGAGATTTGTCATACTTGAAGTTAAAATGAAGAAAAAGTGCAAAAAGCATATACATGATTCTACATGAAGAGAAAATTAAGTACCACGCGCACGAGCACGAAATAATGTAAGACTTGGCATACTTGCAGTCTGTGTGATGATAGAAGAGCAGAAAGCTGAAATTATATACAGGATGACCCACTCTAATCTTACAAAGAGAAAACCCTGTACCGCGTGCACGAAGGAATGTGAGATGTAGCATACTTGAGGTCTATCTGAAGAATGAGTGCAGAATGCTAAAAATATATACAGGTTGTCCTATTTTAATTTTTATGAGGAGAAAACTTCATAACACAAACGAAGGGATGAAAAATTTGACATACGTGAAGTTCATGTGGAGAAGAAGTGCTAGGTGCTGAATATACAGGCTGTCCTATTTCAATTTCACGTAGAGAGAGGACTTTATACCGTGTGCATGAAGGAATGCGAGATTTGACATATTTGAAGTTCATGTGGAGAAGGAATGCAGGAAGCTCTACTTAGATGAAAGTTTGAAAATTATCCGTAAGTTCGAGTTCCACTAATGGCCTTCCGTGACTAGCGAAAATATCAGTCTCGTACCATACTGTATTCATCGATATTGAATGAAATATTCGAATAATTTGGGGATTGATAAGAATTGAAAAAAAGTTATGGAAGATTGTTCTTTTACTCACTTGTACAAAGTAACAAGTGAGTATTGTGAAACCGACAGAATTCACCTATCAAGATTTTGATGGGAATATCCGTTTTGAGCATTCCTGAATCTATTTTGACTATTTTTGGCTTGATGTATATACGTATGTTCGTGCGTGCGTGCGTGCGTGCGTGCGTGCGTGCATGCGTAACTCGCTAATCTCAAAACTGGTTGATCGAATAATGTTGAAATTTTGTATTTAAGACTGATATAGGATTTAGTTGTGCACCTTGCATTATGGTTCCAATCGTCTGTACCGGAAGTGAACTTCACTCGAAACTTTTTTCGAATTTTCCTAATAAATCCAGAATGATCAACCGTAGGATGTTGAAATTCAGTATTTGAACTTGATGTTGTATCAGAATGGTCATCTGCTATTTTTGTATGAATTGGCCAAGCCAGAAGTGCACTCTAATTGAAACTTTTTTCGAATTTTTTGCATAAATATAGAATGATCAGCCATAGCATATTGAAATTTTGTATTTAGTACTTCTATAACATCTTATTGTACATCTTGCAATATGATTGTGATTGGCTAAGCTGGAACTGCACTTTACTGTAGATTTTTTTCAAATTTTCCTCATAAATCCAGAATGATCAGCCGTAGGATACTGGAATTCAGCATTTGAAATTGCTGTTGCATCTTAATAGTCATCTTATATTTTTGTAACAATCGGCTGAGCCGGAAGTGCACATTATATGACAGACTTTTAGAATTTTCCGCATGAATTCTAAACAATCAGTCGTAGAATATTTTAATTTTATATTAGGCACTTTTATAATATGTAGTTGTTTACCCTGCATTAAGGCCCATTCACAGTCACAAAATATTTGACTTTAAACAACAATTTCAATCTTGTGCAAGTGATTGACTAATAGAAACGCGCGTGCAACGAATCTGTTTCAAACGAAAAGTATGCATACTCCAAACTTTTCAAACTTGTGCAGAGCGGCTGTCGTTGATTGATCCAATCAGAACGCAAAGAAATATAAATTGACAGATAGGCTACCTATTTCTATATATTTGCGAAAATTTATGGTGATATGAGAAATATGAAGTTCTTTGATTATTATAAATTCCTATAATTACTCCCTGAATGTAGGAAAAATGAATTTTCTAAATATTTTTGGTTCACAGAAGACAAATATTAAACTCCAATATTCTCTGATTTGGATATAGATAAATAAAATATGTGCTACAATTCCATCAAAAGTAGAATTATCATCTTTTTTTTTTATTATACTGACCCTAACTGTAAGCTTATTATATTTTTTGGAAGACATATTCCTCATCAAATGATTTATGAAATTCCTAATTATACATCAAAAAATTTGTGGAATTTAGAAAATTTAAATAGTACCATTCTTCTGATTTATCTAAATGATTCTACCTTGAATGAATAAAAATTTCTAATAACGCAATAGATGACAGCATCGGCAAAATCGCGTTGATTGCTTTTGTAATTTCGGAAGTATGAACGCTATGATTGAATTTCTTGCACAGGGGCATTGCCCAAGATTGAATTTGTAGTTTCAAGTCGCAGATTTCCTGACTGTGAATGTGCCTTCATGATTGCTATCGACTAGACCGGAAGAGCACTTCATTCGAAACATTTTTCGAATTTTCCGCATAAATCCAAAACGATTGAACGTAGATTGTTATAATTCTGTATTAAGGCTCAAATCCTATTTTTATTGAGATCCACCTAGCCGAAAGTGCACTTTACTTGACAGTCATTTGGAATTTTTCGCATAAATTTGAAACGTTCAGGTATAGAATATTGAAATTTGGTATTTCAGTCTGCTGTAACATCTGGATGATTGCCTACTATTCCCATAACAACCGAGTTGAGTGAATCCAAAACGATCAACTGTGGAACGATGAGATTTTGTGTTTAATTATACATATCCAATGATATATACGATCGAACACAGATTCACATTGGTATATATATATATATATATATATGTATATATATATATATATATATATATATATATATATATATATATATATATATATATATATATATATATATATATATATATATATATATATATATATATATATATATATATATATATATCCAATGACGTACAAGTAAGACACGTGATGTTCACGTCAGATTTTCAATATTATAAATACTATAACGTGGCATCATATTAACAGGAATCCAATCATCCACATATAACTGTCATAATTCAAAAAGTATTATATTTGTATTAGGAAGCCAACCAAAAATTTGAGCAAATATTCGTGATTTAATTCATGCCTGTGTCGAAGCTAATTTTCACAGATTTCAGAACTCTCTACTTTGAATGATGTATCAATTGAGATACTATATTCTGACTGTAAATGATTTGATTATTAGAACACTATTCACTATGATTTTCAATGGATTCTGATATGGTACGTGAAGTATCTCAAAAATATTGACTAAATCATATTTCCATAGTGAAAAACCTAGCACAGTCGATTGCTATTATTGATATTTCTCAACCCCTGAAATTCATTCTGGCATAATTCATAAACAAGAACTGCAAAATCGAAATAAAATACGGCACAATACGGCACAAATCGACCACAATCGATTGCTGGAATAAGATGATCAATAAGCACATTTGGGGTCTAAGACTTAAGTTGGCCCTCCGGGCTCAATTTTGTTATAACTTATAAACAGAAGTAGCACAAATGGTATAAAATACGACACAATATAGCACTGATCGAGCACATACGATTGCTACAATAAAATGGGCAAAGAGAACATTCGGGGGACTGAGCGTAAAGTTGGCCCTCGGAATTTATTTTGTAATAACTCATAAACAAAGACGGCACAAGCGAAAAGAAATACGGCACAATATAGCACAACCCGAGCACAAACGATTACTGTAATAAAGCGATCAATAGGATACACTTAGGTGGGCTATGCGTTAAGTTGGCCCCCGAATTTCATTTTGCAATACCCTCAGAACTAAACTGGCACAAACGAATCAATATACTGCACAAGACAGCACAATATTAGCTACACTACTCCGGGGGCCAACTCAACGGACCAATTGAGTGCGTGGGCTACAATTGTAGCTCATTTTATTCATATTTTTTATCGTAAACTTTCATACAAATCCAAGGAAATGCTTTAAATATAGATTGTTAGACTTCTAAGCGAGTAGGAAAAGTGAAAATTTCTAAATAAAAAATAGTCCCAGTTCGAAACAAACTGTATTTAATAATCGAGCTCCAAAATTCAAATGAAATATAGCAGTGCAATCCAAAAGTTCGTAAAAATGTAGAATATGATTCTCTTGTAATTTCTTTATTGTTCAATAGTATGTGATAACTCTAGAACTGATCTCATAATTCAGAACAAAGGATCAAGGAATAAGTGCTGGAAAAAATGATAGCCAAATATGGCACATAATAATTTCGCGAGTTTTTTGCAAATGTCAAAAAAATTATCATCAAAATTATGCATGCACAAAATTTTCCTATAGAATCAGCTCTTACAAATTTTCTATTCATGATGTTGATTTTATAAATTCATAGAGAATTTACAGCTATGATATTCGTAAGTTGATAAAAAATTACTATTGGTCATCGACAAGAGCTTTTTGCTACATTATATCCTTGGCATAGTTAGACTAACTTCTCTTATGAGGCATTATCTAGTAGTTCCCAATGAGATTTAAGTGAATATGAGGTGTAAATGTCACAAACCAGGTAGAGTTGAAAAACTCACGTGTTTAGGCGCATGGGCTACAATCGTAGCCCAGGTCAGTTTGGTGATTTATAACTCACAAAAGCACCTGTTCTCACTGACGATTGTCTATTACTATTGAGCAATAATATATTTTTGATAGCCACTTGAAGCTGCGCGTGTCCAAGAGCATTTATGTGTGAGTTACATCGAGACAAAGAGGTCTGGGCTACGAGTGTAGCCCACGCGCCTGACGTAGAACTCATTGCAACTCGTCGCTACTCCAAATATTCAAGTGAATATAACAGATGAAACTCCAGTGCACTCAAAACATATAATAATAATAGTACTGATTTCGAGGAGACAAAATATTATGTCGTTATTAAAATAATTGAGGGCAATGACCAGCACCCGTGATTCCAGGACTGACAAGCGGAAACTCAAAATGGCGGCCCTGATTGATGTTCTCTGGACTCTAGGACTCGCGAATCTTTCCAGGAGTTCCAGCTCAGACAAATCACTGGTCGCTCTCGTCCACAGCAATATTTGAGAATACTCAGCCTCCCAAAATGAGTATAGATACAATTCAACCAACGGGAAAATCGTATGTTGGAAACGGAGAATATGAAAATTGGAAAAACGAGGACAACGTATCAATTAGAGACAAAAAAGGTCTGAAAAGGAATGTCATCGTTAAGCCTTGACGCCTGACTCAGTTGCAGTAAAGTGAAACAAGAGTAAACTCTGGTGGGTATGCATTACATTTACTTTTGAGACAATTAATTAGTATTTTTCCCTTATCCAATGTTTCTTGAGTAACATAAGGAGATTATCCAGAAATCCGAGCTTGCTAAACGTAATTAAAGAATTACACTGAGAGAGTGCAGCGTTCCATCCACCGGAGTGATTCAGCTTGGCAACAACAAAAATACAAGCAATAGGGCTCCACCAAATCTGAAATATAAAGTTTACTGTATCTTTTAACGACAATTTTTCATGAAGTGAAATAAAAGTGACCGCTAGAAAAAAAACAAATTGAAAACTCTACTTAAGCTCAAAGCCTAACAACTACTTAACTGCGCGCGTCGTATTCAAGCCGTCAGTATCACGATGACATCGGGGAGACATCCCAGCGGACTAGGTTGCCTACTTCAGAGGGGTAACAGGATCAAGAAAGAGAAAGGGTGGTATTTAACCGTTACAAAAGATATTGCTTTATCCTAAGCGTAGCATAATCACCTAGATGACCATTGGTGGAACAATTGTTACTAAATTAATTGAACTACGTTTATGCAAAATTTATTGTAATTGTTGGCAAAGTTGGTATCTGAGAGCATCATGGAAAGTGTTTCATTGGATTACAGACATTTAAATTGTGATTCATTGTTGCGAATGGACAAGCGTTTGCATGTGCTTTCCAAATATAAGTAGGTAATAATTATTATAATTCCAATTCCACAATATGATTTCTATCATCTATTTTTTTTATTTACATGTTCCGGGATAGTATATTTCACAACAAGTATAAGAATGACTCTATCTCTACACAAGTGGAAGGTTTATTATCCGAGCCAAAGGCGAGGATTACAGTTCGCCAGTTCGCGAGTGTGAAATACACAATTCCAATACATATTGTAGAATATATTTTCTCCAACACTGTTATGAAATTCGCATATTCCCGAACAAAAAATTATGTTGGAATAGATGACATTCCACACGTCGTGTAAGAATAATATTCTGTGACCGTGTAGAATCATTTTGACAAATCAGAAGCTATTATTTAGGTAACTATGGTAACATCTCAACAATTCAGATATTCTGCAAAAAACTTTGAAGTTCCATCAATGAAGTCTTGGTACCACTAGTTGGAAAAAGCTCATAGAAAAACTCAAGCCTATCTTCCCAATAAGAAACTGAAATATAAGATTGCAGTCAAAAATTTGTACCTGTTTCAATATAATCGTGCATCCAGGCAGACAGACATGCCGATTTTTTTTCAAATCAGTCTTTTGGCTTTAATAGGATCCACAACGTGAAGATATCACAATTTTGAACTTTCAGAAATCAAGATAACAATACTTACCTCAATATATAGATCGAGGAAATGAAAAATTGAATAATGACGCAAAAAATGACACCTAGCAGTTTTCACATTCTGTGAAATTCTGTGAAATGAAAGTGTGCTGCATTTTGCTATGAAAACACAAGATTTCCAAATTCATTGTTATGGTACAAATCAATTCAAATGAAATATCTTAGCATATTCAATCTCATTCAATCATATATCACAGTTTCATTAATGACTCAGTAGATGGTATTTATCTATGAATTATCCTCTCAAATCACATTCTGATTCATTTGGCATGCATAGAATATGTTAGTTCTAAGCAGTTACCACACAAACGGTCTCAAAATAACCGGCGATTTGTTCACATATCAGTTACATATGTTACGGAAATTTCTAATAGGTTTCACATAAGATCAATAATCCCATCATTTTTTAACAATATTATCAAGTTACACAACACGTGAGTTATTAAAACAGTTTGACAATCATTCATAACCTCAGTTTGTATTATTACTCACGCAAACAGAGTTCCATAGTGTTTCAGTGTATCTTGAGGAGTAAAAGGTGAGTTGAATCAGTAAGTTGAGTTACTAGGTGTGTGAGTTTAATTAGTGGATTGAGTTACTAGTTGTGTGATTTAAATTAGTAAGTTGGGCTACGGGGTGTGTGATTTCAATTTGTGAGTTGGGCTACTGGGTGTGTGAGTTGAACCAGTGAGTTGAGTTACTAGGTTTGTTGGTTGAGAGAGAGCATTTGAGAGTGAAAGTGGGTTGAGTTGTTGTTGTTCACGTTAGTGCCCCGAATTATCTTATATATTGTGTGACGAAGTGCTCTCATTTTAGAATCTGAGAAGCTACTGTTGTTAGTGACCGTTTGATAGAATGATTTAAAATAACTAAACTCAGTCACAATTCCACTGTTCCAGTTAATAGCCTTCAGATACAATAATTCCGATACACTGAAACCGCTTTGAACTGTTTAATTTATCCGATGCAAGACAACTTTGCAATTGATCTGATTTATTTTCCTGAAAGATAAAACCGTTAAATACAATATTAAGGTAGTAATTGACTACTCGCCGTTTGTATAGGAATCTTTCGTATTTATGTAAGACCTAGTTACAGATTATTCAGAACTCCTATTCCCGTATTTGAAAATAGATTACTATTTGAATATTTATACATCACCGTCTGGAATAAATAAATTAGATTCAAGTTGTAGTGCACAATAAGCAGTAGATGAAACTTTACTTTTATACTAAAATCTGAGTAACATCCTCTTTCCATAATTAAACCGATCAGGACCGTTTACTTGAAATCTGGGTATAAATACAGGCTGAAATCGAACAGCAAGACTTCCGAGAGACTTGAGTTCACTGTATATTAGCAGTGTTTCTGCAACAGACCTTCTAAAGCATTCCGCATCCGTCGTAACTTCTGCTACAGAGTCATCTGTATTTACCGTAAGTGACGTCCTATCGACAGGGTTACTCAACCCCCGCTGTCAAGTGGTCACTGTTTCAGAGCCGTTGAAACGACGTCCGTCGTGGCTCCTGTGTCAGAGTCACCATTCACCACGACTGTAGTCACTGCCGTAGGACTACAGCCTCCTGCACCTAGCCGTAGTCTCTGCCTTAAGGCTACAGCATCCACCTTCCGCAACTGTAGTCTCTGCCGTAAGGCTACAGTCCGTTCACCACGTCGTAGCCGCTGCCACGAAGGGCTACGACAAATTTTGACGACGACGACCGAAATTCGACGCACCATACTACCAACTTTGCGTGCTGGTTCAAAGCCTTGTCCGTCGTATTGTGCAAGTATAATCGTTACTATTTGTTTCCGCCATTTGTTTTTCCTTTTTCCCATTTATTTGTGTTTTAATAAAACTGTTTCCCCTATACGTTCATCTTTATTCTCAGCAACAAACCCTTCTCTTCCTGCTATCTATCCGGCACTATCGTCATATAGTTGCTCCGTTATTGGCGCCTGAGCATACCGACCGTAAGCAACTATCAAAAGAGACGCCACGTGAAGAGCGCGTCACAATTGTTATATTATTGTTATCGTTTTGTACGCCGCAGTCACCCACAGAAGGCCTCTGTATGAGCTGACGCGGAGTGACAGCCAAGATACTGCCAAGAAAGCACAACTTGCTAGCCTCGTACCACTGGTGCTCTACCTGCCAATTGCGGGCGGAGTGTAGGTTTCAGCTTGACTTTCAATACATATTCCTGTAAGCCTAGTGAGGCAATGTGGTTCGAAAAGTGTTGAGCACTGCTTCGAGATGCTCTGACGTATGCCACTGTGGGTGATTTCAGAGTGTGCTATTATTTCGATAAGTACTACCGTGTGTAAGACTGGTGTGATTTTGTGTTATGATATTGAATATATATCCTGTGTGTTGATGTGATTCCTCATCAAGCAAATAGTTTGCTTATGTTATATTTTATTTTTAGAATACAGGAGATCTACACTCTTAGATCGGTGGCAACTGTACATCAATTATAGATGAATATTGTTCCATTGTGATGCTAATTTTGAATTTTATACAGGTGTTATACTGAACTATGCTTTGTTTGATGTATCATTTGATACATATAGTTCCATTGTCAGTCACAATGTATTTTAGTGTCAGCACTTGCTCTGGTTTGGAATATTATTCTTGAATCTAAATAGGATCTGATATCAGATTTTATTCCACAACCACTCTACTTTGTCTTGCCAATTTATTTTTAAATCTGATCATTATTGTTGATGTGAAAAGATTTGGTTAATTGAAGTTTGACGACATTCTGTCTGGCTGGATTGTTTTGAGCTCTAATCGAGGTGAATGTGACATATTTAAGTGGAATTGGAAAAGTTTCAAGCATTTTGGCAGCAAACCAATACATTGAAAGATTCTGTCGTGATTGGAAGTCTTCTGTTGCGTGTTTCGTTTCTGAAGCAAATATCATTTGTGCCAGAAACTCGGTTTTAAACTTCGGAATAATTGCCTTTCTGTAAGGATTAGATTTGAAGGCCTTCTGAAGAAATTTTCATTCTCTTATGAATTTCAACTGGATCTTACTGACAGTGTAATCTTCAAGGTAGTAGGATATCTCTTCCACTCAAACTTTTCCACTGTGAGAATAGTTTGGAACAATTATTAATCTCGGGATAAGAAAAAGATTGCTAGACGCGGAAAGAAGACTGGAAGGAAATAATTTTCTGATTGAACGAAACAATATTCTTCCCATAACTAGATATTTCGAACAATATTTTTGTAATCACTATAAATTTTATGAATTGCGCCAGAGCATCTATATTAGAGCAGAATAGCTTGCAGATTACAGATAGAACTCCTTATCTTGAATTACTGAATTGATTTGACTTGATTTTTCCATTCAGATAACAAGACTTCGCCACTTACTATTGCATCGACGCACTTCAAGTTGTTGTGGAAACCGAGAAAAAGCTTGACGATAACAGTACATTCACATTTTTTTTTGAAACCTTGCAGTTTTATGTGCGACGTAAGTGTGAACAAGTATCATGACATTCGGTCAACAATAAATTGACATCACTTCTAATAAAATTATAACAGTTTGAGAATAGTTCCCCAAGACTGTACTCATTTGAATGAACTCGCTATAACTCAACAGATCTGTCCGGAGCTTAATAATTTTAACAAACTTCATCTTCAGTAAAGCACGTTTCCTAAGCCGCAGTTAATTAGCGGAGCCAATTTGAATCACACCGAGACAGTTCCTGAACCTCGCTTGGTTCGACGTAAATTACTAATGGCAGCGATGCTGAATACCAGGTATTAAAATTTAAATCCTAGCTAAGTCTTACAGCGTGGAAAGAGCGTTCCATTTAAATTTTCTCAAATTTCTCACAGATGTGGAATTTCCATGGTATGTATGAATCTTGATGAAAGAGTCGTCAATTTTCTTATTCCTCTAATTGCTATCATCTTCGTTGTAAATTTCCAATCTAAACATTGTAGTCAGTATCTAATAGTATTCCAAAGTCAAAATTCCCATTAGCATATAGCTTCTCTATGAAATTCTCATAGATAAATACATATTGAATTCATCAGCAAAAGCTATTTTTAGAAGTGTACCAGTGAGCATTTGCTTGATGCAATCACACATGGTATTCAAGATCGAATTTCTCACATTTTCACACACAATTTGTACTGCTATTAGCTAATTAGAAATGTTGCTTTAATTCTCAATCCAAATTCTCCATAGCCATTACCAATCTCGAAAGTAGAATGTAGATCTCCTGCATTCTTCACCCTTCTTATTATTTATTATAGTGTGGCTGAGAACGGAACAAGACGATTTCAGCCAAGGATGAGTGTTGTCTGCCCGAGCGAAGCGACACACTATATTTTTCATATTACCTGCATCGTAACTGAGATAATCTTAGACAAATAGCGCAAAAAAAGGTTTATAATATTTTAGCGTTAGAAACATAAGAGGTCATTTCACAAACGGATAATTTGACCTACTAATTGATTAATTTAGATAATAGTGATACGTTAGTGGATGATTGAACTAATAAAGAAGAAATTGAATAGGCTTCCTTCTTCATAGTATAGTGGTTTTTGAGAATGAATACAGAATTTTGATAGCTCAATGAACAACGAACATCTATGTTAGAGCAAAAGTTGCGGGGTCCGTAGCATTTGATACTCTTTTAATGTTGCTGGTCCTGTTCTGATCATTGCGACTTGATGTTATTATTCAATTGTTGAGATGACATTTCAACTTTTTGACATTTTTAGATATTTTTGAAAGCGAATACATGAATTTTGAGGATCATTTTGAATAAATATCAATCTTACTCGATGAATTCAGTGGATAATTGAAGACAGAACAAAATAAGTTCATTCTTAGGTATGGATTTATTATTATTTAACTCAATTTGTATTCCATACCGTAGAGTTGAATAAATCCTTTGTAAAATCTTTGAGAATAGTGAAACATGGGCATATATCTATCAATACACATGACAATTTATATTACATTTACAAAACTGATTCTGATTCATGTATCACTCAAAGATTCATCATTTGATTATACTATTTTCTGGATACGATTGATATTTCAATTCACGATTTTTCTCTGTTGTGGATTAAATGAGTATTGAAGATTGAATGGAACTTGAATCATGTCAAGTGAAATTTGGTAGACACGTGTGGTGAATTCTCAACAATACACGAGTATTTATTCAGTTTTCCAATATTGTTCATTGATAGTTTGGTTTATAGTAATCTCACACTTCTTTCAGTTGAATAAATTTGAATTTGGATCTTGGTAAACCCAGCCAATCGAAATTTTTTTGTCCAAGTACAACAATAGAACAAGCAATCAAGAGTTGACTTTAATATACTTCCGCTATCAATGAAGCCATTACTTCAAAAATTCCAACGAATTGACAAATAAGAGATTACATTAATCAAAATTTGTGAGAATCATCAGTCTGCATCATAAAACTGAGTCAAATCAAGTAATGACATCTAATTACGACAATGGAGTCATCAATCATCATATTTGGTTTGTTATAAATTATAAATCATATATTACTTAATGAGATGTACCTACATTATTTTGTATAACAATCCACAAGTATTCAAATATATATCGTCTCAGTGACAAATTTCTATTTGAATATTATTATTTTCATTTACTTTGTATTTGAGGCTATGTAGTAGATAATTCTCCTAAAGGCTGCAAAACGATGATGATGAAAATATCAGTTACCATTATTTATGATTCGAAAAATGTCGATCATAAAATATCACTTAGATAAATGTACGTATACAGGGTGTAACAGCGGAACGAGCTACCGCGAATAACTCTTATGTTATTGAAGATACAATAAAATACTACGAGACAATCTTATGCAGGACCAAGGAGGACACCCAATTATGGAAAAAAAATATTTCAATACCCCAGTGGTCCTCAAGCTACAACACAAAGATATATTTTTCCAAATGGGATGCTATATATCTCTTATTCCCATTCGATGGAACAGATATCTCTACACTCAACCATGTATTCGTTTTATACACTCCCATCATGGAAATATTGAGGAAAATGCGATTGAAATTTGAATAAAATCAATTTTTATAGTTACTATTCAGTAGGCTATGAACAATTGAGCTACATAAATACATTGAATTATTTGTTAATAACTTTATAAATAGTGTTCTAGCTAATTTGCATCTCTTTCCAAACATAATTCAAATCTTGTCAAAATTGATTCAAAAGTAGCATTATTAATTTCTGTCGGTGCTAAAGTAGTCCACGCATCATTCAGTGCTTTTTTTTACTTGAGATAGTTTCTTGATAATTGTGCTTTCGATCATCTTTCATATTTTACTGCCATATTAGGTACATTAGAGAGGGCAGCAACTCTCAGTAGCTCTAAAATTTTGATCTGAAGTTTCTGTCATCTAATATTCTGGGCTCTAATTTTTCTTTATTTCAGGAGCTAATATCTTAGTGCGTGGTAGACAGTTTTGATGTGAGCACTAGGTACTAGAGTGTGATTGTTGAGATCAAGAGTTCATTGTTATACAAAACAAACAGTTTAATTTGCACTTAGACAAATATTTTGTCGAAAGATACTTTTTTTGAAGGAATCTTCAATCATAACTTTGTGCGGAATATTCCACTGAAACATTTGAAGAGTGGTCTCTCTATGTTTTAATCAATTAATTAGTATTTAATACGGATATAGAGAAATATACTGCAAGGACCAGGAAATCAGAAATTAGAACTTAAGACGCGCATCACTACCAATAGTGTCAAATTTAAGAACCAAATTTGCATAACCCATGGATAAGACCCTTATAGGAATAGATATATACGAACTAGATTACAGAAACAGATTTAGTTCAGTTCATCGATTTATGTATAAGGCTGTCATTTTGTTGAATAAAAGCGGGATTTATAGCTCTACAAATATCATTTGACTTAATTTGTACAGTTTCATCGAACATAAACATATATCTTCGTTAAAATTGATAAAGCTGACTGGATTAGTGAATTTGAGTGAGTAAAAAGTCCTAGAAATTCAGTCAATATTTATGTTCTAATCTCTTCCCTACTTTACAGTTCCGGCTATACCTCAGCCATATTCGTTCGATATCAGTGTACATTTTTATTTTAACACACAATAATTCTTTCCGCGCCTAAAGATGGCTGAGGTACAGCCGAAACTGTAAAGTAGGAGAGAAATTAGAACATAAATATTGACTTGATTCCCAACAATTCTTACTCACTTGAATATATCTTTGTATCTACAAACTATAAATATGATAAGATAGTGGATTTCCAACACTCTTTTTGACTGAACTATAGTTTATTGATGATTGACTGAATGGAGCCAGAATTATAGTTCATCTCCATTTCAATAGATGTAGACTAGATATATATGAGAATATTGGAATAGAATTATTTTGAATCAGAATTTAAGATTAGGGTGCCGATTTCAGACTCAAAGATTCCGAAGTGACTAATGATCCGGCTACCCGAGGAATAATATATTTCTATTTGTCCGGCTATTTTCTTTGCGTGCAAAACAATAGCTCATATTTTATTGGTCATTCAATTAAATGTTTGTGAGAATAGTTATTCATGATAAAATTAATTTTCTAAGGTCGTCCCTGGTTTATTTGATAGAAATTGATCAATTTTTTCAGAACTCTTCTGAATATTATATATTTTACGTTACTCCACACAAATATGACATGCAAAGGTGAATTGATAGAATAATAGTATATTGAAATATGAGTTTCATGAAACATGATTCTAGTACACGTGCTCTCCTCCACGACGCTTGCGTGACCCAAAATGTCCTATGAAACGTGAATCTTATACAATTTTTCCTATTTGAGTTCATTTATGTCGAGAAATGATAAGTTTTCTATTTTGAGAACATCGATAAAGGATATTCAGTTCTCATTTCACTTCTGGTAACACTGAGACTTGGCAGATAAGAAATTTTTGTGTAAATCAAAAATATTTCTCAAAATTCGTTAATTTCAATGTTGTTGAATGGATGTATATGAACCGAAGCATTTTGAGAGTATTCTTCAAAATATATTGGTCTGTACTCCCACCTCTTAGAACCTCACTACTCTAGCAAAAATTTCAATGATGGGAGATAGCGCTGTATGATGCAACATGAGATGGTTAGAGGAAGTGCATGAATTTCAAGGAGGTAGCGCTATTTTTCAAGAGGTGAGAATATGGAGCATTGTCTTTTAACATGTCAAAATGACAGTAAGGTTATCTTGTAGGCTACCAAAATGATAAAAATTAGGTTTGAGTTCTATAAAGAGGCACTTCACGATACTCAAACATGTTTCATGAAGTACACCTTATGACACCCAAATAGAAGAACTTATTTATCTGATTTTCAATTTTTCAGAAAAAGATGATCTGTCATATACGCTATGTTAGTAGCAATGAACGCGACTCCATGCGGTAGAAATCATAAGCTCTTTACTAATACTGACTGGAGCTGTCAAAACAAATATGAAAGAGCATGAAGCTAAACTGAATTTTCAGGCAAATAAATATGGAAAATCCTTTGAAAAAGTGGAGATCATCGGGACAAGATTTACATAATTTGTTGTGTTCCTGAGTGTTCGCATACACAATTGCACAATGGTGAACTGAAATTTTATTGATTTCCTAATCGCGTTTGGGCGTAAGAAACTGAAAAAGTTATCTTCTCAGTTTGCTTTCATGCAATAGTACATACTATCAATCCTTGCACTTTTATGATATTTATTCAACTGTGCTGGACGATTCCAAATCATTGAATGGTCAGTCTTGAAGCAGATACTTTCTGTGTTAATTTATATGCAAACTGCAGCTGCATGCTTGCAGTTGCAACTGATATTAACAATTGTTCTAAATTTACCTGTATCAATAAATTTTTACAGCAATCATCTAAAAAAACACAGACTTATTATTATATTAGCAAACTTCAGAAATAAGCAGTTAGTGTTTCCTAAATTGTGTGATGTTCGTACAGTATCAATATTGAATTATCATAATTATATCCCAACAATATTGTCATTGACTATATATTAAAGACAAAATATCATGAATGAATCCTTATTATTGAGTTTTCACTTATTTAAATGAATGATGCCTTCGGATAACTCGTATCTGAGAAGCAAATGTTGAATCATCAGGCATGAATGATGCTGATTCCTTGATGAAGAATTCAAAACACACCAAATCAAGAAGTTTTTATGTTAGTTATACTTATAATTTCGATTCATAAAGATAACTTTTAAATAGCAGATGAAGTTATGTAAAATCATGAGAAAAATTAATATGGTTTATCGATCCAATATTCAGACAATAATTAAACAGAACATACAAAAAGTACACCCGATCGTAAGTATTATATCATCATGTCAAGTAGAAAACTATGTTTACATTTATAATAATTTTCACATATCTCGACCAATACATTATACAAAGTTGGATTTGTCCCATCACTAAATGTGCCAGCCGTTTCAAGTTAAGTAACTCCCGTAGTTTCACTAACTTCGTCGTTACTTTCAATTTCTTCTCCGTCGCTGACATGTTAACTTTGTACCAAATTTTTCTCTCTGCTCAAACTTTTGGATATAAATATAGATAGATCAACTTCTTGGGCCCGCATCGAAGTACTATTGTCATTATAACAAACTTTCTGCTGATTCTGAGTGCCAGTTTTGCAAATTACGTGAATACGTCAAAATTTGTTGATTGTCACGATTTTAAATATATTAGTGAATAAACGCCAAGTGTCGCCACTAGGGTGGCGCTCGCGCCGCTCACAACGCTACTGACATAGCGTATTTCTATGTATGTCCAAGTAATCATGTAATTCATTGATTCAGTCCAATAAAAGACTTAATTTTATGTCAACAGATATTTTTTTACTACGGAAACGTGGACAATAGTTGTAAAAGTGTACCTACTCTCAAAAAACATTCCACAAATGAGAACGTTTTCATTGCAGAAAGATTCAGATATTACAATTTATAAACACTCAAAAATTGAAAAAAGCATAGGCTGTGATTATTGTTACGTATGATATCATTTGAAATGTTCGGGACTCAAGCGATTAACAGAAGGATTATACATGTGTGATAAATGTGAATTCTCATATATAACGTAATTTGAACAAATATAATTCAAGGACATTTGACATTGTTTTCATAATATCTGACTTCAAAGTAATTTTTAATCTCTATAAGAAATGAATTAGTATTCAGTTTGTCATGTTCAAAGGCTTTCCAATTATATTTTATTCACTTTGGATACTCCAGTGTTTGTAGTTGATGAGAAAAGTACCAAAGCTAGCTTTATTTGAAAGAATTTCGGAAATATATATTGTAACCTTCAAGGGTATACCGCATTAATCAATGCAGAATTGGACAATTGATGTTACATTCTTCTAACCGGGTAAATGAAAATATATTATTCATTCGATTACTGAAAATTTGGAATAATATTATTGTCCAGTCGCCGGATGAGTAGATTCAGCCGCAGATTCAGTCGTTCTGAAGGCCTATGCTCCTGGACTGTTTGTGCGGATGCGTCAGTTTTCCATTGCAGATCGACTGCTGCAGACCTATTTGAAGTCTAGAAGTGAGATTATTGGAATTTTATTTTATTGAACATTTCCATGTGAATGAAAGTTTTGTTAATGTTATAGAGCGTAAGTTATTTCAAATTCGTATTTTTTTTCTATGAAATATTCTATAGCTCATACAATGATTATTGTGTTGGGGATGGCTTATGTTTTGTTTCTGTAGTTCTTGAGGAATTTTTCACCCGCGGTGAGGATCCTGAAGCAGAAATAATGAACTTGCGGTAAGAGAAGCAGCTGCTGCGGGATTCCATGATCATTTACGTTGTCGAAGAAAGTATTTGTTGTCACTTTTTGCAAAATTGAATTTACAAATATTGGACGGCCATTCTTCAAGGAATATTCCATTTCAGCTTGGATCACAGAAACATGGTCTGTAGAAAAATTAAATCTTATATATTCACAGATACCAGAATGTCGTGTTAGAAAAATGATACATCAATAGATTCTAAAAGACTGTATCAACTTGTATAATAGATTACAATGTATGAAATAGTACATTGCAGAAAATGTATCAAGTCCAATGAATAATTGTTAGAAGTTATCAATAGCACTTTTGTCTATAGCTCATGTGTGTCAAGAAGTAAGATTCAAATCTTTTAGTTGACTGAGCCACGAACATGATTCACTCACAATGAATCAAGAATTCACAACAACTTTGCTGGGAATGAATCCAAGCAACAAAAGCAAAGAATATACTCACAAATCACCTGAATGGAAGCAAATTTCAATCTTTGAACTTATCTGTTCATGATAATTGATGAGCAACTGACAAATGATGCAGCTGACCAATGGCTGAGTGCTATTATTGTGCTAATGTGAAATTGATTCAAATATAAGTCAATAAGAAGGCTTGAATCGCAGTCCCATAACAATCTTTGGACAGTTCTTGATCGAAATGACTCGTAGAATGATGTTGTTCTCCTCCAAATATAGTCTATTCCAGTTGAGACCTGCTCAAGACTCTTATAGAACTTCGATTAAAGACCTCTGATAGGCAGAAATGCGAACCAAATCTGACAGTTCCATCAACTGTAAGTCGTGCATCAAATATTAGAATCAAATGTATGAAGACAGAAGATTCAAATTGGATTTGTTCGGATGGTATATGTATATAATTATTGCTCTTATAACTTGATTTAATTTTTAGAGAGTGTATGTATTTTCATTGGGAGTGAATCGAGCCAGTATTTTTGCCAACATGGTAGCTAAAATCGTAGTCTTATAAGAGCTCTTGAACTGTTTTCAACTGGTATATCAAATAATAAGTGAATTATCCAGAGTGATTATGAAAGAATTGATGTCAATTCAAATTTATAATAATTTTCAGTTCTAATCAAGAGGAGATTGGTTGAAAATAGGCACTAGATTAGTTTCTGTATTCGACAAAGTACTTGGTCTGCTACCAGCTCTAGCAGCGTTGTTTTGAGAGAGATGGTGTACTCACATTCAATATGAAATATTCCATTTGATATATCATTAATTGGAGAATAATTAATTTGAAAGTCAATATTATTCCAAAATAGTCTTCCAGATTGTATAACTATGGGAGAAATATAGAATACTACCTACTCAAGTGATTAAGGTGAGAGGGCCAAAGAGATATCATTATTAAACTATAGAATGATACCCATTCCGCACGCTTAGAAGCTCCTAAGAATGCCGCAAGGCATCTCGAAAAAACTGTTATATTGCTGTCATAGTTTGATACTTTTTCATTTTTTCATCATTCCCTTAAAAGTGGAATCAATATGAGTAGTTTCATCAACCTTTGATGAATTGGACAAAGATCAATCAAGCAAAGTTCTTCTCAGAAAATGGCATGTTTTGAATATAATAAGTAAATAAATATCAATCACGCCTTCAACCTGGTATGAGTGTGACAGCCTTCTTTAGTGCACTTTGGTAGATTGACTGATATTCCGTAAGCCATTCTTTTGGTTTTTGTGGAGAGTACGCCACAAAGTAGATTATAATTCAGTGAAAATCATACTGACTTCTTGTACATCGGTAAGACTCGACCCCACGACCTTCAGATTACAAAGTCAGCATATCCATACTTAGCTATGAATACTCATAATTCAGAAATATTTTGATTATAGATATTTCCGCGGACACCTATGACTGTAGAAGAGATATCATTCGTCATTCTTGCGGATCCATTATGCCGCACTTGTATCGAACTATACTATTTTATCTCTCATTATTAATTATTCAATCACTTTGCACATTCCAACAATATTTTATTGTATCAATATTTGATTTGAAGTATTCAATTTAAATTCATCAATTTTTTGTGGATATTTTGGAGTTATCATAACGATGTGCTTCTAAAATTTCCAAGAATCATGTAAGAAGCTCTAAAATTTGGATCTCAAGCTTTCAACATTTAATTTCCTAGGCCTCAATATTTATCAATCTCTGAATCTTGATATCCTATCGATGTTCCAATGCGTAGTTGGGGAAGAAATAAATACTCTCGTGATTGCGTTTTGATAGCTAATAAAAGTTTCAACATTCTGACATTCCAAAAAGGAAAAATTTGCATAACAGAGATAGTCTTAGGCTTTTTTTTGAGGTGGACGTACACTGCAAGGTGACATGAAATATTTCATAGTTTATTCTAGCTGAGAACGGTGCAAAGACCATTATGGGATCACAATTTAGGCCTTCTGATTGGCCAAGGTATGAACACAATCCATTTAAATCTTGAATATTATCTGCCGTAACTTTGTGATACATTGTAATAATATAAATAAAACACAAGTAACTTAGTTAATATCACTATATTTTTTCAAAAATTGTAACTAGTTTCAACCATAACGGTCATCATCAGACAATTGATAAAATTTCAAAGTTACACAGTTATACTTAATCTAGAGACACGAACGGAAAAGAGATGAGTATATTAAATTGGTCTGGTCATTAAGTAATTTAACTTTGGGATTAGCCTTGTTTTTCAAAATTGCCAAAGACTCTGGAAGGATGAGTTTTAATCCTTTGTTTGTAAAATGCAACGGTTCAATATTATTTGCAGGTAAATGGTTCATTTCTTGAAGGTGGTTGACAAAAGTTGAGTCTGTTTTATTTAAATTATAGGAACGTAGATGTTCTTGGAAACGTATGTTGAAGTTACGACCAGTTTAACGGCACATAATCTATGTGTTTCCTTTAAACCATTCAAAAAATTATCCGATTGCATTTTCAATAACAAAGATACTACTAATTATTTACAAAAATCTGGTGTTTACAAATTGAATTCTCAGAATTGTGAAGGTGTGTATATTGGTCAGACTGGTCGTAACTTCAACATACGTTCCCAAGAACATCTACGTTCCTATAATTTAAATAAAACAGACTCAACTTTTACCAACCACCTTCAAGAAATGAACCATTTACCTGCAAATAATATTGAACCGTTGCATTTTACAAACAAAGGATTAAAACTCACCCTTCTAGAGACTTTGGAAATTTTGAAAAACAAGGCTAATCCCAAAGTTAAATTACTTAATGACCAGACCGATTTAATATACTCATCTCTTTTCCGTTCGTGTCTCTAGATTAAGTATAACTGTGTAATTTTGAAATTTTATCAATTGTCTGATGATGACCGTTATGGTTGAAACAAGTTACAATTTTTGAAAAAATATAGTGATATTAACTAAGTTACTTGTGTTTTATTTATACAATTCATTTACATTAAATAGCTTTTTGAAATAAATTCATTTGATGAAATAAAATTATATCTCTATATATAAACTGAGTCTTCATAGTACACAAAATTTATCCTGATCAATGAACGACTATGAGTCGATGAAGCTGACGGTTAGGCAAAGAAGATGTTTCCGCTCATGTAAAATTGGTTTGTATTTCGGCCAGTTGGAAGACTTGAATCGCAGTCCCATTATTACTTTGGAGTGCTTCAATTTGGAATAGAGCATAGTTCAAATTCATCTGAGTGGATTTTATGATGGCCTCTGGTATATTTCTTCTTCATTTGCTTTCTTGAAGGAGGAATTTTATTTGTATCGCAGAAGAATTTGAGATACATGCTGAATTGATTTTAATACAAGTTATATCACAATTCCGCAGAGAATTGAATATTGAAGCTCTATCTAAACAGTCAAAACATCTGGCGTAAGCTTGTGAGTGCCAGAGTAGTGACTGGATGAATAAAAAACATATTTTTGGAGGCATAAGTGAAGCAAAGTGCGTGAGCTCCAAAATTATTACTGGAGGAACGAAGAACATGCATGTCTCTTCGAATGCACAAGCGGAGCTGAGTGATTCAGACTGTTACTACGGAGAAAATAGTCCTACTGGATAGGCGGTTTATCAATCTTGTAACGATGCCTAGAGATCAGATACGCTGATTCGTAGAAAGAATCAACTCAACAGTTCTCAAGAGAGAAATATTTGGGATAATGAGTGTATAATAATGAGTGTAAGTAATGAAAACACAAACTTGCAACAATAATTCTATTTTACTTTTCAACTCGATATTCTCAATTTCACCTGGTGTAACCATATTTTTGTATATTCAATACGTACATGGACAATTGAAGTCAGCATTATCAACCATATCCATTCAAAATAATATTGAAAGTTGCAAAGGAGAATGAGAAATTGTGGTTACATACAAATCTACGAGCGAAGCGAATTGCAAGGATGTAAGTGGATCGTCAAAATAAAACAGAAGGATAACGTGAGCTGTATTACTGATACTCTCATTTGTAATCAGGAGCAAAAAAGCTGAATACACGAAACATGGCACAGACATGTTATCGCTGTGAAGTTTTGAGTTTAGACCTCGTAATTCGTAGAGAAGTTGGAATCAATTATTATCTCCTAGATAAATACATGACATAAAATTGAAAATTGTCAATAAAATAGGGTGTAATCACGAGAAGGGAAAAGTGCAGAGATATGATACAGAGCAGTAGGATTCCGTGGACAAAATTTTTGATCGGAATTAATCTTATTAAAAAATTGATTTTGCCGAAGGCGGTTGACACATATCGAGCTGCGAAGCCTAGGGCTTCGACCCGCATAGCGGGCCAAAAGCTAGTTATGAAGCTAATTCTCGCTGAGTATATAAATCTTCTAAAGCAGAGTTTTTCTGAAGTGTGTTATATAATGGTAGTTACTATTAACTTTCTGAAGCCAAAAACCTCTTCAACCGATGACTAGGCTAGAAATCCTAGAGAGATAAATTGATCAGGAATTGATTTGGACGGAAATATAGTATCCTCAATAACAGTCTTATGAGAATGTGAGTGAGTTGTAACAATTATCTAATTAATTATACATACTTTTGTTTGAGATTGAAAGCTCTAAGTAAACAATATTCTGGTAATCTTTCTGTGATAGGATTTTTCAAGATAGGATACTTTATCAGAACGATATCATTGCTAATCATAGGATACTCCATCGATATAAAAAATGTGGAAAGGATATCAAGTGTTGTAGAAAAATTTTCCTATGGTCATGCATAAAGTAATTTCTTTACGAATCGCAAACAATGTGGGAAGTGGGTTTTTTTTGCGTCTCTCGTTTATCACCATCCAAATGCGTAGCAGTTATATTTCTGTGAGTCCATGTTTTCAACCTTTCACTGATCCATGAGTTTGGATGTATGTCGAACCTGATGTCAATTTGTACTAGAGCCTCTGTTGCTGTGTGCTTGATAGAATTAGCAAAATATTAAAGTTGAAGACCGTATAAAAATCTTTTATGCAATACAAATGTAGACTAGCATTATAGCATTCGGCTTCAGCCACCCATTTTAGTGATTCGGCAAGCCTAGTTACCAAATATTTGGCTTCATGTGATAATGCTTGCCTGCACTCTTGTTGAATATGGAAATTAGTGGCATCGAATGATACTGTAACAGTCGAGCTGATAATAGCAATCGCACTGACGTTTCACGGTAAGTAAGTGTTATACTTATCTGCTGTCCACTTCTTCTGCTAATGAGCTGATCACAGAAAGGTAGTAGGAAATTTTAAAACATATCAAAATTAGAAACGTAAAAATCGTCTGATACAAAATTATTTGATTATGATAAGAGCGAGTGGTTTGAATCACGGTCGGACCGCGGATGTAATGCATCGCCACCACGATCACTCTGTCCAAAGCATCAATTCCATAGTGGCTTCGTTGGCGTGGATTCAGCAAGTCAGCCATTAGGATTCCTTGAATTTAATAAGCTCGCACCGTAGCTTGGATTCAGTGGCGTGAGTTAAAAGCTGCGAATGTTTCAGCTTTTGAGATCGAGTCGGTTATCGCGCAAGCTCGCATAGTGCCAAACTGTCACTTTGTGATGCTACTTAACCAAACCTTAAATATTATTCAAAATAGAGTTCGGAGGAAAGTTGAATAGATGGTTTACAACATCAATTGAACTGTAATCTTAATTGAGTTTTTGAACAAAGTAATGGCTATTTTGGCACACCAAGACAGCTTATATGCGATCGAGCCTCTGCATTTACAAGTACGCATTTTAGTCGATTTTGTTTACAAAATGGGATCGAGCAAATTATGAATGTCGCAGCTACACCGAGGCAAACAGGCAAGTTGAATAAGTGAACAAATCAGTCACTGCATCAATGGCATGTTCAATAGATTGCGAAACGCAATGGGACAAAACTATAAATTCAATACAATTTACTAATAATAATACTATTCACCAAACGACCAACACGAGACCGCTGAAACTCATGTTTGGATATGAACTTTGCACTAAGAGTGACGCTCTCCTCACGTCTCAAATAGCGAGACAGTGAGACCAGACGTGCAAAGCACAAGGGTCGAAGCGGCCGAATGAACGTCAAATGTGCAGCAGCAGCAAAAAATACGGTATGACTCTAAACACATACAGAGCACAAAATTTGGAGTAGATGACCGCGTAATAATACGAAAGAACAAGAATAGTAATAATGGTAATAGTAGGAAGTTAATGTCCATGCAGGACCTTACGAAATCAAACGAGTACTCCCTTACGATAGATTCGTAGTCAAGGATATCAAGGGCAATTTCAGGTCACAAAAACCATATGTAGGTGTGTGTGCCCTAGATCAAATGAAATGTTTTATTGTAGCAGACAACTAGTCTGGATCAAGTCTTTCCTTAAATGGAAGCATTGTCGAGTCAGATGAAACGCAGTTAGTTCACGAGAATAAGTGTGCATTAAAAGAATCAAATGGAACCGTAGAGCTTCAAAAGGCTAAGACACACGGGAGGCGACATAGCCGACGCAAACATCGTTCATTTATTCCTTATCGGTACTCAGTACGAAATTATATTATTCTAAGAAATAATTTTTTATGTGTTTCAGAGCAGAGCCCTCACAAGGGCATGAAGGCAAGCAGGATGGCCGAACTGCTGGGCACCTAAATTACGTCATCACAAATGCCAATGATTATTATATATCAATAAGAATGAATCATATAAGTGAATAATAAGATTATGATGTACTACTGACGGACGTGAAATACGATTCTAGGTGGACCGAAATAATAACAGGATCTGTTAGATTGGGACATAATTGGTTTTTAATTTATGCCTATCCTGACGCTCACACTATATTCTTGTCAACAGGGTATGTTGAACTGTTAGAGCTATGTAAACAACACATGCACATTGACGCAAGTAATGCTCCGCCACGCAAGTCAAAATTTAAGTCGCTAACCGCGCAAACGAAGCCATCATGAGATTGAACGAGTATCTGAGATGGTGATGACACTCGAGATATTTGTATTTTACATAAATCACTTTTCACATGGCTATTACCAGGAAATATCCTGGACGCGATCATCAATTTGTTACAGCATCACACATATTTTCAGGCATTTGAAGCAAAGTAAGTCACTGAACGTGTCCAAGCTTCGATTCTATTCATTTACTAATAATTCATTCATTCATTCGATTTATCAGCGAAGCGGGAAGCTGCCCAATTCATAAGATGCTACATTCATAAATATTCATAAATAGATAGATTTCATCAAACGAAAAGATTTTTTCAGGTGATATTTCATAATATGGCATAATCTTTTGCATCTGTATGCTGCAACAATGGATGAGTTTCTGCAACCAAATTCAAAAATATGATTTGGAATGTACATCATGTCCAATTCCAATGAGAATTAGAATACTCTTAATTAATTCAAAAACGTGTTGAATCGTGTCAAGTGCTCGTGGTTTTTTTTCGATTTTGATTCTCTGATGTGTAACTGAAAAAATAATCTTCAATTGAAATATCATTTATTGTTCAACTGAGTGTGAATTAGTGCACATTATACATTATTATATCGGCAATTACTCCATATTTCAATAAGTTCAAGTTTTTAAGTAATTTTATGCTCATCGTGCGCACTTGAACTCATACGCATCTTGTACTTTGATTCCGAATTTAACTTAAATTTACAGGTAGGCAACTGTTTCTGCATATCTGATATACAAGTAGACTATGGATCCTTCAAACAAACAATTATTAGATTTCATGAAATCTGAATTTAAAAAGATGTCTGATAAAATTACCAAATTTGAATCTACTATGTCCAACTTTGTGGAAGACACGACAATAGAATTGAGAAATCTGAGGGACGAAAACTCCAAACTAAAAAACGTAGTCGACGTCATGGAAAGAGAATTAAAATCCAATAATATCGTAATTTCAGGACTGCCTGAATGCGATAATGAAGATATTGCAAACACAGTAAAAGAGCTTCTTCTGTCTTCTTTAAATCTGACGATTACCGATGATGATATCAATCAGGTTCGCAGACTAGGTCACAAAAAAATGAATATAACAAGACAGGTCTTAGTCAAATTCATGAAGCATAATATAAAATATGAGGTTATGAGAAATTTGAAAAAATTAAGAGGATCACGAATTTTCATCAACAATGATCGTACTTCGAGAGAACAGGAAACTCAAAAATATTTAACCTCCTATAAACACCATGCTAGAAAATTAGGGTATAATGTCATTCAACAAAACCTCCGCCTAAAAATTGACGATAAATTTTATACAATTGATAACCTTCCAGTCTTGCAAGATGAAGGTGGATCTGACATTCCTACTACTTTCCAAGCGATTTCTCCTGATTTGAATGCTGTAGATTCTATTGTGCCCGACCTTAATACTGCGAAATCTACTTTATTGAGCCTAGCTGATGAGGTTAATAACTTGTCTCCAGCCAGAGCTTCGTCAACATCTCAAAATTGTATTGCGAATAATCCCAACTTATCCAATGAATCTGTCAACTCTAAAAATGGGAAAATATATAATTTTTGTAGCCAATCAAAAATCTGAATTCAAACTACTATACCTGAACATACAAGGACTTCGCAATAAGCAACTTGAGATTGAAGCTACTCTCCATTCTTACATTTATTATCCTCATATTATTTTATTGAGTGAACATTGGCTCCATCAGTATGAACTTGAATATTTTCAGATTCCCAATTACGTAATCTGCTCTGCTTACTGTAGAAGATCTTTCGCGCGTGGAGGTACTTGCATTCTATCAAGCACAGATATTGATTTTAAAAACATAACCACTCACGATCACTTGATTGTTGAAAAAGATTTCGAATTCTCTATAATCAATTTAACTAGCAAAAATATACTCACTGTTATAGTGGTATTCTATCGTTCTCCTGATGGAAATTTTAACACCTTTCTTGAGCACTTTGAGCAGCTTTTACTGAATATTCACAGGCCTTACAATCATTTATTGATATTTGGTGACTTCAATGTGAATTTTTTACTCGAATCCACTGAAAAAATTAGAATCAAATCTATTCTTGAATCTTTCGACCTCAAAATTAATATTGATGAGCCAACGCGAATCACCGCAACTACTTCCACATGTATCGACAACTGCTTAACATCTCAACTAGTCTCTGGTTCATTTTGAATAGTGACAACTAGTTTATCTGACCATGAAGCTATTTTATATGAGGCAACCATTGACAAAACACTGAAACCAAAGGCAAAAACTATACGTAAACGAATATTTTCTCGACAAAACTACAATAAATTTCTAAGTAACTTACAGAACACATCATGGCAGTCCATTACTCTTGAAAATGATGTTAACATCAGCTCAAGCCTGTTCAATGGTACATTCTGCAGGATAAATGAGGAATCGTTCCCTCTAAAAACAATTAAAGCTAAGCAGCAACAATTAAACTGGATAACGAAGGGCATTCGTATATCCTGTCGCAGAAAAAATAAACTAAGACGGAGATTGCGTCAGAATCAGTCACCTGATCAGATAATTTATTATAAAAGATATTGTTACATTTTGAAAGAAGTAATTAAATTAGCTAAAAAGAACACTACATCTCATTATATCGCATCATCCAGCAATAAATCTAAAGCCTCATGGGAAATAGTTGACAATATAACAGGGCGATCACCTACACATCCTCTACCATCAGGGGACCCAAAAACTATAGCGAACAATTTTAATGTTCACTTCGTCAAACATCAGACAATGACATCTCCAATTTATGAATTCAAAGATTTCGCACAAACAAACTCTTTTTTTATGGAGCCCACAAATGAAGATGAAGTCTCTTCAGTTATCAAATTATTGAAAAAATCTTCCTCATGTGGTATTGATGCAGTGCCTAGCTCCGTTATTAAGGAATGTATTCAGTTCATAATGATTCCCCTGGTCCACATTTTCAACACTTCTATTTCAAATGGAATATTCCCAGATTGCTACAAGCATTCTGTTGTAGTACCAGTTTTCAAGAAAGGGAATACTGAAGAAATAGCAAATTATCGTCCAATTTCTCTCTTAACTAGTTTTTCAAAAATTCTAGAACGATTGATTTATAATAGATTGACAAAATTCCTCAGCAAATACCATATTTTAACTGCATGTCAACATGGTTTTTTAGAAAACAAGTCAACAATAAGTGCTGTGACATCGCTGTACAATAAAATTATATGTGATCTCGACAAAAATCTAAATGTCTTTTGTGTTTCTAGTGATCTCTCCAAAGCATTTGATTCTGTGTGTCATGAAATCATACTTCAAAAACTCGAACACTACGGTATTCGAGGCTTAGCGAACTCCTGGTTTAAATCCTATCTGACAAACAGAAGCCAAAGTGTGAAATTATTACATCAACCGACCAATTTACCTGTGTTTTCGGCAATCGGTAACGTTCAGAGCGGTGTGCCTCAAGGGTCTGTGTTGGGTCCATTGCTATTTTTAATCTACATCAATGACATGCCCCTAAGTGTTAAAAACTCGCACTGTACTCTATATGCGGATGATGCTTACTTTCTAATATCTAGTGAAAAAACTGCTTTCAACATCACTTTACTCAATAACATTGTAGACGATATCTCACAATGGTGTCACGAGAACAGCCTTCAGCTCAATTTGACTAAAACTAACTTCATCCAATTCTGTCTCAACACTAGCAGCCATCTAGATATTGACAGCCGCGATGTGCATATTTCCCAGACTGACACTCTCCCATGTCTTGGCATTCTTATTGACTGTAATACCAAGTGGCACAACCATATTAAAAAAACAATCATTAAATTGAATAAGTGCTGTTATTGTATTCGAATACTCACATCGCAACTAGATATCAATGTACTGCTGATGATCTACTACGCATATTTCCATTCTGTAATATCGTACGGAATCAGCATCTGGGGTGTCTCCCCATTGATGTATGAAGTTTTTGTCATACAAAAAAGAATCATTAGAATTCTCACCAACTTAAATTCACGACAATCCTGTAGAGGCACCTTCCGTAAATTGAGAGTATTGACTGTTCCATCTCTGTACATCTATGAAATTGTTAAATATGTTACAGCCAATTCACCAAAATTTAGCTTCTGTGACTCCGATTATAACACTAGACAGTCAAACAAACAGTTGAATTTTCCAACGCATAGAACCTCAGCTTTCGAGAAAACCTGCGAATATATTGGAATTAAATTCTACAACGCACTTTCATCCGACTTGAAACTATTACCAATTAAATCCTTGCTGCGAACTCTTAAAGATATCTGGATTTCTAAAGAATATTATAATACAGAAGACTTTCTGAATGATTGTTCAAACAACAACTTTGCAATAAACTGCCTTTAGAGGTTATTTGCTTCTCTTTAATCAGCTTTTAATTGTCAATAGTAAACAAACCTGAATATTCCGTTAATGCTAACCAATGATGCCAAGTCGAAACTTTTATCTTTTATTTATAAATCAATGCAACACTGTTTTTTATGAAATATATGTTTTAGATAGTCCTATTTATAATTTTAACAGATGTATTCTCTTGTTTTTATAATTTAAGTTTTTTAATTATTGTTCAGTGATATTTTTGCATCCATAATTCAAATTTTAGTATGTTTTTATGATGTGTTCCAGATTTATTTATTTTTTTATGAAATATAATTTTTAGATAGTTTTATTTATAATTTTAACAGATGTATTCTCTTGTTTTTTTAAGTTAAGTTTTTTTATTATTGTTCCGTGATATATGTATATCTTTTTAAAATGTATGAATGTGTAATTGTCAAGCAGAGAAGTTTGAAAATCGACCCGTTGTCGAAACTTCTCTTAAAATATATTATTATTATTATTATTATTATTGATGTAGAGCTAGAGATGTGGAAGCTGGAGAGCTTTCATACACGGTTCATTTTACAAGAATAAAGAAACAATGAACTGTAGAAATTGACATTTGTTACAACTATTCTTCTAATTCATATACCTACATTTAAATGAGAATTTCAAACAAAGAATCAAAGACAAGCTGAACTGTTAGTGTGTGTTTACATTGAACGCGAGTGCGTGCGATTTTTCAGACGTACGCGCACGTACGACGTCGCAAGTAGAAACAAACTTGTTGATATAAACACGTATGGTTACACTGCAAGCAATTTTGACTGACGTGTTCGTATGCTATCGTATGACTATCAGACGTAAACAAACTGGTTTGTTTTGTTTTGCGTTGTCGTGCGAGCCTATCTAGGCAATTCAAATCAAAGAATGGATATTGAAAAACTAATTTGTTGTACTGAGCAGAAGAAACCATTATGGGATCAAAACTGTAAAACCTCGTCCACAATTCGAAATTAGTAGTTAGTGTTATGGTCAGTGGTTATATTGTATCCCAGTTAAGAATGGACTTAGGAGTAGGATAGAGTTTACGATTTTAGCTTTCTGATTGGTCAGAACGCAAACCAAGTCTGCAATAGCAAAAAAATTGTAACAAAATCTCACAATCAGCTGTTGAACGTTGGAAGAGTTAGCATTGGGGCGTTAGTGATTGCAGATGTATGGGTATAGTTTTCATTCAATTTTAAAGCTTTAATGGATGCAATAACTCAAAGTAGCTGTTCAATTAGTGAAGAATGTTCTGCATGAAACAAAACTATTTTTATGATATAAAATGTGGAAAAGGATCCAAAGTAATCATTAGGGAGAAAAGTTTCACGCCTTAAGTAATCCAGTTGAGTTTCAAATATTTTTTCAATCATTCAGAACGTTTCGAACATCAAATGTGCTCATCATCAGCTGTATTTAAAAAAAAATTTGACAAATTCAACAATCATGAAAAATCATATAAGACACTTCTAACCATAAAGCACACAAAATAATCCAATCACTCATAGTATATTGAGTAATAAATGCGATAAGTTGTCGATTGCCCACTTCGTTCGTTCGCTCAACTTTGCTCAAGTGGGCAATTGACCACATCGCACAAGTTGCAGATACTATTTGTTATTACAAATGTGGTATTAGTATTATTTTGGGCTATTATTCCGGGCGGTGAATGGTTTGCATGCGACAAGTTTACTTGTCGCACTCAAATTATACTTGGCGCACTCAAGAAGCAAAGAGCTATTAACTGCCCGGCGAAACGTGCACGAAGAAGTACTCATCCCGCATGAGTGATAGTAAATTTCAACTACATAGTAGTGTTATAATCCAAGAAGTTGAAAATGCATATAATGAACAAATTGAGCAAATTGTACATTATTTGGATTATCAACTTCTTGGATTATAACACCACTGTAAAGTTCAAATTATAAGTGATCAAATTATTCAGTGTATTTCATGGTTAGAAGTTTTCTATATTTTTATTCTTTATTATTGTTGAACTTGTCAATTTTTTTCTTATATACAGCTGATGACGAGCACATTGGATGCTCGAGTGAATAAAAACATATTTCAAGCTCAACTGGATAACTCAAGGCCTAAAACTTCCCTCCTGAATGATTACTTTGGATCCTTTTTCTCATTTTTGTTATTTGAGGATCGTCGTTTATTTCTACCATATCGGACAACATGGCGATCAATGGTTCTTCCGACAACATACAAGCACATTTTGGTACACAAGCAAGGAGAAGTATACAAGAATTGAATACCATTCCTAAAAAACTAGCTAGAGCAGAAAATAGAATTTATTTTCTATACCAATGTAAACAAAATAACATCATTCCTGATTTTAACTTCAACTCTTGCAATAATACTTACCATTATGTGTCAGATAAGAATGTCAGATAACTTAACAATATAAGTTCAATTCACTGTTAGAAAGAGGTAAATTTAAAGCTAGAAGATGCACATGATATTTCAAGAGCTTTAAAACATCGTAAAATCAAGATTGTAGTCAATTGAATGAACATCTTGCCAATCATTGTGTATTATCACGTTTCAATTTGAGGTAACAAAAAATACATTCTCACTAAATAGGGATACAATCGACTTAAATCTAGAAAAACTCGAATTAATTTATTATAATGATAGCATGTGTAAGATTCCATTGGAAAATTATGGACAGTGGGTTGGAAATCTCAGAAATTTGATAATACCAGATCACATTATGGCAGTTCTAGCACATGGGCCAAATTTTATTTATAAATCGACTTGTTATAAACATATTCAAAGAATAATTCTCGATAATCATGTGAATCTTAGTTTAACCATAGATTAGAGCAATATAACTGATAAAGACTCCATCAAAACACGCATCTCAAAATTACTTGATTATCACACTAAGCATTTAGCAAAATTGAACTACAGAACTGGATCATTGATACAAAGAAAATTGTAGAAACTCATGAAAAAAATATTTTTATATTGAAGGCGGACAAAGGAGCTAAATCTGTCATAATGAACAGAAGCGATCAAATTTCTAAGGTTAACGAAATTCTATTAGATGCTTTGACCTATGTAAAGCTGAATAAGAATCCTATCAATATTATAGATCGTGAATGTAGGAAATTTTTCAAGAATATAGAACATCCTGAACTAATTACACAAAACCCTTCGATTGGCAATATGTATATGTTGCCTGAAATACATAAGAGTAGTACCACTCCGTCAAGTGACTTTAACTTTCAATACATCGACTTATAAATTAGCAAAATTTCTCGGGAACGTTTTACAACATGTCACAAGTGATTCGCCTGATGTTATCAGGAACTCATTTCTCCTCGTAGACTAGATCACTAAACTTAATGTACCTCCCGGTTTTACAATGTTCTCATTGGATATTACGACATTATTCTGGAGCATCTCTCAATCTCTTGTTTTAGAATGTACCACAGATAACTGGCAAAATATCAGCAAATTCACAGAATTGACTTTGGATCTATTCATCACCGGTTTTGAAGTGTTTCGATTCCGCTGTGTTTACTTTTCAGAATGTTATATATATATAGGAAAATTGACGGATCACCAATGGGTAGTAGCATTAGTAACACTTTGGCTAATTTAATGCTTCAAAAACATGAAAACCAGATCCAAATCCTTCTTAAGATATCATTTATTACAGACGCTATGTAGATGACTGCTGGCTTGTTGCTCCGTTGGACAAGGTTGATTCAATATTTGAAATTTTCAGTTCATACCATCCTAGGTTGGTTTTCACCATGGAGCCTGAAATAAATGATACCATAAGCTTCTTGGATGTCACCTTTATAAAAAAGTATGACAGAATTATCACTTATTGGCATAGAAAAGCTACATCATCAGATAGATTCTCACATTTTCATTCGCACACCAATCCTGATTATAAAGTAAGTGTGATAATCGCTTTGGTTGACAGAGCATATTTACTCTCACATTCTTGATGTCATGTTGGGAATTTCCAATTTATTGTTGATATTTCACATAAAGATGGTTATTCATTTAATTTTGTTTATAATAAACTCGAAAAACGCATTCACTTTCTACGCCAACGTGAATAAAAAATTTTGACAGTTCTGCCGCTATTGATACCACCCGTACAGTCTATTCTATATTTCCTTACATGGAAGGGCTCCAACAAGCTCTTAAAAGGACGCAGGCTGTGATAATAAGACGGTTACATTCAAACCTCAAAGATAAAGAGGCGTTTGACGATACAAAAGATGTTGTTTATGGGGTAAGCTGTGTTCCACATGACAAAGTTCATGTTGGTGAAATCTCGCAACCTTCAATGGAAAGACTATACCAACATAATTACCACTGTAAGTTTCGTAACATACAACATGGCGCATTGACAAACTGAATCATCAAAACTGGTCACATTTTTGATTTTAAAAATGCGGAGATCATAGATAAGGTCAGCAAAAAACAACATAGATTGTAGTATGAGTCATATACATCAATTTATTCGAAAAAAAGCTTTTATACGCAAACAGACTTTGAAAAGAATATGAGGTATGTGACGAACTGCATGGGTAGTTTTAAGCTAGCAAATTGAATTTCGGTGTTTTTGTTGAACGTTCAGTACTTTGGCTGTTAATTTATTCAGTCATTCGCCGACTTTCAAAATAAGAACTTGGCTCGGCCTCGTAGATTTCACTTCTTGCTCAATTTGTTCATTATGTGCATTTTCAACTTCTTGGACCATAACATTACTATGTATTCCAAGTTTTGAGTAATTAAATCATTTTATGTACTTTACGATAAGAAGTTTTTAATATTTTTAATTTTTATGATTTTCAGATTTGTCAAATTTTTTCTTATATAGGGTGTAACAGAAATAAGTACATTGATTTTAACCAGTGATAGTTCTCGTCAAGCCTAAAAACTTTTCCAAGTTATTTTTCCCTGAATTCTCATCTTTTTGTAGCATTTTTTATCCCCTATTCTTCAACGAGTCGTTCAAGTGCATAGTTATCGGATCCAGTAGCAGTTGCAATAGAACAATAATTGATTTTGACATATGAGAGCTATTAATTTCTTCAAATTAATTCTGGAATATAGCCGATTATGAATTAATAATTCTGTCTACGATTCCACGGGCAGTTTAGGATTTGCTCAGCAAATTTATTTGGAACGATCTCCGAATCGTAATTTTTCATTAAAAATTGAACTATTGTGGTTATGCTTATGTATTTAATGTCAAAATACTATGCACTTATACATTATGATGAGAATACCATGGGATATGAAGAACTTAACGTTTAACTGAAATGTAAAACAGCAGATGAGATGTATGAAATACACTAATTTATAAATTAAGCCTCTGTATGTCAGTTTTTCTCATATTATTACAAACTTCACACTCGGGTCGTTTCAATAAAGTATGTCCCGTGGATTGGACTGCTGAATGAATGAGATATTTCATCATATATGTCAGAGAATATTTAAAATCAATTATGAATTATTCAGTTTGATACATTTATAGGTTATATGTTCTGTTCTTCAAGAATAAAATCTTCAAAATTTCATGTAGCAATATTGCTATTGAATTATTCAGTGGATTAATGAATTTAGAATTGCATTCCATTCAATATTCCACCGTTTTCTTCGAATAAATCGTTTAATGATTTTCTCTTTGTTTCTGATCTGTTTCTGATGAAGTAAGTGGGGAACAGCAACTACTTTTTGAACTGCTCGTAGATGGTAGCATAGTCTGACACTCTTGACACAGTTTAAGACAATTCAAATCAGCTGACTCAAGTGCAATGAACATGTGCAGACAATCTTATGTTCAAGAAATTTACTATCCGAAAATATAAGTGAGATCCCTAAATAAGAATCAAATCTCTTAAAAATGACATATAAATAACACGAGAAGACCAAATTGTTGATTACAGACACAAATTTATTCTCTCTTTCAACATATGCGAAAATTGAATTGGCGAGGTGAGCGAATATCAATGTATTGCCAGAATACCAATATTCTTTCAGTCTCAAATGAATGATTGACAAGACTACGATGCCTAAAAGTTGCAAAATACTCCTTTCAATCGACAGCTGTAATTCTTTCAATAAATGAGAAACATTCAGTTTGAACCATAGGCGCACTATGAAATTTTTGACAAGACTTTGATGAATTTTTACTCTATATCCAGAGGATTTACGGAAAAAAATTATTAAGAAAAATTGTTATGCTTGACAAATTGCATTACAGGTTGAAATTAATGTTCTTACTTCTGTTACACCCTGTATATAGCTGATGATGAGCACTCTGATGCTCAAAACGTTCTGAGTTATCAAAAAAATATTTTAAACACAACTGGATTTCTTGAGGCCTGAAACTTCTCTCCTGAATATTTGTATAATCCAAAAGTATCGCTCGAAATTCAAATATTGCGTCACCAAGTCCATTCTTCACACTATAGTTCTTATACTTTGAGTTCTAGAAACAGCGTTCACAATGCTTCGAATTGACGCCTTCCAATTTCAATTTGTCGATAAAGTGCACTTCGGCTACAAATTTAGAATTTTATAGAGAACTCTTTCCATGTTCAGAATAAAATGTTTGAAACAAGAAGATAATAATAAACTACTCCAATTCTATCACTGATCTAGTTCATTCAAATGATCAACATGAGTAATTAATATATATTTTTAAATTTGATGTTGATCCATTTCGTACAGATCTCATGGTAAAAATAGATCGAACCAAATTCGAAAAAATACATATTCATCACTTTTTCCTCTTCTTCTGATTGGTCGTGCCACCAACGACTTACCAAAAAGTTTGGAGCTTGCAAACTCTTGCGCTAACCATGATAAGCGTAGAGCGATGCTGTGCTAATTTTGTTGCTGGGAACGCTAACACACGATTCTGCATGTCAAACATCTAGCACTGACTATAACCACTAACACCAGCTACTAGTTTCGTGTTGTGGATGAGGCCTAATGAGTACCACAAGAGGATTATGGTTGAAAAATTATGTGTTATGTGTTATAGGTAGTTTCTCCCTAGGTGCAATACATCTTCAAAAAGTTGAGTATTTTCCAGTTTAATATGGATTCTAACACTATATATTCAAATACACAAAGAATTCTGCAGATCGTTTTTCAAATTTTCTGGGAGTTTTAGATACTTTTTAATTTTATCTCTGTTCATATATGATTCATTCGCCCGATATTTTCTTTTTTGGTTTTGCAATCATTGATTACAAAGCACAATTATCTTTCACCAGTAAATTATGTTTAAGTAAGTCTTGATTTATTTTACCAAGCCGCTCGTACAGATCTTGCCAGTCGGACAGAGACAATTTAACCACAAATAAGTCAGACATGATGTCGTACGTACACGAATGTTCCAAAATCGCACGCGCTCACATTCAATGTAACTACACACTTACAAGTGACACTCGTCTGAGATTTTTAAAACTATAATTTTGTTGTCTGCATTATGTTGGTGATATCGGGCTCCTAGAATTTTTTATCTCTCATGCGTTTAATTATTCACGCATATTCTGGTATCTCATATTTACAATTGCAATTAATCAATAACTTTCTTCAGATTTCGATGCATGAACGGTGACTTTGAAGAAAAAGTCAATCAGATCGATTAATCTCAAAATAAAACGAGATTTATCTCGATATTGGATAACAGCCAGAATCATTGATACTTCCAATGATGATAGTTCGTTCAACTGCTACACTAATACATAACAAAGAAAAATCATGGTGATAACATAAAGAAATACATAATGTGTTTCCAGGCTCCAACTTGAATTCTCGCATTGTTGATAAATTCTTCACATCTAGATTGTTGTATGGTTATAGACGATTATGAAATACATACATACATACATGCAGTGGCTTTATTAACTCTCGAAACATATAAATGACCTATTCGTCTAGTTTCATATTCATGACACTCTGACACTAGTTAAAAATTATTCGATGAATAATTTTGAACTAGATTAAGTAATATGATAAAAATAAATATCATAACAATATATCTGATCGAATCTTCGATATTCATCCAGCTCAATGTTTCGAGCATAATGTTAATACAAGTAAATCTGCAACAGTTCGATATCACTCTGATGGCTCGATTTCGAAGCTTTTGGAAAATATCAGAATCAGCTTTTTACACATGTAAAATATTGTAGAATAATATATGAAATGTAGTAGAGTTATGGTGATAAATAAAAAAAGAGTAGTACAACATCAAATATTATCACAAAGGCATGAGAGGTAACCAATTTTCTTGACAATTATCTACTAATATACAGCACAGGTCTATCAAATTTTAACCTTTTATCAACAAAAATGCCAAGGTATTTGTTATCGCAATCTCTGTCTAGAACCATTTCTGAGGTTGAAGATAGAAACATGGTCTTAGTTCTACTCACAATAGTTCCAATCTATCACAATTCATCCATATCATCACATTTTGCAGATCATTGTATAGTGAACTAATACTTTGTTCACTATCTGAGCCATCCATGTCTATTAGGGTGTCGTCTGCAAAAAGACGTATTTTACAGGAGTTTGAAGCCGTAGAAAGATCATTAATATAAATATCACACAATAAGGGTCCAAATACACTACTCTAAGGTACACCTATATCAATGGGAATTGTATTTGATTATATAATATTTATTTTAACACATTGATGTGTATCATTTGAATAACTTCTGAGCCATTCTGGTACTGTACCTTTGAGGCCATAGGCTGATGATTCTTGAAATAATATTTTTCTATTTGAAGTATGAAATATGAACAAAAAGTTCGACGTCCCACATCTCAGTGGAAGTTCTTGTTTCATATAAACACAGGATGAAGAGCTTATATTGAATCAGAAAAAAATCAGTTCCAGATTTATTCGCGATTTAGCATTGAGCATTCTATTGAACGAACAGACAAAACTATAATACAATTATTACTATCTTCTCCTCTCGCAGACCCGATATTTTGAAACTGATTATTTCAGCTTCAATATACAAAATTAGTGCCTAGAAATCACATTAACAACTCATGCATCCAACTTGATATTTGTACTTTGATTATCTTATGTTATTATCGATATTTCTTCTCTAATAGAATACTAGTAAAACACCAAAGAGTTTTCCTCCCACATAATTTCGCAAAGGACGTTCCACAATAATCACGTTGGTTGTACACGTCAGCAGTAATATTAGAAAGATAACAGGATAACCAGAATAAATTATCAGGAGAAAATGTTGTAGTCAATAACATTCTGTGACGAACAGAGACTATTATCGATCTCCTATTTGTAACATGCTCCTAAGAAGCTGTAATAGTCTCACAGAATTCATCAAAATTCATTCTTTCCCTCCAATTTGTAATGTTCAAAACTGGGGCAGCCATTCTTTTCCGCTAAAAATGAAATGACCTAGTTTTGACGTAGATCGACTCTCTGCTTAGGGTAGTCGTGAGTGTATTGAGGCTCACAATTGAGCACCAGCATCACTCGGGGCGCCACGTAGTTGTTGGTACGTCCACAGAGCACACAACCACGAAAGTGCCTGGGAAATAAGGTGCTGGGTTAGGACGTTGGAGTACAGGACAACGTGACCGCATAATGACCTTCTGCACCCACCAAGTGATCGGTGTGGTAAGACAACACTTACCATACAAAATTTACATATATCTACCCTCAAACGAAGCCTGTGGTAGCTGAGGCTGAAAATGAAACGGTTGGGTTCTCCACCAAGCAGCTAAAACAAATAAATTAATTTAACACATTGACCTTAATATTGAATAAGTGAGTGATAAATATAACAGAAAAACTGAGGTTGAAGTAAATGAAGTTGAGAAATCCAAACAAAAAAAACTAATGATAAATTATGACTCTACTATTTGAAAAAAGGTTAACAGAAAAAGAAGGTGAAGTGGAGCTTTCAAAATTTGCACAAGCAAAATGAACAAGGTGAAACACTACGCGTCTTGGACGGCAGCACGCCCTCAAAACAGAAAGCTCAACAATAATACGACGCCCTATACGCCAACCACAAAATAACCACAGGGTCTACGTCATCCAACAGGCTAACTAGATCGACCTAGCCTTACAAAATCGGACGTATAGCGCGTCTACAACTAGAGCGTAGCAACCAACGCTACCTTTAATCCGCGTAACATAAAGAAATATATTAAAACTAAACAAAGTGATAAAGTTACTTGATACCGAAGAAAAATCCCAAAACAAAGTAATATAAAGGCTGTGCCTCTAGCTTGTCCAGGACACCCGAATGCCTGAGTAGGCAAACAAAAAAAGTATAATCCACTTAGCTGCCCACTGACGTCCGGAACGGTGAAGATGACGCCGAACGACCTGATGGAGGCGTCGGTTCAACGGCTGGTACGTGGAGAAGGCGTCAAGGCTAGAGTACTGTGGGTGATCTTCAGGACAACTGGATGCGACACTCGTATGGTTGTTGTGTGTACTCCACGAGGTCGAACAACTCGCCGCGGAAAAGAACGAACCCGAACACGAGGTGCGAAAAGCTTATAAAAATCCCCCAAATGGGCTGCTTATTCGCGTTTTTTGTTACTCAAAACACTACTAAAAATATAAAACCAAAATACGTCATTAATAAGCAATGTGTCAAATATTAACAACAAGTGTAAGGTGAGTGGAATGTTCTATAAATTTGAATTGAATAGTGTTGATACGTTTAAGTTGTAGCAAAAGGAATGGATGAAAAACTGGGATATGGAAAATGGAGAAATAGGAACAAGGTGCGAAATTGGAACGTAACAAATCCCCATCCTTCTTCCGTGCGACAAAATTCCAGAAGAATTTTGTCTCATACATGATAGCACATGGTGTGAAGGAATAAAGGTGAAATAGATCAAATACATAGAGAAAAAAAATAGGAACAATAATATTTATAGCCAGACATGAATCATTAATCGTTTTGCGTTGCAGGGTCATTCATCGGTGCTGCCTTCAAGTCTCTCACAAGCCAGTTACCTGCATGCTTACCCTCTGTGTCTTGCAGTTTGTAGACCGTAGTAGACAATTTTGTCTTAATGGTATAAGGGCCTACAAACTTCGCTGCTAACTTACTGGCATAGCCTTCTGCAGCGTTTGACAATTTAAAGTGACGACACCACACCCAATGCCCAATGCAGTACTCGACGGGTCGACGCCATGAATTACAATGTTCCCGTGCCTTTGATTGAGCCAGATCCAAGCGTTTACGTATTTCAGCATGTATTTTCAAGAAATGCGCGGGCCGTTTCTCTTCCAGGTCCATCGGCGTTCACTGCGTCTGCCACATAGTCCGTGCCTGATAGGATGTGCTCTTCAATGAAGTATGGCGTGGATCCGGTTGCTTCGTGCACCAGGGTACGCACTGCACAACTAACGGAAGGTAGGTAAACATCCCACTGTTTTTGCTTGTCCTTCACGTATGCTGCCAACTTTGTCTTCATGACCCAAATTACTCATTCGACAGGGTTGTTCTGGGGATGGTACGGAGCGTTGAGCAACATCTTCACGCCATACTTGCCGCACAAGCCCGTGAATTCTCCACTTCGGAATTGGACACCGTTGTCACAGATCAGATAATGTGGGACACCAAACATCGGGAATACACCGTCTTCAACATGCCTTGCTACGGCCTGAGCAGTAGCAGTACCCATTGGAAACGTGAGTACGCATTTACTGAAGTAGTCGCTAGCGACTGAAATAGAACGGTGTTGTTTTGATGTAGGTGGAACGGGTCCCACAATATCGATGCTGACCATTTGAAAAGGCCCGTAGACCCAAGGACAAGAACCCGTTAGTCCATGTGCGCGCTTTTGTTCAACCTTGTACTCCATGCACGCTACGCACCGCTGAACGTAAGTAGCCACATCCTGCCTTATTTTTGGCCAGTATTACTTTTTCCTGATCTTGGCATACGTCTTGTTCACACTCGGATAACCAGAAGTAGAGGCATCATGAGCAGGACGCATGATATCTGGATTACTTGCATCCAGCGGTCGTCCTTGTCCTCTAAGTCTGGTGTTCGAGAACCTACGTGTTTATGAAGCTCACCGTTAATAATACACAACGAAGAATACTTCCTAGGTGTATTGAGGACGAGTGACCTCATCCGCTCATACAATGGATCGACAGCGATCTCGAAGACTGGAGATGTGTCTATGGAGTCGACCACTGGTACAGAACGAGACAGACAGTCCAAAATAACGTGCTCCTTGCCCTTGCGGTGAATGATCGTGAAATCATGCTGCTACAGCTTGACAGCCCAGCGACACAATCGTCCTGAAGGGTCCTTCAGGTTGTTCAGCCATACCAGCGACTTGCGATCCATCACAACGGTGAAATGTGGACCCTCCACGTACGGTCGGAGCCTCTCCAGGGCCCAGACGACGGTCAATCACTCCCTTTTCGTCGTGGAGTAACTCCGCTTGTTTTTGTTGAGCGAACGGCTCATGGAACAAATGACGCATTCGCCATCGTCAAGAGTCTGTGACAAGACTGCACCAAGACCAAACCTACTGGCATCAGTCTGAACACCAAAGAGGCAAAAAAAATCGGGGCAAGGGAGAATGGGAGCTGTCACAAGGCATTCCTCAAGCCCTTGGAATGCGGCTTGACACTTGTCCGTCCACTACCACTTGCGTCCGCGTTTCGATAACGCTTTCAAGGGAGCACTTATGGTGGAGAAGCTCCAAGCAACCGTATGTACCAGGACGCCATCCCAGAAAACTTTGAACATTCGAGACAGTAGAGGGCGCTGGGAAGTTCAAGATCGCACTCATCTTTTCTAGATCTACTTGAAGACCTTGATGATCCACAACGTAGCCAAGATATCGCAGCTCAGGGCGATAGAACTGGCACTTCTTCCTGCTGAACGTCAGTCCAGCTGCCTGCACTCGAGTGAATATCTTGTTAAGAAGCTCAAGGTGCTGTTCTAAGCTGTCAGAGACCACGGCCACATCGTCGAGATAGACGAAGACGTGTGGCTCGAGTTTCGGACCAAGAACCCTGTCAATGAGCCGTTGCCAAGTCGCTGAGGCGTTGGTCAGGCCTTAGGGCATCCTGATGAACTGGAAAAGCGATATCTAGCACTCCTTGAACGATCCAGGATGCTCGGAACGTAGGGTATTAGGTGAGCATCCTTTTCCGTTACCTGATTGAGCTTACGGTAGTCCACGCAGAACCGTAATCCTCTGTCTTTTTTAGGAACTAATAAAATAAGTGAAGCCTAAGAACTTGAATATGGTTCAACTATGCCCTCCCTTAACATCTCATCGAGCTCTGCATGTATATCCTTTTGACGTACCGGAGACATCGGATTGGCTCTAACTCAGTGACGATCTTGTGACTGACAAGCGTGGTACAGCCGATCTCGCTACCCATTTCAACCCAAGAGCGAGCCAGAAAAGCCTCAAGCCGGTTGCTTTGTGCCTCATTAAGTGACGGAAGGCTATAACTTGACGACTGTAGGCACGACACTGCCGGAAACTGCCAAACGTCATTTCTGAGGTCCAGAACGATCCCCATGGTGCACCAGAAATCGGTGCCTAGGATCAGTGAAGATGTCACACGAGGTATCACTTAGAAGTTAACAAGCTTCAGCTGATCCAACAACACCACCGGGAACGTAATTGACCCCAGACTTGTGCACTGCTTCCCGTCAGCTACGGTGCACATTGGAGCGTCCGTGACATCGACCTCCACGCCCATCTGACTCAACCTTCTCCAACCGTCCATACCCAGGATCGATCAGGTTGCTCCCGAATCCAGCAATCCCAGGAACTCCAACCCAAAGATCAAAATCTGCAAATATGGTCGTTGGTCCGAAGAAAGGTGAGGGATGACGTAGTTGACGATCGCCAGGTTACGCTCGTCTTCCACCTGATGGGTCGTTGGAAACATCGAGGACAGTCCGGTTTGAGGACACCTTGTTTGCCGCAGCAAAAACAGAAGACAGTCTTCGGTGCGGTGCACTGCTGCGCTGTCAAATGGAAAACCAGATGAATCACTTTCTGAAATTGAAATTTGGTGGATACTTTCACAGAAAAATAAGTGATAATTGAATTTACCTAAGTAGTAGATGTTTATTGAAGCTCAAAGGAATATATGTATCAAAATGACAATGGAGTAAACTCAAATCTGCAAAATAAAAAATGAAGGGATAGAAAGAGCTATATTTGACAGAAAGAGAAAAACGAAAAATATATGCATTGATTCAGGATTTATTCAATTTCTTGGCGTCAATCTACCTCAATTAAACAGAAAACTATAATTTGATCACAATGAAATTAATTTACGATCAAATTACGTCAAAGGTGAAATTAAACATTGAATGGGTTTATAGAACCTCAATTGAAAGTTATTTGTGATTATTTTCACTTTAATTCGGGATTAAGTTGAACGTTTTATCTCTTCCGATTTTTCTTCTCAAATTGACAAATTGAATTTTTCTTTCTTCTTGACATATTTGTCTGCTACTCGAAATAAATAAGATATAAATAAAAAATAGGATATAAATAATCTGTGTGTTATTATTTACCATCTACAACATTCTATTTTGTTAAAGTGAATGGGAAGAATTCTTAGGTGAAGATCTTCAAGAGAACTTCTTGGTCATAGGAAATTGAACCGTAGATTTCATTTTGGAAAATGCAGTATTTTGTTGTTGCGATATTTATTTGGTGCTGGGATAAAACTTATCACACAGAGAAAATCTATTCCACCTTATTAAATTTTACTCACGATGCAATTTGAGGCCACCGGTGCTTTCAGGAATTATCAGACGGTATCTTTGAAGTGCATAAATTCACTGCTCGTATTATGAAACAGTCGTGCGTGAAGTAGCACAGCTAGAGCCTCAATGAATGGAAATGCTTAAGAGAAACTGAGGTAGTTCCGTCCACTTCTTACTTGAATAAGAAAGAAAGGAGAATGTTTCGAATATTTGAAGTTTATCTCATATATAATATAAACTTGGTTCTAAGATTACAAAATAGTATAGGTGATGTCATCAATTGACATGAAGAAAAAAATATTGTAGAAATATAGAAAATTTGCCAAATGTGCTCCACCACAGGAGTACTCACATCATAGCTGTGAGATATATTCGTCAGAGTTATTATCAAAGATTGAAGGTAAAAAAGGTATTCAGTTATTCGAGAAACAGCACATATATTTTGATTCGAGCTATTCAACGACTAAATCACTGAAATTATATTAGAATCCATGAATTGAAGATACTCTTGCTGTCCCTGTGGTAGCAGATTAACCTGATACTCCTCAACTTCACTCATGTCTTCAATGTCTGAAAATTAGAAAGTGTTTGCTGTTCCCTTCCGTCGTGAAAATTCAATTCCGAAGTTTGGATCATTTGTTTTGTCAATGATTCGCCCTACATAGTGCAGAATCGTAGTTTTTGTAGGAAACCTCACTGATACCAGGCAACCTACGTCATTCTGATTTTCTTGATGTGCACTTTGTTTCATCTATTTTATAAATTTGTTGCGCAGTAAATTTATATTTGGATGAAACTCTTTCATAATCATGAGAATATTGTGTAACCTTATGTTGAATGAATCCAGTTGCACGAGCAAGGCTAGTTGACTCTGGTTTCCTCAAACTTAAATGTGTATGTCGACTCATTGAACCTCAAAGCCAATCTACACCAGCATATCTATTATATTCTTACTTCTCTGGTATTTTACAGCTTGGTGCTTGCACATACTGGTATGCTAAGATTTGTATATTTTTGTATGTTAGGCCGTAATTCGTATCTGATAATCTTCTTATATATTCTTCCAACAAACTTTTTTGGGCGTTTGTGAATACTTGTTTCATTGTATATTTACTGGAATATCTCGAATATGCATTCGATGAATGTTTAAGCTGTATGTGATGTGAATCTAAAACTACGGGATGAAGTTTCCATATAGTCTGGAAGTGTGCATGACAGTAATATTTTCAATGACTGTTTCATGTGCTGATCTGGAGAATTGATGTTATGGTAAAGACTTCCTATTACATACATGTATTTGTCGTTCTCTCATTCAAATGTCTTGATTTTAACCACGAAGCGTACCAGAAGAAGTTCTGGCTGTATCTTATCTTGCGAAACAATAGTAGATTTTTTGACAAGTAGAGAGAGGTGAGAGTTTACTAGCGAGTGTGAATATTCCAATGCACGAGCGAGAGCAACTAATGAGTAGAATAAATTTACACGAGCAAAGTGATTTCGCTTTTCTCACGTGTTGAACATACTATTTTTCTGAATACTTGATGGAAAAACTTCAGTGGAAGACGCCAAGAATGGGAACAGTCTTCTACAGAAATACCAATCAAAGTTGTGCTTTTGAAAAAACGTAGTAACGGTTTTGACATTGCCAAGCAAAGGCATGGTAACAAATGAACAACATTAAGAGTTAATTTGTCAGAAACATCAGAAGCTGAAGATTCTCGCGAGATTCTGTATGCAGCTAAAGAAGCAGCTTCATAACTGTATCCAGCGAAATCGAGAAAATACTCGATTCCTCATATGTTTAAGCTGTAATTTTTTCCTAATTAGGGCAAATCTGTCATTTGGGCGCATGTCATAGTGTGAATTTTGTTTGCAATTGGTAAAGTGTTGCTATTTGTTGGAATGGCACTTTTTCTTTACTGATTTCTATTTATCAAACCCGATGTTTCTCATCAAGTATACAAGAAATCTATTAATTAGTAGTTCACGAAAAATATGATTGATTCTTTCTGACTAATACCACAGGTGATGCCCAAGGTCTACTACAAAGTTTAATTACATCTTGTTTTGTCATATGATAGAATTGGCTGTAAGCTTCTTCTTATCTGGCCGATTCCACACCCCACAGCAATTATCATGTTCGATGAGATCAAATAAAAAAGTCGAATTCTGAAATGTTTCAAGATTGTAAGCTATTCAGTCAACTGAAAATTGATTGCAATAATTCCTCACACAGATCACAAAAGTAGCATTTATACAAAAATATTATGCTAATTTATTCGACATCGTATTCATCTTCACTTGGCACATTACTGAGCCTATTGGACTTGACTGCGTAGAATGAAACCTGTGCAATCATATATACCAGTTCGATGAGTAACTATGTAGATTACTCTAAATCATTCGAATCACAAATGATTCAGTCCAACATTGAGAATATGTGACACTATCAATACTGAGAGAAGGTACTTGAAGATTATGATAAGAGAGATATAGCTCCAAAAATATATGAAGTCTCCATGATATCGAGAATTATTGGAACGAATGACTGAGAGTGCAATTCTTGTTATTATCACTAACATGTGTCATCTAGAATATATGACATATCTGTCAATCAAATATATTGCACAATAACTTCAACTATAAGTCTTCAAGTACTGATTCCCAGAATTATGGTAGCCCTCATAACATATCAAATAATGGTAGATAATCACAAGTGTTCATTTTACTATTCCAAAAAGCAGAAAACATTCTGTAATAGCACTGACATTCACTGCAAAAATAATTGAAATGTTACGATCAGACCAATCATGATTTCTTGCCGAACCAATACCATTGTCATTTCTGATATTCCGAATTATGGAAGGTATACGATATTCCAAGAAAAACATCCTCAAACTTATTGTCAGTAGATACCGCCATCAACATGAATGTGCGACCTTACTATGAATAGACTTTGACACGTATAGTAACAACTATTCGTGCGTGTTAGAGGCGAAATACCCGCAGAACATGTCAAATGTGAAGAGGATTCGAAAAGAATTTCAAGTGACAAATTACGTGCATCAGCTGCATGAAGCAGAAAGTGCATTTACCAACAGGTGGGAGCTGATGTATTCCAATATTCTGTGAGTGTGTTCACTGAGTTGAGACGCAAAGCTTCACTACTATAACAAATACTGCCGAAAATAGAACAATCATTATATATCACTGCTACCCGCATGACAATTCTCAAGGCCTGAAAGATACAACTGAACACAAAATATATTTCAGATGAATGTTACTCTACGAAGTCAATTTGTCATTCTACTTCTTCATTGATTTTTGGCTATTGCATTCGATGCTATAGTCGCGCCAATGGATACATAAAACAAACAATGTTTATAAGTCCTCAGGAAACTTTTCGGAGCAGGGACGGAATTATTTATATTATTCAAACAATATGTTTCATATATATATATCTTCGTTAGAAAATACTTCTCCACTTCGTTCTGTGATCATAAAATTCTCAACTGCTTCACGTTACTGCCTGATGTTTATAATAAATTCTGATACGACTATTTTTATCTCTGTTATAGAAAGCGGATAAAGTATCACATCCAATGAATGCATGAATGAAGAGAAGGTGCTCTTCTCCAATATTTACATATTTCTTTGATATCGTTTCAGTAGAATACATTTCCAATCAGGTGCTAAAATTCAATGACCATCAACACTTTCAGTCTCTCGCAATATTATTTTCGGCTAGTTATTAGCAAAGATTATCAAATCGTTTCTTATTTCTGCATTTTCTTGAAATTATCCCTTTGGTCGTATTTAGAGACATGCTTTCTTCAAATAAATAATGTTTGGTAGAAATAGAAATTGCTTGGCAAAATTTTTGAATTCCTTTTATTTATTTTGGCTGAGAACGGGCCAAGGGTACTTACAGGACTGAGATTTGAGCTCTCGGATGGGCCGAAGTGCAAATACGAATCACTCATATTGAATGTAGGAACCAAAGCAAGCTTGCTGAAAATGAATTTAAGAAATAGAAACAACAAATTCACATATTGTCTGAATTAAAACAAATTTAAATAAAACTGTACAAATCTATCAACGAAAGAATTGATGAACGATCGACAAATTACGCAACTGACAGATAGTCAAGTATGATTTTTGGGTTTATATGGAATAAGTTTGTAATTAAGCCAAAAAGAAGGCTTAAATTGGAGTCCCATGCAAACTCTTTGATCGTTTTTATCTAAAATAGACTATAGTGAGTAGATTGATATATTATGATGCATTTTTCCAAAGCGTACATAGTAGAATGTACTAATGCATCGTGTGGTGTTTATTGGGTATTCAATATATTCACCTTGTATGCCACGGAGAAATTTATTAAGCAAATATTTTATCATGTGAAGTTAATTTTAATATCAAATAGTAGTTTTGTGCGTCTGCATTATTTGATATGATATTTTGGATTTCCATTGTGCAAATGTACTTTGAATATCATATGCTTCATTACTACCCTTTGGAAATTAGTTTCATCGAGCACTCAAAAATTCGCTGATGCCGTGATTGGTTCGCTAAGTTGTTAATTATCAAAATTAGTGAGCAAATAGTTCCAGCAATTTGAAAAGATTAGTCTTCTGAATAGGAATAATAAGGAAATTCAAGAGTTTTGTTACAAATTCTATACGACTTGTGAGAGGTAATTCTTGTATAGAAGACATTCCAGGATGCAAAAATCCACCTTTGATTTATAACTCTATTATTAGGTCAAGTACAGTCAGTATTATCTTATTGCTAGCGGTCTACCCTACTGCATGATAGATCAACTTGGTGATCACAATTTTTTTTGCCTATTGTTCCCCTTCTTGATCTGAGATACGACAATCGTGATGAAGCCAAGGCTTCAAGTACATGCATATATACTTGTTCCTTGATTAAATCATCCTCGTAGATTCTGAGTCTAAATCTGCAACGATCTCAGATCCTCTACGACAAATGGCATCATATAGACTTCTTATATCACCAGAACATTTGAGATATACAGGGTGATGAATCCACAGCGCTCGTGTATAATTGAGATACCTGACTTTGTACAACTCCATTTAATAAATCATACATACCAGCCAAGATATTAACCAGTCTCCTCTGGTTTAGTTTGTAGCATGCGTGCAGTGAATAACACGTTAACGCACTGATCCACTAACCCAAATGTAGTTTATAAACTGTTCTCGTTTCTACTCTACTCACAACAATTCCTGGGTTGGAGTATATCGTCTTTAAACTTTGGGAGGATATCACATACAGGGTACTAAAATGAAAGGGAGAAATAATTTATTGATATATGAACTACAATGTGCTAATTCGAACCACAATTTTTTTCTTCAAAATTCGTGAAATTATGTGGGGGCTTCAAGAAGAGTACATTTCTAATGTCACTGGTCAACACGAAATTCCTAATGAAGCTGATGAATTAGTAATCTAACCACTTAATAAGTGTTGAATAACAAACTGATTGATTTTATCCTGACGTTTTGTTCTTTAAAACAGCGATAAACAAGTGAGTACAGGTATTCATTGAATTTATTCGTTTCTATTATTAATTGAAATGTTATATAGCAAATGTGAAAATACTTTGTCAGTGTGTTCTAGTGAAATAGCTATAATTTAATTTTTTCTTCATTATGAAGAATATTTGAAATCAAAAATAATTAGGATATACAGACGCAGAATGACATTTATTTTTGCCAAAAAATAATCTGTTCAAAACCAATGATCTTCGAGTTTTGATAGAATGTTCCTCACAAAATGAGAAGAGTTAATTTTCTTGTGTACACACGAACACTGAAATCACAAATCTCTATTTATATCTTTTTACAGCTTTATGAATAAAGCAATGTGATATTCATACCTAGCGTTAGGCAAATTTTCTCATGCAAAGCTACTGTATTGTGACATAACGATCACAAGTGTGGGCAGGTGTTTGATTCTACACAACTAATGAATTTCTCAAGTGGAATTCAGCAGCATAATATTGCTTGCATTGATAGACTATGGTGTGCTGAAAGACTGTCGTGCGTCATATGATTCGTCATTGGAAAACTTTTTTTTTAGAATCTGAATTGGTTTTTCCACGGCAAACTTAAAGAATAATAAAAAGTATTGACGATGCCGACTGAAATGGAGGAAGTGCAATTATTGATAGAGAAAAAGTTTTTTTCTAGCTACTTTGCAGTTACGCCCACGTGCACTCTTTGAAAGCATGAAGAATTATTGAACTAATACAACTCATATCGTAAGACATTTCATGGGATGTGAAATAGTATATTCCGATACAAGTGCGGAATGGAGATCATTCCACGCGAATGTGAATTATTCAGCCACGAGACAAAGTATGATCAATTCACACGAGTGATGGATGTAATTCTTGCTATAGTAAAAGGTATACGCGTGAGTATCTACAACCAAAGTATACCGTTCTTTAAACTAACTCCAATTCATCAAATGTTGACGAAACTACTCATATTGACTCCATTTTGGAGAGGAATGATAAGAAAATCAAGAAGAATGGGAAATATGACAGTATTAAAACAGTTTTCTCGCGACGCCACGCGGCTTTCTCAGGAATCTCTGAGCATGCAAAATTACCTCCATCCCGCACCCTACAGCGTGTGAAATCGGTAGTATTCTATAGTGGTTGTGGAAATTTGAATTTTTTTTGGGATTACAAATTTTTCCAAAATGATCTGGTATGCAATGTGATCAAAATTTTATTTGAACGTTACTTTTCACAGGCTAGCAAATGTTAAATTATCATCAGAGAGATAATCCGCTCAACCTGAATAAATTTAACTCGCAATCCTTGCACGAGACATCAATGTGTTCCTACCGCACAATTTCAGTTGCAGAGTCTATTGGAGGAAATTGAAGTACTGTAATGTTTATTGCTCAAAAAAAATAGTTTTTAATCAAATAATAATCACTATTTATCAATTGAAAATAAAATTAGAGTTTTATTCTTCAAGGTATCACTAACAAACACTATAATATCTATTTGTCACTTACTACTGTCTTAAACAGAGCCGCATATATTCATATCCAACTATTTATATACACTGTTTACTTCACTGTTTGACATTCACTGTTCTAGTTTTACCATTACACTATTCCTCAAATTGTTTGCTCGCGTTTATATACAGAAAATATCCATTTCTCAAATGTTTTACCACATTTCTGGAGTATTGCTAGAGGCTTCCATCGAGCGAAGTGATGTGGTGCAATACGGCGTCAAGTAACGAGGACGTGAGGCCCCGCCTATACAAGGTTACATTTACGAACCTCCCCACTCTCGCACGTTACCGTACTTCAAAAATATGAGAGTATATTTTCAGAATCATCCACATTACTTTGGTCACATTGGAGCATTTCTTCACGTGATATTTCGTTATCTACTTTCTAGAAGATGCATGGCGATTGCATTTATAAAATTTAATTCAAGTAACCAACGTGTTTTGTCCTCATTAGGACACTCTATCTAGTACAGTACACCGGACTGCGACTTGCTATACTGTACTAATGAGTTTTCAACAATAATATTGGTATTTACTAGTTCATATTGCTAACTTCGAAATTATTTGGCAGATCTTATATTACACTCAATAGCGGATTTCACGGATTGGCAGAATTTATGAAATTATGCTAGAACAAGAACAAGCAACTCAATGATCAAAGATGCGGGGAGAAGAAAATACGCGCAGAACTGCCGCAACAAAACTGTGATAGTCATTCGCCTATTGAGTTCCAGGACACAAAATTTTTCCAAAATTTTTTTAAATATCATATTTTAATGTACTAGTTATGTACACAGAAATGTAGTCAGATGATTTCATCCTCTCATATTATTTGTGTCAGCATCAAGTTAGTATAAAAACCCTGTATTCTAACCATTCTACTTTAGTTCAGTTTATATTCCATTTCTGCAACAATAAAACCTTTCAAAAATACTTTTCGAAAAACGTATTATTTATTTGACGCAGTCGGTAGGATCCGTAAGCAGTATTTTGGTCGAAAGCTCAAGTCAAAAGCTCAATTCGTTAATACCATTTCGCTGTTTCGTTTTTACGATTTATTACGGTCCAAAACTATTATCAAGAATAATCTACAGAGCTGCTAAACGCAAAGCCCAGATCTTCTCAAAAGCAGAAAAACAAAACTTCGATCTCCGTACCAAAGAGCCGCAGAACGAGAGCCGGTGATTCCACAAGCAGAGAATTATTGCATCACCAGAAAACGTAGAACGAGCCAGGTCTGTCAACCTCTAAGGAAAGAGCATCGCCCAGATTCCGTGAACCGAGAACGAGCGGTGTCCAATTCCAATGCAGATTATCGCAGTTTCAGCACGTATAGTCTCATTGTAAGTGAAAAAATAATATTTCACAACTCAAATGTATAATTAAAAAATATTATTGTTACTAACAAAACACATTAACAATGAACACAGGGATTTCTGGAACGGTTAACGCTGTTAAGAAAGAAATCGAGCTCCGACACAGAGACACTTATTTCACAACACAATATTATATCTAACAAAAATAACACAGGGATTTCCTGAACGGCTAAAGCTGTTAGGACGAAGATCAAGCACCGACACAGAGCCACTTCATCACAACACACATTATAATTTACTAATTCACCAATTTTAAATATAAAATTTATTAATGTTGTAAAATAAAGGATAAGTGATAAATATTGAAACTGGAAGATAATTCAGATCTACTACATCCAATTTCAGAAATTGAGAATATAATTTCAATCAATAATCCAGTAACAATGGCTGATAGAACTCAAAAAATTAATCTTGCCTTAAACTCCATTCCAGTTTATAATGGAGACTCAAATAAATTGAGTAATTTTATAAATGCAGTTAATACTGTTCAAAATCTCTTCGGTACTCTCAATCCACCCCTAGACGATTTTGATAAAGCAATTACAATTTTAAACATAAAAAATTAGATCACGGAACGCGCTTTGGATAGCATAAAAGATTCAGAATTCAATAATTGGACTGAATTGAGAACTCATTAAGCAAATACTTTTGAAGATAAAAGTAATTCCGTTACAATAATTAACGAAGTATTGAAAATGCAAAACATTAAAAATCCATATAAGTTATTAGAAATAACGAAAGAAAAATTCCTGAGCTTCAAATCAAGAGTAAGCATTAAAGAGGATGATCCCGGCACAAAAATAGTTACAATCAGATTTGCCGAAAAATTGATAATTAATAATTTTATTTCTACTGTTAACGACCCATATAGAAACAATTTAGCTACCAGAAATCCACAGATTATAAATGACATAGAAATATTATTACAAAACGACTTTCAATACCTTAAACAAAATCTAAACTTTATTCCAAATCCGAAAACAATTACTAGACAACTTCCTAGTATTCTTCCCCAGAGATTTCCCGGCACAAATTTCCCTACCGGAAACGTATTTTATAAAAATAAAAATCTAAATAATTATGGATTTGCCCCTAAACAAAGAATAAGAAATGCACAGAACGTCAGACCGATCCCTATGTCACATCAAACCAGACAAACATTCCAACCTAAACTAAATTTTCCAAGATCCAACAATTACTTCACCCAACAAAATAAACAATTCGGAACTCATCGACCAAACTACGCGGTAGAAGAGATTAACAATACGGAAACTTGCGACGATGATGGAACTCAAAATTTTGATGAAGAAGAATATAATTATATTACTGACAGTATTTCAGACAATAATCAGGACGAAAATATAGAAGAGGAAAATCCTTTTTTAGAAGTACCCCCGAATATCCACGAGAAATCCTAAATATATATCAAAATTCTCGGCTACCCTTTTTGATTGACACTGGATCCACTATTAATTTGATTAGTAAAACATAAGTTTATGATAATATTCAAGAATTTTAAATTTATGAGGAAAAATTTAATTTTAAAACCGCAATAGGAGAACATAATGTAAACGAATATGTAATTTTGCAATTCGAACGTAATGACTTGAGATTTCATTTGCATGATTTTCATAAACAATTCAACTTATTATTGAGTCTACCAACAATGATTGAAATGCAAGTCAAAACAGATTTCAGCAAGAATATAATCACTATCCAAAATAAGAATTATAAAATACAGTATTCTGAAAATCAAAATTCTGGGAATAACATTGAAGAAATTAAAGTTAGAGCAGAGCACTTAAATTCGGAAGAGCAAAGAGAGCTTTATGAATTAGTAAAAGAATATGAAAGTATTTTTCCAAAAGAAAAAGACATGTTAACACATACGGACGTTATTCAACATAAAATAATTAGCAAAGATGATTCTCCTATCTATACTAGATCTTATCGATATCCTGAAATTTACAAAAAAGAAATTGATAAGCAAATCAAAAACTTACTAGATAATGAAATTATACAAGAAAGTCATTCACCCTGGTCGTCACCTGTGTGGATGGTTCCCAAGAAATTAGATGCTTCAGGTGAAAGAAAATTTAGAATGGTCATTGATTATAGGAAGCTAAATGCAAAAACTATAGATGACAAATTCCCTATTCCAAACATTACAGAAGTTTCAGATAAATTAGGAAATAATATATACTATACTACATCAGATTTAACTTCAGGTGTCCATCAAATACAAATGCACCCTGAATCTATTCCAAAAACCGCCTTCAGCGCAGATGTGGGACATTTTGAATTTTTAAAAATGCCATTCGGACTTAAGAATGTCCCCGCCACGTTCCAAAGACTTATGAATTGTGTTTTAAGAGATTACATGAAAAAAATCTGTCCTGTCTACTTGGACGATATTATAATATTAGGAACGTCTTTGCAAAAAAATTGTGATAATATACGAAAAATCTTACCCAAATTGAAACAACATAATTCAAAAATTTAATTAGATGAGTCCGAATTTATGTGTAAGGAAGTAGCTTACCTTAGTCATTTAGTTCCTAACCCCGCAAAAATAGGAGCTGTGAAGAGTTTTCTGATTCCAAAAACTGCAAAGGAGATCAAACAATTTTTAGGACTTTAAGGCTATTATAGAAAATTCATTCCGAATTTTGCAAAGCTCCCAATGACAACCTACTTGAAAAAAGGACAAATAATAAACACAGACAACAAGGAATATAGAGAGAGTTTCAACAATAGCAAAAATTCACTAATTAATGCCCCGATATTGCAATACCACGATCTTTAAAAACAATTCATCGTCACAACTGACACGAGTAATTTTACCATGGGCGCAGTTTTAAGTCAAAATACAAACGGGAAAGATATGCCAATAGCCTATGCATCTAGAACATTGAATGACCACGAAATTAATTATAGCACCACAGAAAAAGAATTACTATGAATAGTTTGCGCAGTAAAATATTTTAGACCCCATTTGTATGACACAAAATTTATAATTTGACCCCTGATAGGGTTAATGAGTTTGAAAGATCCAGAGTCAAAATTATTGAGATGGAGAATCAAATTAGATGAATATTCGTATGAAATAGAATATAAAAAAGAAACCTTGAATTACAACGCAGATGCACCTTCAAGAATAAGACCGGAATTCCAAATTATTAAGACTGACGACAACATATTTGACAAACCCTGTAACTTAGTACATGGTATTTCACAAGATTTCAAATTGAGAAAGGGTTTTGCCAAGCCAATTGATGAAGAATTCAATAGTTAAAATCATTTAATTAACATAAACAATAAAGATCAGAATTTGATCATCCAACCTATCTTCCAAAATAAATATAAAACTCTACACCTGATAACGAAACAAGATTATTTCAACAAATCTGTAGCAGAGAATATAAAAGATTGTTTAATTAGGCTGAAGAACTATTTAGTTCAAAACGACATTTTTGAAATTTATATGCCTAAATTTGTTAAGGCTTGGATCAAATCCCATTTGCAAAAATAGAAAAATTGTTGGAAGAAATTTTCAAAGAGACTCATGTCAAAATAGTAATTCATGAAATAGTTCAAGAAGAAATGAATACGAATGATGAAATTGAAAGTTAATTGCAAATATAGACGAAGAAGACTCAAGACACAATACATTCATTAGACGAAAATTAACTTAACAGAATAACTTATAAAGACATAAAATTGATAAAATCAAGAGAAAACGACTTTATGTTGCAGATGTTTCTGCGAAGGAGAAGAACTGATCTTACTGACAGACAATCCTGGTATTAACATACTAGACCTAGGACAAGTTAATGTATAGAAGGCATCCCACTATTCATACTTTTATTATGATATAGATAACTTACAGTTAGAATATAATAAAATATTTAATCATAAAAATTTAGTATTCTTGAAGTTAGATAAAGAAACCATAGATATTAATTACAAAAGAGAAATGCAAGCTCATATGAATATTTTGAATTTCAATATTTCTAGATTGGAAAGTGAAATTGACAACATATTTAATTATAAACGTAGTGAAATAGGACTAATAAATGGGTTAGGGACTACTATTAAAACTATATAAGGAAATATAGATCCACAAGATGCCAAAAAGTATGATCAATTATTTGAAAAAATACAAAGAAATCAGCATATCCTCCAAGAACAAAATTTAGAGAACCTACGAATTGATAAAGAAATGATTTCCAAATTTGATAAGCAAATTGATGATATTCAGCACAACGAATTAGTATTGCAATGAAAAATAATGCAAATGGATGGTATGTTAGGAGAAATTATGAATTGGTAGAATTTTCTAAAAATTAAAGATATAGTGAACCAATTAATTTTATTGAGTATAAATTTGATAGAAATTTTAGATGAAATAGAAAAAAGTTCAACTTTCTGTAGTTCAAATAAAATTCATAGCTCTTTAATGACTAGAGGCGAATTGAACAAAATTATTCTAGAAATAGATCAGAACTTAAATTTTTGGGAGTTGACCGAACAAATCACCAGTCATTGTAGAATTAATAATAATCAGATCGAATATTTATTAGAAATCCCAATATAACATAATGATGTAGATAATAAATTATTTCAAATCACTCCGACACCCAATGTTAACAATAAAGAAATGTTTATTTTGAACGTAGAAAAGGAATTGATAATTTTTAACCAAGACAAATTATTCAATACATGCAGTTGCAATAGAATAAACAACAATTATTTTTGTAAAACAAATTACGTAGAAACTAGCAATTGTGTTCAAAATATTGTTATTCATCATAACAATAAAGAATGTGAGTATCATAAAATAAATGATGCATTTTTGATCATCGAAATAGAAAATGAGAACTTAGCAATAATAGCTAGTGCAATGAATAAGGATATAGAAATAAAATGTGAAAATAGGATTAAACACCTCCAAATTAAAGGAGCTTATAGATTTCAAACAAATGGACATTGTAATAGTTATTTACATAATTAGTTATGAAAAGTGCCATATTGTTTGACGAAACTATGCCAATGCTGCATATTGTGGATAATAAATCATTCTTTTAATTGTACGCAGATAAGTATAATTGATTAGCTCTGAAACATGACCAGTTATGTAAAGTCATTACGTAACTACTCTAGCTACTTTACGCAACTGTTGCAGGACAGTTATGAGAAATGGGACGTTTCATAACGTCAGAAATAGATGTAAAATTTGACTTTTCAAAACGGAATTAGATAAAATTGATAGCTATAATCTAGAAAAGAAGATCACAAAAGCGACAGAAATAGTTTTTGAAAATATTAATTTTGATTTTGACGACAATCAATACACTAATAGAACTTCAGAATTGAAACAAGTTAATAAAGAAAATATGATGCTCGAAGAAGTTCCCAAATTACAAGAAATAGTAGTAGAGGAAAATTATCATGGATATATCAACTCTTTTGTAATCACTGTATTATTTGTTATTATTCCAATTATGTTGATTACAGTTCTTAGAAATGAGAACAATTTGAAATGGAAAAGGAATTCTAACTTGAAACAAGAAAAAGAATTAGAATTAAAAAAAACGAAACTCGAAGTAGAAGTCCTTATTGAAAGAATAAAATCCTCTGTTAAATAAGGGAAGAGTTATGTATATAGAAACGTAGTCAGATGATTCCATTCTCTCATATTATTCGTGTCAGCATTGAGTTAGTATAAAAACCCTGTATTTTAACCATTCTAGTTTAGTTCAGTTTATATTCCATTTCTGCAACAACTTTTTGAAAATACTTTTCGAAGAACGTATTATTTATTTTACTCTTGATTTTTTTTTTTGTTGCAACTGTTATGTTGCGCGTAACAAATAAGAATATTATGAAGAAGAGAATATTCAGCAACTCGTGAAATTGTTTCATAGAATTATGAAGTCTTCAGATGTATTTCTCATGTTTACGAAGAGATGGGAGAATATAGCGGTGAGCTATCATCAAAAAAGTATTTTTAATTAGCTGATATACCGCGAGATGAAATTTAAATTCCACGGAATTCGCATCTTGGGAGAAGAATGATTTTCAACACTCTCTCATATACTCCGTGTTGAAAGTTTCGGGTAATCACAGATGGTTGCAGATATTTTGTACTCTGTACTGGATATGACAAGTAGGAATCAGTTGATCTGATATGATAACTTATGGAGTAAATATGAGCATCATCAGCATGGAAGTCTGAAATAGTTTTGAGCTAATAATGCTATTCATCACAAAATTGACATAATTTAGAATCTAATAGTAGCTACATACTTACATATCTCTTATCATGATGAAAATACTCTGATGTCCACTGTCCAAATCATCTAATCAATTTTTCATTTGATCTAATTTATGTGTGACGGGAGACACTTCTGCCTTAAAGTATATCAAACTCCAAGAGCACTGAACTCACGTCTCTTCCTAGGAACTGGATCGCTTAAGTAGCACAGCCTGCGTGATAAAAATTATTACGAGAATTTGCACATATTACTGTCGTTGCAATACCAAGCGTTCCGCATGTTCCGACATTAGTCACGGTCAAACAAGCATTCTGCTGTTCCTTTGAAAATTGTCTTATATGAATTTTTGTTTCACATATTCACCATTGCAATGAAGAAGATTAATAATGCTCACGAAAACTCTTTTTTGACTCAGCTCCTGTATTTTCTATGAAACTCCAGCTATGAACATTGGGAGACACTATTTCCACAGCTACTGTTGAAAATTTCATCGCTTGCATTTAGAAAAAGTTCTATTTATCTGAGTATTCAGCAATAAATGAGATTCTAATTCACTCTACAGAAAAGTCAGTCTCCATCCTGAAATTTTCGGTGGCAATGATTGTCGTCTTGGGGACTATAGTTCTTCATTTCTCTATTTGATACCAAAAATCATTTCATTTCACTTTACAGAAAAATATAATGGACCATAACAGGACTCAAAATATAGTTTTCTATACAAATCGGTTGAGCCGTCTGCAAGAAAACGATGAATATACATGAGAAAAGTCGCTCAAGATCGTGTCAAACTATGCACAGTTGAGAAGTTCATAATGAATTCAATAATTCATAGTTCATTTATACATATGCTGGCTTAAGGACCATCAGGTTGAGAATTGATACATTTTTGACATTGTACCCAATTCTATTTTCGTACGGCCTCTCCGGAAGCTTCAGCCGGCAACCATCTTCAGTATAATAACATAATATATGCGTCTAAGTATCTGGGGAAGGGTACAAAATGTGTGGAAGGCTTACCAATATTTTGTCTTATATTAAAACTACAAAAAGTGAGTAGTATTACATTCCAGAGCAATAAAATTGCAGACTGCATACAAAACGACTGCTTAACAAGAATATTAAATAAGAAATCATGAATGGCTCGTGGTTTGAACAGATGTCATGCAATTTTGAACTCAAAATGGTCAACAAACCAAGAACGTTACCAATCAGAATGAGTAGAGCTGTGCGCATCACTACAAATGTTTTACACATTGTTAACAAAAATGTAGAATTATTCTTGTAGTCACTATGTTAATAGACACCTGATTGTCCATTGATACTGATGACTATATCTCTCATCTATTTATCAACTAATAAGAATGCATGAATTTCGTCCGTTACCATATTACAGAAGTTACTCTCAGTAACCATGACAACATCGATAGAACAAACCTTTGTATTATCGATAATACAAAACTTTGAGTTCTCGCTGACGTCACTTGAGTAACAAAACTTGTCAAATTTGAATGAAATATATCTATTGGTGATTTCTGTTTCCATTTACAAGATTATAAATACATATTAAATTTATAAATTCCATAATAATTTATAAATGACGAAAAAAATTCATTCTATTATACTAGCCAAGTAAATTTGATAATTATTTATATCAGATGTACAAAAGTTGAGGTAGTGGTCTATGATTCTCAACTTTTATCGTTCCTTAAGCTGGAAATGATGCGGCTGTAATAAGCTTCATTTAACTGTCGATATGATTGTACTGAATTTGTCGACGTAAGCCCCGGGATTCTAATAACTTCTTGAATACTAGTTCCTGCACTTGACAATTGGCTCACTGTACTAGCTCTGTAGGAATGGTTTGTCATTCTGATTCTTTTTGTATTTGACCCGACAGTTTCTGTACCTAATTTTGTCTATTTATTTACTTAATTTTTTTCAAACGGTGTACTTTCATATCATACACTGTTTTTATATTCATTCCAATTTCACTTCACTGTCAAAAATAAGCGCTTTGTTGTATTTTTGCTACGTTTGGACACCATTTTGTTCCAAAGTCTAACAGGACAGTGATTGAGATTTTTTGTATTCGGAGTCAACCATTTATTGTCAACAGTTCGCTTACTTTTTTTTGCGCGGTTTTTGAAGATATAATTCAATTCGCCCTGTTTTCATGCAATTATCATCAGTTTCTTCTTTAAAATAATCTAAAATACACGATACTGCTTCGCCACCACGCCAAGCTACTTTAACTGCTGCAATGTGGTAAAACTTATGCTGCAGTCCAGCAAGTATATCTTCGTCTAATGTATTGTAGCGAATTCAAGTCTACAAATTAGTCCTTTCAGCTTTACTGAAAATTGCTGGCACCTTCTAGCGTTTTTCTAGAAACGCCTAGACGTTTGCGGGGAGAACATAGTGGGGAGAGACCAACGGTATATATTCGCTGACTGAGCGAGAAGATTATTGATTTTTTAGCAGAGTGACCTCATACCATGGATTGCTAGTGATAGAAATAAATTGTGTTATTCAAAATAAATCAACATTGACATATATAATTGAAGTTAAGTTATAGTATAGTGTATGATAATCTTTAGTTCAAATTAGATTTAGTTATTGAAAATAGTGTTAGCTATTCAATTTAGTATTTTAATAAATCATAAAAATAAATGGTATGTGTTTAAAAACTTTTGCTCTCTAAATTGAAATACCTAACGTTACAATTGGTGATCAGGTGTGAAGTTTTATATTCAAGAAAATAAAATGGCGTCAAAGACAGTAAAATTGAGTGAATTGAAAGTGGTTGATCTCAAGAATGAACTAGAAGAACGAGAATTGGAGACAACAGGAACCAAGACAGTCCTCCAACAATGTCTCTGACAAGCTTTGGAGAATGCTGGTGAGAATCCTAATAAATTTATTCCGTGTGGTATATTCGATTTCGAGAAAATGGAAGAAGAGCTCCTGGAAAATTCAACAAAATCAAAAGAAAAGTTGATGAAAAAATTTACAGAAAAGTCTAGAACATTAGAAGAAAAGTTTACAGGAAATTCTTGAACATAAGAAGAAAAGTTTACAGAACATTCCAGAACATTGGAAGACAAATTAACTGAAAATTGTAGAACATTGAAAGAAGAGTTGCTGGAAAATTCTAGATTGTTAGAAAACAAATCAACTGAAAATTGTAGAACACGGAAAGAAGAGTTGCTAGAAAATTATAGAACGCTAGAAGATAAATTAATGGAAAATTTTAAAACGTTTGAACAGAGAATGGAAGAAAAATTGAAAGAAGAGTTGCTAGAAAATTCCAGAACCTTGGAACAAAGGATGGGAGAAAAATTAGGAGAGTTCTACAAAAGCAGAAGGGGATTTGAAGAACTAAAGGGAAGATTATGAGAAGAAAATACAGAAATTGGAAGAAAACTTCTCAAAGATGACTCTATCACCGATATCAGAATCTGTGGCATGTGGAGCGGGCAATGTAAGAATAATAAAAGAAGAGAATAATGCAAAGATACACATTAAGACACCTGAATTTGATGGGAAGACGTCGTGGCCGATTTACCTTGAACAATTCGAAGCTGTTGCGTAGGCATATGGATGGTCATCCGCAGAAAGGGCCACAGCATTGACCGTTTCGTTGAGGGGAGAAGCCGTGAATGATCTTCAAATATTAAAAAAAGAAGAACAAGGTGACCAACTGATCAAGCGGCTGAAGATGCGCTATGGCAACGCGCACCTCGAACAGGTATATCAGACGCAACTGAGAAACCGATTTCAGAAATCGCAAGAAACTCTCCAAGAATTTGGAGCTGACATTGCTTGTTCAGTTCACCTCGCACATCCTACCGCCTCTGATAGCGTTCTAGAGGGCTTAGCCACTCAAGCATCCATTTTTGGGGTTCGAGATAGCGGAATGCAGCAGGCACTACAAACACGATGAAATTGAAAATTTGAAGACTTGTCTAGAAGACAAGCTACGGCTTATCATCGAGTCCAAAATTGCTACAGGGAAAAGACAACTTCGCTGCTGGAACAGTGGAGATTTGGGCCATCCGCAGAGGCTGTGTAGGAAACCGAAGATTGATACGGTAATCAAAACCAAAGAAGCAGAAGAAGAAGAGTCGGAAAACTGAGTCGGGTTGATGCGAAGGGGCCATCGTCGATCCGTAATTCAGTAGCCCCACAATCCGTTGGTTACGTCGCCTCGCTGTATCATCAAGCCAACAGCATCCTCGTGGACGAATTCATCAATGGAAGACTCTATAAAATGCTGCTGGATACGGGTGCGACAAAGATAATAATAAGATCTGATTTGGCAAAAGGAATCTCTGCATCATCACATCCAACACATTGGCGATCACGTACTGCAACTGGTGAACTAACTACTACATCTGGAGAATTAAACTTGACCATGTCTATTGGAAATACTTCCTTTAAACATCGTGTGCTGGTAGCTGTAATTGAAGATGAGCTTATACTTGGCATGGATATAATGCAAAAGCACGGTTCCAAGCTTGATCTGAAAAACGGTGTTTTGAGAGTCAACGAAGAAGAAGTAATACTAAATCCAGGAGAAGACAGAGCAGCCCGGGCACTTATAACCAAAAATGTGACACTACCAGTGCGCAGTGAGGTAATTAAGAAGCACAACTTGAAGGAAAGTTTTTTGAAAGGACTATTGTCGTGCTGGAACCAAGAAATGATGATTTTCGAACTAGCCCTGGAGTTGTAGTAGGGAAATCATTAATCAAGGCTAACAAAGTAATACCAGTTCGAATGATGAACATAAATTATTATCCAGTCATAATTAAACGAGGCACAATAGTAGGGGAATGTTCGTCAGTATCTCAGATTGTCTGAACCATGACCGGGAATATCAAGGATAACACATCGTGTAAAATCCCAAAAAAGTTATTGAACCAGATTTCAACATCCTACCAAGACTTGACAGCCGACCAGAGGATCAAGGCGATACATTTAATTGAGAGGTATCAAGATGTTTTTGAACATGACAAAGGATCCAAGGGAAGAACCAATAGGGTGCGACACAGAATTTATACTGAAGAAGCAACACCTATTCGCCAAACGGCAAGAAGACTACCACTGGCGAAGCGAGAAGAAGCTGAGAAGATAGTTGAAGAAATGAGGACCGATGGGGTTATTGAGCCTTCAAGTAGTCCATGGGCTTCACAAGTGAAGAAAAAGGATGAATCTCCTTGATTTTGCGTAGATTATCGTCAACTTAATAATGTAACGAAGAAGGATAGCAACCCGCTACCTCGCATAGATGACACGCTGGACACATTGGCAGGATCATGAATTTTCTCGACCTAAGATCTGAAAAGCGGGTACTGCCAAGTCGATTTGGAGCCCAAAGATAAAGAAAAGACAGCCATTACTATTGGCACAGGGCTCTGGTAGCTCATTGTTATGCTATTTGGGCTCTGCAATGCCCCTGCAACATTTGAGAGATTGATGGAAAACGGGTTAGCTGGATTGTCATGGAAAACCTGTTTGGTGTACCTCGACGACATCATTGTGGTCAGTGAAACATTCGAGGACCACATGAAGAATCTAGAAGAGGTGTTTAGAAGATTGAAGATGGCCAACCTCAAGCTCAGTCCAAAGAAATGTCATCTTTTCCAAAAAAAGGTTCATTACCTGGGCCATGTAGTCTCGGGAGAGGCAAATGCAGTTGACCCAGATAAAATAAAGGCTGTAAAAGAATGGCCAGTACCAAGAGACAAAATGAATTAAGAAGTTTCCTTGGTTTATGCATTTACTATTGACGGTTTGTTCCCGGATTCGACAATATAGCCTAGTCATTGACATGACTTACTGAGGAAGGCACAAGATTTACCCGGGAAATGGACTGTCAAGCAGCTTTTGAACAACTCAAACAGCTCCTTACTAGCGCACCAATCTTGAGCTATCCTTCGGCTAATGGGAGATTCATTCTGGACACAGACGCTTGCAACGTGGGAATAGGTGGCGTCCTTTCTCAAGTACAAGATGGGCAAGAGAAAGTATTAGCCTATCTCAGTAAGACATTATCAAGACCCAAAAGAAATTATTGCGTTACTCGAAAGGAATTATTGGCAGTCGTAAAATCGGTAGAACACTTCTACAAGTATTTGTATGGCCGAAAGTTCCTAATCAGAGCTGATCATGCTGCTTCAAAATGGTAACCCCAATTTGAGAATCCTGAAGGGCAAGTGGCCAGGTGGATTGAAAGACTGCAGCAGTATGACTTTAATATCGAACATCGATCAGGAGCCAGCCATCGCAATGTCAATGGATTGTCAAGAAGACCGTGCCACGAAGACTGCAAGCACTGTTGTCGCTTAGAAGAAAGTCTTGTTGCCGTCAAGAGAACAACAGTAGTCAATGAGACATGGCAGCCGAAAGAGTTAAGCCAAGATCAGGAGAATGACCCGGATTTGAAAATTGTACTGAAGTGGAGAAATGATAATGTTACACCAGCTTGCGAAAATGTTGCACCACACTCTCGGAATGTAAAATCGTATTGGGCGCAGTGGAATTCCATCGTGGTTGAACAGGGCCTCCTGAAACGCATCGTAGAGAGTACGGACGGAAATGAGAGCAGAACGCTGATAATCCCTAGAAACAGAGTACTGGAAGTACTGGGAGGGATTCATGATGGAGCTGGTGGAGAGCACTTTGGAAACAGTGAAACATTGGAAAAATGACTTCAGCGATTTTACTGGATAAATTGTAAGGAGGATGTTGAAGAACGGTAAAGAAAGTGCGTGATCTGCGACAGAGACAGAGAAGAGCTCCAATGCGTCAGTAGAATGTGGGAAGTCATTTCGAGCGCATTGCAATCGATGTGGCCGAACCGTTTCCAGAAACTTACAACGGAAATGAATACATAATCGTTGTATTGTAATGGACTACTTCAGTAAATGGGTGGAGGCGTACGCTCTACCCAACCAGGAAGCTGTCACTGTCACCGAAGTTTTTGTGAAAGAATGTATCTGTCGATTTGGAATACCACGAGAGCTTCAATTGGATCAGGGAAGAAATTTTGAGTCGGCCGTCTTCCAAAACATTTGTAAAATCTTGGGAATCCACAAAACCAGGACTACTGCATTACATCCGCAGTCCGACGGCATGATTGAACGGATGAACAAAACAATAAATCGATATCTGGCAAAGGTTGTCTCCGACCATCGGCGAGACTGGGACCAACACCATCATCTGTTTCTGTTAGTATACCGTTCAGCAGTACACGAAAAAACTGAGCAGACACCTGCGAACATCTTATTTGGACGAGAGTTGCGCTTGCCATGCGACCTGATATTTGGTAGTAAACCAGGTGAAGATCTAGTAGGAGAAGACTGCGTTACAAATCTTCGAAGATGTCAGTCTAGAACTAGTTTCCTCTTGAATGAATTTGAAAGAGTAACTATTCTCTCATAGCTTTGAAGTCATGGAATCGAGGTTTACCTTGTGAAAAGTCTGGTCAGATAGTTATATGGTGCGACATTCATGGCCGAGCTCGTTCAGACATCCAAAATGCCAGCGACCGAATGAAGGAAAATTATGATATCAAGGCCGCGGAAGGTGGTTATCAACCCGGGGATTTGGTGTGGCTTAATGATCCCCAGAAGCGTCATGGTTTGTCACCGGCCAATTTCATTAACTGCAAATAATTTTAGAATCAGAAAATGCCCCTGATTGTAGGATTATAACGCTGCTCCAGATTCACGTTCTCTTTGGTATTCTCACTAATTTCGTCATCTTCATCAGAGCTTTCCAAATCAGAATCTGAATTAAACACGAATAAATGTTGGTGAACCAAATCAAAATATAATTTCAATTCACCTTCTCCGCCTTGTTGTGCATTAATTTTTATATTATGCAATACAGCCATTACAGCAATCGCTGCTTCAGCTGTACTCAGCGAAAGAAACATTTCGGTTGAAAGAGCTCTGAATATAGCTTTCTATCTTCGGAATAACTGCTCTACAGTGGATCTTGTTCGTTTATGGGATGAATTGTAGCGATTCTCAGCAGGTATTTCGGGATTCCGAATTGGTGTTAGAAGATAGTGGATAAAGAGGTAGCCACTATCTCCTATGACATTTCACCAGCCTTGAATAATATCTGAATGCAATACACTATTGAGATCATGAATAAATTTAGAATATTAACTCAAACTTCTGCTCCAGACTACATTCATCCTATATACGCGCATCGTGTGCACTTCCGCGACAACAAGCCACAAGATCAATTGCTCGAAATTTGGAATCAGAAACTACTTAGACATTGAGAGAGTACCATTCTTTCCTACCACAATATAGCAAAGGTCGTTCTCAATCGGAATTCTTAATTTTTAAATGCGTGCAATAGATGCACTCTATTACAAACGGAAACCTTGCTATATTGTAAAATTCTGTCTTGGTTGTCTCATAATCTTGAAACTTCACAAAATCACGTAAGTGTGAAGCCAGAGCAACGGACACTTTTTTTACAACAGTGCTTAACCAATTACTTACACAAAGTTATCAGAAAATAATGATATTTTGAGATTATTGTTGACGATGAACGTTTGCGAATGGGAGCGTGAGCGCGCGCCGTTATAGATTAGGTACATGCGTACAATTATTAAAATTTATGCGGTAATTTTGAATACAACTTACCGTTATCTTTTTGATATAGACCTCTTGCAGGAGATCAAAGGGCTCTAAGGACCTGCATTTCTATACATAATTGTGTAACGTATTTTCTGCAGGACATCCAATGGTTTTTTATAAAGGCAATGATATGAGGCACTGTTTTTTTTTTTTGAAACAATATCAGCGTTAGAATTAACCAGCAGTTAATAGAAGTAGCGATTCTTGCGTTCTTTATACTATCGTCATGGTGTAGATGACTCTTTCGTCATTGCACCTAGGAATCAAATCCACAACATTTTCAATAAATTCAACAGCCTCCACGAGAAAATCAACTCCACTATAGAAAATAAGCATTGCGTATAGCTAACTTCCTTGATGTTATAATTACAAGAAAAAATTACCGACCTATCACGAAATTGCTATCGTAAACCCATCGCGTCTGGCTGTCCCCTTCATTTTCTGTTACATGTAGTGTAATTATCGCTCTTGTCGACCAAGCGATGAAGCTATCCAACCATATCTTCCATGAAGCGAATCTTGACTACCTAACCTCAATGTAATAAGAAAACAGTTACTCTCTCAAATCAATCCAAGAAAAAACTAGCTCCGGGCTAGCATCAGCAGTTAATAGAAGAAGCAGGTTTTGCATTCTTTGAATAAGATTCTTTGTTTTCTGTGCCCATTTACATCTGCAACTGCACGAGTTGCACGTATATTGCAATATGAGTCCACCATTTCAGAATTAAAACATTGCTAAATCAATGCTGCTCTCATTCGATTGTACTAAGCAATTAAATTAAAACATGCTGATATAGACAGAAATAGAGCTCGTGGTACACATATCTAGTAGATTTAAGAAAAAGCTCTCTTGATAAAGTCAAAAATGAAGCTCTTGGTACCAGCTAGTAGTATAGCAGCGAGAGTACGGGATCAGGGGGTGATATCTGAGGGGGGTATAGAGTTCAAGATGTAAGACGGAAGGGGAAGTTAAAGGGGTGCGTTGGGAGGATGGTGCGGACTGGCCGTCGCGGCAGCCCACGAAGACGTTGACTGACGTTGGCTGAAGGCGTGAGCTGAAGACGTTGGTTGAATCTTGAGACATAGACTTGAAGACGTTTTTGTTAGTATTGATTTTTTGAAATTTAATTTATGCACCCCAACCAGCATTGGTTATACTCATCAATTAACACGTGTGTCTGGACTTCAAAAGATGACTCATCATATTCATGCACCCTTATTAATTAAACCTTTAATTGCACAGGAATTTGCAAACCGTTTAATCCGCATTTTTACTATATGTTGTTAGATGCAGGTCATGAATGTTTATAAATTTATGTACCCCAATTTTTACACTCACTTTAACAAGCGTGAGGATTTTTAATTGTTATTCATAAACCGTGACAATGACTCACAAACACAAGATTACACATAAATAACTTTATTCATATATATTTCAAGTTCTCTTGAAATTCCATCTGATTTCCAGCCACCACGAAGTTGTAACCATGTGAATATGTGCTAGTAAAAATATTGTTAACTATTCGTTTGTCATCTTGCGCGCATAAAGCCAACTTATTTTGTTTAATTGTAAATACTTCATGATTTTTAGATGTAATTAAAGTCTGTGATTTTGTTACAGACTCGTTATGAAAAAGACTTCTATAATAATCGTCAAAATCCATAGAATTTACTGTAGCTTTTGTAACACCTTCAGCTTTTTCACTTACTTTATATGTATTTGAAATAAGTGTCTTGTAAGCATACATTTTTGCTCGTAGACCTACAAACTCGCTCATAATATTACCATTATTTTCATCTTTCATCAAGCCAAGTACTTTTTCATTCACTAAGGGCATGTTATAAACATCATCGATTAAATAATCAGACGTGTCAAACTTGTGAATATCTCTTTTCATAATTTCGTAAATATCTACATTTTTAGACAAATAAATTAAACTGTCTGTATCAGTGTAGCAAAGTTGAGCTCTTGCATCTAAATTTTGTTTCACATAATTATAATGAAAATCATAAATGTATGTTTCAGAAATATCCAAAATTGAAAGACCGACATAAATAGGTCTATTAAAAGTAACTGTTTCTTTACTCATTTCAATTAATATAATATCATCGTCTAAAATCGCACAGCTATAAAAATTTGGTTTAGCTTTTAGCGCTTTGGCTCCATATCTACCATCCCATTGATTCACTAATCTAACATTCTTATGTTTCCTAACATTTTCCATTGTTTTACCAAAAACTGCATTGTTTAAATGTTAAAAAAATTTTTTTTCAAACTCATTATTTGATTTTCTTCTTGAATCAGTATTTGAATCTATATAGGGTTTTAGCCATTGACTTTGACTAAATTTTAAAATTCTATGAACACACGTAATTTCTAGACCTAGACTTATACACTGTTTCAAATTTTGGTAATGAATAACATAATTTTCTCTGTTATACAAATGTGCAACTGATTTCGAATATTTAGATGCTGGCGAAATAAAATTTTCAGGACACAAAGGTAAATCATTGTGAAGTTTATGTAATCTATCAGGGTAGTTTGAATCTACCTCAAATATATATCCTGTTTCAGAATTTTCTGGCATGTTCATTAAATCAATATTATAAAATTCAGAGAGTTCAATCCGTTCAAAATTTCCAAAAGGTGAATACTGACACATTGCGGCTCCGTATATGTTATTAATATCGAAATACATTAAATACCTCTCATCAAATTCAGGATCATAAGATTCACCCATATATTTGTTATTCGCTTTTGCATATCGTTTTGAAACTTGTACAAGACCTCCGCGTATACCTTTTTCAATAAATAAAAGTTTTTCAACATCTGTTAATAGCTCAAGTTTTATATTGGTTTGTTTCAACATTGCGTCAAATGCCGAAACAGGAGCAGTATAATAATGCAGTGCATTTAATTTATATGTTTCAAAACAATTTTTACGAAAACTTTCAAATACATCCGCTAATAAATGCACATCTGTCGCAAGATAAAGATCTGAATATTCTCTCAGAGTTTTTATGTCAAATACCTGCCAAACATCAAGTGCGTGCGTAAAATCGTCCTGAAGTTAGTAATTTAAATTTGATTTCATCTTTACAAAATTCTCTTGTAATTAATTTTCCATTCTCATTCAAATATGATGATAATTTTTCAATACTACTAGCCATAAATCGGAAGGAGTCTATAAATCTGAAATAAATTGTTGTATTTTTTACATATTTTGTCGATGAGATATATCGCTCTTTGTTTATTGGTAGAAGAGATATCTGGCCAGGAAATCCGTTAGCGATGTTTTTTATAATAGAATGAGCATCATAATTACTAAAATTATGAAAAACTACAGAAATGGCATGCGACTTCTTGAAATTCTAATTACACGCCTGGTGGGCGGCTCCCCTATAACTATCCGTGGATATGGAATGGTTATGATCGCGAACTTTAATATCCGATGGTAAAAATGGCTTCCTACAAATATGACAAATTTTTTCATTTGAAAATTGAAGTTCTTGTTCTTTTGTCATAATCAGTGGCTCAGGATTTTCAAATCTTTCATTTATAAATTCAGCAATTTCATAAAGTTGATTTGAAAACCAGTCAATACAGTTTAGACTTCTGTTTAGTTTAAAAAACGATAGTGAATTATCATATGAACATTTCAAATAGAATGCTATACTACATGGAATATGTTCATGAACTTTTTGTGAATTTTTATCTTGAATATCAACTTGTTTTTGTAGTATAGATTTTATATCAGCGTATATTACAAAATGTACTTGATCTTGATGATGGAAGTTTTTAAATTTCAAATATTAATTTTCTTCTGTTGGTAATTCAACTATTCAATTTATTAACTTACATTCCAAATGCTTTCTCAGTATAGCCTCTGTTTTAAAATGATTTAAACATCTATCGCAAAAATAATTTTTCCCATTATTTTTGGAAATTTGTTTTGCTAGAAGCCTAGATAATTTTTTTATCCACATAAAATGATAATTTACATTTGTCTTGATACTTCTGATAATTTCATTTGTACTATCATATTCCATTTCTTCTCTTCCTTCATCATCATTTTTGTATATCATGAGCAGATGAATACATTCTCCATATTCAAATTTAGATAAATATATTGGAACTATCTGATTCTTAGTTTTAGATACTTTTTCTAAAGTATAAACATTAATTGATATATTATTTAGCTTTTCAAATTTTGGTACATCTGTTAACTATAACGGAAAAGCTAAGCCTTCATATTTCAAAACTTGACTGAAATGAGGATATGATGAAGTTCGGTCTACATTATTATTTGCAGGATACAAAGCAGAAACTGTGGCCCACAAGAAACAATAATCATCTTTATTTTTCACACTGATAACAGCTTGTTTTTGTTTAATATCAGTTGGAAGTTCAATATATGAGCCTCCTCCAATAGTAATGTATTTATTGATATTAATTTTCAAGTGTAAAATTCCCAGTAAACTCCAACCGGAATCGCGCTCGGCGAATTCAGATAATTCAGTTATTATTTTATCTTCCATATTATCGTGATACCATTCGCTTATATTTGTAGTTTTAGTTATAATTGCATTAGATGTACAAAATGATTCTATTTCTACTGCTTCTGTTTTAGGCATAATAAAATTTGCACTGAATATAACATTTACTCTCAATGGAGATGATTTCAACGCTTGATTTATTTTATTCGAAAATATTCTGAAACATTTTTTTAAAAATAAAGCAGGATCCTTATATTTTATATTTACAATCATACCAGTACGTATACGACAATCAAAGCATGATTGTAAATCTTGTCAAATTGATTTTCTTGAATTTGATTTAGTTAGTCCAGCACCTCGTTTTGATTCTTTGATTTTCTCCCGCCAAAACTTGAACAGAGCTAAGTTAGATTCTAGCTGAAACAAATTTCCATTTACTGTTTTGTTCTTTTTCAAAGCTTTATCGATCAATAGAATGAACTTATTAATTCGTTTGGTTAAACGAATATAATCTTCTGAATTCTTCAAAAATTTCACAGTTTTATCAAGTGTTTTGAGAATATTGGTACTGAGCTCAGCAAGACTCGCCATGATAATCAAAATGCAAGTGTCTGTGATATTCAAAGTGTCTCGCTTAAGTACCCGCATAGCAGAGTTGTCAACGGTTCCCTGGAAGGCACATGAGCAGTGTTGCCAAGGTTTTAGGAATGTGCGTGAGAGGAATAGAAGTAATAAATTTTCATACATATTTTATTTATAGAAAAAAAAATAATGGATACAAAGTTGAAACTTTATAAACTACTTACAGAATCAGTGAGAGGATTATAATTAATTATTTCATCATGCAATATTAAACAATAAGCTGCAGTATTATCAGGCACATTTTCATTAGCTTCAAATTCTAACCTTATATCTACACTACCCGATTTTAGTGTCTCACTCTGATGTGAACAATCTATGACAACAAGTGGTGCTGAAGTTACAAATTCATGTGATGTGAAAATAGGTTCACATGGTCGTTCATAGTAAGACAATTGAAATTGAGTGTACACTTCATATAACATAGCCCATTGGTTACTATTAAAATTGAGATTCAGATTATCATATGGATATATCTCAGAGTTCAAATATAATTTGATATTAGTCAAATTACAATGATCAAATCGACTCATATTTTTATGATGTTTATTTTTGCGGTCAGTTTGAAATCCAACGATGACAAAACGTGGAGTCTCCAGCTGTGTTGATGTTTTGATTGGCCATAAATGTCCCTGTGTATCTTGCAGTAAAGGGTATTCATGGAGTTCCCAGCTTCGGAATGCTATTTCCAAGTTGACACTTTTCTCCATATACTTCATAAGAGTTAACCGTTCTGCGTCCGCCACTGATATGTGAGGGATCTTCCAATGCACTTTATCTATCTTGATTTGCATATAACTCAAAGTATCTTCAATGGCATTCACATCCGAACTGCTACGTATAAGAACTAATTCTTGTCGCAAATTTGGAATTATTTTTTTAATATCTTCACAGAAACCCAAGAGCATATTTAGTGGAATGCATACGTTGAAATTCCCTTTCTTATCAGTGATCTGACTTGTAATACCAGTCTGCATTTTGTAAGCGTTTACTTTCATTAGCACTATATGAAACATAACCTTTAATGCAAGAAGTTAAACTAGGGTTTCGAACTCTATCTATTACAACACCTCCAACTTCATACCGAATTTCATTGAATAAAGATGCGAAGGCATTATCTACCAGTTTAGCTGTAGTTGAAACTTTGTTTTCTTGAGTTAAAAGTTCACCCTCGACATATAATAAGCTATTCCAGGGATATGTATAAATATCTTGCTGTTGGATAGGAATTCGTATCTCATCATTATTATTCAAAGTAGTTGAAGCATATGGCTGATGCGTGTGTTTCTCTGCGTGACTGATTGAGTCATCCAACAGAGCTTTTTCCGAAACATTTAAAATATTAGCGTTCATTATGATATATACCTAAAATATTTTTTTTTTGATATTTTATACTGAATCCTTATCCAAATAACAACGGCTTTAAATCGCTTCTTTCGTTTATCCAGATCGAATTCTGAATCCTAAAGACTTGAGAAACTGGTGGTTAAGAGGTGTTAACTCACCGACAGCTTTCTTAATAATGGCATCTTTATAGCAATGTGGTTTATTTATATGCCGAGAAGGACAGTTGAACTTAATACCCATTCTGCTTCTTAAGATGTAGTCTTGCCGTGACAACTTCACCTCTGAAATTGACGAAGTTTCCATCTTGATCCACTATTTCAAGTCTTAGAGATGATATTATACGCGTATTGATTGGTAGATAAATAACTTGGTTTGGAGCTTCTATAATTTTGAAACCAGGTAGCACGCGCAGGAAAAGTTCATGTGATAAATGAACTTTGTTATTATTAGAATATGAGTTTGTAGTTATGTTACTCTCAATACATATTGCATTCACTTTAGTTATAGAAACGGGAAAATCAGATTCATGGAGTCTATTTCCACTTAGTTCACGCGGTTTGAACCCTAAAATATTACCAATTGAATCACTCGGTTCAAAATTAATTTCTTTATTACTTTTCATTTTACACTTGAGCGTATTAGTGTTAGCCTCAATTTCCAATTCAGTATCTTTACTCAAGTTTTTTGATAAATATTCTTCTATGTCTTCAATTTCGTAAGAACCATCAGGGACCGTAATAACATTATTTTGTAAATAAAATTTATTATTACTCTCTTCAATATTTGGAATTGAATTATATGCCTCGAAACTTATAAAGCCAAGCAAATATTCAGAATTATCATCAAGTTCAATCGGGGGATGAAAGTGTCTTTCAAGAATGGAGCCAATTGACCAAACAGAGTGAATGTGAGCGATATGATTACGTCCGCTCGTATAAGAAAGACAAACACAAGTGTCCACACTTCACGCTGTTATATGATTGATATGTATCGTAATTATAGCTAATTAAAGAATGCTCACCAAAATAAGACACTAATTCTTTTGGTGGGGGTAAATAACCATAGCTGTCAGAATATGTTACTATATTATCACGTTTTTTATAGGCTATCCAGTGTGACCCCGGCTTGTCACTATTATCTAAAATAATAATTGCTGATTCATATCGATTTATTCTTTTAGGCAATTTATCTTTCATAAAAACGCCTCGGAAGTAGGCAATTCTCAAGATTTTCGCATATTTAATAAGATCAAAATTACTTAGTGCACGTGATGGTAGTTTTATTGGAAGTTTTTTGACACATATAAACCAAGACCTTTCCTATACGGCTTCAAATACAGACCTTCACCTATTGCAATAGATTCCATCATTTTGTTATGTCGCTGAGCTTCCTTCAATTGTTCAGTGGCGGCACGCGCGTCGTTTACAGCCTTTGCAAAACCCGCGGCTCCACCCCCGAGGGCCCCCAAAGCACTAAGTCCAGCGAATATAGGAATTAGCGGTAAAATTCCTCCTTTTTTAGGAACAGATATTACTCTCGGATTTTTGATTTTTTTTCTTATTCGTTTGATTGTGCGTAAAGCTACTTTTGCAGATTAATTCAAGTCAGAATTTGATTTTATGGCCTTTCGCGCTCGATGGATCTCGTGATGAAAAGATAATTCATTCTTTGGTACTTTGATCATGATTTGAATACAAACACGTCTGTCCCAGCCAACAGTCGGTGATGAACTGTGACCGAGTCACAATCGTGCTGCTTTATATACTCGACAATGGAGGTTGTTGAACAGAATAATAAACTTATGGTCAAAAATTACGATTTTCAAAGACAAGATGGAGGACGTCGGCATAGTTCACTGTTACCAAATACAATTAGATGTGTTTGTACTGGTCCATCGGGATCAGGAAAGACAAATGTTATGATAGTGTTATCAGAAAATAAGAATGGACTACATTTTGAAGATGTTTACATTTATTCTGAATCTTTATTTCAACCGAAATATCAGTATTTGGAAAGTTTATTAGATCCCATTGAAGGTATAGGTTATAATGCGTACACAGATAGTAATACAGTAGAAAAACCCGTTGATGCTAAAATTAATTTAGTTGTAATTTTTGATGACGTAGCATGTGACAAGCAAAATATTATTCGAGAATACTTTAGTATGGGGCGTCATAAAGATTTAGATTGTTTTTATCTATGTCAAACATATACCAGAATTCCTAAACATCTCATACGTGATAATGTAATTTTTTTAATTCTATTTAAACAGGATGATTTGAATTTAAAACATGTATATACAGATCATGTTAATACGGACATGTTTTATGAAACTTTTAAGAACCTCTGTGTTCTGTGTTGGCGTGATAAATATGGTTCCGTAGTTATCGACAAAGACAGTGATATTAATACAGGTCGCTACCGTAGAGGGTTTGATCATTTTATAATAAATAGTGATAAAATTAAAGAAAATCAATAGTTGCTTCTCACGCTTTTAGCAGTAAACACCTAGTAGCATTTAAGATCTTGTATTTTAAACAGGGTCTGTTTCTTAAAACAGCTAATTGAACAGGGTCTGTTCCTTGAAAACAGCTAATTAAACAGAGTCTGTTTCTTGAAAACAGCTAATTAAATAGGATCTGTTTCTTAAAAACAGCTAATTAAACAGGGTCTGTTTCTTGAAAACAGTTAACTAAACAGGGTCTGTTTCTTGAAAACAGCTAATAGATTATGTGCTGGCAGTCTGTTTCAACATCTATATCTCATTTTTTATTGAATTGTTTTGATTTAATTATTACGATATTAGGGTTGTTTTTATGAATTTATTTTTCAGTATTTTGAAAACATGAATGAACGTTTAACGAAGCTACCCGAAATATTATCAAACAAAAACTTAAAGATATTAAACTTGGTATTTTACACAGAGAAGCAGAATTACAAACGCAATACAAACCAATTATCAAATCTTCACAAGAAATTGCAACTTATTTATCAGTAACTGAAGAGGAAGTAAAAAGAGAGCCAAAAGAAGAGATAGAAGAAAAACTTGATGCATCTGAGAGTTATTCAGGTCCAGACTTCTTGAAAACAGATATTGTTGCTGAAACTGAAAATGATGATGGTGTATTCAGAGAACGTAGTAGATCTATGAGTTCAGATCAAGATCAGCCATCATTAACAAGAGAAGATATTTTAAATCTAACACAACATCCTTCATTCCGTGAATATTTAGATCAGTATCATGAACTATCACGGCAACATATTGAAGAACTTGTGCTCGATGATGCAGATTCATTCGATTTCAAATACGGAGTGTGACATGATGTTAGTACTGATAAATTCTACATAGGCGATTCTGAATTCGACCTTGACGGTAAAGATATAATTATCAAAAATAATAAATTCATTGGAAGCCCCAGATTATACGAACTTTTATTCAAAAAGAATCCGGTCGGTATTACTGAAATCGATAGAAAAAATTATATTGATATTGTGAAAAAAACTAATGCTGCTCGTCGACATTACAGTGACAGTGAATAGCTTGCTGGGACTAGATCACATAAATATAAAAACAATCATCGCTCCAACATTTGAAACTCGAAGAAGATTTCTATCAGCGCCTAAGAGAACTACGACAAAATATGCTAAAGGTTATTTTAAAACTTTTACTGATAAATCAATCGAATATGTTCATTGGAATGATGTTAATGAGCTAATTGATCGTTTGCGCTTACTAACTGCATCGCGGGATGCTGGTCATACTGGTCACAATAATGAAATATTATCAATTATCGAAGAGTTAAAAGAAGCACAAGTTATAGAATAGTTTCATTTCATTTATGACTCTTGACCGTTTCGGACGACATTTTGAGCATTACAAAATAAAGAAACACATTGATAATTTGAAAATTAGTCTGCTGAAGGAAGTGGAAAAAATTGAAGTTAGTATTCGTTCAGAGCTATTAAAAACAAATTCCAAGAATATTGTTGTAATACATTTGATTTTAGAATTACAAGGTCAAGAGTATGAAATAAAAAATAGTTCAGATAGAGCAACTTACATTTTACCCTGCAGTGGAGAAATAATTGATGTTAGACTAAATAATCCTAAAGAACTTCTCAATTGTTCCATCAACAATATTTACCATTTTGATTTAATCAATAAAAAAGTTACTCAAATGATAGATCACAAATTAAACGTGGAAAATTGAGTTGGGATACACCATTATTATATATTGAATTATTATCAGAAACCCCAGTATACTATGTCAAAAATTTAACGTGATGTTGTAGAAGAGCTACATAAAGCTGCACGTATAAATTTTCCTAGAAGACGAGTAATAGTGAAAGGACTGATTGATTCATTTCAAGCAGATTTAGTAGAAATGATTCCTTATGCTACAATTTATAAAGGATATCGATATATTTTAGTTGTTATTAACGTATTCTTTAAATATCTTTGGACTAAACCTGTCAAAACTAAATCAGGCGTAGAAATTACTGAAGCTATGAAAAGTATTATGAGCAAAAGTAACCAAATTCCTCGTAATCTTCAGACAGACCAAGGAAAAGAGTTTTATAACCAAAATTTCCAAAATTTAATGAAAAATCATGGCATTAATCACTATTCATCTTTTAGTACTAAAAAAGCATCTGTTGTTGAGCGTGTTGATAGGACTTTGAAATCATTGATGTGGAGAGAATTTAGCTTGCAAGGAACATATAAATGGTTGAATTTATTACCAAAATTGACTGAGAAATATAATAATACAATTCATACGACCATTAAAATGAAACCTGTTAATGTGAGTAAAAAGAATGAAAAGGCTCTTCTTAATAGTGTTTATAGCAAAATTAAGATTGATGGAACAGCAAAATTAAAAGTAGGTGATTTTGTGCGTATAAGTGAACACAGAGAAGCTTTTGTAAAGGGTTACACTCCTAATTGGTCAAATGAAATTCCTATTATACATCAAGTATAAATGACGAACTCAATAACATATGTACTCAAAGATCAAAGTGAGCAACTTGTTAAAGGTGGATTTTATGAACATGAACTGCAAAAAGTAAAATACCCTGATATTTATCTTGTTGAAAAAGTAATCAGGCGGAAGGGTGACAAAGTGTATGTCAAATGGTTGGGATTTAGCTCCGCCCATAATAGTTGGATACATAAAAATAATATAGAAAATTTTTTTTCCCATTTATATCTTAAACATCGACTGGTTAAAACATGTCTGTCTTCATGGTTGATTTACAAGGTTTCCAAATATTTCGTGATAATAAAGTTCACTTTATTTGTAAAGATTTTGCAGCTTTGAATTCAGAAAGAGGTGAATATTTCACAGTAATATTTCTACCACCCTTCCCTTTGAGTAAATTGAATACAGAAAGAAGAAGAGATGTTACGTGGCTAACTAATAAATATCATAATTTAGATTAGAATTACGGTACAACTGTATAAAGTGATTTGGAAAAAAGTATAAAATCTGTTTTTATGAATGTTGAAACAATATATGATAAAATTAGATGGCTGGATGATATATAAAAATATTAAAGCCTCATGAAATAAATATCAAAAATATTGAGAGTTTTAACTGTCCAAAATTTAAAAAAATATGCAAATCTTGAAAACCCATTCTATGCACGTCACATACTGGAAACTGTGCTGTCCAAAATGTACATGCTGCAAAAAAGTGGTATAAAAATGAGTTCAATTCTCTGACATCTTTTCAAAAATTCCATGAATGTAGAATTTTACACTTTATGTTACAAGAAGAAATTGCCTGTTTACCTATGGAGTTTATCATGGTTCATGCAGAGCGACAAATCGATAGTCGATGGAACTGGTTCCCGAAGATATGGCGGGAAAATGAAGAATTTAGAAAATACCGCTGCTGTACTGAACACTCAGAAATTAATACTGAAGACCAAATAAGTGGATTACTTTCGTCTAAAAATAATTGTATAAAATGTAATTTTTAATATGTATTGTAATTAAATATTCTATTGTATTAATATTAATAAATAAATGATTTTATGGAAAGAAAAGTTTTGTTCTAATTTCAATAAACCTAATCACATATATTTGTTTGGATAAGCAGGTGGAGATTAAGTGAAAAAAAATTAATAATAATCATTGTATCATAATCAAAATACATATACTCATATAATTCCTTAACTACTCTTACATTTCAGTATACTCATCTCATTTTCTAACATAGGATTGAGAATACATGCATAATAATTATTAATTTTACGTTTGAATCTTTCTCTATCAATAACCATTTCAATCCACGGACCTTTTCTGGCATTTCTGTAACCAAAGCCCATGTTATCATGTGATGAATTTTGACAGTATCGTTGAATTGTACATGTACACTCATCTTTAATATTTAATAGCTTCAAATTTTCACATAAATTTCTTGTAGCACAAAACATATCTATATCTGTTTTCAATTGTCTAAGTTTTAACAAATGTTTATTAATAGCACTTTTTAATTCAGTGTTCATGTTTAAGAACTTTGAAATTCAAGATTCACAGTGCTTCAATTTTTTTCTCTGGACACGATGTATATTTGACCTTCTGCAGTCTGTTTGTTCACGTTTTGCAGATCTTCATCAGACAGCTCATCAAACCTCGCCCCCAGGATGTTGTCCTCGAGTTCCCCATGTTATCATGTAATAAATTTTGACAGTATCGTTGAATTTTACATGTTCACTAATCTTTAATACTTAATAGCTTGAAATTTTCGCATAGATTTATTGTAGCACAAAACGTATCTATATCTGTTTTCAATTGTGTAAGTTTCAACAAATGATTATTAATAGCACTTTTCAATTCACTGTTTAAGAGCTTTGAAATTCAAGATAACAGTGCTTCAATTTTTCCCTTTGGACACAATGTATAGTTAACATTCAGCAGCCTGTTATTAGCACTTTTAATTCACTGTTTAAGAACTTTGGAATTCAAGATCCACAGTTTTCCCATTTTTTCCTTTGGACACGATGTATATTTGACCTTCTGCAGCCTGTTTGTTCACGTTTTGCAGATCTTCATCAGACAGCTTATTGAACCTCGCCCCCAGGAATAGGATGTTGTCCTCAAGTTCGAGAATTATTCGATCTCCAAATGTTTTAGTAGTCCGCCGGCAGTTCAAAATTTTATATTTTTTCTCTTTTTTCAAATTTGACAAAGGAAGAGGCTCTTTAACTTGAGCAACTGTGTTCAGTCTTTCGAAAAGAGACATTTTTCTTTATTTGTTACTGTTGTTGATGTTTACTCGATGATTTTCAAATGAAAACTGAATTATGATGATGAAAAGTATACTTTTATTGTATAACTCCCCACTTCAATTTCACCCCTTCCTAAATCTCTAGTTAGTTTTCGCAACACTCAGATAATTTTGTTGTCACTAGTATGCATATTAAATATGCAAACTAAAAGTTACCCCTATTTCATGATAAAATTGTATTTCAACGTTTAGCACCAGTATAATTCACAGTTGCAATATGTTGCGAATTATAAAAATATTATGAAAGAGGCATCAGGAAATTATTTCATTAGTCTAGTTGCATTGAACTGTTGAGTAACATGGCTACTAAAAACAATGGCACTGTTCAAGAGATAAAAGAAGATTATATACAAGAAGAAGATCAACAGGAGAAGCCTTCAAGAGTACATCGTATTCCAAATTGGGATTTATTAATAATGGACGACGTAGTGTGTCGCTGTTTGCTGTGCGCGGAGGCTGATAATTATTCAAGTGAAGTTTTACAACCTTAAATTACACCTCAAGTTGAGACAATGTGTTGTGTTTGTGTGTGCTGTGCAGGGACGTTGATGAAATTCTACAATCGCCCTCAAAGTTGATTTGACTATGATATAAGTCGCAATATGCTCTGTCGTAGCTCAGGTGATAGGTCATGAAAACCAGAGATCCTAGATTTGTGCCCCAGCGACAGAGCTTATTTCACAAAAACTCATTGAGAATTGTTATCCAACGACAACGTGGTGTATTATATGCGTTCTGTGTGAAAAAATTAGCAAAAATGTATGGACAATCCTGAATCGCCTCTCCAATCAAAAAAAATTATTGATTTTCCAAGAATTTATGCTTTGTATTGATACAGTTTTGAGAGAACTTGAAATGTATTACTATATTGTGTGATATGTATTTGTGAATAAAATTATTTATATATAATACTGTGTTTTATTTCATTTTCCTAATTTCCTTCTCTCCGAAATGCGTATAGATTATTTGTTAATTGAAACAGATGTGAAAATTCGTCACGGTTTGTAGATAACAAACTTTTGTGCGTGAGTATAAGAATTGGGGTAAGCAAATTTCATGAGCTGGTAAAATCGAGTACTAAACGATTCGCAATTAGGGGGAGTCATCTTTTGCAATCCAGACAACACGTGTTAATCAATAAGCAAAATCAATGCGGGTTAACATCAAATAACATATGGTAGAATCGAGGGTTAAACGGTTTGCTAATTCCTGTGCAATTGAGGGTTTAATCAATTAGGGTGCATGAATATGATGAGTCATCTTTTGAAGTCCAGACACACGTGTTGATTGATAAGTATAACCAATGCTGGTTGGGGTGCATAAATTAAAATTCAAAAAATCAATACTAACAAAAACGTCTTCAAGTCTATGTCTCAAGGTTCAACCAACGTCTTCAGCCAACGCCTTCAGCCAACGTCAGTCAACGTCTTCGCGGGCTGCCGCGGCGGCCGGTCCGCACCACCCTCCCAACGCACCCCTTGGACTCCCCCTCCTGTCTTAGCCCTTGAACTCTATACCCCCCTCAGATACCAGCCCTTGATCCCGTACTCTCACTGCTATACTACTCCAGCCAATGTCTCAAAAGTTTTATTAAGGTTTTCGTAATATTTCTGTTGCAACAATTTAGCAGTTACGTTTCAAATTATTCTCACCACATTTTTTTATATTCTTCATCAGCGTTTTCCTCCATATTGGAAGCCTTATCTTTGAGGATTTGAGCAAATTCTTCATTCGTTGTGTCCATACTCAACTGATAACTTCGTTCTTGACAAAATTGTTCAAATTGACGCCACATGTATTGTTCAGTTTTCACTGTATTCAAAGGTTTATTATTTTTTATCATTTCATCCATCAATTCCAAAGAATTGTCTCCAAAGCAAGCTATTCCAAACACCTATATGTCAAATTGGAGAAAAATTATTGTTTGTTATAAACAAACATCAAATGATCACCCAGGATACAGGAAAATATGAATTTTGACAATTTGTCCGTATATCTCTGACATATGATATTCTGGTTCATGAATAAAATATCATCGATCTGTCTCGTGATTTTCCAGGCAATACGTCTCGTATAATCAATAATTTTCCATTGTCCAGTAATATAATATATGAATATATATTCTTGTATCAATCTATAATATTTATTACTAACTGTTTAGAGAATAGAAGGATTTTGAAAATCGGATTTATTATTGCACTCTGAGTAATAGCGTGTTAAGACGCTATGTTCAGATGGAATTGATGTTGGTATGCTCATGTTGGTATATCCGTTTTCTCTTTCAAATTTATACCCCTAAGTTTCCTCAATATAAAATTTTTCACAGTTCATGCAATCAACCTTGTAAATCACATCAAGTGAACCTTCTATATCTATCTCATCTCTCATATCCATAAACAAGTTTTGCGTTTAATCGAATCATTGTAGGTCAACCTCATATTTTTATCATGTAATATTTTTGATAAATCATTGCAAATCTCTTCTTCAAACGGGATGATACACCAAATTTCTGGTTCTCTATACAGAATGTTTCGCAACTTTGGGTACATATGTTAAGGATATATGTTGTTTGATATGCTGATTACGAATCAAAGAGAATTTTCAAAAAATTTCGAAAATTTACAGGTAGTCCCCCACGGCGTTTTTGAGGTACTGCACTGGATTTGCTGTGTTATTTCAAACTTACAATTCAAGTGGATAATAGCCTGAATTACATAATACTATTGAGATAAACAAACAAAATTGAATTATTTTCAATGAAACCAATTCAAAATTAGAGATATTTGTTTATGTTTCAAAGATATTGACATGTAAAAATAGGTGAATTAGATTGACCTCAGATTAATGATACTATTATAAAAATTTCTCAAAACATACCTTGGCCAGGAAATCGCCTGCGAGGAAAACGTTCGGCATAATCACACTTTGATGATCTCTCATTTTGTCTCGTCTCTAGTACTGTCCACTGATTCATTATTGCTGAATTCGTTTAAGTCACCCATTTTCAAAACAAATCACCAACTTTCCAACAAAGTTGAGTAGGTATGTATCATTCACCAAAGATAGATATTAAATGGCCGACCTACTACGAACAGAATGAAATTACATTAATTTACTCATTACGCAATACAACTATAAGCAGTTATTCAATAATTGATATTGTATCATATTATTAGGTTTTACTTTACCATCCATCCAGTGGTAGCGGCAACGTGGATTTTTTTACTGGAAAAATGAAGAATAATTCTTTGAATGAAAAATAATTCCTTTTTGATTCGTAATAAACATTCCAAAGGATGTATACCCCTAACGTATGTACCCGAAGTTGTGAGACACTCTATATAGTGTTGAAACTATCCTTTTGGACGTGTAATTGATGCCAGTCTGGAACTAGTTTCCTTTTGGATAAATTTGGAAGAGTAACTATTCTCTCATAACTTTGAAGTCGTGTAATCGAGGTTGACCTTGTGGAAAGCCAGGTCAGATAGTTATATCGCAATAATAATCACACTACATTTGTACCTGGTATGTGAATTAGACAGGAGATAAAGGTATATGTCAGACGCTGTGGGCTCACGATACAATTAGTGATAAGCCTGTCATTGTCATTTGTAACCGTTACATCAAGAAAGATAAGCAAAGCGCAATGCTATGTATTTATTGAAAATATTGTCGATTTGATTTCTAGGTGCAATGACAAAACACACATCCACGTCACGATAATAGCATGGATTTTCATGAGTATTATCGGCAAAAACTTATGTTCCGAAGCTTCAGAGTACAATTTCTGCAAAGAGCCTACTTGAGCTGGATTCCATTGCGGTGCCATCAATTTAAACGTAATGTTTGTTATTGAAGCAAAGAGTAGAATTTCTAGAACCTGGCTCTACACCAATATGTTTTTATAGCCGAAGATGGTTGCTGAGAATTTCTCTCGAAACGTCCATACAAAAATAAAATTTGGTACAATGTTAGAAACAAATTAATTTTCAACCTAAAGATGCTTAAGCCAGCATTTGTTAAATTTATCGATTCAACGGATCTACAATTACTCACACTATGCATATCAAATATATGCGAAGTGAATGTATCCAATCTAATTTTAGAAGCATTTTTTCATAATGGACCCTTGTTTCACAAAACAAAGGTATCCAAAAAATTCTGCAAATATTCAAAAAGTCATTTTAGTAAGGATTGTGTCTTAGTTCTTGATTGATCAAATTCGAACGTGAACGTGCTACATGTGCTGAGCAGCAATTCATGGAGTTGATCAAGAAACCTAAAAAAAAAAATCAATTGACAATCCACAAATAATTATTGTTAGAACTGACGGAGGTTCTTAAACCATAATAATGGACAGACAAGATTACATAAGTCAAGCTTATGATACATTGTCAGATTGAAACAATACAAAAAACAAGCCGTGTCAATATATTGGCACAAGATAAAATATGTCGCCTTTCTTAAATAAGATTTCCTATCAAAGATCCATGAAGATGATTATCTACTCAGACAGATCACCTACTTCTTTAATTGATCTTGGCAACATTTTGAAGAATGTCATTTCCACTGCGGCATCTAACGTAAAGAATTCATTCCAATTGTTCAACATGTTCTCCTGAGTACGTTATTGTAATTTTTATCGCTTTAAAGCAAATTCTTACTCTTCCAAAATATTTCTACGCAACATAATCTATTTATCACTTACTACTAATAAACAAAGCCACATACACTCATTTTTAATTATTTATCTGAACTGATTACTCACTGATTCAATATTTCACTGTTTAATATTCACTGGTCTACTGCCCATCGTTAACTGTCCCTCAGGTCGTTTGTTTGTCCGTATATATATATATATATATATATATATATATATATATATATATATATATATATATATATATATATATATATATATATATATATATATATATATATATATATATATATATATTGTACCTTTTCCTATTTCCAAGGTGGCAGTAGGAAATTAAAAAAGGTAATGTTTCTTCACTATTTGGTAGCAAAAACTTAATGTACTGCTGATTGACACTAAATTTGAGTAATGGAATATCCTACCTTGAAAGTGAAGACCCAGGCTAGCTATTAATAAGGGCACCAGAAATATTTTACCTGAAAAATAGGAAATGGGCGCCACTCCCAGGAAATGATCAAAGGAGAAAAAGGTACTATTCTGGGAGACAATAGCGACAGCAAAAAAAAGAAATAAAGCATAGACGTCGAAATCAATTATAAATAAAATTATTATTAATTTAAAGCAAAGAATTCCAAAAATTATAATTCAAAAAATTTGTAACTTACGAAAATGATTGAAGCTATTATACAAAAAAAATCTCACTGCAACAGCCAAAAGGGAACTGGAGAGCACGTCACAGACGTTCAAAATTACGTTACAAAACTAGCTAAATGTCCTCTTCAGGCGGAACTCAAGACTAGTATCGGCAGAGAAGATAGATGTCGAATTGGTAGCCACAAAAACAACGTCAGACAAGAACGTTCCCTGAATTAAGTAAAGTTGATCTTGCGTCTTATAGGGCTTTGATAAATACCCAACGGTCCTTGAAGGTGTTAAGGTTGGCCGTGCGCTTGGTCGTCAACTTCGGGAGATATTGATGTTCTTCTTTAATTTCGTAGACGTGTTGATGTTTTTCTTAACTTGAAGTTGGTCAAAAACTAGTCTCAAGTGGCCACAGGTCCCTAAGATTCCTAGCAGTTTACACTGAAAACAAACAACCCAACCAGTATCCAATTCAACTGAAACAGGAGGTTCCTACAAAAAAAAAATTGGAGAGCTCTCTTCAAACGTGAAGCGTTAAACTCGAACGAATAAATTTAGATTCAATTAAAAACGAATAAACTGTAAATTTAGTAAAAGTTAAATCAAATAATCAGTATGTTATTTACTTGTCTGATTTGAAATAGTGCACTAAAAATTTACAAAGTAAAAAAAAACTACGCTGAGCATTAAAGAGAAGAAAATACAAAGTCTAGCAGGACAAGAAAAAGGATTTATTAGCGTCGAGTCGATAAATTTACGAACGTGGTTCGTTACTAAAAAAATTGGATCAATCTTCACAAACTCGTAGGATTTTCCAGCTTAAAAACGGGAACTAAAGCCCACAACAAAATATTTTAAGCTTTGGAAACAAAAAACTACAAAAACAACGTGAGAAACTAAACTACGAGTTGTTGAATGACAAATCCGCAACGCGTTGGATCCAAAATATAGTTAAATTATGTATTATCAACCACTTTCACTAATCATTCATACAGCACACATACTTAGGTGAGGAAAGGTAAAGGGAGGAACGAAGATAGCCACAAATCTCGTAGGTTTTATTACTTCGAGTGTACATATGAAATTTAGAAAAAAAAATAAATTTAGAACAAAAATATTAATTTTGTAAAAAAGTTTCAAGGTAGTAAAAAGGTGCTGAACACAAAAGACTAACAAATAATTAAGGATGAAAGAAATAAATTTGGAAAACAAAAGGTTAACCACGCGGGTCGCCTCAAACGAAATCACTAGAAAAATAATACTAAATTTGGAATACGTGAACAAAATAATAAACGAAATACTTACAAAATCATAACACTGATTTTAATTAAATAAAATAATCACCAAATTTAGAGCAACAAGAAAAATCACAGGACTACTCAAAAACAAACGTCTGCAACAACAGCTCGGAAGCAAGAGAGCGAGGAAGAAGCAGACGCGTCGACTCCCCAAGAGAGCGCTTCAATCAAGTGTCGGACGAACGTACTATTTTACAAATTAGTGCGAATCTGCTACATAGATGGCGACATGGGTATGCAATGGGAAAAAAATTGTACAAAAAAAGACGTCAGACGAAATTTTGTAACACTGCCCCTCCACGAAAAAGGAATTTTTCTTGAAAAGAAAAATTTCTAAGAATAGGGACGAAATAGGAGGTAGCAAATTATAAGTAGGGGTCGATTTGGGACGTAACGAAATATGTGTAAAAAGAATTTTAAGAAAATGTAAAATATTTTGTAACAAAGCTATTGATTTGAAGAATTATCATCATCAGAAGGATGAGGCTTTAGGTCTTTTATGTGCCAACGTCCTAAGTCGCGGCCATTTAGGTCGTGAAGTTGATAAACTAATTTAGAAATTTTCTTGTGTATTACACAAGGAATGTATTTAGGAGCTAAAGAGGCAGAGAAATGCTTGGTAGCATCAGAAAGTACGTAATTACGTTTCCAAACTGAATCACCTACAAAGAATTCTAAAGAACGTCTACGAAGGTTATAACGTTTAGCGGAGCGGTCATAGGAAGATATAATTTTCTTCTGAACTAGTTGGAAATTAGTATGCAATTCTTTAAATGAATTAGCATAAGTAGCTGGAGTATCAGATAAAATGGTATCAGGTGGAGTGGAGTAAAAAGTTCCGGATAAGGGTACGTGACGGCCAAAGTTAAGATATGCTGGAGTAAAACCAGTAACTTCGTGAACAGAAGTACGTATTGCTTGACCAATTTGGGGTAAATTTACATCCCAAGCGCGGTGGTTGTCTTTAATAAAGGATCGAATAGCGGTTTTAATGATTCTATTGGTGCGTTCTACAAAATTTACTTGCGGGTGGTATTTAGCATTGTACCAAAGTTTTGGAACTTGATATTTTTTCAGCAAACGACGAAACTCGTCACAATTAAACTGAGTACCATTATCACAAATTACAATTTGAGGGACTCCAAAGAGAAGAAAGACATCACGTTCTAGAATAGTAGTAATACTTTTAGAAGTAGCTTGACGAAGTGGAAATAATAAAGGAAATTTTGAAAACCAATCTGATACTACTAATAAATGCATATTCCCATGTGATGATCGAGGAAAAGGACCCATTAAATCAATGGCGATGGCCTGCCAAGGATAGTTAATTTTCTTAGGCTCTCCCATATGGCCTAAAGAAGGTAATTGAGAAGGTTTTTGAGATAAACAAATTTTACATTGTGTTACAAATCGGTGTACGGAACGTCTCATACCGGGCCAATAGTATGTTTCGGAAAGACGACGAAGGGTTTTAAATACGCCAAAATGACCAGAAGTAGTAGCAGAGTGAGCTTCTTTGAGAATTTCATCCCTTAGATCTGAGGGAACGACTATTTTCCATGGAGATAAATTAACAGCACGGTTCTGCGGAACAAGTTTATAAATTGTATGGTCCTCTACACGCCATCCTGGATAATCAGAAGGAGAAGCAAGAATTGAAGTACGAAGATTTATATACCATGGATCTGAGTTATCGGCTGGTACAAATAAAGTTGAAATTGTTAATGGAGCACGTGAAAGAGCATCTGGGACAGTATTTAGTTTTCCAGGTCTATGTAAAAGTTGAAAATCAAACTGTTGAAGCTTAACAGCCCAGCGAGCAAGTTTACCTGTGGGATCCTGCATTCTCATAAGCCATAATAATGAATGATGGTCAGTAATAACAGTAAAAGAAGTACCTTCAACATAAGGACGAAATTTGGTAATAGCGAAAAGAACGGCTAAACATTCGCGTTCAGTAACTGAGTAATTACGTTCAGTGCGCGTAAGAGTACGACTTGCATAAGCAATGGCATGTTCTTCGCCAGAGGAATCTTGAGATAATACAGCGGCTATGCCGTAATTTGAAGCATCTGTTTGAATGGTAAATGGTTTCGTAAAATCTGGACTAGCCAAAACAGGTGAAGAAGTGAGTGAAGATTTTAATTTATCAAAAGCTTGAAGAGCTTCTTGATCCCAAGTAACAATATTAGATTTGCGTTTTCCTTTAGTTAAAGCAGTGATAGGAGCTGAAAGACATGAAAATTGAGGTACAAAACGCCGATACCAGGAAGCTAAACCTAAAAATCGTTTAATTTCCGTAACTGTTCGTGGTAAAGGGTAGTTATTAATGGCGGCAACCTTGTCTGGGTCGGTACGTAATCCTTGTTTGTCAACTACGAAGCCAAGATAATTTAAAGAGGGTTTACAAAATTCACATTTTCCAAAGTTGATAGTAAGACCTGCATTTTTAAGTCGATTAAGAATGTCAAAGAGCACTGACAAGTGTTCTTCGAAGGTGGAAGTACAAATTATAATGTCGTCCAAATAAACGAAAACAGACTTATGTAAAAGTGGACCAAGAACGGCATCCATTAATCGTTGCAAGGCTTGAGGAGCATTTGTAAGACCGAAAGCGGTTCGCGTGAACTCAAATAAACCTCGATTTGGCACAGTGAAGGCGGTTTTTTCACAAGAAGCGTCATCAAGTGGAATTTGCCAGAAAGCGCTTTTTAAATCAATTGAAGACAAATAGTTAGCATCGCGTAATCGATCCAAGATGTCATTGACTAAAGGTAAAGGATAAGCATCCTTTTTGGTAACTGAATTAAGTTTACGGCCATCAAAACAAAAACGGGACTCTCCGGATTTTTTCTTTACGATTAGAACGGGGGACGACCAAGCACTTTTTGAAGGACGTACTACACCGAGTGCAAGCATTTTATCTAATTCTTGATGCAAGATGGACAACATAGCTGGAGAGACAGAATGATATCGTTGTTTAATAGGAGTGGCATCGCCAGTATCAATTGAATACGTAAGACAATGAGTGCGTCCAAGAGGTTTTGAGCCAAGTTCTTTGAAAGAATCTATGACTACTTGTAGAGCAGCAGTTTGAGAAGTAGTTAATTCGGTAGAATCATGTAGTGAACTAAAAGCATTAATAGTCGGCCTAGAATTCCATAAATTATCTTTGAAATTGACATGAATATTAAAAGTTTGCCAGAAATCGGTACCTAATATGACAGATTGTTCAAGAGCAGGAACTATTAAAAAGTCTATATAATGAGTGACTGAATCTGCAGTGATAGGAACGGTAACTTTTCCATTGACTTGTTGAGAAGCACCATCTGCAGTAGTTACAGTAGGTTCTTTAGAAGGTAAAAGGGGTATATTATTAGCAGAAAGTAAAGAAATGCCTTTATTTCCTAGTACAGAAACGTTAGCACCCGAATCTAATAGAGCGACAACAGGAGTTTTTCCGAAAAGAATTTTAACAAAAGGTCGCGAGTCTAAATTAGGATGATGAATAATAGGCGAAATGGTAGGACTTTTACAGAATTTAGATACAGTTTTCAGCCAGTCATTCCAAGCTGAACGGTCAGTCTTAATAAAAGATCGTGTGCGTCGGCGACTGAAACAACGCGATCCTATTCGTTTTTTGAACAATGTGGGCATGTAAAACGAGTGACATTTTTATAACCGCAACTATAACAATGCTTATTATGAGGCTTTGGGCATTGAGGCGCTAAATGATTTGGATCATCACAATTAAAACACTTACGAGTATTTTGATTTTTAGAAGGTGTCGTGTGCACAGTATTCACACGAGAAGAAGATGCAACGGGACGTTGGTAAGCTAACTCTGGCTCTAGTAATTTATTTGTACGAGAAGGTGGAGGTTTAAACTTTTCAACCCTATGTTCTGTGTTTTCTTTGAGTTTACAAACACTAATAAGATGTTCGATGGTAGGAGATTGCAAAACGGCGATATCCTGCTGAAAGCGAGGACTTTATGTACTTACTTTTAGTTTAAGATATTTTTGGTTTCCAAGTCTAATAGTTTCGTTCATATTTCTATCTTTAGTTCTGTTTCTTTTCTTTTCTCAAGCTCAGTTTTTTTTTTTTGTCATATTAGAAGCATGTTTATTGTTTACTTTTATTAATTAACTTTAGTTCAGGATTTTGGTTTCAAATTGTCACTGTTGCGATGTGCACGCTGCAGGCAGTGACGTTACGTTTTATTTTTCTTGAATCTTAGTACTGGGGCGCCCGCTAGGGTTTTTTTTTATAATGAAAAACGGTAAATTTTCAATTAAGTCAAACCGACCGGATTTGACTTAATTGAAGATAGTCAGCTTCAAGTCCTCGTATAGGACTAATGTTTTATTTTTTTTAATGCTTTTTTTTTACTACAATTTCGTGGATTTTCCCAAAGTTTTTGTTGCGTAAGCCATCCCAAGTTTGGGGATTCTTTTAGGGAAAACCTGTGCTCCGGCCGAATATTTTGAGGCAGTTTGGCCATTGGTTATTCGGCGGAGCAGCCCACGTGTTGGGGATTAGTTGAAGTTGTAGATGGTTATTCTTCGCTTTCGCTTACCATTAGCGATAAAACGTCGTCCGTACCAAGGCACATACTGTGGAAGTATCTCACTTCCACCCTGGCTTTCCCGACCATCCGGAATCCAGCAAATTAGATCCGAGACTGAGATCCAGACGCCAGGCAGAAGGGTCAATAGGATCTCCAGCGACGCGCCAGCTGAGTGGCTCAGTTTTTTGGTTATTCAGACTGTTTTGTTAGTGCTAATTTAATCAATAGACACCTCGTGGCTTCAACACGACTTTCGTTTACTTTTTATGCATAACTTTGCTGCGGTAGGCATTCGCTGTCGCCTTTTTTTTCAATGCTTTTCTTTAGTTACGTTATAAACGCTACGTTCGCTTGTGAACCAGGCTGATCAATCTCGAGCCTGATTTTCAATTCTTTTGTACTTTTTTCCTGGAGTAGGTTTATAGACGTATTTGTCCAGTTGAGACTTGTGAAGTCTGTGTAGGGACGCGAATCGCCGCCATTTTTTTACTTTAAATTAATTACTTTATTGCTGTTTACATAATTTTTCCTGTTATTTCACTTTCAATATTTATTTTATTTCATTTTGTTTTGGTTTAACTTTATTGGATATTTACTATTTGGGTGAATTTGATTATCATTTATTTTGTGAAAAAGAATACCTACCACTTTAGTTTTCAGAGAGTGATTTTATTCAGTGTTTTTTTATAGCTAGTGAGTAAGTATCGCTGTTTGAGATATTGTTTTATTTTATGTTCTGCGGCATCTTGATCAACGTCAACAGATCTTATTGTCCTACAACCCAATATTCTACCCGTCCATCCTACCATCTTTTCTTTTACAGTTACTTTCGCAGTTGTGTGCCTGAGGACGGAAAAATTAACAATTGCGTGGCGCCCTTATTTCCTGTTTTATTTAGAGTTAGCTTGAGTAGCGTTCAGTAGATTTGTTTCAATAAAGTTTATATTCTCTTAAAGCTAACCTCACAACTACCAAGTCCGGCCCTGGGGTTATTTTGATTATTGTTTTTTAGTACTTAGCTAGTCAGTTTTGAAGGGTAGAGTCGCTACCCTAGTTTAGGACGTAATAACTTTTTGAAATCATCAGTATTGATTTACTCACCTTGGACGGACAATATTATTTGACGGTATATGACCAATTTTCAAAATATGCACAAGCAGATCCTGTCAAAACTAAAGACAGTAAGAACATAGTAAAAATCTTAGAAATATTTATTGGAATAAAAATACCCCTAAGAAAATTAATATGTGATCAAGGTTGTGAGTTCTATAACATATCTCTACGAACTTCTTGCCATAATAATCAGATCGAGTTACACATAACATCAGCTCAAAATCCGAAATCAAATGCCATAGAGAGATTTCACTCGACTTTGATAGAACATTTAAGGATTAAGACACGAACTTGCAACTCAAAGCCTTTGAAAGAACTAGTGGATGATTGTATTTCCGCATATAACAATTCGATCCAGCATATCACAGATATGACACCAAACAAAATACTTCACGGTAAAGATTATACAAATTTAAGGCCGAGAGAAAACACACAAAATAAATTACAGACATACGTAGACAAACGACATAATGGAATAGAGCAAGTTGAAATAAACATCAGTAGAGAAAAGCAAAGACTTTATGAAAACCGCAAAGAAAATTACAAGATCAGTAAATTGGAGAACCTTACCGAAGCATATATGAAACGTAATCCCCGTTTGATAACAAAATTTAAGAAACCGTTATATATGGAAACAAGAATCAGAAATTATAACGATAAATTCAAAACAATAGATGCAAGAGATAAATTAAGAAAACGAAGAGTGAAGATTGATAGAATCAAAATTTGATTGTCTCAGAATCCCTCATGGATTCGCCGATGTCAAGAATGTAACAATTAATCCTGGCTTTTTATTACATACAATTGGTGAGTGTCACTTGAAAGGGAGCGAAAAATTGCAATATTTTCATAATGATATAAGCCCCATATATGATGAATATTTAAAATTAAAACAGATTATTGACAAGGAATTGGAAGAACTAGCAAACGAAACATTTTTAACTGAATATGCTAGTATTGTAGACTATATGTTTAAAGAATTAGAATTGAATATAATTGAATTATTCAATAGAAGAAATGAAAGAGGATTAATTGATGGATTTGGATTCATAATAAAATCTATAACCGGAAATCGTGACGCCTCCGACGAAGAGCGGTATGATTTATTGTTAGAACAATTTAGCAACGATCAGAAAACACTACAAACACAAGCAAATGAAGTCGTACATCAACAACAGACACTTACAGATAGATTCAATGAAAATTCACAAACCATGAACCTTAATGAAAATTAATTAAGAGATTTGTTTAACGAAATCATGGACCTAATCAAAACAGAAAAAAGTTGGAAAACACTCATACACACAAGAGTACAGATTGATAGAATATAAATCTACATACAACGACTCAAAAATACGGTTGATAACGTTATAAAATCGTTGGATTTTTGTTCATTGAATCAATTAGATATCACAATCAAAGATCCCAACAGCCTTTCAAACATTACACAAAATCCGGAAATCCTTCAGATGATTGGAACAATATACGTTACTTGTACATTACAGAAAAATAAAATACTTATACTTTTAGCTGTTCCAAATTACACGAATGATTTGTATAAAATACAACAATTTACACCCATTCCATATTATGATTCCTCATACAAACAAATATTGGAGGATAATACCATGTGCATTTCATACAATAATAAATATAGATCAGTCCTTGAGTTTACTAATAATGAATATTATATTTCAAATTATTACCCTATTAATAGTTGTATCGATAACATATTGAATAAACAAGTATATGATGATTGTTTAAGTGAACAGATCACGGCGTAAAATTATATTTCTTAAGTACCATTCTCGAATAAAATAATAATATTTTCACCAAATTTACAGGAATTAGAAGTCAACTGTGGAAATAATTACAAACATAAACAATTACAAGGTATTTTCCTCAATGAACAAGATACGTGTGCCATTAAGATTTGGCAATTTCAAAAATATAAACCACTTTATCAAAAACATATTTTTGATAATCTAAAGAACACAGAAATAAAGAAGGTATCTCAAATCATAAGAGTACATGATGTAAAATTGAATGTTACACATTTGAAACAGATTAAATCCATTGATGAAATTAACTCTCAACATATACCCGCATTTTATGTAATATTTTCTGTTATACTAATTATTATAGTTTTAATATTGTATGAGAATAAGATATACTCTCTAATTATGAAATGTAGTGTAAGAAAGATTATGGAACAGAATAATGAAGATTTAGAGTTAAACCCTCTGAAATAACGTCGTTTCTTGATGGGGAGGAATTATGAATCCCAAAACGCTGAAGTTTCGTTATTTGAGATCACAAACAATGTCATTTCCTTCTCTTAGAATAAGGAAAACATGTAATAATCAAGTTATAAATAAGAGTAGAAAGTTTACGTAAGCGAGATAATTGTATAAAGTTTCCTAGCTGAAACATCTACGCTAGAAAAGTACTTCGACTCTAAATAAATGAAATATCAGAACTATCATTGCTTATTTTTTAATAAACGTCCAGGGGCCTGTTGCATAATAAAATACAAGTTATTATTACTTGCATTTTCACGTGTATTCTCACTGATAATATGAACTTGTATTTTATTATGCAATAGGCCTTAATCAATAATATGATTTATATATATATATATATATATATATATATATATATATATATATATATATATATATATATATATATATATATATATATATATATATATATATATATATATATATATATATATATATATATATATATATATATATATATATATTATATATCTTTTTTTAGCATTTTTTATCCCCTATAATTTAAGAAGTAGTTCACGTGCATAGTTATCGGATCCAGTAGCAGTTGCAATAAAACAATAATTGATTTTGGCATATTTGAGTTATCAATTTCTTCAGATAGATTCTGGAATTGAACAGATCATAAATAAATAATTCTAAGTACGATCTCATGAGCAGTTTAGCATTAGCTTAGCAAATTTATTTGGGACGATTTTCGAATTATCATTTTTCACTAAAAATTGAATTATTGTGGTTATGCTGAAGTATTCAATATCAAAATATCATGCACTTATACATTATGATGAGAAAACCATGAGATATCTAGAACTCAACGTCTATCTGGAACGTAAAACAACAGATGAGATGAATGAAATACATTAATTTATAAATGAAGCACCTGTGTATTAGTTTTTCTCATATTATTACAAACTTCACACTTCACACTCAGGTCGTTTCAATAAAGTATGCCTCGTGAGTTGATCTGCTGAATAAGCAGAATATTGTATCATATATTTCAGAAAATATTTAAAATCAATTACTAAATTCAGTTTGATATATTTATAGATTACATTTTCTGTTCTTTAAGAATACAATCTTCAAAATTTCATGTAGCTATATTTCTATCGAATTATTCAGTGGACTTATTAATTTCGAGTTTCATCCCATTCAATATTCCACCGTTTTCCTCAAATAAATCGTTGAATGATTTTCTCTTCATGTTTCTGATCTGTTTCTGATGAAGTAAGTTGGGAACAGCAACTACTTTTCGAACTGCTTGTAGATGGCAGCACAGTCTGACTCTCCTGACACAGTGACACAGTTTCAGGCAATTCAAATCAGCTGATTCAAGTGCAATGAACTTGTGCAGACAATCTTATGTTTAAGAATTGTACTATTCGAAAATATTCGTGAAATCTCTGAATAAAAATTAAACTTCTTGAAAATGACAAATAAATACGACTGAAAGACCAAATTGTTGATTACAGAGACAAACTCAGTCTTTCTTCCAACATATACAAAAATAGAATAATCGAGGTGAGTGAATATCAATGTATTGCCAAAATACTAATATTTTTTCAGTTTTAAATGAATGATTGACACGACTGCGATGGCTCAAAGTTGCAAAATACTCCTTTCAATCGACAGCTGTCATTCTCCCAACAAATGAGAAACATTCAGTTTGAACCATAGACACACTAAGAAATTTTTGACAAAACTTTGATGAATTTTTACTCTGTATCCAGAGGATTTACGGAAAAAAGTTATTGGAAAAAATTGTAATGCTTGACAAATTGCATCACAGGGTAAAATTATTGTATCAATTCCTGTTACACCCTGTTTATATATATATATATATATATATATATATATATATATATATATATATATATATAAACAGTAAATTTTGTAGGCTTAGCAGTCAGGTTTTTTTTTTTGGCCAATAAAATAAAAGATTTCTCTTTTAAAATTTCGTCTTGCTTTCGGCTTGGTTTAAGCCTTCATCAGGACACTAAAATAGAATTTATTCACAGATCAAAAATTTTTACATATTGATAAGTATAAAAAAAACTTATTGTGAATAATACAATATTACTTACATTTTTATGCGAGATTATTTTTAAGAAAAACATCTGTTAGTGAATCGAACAATATACGAGTAAATTTAGAAAAATAATGAATTTTGACACTTTATCTGGTGTACAACAGATTTGTATCATTTTGTAAGTTATAAAATAAGATTTTGTTTTGTTAAAACACATAACTGTTTAAAATTGTTAATATGAATAATTTAATAAATTTTACTTCATTATCACAGAAAATTTTGTAGAAACAGAACTGGTAAAATTTGTCAAGTAACACACATCAGAAATGGAGGATGAAATTTAACATGTTAGAACCAAGTTAATTTGAATTTGAAAAAATATAAAATATGTGACCAATTTCTGAACTAAACGAAAGTTGGCAACGTGACTACAGTAAGCCCGCGAGACATAAACATTTTTATAAATACTGTAATGATTGATAAAGCACATCACTAAAATCAATTGCTTTAAGTAGAATTGACATTATTATTTTAGTTTTTATTATTTGCCAAATTTAACAAATAAACATATATATTGCTCAAGTTATCAATATCAGTTTTTTTGTTCATGGAATGTTGGTTTTTTTGGATATGAGTCATCTCCAAAAAATTTCTCTTCAACAAATTCTTTTCCATATCTAATACTTTAACATTTTGGTAATCAATCTGATGTTTGGTTGTGTTTTGGTGGATAGCTAAGGCTGTTGACATAGGTTTTAATTTGTTATCACTTTTGTGAGATGTTATTCTAGATTTTAAGTTTCGTGACGTCTGACCTATATAATGTTGATTGCAGTCTTTACATGGGATGTCATATATTACATTTGATTGATATGACAATGGATTTTGATCTTTTATATTGGTAAATATATTTTTGACAGTTACGCAGCTTCTTGATGCAATTTTGAGGTTATCATCTTTTACAATTTTCAGTATTCTCGGAGTTAATGTTTCAATGAACGGTAACGATGCATATTTTATATTTTGGGGCTGTGATGGTTCTGGTTGTACTGGTGGAATTTCTGTGCCTGGTGTATCCCTTTGAGACGAAATTTTAAAAAGAGATCTTTTATTTTATTGGCCAAAAAAAAAACCTGACTGCTAAGCCTACAAAATTTACTGTCTCCTTAACTAATTGCAGTCGCGATTAATCCTAACTTATATATATATATATATATATATATATATATATATATATATATATATATATATATATATATATATATATATATATATATATATATATATATATATATATATATATATATATATATATATATATATATATATATATATATATATATATATATATATATATATATCAGTGGTCATTCCATGATCAAATAATGATTTCCTCACTTATCAGCAATGAGCTTAGTGAGCAGTCAATAAAATTTCTCAATATCATATAATCGGCAACAATTCTATTAGAGCCTCACACAGAGATTAGTATAGTATTCCATATTTATGAGAAATAAACATAGAAGCAACGATATCACTTCAGAAACAAGTTTCACACTGATGAAGAATAAATAAAACAGTATGAAACTTTCAAAACCAATTGAAGCTAACCACTCTGCAACAAGTGAACTAGAACTTCCTCAATAAAAAAGCACAGTTTTATTTCTCAAAATTTCATGATATACGAAATGACATGCACGCAGTGAACGAAAAATATTATTAGAAGCATTTTCAGTGGCACTTTTGAACGAATACTATAACCAACAGATTGATATAGCATGATTTCCTCTAGAAGTTGTTTCTGCCGATAGCAGCATCCTCACAGTTATTGACAATCCTCAAAATTATCTCAGGCATTCAAGGAATTCCAAGGAACGTTTAATGCCACGTAGGTACAGAATGCGATATTCCACGCTTAATTATTTTCGTTTCTGTCCATGTGTATTCAACATTCAAATTCATGGATACTAGAATTATGCTCATTGCTGTCAGCCATGAATATTCTATGTTAGCAAGTTTTAGAAATTCGATCTTCTGTAACATCTAGTAAATGATCACAGGACTCTCTGCTGAGTATCAATTAAAATGTTATTTTTGTCCATAGAAGGTAAATCATAGTTCATCTACAGTAAGTTTATATTAACGTAATATTTGGTAAATAGCAATCTATTAAAGTATCCAATTCAAGATGAAACATTTAAAATAATTCCGGTCGAATAATTTTCATATCCAACCGTTAATGGGAGTATCTCCAGAATTTATTGGAAACTATTATCTATCATCTTTGTATCATAATAATTTTATTTATATTTTGTAACATTATCATGATATTCCGGCTAAATAGCTCTATTTCATTCATTCTATATGTTCCATTACAAAATGGACCCTCAAATACTGTTGCAACTCACGGAGCTGCAACCAGTTTTACTTCCGCGAATATGTGGCCACGACCAGACCTCTCTCTCTTCTAAGCCCTATTAGTCCACTTCAGCTGAATTCGTTTTCTCTCGAGAACTATTTAGCTCGGAGCAGCGAGATGTTGAGCTCTCTTGGAGTAGTGCTGGTCGCTCGGTGTTTTTGCTAGTCATAGTAAATTCTTTTTGAGTATTTGAATCTTAGCGTTACAGTGCTGTGTAATATCATTGTAAATGACTATTTCCGTTTACTCTATAAACCTTTTGTTATTCAGTCTGAAGGAGAATACGATATTCAGTAGAATTTTTTGCGGTTCAAACTGTGTGTTTCCTTTCTGGGATCATTTTTTTCATTCTGTAGCTTTCCCATGACATATTACTGAGTTAAATAATCTGATTTTTGCTTAACTTGTAGATCATTTCCGATTTTAGTAGTAATAACGTTTATTATAACCTAAGTTTGCGATATCACACCATGCGGTTAGCACTGCCCAGGACCGTCATTAGTTTCTCTTTTACTCTCTGTTGAGTCTTTTTTATCAGGAAAGGTAACGTATTTGGCATTCTATTTTTGTATATTTTTGCTCCCACCTCTTTGTATAGCCCTTAAGGCTAATTTTTTTGATAATTCACGATATTTTTTTTCTTATATTCAAAATAATATCAGAGTCCCAATATTACTGTTTCTTACCCCTTTGATATCTTCCCGCTATTGATTCTATCCAAAGTCCCTGTTTTTTTTCTCTGTTGATTATTTTGTAGTTCATCATAACGTTTTCCGAAGCCGATTGCCTTACGAAACTTCCAGGTCCCCGAGTTCTCAGCAACTCTTTTTTTTCTTTGAAACATTTTGTAATTCTGTCTTTTTTTATTCTGGACCAATCCTAGTCGCGAGTACTCAACACAGTGTGATCTAACCCGTTGCAGTTAGATCGTTGTGAAAGCTGTCCCATTTTTTTGCCATTCCATTATTAGTAGTTCTGCTTCATTTAAATTCTCCTGTATATTTTTTTGTTGATTGAGTTCATCCAAGGAGATTATCCATGTACATTTTTGTGAGTGATTTCCCATGACTAGGAGTTTTTTGGGTCAAATTGTCAGATTTTTATATTAGGTCATTTTGTTACCCTCACTATCCTTCTCTCAAGTCCTAACCTAATCCTGAATATGATTGTAATTTGAATTAGTGGAAGGAGTTGGTGAGCGTTAATTTTTTTGATACTTGACGGAAAACTGGCTACAGAAAAATACGAGGTGTAACTGGCATTGAATGTTTATAGCTAAATAGGCTCCATTACTGCTCTCGAACACTTAATGACCTGTCTGCCTGTGCACATAGGAAGACTAAGGCAGGGATGGACGGTCAATAAGAATGAATTTCTCGAGAAAAAAGATGATAAAGCTCAGGAATAAGAATTATAGGAATGGTGAGTATTTGTTGCTACGAAACTCGTAATAATATTGGTAGAGAATATTGTGGAAGAATAAAGGCTGGCAGACGGCAACAAAGCGGCGGTAACTGTTGTGAATAAATAAAATGATAGGGCTCATTATTGAAAATTTTTGGTTACAATTGCTCAACTGTCAACGAAACTTTGTGTCAAATTTCACAGGGGAAAATGGAAGATGACATCAAGGCAGACCGTGATGAAGATCGCGCGGTCTCGATCGTGCTCAACAAATTTGTTCTCTACTGTACGTTACTATATACGATATTTTAGAACAAATTTGTTGAGTGCGATCGGGACAGCGCGATCTTCATCACGGTCTGCCTCGATGTTATCTTCCGTTTTCCCCTGTGAAATTTACCACATAGTTCCGTTGACTGTTGAGCAATTATAACAAATAATCTTCAATAATGACTCTATATCATTTCTTTTATTCAGAACAGTTACCGCCAATTTGTGGCGGTCTGCCAGCCTTTTATCGCCCACCATATCCTTTAAAAATAATATAACGCGTTTCGTAGCAACAAATACCCATCAATCCTATCATTTTTATCTTTGAGTTACATTGTATATTTTTTTTTTGAAAAAATTTTTTTTTGACAGTACACCTCTGCCTTAGTCTTCTCATGCGCGCAGGCAGACTGGTCATTTGATGTTCAAGAGTAGTAATGGAACCTATTGAACTATAAATATCCAATATTCTTTATACCCTGTATTTTTATGTAGCCAGCTCTTAGACTATTGCTGCTAGCGTAATCGTATTGTTTTGACGTTTTATAATATTCAGCTGTATTTTTGAATTGTAAATTTTTCTGAAAACTACATCTATCGCCCACTTCATTATTGGTGCTACGCGACCAAAATTCTTTCGATCAGCTTCACATGTAGGCCTAGGGGTGCTGATTCACCAAAAGTATGGCACAAGGGATCTATTAGAAATTGCTTCAGCAACTGGATTCAATGACTAATCATCTGCTAAATGCGCTACGAGAAGTTTGATGAGAACTCATCGATTAGTAATCGGACACCATCTTTTCCATCGCATTTAGAAGGCAGTTTGTGATAACGATTTGTCACATCGGTGGTTACTTTCAAAATCTTGTGCGGCTACTCATTTTTTTTATGAACGTAAAAATATTATTTATAGTTTTTTCCTTCAAAAGAAAAATTATTATTTTAGACTTAGAAATGAACTGGTAATTGTAATAATTCTTATTCTTGACTTTTTGCAACCGGTTCTCAATTTCTAGCAGAGGCTAAGGTGAAGTAAATGAATTTTAAGAATAAATACCCAATGTTTTCACAACTTTATGGAAAAAATTGGGCTCCTTTTTTAAATTTATTCGATAAATTATATTATCGACTATCTGTTCAGTAAAGTTTCAATTTCTATCCGTAGATAAAATTATTGAGACAAAAACATAATATAAAAATAGCCTCGTTGCCATATCCTCGCTATAAGAAAGTGCATTCAGCAAAACTATTCATCGTTACGTCACCGATTACTTAACATTCACAAACGATTACTAACCGTACTTCTTCTGCGGAATGCAGCCATTGACACTCTAGATGGGATCAATACATTACACGCAATGGGAGGCATCCAGTGCACTACACCTGAGCTTTCGAAACTCGAAGGGACCAGCACGAAGAGAGTCAAAAAGGTCTATTGTGTACTAACTAAAAAAAGTTTGAAAATTTCTCGGTTTTTGGGATATTCCTCATACAGCACAGGTAGAAAATTAGTGCAAAATCCCATAATCGTTTTTCACATGCAAATGAGAAGATTAGACCCATTTCTAGCTTTCCGAGAATTAATTAGCCTGAAAACCCCAAGTTGCCTGAACTGAAAGTGTTTTTAACTAGCCGGGCCTTTCAAATACATTTAGGACAAATTCAACAATAAGAAATAAACTCAAACATAACGAAGCTCATCTCATCATACTACAACTATTGTGAAAATAAATTTTGTAATTTTGTCATTCCAATTCCAACTGGAGGAAAATTTGCAAACAATACATTGCTACCCAATTCGTAAAGATCAATATCACATATTCCGTATTTCATCATATAGTCTGCTCACGAGAAAATGTATTAAATGTGGATGTATTGGGTAGACTGACGCAAATCGATGGGCGAATATGATGTCAATAAGAAATCTGTTGATATCAGATACATCTTGAAGAACTAAACACATACAACGGACATAGTATTTTGTTATCTTTCTTCCGCAACTTATATCGGCTAATGTTGGAACTCTTTCTTGCTCATGTTATTGAGCATTGAGCAAGAGTCATAATTTGATATTTGAATTGTTCTTAAGTATATTTTTGGAAGAGATTTATATAAAAGACTTGATTTCAAGCTCTCAGTCATTGGACCAGTTGAGCCACTAGGTTGGGACAAATGAGAATATGCTTCAGACCTCATTAAAGAAGGCAGAAAGTAGTAAAATCCAATTGCAATATGGATCGAAACTTCAAATAGGAATTTCATCTATTTTTCTGTCTGATTTGCTCGTCCAATGCAACATGTGCAAAGAATACCGAATGTCATGAGAAGCTTGTTCTCAGGAGAAAAAACAAGGAACATATCTGTGATCTATGGAATGGAATTTTAAATATGGGTAGAATCTGATTGGCCTCAATATTTGCAGGGTGTAAACTAGGCAACGCAACTTTTCTTGGAAGTTATTGGATATACAAAAAAATCTTTTGAATAAAGTTGCTGGTTTTTCTAGTGAGCTACTCAAATTGATGTGAGTGAGAGAAAAAAAAATCACAACTCTCGAAGATATACACAATTTTACCTTTTTTTATGTTACGCTCTATTTCTATGCTGTTTGGTGGGGTATAATTCTTGTTTTCAAAAAGTCCACTGAATTATACCTTCTCAACCCAACAGAAGTCGAGATATTGAAGAAAATATCGAAATAGTTCCACTCGAAATTAAAGCTGGCTATGGAAACGGAATTTGATTTTTGTATTAGTTCATCCCATTGTTATACCTTTGGTGAAAAAATTTTTTGAAACGATGTGAGATTACTATTTGTTCCAAAAATGGATGAATATTCAATTAACGAGAAGATAGATATGTTGAAATGTTTTCATTTGTTAGGCAATAATTCAAGACAAGCTCTGCGATTATACCAGCAATAATATCCTGACCACTACCATCCAAATCAAACATACTCTTTCAAATTAGAAAGAGCTAGTTCTCTCACCAGAATGCGAAGTTCATCAGATAAATGAAAATTTGTATATTTTTTTTGCATCCAAGAAATTCAACTAGAGAAACTGCACAAGAATTGGACGTATCACATACACAGGTACACAAGATTCAAAAAAAAGCATAGATTCCAAGCTAACAAAATACATGAGTCCATGAAGCTATCCTCCTTGGACCACACCTGATATCAGAGCTGATATTCGCCGTGAAAAACGTTATCGCAGGCTCTGTAACAAATTCATAAACAATCTCCACTACTCGACATGTTACACTCAAACGCGTATCAAATTAAAATGTGACATTGAGATTGCTTACATGATTATATTCTGCATTGTGAGTCTAGTATTAAACAAGATCCCAGTTATTTCTCGAAATTTATAAATACCGAAAAGGAATCATCAACATTCTCGGATAGCATGATTTTGAATGATGATGTATTGTCATCACCGGATGATATTGCAAATGGTTTCGCTTCACACTTCAAGTCAGTTTACACTCTCCCTTCTAGCAATCTGATTCCCTCGTCCAATCCTATCTGTTGTAATCTCACTTCTGTTAAACACATGAGCACAGAAGATATTGTCACTTTTATCTTCAAATTGAAATCCAATACTTCATGCGGCTCCGATCATGTTCCGACTTTTTTAATTAAAGACCGTGTGTATCCCTTGTCGACTGCTTTCTTCTACATAATAAATCTATCCTTAAGAACATTTATGTACCCTGATGTTTGGAGAAATACACTTTTCACATCCATTCATAAATCAAATGATAGCATCAATATCAAAAATAATAGACCAATTGCTGTCTTATCTAACTTCGGTGAAATTTTCGAAAAACTTTTGTACTCAGCTATCTACGTCAATATAAAAAATCAGATTTCTGTTTTACAACACGGATTCAAGGAGGAAAGATATACCTCTACCAACTTCTTATTCTTTACCCATACAGTTTCATTAGTGTTAGATTTCACAAAAGCGTTCTACAGAATAGATCACTCCATTCTTATCCAGGCACCCCATTCTTTTTCCATATCCCCATCACTCATTGATCTTTTCTTATCATATCTCTCTAATCGCCTACTATTTGTCAATTTGTATGGTCGCAGATCTTCATCCTTCATTTCCACTTCTGGCATTCCCCAAGGATCCAATTTAGACCCTTTGCTCTCCATTCTATTCATCGATGGTATTACGGAGCTCTTGTTCACCGATGATTTTAGAATATCTTACAACATCTCCAATCTAACAGATGCTCAATTCCTTCAAAAAGATCAGAATAATTTATCTGTTTGGTGTACTAAGAACAACCTGAGCCTTAACTTGAGCAAATGCCATGCTATGTCTTATACGCGGAGTTTATCACCGTTGTATAACTATTGACGATCTCGGCGTCACTTTTGACTAAGAACTTACATTTCTGAATCATATCAATCGGATTCACAATGCCTGTATTCGTATGCTGGGATTCATTATGCGCAATACCCGTTCCTTTCACAATACAGCTCCAATCTTATCACTCTACTATGCCTTCATTCGTTCTGAAATTGAATATTGCTCCATCATCTGGAATCCTATTTATAAAGTTCATCAGAATCGAATTGAAACCATCCATAAAAAATTTCCTCAATATCTGTACTTTGAGACTTTCAACTACTATCCAGATAGCTCCATTCCTTGAATATGCCCAATTTTCATAGCCTGATGGAACGTCGCAAATTTCAACTTGCACATCATCTTAGTGAATTGATTCATGGAGAAATTGATGACCCTATTTGTTTATATCTTCTTTCTTTCCACACTACTTATATCACTACACGGTCTTCCCATGCTTCATATCTCCCTACTCCTCGAATTGATATTCTCTCCTCTTCATCTTTATACCGTAAGTGTCATACTTATCAGCATACATTTTCCGGTCCTCTTATTGGGTCTTGTATTTGTTGGGTAGTGTATGTTTGAATAAATGAATAAATAAATGAACTATACATACTTTCAGAATTATATTATAATAAATAGACTTTTTGGTTTCAATTCTGTATATTTATTTTTATCTTTGACGTTTCGACACTCTAACCGAAAGTCTTCATTAGAAAAAATGATACAAAAATTAACAAGGCAAGAAAGTATACTTTCACAGTCTTTGTGTGAAATTTTTATTTATGTGATTTCTTCTTTATCTTGTCAGCCGTGCAATCGGCATTTGTGCCCGATAGATGGTGTTGTCTGCAGTTTTGGCTACAGCGCATCTTTTATCGTAATGAGCTTATACACTCTGGGATCCAAGTCTTGATTATCCTGGGCTTGGCTATACTGTACTGAGGAGTCCTAATGAGGACGAAACATATGTCCACAGTTACATCCCCGATCTAAGATGATGGTGGCTTCAGCCTCGACTCTTGGATTTGAATTTTCTATGGAAAACAATTCTTTTTTAGAATTATTCATTTTTTGAATGTTCCATAGCACAGCACTTCACATATTTCACAGTTTTTGTGTGAAATTTTCATTTATGTGATTTCTTCTTTATCTTGTCAGCCGTGCAATCGGCATTTGTGTCCGATAGATGGTGTTGTCTGCAGTTTTTGCTACAGCGCATCTTTTATCGTAATGAGTTTATACACTCTGGGATCCAAGTCTTGATTATCCTGGGCTTGGCTCAGGCCCTGGAAACTCATATGAGGGTTGCTGGACCTACGTTTCTAGTATTTGGTTCTAACAAGAGATGTCGACACTGCTAAAATTTTTGTTGTTTTGTACGTCACGTGACCCTTGACGTCATGTGGCCTTGTTCGTCGTGTCCACTTGACATGTCTGCACAGCATGTCTGCCATTTCGTTCGAATCGTTTATTGTGTCAATATCGTGTTATATATTGAGTTGCTCAGTTTTGTTTCGTTGAAGTACATATTTTCTTACTTTTTCATTTGCAATTGGGTATTATTGTTGCCTCTTGGTGTATAAAATCTGGATTTTTCAATACAAGCAATAATGCCAGTTACAAAAAATATGTGTTGCATCGTGGGATGCCAGGCCACTGGTAAGTACTTTGAATAATAAAGAAATAGGAGTTTCTTATTGTTATGTAGATTTATGAACAAATCTGTGAGTAGCGTAGTTCTAGAATTATTAATCTGGTGGCAGAAAAAACTAAAATTTTGCTTGAAATATGTACAGATTGGTTCAGAATTGCACCATGATACTGATTTTGAATATTATGTTTCACTGTTATTGTTTTCTGGAAAGGTGTGTCCCATCATCACTTTCCTAATCCTGATAAAGATTTGGAACGTTTCAATAAATGGCTGGATATTTTGGATATGAAGGAATTACGTTCAATGGATGAGCTCAAGGTGTACAATAATAAACGTGTACGCTGTGCCCATTTTGATGCTAAATACAAGAGCATTGGAAATCCAAGACTACACTGAAATGCACTGCCCTCTCTCAATCCATCAGGTATTTTTATACAATTATTTTTGACTTGGCTATAGTCCGAGGTGCAGTATATATTCAAGAATAAAGAATGAGCTACAACAAATATTTTTATGTATTCCAGAAACTCCACGTTCACCCGTGACTAGTCCAGTTCATTTAATTTCATGTTCGCAGCAGATGGAAGGAGCAGGTATTCTGGTATACGAATATAATATATAGAAGCAGAGCACCCAAGCGCCAGCCCTTACGAAGGCGTCTTATCGGAAGAAAAGCTGTCGTTGAATCCAAAGAATTGATTTCAATTTAGTATAATCAATTTATAATATTCATTCTGATTTGTTCTTATTGCTTCAATGTACGTCTCTGTAAGAAAAGGATGAATTATCATATTTATATGTCTGAAATAATTGTGACAATAAACGATAAAGAATGTTTCGAAAATGAATTGGAATGCTGTTGCTGGAAGTAGGGAATTGATTTTAAATTGCCATAATTGATTTGTAATATTTATTCTGATTTGATCTTATTGTTTCAATGTTTGTCTCTGTAAGAAGAAGCCGAATCGTCATATCTTCATGTCTGAATTATTGTTGGCAGTTACGGTAAAGATTGTTTCGAAAATGAATTGTAAATGTTATTGGATTCAAAGAATCAGTTTTCAATTGAAATTATTCATGTATAATATTTATTCTGATTTGTTCTTAATGTTTCAATGTACGACTCTGTAAGACAAGGATAAATTATTAGTATTTATTTTCGAAATGATTTTTAAAGGATAGCAATGGGAGATGCTCCGAACATGCCTTCTAAATCTTGTGTGATCATCATAAAAATGTGAAATACACTTGGAAAAAAAAAACAATCAAAATCATTTATACTGTGTATCTAATAAATATTGATTATTAACTGTTTCTGTTATATGTTATATGGAAAAATGTATCCATATTTCACATTATCTTCAAAAAAATTCCACAAGTAATAGTATATTGTGCAACAAGTGCGCTAAGTTGTCGATTGCCCACGAGACGTGCGCAAAATAATACTTATCCTGGATGAGTAATAAAATAAATAATTATTTTAAAATTCAAATAAATTACCGCCTATCAATTCAAACCGGCGTTAGTTGTGGGTCCTATCACGAGTTGGCGTGAAAAGACTATTCCAGCTCATAACATTGCAGCTTCTCGTCTATAGTATATAGGTAGTCTGTGGCTTGGCTATACTGTACTGAGGAGTCCTAATAAGGACGAAACATAGGTCTACAGTTGCATCCCCGATCTAAGATGATGGTGGCTTCAGCCCCGACTCTTAGATTTAAATTTTCTATGGAAAACAATTCTCTTTTAGAATTATTCATTTTTTGAATGTTCCATAGCACAGCACTTTACATATTTCACAGTTTTTGTGTGAAATTTTTATTTATGTGATTTCTTCTTCACTTTGAGAATCTTTGATAATAAATTTCCTAGGAAGCATTCAATTAGATAATAGGAATACCTTCAACTAGTATAACGGTTTCTGCACCCTAGAAATACCATATACCAACCAAAAATTTTATTAGCATTACTTGTGTTGTGTCTGTTCATGTGTGAATGTCAGTCTTAAAAGTATTTTCGTAATTTTTTATGCATAATACAAAATTTGGCGGCCTAGAATGAAAGAGATTGATAATAAAGAGCACAAAAAAGTAGATGCAAGTAATCAAAAATAATTATTCTCAGCGTACATTTATCGACCGAGGCAAAGCAATCAATAAATTAGAAACTACTGACAATCAAGATTTTTCTCTTAAGAAGCCTGCGGCATCAACAAAAGCTCCTTATGCTATTGTATATAAAATTATAAGCCCAAGGAAGGCAAGATATGACTCTGGTCTATTGAATAATTTCGAACAGGACGTTAGGTACAAGACGAAAAGTGTATACTCTGTACCAGGGATAAACAATGCTGTCGATTCCAATGTCACATCAAAGATTGATGGATGATATATTCGGATATAAATAGCTTCATGAATTCTCCAACCAGAATTCTAGAATTATTGGGCTTCCGAACTATGAGAATTGACCAGAGTCAAGTTTTAATGGAAACAAGAAGAACTCTTGAGTGGAGATGTTAATACTCAAATATTACTACAAAAATACAAGATGAAAATCTGCATCGTATATACATGAACATATCCACTCCAATCTTATTTGATATTGAGGAATGAGACGAATTAATTTGATCATTCAGGGATGCACTCCAAGCCAAAATAATTTATTGTTGATAGCAACACCAAATACCTCCAATTCCATTTCCAGATAAATAGTAATAACCAACCAATTGAGCTTGATTCTAGAAGGAACGGCAAATAAAATACAGATTGTCAGATTTCTAGGGATGCTAGTCACTGAAAACATGAATTGGCAACCACATTGTGATGAAGTCATTGGTGAACTTCATGCAATTTGTTATCAAATACGTTATTTGAAGGAGTATCCAAATTTCAAGCCACATTCATCTCATCATGTTTGCTTGGAGTCCTGATACGATACGGTGTTGCGTTCTGAAGCTCTCTAAGTGCTCGTCACAATGCCTCTATCTGTCAAAAGAAGATTATGAGCTGTATTGTGGGTGCCTACTATTCATTCGGTAGATTGGGGCTGAGCGCACACAAAATCATATGGAAATAATTGAAAAGACAAATAGCGATTTGACGCAAGAGAAAAATAAATATCTCAAAATATGGAATAGAAGTTGAAATCTTCTGGATTCTCCAAAGCTTTTTTTCTAGCCTGCCAAACAAAGCTGAATTGCAGATAAGTAATTTCCATGGGAAATATAGGAAAACTCGCACGATTGGGCATTCTATTTGAGGTTGTTATTTGATTTTACTATGCAAGCTGTGGTTACTATGGTTATGCTGACTCACCACCCATGGGCAAAGGCTGTAAGTGAAAAATTGTGGATCTCCACAAAAATCATTCATTTAAATATCTCCATTTATAATTGAATATTCACAATTAAATGTCGCACTCGACAGATTACAGCGAATTAACAATAACCAGTAGTAACTCGATTTGAAAAAGAAAATTTGGTTCCAGTTTTTAGGTAAATTGTAAGCTTCACGGTCGATAGGTACAATATCGATTTCGCATAATATTTGGGAACTTCGCCAAGACTCGGCCTCAAAACTATTCTTCTCAATCGGTAAACTGTCCTTACTGACCTTGATACCTAAGTAGCTATTTCATTTCACACTATGCTGTTAGTAATCTGCTACAGTTTTATGAACATGTATTAATAATTTCTCTCGTAATAAGAGGTGAGAAATATCTCTTATAAAACCGCTAATGAGTGAGTTTCTATTGTAGAGCTTCCTGCCATAAAAGTTGACCAAGTAAAATTATCTCAGATGAAATAGCGTTTTAAATTGACACATGGGTCTACCAAAATTCAAGAAGCATTATTTTGCGAAAATAGATCCTATAGGTAATAAGTTCCAATATTATAAAGAGCCATTAAAGTGCACTGACCTCGATTTTTGAAATTCCGCTGGACGCTGGTGGTAAGTCGTACTTCATTTTGATCAACCGTAACACAAAATAGAATATAGTAAAAGCGGCATCTCGGCAGAAAAATCTCTCTATAAGAGGGGGTTCAGGTACCCCTACTCTAACAACACCATTCATTCTCATTTGGTGATTCGGAAATTGGGAATCTTCTCAAGATTTTTCCGAATTTATTGGAAATAGCTCAAAACTGTAAGGCATGTGATTATAGAGAAATGTTCTTGGCGTGTTTTGATCCGAAAGACGAATTTGTGGGGTATTTCTACTAAAAACTATTAGAAAACTGTGTTACAGTCCCATCATATTCACTGATAATAAGCCAAAGTGAAATAATTCATGAACAAATGCTGTTCACATATATTGGTGTGAAAAAATAAGAGAACTCTACTAACTGGAAGTTATTACATAATCAAAGTAGCATTCCTTTGATCCAGTATCATTGATGATCGATTGATAATACTTACTGAAGCTGGATATATTGTCCAAAGCTATGCAGATGACCTGGCAATACTAGTCAGAGGGTCAGAGGTAAGGATGACTCAGTTATATCGAAGTTTACACAAGAGGTACTTAATCTGGTATATCGTTGGACACAAGAACATGGCTTCAATGTAGTTTTCACTGAAACGCTTTCTTGCCAAGAGAGAGCTTGACATTCAAAACACCCTCTTTGAATAAAACTATGATCAAGTTTCTACTTGAAGCTGAATATCTAGAAGTTGAACTAGATCAAAAGCTTATGTGAAGCTCACACTTGGATAGAATATATAAGAAGTATCTTGTGGTCCTTTTAAATAAGAAATGGAGACTGAATCCGGAATTATCATACACGGTGTATATAACAGTCGTCAGATCCTGATCACCTATGCTTCTTTAGAATGTTGAAGTTAATAAATGGGGCAGTGGAAGCGTATTCTACTGTTGCGGGGAAAGCACTAACGGATCTTTTCTATATCTCCATATGAAAAAAGATGCGTTGAATAGTGCTCTCATGTTCAAAATCTGTCAAATCCAGAGCTCTCGTTGACCACCTAGAGATCTAAAAGGAGATTCAATCAGATAATTGAGCTTTGTCAACATGTGACTCATAACGACAAGATACAGTACTGATGGTTCAAAATTAGATTAGTTGCGACACTAAAGTGAGAGTATTCGGGCTTAGATGTTGAATACATGAAATTTTGAGGATTAGTAGCACAATCTTAGAGGCAAAAGTATTATATCATCAATTTCTGCTCCAGAATAAACCTGAGAGAGCAACCATAAATATTATAGCCAGGCAGCTCTGAGAGCAATAGGTGCTCTCACTTGTCAATCGGAGCTGATTCGGAGTTGCAAACACACTCTGCAGCAACTGACAAGACAAAATTAGGTAGCTCTGCGGTAGGTGTCAGAGCATAATGGAGACGAAAGTAACAATCTTGCAGATGAGCTTGCCAGGAAGCGAGCCAAGCTACCGTTCATCGGTCCAGAACCTTCATGTGGTCTCCTGAAAAGCCGCATAAGGTGAGAAATAGAAGTTTGGGAGGCAGAAATCACGGCCTCAAATTGGAAAATTACTAAAGGTAATAAACAGGCTTCTGCAAATCTCAGCTACAGACTTAAGAAAGTTCTATCTCTAAGCAAAGGGAGCCCAAAGATCTTGACACGCCTTACGACTGGTCATTGTTCTCTCAAATTCCATTCTAATTGAATTGGAGAAGCTGAGCACAACTGTAATCTTTGTCAAGAAGACAAAGAAAAATCAGAACACATTCTATGTTTATGGCCAACTGTAATTTATAATATACTACAAAACTTTTGTATGGCATATGTACGGGCCAATCGGATGGAAAATTCTGATCTTGATTTTAGCCTCTATAAGACCGTCTGGGGTACAGTTGTACTCCAGAGTGATATATTTTATTCAAACTTGAGGGAGTTTTTTTAATCCCTGTTTGCGTTATTCTATCATCAAATTTCAATTCTAGCTACAATTTCCAAGACAGTGTGAATTTTTCTTTCATTTGGTTTCGGATTTATGCCATAATTTTTGACATGGGGTCTGTCTGTACCCCATTTGGTCTTTTACGTGAGCACGAATTTTGTGGGACAAAAGAGACCAAGTGGGGTTAATGTGTATTCTTGCCTTGGTGTCTGATCTTGATACTATGTATTCGCGTATCTCGGTTACTATTGGTAGAAAATTACTTGTTTGTTATTACTCGCAGCAAGTTCACGAGTTTTATAGTGAACAGTTCTTATTCTATGTGAGATAAGAGTGTGAATATACCCTAAAAAATACTGACTGATGAAGAATTCCTATCAATATTAGGATATAAAGAAAAAATTGTTTGTATTCAGAGAAGATAAAGCTATGGCTATGGGAAGCACAGCGTAAACCGTGGACAAAGCGACACTTTCCAGTTAAACATGGTGCTTGTAGTGCCAGAACTACTCACATGAGAAACGGGAAATCCTGGTCCTGCTAGGGTTCAAATTTGCGGATGTCATCTTTGTGACAGGAAAAAAGATGGAAAAGTTGATATATGTGCTTCAAATGCAATAATAGCATGTGCAAATCGCATTCAAGACCACTGTCCATTTGTACTGAATTTCAGTAACTGGATTTCATAATATTGGAACAATATGAGACTCAATTCATAGAATAAAAGAACAATTAGAGATTACATAGAAGCTCCAGTTCTTCATGCAAGCAAATTTTTGAATTAATTTAATTATCAATTCAAAAGATATGTTTGAAAAAACAATGGAGTTCACGTGTACCCCACTTGGTCTTCAACGTAAGTTTTCATAGTCGGTCTCATAAAGGTTAGTAAGAATTGGGAAAAGCCTGCTTATATTCCCAGATTAACCAAAAAGGGCTATGTTATACAAGATCTTTGTGGGTCAGCGTGACAAATATGCTCCTGGTGTTTTCTGTTTTATAGAAACAATAATAATAGCATTTCTTTAAATCTACATATATTGAGATATACTCTCAACTATTGAGGCAGCAGCTAAGACTTTTGATTCCAAATTCTGTATATTCATTTGAAGCTTTGACGTTTCGATCGTTCTAAAGAAGATCCTGGGTCAAGGGATCGAAACGTCAAAGTTTCGAATAAAACATATATAATTTGAAATCAAAAACCGTTTTTATTGAATCTTCAAATTCACACCGACAAAAGTTATAATACAAAGTAGTTATTAAGTGATTGACTATACAAATAATAGCCAGTCTCATGAAAGACTAGATGAATTATTTCTTGGGGTTAATTAATTCTTTCAAAAATCATATATCGACTATCATCTCATAGAGTAAATCTCATTTACTCGGAGAATGGAATATTTTTTTCTAGTGAAACCGAGCATAAACATGTTCACGTGGAATATTTTCTTGAGAGATCAATAGACATTTACAAAATCAAAGTTTTGGAGATATCAATGCGTAAATCACACTAACGCTTGACTATTTTGTTTTTCTCGTTTGAATCAGGCTTAGAACTTCGCAAAACAGGAGTTTCAAATTTCTAATATGTACCCTAAAATTTGCTCTTGTCGTTTCAGTAGTGTTTCATGAGGTTATGAAGACAAGAGTCTTCTATATCTGCCACCGAATAGTGTTTCCAGGAGAGATTATTATCCTATTAATCAAATTATAGCAATTCGAATTAATTTTATTCAAACTTAAGTCATTCAAATATATATTCAACGTTATTACAATATAGCATCCAAAGGCTAATGAATCAATTCTCATCAGAAAATACACTCAAAACACTAATTCTACATTAACATACAATTACTATTGAGTAGAGCTATTTTAGTTCTAGTAATTATCGGTGCGAAACCAAAACAAAAACTGGCTTTTTCTGTTCTAGGGAGTATGCATACTGCATATTTTGCGCCAGAGTAGTAATTATCCCGCTCCCAGAACGAAAATTCCACTTGCTCATAGTCCTCCAGTGTATAAAGACTGCTAGCTTAGAATTAATAGTTACCGAAGCCGATACCAAGACGAACTTCTTTCGTGTAAATATTTCATAGCCCTAAAACAGCTTTTGTAAACTAGGTTCTGAATTATTCAGCACTGGTAAACTGAAACATACCAATTGAATAGTTCATTTAGTATTCTGTCACATTGTTGACATCCTGCCATGATGTTGAGAACATTCAAGTCGACTCAGAAAAAAGGAGTATTAGGTACTTTCAGTGTACAGAATGGCTCATCTAGAGGAGATTTCAAGCCAATAAAACATTTTCTTGACCTATATTCCGCGTAAAAAATCCTTATGATCATAAGGTAGTGATTTGTTGTTTCAATCAACAACATTGTTGTGGCAGAATAAGAGAGTAGACCTGATAAAATATTGACTGAACTCTTCAGAAAAAAAACTGGGATCTCTCGAATCAACACTCGCATTCTTTCTTTCACCACTATTTCTACATCGATTGCAGAACTAATATAATAGAAGTATTCTGAAATCTTGATGGTTTCAACTATACTTACTGACTCATACACACGAAACACAATTTTTCGCACATTTTACAGATAATTAAGCTCCAACTTATCCAGCCTTCCGTAATAATTCATTCATATACATCAATCATGGAGACGTACCGCAACCTTGCATCACTCCAATATCAATACTCATACTTGAGCACATTCCGTAATTATTATCCAAGAACACAATCATACGCTTTTCTTAGATAAGGCAAGCTTCCTTTCTGTCATCCTCTAGTAACTTCTCGATAATCAAACAAAGAAAATATGATTAATCAATACATCCTCTCTAAGACAGGAGTCCTCATTGCTAATCACTTATTTTAGAAATCGATAAGACTCGTACTTTCGAATTAGTTTTCTAATTTTCTTTTTGTCCATATTGTGTGACTATAATATTGTTTGATATAATTTTGAAAATAGGAGTATATAACAACTTCATTGTGAAAATGAACAACATGATAACAGTAAACAAATAGTTAGTGAAATATTGAGTGACTGCAATTGAGTCTTAAGACAAAAAGTGTTTATTTTCCAGTTAATTCAAACATTTGTGTGATGCCTTATGAGCTCGAACTTCATAAGATGTTTTGCTCACGTTTTTTTGTCGTATGTCAATCATTTCATCAGGATAGGAGTATGATCGTGTCATAACCTATCAGTTTATACCACAGATAGAAATATTCATCAATAAAAATTATGTTATAATTAATTTTGCTATCAGAAAATCAGATTCGTTTTAGAAGCTCAGAGTCTTTCGAGATTTTTTGTATTGAGCGTTGGGACAACCCGTACATCTAACCAATAACGTCATGAGGTAAGATAGAGCAATCTCTAATAGCCAATTAATTTGAAAATGGAACAAATTTTACAAATCTCAAATCTCTGAGTCAGTTTTTCAATCATTATCTTGAATTAGGTAGCAACTGGAGACACATGCTTTGGTAGTGCTGGGATTCATCAGTTGTGTCTTACCAAGCCATATATAGTATATAATACCTCGAGGACATAACAAGAGATAAACTGATTTCTGGAAATTGATTTCATTCTATGATTCAGTTTTGATCAGACCAAACCAAATAAACAGCAAAGCTGTATAAAATCTATCTCGATCAAATCTATGTATCTGAGTACATTTGGTCTAACTGGCCAAGGGCTTTGGGCTTCAAGCACTCTTTTGGTTCTAGATCATAAAGATCTACGGACTATGACTCTGTCTGTGTTTTCACGCAAAAATAGTGGACTAGAGGCGAATTGCTTGTATTTATATCCTATAATTATTCGAAGTACTAGTTGAACTCAACAGTTTATTGTTCACATCTGCAAAGAGAATACCTATAACCGGTACAAAAATACAGTGAATTTGATTGATCCAGCTCACTGGAATGTTAGCTAGATTATATTGCTATGCAATAAGGCTAAAGAGTTAGATGACATGAGTAAAATCAACATGAATACTTACCACGTGTTCTTCAAGATATGAACACGTGAATCTCAAAGTAGATAGCTGAGATAACGTAGTTTCGAACATATACTTTTCCATACAATAAACCCTGTTGGAGTTCAGGTTCTTTCTTATTCTACTGCAGATGATAATCTTCTATGAAAAAACTCTCAGAAAATAGTAAAGATCATAGCACTTAAAACTAAAGATAAGAGGAGAATAAATATCTTTGATATGATTTTAGATAATCGTGATATGGTACTAGTGTTTTTGCCCAAATCACAGCTAAGCCGAACCTGCGTTATCCTTATCATAAGTATGTAGATATAATTGAGGTTTCCGTTCACAGTTCATTCACAGTTTAATCATGAATGTGAGAGTTACTGTAATACTGGTGATCACTGAGATTGATTGTGTTATAACAAGCTCTTCAATTCCGAATTTTATAATTGTAAATTATCAAATAACAATATGTGATGATAGCAAATATATTGGTACTTGTCCAGGAGCACAATCGTCTGAAGTAACGAAAGACAGTGCTTCAAAACTTTTGAATTGATTGAATTTGAAATATCATTAAAGATATTGCAGGTATCTCAGCATTATTGATGAAACAATGCCCATCAATACTCCCACAGAGATTATCTTCTTATTTCATCCTAGAACAAATAAATTTGGCTATCACCAGTAATACAATAATTTTCACATTCAAAACTAAAGTTTTAATTATCTGATCAGTGTACAGGAGGCCTTATATATTTCTAGGTATTCATGATAAAGGTAACACAGTGCTGACTTAGCTAAGGCTCTGACTGAAAATCAACTTTTCAATCATCATTTCAAATGCAAATAGGAGATCATGAAATTCATTCTGTACTCATATCTATTCGGACTTGATCGCAAAGAGTAGTATCTTATACGCTGGTGGATGGTATGCAGGATGGAATTGACATTTAGATCTATTTATGGATCAGGACAGCTTCCAATACAAAATCAAGATTCGAACACTTGATGGAGTGCTCTGCATAATTAAAGTTCAAAAACACACGATAAAAGGAGAAAAATCAGAAACCTTTTTCTTCACCATGTCTTTTTTGAGGCTAGGTTTTGTTGAACTGATGGTTGGTAGATTAGACGCAATTTTTCATTGCTCAGTTCCTGCAAAATATCTAATCGACTGAGTAGATTGATAAAGAAGTAGAATATTCAATTTACCTGTTGTCACCAATTCAATGTCTGCAATTCTGTCTACTATCATGTCAGCCTGCTTCAAATTAGATTTTGTAATTTCACACGTCAGTACTGCTTCTGGCAAATGATCATAAAATCTCTAAGTTACCCATTTCTTAATTAATAGTTCCTTTCTCGAATAAAATATTAGATCACAGATGCCAACATAGTGGATGATAAAGATTATTCTAAAGAAAATTGCAATATTTGTAATTAAAAATTCAAAAATAACAAGCTTATTTCAATTTGCGAAGAAATATGCAGTAAGTGGATGCATACAAGTTGTGTTAAAGTTACAAATAATCAATATGAATTGATTATTGAGCTTGGATCGTAAGTGATATGGTATTTCAACACGTGCTCCACAAGAATAAATAAATTAATAGGTGAGGCAGATTTAGCTCAAAATGTATTACATCGAATTGATAAGGTTCTTGAAGTATTATCTACCAACAAAGAAGTAAGTGTGGAGCAAGCGGAAAATATTCAAGGTAAGAGTAATTTGCCCGTGGAATCAGCCAACTGCTCGTATGCTGAAGCTGTCAAAATGATGGAAAGCCAAATTAAAGAATAAGACAGTTTGATACTATCAAAAATAAATCGTGACAGTGATGAGAATGTTGTTACAATACTTGAAAAGAATATTAAACCAAATTAATTTAATATTGGGGTGAAGAAAGTCAAGAAACTACATAATGGTAACCTAGAAGCTGAATGTAACAACAAAGAAGAGGTAAATAAATTGAAACTAAGTATAGAAAAGAGAATAGGTGATGATTTAAGAGTGAATGTTCCAATGAAGAGAGATCCTTATGTGAAAATTGTAGGTATAAATGATAATATGGCAAGGGATATTGAGATGTATCTATGAACAAAATGGTTGCTTGAAAAAGAATGATAATAATATCGAAAGCAAATCAACATACAAAGCAAATACAAGTTTGTCAATTGCTGCCAAGGTTGACTCTGAAACGTTGAAGCTAATAATGCAACAGAGACGATTATTTATTTGATGGAATATTTTTTTGATTCTAAATAGATGCGGGTCTACTACTTGGACAGTTAAATGTTTGTCTTGGTTTCATACTAAATTTTTGTTGAGATTTGCTATGAGAATCAAGTTGAAAGTCATTAGTCAACATGTTCAGGGCCGTATTCATATCAGCAGGATTTTTCGTGCGCATCAAAGTACCAAGTGGTTCTTTCAAACCGCGCAGCAAGTCACGAACTGCATAATTCTAGAGAAACCGAATCAAATATGGTGCAGCTTCTGTATTTACTTGTGTACTAAATTATGAAATTTGAAGATTTAATGTTTCTTGTACTTTATTGAACAATTCGAACGCCGATTCGTTCGTTTGTCTCAATTCGGACATCTCTAAATTTAGAGTATAACCATCTCTTTTATCTGAGTATGTGTTTATAAGAGCTGTTTTGATACTTGACCAATCATGCACTGTACAGCTGGCAATATTTTTTGCAGCTTCACCCTTAATTTTCGATAATATACTGGACATAAGATATTCGTTTCGCAAATCACCAGGATCTGAATTGTTATAAAATTTATTTACTAGCTTTTTGCAAATGGCTATGAATCGCGATGAAAGTTTATTGTCACCAAAAAATTCAGGTACCATGTCCAAATATTCTTTTCTGAGAGTGGGGATGGCATGTTGTATTTTTAGAGGGGTCATGTTTGTTAGTGTTAGACTATTCATTTGGTCAGCTAAATAATCAAGGATAAAAGAATTTTCTGAATTGTTAGTTAATGAGTTACAGGAATTATCTGATTCCGTATCTGACTGTTCTGTATCTGATTTCAAAGGACTTCTATCTCTAAATGACATGAAGTACTTACAGCATTAAAAATCAAGCCAATTTGTCCATGAAATCTCTGCGATTTCTTCGTGAAACGGTTGTGAACGTTGACGGTGACACTCTGTATGCAGCAGGGTGTTGATCTTCTTCTGGGCTTCGATATTCGCTCGAATCGCCTTGGAGAAGTCTTCTGTCTTGTTCGTTTCGTGGAGACGTGTTCGAAGGGGATACTCAGTAAATCGTTGAAACAAATACGAAAATGAATTTTAGATTCGCCTGAGTATCCTACCGACTGCGCCAATCACATTAACTCAATGAAGTTAGGTTAAAAAAAATGATTTATTTATTTTTCGAAAACACGTACAAGTTGCTGTATTCAGATAATATGTTTATTTAACAGTAATCAGATTATAACTGACTTAGAATTATACAATATGATATAAAGTGAACTTATTGATGTCATTGGAAGGGGTTACACGTGTATGTTAAACATGATACAGAAAATTACTCAAAGGTGGAAATCTACTGAGGTTCTGCTACATCAGCGATAATCTTGGGAACATGATGTTATAACTTATATATATATATATATTCATATATATATATATATATATATATATATATATATATATATATATATATATATATATATATATATATATATATATATATATATATATAATATATATATATGTATATATATATATATATATATATATATATATATATATATATATATATATATATATATATATATATATATATATATATATATATATATATATATATATTTATATATATATATATACATGCAAAATGCTCAGAGTGTGACAGCACACTACACTGAGATGAATTATTTTTTGATTGACAAAAAAAAAATGATAATGTGTTTTGCAGAAACACATTAAATTGAAAATATAGATAGATGATAGATTTGGTATAGGTAATTATTGTAATAATAAATTTAAGCTATGCTTACCTTTATTAGGTAATCATTCACTCATACAAGTAGATTTGAGTGTGAGAGTTCAATCAAATAAGCAAAAAGTTACTAAACGACGAGATTTGACTAACATTGATGTATCTCAGAGTAAATTGGAAGAGCTGAGTAGTGGATTGAATTTCTATAAGAAACACCTGGATACAAAATTCAATATTCTCCAGTCAGAAGTTATCGAAGCTGTGCGAATGAAATTAAGTTCAATAAGAGCTCCAGGCCCGAACCCTGGATAATTGATGAAATACTTAAGTTGATGAAAGCTAGAGATTTGGCATTCAAAAAATTTGCTTCTACTAAGATAAATGAAGATTGGAATCATTACAAATATTGTAGAAATTCTGTCAGAAAAATATGAAATGTGAAACGAAATTATCATGAGGCAAGAATATATTCTACTATACATGAACCACAAGAAATGTTGAACACGTTGGAGTATTTAGTATCTCCTAAAGGAAACGAACAATATAGCAAGCTTGTAATCAATAATGGAGTAATAACAGATGCTTCTGCCATAGCAGCGACCTTCAATTTATTTTACGTGAATAGTATCATTGAAATTTGAAATTCAATACCTCATGATTTATTCCATAGCACAATTAAGCATAATACAAACAAATTTGAAGAATTCAAATCAGTTGATATAGATCAGTTGAGGAATATCATATCTTTGCTTCCAGATAAATCTAGTCCTGATGACGTAACAATAAAAATGTTTGAAATAGGATTCGATCAAACTGAGTATCTTTCAATAAATATTATTAAAAGTTCTTTAGAATCAGGTGTTGTTTCGGATATGTTGAAAATCTCTACAATAACACCAATAAAAAAAATGAATGAAGTACGATCACCTCAATAATTTAGACCAGTGAATAATTCATCAGCTCTTGCCAAAATATTGGAGAAGACTGTTTGTAATCAATTAACAGGATATCTAGCTAGTAGTAATTCATAATCTATGTACTAGTCTGGTTTTAGAAATGAGCACAATTGTAAAACTGCTATGCAGTATGTTTTGAATGACTGGCAAGTTGGCTACGATAGTGATTGTATTACAGCTATAGTATTTCTGGATTTATAGCGAGCATTTGAAACTTTGGATAGAAATATATTATCACAGAAGTTAGAGAATCTAGTGTTATCAGGAACGGTTCTTGAATGATCCAAGAGCTATCTTACGAATAGAAAACAGATAGTTAAATGCAATGGAATAGTATCTAAGAAGCTATTGAATCAGAGTTCAGAAATATTATGAATAATATAATATGAATGTTCCATGAACTACAAATCTAGAAGTCGGATATATGTCCATCATCTTGAATAAGGCGGCAGCTGTATACACGTGTTTCGTCCTTATTAGGACTCATCAGTACAGTATAGCCAAAGCACAAGGTAGTCAGGGATTAGAGCTCCAAGTGTTTAAACTCACAAAGAGAAATGGTCTGCAGAGGTAGAAACAATATGCAACTGTATCTATCATGCATAGGTAGAAACTACGTACAACATCATCCAGTGCATGAAGCCATATCTGACTTATTGATAAATTCACGAAGAAATATCACAAATGTGTTATTTTGTTAAGCGAGGAACATTCTTACAGAATAAGGGTTCAGAAATATTATAAATAATATATAAATATGAGATCTGACCTAATTTACAAGATTCCATGTAATGATTGCCCAGCACAATATACAGGTCAAACGAATCAGTATTTGAAAACACGTCTGGATGAACACAAGCGCAACTGTAAAAATGCTTATAGTGTGGGTGCTAAGTGTGCGGTGGTCAGTCACTACATTAACACTGGACATTCTTTCAATTTTGCTGAAACTCGCATCTTACATAACCAGGCTATTCTGCACAAAAGGCTAGCTCTTGAAATGTTATTTATAAAACAAGATAGTAATAATGTCAATGAAAAAACGGATACCATAGCCTTAAGCACTAATCTTAATGATATATTAAAATGATTTTTGTTGTTTTGAAATTGTTAATATATATAATTTTTATTTTTATTTTTTTATTTTCATTTGATTGTTTATTTCGTTCGATCTCTCGTGACTTGCATCCCTGGACATCTTGATGTGATTCCTTTTCATTGGTTGACTTCAACAATTGACTGTTGTGACTTGTGCGTTTTTTGCCTTTTCGCATTACACGGGCACGCACTCCACGTAACCTGTACTTAGCCTCTGGCTTCTATAATGGTCAGTTGTTCCCACGCCTAGTTTCCATATTTGAAAATTTTTTTATATATACATCTATTCATTTTTTTATTTAAGTCTGAAAACATGTTTGTTTTTTCTTATTTTCATTACATCGACTTATAAAAGAGAACAAAATATTTATGTAACACCACAGATGACAAAATACACAAACACTAATTCTATTGTAAGTATACTGTCCATAACACTTTTTTTTGTCTCTCATTCTCACACTATTGTATGAATGTAGCATTCTTGAAGATGGTCTTGGTGGGACTGAAACTGTAGAGTAGGATAGGAATAATAAACTTGTGACCGAATTCTCAAACATCGTTTTCTTCAAATAATATAATATGAATGTTCCATGAACTAGAAATCTGAAAGTCGGATGTATGACCATCATCTTAGATAAGGTAGCAGCTGTATACACGTGTTTCTTCCTTATTAGGATTTAACGGTACAGTATAGCCAGAGCCCAAGGTAGTCGGGCCTTGGAACTTTAAGTGTTCAATCTCACAAAGAGGGAAGGTCTGCAGAGGTAGAAACTATATTCAACAATATCTTTCCTGCATAAGTAGAAACTAAGTACAGCACCATCTATCGCAAGGAACCATATCTGATTGACAAATAAATCTAGATAGAAATATCATGATTGCGATATTTTGCTATGCGGGGAGCATTCTAATAAAATTAGTGTCCGGAAATATTATGAATATAATAATATGAATGTTCCATGAACTACAAATCTAAGACCCGGGTATATGTCTATCATCTTAGATAGCGGAGCAACTGTATACACATGTTTTGTACTTATTAGGACTCAAAAGTACGGTTTAGCCAAAGCCCAAGGTAGTCAAGGCTTGGAACTCCAAGTGTTTAATCTCACAAACAGGAATGGTCTGCAGAGGTAGAAACTATATGCAACACCACCATCTAGTGCATAAATCCACATCTGACTTATGAATAAATTCACAAAGCAATATCACAAATGTGATATTCTGTTATGCGGGAAACATTCTTGTAAAGTTAAAGATTAGAAATATTTTAAATAATATAATATGAATGTTCCATGAACAACAAATTCAACAATTGCTCTTGTATCCAAAATGACAAACAAATATCCGACTCTCATATTTGTAGTTCATGGGACAACCATATTATATCATTTTGTAATATTTCTGAACTCTAATTCTATTAGAATGTACTCTGCATAACAAAATATCACATTTGTGATATTTCTTTGTGGATTTATTCTTAAGTCAGATATGGCTTTATGCTCTAGATGGTGTTGTACGTAGTTTCTACCCATGCAGGATGGATGGCGTTGCATATAGTTTCTACCTCTGCAGACCATTTCGCTTTGTGAGATTAAACACTTGCAGTAACTTGCTGGACTACCTTGGACTTTGGCTATACTGTACTGATGAGTCCTAATGAGGACGAAACTCGTGTATACAACAGCTTTCCCGTCTAAGATAATATATTTATCCGACTCTTAGATTTGTAGTTTATGTTACATTCATATTATATTATTCATAATATTTTTGAATTCCAATTCTGTTGGAATGTTCAACTTATAACAGAATATCACACTTGTGATATTCTTCTGAGGAGCTTCTTAATATTGATGGTGTACCCCAAGAAAGTATATTGGACTTCATGTATTCATATTGTATGTCAATGACATTATTCAGTCTGTGCAAAATACATTTCTTTGCAGATTATACTGTAATTTATTGTAGTGGCCAAGATGTAAATTCTGTACATACTTATATTGATACGGATCCTCAGCAAATGTTGCTCTGGATGCAATGCAATAGATTGAAGGTGAATACTAGTGAAACAAGAACAATGCTCATTGAAAAAAGTAGTTCAAAGAGTATTTGGGTTGAGAACTGTTTTCAAATAGAATTAGAAAATATTGTAATTGAAATTGTTACAGGAATTGAATATTTAGGAGTTATTATCGACTATAAATTGGGGTTTGAAAGGTTTGTAGATCATCTCTGTAAGAAAATATCTAAGAAACTATTGTTCTTACAACGAATAAGCAAGTATTCAAGTGGCAATAGTTGTCATGTTTTGTACAATACAATTATATGGCCGCATTTCAATATATGTGCACTATGGTCTATTCAAGTAATGCCACTGATAAGCAAATATCACAACTACTTTAAAATAGGGCTATGAGAATTCTACTAGGCTGCAATTGGTATACTAAAATAAATTTGATGATACAAAAATTGAACTGGTTGCTTGTTGAAGAATTTTTGAAATAAAAGCCATGATTTACATTTATAAGATGAATTTGGGGTTAATGCCCGAGAATAACAATAGCATACTAGTGAAATTCATCGGTATTCATAGCCATAATACTCGAAATGCTGATAATTACATTTTGAAGCATAAAAAACGTGAGATAGTTTAGAACTCAATTTTTTTCAAAGCAATTGTTGATCATAATGCCTTACGCCGTGAATTAGAAGAATCTAGCATGAAGAAAATTGATCAACACATGAAACTATCACTCTCACTGTGATATTGTTAAGATTGAAGTATTATTTATGTACCTTTATCGGAACTTTTATTTATATTTCCATCAAAACTATTGTTTTTTTTGACATTCTACTGTTTCTTTTGTATAGCTTGTGCAGCTGAATTAACACTATTAATATTACTATCATTGGAACAAGTTAAATCTCATGTTAAATTAGACGTTGATTCTACTCAAGTTTCTGAATATTTAACTTTGGAGCTTGTGACAAATTATATCCCTAAACTCCGTCACAGTTGCACATCCCAGAACCTCCTGCTACCGTTGAATATTTCAAAGTCAATCAAAATAAGTTCACATCTTGCACATCCTATGAATTTTAAAATCCGTAATTCTATTTGAATATACGCCATCGTTCACCTTGGTATCAGCAGCCACCTGTTGCAGTAAATATATTTCAATATTCTACAACATGTGGTGTAATGAGGTTAGGTTCTGAAGATATTCGAAATTAGAATCAATCTATATTTGTTTGATCCGTATTCATGTCTTGTGCTTACCGTTGAAGGATCCTAAATGTAATCAACCGTTGTTCTGCCAATATGCTGTATATTGTATATATTGTTTGATGTTCTTCGTGACCTTTGACCATACATAAATAAACATCTGACATTTGACAGTTGACCGACGAAGAACTGTATCGTAATTACTTTACCGACAGACACAAAAAATTTAGGATAATTTGAGTTTCAAGGAGATATTTACAAGGATGTATTCAGTAGGAAAAGAATATGACATTTATTGTTGTAAAGAAATTTGTATTCTTGGGACTACTTCTTTGTTTTATCTGTATGTCAGTAGTAAGTGTGACCGCTTCCCAGACAGACTTAATTCAATTAGATGCGAGGGTAATTAGATTTGAAAGGGTTGATTGATGAGGCGGCATTTGTGCAAAGGGGATGTGATTGATGGTAGGCAGGTGTTCAACCGAAAAAAAGGGGTGTTTTGATTATAGGTATACTTTGATGATTGCGGCATGTGTAAGGCTAGCAGATGAAAGGGTTTTTATATGTAAGCGGGTCTATTGGAATGCGCGTCACTGAATAGATTTGATTTTTTTGTAGATAGAGCGTCTGGCGTGATTATATAATGAATCGAGATCTCATACAAAATGAATCGTTGGTGGATATTCGGAAGGGGTAAAGCAGGTGCAAGTATTTTGTATCTATTGGTGGGGGATATAAATATGTTCCGAACGAAGCGTGTTTCACATCCAAAGTAGCTGCAGCAAAACACGTAACAACGTCTGTGCCATCATCGTATTCTGAGGTAAGAAAATATTCGTCTTAGATAATTTTGAATCTCAATATTATTATTTTATGTTTAGAAAAATGGATTTCGACATGCTTTGCGCCATCGGTTAGTTGAAGAACATCAAGCCGAGAATTAGAGCCCAGGAGTTGGAGCTGAATAAAATGTATGAATTACGCGACATTAAAAATGTGAAAACAAAGTTTGGTAGAAAAATTATTGTGGAGTGTGAAAATTTCATTCTGTACCTGCCAAGTCGATTCGATCCGTTAACAGAGGACCAGATTCAGAACTTACAACAGACTGTTCAGCAGTGGAGTATCAAATGCACAGGACTACAAGACATCGGCGCCGGAAACCAAACACCCTTATAAGAGTTTGTTAAAAACAAATAGTTATTCCTGTACATATTGTATCTATCGTATCTATAAATAAATTACTGGAAATATACCTATTCTAGTTTATTCGAAAATCTTTCCCCGACGTCAGTTGCTTTGTAAAGCGTTGTATTTAGTTCATGGCGTGGTGTTGAGAAGTAAAGATGTGTACAAAATTCAAACATCCGTTTTCTGCATTAATTGCAGGCCCTTTAGGTTTTGGAAAGTCATATTACGTCAATAATTTCATTTCAAGTATTATTAACATGTGCGATACGCCATTCCGGAAGATTTCTTGGCATTACGGCACCTGGCAAGATCTTTATAACAAAATTCAGGGAGTTAGTTTTGTTGAAGTACTATCTGATGTGGAAAATTTAGATGGAAAAGATCCTCAGTTGATAATTATCGACGATCTTATGAGAGAGGCTGATGAGCGCGTGGTAGATATTTTTACTAAATGGTCTCACCATTAGAATTTATCCGTATTTTTCCTAACTCAAAATTTGTTCCATCAAGGGCGCGGACAGAGAACCATATCCTTGAATGCAAATTACATAATCTATTTCAAAAATCCTCGCGACAGAGCTCAGATCTCGCATCTCTCAAGGCAAATCTGCCCGGAAAATACAAAATTTATTCAAGAAGCATATGAAGACGCTACATTCGAATCCCATGGCTACATAATTTTTGATTTAAAACAGAATACACCTGATTGGCTGCGCTTTCGCATATGTCGCGAGGGGTTGACTTTTGTTTATTTACCTAGGAAAAAGTATAAATACTGTAGTAAAAGCATTCCCGAAGTCATACCGTAAAAATGAGTTCAACTATCGGCAACAATGCAGAATTATTAAGAGCCTTACATAAACTGAAACCAAAATATAGGTTAGCTATTTTGAAGAATGCAGATCCCGAATCAGTCAAATGTATCTGCAAGTGCGTATATAATACTTTACACGTTAACGTGCCTCTCAGTAGCAAGCAGCGTACAGCTCATGGGCGACATAGAAAGGTATTAAGAAATCTTATTAAGCGTGGCGACACTTGGCAGAAAAAGAAGCGCGTTTTAGCTCAATCTGGTGGTGCTTTCTTACCTTTACTGCTGACCCCTTCATTAAGTGGAGTACTAGGCTCTCTATTTAGAAGCTAAGAATGGAGCATACTAAAAAGATGGTGTTAATATCACCAGAAAATCTGAGTCGACTGCGAAAAAGCAATTCTCATGAAGATAATGTAACTACACAGCTTGATGAAGATATGAAAAAAATCATAAGTTCAAAATTAACTGAATCTGAGAAATGGGCTTTGTATCAGGAAGTCCTACAAAGATATCTTCATTTTCAAAAAAGGAACAGAGAGCCTATTCAACTCCCTATAGAATCACAAGAAAATAGAGAACCGTCCGAGAGCAGCCCCACGATGGTGGACGAGGTTGACAATATCGTGAGAGTTCTGCCTAAAACACATCAAGATAAAGCTCGTATACTAGTGGATTTGCTGAAGAGTGATAAAACAATCACATGGGATGCTAAAGGCTTAGTATCTATAAATGATAAGCAAATACCTTATTCGAATATATCAGATCTTATTGCCGATGCTGTCAGACTTAGAAAATACAGTAATCCAACGGGGTGGGAGCATTTTATCAAAGCGTTAAAAACAGTCAATATACCTTTAGAATTGATAAATAATCCGCGACGGCGGAAATTTTTCCTTTCTTAACCTTACGCAGACACTCCAGCAAAAAAAGAAAGACAATTGAGCGAAATCTCACAGCCGTTCATCAGAGAAACTCCTAAAAATAAGAGACAGCTAGATTTCAGTACGGAGAACGATTCGGATAAGGAGAAAGAGGGGCTTCTAGATGTCAAAAAAATTCATTGGAAACGATTTACATTATAAAGACAGAGAGAGAGGGAGAGAAAGAGATGGAAGAAAAAAAACTAAGATTTACTTTGATGCTTCACACCCAGCGGGTTTTCCGGGTGTTGATAAAGTAAGCAAAGCTGTGCAAGGTCTGTATAATAAGAAGGAAGTACGTAACTGGCTGAGCTCGCAAGATACATACACACTACATAAGCCAGCAAGAAAACGTTTCCCTAGAAACAAGTACAGAGTTTCTAATATAAATGACCTTTTCCAAGCCGATCTGAATGATATGAGATCCCTTTGTCGTTATAATGATAGCTACAAATATATTTTGACAGTTATCGACGTGTTTAGCAGGTACGCTTGGGCAGTGCCTCTCCGAGACAAAAAACCTTTGTCGGTCATCGCAGCGCTTAGAATTATATTCAAGGATAGCACCTCAATTCATTTACAAACTGACAAAGGCGGGGAATTTCTTAACCGACCTGTTACAGCATTCTTGGAACAAAATGAGGTCAAACATTATGTGACACAAAATCCTGACATAAAAGCCAGCCTCGTTGAGAGACTCAATAGAACTCTGAAAAATAAAATGTATAAATATTTCACTTATAAAAACTCATACAGATATATTGATGTACTTCAAGATCTCGTTGCTAGCTATAACAAAGCAAGACATCGTGTGATAAAATTAGCGCCTCGTGATGTGAATGACAAAAATGTTTTGCAGGTATGGAAGAATCAGTACGAAACTACGGCAAACTCAAGATACAGACAGCCAAAATATGCAATAAACGATTTGGTACGGATTTCAAAGTACAAACATATATTTGCTAAGGGGTATGAAGCTAGCTGAAGCAAGGAAATGTTTAGAATTCATGCTATTGCAAAACGCAAGATTGTTGTTTATAAATTGAAAGATTTGAATGGCGAGATGATTGAAGGAACATTCTACGAGCACGAACTGCAAAAAGTGAATGCTACCCCCGATAAGACATATAAAATTGATGAAATTCTAGCTGAAAGAGGAAGAGGAAGCAGACGGGAATTGCTTGTCCGCTGGGTAGGTTATAACGACAAATTTAACTCCTGGATCAAAGCAAACGAAGTGAAATCAATAGAATAATGAGGGATGAAAGAGAATTTTTTATTACATTACCAAGTAATAGCTCCATGGAGTACTTTGTTAATAATAAGACGTCTAATTTTTCTACTCAACTCCCTCAAAATGTTAAATTGGAGGGTACGTGGCAAGTTGCGCTAACTGAAATAATTTTTCCATGTACCTTCCACAATGTTAACGATCAAGAGAATGAAGTGAATATCGTAACAAATAGAGTGCAAACTACAAAAAAAACCAGACATACTACCATACAATATCAACGGGGAAAGATTCCAACTAAAAATTATGAAAATGTTGATCAAATTTTTCATGAGATATAATCAATAAATATACAGCTTTTACTTTCAACAAGGAGAAAAAGCGCGTAGAAGTGAAAATTAAAGATACCAGCGTCTCATCTTTGAAACTGTCTCCGAAATTGGCGCTCCAGCTAGGATTCAACCCCTTTAATGATTTATACAGTGACAGAGTAGCGATTAACCTTCCGAATCTGCTGCTGGGCATACCCACTAAACTATATATCTATTGTGATATTATCGAACCACAAGTGATTGGAGATGTCTTTACACAATTAATAAGAATAGCCCCAATAAACACCGAGAAATATGTTTTTGGATCCAGTCAGATGATTTCATTCCACCAACCACATTTTATCCCAGTTTTGAGAAGAGAGTTGATATAAGAGACAGCAGTGGATTCGCGGCTTCATTCTTATTCGGCGTTTTATGTGTTAAACTTCACTTTAAACGGCTCGCATGATGAAGGCTTGTCCCTACCAGCAATATTATAACCTGCAAGCAGGCAGTGGTATCGGCGTTGTATATAGGGGGAGTCAATTTCAGAGGGGACACGGGATCGGGAGTTTTTTCAGCGGCCTGTTTCGAAATATTATGCCGTTGATTAGACGGGGTGTTGGAGCAGTTGGTAAACAAGCACTCAACACAGGAATGCAATTTCTCGGTGATTTGAGTGAAAATCAACCTGTAAGGGAATCATTTCAACGGCGTGTAGTAGAGGCTGGAGAAAATCTGAAGCGAAAAGCCGAATCAAAAGTGGATCAATTGATAAATGGCGGCGGTTATAAAAAGAAACGTTTGGTATCTAAAACTAATCATTTGAAAGCGTCACCTGGTAAAGTGAACAAGAGGCAGAGGACTAGACGCTTGAAACAGTCAGATATTTTTGGTTGAAATGCCGTTCCTTCACTCTCAGTCGTGTGAATGCGTTAAAACAGAATTAGACTTATTCGCTTTACCTCCAACCCAAACAAGTATTGAGAACGGACAATGGATCAATTACAAGCCTCTATCATCAATCACTGAAGATGGTTCCATTGAATTCGTGGTTCCAGGAAACGGCGAAGAGTACATAGACTTATCTCAAACTATGTTATATATAAATGCAAAAATTATAAAATCTGACGGCACACAGCTAACCGATACGGATAATGTAGCCCCCATTAATAACTGGCTGCACTCACTATTCAGTCAAGTGGATGTATGCTTGAATCAAAAACTGAGCTTATCTGGAAACATTACTGAATCACGGAAGTGATGCGAAAAAATCGCTTCTCACCTCGTCGTTGTGGTATTCTGATGACGCTGGAAAAATGAGCAATACAGATAAGGAAGGGAATTCAGGATATAACAAACGCCAGAAATATACTGCCCGGAGTCAAAATATTGATATGATAGGGCATTTACATGTGGATTTATTCAATCAAGAGAAATTCCTTCTAAATGGGGTGGAAATTCGTCTTCGTATGGTACGTTCTCGTGATAGTTTCAATCTTCTCTCAACCGCAAACACTTATAAAGTTCAAATAACTGAGGCTACCCTATATGTGCGTCGGGTAAAATTGAATCCTAGCATTCTGCTTGCCCATAGTAAGGCCTTGCTAAGTACTGCTAAATATCCAATAACACGCTCAGAAGTAAAAGCGATCACCATTCCTTCTGGGGTACAAGGTAAATCATTGGATAATATATTTTTGGGTCAGCTTCCAAAACGCTGTATCATAGGATTTGTATCAAATCAAGCCTTTAATGGAGATTATTCAAAGAATCCCTTTAATTTTGAGCATTTCAAAATAAATTATTTGTCTTTATTTGTGAATTGACAACAAATACCCACAAAACCCCTGCAGCCATCCTTCACTGACAAGAAGACCTATACACAGATGTTCAATACGCTGTTCTTAGGAACAGGTATAAATTTCGGAAACACAGGTAACGAAATAAGCAGGGACGATTACTCAGGCGGCTACTGTCTATCAGCGTTCAACTTGACACCCGATTTAGCGGCAAATTCAATGCTTTCCTGGAATTTAACACGCCACGGTCCATTAAGAAATGAAGTAGGGTTCGAAACAGCTCTCGTGCAAACATTAAATTGTGTTATTTACGCTGAATTTGATGATATTATTGAAATAGATAAGAGTAGAAATGTAATTGTAGACTATGGTAGTTAAGTATATATCTAGCTTTATGTATTGATGAAATAAATAAACTATCTTGTGAAATGATTATTTTTAATTTAAATCTTGAATAAATACCTGACTCTAAAGACACGACATAAATATATTATAAGAAAGAAGTAACTTCTAAATTCATCAGTACTTTGCGAGCATTTGCTATGACAAGTTATATAATTGATGTTCAGGCTTTTTATGGAAATGCAGCGGAATATATCATCAAGGAACTTGCTGTTACTCCTTTGGATAGGCTATATTCACAGCATTATGTATTCAAAGCACCGGTCCACTTGAGAGAATTGAGTGAGAAATTGAAAATACTGGCTAGGGAAACACATCCATTACCGATAATAAAGGTCATTTCAATGTATTGATACCATTGAATACGATTCTTGGTTTTGCGGAAGATTATAGAAAAGTTCTTGTGAATGTTAAACAGGAACTAGTTCCGATCAGATCGAAAGTTGATACGAACGCTTATCATAATGCAACGGAAGAATTGGTGCTCAAAATTACAAAATTATATTGGCGTATGCCGTATGTATATGTGAGTGATAAAGTGAGGCTTTCATTCCTGAAGAAGCTCGATGGAAATAAACAAATTCAAGTTCCTTCTCGATCTTGGTCATTTTTTGAATTTCCATTACAGCCCACATCCCAAATGCAGACATGGACTATCAAAACATCTTCACAATTCGGAAAACCTTGGTACGTAATTTTAGCATTTCAAACTGATAGGAAGAATCAACACGCTAAGAATGCTGGCGTTTTTAATCATTGTCACATTTCCAACGTCAAACTATTTTTGAATGCTGAAAACTATCCATATGAAAATCTAAATTTGAAAATTAAGAATAATCACTATGCTATGCTGTATGACATGTATACACAGTTTCAACAAGTGTATTATGATCAAGATGTTACATCTCAACCATTAATGAACAGAGCGGAATTTCTTACTAAAGCACCACTTGTTGTGTTGGATTGATCTAAACAAAATGACAGTTTGAAATCAGCGCCTGAAGATGTCAGAATTGAGTTTGAGTCCAATGAAAATTTCCCAGAGAAGACCACCGCTTATTGTCTTATTATTCACGATCGTATAGTTGTTAGTTGTGCGATGGAAGTCATCGTAGACATACAGGGCTTAACCTCCAATAATCGCGACTTTATTCCAAAGGAAGTCGCTATACTATCAAGAAATGGTGAAAAACTTCAACATTACTTGCTTGAGGCACCTTACGAGTGGACTAGGTTAAACAAGTCACGTCAAAAAGAAGCTGGATGGTTATTGGTAATATCATGGGTTGTATTGGAACTCTGGTTCATGTCTATACATAGAAACATTGAAGGATATCAAAGACCACCTGTCCCAAGCAACAAAAATTTATGTGAAAGGTGAGCGGAAGAGGAAATTTCTCAGAAAAAAACTGAATCTATCTGCTAAGATCATCGACATGGTGCAGTATCACAGTTTGGAAAATGCGAGCACCATCAATTTCTCATGTTTAGAACATCCTCCACCATTTATTTGTGCATTACGAAATGTTTTTGTCATAAAGAGCTGGCTAGAAATGTCCACTCTGTAATTTTCGAGGAAATGAAGAACTATCTGAATCTATTTTGAGCTTTTATTGCAAATACCAGAAAAGATAGAATTATATTTCTACAAATATAATAATTCCTCAAATGCTAATACATTCATATCGATATCCCTATCCAACACAGTTTCAAAACATTGTTGCTTAGTGTCACACTCGTTTATCTTACAATAATCCTGTACATGTGATAATACTTTCTTATAATACTCATCAAAATTAAGAATTTTGATCAACTCTAAATTATGCAAGATTATATCATTTATACGGAAGAGAGTTTGTACAGCTGACATTCCCAAAACAATACTAAATTCATTGCCGCTCCATAAAAGAATAAAAATTCTCTTCCCACCATTATTATTGAGAATAAGGTGATGATCTCCTGGTACACTTTTATACATAATGTCCTTACCACAGTCAAAATAATTCAGAATAATATTTTTATAACTCATGAGGTCATTCCACTCTTGGATTAATGCATTGAAGTTCTATATTACTAGGTCTATTGCGCTTAATTTTATGATAGGCAGAAGTTCTCGCAACACGCTTAAACCAACAGATACCCATTTTGTCTTTGATTTATTCAGCGGAAAATCCGTTGATAGAAGAAGATAGTAATCCTTGTAGAGAGAGCCAAGTAATCCACGACTTTCCACAAACTTATAGAAATCGAACTGAAATCGCGTAGTCGTAGTAGAATCATCGGACGAACCTCTTTTTCGCCTCAAAGCCATCTGAAATAGGAATACACTATAAATTCAAATACAGATATTTTGAATTGATGAGCTTACCGCGTATTTGAGAAGGTGGATACTCAAGATGTAGTCTTTAGTGTGTTCGACGATATTTATATGTTTTATTCTGAAATGTGATTGGTTAGGATAAGAAACGTTTCTATTGGTTTAACTAATATAATATATCTAGTTTGTGAAAGAATCTACCACTTATAAGGCGATGGCTAAGATGGTAATTGCGAGTGATATTTTTTGTGCAGCTTTCAATTTGAATATTATAAATGAGGTGGACTATGAAGAACTTGTCTCGCGAAATGCATTTCGATCTATTATAAGGAAATATACTACAATAGTGTACATTTGTGGTGGTATAAGTGAGGACCAGTTTATCAATATATTAGGAATGTTTCGTGGAAATGAGTTGCAAGAAATGTGGCAAGATCTACCTCAAAAATTCAAGATCCATCCGGACATAATCAAAAGGTTACCCTGTACGGAACATTACAATTTACCCACAACATGATGTCATATTGGCGGACCACCAATAATAATTGAGAATTGTCACATGTGTAATATTAATAGATGTATTGTAGAAAACTTTGTGTTGAAAAAATTGTTCTGATATTTATATAATAAAGAAATAATTCATAGTTTCTGGTTCAAGTACACTTACCTAGATTTGTCTGTTTGCAACACTGAGCTGCAAACATCTCTCACACTCTCGTTGATCTATTACAATAACCACCCAGTCATTGCAGTAAACACATCTCATGTGCTCGAAAGCCTCATTCCAAGAATAAAATCTAATATTATGACGATTGAAAAAATTATATTCATCCCCTTTGGCGTTATGATAAGTTCATTGAAACAAGGCTTGCAGAAGATTTTATAATCCAGGAAACGATCTTCATTAAATTCTCTGAGAATCCTAATATTCATGAGACTTGAATTTTCAATTTCAACATATTCCTTATAAACACAAAGTAATAGATTAGTTTTACTGCGTAATTCACAATTATTCTCCTTGAAAATATTATCTTGAATAACACTTTATGAAACAGGCATTATAACAATTCTTGTTTCAATAATTGTTGATACGCTCGTTTTTATATTGTCTGAAAACCCGAGCTCATCGCGCGCACATGCAACTTATTGACAATCATTGTGACAGAACCAAGAGCTCTTCATTCCAATCAATAATGATTAATAATATTAAAAGCTGTTGAAATGTTTAAAGTGGGACATAAATTACCTCCTCTGAATTCAATAATCATCAAAACATTTGCATTCACAAAGAATTAGGTGATTGAACAGATATAAATCTCCAATTATTAAGTAGCAAGTGCAACTTTGTATGTGACAATACAGGAAGTTATTGATCTCTCGTCCTTGATGAAGTAGGCATAATTTATCTCCTCTAAATCAAAGAATTACTGAAATATTTGCATTTACAAAAAACGAGATAATTGGATTGTTATAAATGTTTATCGTTTCCGTAGCGTATACAACTTTGTTTGTGGCAACATATGAAGTTTATTAACTTGTTCTCCTTGATTTTTTACACATGTTGATATTTTGGTGTGTATGTGAATGCGCGTTTGTGATTACTTCAGCTCCCTTCTTATAAAACGGTACACAGAATCTAGATACACTTTATAAGTAACTTGAATGGCACTGAATGCATTGAACGAGCTTGCTGCTGGCTTCCAGTATAAAAAAATTGTTGACTTGGTGGTTGGTGAAAATTTTTTCGATAAAAGCGGCGAAGTTATTGAATACTCAGTACGGCCCACGAATTGTTCTAGCTTTGGACGAGGAATTGAATGTATTTCTACCTCAACGCTTCCAATCTGTTACTGATGAAGAGAAGAAACAGATGATTAGGTGTTATATAGTTAACACTACAACTCCAAGCGATAAATTTGCGAAATTTCAGTTTATAAGGTTGGTAGATCGTTCATCATAAACCTCTATTTCTCTGCCAATCATTCAATTTGTTACAGTGACTAAGAAAATTAATCTTCACTTCTTCTGCTACTAAACGATGCGTATTTCCAAATTTTATAAGAAAAGTCTTATAGATTCCATAAAATGACTATCAAAATCACATTTATTTGTCTGCATCAGATACCGTCAACATTATAAGAACAATAAATTCATCTACTGTGTCGAATGTATAAGGGGGCTTGCAGAAGATGTTGAATTCATAAAAACTCATTCTGTACACATGGTCAGCTATTTGCAAGACGATCGTAGATACTGTCGAATTTGTGAAGAAAAGTTGGAAAAAATTGTGATCAATTCCTGTTAATGTTCGAAATGTGCATCAGTTTTTAGCGAAGAAAGTCACCAAAGTTCCCAAATCTTTATAAGCATCTATTTGAGAGAAAAAAAGTTCAAGAATATAATTGAAAGACAATATAAGTAAAGAATGCTCCCATGTAATGTTTGTAATAAATCTTATGAATCAAGAGATAACTTAAAACGACATAATAAATATAGCTGTAACAAAAAATTGGTTTTATTATGTGAATATTGTGGAAGATGTTATAACCCATTGATACTAAAAAGACATATATCCCAAGCTCATAATATGCAAAGTCAAAAGTTGGGGAATGTGGCCAGCTCATCCGTGAAACGTGTGAAATCTGATCGAACCTTGAATGAATTCACATATTGTGAGTCGTGTGGGATTGATGTAGAAAAATCGTTATTAAATTCTATTTGAGAACAAATGTGCATGAATTGAAGGCCTGTGTTGATTGTGGACCTAATATTTCGATAATAAAGACGGCATTTGAAAACAAAATCACATCGTACAAGATTAAGAATGACGATGCAAGAACTGATTTATCAACATTTCTACGAAAGGTGAAGAATTCAGTGTGTAATTTAATTCAAAACCTACTTAAAGTCCATCATTCCTTGAAGGCAAATATAGAATTATTTTGTCTGTACACTCTTCCTAAACGTGATGAGTCTGAAATCAAATCGTTCAACACAAAACAACAGGTGATTACTTTTTCAATAGATTTGTGATATTTGACACTTTATCATCACGAATCAAAACGGGTAGCTCGGAATTTCAAGTAAGAATATTATTAAATTTTCTACACTAAACATATAGCTCTATCTGTTTGATAGGAACGAGATAGTGGGTGGACCCTCCTGCGAGTCGAACATTAATAAATTCTCTCCAATAGCGGTTTCATCGTTTGTGCTCCTTCCAAAAGACATTCAGATGAAGAGGTCATGTATAAATGTTGAGAATATTGATGCCAAGTGCTTTCTGTGGGCCATACTTTCAGCATTGTTTACAGCAACCAAACATCCGCAGCGTGTGACAAACTATATTCCACACGAGCATAAGCTTGATTTTACCGGATTGAATTTTCCCATGAATATCAAATCAATTCCACAATTTGAACAAATAAATGATATTTCAGTCAATGTTTTTGGTTTAGAGATTGATAACAAGAGTAAGAGTCACATCGTTATTGGATCTTTACATCACACAAAGCACAGAAAACAAAAACATGTGAATCTATTATATATTGAGAATAATGACAAAAGTCATTTTGTTTGGATAAAAAATTTATCACGTCTGATAAATAGTCAAATTGATAAAACAACATATAAAAATGGCTATGCAAAGATTGTCTATTGAATTTTCCATCTGAAACTAATCTTATCGAACATCAAAATAATGACTGTGCTCATATAGTAACATTTTTATTCAACGATAATGAGAATATTCTTGAATTTACACATTTTGAACAAAAGATGAAGATGCGCTTTGTTATATACGCCGATTTTGAATCTCTACAAATTCCTTCCGCATCTTGTTCACCTGCGTAAGACCACTCTTTTTCAAACATAATTCATGTGCACGAGGCTTATAGTTTCGCATATTTCATTAAGTGTTCATACAATAATGAACTGGATAAATTTAGGACTTATACGGGTACAGATGCTACGCAAAAATTTGTTGAATATATTCCAAACGATATAAGATATCTGTACGAGAATCATTTGAAAAATATAATACCATTGACTGCTTTAACAGAGGATGAACAAAATTCTTACGATTCTTAAACGGCTTGTCACGTGTGTGGGAATGATTCCGTGGATAATAATGAAGTCTTAGATCATGATCACCTGACCGTTTTTTTCCGTGGGGCAGCTCATTCTTCTTGCAATTTAAACTTCAAGATTCCAAAATTTGTGCCGATATTCATGCATAATCTATCAACTATGATTGTCATTTATTCATACAAAATTTGGCGTCCGATGTTAGTAGAAAAGAAGTTATACCAAAAAATAGAGAAAAATATATCTCATTCACTAAATATCTTTTCGTGGATAGAATTGATGGCCGTTGCGTTCATATGCAATTGAGGTTTTTGGATTCCTTCAGATTCATGAGTGAGTCTCTTGACAGTCTAGCGCGGAATTTGAAACCGGAACAATTGTTCAATACGATGAAATATTTTCCAGATACAGATAAATTTGAGCTAGTTACTAGGAAAGGAGTTTTCCCATACACGTACATTGATTCCTTCGAGAAATAATCCCTTCCCAAATTGCTAGATAAAATATATTTTAATAATTCGTTGAATCAATCTTCCATTAGCGAGACAGATTATAAGCATGCGCAAAAAGTTTGGTATACATTCAATTGTAAGACGTTAGGCGATTATTCTGATATCTGTTTGAAAACTGATGTCTTACTTTTAACTGATGTTTTTGAAAATTGATGAAATTAAAGATTTGAATATTTTGGAAATTGATGAAAACTCAAGTAAAGGTTACATTTTTGAAGTTGACTTAGATTACGATACTGATTTACACGAAAAGCATAATGATTTTCCATTCTGCAATGAGACTGCATATCCACCAAATTCCAAACATAGAAAACTAATTGCAATTTTAAATAATAAAAGAAATTATGTGATACATTACAGAAATTCACAACGGGCTATGTGCAATGGCCTAAAATTGGTAAAAGTACATAGAGCTCTCTCTTCCAATCAATCAGATTGGATGAAAGCTTATATTGACCTTAATAATAATTTGAGACGAAAAGCAAGTAATAGTTTTGAAAGAGACTATTTTAAACTGAAAAATAATGCGGCGTATGAAAAAACGTTAGAAATTCAGGATAATCGAGTCGATGTTAAACTGATTACACATTGGGAAAATATCGGAAAAAGGAAGGGCGCAGAATACTTCATATCAAAAACAAACTTCCAAAATTTATGAGTTTTCAATGGGAGTCTTGTTGACATTCAGATGAATAAACTCAAAATCCTGTACAATAAACCAATTCATCTAGGCTTCTGTATATCTGAACTCTCAAAATATCATATGTATAATTTTCATTACTCGTTTATGGAGGAAAAATATCAAGATAAAGTAAAACTTTTATATACGGATACATACTCTTTTGTTTATGAGTTTCAAATTGATGATATCTATAATGGTATGAGACAAGATATATGTAAATTTGAAACTTCAAATTTTCCAGTCAATAATCCATACACAATTCCTCAAAAAAATTAATCTGTGCTGGGAAAATTCAAAGATGAGATGAGTGGGACAATTATTTCAGAATTCGTTGGTTTACGGTCGAAAGTGTACTCTATTCTAACACATGATTCTGAGATAAAGAGAGCCAAAGGAATCAAAGAATGTTCTGTTAGAAATCAAATCACTCATTCAGACTATAGAAATGCATTAATTTCAACAAAACAACTAATGTTCAACAAAATTTGTTCCGGTAAAAAAATCATGTGATCTATACTCAGACGCAGAATAAACGTGCATTTACAACAAATGATGATGGAAGATATCTTATCAACAACTCTACTGATACCTTAGCTTGGAGACATTACACAATTAAAGAATGAATGTTCATATATATTCAGGGATAATCTTCTCTAGGATTTAAGATGCATTTGTATATGGAATAAGTATGTATGAAATATTATAATTACTTTTTGTAATAAATCATATAGAAAAGGAAGAATAGTAATAATTATTTTCCATACCATACCCCAAAATATTACTTGTTCATCATTTATAGCTCACAAATTCTTGATACTTTTATTCTGAAAGATAAAATTGTTTCTTCCCAATTTGTTTTGTTGTTTCACCTTATTATTCCATCTCATTAATTTGATTGGAACAGCATTCCCAGTTCTTGTTAATATTCAGTCTCTAAAGATTGAAAAAATATACTCGATGATCATGATTTAATTAATGTCTCAACGATTCATTGGGTGTGCACACAGTGGCGTTTCTATTGAGTTTTTGATCATAATAGTAAGATCGCGCACATGATCATGGGTAGTACACGCTCATGATCAGAAGAATGAATATACAGAGGCGCACATAAAACTTACATCGCATTATCTACGACTGAAGCATAACACGCACGAAATTCTTCCCCCCAGTGGCGTACAAATGATTTTACACCCACTATAATACAATCTCACACACTCACTTCAACATTCTACGCCCAAGACAACAAAAATCACAACCATAGGCGCACGAACAGATTAACATCTCAATACCGAACGTAAAAACATTACGCACGCCTAAAAAAAAAAACCCAGAACAAATTGTTGCTGTTGCTGAACTACGAGTTGTGAATCCCATCTACTTACGTGATAATGCTCATATCATTCAAACAAGATAAGTTGAATTTACGGAATATGTACTAAGTGCTGGAAAAATAATTATGGATTCTTGGTTACTAATAAGGAATCTGATTTGAATTCTGGCGGGTATAGAGAAGGAATCCATAATTTTATATCTCTTTGAATGGTTATAGCGGTTTTAAACAGGCTCGGTTGATAACCACCTCGGTTAAGAGCCGCCGCCTCCGGTTCAAAACCACCCTGCTATTTAGTATATAAGCCTATATAGGAGCCATGTATTGTTCATTGTTTATCTTGTTATATGCAAACATGAATGTGAATAAAAAATTGAAAAGGCGAATAATACAAGCCAGAAAAATGTGAAACAGAAACTTGCAATACTGAAGAATAGTGAGATGGAACGTGAATCAGAGCTTGATAAAAGTTTTACATCAGTTACTAGTGAGTTAGCAAAAATTGAGGAAACCTTACAAGACGTTACACTCGTTTGAAAGAAAACTCATTTGGAGGGGTATGGGTGGAAGGACGTGAAAAATTATGGTCAACGTGGTATTATAGAAGAGCAAGCTGCTGCAGAAAGTGATACTCCAATAGATTCGCTTTCACAATTATCAACACATACTGAAACAGAAAAAGCACATGATAAAAAAGCTATGGGGAGTTATTCAAATCGTTTTAATCCATCATTCTGAAAATATATTGAAGAAGTTACAACACGTTCTAACAAAATAGATAAAATATATGATATAAATTATAGAAAAACACCTCTTCGTGATTATTTTGAAATGCGTAATGAAGCTGTTGATTTTCATGACGGGAATATATTATTGATAAAAATATCTTTCCCGCAACAATTGGCTCACTTGAACTTATATTCAAGAGCCAAGAGAAAAAAATACTAGAAATGATTTGTATTATAAAAAAATATTGAATGTCACTAACTCAGCGCGTGAAGGTAATATAAGCACAGGGCAACTTGAAGGTAGCAAAGCAAAAGAGTAACACATATTGTAGGCCCATTATTAAATGTCAGGTCTGAGGAATATCTAGAATTGGCGACTAGCCCACTTTCTTCAACTGAAGATCCAAAATTATCACGCAAGAATAGCGTATCTGTCTCGGGACTTCTGAAGAGTTATAATACTAAAAATGTTGAATATGAATTCTGCGATGATCCAAATGAGTTGGTGAATGAATTGAGAGAATATATAGCTTCTAAGAATACTGGCAACAATAATCACAATAATGGAATTATTTCAATAATTGAGGAATCAAAAGAAGCTGGAATTATCGCATAATAATCAGTAGCAAAATGCCACTAGACAAGTTTGGACATTATAGTGGCGCTGTGTACCATGATAAATTTGGGTGTTGTAATTATAATGATTCTGATGGCAGCAGCAATGATGAAGGAAAATTGATAAGAGTTAGCACTCCCACGTCAAATTTCCATGCGGGGAATGAAAGATTTTTGGATGACAAAATTAAATTAGTTGTGGATTTGATTGAAAGCAAAATAAATATTGTTGTTGATGATGAAGTAACTGAGCACATATCAAACGCTGATAAGAAGATTGAGAAAGCTGATCAAATAATAAGGAGTGTTAAGAAAGATTTGAATATTTTATTCAAAGAATTGAAAATTTATGATAAAACACAATAGAAAATATAACAACATATATTGAGCGTCAAATAGTTGAAGGACTTCATGAGCCAACAAGAGGACATTTCAAGAAAAGGCAGGTGACAATCAAAGGGTTAGATGAGACCTGTGAGGCTGATTTAGTTGGAATGAGACCATATGCTAAATTAAACCAAAATTATGATGACACACTGGTTGTAATTGATATTTTTCCAAAATATGTTTGAGCTAAGTCTATTCAACATAAATCAAGTGTTGAAGTATCTAACGCTTTGGAGCAAATATTTATAACAAGTAAGCGAGTACCAAAAAATGCACACGCAGATTGGTGGGAAGAATTCAATAACGCAGATTTCAAAGAATTTACAAGAAATAAGGGATAAATCATTATTTTGCAAAACAAGCTGTGAAAGATTTCATTGTTGAACGCGTGAATCAAACTATAGAAAATATTATTCATAAGAAACTCAGTCTGCAGGGGTCTTACAAATGGTTTGAGCTACTACCAATTGTTATTTCGGAATATAATAATAAGAAGCATAGTACTATTCGCATGAAACCTATTGATGTAGGTCGGAAAAATGAGAAAAAACTATTGGAAACTGTTTATAGCCATATGAAGATAGTTTCAAGTGGAAACCTAAATTTCATCTCAATGATCATATTCGAAGCAGTAAAAATCGTGCTGTATTCTCAAAAGGATACACGCAAAATTGGTCCAATGAAATACTCATATTAAGGCAGATCCAATTAGCAAACCCAATAACATATGTTATATAGGATAAATCTAATTAAATAATTCAGAGGGCTTCTCACGAACAATAACTTCAGAAATTCGAACATCCAAATATTTATTCAATAGAAAAACTTCCAAAAAAGGATGAAAACAGAATATATGTAGGATGGTTAGACTTTTCTAAAGATTACAACAGCTGGGTTGATAAAAAATAAAATTGCGTAGACAATTTTACGATAAGAGATTTTAGTAAAAATATTGCTTCCATCAATACAAAGACTCAGTTTGCTTGCGACACACTCATCAATAAGATAAGAACAAGATTGGACAGAGATTGCCGCAGTTATAATTTATATTAAAGGTTTTCACATTAATAAAAATGATAAATTCATTATTTGAGAATTTGCGAGTATTGATCTTCAAACCAATGATATCAAAACTGGTTGCTTCATTCAATCACTTGCATTTTCTCATCTGAGTGAAAAAAGTAGATTGAAAGTGCTGTCTCAACAAGATAATTATAGTTCGCAATGGAACTTAGGGGATATTCCATATGGGAAGCGATGCGAAGTTTCAAAATATGCCATAAATGATCATGAGGGAGTGTATGTGCCTGGTGAAAAAAAGGAAGTATGGGTGGAAGAACTTCTAGATAATGAATATAAAATTATTGATATCGGAGACTTACATTCCAATTCATTATCATATGTTAATAAAACACCATGTGATTTGTTCTTCAATAATTGTACAATAAGGAATATTCTCGGTTGGGAGAAATGGTTTTGTGATAGATTCAATAATTTTAATACTACAAAATGCTTCCATAACTCAAATAACATAGTGTCGCATATGATTGGAGAGGACATTCAGCATTTGCCGATGGAGCTCGTTATGATATTCGCACCAAATGAAATTGAATTAAACTGGAGTGAATTTTCATCGAGTTTGTGATATTCTAGAATATTCCAAAGATATCTCTCTTGTCAAGCGCATTTACAGGAGAACTGGTCAGATAATTATGAAACAGAAAGATATGTCATTATCAAAGATTGTTGGATGTGTAAAAGTTGTGATCAAAATACTTGTATATAGTGTTTAATGAAAAATATATTCCATTTCATTATTTGTTTTATTTATTGTTACAAAATATTTCATTTAGAATAATTCACATCATGTTTGTATCCTAATTTGCTTACTAGATTTACAATTTGGTTCATTCAATAGCAAAATTCTATCATGACACACTCCATAAACATATTACTTGCGAGCTTTAAAAATTTCAAATTCGTAATCAAAAATTCATCGCGAGTTGTTATTATCTTTCTTGCCAAGCCCATTTACAAGAGGACTGGTCCGATAATCATAGGACATTGTATATAGTGTGATACCATTGTTTAAATGAGAATATATCTCATTTTAATATTTGTTTTATTTATTCTTACAAAATATTTAATTTAAAAAAATTCACATCATGTTTGCATCTGTATTTGTTCACTTGGCTTACCATTTAGTGGCGTCATCAGCAGCAGCTTCGGTTGAGGATGAGGGAATGGAACAAGTAGGAGAAGTTTTTAATCATGATCATGACAAAATGTTGAGATGTAGGACTTTATAGATCCCGACATCTATAGAAGATACGAGGTAACAACTCCTAGTGGGTGTCTCCCTCTCTCTAATATTCTTCCTCTATGTATATATACATTTGCTTTTGGATAAAAATCATCATTATTTGAGTGTTCTGTCTTGGGTTTATATTGCTGATATTATTATACCACTGGTGTTTATCTGATAAAGTTAATTAGAAGTTGAATTGAAACATACTGTTGTTTTGATTATGCAAATACCTTTACCGGGCCTACACATCAACATTCCAACATGTTATGGGCCCTGGGCACGCTTCCACTGCGCCGTGAATAATTATTATATAGGGGTGATATAAATATTATACAGTGTTTTAGAAGAAATAGAAGTGTTTTAGAAGAAATTGAAGCAGGTGAAGGATCTTAGAGGTAATTATAATTTCTTCAGTTCAATTTTGTGATAAATTAAAAGAACAAAAAAATAAAATCTCTACATTATGAACAACCGCTATATAAATGTGTTCGGTGGAAAAATATTCTTCATATGTCGAACGATCGGTAGCTAGGGATGTCAAAGGACTCGGATTGGTGTCTATAATGTGTGCTTGGCCAACCTATTTCAACTGGTATCCATTGCCGTGCGTGGAACCATATGTTGGAACTAAGGGGTGCACGTGCGTGGTGGCACTTTTCGGGAACGAGACATCTCGCCTCGAATTGTGATGGATTGTTGTACGTCTATCGTGATTCAGAAGCAAGAAACAATTCTTTCTTGTGAAAACTTGGTATTAGATTTTTTAGAAAGTAGATGTTAAATAATTTTGCATAAAATTTTTTATGATAATAGTAAAAGATTTGTTTCACAATCCTTGAATAGATGGCAGAAAAGCAGACAAAGAAATTGGTTGATTACCAGAGTGAGGAAGAGGATGCTATCCTCATTCCAGAGTATTCTCCAAGACTGGAGACAGGTGGAGAAGACAGTTCCGAACAATCAGAAGAGATAAAAAAGATGCCTGAAAGTGGTAAGTACTTGAGAATGGATATTAGGAAGTTTTTATTTGAACAATTTCATTGAATTCTGTTTTTCCTTGCCGATTAAAATACGATATAGAAAGATCAAAAATCAGATAGATATAGAAGTAGAAGATAAAGGAGAAATTTATAGAAGTAGAAGTTGAAAGATGGAAGGCCTTGTAATATAGAAGTAGAAGAAAAATCCAGGTCAATATAATAAATCTTAATTTTACAGCCAAATAAAAAATATCAGGGAAAAGAGACATCGGAATCACGGAAGAAATCATCCTGAATAGAGCCTCTCGCTATGATTTTGGTGCTGCGGTAAATCAAGCGGTGAGAGAGGATACTCTACAAGATCAAATGAGTTCCTTCTTAAGGGAGGGACAAAAAATGATGGACATTCAGGCCAAAACAGCTGTACATCCAGCTGCAACGACAAAGTCTCTGGAAAAGATGTTGGAAGGAGCAAATACTATGATAAAAACAACGGCTCAAACTTTCAAGGATAATCTAGAAGCCAATAGATTGAAGCTTGAAACTCTGGAGCTGAGGAAGGAAAATCATATTATTTTTGATCCATTAGAATCTGTTGGAAGCAAAAGAATATTAGATGGTTCAAATTTAGAAAAGAAAAGTCTTGATGCTAAAAGGTTAAGAAGCTCAGTAGAAATAAACGAAGGACCTACTAATGAAAATAGAGCGGAAGGTAATGGTACAGAACAGCAAGTAGAAACTATAAAGAAAGTCGTCAAGAATGAGGTAATAAATGCGCAACTGAATATCAAAAGAGATTATAAATTGAAATAAAATTCAAACTTGATATTTGGATGGATTATTTCAAGTCGGAATTGATGAGCTACGATCTATCAGATGTGATAGGGCCAAATAATCAGGAAACTCAAAATAGGTCAGAATCGATGATCATTAAAAGAAAATACTTAGTAAGGGACATAAAAATTAATGAAAATATGTACTTCTTGACAGGAAATTTGCATTCCAGAAGTTTTTTTCCTTCTCATAAAAATTAATCGTTTAGATGAGAAATATCATAAGAAAATTATACATGTCAAAGATCCGGTAAAAAATTCGAAGAAACTGAGAACTTCAAGGAAAAGTGAAGTTATCGTAAATCACACATCAGTCAGAACGCGTCTCTATGCAATTAGAATGAAAAAGGAGAATCTGTAGAAGAATTCGGTGATCGTTTTGATACAATTGTTAGAGAGTATGAAGTATGTGAAAATATAATAGAATTAACAGATCAAGAGATACGATCAGCTTTCTATCAAGCCGTGTCATCTGTAGTTTCAGAGCTACGAAATGCAGATTCAATCAAGAAACAAACTAATGGTAGAGAAATGACACTAGATGAAATAAAATCATACATGTTACATTTAGAAGCAGAAAAGAAGGCGGAAAATAGAGAAGAGGAATCCAAAGCTCAAAGGGATGACTCTTCAGATAGAGATAAAAGATGTCACAGGTGCAGCAAGTATGGGCATTTGATAAAAGACTGCCGATTAGGACCACAAAATTCATGGTTTTGCTACATATGCCAAGCTATAGCAGACCACAAAGGTGATGATTGAATAAAGGCAAAAATTACAGTCATACTGGAAAAGTTGTTAAAAGTAAGAGTTTTATAAGCAACCATAAAGACAAGGTCAAAAATAATAACAGACAGAATAAAAAGAAAGATTTCAAGAAAAATCTAAATTTTAGAGGCACAGACGATAGAGAGAAGTCCACCAAGGACTCCACCTCAAAAATAAGACGTGCTCGAGATGGCAACCCTGAAGAAAGAAAATAAGATTCAGGTGAGAACAACCTAGATAATTATATTAGTTTCATTGCCGATTCGGCAGGGACGGATCATATTGTTACTGATACTATGATCTTAAGCAGTTTTAGAATATGTGACAATAAAACAATTGAAAGTGCAAATACAAATGGAATAACAGATATAGTGATAGACGGAAAAAAAGATTTATTATTGTGTACAGATTCGACTAAAAAAAAGAAGTAGTAAAGTTAGCAAACGTGTTTGTAGCTAAAGATGTTTCGGAGAATCTGTTATCACTTCGTAAGTTGGCAGACTCAGGATTAAGTATCCATTTAGATGATTAAATTCTGAAAGTATACCATAAAGAAGCAAATAAAATGATTTTTGAAGGAGTTTATGAAGAACCTTATTGGGTTATGAATTTTAAAGTTGAAAAATTAGAACTAAATCAGTTAGGTGACGAAACGCAGTATGAATTATATTCTTGTCGAGCAACGATTTACGAAGATGATGAGATTCAGAGACAATCACAGAATTTTAATCAGGAAGAAAAATTGTTAGATTGGGAGGGAGAAGTGGAGAGTAAAAAGATTACACATTCTGAGATTGGGAGGGGGGAAGAAAAGACTCTCATGATCTCAATAGAAAAGGTGTGCTCGGAAACATTTACTCAAGATGTAGAAAATTAAAAAATTAGATCAGAAAACGGATAACTGGGATTGTAGTTTAATTAATAGAAATTTAGTGCAGATAGATGATCTGGAGGCAACTCAGGATTTGGAGGAAATATTCATAAGCAATCAATCAGAAGATAACATTAATTGCTTGGAGAAAATCAATGAAACAATGCTGTGGCATGTTAGACTGGGTCATGCATCACTAAATTATTTGAAGAAACTCCAAAAGATTGAGAAAAGATTGGAAAAAGTAAAATTCGATGATTCGATATTGGATTGTGAAATCTGCATTATGTCAAAAATGCCGAAATTGCCATTTAAAGAGAATAGAAGAATGGCTTATAGGCCACTTCAAGTTATTCACACAGGCACGATGGGTCCAATAACACCAGCATCGTATTCAGGGCAGAAAAGATTCATAAATGTTTTTGTTGATGATTACTCTAGATTAGCTAGAGCATATTCAGTTAATACTAAAGATGAATCGGGAAAATCATTGGAAAATTTCCTGAAATCTTCTCGTAATTTATTAGGAAAGAATGGAAAAGTGTGTTATATTAGATCAGATCAGGGACCTGAATTTACTGGTGGGAAATATCTTGAAGTATTGAAGTGTTGCTGGAAGGTTCAATGCAACAATCCAACAGAAAGTCAGAGCATATATGTTTGACTCTGGCTTATCCAAAACTATGTGAGAGTTGGCTGTTGATGCAGCAGTTCATGCTTACAATAGGACACCACACAAATCCATAGATTATCTAATACCTCTAATTAAATTTGCTTCAAATGTAAGTTGCCATTTAACAAATAAAAAGATTTGGGTGTAGAGGATACATTAAAATTCCAAAGCCCTGCTCGAAGTTTGGAGAGCGTGCATTGAAGGCAGTTTAAGTAGGTTATACACTAACTGGATATTTATTATGGCATCCAAGTTCAGGAAAATTCTTTGAGTCAAGGCATGTTAGATTTGATGAAAAAATTGTCTATAAAAATGTTTATAAAAATAAACAGTCAGAAGGAGAGAGAGATGAAATATTTATAAAAGGTGAGACAATTGACTGGAATTGAAAGAAGGAGTTCCAGGAAGAAAATGGTGAAGATCAAAAATTCGAAAAGCCTGGACCAAAAAAGAGAGGAAGACCACGGAAAAAGACAACAGAAGAAGAAGTGATAAAAAAAAAGGAAGTTGAAAAGGTGGTGAACAGACCGAACACGAGAAGCCAGTATAAAAGAAAATTAGAAGATGAAGGAAATAGCAAAGTACAGCAAGCTAAAATACCTATAGAAGATATCAGTTAATCAAAAGATAGCATTGAAATTTAACAAGTTGAAGAAGGAGAGGAGTTGAAGCAATCAACCAAGAACCAGTGAGCTTTGAAGAAGCTATGAAATCTAAAGAAGCTCATCTTTGGAAAAGAGCAGTAAGAGAAGAGCTCGATTCAATGGAAGAAAATAGAGTATGGAAGTTAAAAGACAGAAATAAAATAAAGATGATAAACAATAAAGCAAATATAATAGATTCAAAATGGGTATTTGGAAGAAAGTTGGGAGCTGATGGTTCTAGAAGGTACAAAGCTCGTTTGGTCTTCAGATGATTCAAAGATAGAAACACTTACGATTTAAAAGAGACATATGCTCCATTCTTTAGGCTCCCAGTAATCAGAGCAGTGTTAGCTATAATAAACAAAAATGATCTGTACGCATGTCAATTGGATGTAGAGACAGCGTTTATAAATGGTGTATTACATGAAGAAATTTACATGGAAATTCCAGATGGTTTAGAACTGGATGAATATATTAGAGAATCAAAAGTATGCAAGTAAGAAAGAGCTTTTATATGGCTTGAAAATAAGCCCAGAGAAATGGAATATTAGATTCACAGAAAAGGCAAGAAGACTTGGATTAGAAAATGACTTGCATGAACCATCTTCATATACATGGAGGAAAGACGGTGAAATGGCAGTATTAATTATATTTGTAGGTGATATTCTAGTAGCAAGCAATGATCTAGAAAAATTAGAAGAAATCAAAAGTCATCTAAGTAAAGCATCCAAGATGAAAGATCTAAGGGAACCCAAGAGTTTCCTTGGTATGAATATTCAAAGAAATCAAGAAGGAAGATATATTATAATAAATCAGTCAACCTATATTGAAAGTAAGTAGATAAGTAAGGCCGATTCTGGCTCAGATAACAATCTAAGATTTCAAAGATAACGCGAGCAGTGACGTTATCTAAACAGCGGTGACGTTATCAGAACATTTACGAGTGGCGCCATCTCTTGAGCAGTGGTGAGTGGCGCCACCTATCATCCAACAGCCTAACTAGCGTTGAATGGATAAAGATTTCTATTTTCTTTTTGCGTGTGGCGCCATCTATTGTTCACTAGACGAACTACTAATTGATGTGATAGATCTCTGTACCATGAATGACAATATTAACGTTATTCACACACACATTTTACCACTAACGTCATCTCTTGGGATGTGTTGTGATGAGTGGTGCCACCTATCATCCAACAAACTAACTAGCGTTGAATGGGAAAGATTTATTTTTTTTTTGAGTGTGGCACCATCTATTGTCTACTAGATGAACTACTAATTGAAGTTTATTTACTAGTAACACCATTTCTTGAAATGTGTGATGAGTGGTGCCATCTAACATCCAACAGACTAACTAACGTTAAATGCAGAGATTTCTTTTTTGTGTGTGGCGCTATCTTTTTTCCAGTAAATGAACTACTAATTGACGTGGATAAAAAGGTCTCTGTGACGTTATCTATACATTTACCAGTAACGCCATCTTTTTGAGTTGCATGACGAATAGTGTCACCTATTATCCAATAGACTAACTAGCGTTTAATAGAAAGATTTCTATTCTTGTGTGTGACGCTATCTATTATTCACTAGACGAAGTACTTATTAAAGTAAATATTAAGATGGAGCCCTATATTATGAGTAGCGCAATTTATCATCTGATAAATTAGCTAGTAGGGAAAAAAAATTCAGAATATTCTATTCACCAATTTTTGCAATTGATTCATAATAATTGAGTGATGCAATGTTTCATCCGCATAAATATTCCACTCCTCAAATCATAAATTTTAGACTTTGGATTAATTATTTTTGTTCCACAATAATTAACTGATGCAATGTTTTATCTGCATAAATATTCCACTCCTTTGATCATAAATTTGAGACTCTGGATTAATTATTTTCGATAAGTGAATTTGTATCACGTTTTTTCCATTTTTATGGGGTTATCAACGATTTATTTTTATAATATATGGAGAAATTTGCACAAATTAGTATTCACAAGTGGACCATGAAGATTTTTGATTAGTGGTGGGGTATATACTTTAAAAAGTTCAATTGAACAAATAATCATTTTATTATATCAGTTCATATTAAAAAAAATTCTTTGAAGCAGAGTAGAAGAATGAATCGTAAGTATTAGATGTTTTATTTGATTGTAATACTTATATGAATGTGTTTTTATCACATTTTTAGGAATTCAAGAAAGCATGAATAGGGCCATGAAGACCCAAGCTTTCATTGTTATTCATCTTAGAGTAAGTTAATGAAATTTTAATGATTTTTTTTTTCATCAAAAAAAATTAAAATATGTTTTTTTTCAGGATAGGAACTTTGATGAAATTTACCTCGAGGTTGCGCCCCCCCAAGCTATTAGGGTGTACAGGGGGCCAATCGAAGGGTTGAGTGGAGTCTTTGAGCTGGCGAAGCTCAATAGAAGATATTATTGTTCGCCAGTGTAAAAGGTTTATTTTTTAATTCTACTTTTGAGAGATTTTTGATTTAATTTCTTATTTTTTTCATTTATAGACCTCATTCCATCGAGAGCTCCTATCTCTATTTGAGGGGAGGGAGCAGTAGTATGAGTAATTAGCATTAGTTTTTTTATATTTTAGATATATTTTCATTAAGTTTCATATTCTTAGATTTTTTCCTATTTGTAGATAATAAATTATATATTAATCATTTATTGAATTTTTTACTAGACATTGGTGAATAATATACACAAGAGACTGATGAAACACCTCAAAAACAATTGAAAAACACATCAAATGTTTACAAATGTTTTATTCATTCATACATCTGTATTCTTTGATTTCGAACACTCTGTATTCTTTTATTTCAAATACTCTGTATAATTCTAAATCTCAGATGATAGCCTTTGATATTGATATCAATTAACTAGATTGAACAAGTAAATGTACTACGTGCTTTCCTTGGAAATGAGATAGTTGGCATCATTCACTTGTCTTGTGAGTCTTAAAATAAATTATCTTCTGAAGAAGTCAATTGTCGCATATGATTCATTATTTTAGTTTTTTAGGTTGAATAAGAATTGAAATTTGCATGTCACAATAGCTAAGACATATTTTTCAACTTTTTTTGAGAAGTTTTTACTATCAGTCTGTGATATGAGTGGATTGAGTTGAATCATTTTTTTTGAGAACTATTGCAATATAGGTATATTTTAACCTTTCAATATTTTAACTGAATTTACTTCTTTATGCATTAATCCTAAATATCATAGTATTCATCAATAAGAATTAAAATATGTTTTGCATAATATTTAATATTACACTAATCAGAAATGACAAGTTTTCAGTTGATCGAATTGACTGGAAAAAATTGAGAGCCACTGCAATATTGCTATTGTAGTTTGGCGGATGTATCCTCACCCCTAGCAGGTAGCTAGAGGCAACATTCTTGAGTGTGGATTCTTTGAATGGGTGTGAAAAACCCAAGAGAAGTGTGAGTGTCTCGCTTTATAATTTAAAGTTAGTTGTGTTCGAGATTGTGAAATGTGAAATGTGCTTGTTCATACTTCCCCGCCAAGATTTTTTCTTGAGAAGTCGTGTAAATTTACTTCAACGTTATAGTATGTATTAGAGCATAATTATTCTTTTTATAGAGGTTTTTCAACTAGATATTTGTATTCAACTAAAATAAGTTCTTTGTTCTGGATTTTAATGCTTCAAAAAACCAAAAGAAAATTGTTTTGGATGAGCTTGATAAGAAGAAAAGAGAATAATTAGGTGAGTACAATTTTATTTTTCTTTGGGAACTTACAATTTAATTTTTTTTGGGAATTTACAATTTATTCATACATTTCAATGAATTTTTTTAAAAACTACTCTAAGCTATACTTGAACTCCATATAAATAATTGATCTAAACATAGATAACAGTAATAGTTATCAGTATCGCAGAGTAACGAATATATTTCACTATCTAATTTGATGCTATGTTCTTGTTTTATATTTGAACAGTAGTACATTCCTGATATGATATTTTCAATATTTGTAAACGTAGAAAAAGTAAATACTGGAAAATCGGGATCATCTAGTAATATATGAGTACAATTTTCACAAAGACGTCTCATATACCAATAGTGAGGTTGTATTTCTGGTAATAACCATAATCTGTATTTCAAATTGATATGATTTTCATTATTAAAACAAAATTGTAGAACATTTTCCATATTTAAATTTTTAATTTGTGTTGGATTAATTGCATAATAATCCCAAGCAGTTGACACTTCATTATACTCGTCATCTGACGATGATGAAGATGTGCTCTCCCAACCCAATGCTATCTCATTCGCCATATTAGCTGTAAGATCAGTATCTATTAGGGAAGGTATTGATTCACAAATTTCATCAAATTGTCTGGAAATATATGATACATTAGGTGACATTTCCAACAAAATATTTGGCTTTTAATATGAAGAATGAAAAAAAAATTAATTCATGATTATTATTTTTTTTGCTAACAAATGGAAATAGGAATAAAAAATTGAATCCACGTTATAAACTTTCTGTGAAACGAATATTCACAACAATGTCATTCACTTTTTCAATGTGAAAATAAACATTAATAAATTCACTTCTTTGAACATTGTTTGGGAAAAAAACTTTGAATTCCCTCGTTGTTACGATTAGTTTTGGTCCATATCTGGTTTCGATTATATCGGCTTTTTTTATTTGATATTTTTTATTTTCATCCAGTTTACCGATGTCTATAGTTGGCACCTGGGCATCTGAGTGCATTAAAAAAGTCTAGTTCACTAATTTTTTGTTTTTTTTTCTATTTTTTGTTCTTGTTTTGCTTTCTTACTGAGAACAAAAATATATCTCAATATTAATATCAGAAATTATAAAGACAAACAAACTTACGTATTTTGGGTTGATTTGAGAGTCTATTATGATGGACTGATATGTATTAATTGTGTATTCCCATATTTATAGTGAGAAAAATGTTTTTTTTTCCATAAAAAATATATCAAAATTAAAAAAAATGCAATGAAACCATATGCAAATGAAAAATTATGCAACACATAAAATATTCTCATCAGAAATATATCATTGATTGACATTGGAAAGAAAATAGAATGCATATTCATATAAATAATATTTATTATGCAACACACAATTATCTTCTCATTAAAAAACTTGTGAAACGGACTTTCATTATTCGTGAATTGCAGAAAGTAACTTGAAGGTAATAACATTGCTCATTGACTTACCAAAAATCAAACACATATTCAATAAGAATATATATATAGTGATAGGTGTTATAGTAACTATAGTTTCAGAAATGGCTGTTTGGGAAGTTCTCACCTCATCATTCAAAAATCGTATTCATTGTGGGAAAATCACGAATACAGATGATATTATCGACCCTGGGGCATTTTTGGATCAATGCTTATTCATATTGCTGGAGAAAGTGGGACAATTCATTTATGAATATCGATCCCCAGTGAAGATAAACTGTGAGCTGTGTTGTGAATATGTACTCGAATAACAAGGTATTTTTAGAAAAATCTTAATTTATCATAACTCAAGAATGATGCCCATAACATTGTCTGACGACTTTACTATTTGGTTTGATCAGAATGTAAGAAGTGTCATATTGACTCATATGTCAGAGTTTCAAGAGCGGGATAGTGGAAAAGCCCTAAGTAGAATATTAAACTTAAGAGTAAGTTTCAAAAAAATTCTTGCATTTTTTTTCTTAAAAAACAAAATTCTCTAGGTCAATATTAGCAAGTATGATGCAACAAATTCTGGAGGATCAACATATATCGATCTTCCCGAATCCATCAAAAACCGGAAAGCTGTGATAAATGTAAAATATAGTGATAATAAGTGTTTTATTTGGGCACTTTTATCGGCTATGTTCCCCGCTGACAGTAATTCAGATCGTGTTAGTTCATATCCTCAAAATCATAGTGAAATATTCAATTTATCTGATATTCAATTTCCAACTCCACTATGTGAGATAATCAATTTCGAAAAAAAAAAAAATATATCAATTAATGTTTACGGAATAGAATATAATACTATAGATAAAAGATATACAATTAACGGCCCCTTACATTACACACAGAAAAAGGTTGAACGACATGTCAACTTACTTTTTTGGACAAAAGAAGAGAATGGGCATTATGCTTGGATCAAATCATCATCCCGTCTTTTATCAAGACAACTGTCTAATCATGGACATAAATGTTACACATGTCATAGATGTTTACAATACTTTTCGAGTGAATGTCTATTAGAAAATCATGAAAGTTATTGTTGCAAAATGGATGCTGTTAAAATTGAAATACCATCAGAAACAGAAATGTGGGTGAAATTCAAAAATTATTCTAGAAAAGAAAGACATCCATTTGTAGTTTACGCAGACTTTGAATGCTTAACAATACCCATTCACACTTGTCAACCAAACACTAGTAAATCATATATATTTGAATATCAGAATCATATAGCATGTGCAGTGGCCTACAAAGTTGTATGCTCATATAATGATTCTTTATCATTTTTTGAATCATATCGCGGACCTAAAGCAGCAAAATGGTTTATTGATAGATTGAAAAATGTTGTAAAAATAGATGAGACATTCTATGAGAATGAGATTCCTCTTAAAATACGTAATGAGAATTGGACAGATTTCGATGATGCAACATTTTGTCATATTTGTGAGGAGAAGTTTATCGAATTTGAAGAAAAAGTTAAAGATCACTGTCACCTCACAGGTATTTTTATTTTTTCATCAATAAAATATGAAAAAAGATCTCACACTTTCTCAAACAACTTTAGGTTTGTACAGAGGTGCGGCCCATGCAAGCTGCAACTTGAATTATAAACTACCAAAATATATCCCAATTTTCTTCCACAATTTGAGTGGATATGGCAGCCATTCAATAGTAAAAGAATTCGGAGTTGATTAAGAGCAAATAACAATAATTCCAAATAATAGTGAAAAATATATTTCATTCTCTTTAGCAATTGGGAAAATGCAGATTCGTTTCTTAGATTCTTTGCAGTAAGTTAACATCTTATAAATATCAAATAAACCATTAGAAAAAAAAAGCTTTCTCAGTTAGATTTTTTTTATGCTTGTAGATTTATGAATAGTTCACTAGACAAGCTAGTCACATATTTAGACAAAGAAGACTTCAAAATAATGAATAAGTACTATCCAAATAAAGTCGAAAACGATTTATTATTGAGAAAAGGTGTTTTTCCATATGATTATATGAACTCGTGGGATCGAATGGAAGAAACAGTATTACCTCCGAAGGAGCTTTTTTTTTCAAGATTGAAAAATGAGAATAAAGACTATGAACATGCTCAAAAAATATGGAATACTTTCAATTTAGATACTTTGGGGGATTATCTAGAGTTATATCTTCAAACAGACGTTATACTTCTAGCTGATATATTCGAAAACTTTCGAAATGTCAGTCTGAAAGCTTATAATTCAGATCCTGCTCATTATTTCACAACGCCAGGTATAATATAAGAAACATCATAATACAAATTTTTATAACTACTTTTTTGTAGGGTTTGCATGGGATGCTATGTTGAAGCTGACAAGAGTAAATTTACAATTGCTAACTGATACTGATATGATTCTCTTCTTTGAGCAAGGAATCAGAGGAGGGATTTGTCAATGCAGTAATCGCTATGCAAAATCAAACAATAAATTTATGTCTACATATTGTGCAACAGAACAAAAGGCTTATTTAATGTATTTTGATGCCTGCAATTTATATGGATGGGCTATGACGCAATGTCTACCCTATGGTGGGTTTGAATGGTTATCACAAAAAGATATATCAAAGCTTGATGTGATGAATATATCAAAATATAGTTTAATTGGTTATGTATTAGAAGTGGATTTAGAGTATCCAAGACATTTACATGATCTCCATAAAGATTTTCCATCATGTTGTGAGCATGAGAAACCTAAGAACTCCAATATAACGAAATTAACGACAACTCTTAATAATAAAGTAAAATATATTATTCATTATCAAAATTTACAACAAGCTTTAACATTTGGTATGAAATTAACAAAAATACATAGAGCTATCAGATTAAATCAATCATTGTGGTCAAAAGCTATATTGATTTGAATACAGTTTAGGAAGAACGCCAAAAATAATTTTGAAAGAGATCGATTTAAATTGAATAATAATGCAATTTTTGGCAAAAGTATGGAGAATATTCGGAATCAAAGAGATATAAAACTTAAAACACAATGGGATGGACGTTATGGGGCTCGAAAAATGGTGATAAAACCAAATTTGAAAAAAAATATTCCTCTTTCTGAAAATTTGGTATCCATGGAATTTAATAGGTTATCGATAAAATTTAACAGCCCTTTTTATATTGGCATGATAATTCTTGATCTAAGTAAGGTACTTATGTATGATTTTCACTATAATTACATACATATAAAATTTCAAAAACCTAAACTATTATATCAAGATACTGACTCACTAATTTATCGCTTCATCGAAAATCCCTATAAAATTATAAGAGAAGATTTGCACCGATTTGATACTTCAAACTTTTCTAAAGATAATCACTATGGAATACCTCAGGCAAATGCAAAAATTGTTGGATTGTCTAAGGATGAAAATGGTGGAAAAGTTATGAGCGGATTTGCAGGGCTTAAATCCAAAATGTATTTATATAGACTGGAAAACAACGAATCATTTTCTAAAGTAAAAGGAATATCCACTACAGTTACTAGATCATTAACTATAGATGATTATAAGAATGCATTATTATAGAATAAAAAGTTATATCGCACACAAAACAATATCATATCAAGAAATCACAACATTTTTTCAGTTGAAATTAATAAACTCACTTTAAATGCAGATGATGATAAGCGATACTTATTAGAAGGGAGCACAGATACATTTCCTTGGGGGCACTATTCTATTTGTGAAGAAAACAATATTCAGGAGTGTAATAATATTATTATAAAAGATTATTTTTTTAATGTTATATGAGGGGAAAAATTTACAATAGTAATTAGATGCTCACACTATAAAACATTGTCTTTATGTATCCATGAATTATGTGAAGAATCAAACTCTAACCATTTTACAAATACTTGTGAACCTCTAGTCTTCAAAACTTTCTTAACTAAATAAATATTTGGATGTTTAGTTTTTTGGAGTTCTTCTTCATAAAATCCACCTGCGATTGATTTATCTTGATAATCTTTCAACCTGTATTTTATTGGGTTTGTTAAGTTTATTTTTGAAATAGTAAAAATTTCAGTTGACCATTTGGGTGTGTAACCTTTTTCAGAAACATTCTTCAATTTGGATACTCTAACAGAATCACCAACTATCAATTCACCTCGACCTCTTATTTTTATATTATTATAAACTGTATTCAATAAATATTTTTTATTTTTATTATTAACACTATTTGGAGTCATTTTTATTGTGGTATGTTTTGTATTATTATGAGAGTTGATTAATTTCGGACGAATATCTATCCATCTATGTGAACCACGATAGCTAAATTCACGATACATATTATTCTTCAAAGTTCGATTGAATCTCTCGACAACACTTGCTTTTAAATTACTATATGTTGAATAATGATTAATATTATAACTTTGTATCATTTTCTAAAACTTTTTATTATAAAATTCTTTTCCATGATCAGTTTGTAGATTTAAAGGTCGCCTATTTTGTTGAAAAATATTTTCAAAAGCATTTACTATTGCATCAGCAGATTTTGCTTTGATAAGTATAGCCCAAGCGTATTTAGAAAAAACATCAATCACTGTCAACATATATTTATTACCACTATTTTCCCTTGCATAAGGAATCATTTCCACTGAATCAGCTTGCCACAAATTATCAATATTTCGAGTTATAACTCGACGTCTAACATAATTCCTTCGGGCTGGTTTATGTAGCTCATCCACTATAGTTTTTTTTGACATTTTTTGTATAGTTCAATTCTTAGAGACAATTTTTCTAGTTTATAATTCCATATAACTTAATATGACTACCTGCAGGTATTTCATTGGAAGAAAGAATAATACCTCCAATACACAATTCTATGAAATCTTAAATTTTCTCTATATTGTTTATTCGAAGATATTGCTTGAACTTTTATTTCAAATAAATGAAGCAACTCATATTCATCACATTGCATTTATAATAAGATCTTTCTCCATTTTCCTTATCCCCATTTTTTTTTCTACATCAAAAAAATTAATATTTTTTTTTTTTACTTTGGTGAAAGTCTTCTTTTTGAATTAGTTTCACAGCTCCAACTCAATGCTCTTTAGAATCTTCATATATTTTGTTTAAAGACTATTTCGACTCGATCGTTTGTAGTTTCTTCAAATTTTCACGTAGTTTATCCAAAGCCTCTAATTGTTGTTCTTGTTTAAAATTGGATGAATTATCTTTCATCAAATCACTTCCATCTTTGCTAATTGTTCTATTATTTCTATACAATTTTCCCCAATTTTATCTTCAACTACATCTTTTAATTCATTTATTTTATGTTGTATCACTATGATTTTATTGTTGATAGTTTTTTCTACGTCTTTAATACGCTCATCCAAATATTTCTTTGTTATAATATCACTCGAATCATGTATTTTCCCAATATTTGAAAATTGTCTCCCATTTAAATCTATATTTCCATAAATATCATACCTCAGTATTGAGTTATTTGACTCATTTCTTTTTCTCTTTGAAAATCGTCTACCAAATTTATCTACCGACATAATTAATAGTTCTCAATCTCTCTAAGTTGAAATAAAAGCTTCTACTCTTGACAGCAAATATAATAATGTTCATTTTTGAAGTGAATTCATTCTATTATATTACATTCTCTCAATTCTTCAAGTATTGACATAATTTCATTATCATGATTTGTGTGTCCAATCTGTTTGGATGCTAATAATAATTGCAATCCATTAACCAATTCGTCTGCATTATCCCAATAGACATACTCGCGTTTATAATTGGAGAAACTCTCAAACCTGTAGGTGAATATTTTTTGGTTTGCACTTTTTTTCTTGTTGAAGCTCGAAACCCTTTTTTTTCACTTAAAAACGGTTCAATTATTCTGAAATATCTTGGATAAGACATATTATTCGATTGCTTATGTGCTTGTGTATGATTTAAAATTCTTAAATATTCGTTCACATCTTCCGCAGTATAATGTTCAGGATTTTTCATGAATATGAGTTCATAGAGTCCTTTTGTTCCATTATATTCTTGATCATCAATTATTATATCATTTTTATCTATTTCTATCTCTTTTTTACTCAATATAAATTTATCAGGATCTTCTACATATTTTATTGCATAAATAGTATCCAAATCCTCATCTTTATTCAAAAATTTCAGAAGATATTCACTAGCTTAGTCTCCAAATTTCAGCTTTAGGGATTCCATTTTGGTTTGCCCTTGAGGAGTATTCAAAATACCTCTAGCAACTGACGTTGGTGACATTTGAGGTGTGCTTTCAAATAATTTCTCATTGTCACTGCTTTCATTCACTTCCACTTCAGCAGAACTTGTTGGTGTATTAAATTCTAATTTAGGAATTGGATGCTGTTTCATTTTTCTTTGAATCTGAGGGTATTTTTTTTGCTATAGTATTTTCACTATCTATTTCATATTTTGTATTATTCACTAACTCTTGAAGTGGTTGTGTTATAGGTTTAAATGTTTCTTGTAACATAATATCACTATTCATCTTATTATGTTTCAATGAATTGAACTTTTGTTTGAGCACTTTACTCACTTTAATTATTTCGTGGAGCGTTTTTTTACTATCCATTATAGTAAACTCCTAGATGAGATTGATTGAGATTAAGAAATGTATTTAATTCTTTGCGATATCGACCTTCTTGCTCACTATCCTTATCTATAACTGCGAATCCATATTTACTATCCCAACATTTTATACAGAATTCCTTAAATTTATTAAATGTCATATCACTATTTACATGATCGTCATATATATGATGTAAATTGGTTTCATCTTGTTTAAATATGATGATAAAATTTGCATTATCCCTAATCGAATGTTTTGGTATTTCTGCATATGATTGTGAAAGATAAAAACAATCAATCTCATTATGTCTACCCATACTAAGATAATCACGCATACAATCTTGTTTATCACATGCAATATCATCAAAAACAATTATTGAATGGGATCGTGCTTCATGTGGTTTTAAAATTTCAGTATTCACATTATAGGAGAGATATTTCATACCCTTTACTCTAGAAACACATTTTTCTAGAAATTTATATTTTGGTTGTTGTGAAGACTTAGAGTATACATAAATATTTTTGAATTTCAATTTGGATGTGTAAGAAGACCAAGAAGAATATTAGTCTTTCCACAATTACTAGGACCCACAATAATACTTCTTATACTATTAGGTAAAAGTTTGCTATGTTTTTTCAAGTGAGAATTAGTTTGTATAGCATCAAAATTGTGAACTGAAAGATGCTCTTTCTGCTTAATGAATTCCATGATTACTACTAATTTTTTATATAAAAGCTGTTGTATATATACAAATAAGCTCAGTACTAAAACATTATTCAATGTTAACATATCACAGAGATGGTAAAGGTTTACTTAATAAAGCAATTAACTCATTACCTATAGAATTGCACATACCAGGTTATCAATTTTGTGGTCCAGGAACTAAATTAGATAAGAGATTGAAAAGAGGTGATACGAGTATAAATCCATTGGATGCTGCATGTCGTGAACACGATATTTCATATTCCAAAAGCAATAATTTGAAAGATAGACATAAAGCTGATGAAATATAAGAAGAAAGAGCGTGGAATAGAGTAAAATCGAAAAATTCAAGTTTTGGTGAACGAGTTGCTGCTTGGACAATAACAAACTCTATGAAAGCCAAACAAAAACTTGGTATGGGTATAAAAAAAAAAACAAAAAAATCAAAGAATCAGCGAGTACTGAAAACACCAAAAAAAATATGGTGGATTTTTACCTGTAGCAGCACTAATTCCATTAATTGGAAAGGCTTTAATTGCTGGTGCTGCAAGTGGTGCTGCTTCATATTGTGTAAAAAAAGCCCTAGGTAGTGGTTTATATTTAAAACCTCATAAGCATGGTGCGGGAATTAGAAAAAAAACGAAAAAAAACAAAGAAAAGAAATTGTCAGAAAGGCTATTAGACACTGATGATATAATCAAATTTGCTCGTGCTCATAGAATAAAATATTTCCGTGGTGTATATATGCGTGATACATTACCTAAAAAACCATTAAAAAATGAGTCAGCAGTTATTAATCTCGATTCCTTTGCAAGAGCTGGTACACATTGGGTTTCGTATATAAAAAAAGGTGAAAACGTTGAGTATTTTGACAGTTTTGGGAATTTAGCTCCACCAATAGAGTTAATTGAATATTTTGGAAACAAGGCTAACATCACATTCAATTATAAGCGCTATCAAAAATTTAATTCTTTCAATTGTGGTCATTTGTGTTTGAAATTCCTTATAAAATCCACAAAATATTTGTTAAATACATCAGTATAGAAATGGAGTCGATAACAATTACACTTAGTGGAAATACGTCTACACTAAGTGCAGACTTCTTTCCACCAATTGATTTGAAAAGCAGTGATTATTGGATTGATCAACTTTGAATCATATCATTCAATACCAAATATTGATACAACAAATAATGCATTTTATTATAAAACCAGTTCAAGTACAAATACAGATTTTCAAGTAATATCTATTCCAGTTGGGTCATATGAAATTGAGAGTATTAACAATATATTGAAAAAAGAATTAGGAGATCCAAATTATGATTACGATTTCGAGGAGAAACTTTATACTAATAGAATAGAGAGAGAGAAAAATGTTGCACGTAATTTCATAAGTTTAAAACCAAATAATAACACTTTAAAATGTGAGCTTAGGAGTACTGTTGATATTGATTTCACAAAAGATGATTCAATTTGATCTTTATTGGGGTTTAAAAAGCGAATATTAGAAAGAAATGTTGTTTATGAAAGTGATCTACCTGTCAACATAGTTAAGGTGAATGCTATATTAATTGAATGTAATATTGTGACTGGATCATATAAGAATGGATTACCCATGCATATTTTACATGAGTTCTATCCGACAGTAGAGCCTGGGTATAAAATCAATGAGGTTCCTTCAAATGTGATTAATTTGCCAGTGAACACTCAAACCATAAACAATATAACTGTAAATATTGTTGATCAAGAAAGAAAACAAATAAATTTTCGTGGTGAAACAATAACTATTAGATTACATTTGAAAAAAAATTTATAAATGGGTATTAGTTATAAAAGAATGCAAACAACAACGAAAAGAATCAGTTCACCATCAACTATGAAAGTGTTAACAAGAGAAAATAAAAATTTCCTGAGATCACTCGGTTTAAAACTAAAAAGAGATCAAAAACAAAAACAATGAATAATATTTTAGATATTACATCTGGTGTTGCTTTCAATGATGCAATAACACGTGTTGAGATACATAATCATCAACCTATTATTGCATCAGTATTTAATAATTGCGATGGAATAAGAATTCAAATCCAACAGCAAGATATCTATACGTTGCCTAGTCAAAGTTTTCTTCATATTGAAGGTAAACTATTGAAAGAAAATGGTAGTAAGCTTCCTGTGGATGCAAAAATAACAAATAATGGAATTGCATTTTTATTCGACGAAATTAAATATTCAATGAATAGTTTTGAAGTTGATAAGACGAAAAATATTGGAATTAGCTCAACTTTGGAAGCATATGCTTCATTAAATAAATTTGAATGTGATAATCTTGAAAATGCTGGTTGGGGACTCAATATAAATATTCTAGATGAAAATGGTAATTTTAATATATGTGTTCCACTGAAAATGTTGCTTGGATTTTGTGAAGATAATTATAAAATATTGGTGAATGTTAGACAAGAATTGGTGTTGATTAGAACCAGAAATGATAATAATGCATATATTTGTACAGAAAATTTGAAATTTATTCTGAACAAAATTCAATGGCGTGTTCCTCATATATATGTTAACAACGAATATAGATTGAGATTATTGAAAATTGTCAACTCAAATCATTTCTTGAAATGTCCATTCCGTTCTTGGGATTTATATGAATATCCAATTTTTCCCTCAGCAAAAAAGCAAATTTGGTCAATTAAATCATCAACCCAATTGGAAAAACCAAGATTTGTTATTGTTGCTTTCCAAACAAATCGAAAAAATTTGAAAGATAAAAATAGTAGTCAATTTAGCGAATATTAAGCTATATTTAAACTCAGTTTCTTATCCATATGACAATTTGAATCTAGATTTCAAAAATAATCACTATGCACTTCTTTATGATATGTACACGAAGTTTTCCAAGGTCTACTATGATTTTCATGATACATATATTGGTCCTATTCTAAATAAAACAGATTTCAAAACATTTGCACCGGTAACAGTAATAGATTGTTCCTATCAAAACGAAGCAGTAAAAAATTGTTCAGTTGATATACGTCTGGAGTTTGAATCAAATGATATATTTCCCGAGAATACGAGTGTTTATTGTCTTATCATACATGATCGCATTATCGAATATAATCCACTCACTAGTGCTGTTAGAGCTTCAGTATAAATTGAACTGCGAAAGAGCTAACTGGAATATGGAATTAATTGTTGATATACAAGGCTTCAATGCCAGAGATTATATAATAGTGGCAAAAGAAATTGCAATTCTTACAAGAGATGGCAACAAATTGGAACATTTTTTCTTCAAAGAACCATTTCCTTGGGATAAGTTGGAACATAAATATGGAAAACAAGCAGGATGGTTGTATAATAATCACCATGGTTTAAAATGGAGTGATGGATACATACAATATAATGAAATTCCAAATTTGATTCTACCAATATTACAAGGTCCATCAACAATATATGTCAAAGGGGATATGAAGAAAACCTTTCTAGAATCTTTCAACTTGAATTCCACAATAATTTCTTTGGGGGAAGAATGTAAGTCTCTTCAGAGCTTTCCATCAAATAAATCATGTTTCAGACATTTTAATAATTGTGCAATTAGTAATGTTTATAAAATAAAAAGTCACTTAGACTATAATGAAATGTATAACATCATGAATATATAAATATATAATAGAAATTTCAATGTTATTTTTGAGTTATCAGATTTATTTTCAGCCGCATCAACCCCTTTTACCCCCTTCATTCTCTGTTATTACATTTATCATTCTAACTTTCTGCTTTTTTTCCATATAAAGTTGAAGTATCTCATAAATCATATATTAGCTATTCAAACACTGTAGAACATGGTTCAGAAAGTGGTTCTAGTTATATTGTTGATAATTATCTTGAGTAATTGTAAAAGTGTGAAAAAAGAAAATTTTGAATCAATTATTGATTACTTATTTACATATGGATATCTTAATGTGAGTGAAGAGGAGGTCTTCAGTTCAACTGAAAAAGATCCATCGTATCTAACAGCACTAAACCTATTAAAAACTAATTTTAATTTAACGCAATCCAATGAAACAATTGAAAATGTTTTGAAACTCATTTCATCTCCTAGATGTGGTGTTAAAGATATGAATGTTTATAATACTCATTATATATCATGGGGAAATTCTACAATTTCTTGGGATTCCAAAAGAACAACTAGTATTGTTCAATATTTAATTGAGAAAGCTTTCAATTTATGGTCTAAATATACAAATTTGAATATTATACATTCGCCATATAATGAAAATGCTACTATTTATATTTCATTTGGAGGAATTCAACATTGGGATTTCAAGAAACGAGCTAGATGCAGGTCTCATTTTGATGGGGAGGGTATGATATTGGGACATGCTGAATTTCCAAGCTTAAGCATGCATTCAGAAATTTATATAGATAATGCAGAACAATGGTACTATGGTATGGATCCTCCTTCCAATAGTGAAGAGAAGAGTCTTTTTGCTGTTTTAGTCCACGAAATTGGCCATGCATCAGGAATTAGGCATTCAAATGATAAGAATGCAATAATGTATCCAATATATACAGAAAAAATATTCCAAAATAGTAATTATTATGACTTACACATAGATGATATAAATGCTATTCAATCATTATATGGAAAAAACATTAAGTCATTGATAACAACAACGACAAAGGCACCGACAACGACAAAGGTATCAACAACAAAAGGAACACAGAAACCAACCACAGAAACAACAACCGAAAAAACTCATAATAAGCGGAAAACAAGTTCAGAATCTTCTCCTGACTTATGTAGCTTGAAAAATGTCAATAAATCTCTAATCGTGAGAAAAAAATTATATATATTTTATAATAAGTGGGTCTGGGTGAAAAATTTTAATAAAAAAAACTTTGATCCGGAACCATATCTTATAACAGATTGGTTAAATTTTCTTCCAAAAAATTTCTTGAGAATGAATGGTATTTACCAAAGACCAAATGGAAATATTGTATTATTCATAGATAACGTAAGTTATAATATAAAGTTTCCATCTTTAGAATTGGAAAATATTGCCAATCCCTACCATCAAAATAGTATAACCTATATCAATGGAGCTGTATCTACCAATAGTGGTCAAACATATATATTTCATAAAAATAATTCTTTCATAAAAATTGATGAATGCAGATTTTTCGCTTCAGAAATCGGAAGTGTAGATGATGAGTTCCCCGGTATTCCAAATAATATAGAATCTGTATTCAAGTATACAAATGGACGATTATATTTTTTCATTAATGATTATTATTATGAATTTGATGAATTCTCAAAGTCAGCTGTAAAAGCAGGGAAATTCAATCTTTCTATGTTCAATATTGATTGTCCCAATATCAATTTATATGAGCAATTAAAAATACTACTATCAAAAATCTTGTATTCACAATAATTGTTTTCTTATTTTTTTTTCTTACTCTCCATCATCAGCCTTCTTCCTCCACCTCTTACCTCTCACTGTATATATATATATATATATATATATATATATATATATATATATATATATATATATATATATATATATATATATATATATATATATATATATATATATATATATATATATATATATATATATATATATATATATATATATATATATATATATATATATATATATATATATAATTCCATACAAACTTTGTTTTTTTCAACATTGTAATAATTCCATTTCTCTAAATAATAGTAAACTACAGATTGAGGTATATATTTTTGAAAAATGTCAAATAATAGTAAAATAGTCTGTTTGAAAATAATAGCATATGATTTGCTAAACATGAAATATCATTGTGATCTAATAAAAGAAGAAGATATTGGAAGCTATAGGAACATGATTGAATCAACTTCAAGCAAATGTGGTTATAATGATAATTCACTTCTCAAATTAATTGGAAAGCTGGCTTCAATAGCATATATTTGCAAAAAAATAAGTAAGGAGAAATTTGATTTAATATTGGAATCATTTAGTGGAATGAATTTATTGCAAATTTGGGGAAGACTTCCACTAGAGTATAAATTACATCCTAAAGTTATATTGAAATTACCATGTGTGGAACATACAAATCTACCAATCCATCATATCCATGTTGATGGACCCCCACCTAACATTGAAAACTGTCAGTCTTGTAAGACCGAATTTGAAATGTATCATCAAAAATCAATCAATAAATAAATAAAAAAAAAGATCAACTTATAGAGATATTTATTCATTCAATTTTTTTTTGTCAACAAAATATTTATATTCATACATATACATTTTATTTTCTATAATCATAAATAAAATTTATCATTATTCATTATTCTGATTGTTTTGTCGCGGATCATATTGCGATTGTCTGACCGTGAAATACTTCATTTTGATTTTCTAACCCAAATTCAGATTATAACTGATTCAATGTCTGATCTAGTGCCAACCCAACTTGCCACCCACTGAGGTCGTATTAGATTGAACACTCTTACTGATTATATAACGGAGTAAACACTCCCTCTGAGCTTACAACGGAGTAAACACTCCTTCTGTTCTGATACCGGAGTAAAAACTCCCTCTGAGCTTACAACGGAGTAAACACTCCTTCTGATCTGATACCGGAGTAAACACTCCCTCTAAGCTTTGTAACGAGGTAAACACCTCTTTCTGAGACTACGACGGAGTCAACACTCCTTCTGTTCTGATACCGGAGTAAAAACTCCCTCTGAGCTTACAACGGAGTAAACACTCCTTCTGATCTGATACCGGAGTAAACATTCCTAGTGGCCTCCTTCCTCCCCTTAGAGCCACCCCTATCCTCTCAGATATGCTCATCTTTACTGAGATACTAATAACTAATACTAACCACATTTACATGATTTATTGTTTAATCTGTCATTGGTTTCTGATACCTCTAAACTCATACACAGTCTAAAACATGTATAAATACTTACTAGAGATGGGTTGAACGCCCTGGAACCTGAAACGAACCAACTGCTCCTCCTGCCTTACTCACACCACCCCAACTTTTTTCACTCCCATTCTCTCTAGCGAAACTATTACCCCTTCCCTTTCACTGTGAGCGGTGCGCGCATGCACTGATCACAATTGTCAAACAACAGTTAACTTAATATATTATTTGTCAATACCATACATCTTCTTGCATAGTATGTCATCACTGATTTTACTTTATTTCGTGACCAATCGCGACACTCCCACCTCGAGATTTGAATCAAGGACTTTTGAAAAGAGAGAAATCAAATACAATTGAATACTTAAATAACCCACTTTTATTCATTACTCAATCAATTACAAAGATTCGTTCATGTAAATATTATTGAATAATTGTGCTGTCAATTCTTTGATTCTTTCTTTAGCTCGCTGAGCAGCAGCTCTTTCTGGTCTGGTTGGAGCAGGTCTATTTTCAGTAGAAGTAACTTGAGTCTCGTTCTGCACTGGATGTATCGCATCTCTAACTATAGGCTCTTCGATTTCCAAGGGATATAAATGAGCTATAGATCTCGTCAATGTTTCACCTGCTGGCAATTTTACTTTTGCAACTCTTACGTGCCCGTCTGGCCCTACTGTCACACTAACAATTTTTCCAACTTTCCAGTGGACTCTGTTTAGGTCGCTTTTGATTTGCACAATATCCCTCTCTTTTGGTACTGCTTCAACCGTGATTCGGGGTTGTTTATGAATATTTTTTCGATTTAATAAACTTGTTAAATATTGGTTCGTGAACATTTTTACGAATTCATCCAAAATCGTCTGGCCGCGCTTCCAACCTTCGATTAAATTTGTTTTGGTGATAGTTGCTTGTTGTATAAATTCTTTATCTGATGTTTCAGTCAATAAGGGTCCTCCGACATGTAAAAAGTCGGCGGGTTTTAAAATATGCTCCAATTCTTCACCCACTGTAGTAAGTGGTCTACTATTGATTACAGCTTCAACTTCTTTAATGACTGTACATAACTGAGTATCGTTCAATAAATGTTTGTCTACCGTTCTCCTCAGACAGTGTTTCACCAGTCCAATCAATCTCTCGTAAAATCCTCCAAACCATGGAGCCCGCTCGGGTATGAATTTCCATTTGATTTTATTCTCTATGCAATAATTACTGGTTAAGATATCTGATGTCAATTTGAATTGTGCGGCATTGTCTGAGGTAATACACTGGGGTAGTCCTCTGGTTGAGATAAATCTTCTTAAAGCTGATAGGCACTCTTCTGCTGAAAGGTCTTTAACGACTTCTAAATGTACCGCTCTGATAGCCAGACATGTAAATAAACAAATCCATCGCTTTTTGGACGAACTATTTTTGACTGTTAGAGGGCCAAAATAGTCTAGTCCTGTATAAGTGAAGGGAGCACTATAGTTAATTCTTTCTACTGGTAGGGGTGACATTTCTGGTAATTTGTATGGCCCTCCGCCGTACTTACGACACCGAATACATTTTTTTATCACCTTTTGAACCTGTGATCTCCCTTGAGGAATCCAATACTTGGTTCTTACAAGAGCTAAAGTATGCGAGGCTCCAACATGAAAATTTTCAATATGAATCTTCTCAATAACTTTAAAAGTAAACTCCGCATTTTTTGGTAGGAGTACTGGATGTTCTTCTTTTTCTAGCCAGCGAGCGTTTTGGAGTCTTCCTTTGCATCTAAGTAATCCGTCATTATCTTTGATTAATCTGAGTGTTCTCTTCAAGTCGGTGTCTGTACCATCCACTTCTTTTGGAAAGTACTGTTTTTGCAATTGTTTTAGTGTCTGTTTTTCTTGTGTTTCTTCTACATGTTTTCCAACCTCGGTGTCATTACATACCCTTGCTTCTAAGTCGTTATTGATAGGACTGTCTAATTGTGTACTTGTTAGATCCTCTCCACTCGAAGAATTATGTATTTGAGTTTGTATTTCGACGGTGTTTACTTTTTGCACAGCATTCCCCGGCCATTTGCTTTGTACATTGAGCAGGAAATTAGGGCCGGAAAGCCACTGGCTGTTATCCGTTTTGACATAATTAGGTCTCGTGGCCACGTCCGCGGGATTCATGTCAGTTGTGATAAATCGTATGTAAAGCATTTTATTCTTTTTTATCTCATTCACTCGCCTTGCCACAAACGGTGGCAGTAATTTGTCTGAGTTGCACCAGCTTATTACTATTTGACTATCTGTCCACAAAAATTGCTTCTCTATTTTCAGTCTGAGGGAATTTTGAGCGTATGATATCAATCGGCTTCCAATCAATGCGCCTAAAAGTTCTAAACGAGGTATTTGTAGGTTATCTTGATCCTTTATTGGTACTAACCGTGATTTACCGATAACAAAGCTTAAAGATGTTTTGTTTTTGAAACTGCTACGAAGGTAGATAACGGCTGAGTACGCTAATTTTGAAGCGTCTGTGAAACAATGTAGTTCCCATTCAATTTCATCAAATCTATTTTCAAACAATTTTGCTAGTTCGTTGCCATAAAATCTGGGTATGCGAATATTTTTTATATTACTGAGACTAGCAGCTATTGCCTGCCACTTTATGATTAATTCTTCTGATAGTGGGGTGTCCCATTTGAATTTCTGTTTCCAAAGATCTTGTAGAAATAGTTTTGCGGGTAGGATAATCGGGACTGCAAAACCACATGGATCATAAACTGATGCTATAACTCTTAGTATTTCTCTCTTTGTTCGAGTGTTTTCACTAATTTTTATATCTATGTTTAAATATAACTGATCTGTTTCTAAATTCCATCCAATGCCAAGAACTTTCTCATCTGTTATTTTTGCTCTATAGATTTCAGGAATGTGGTTAATAAATTCTGCGGAATTAGAATTCCAATCCCGTAGATTCATTGATAATTGATCAAATGATTTTCTGCAAGTTTTATACAGTAGAGTAGCGTCTAATACCGTTTGTGTTCCTGTTACGAGGTTATCTACGTAAATGTCATCTGCGATTTGTTTATTGATGAGCTTGTTTGATTTTGTGAGATGATATCTTATTGTTGCGTTGAGCAAAAATGGGCTTGAAATTACTCCAAATGGAACACGGCAGAATCTTAGATGCAGAATGTTTTCTGGTGATACTTCTTTCTGTACGTCTTTGAGCCACAAGAATCTTGTGACATCTCTATCATTTTCTTGGAGTCCGATTTGTAGGAATGCTTTTTCTACGTCGGCGGTTATTCCAATTCGTTTTTCTCTAAATCTGATTAATAGGCCTGTGAGATCTTCTAACATAAGTGGGCCGCGATAAAGGCATTCGTTCAGGCTTTTTTGCTCCTTTATTTTTGCGGATGCATCATAAACAATTCTTAGTTTCGTCTTTTTATTATCCTGCAGAACACAGTGATGAGGGAGATAATGAACCGGATGATCTGGAGAGCGTGTATTATCCTCTAATATTTCAATTATACCTTTCTCCAGTTGTTCTTTGAGTACTTTTTCGTAACCTGTAAGCGTATTCTTTTCTAATCTTCTCACTAAGTTTTTTAGTCTCCCAAACGCTAGACCAAAATTTATTGGTAACAATGGAGGGTATTCTATCCACGGCCACGTGACGTAGTAGCGATTGTCTGAAAGCTTTATTGTTTCATTGAATTGCTTGACGGCTTCATCGTCCCTGGTTGTTTTTGGGGAGTCCGTAATTCCGATTGACTCAAGGTCCCATAGAATTTTCAAGTTATCATTTCTCAGCGGAAGATCCGGTGTGTTAAATTTTGTTCTGTTTTCGTCGTTGTTTTGTACATAAGTAACTACTGATAATTGATCCACGTTTTTGTGTGGAGTAATACACTTTCCCGACCAAATCCAACCAAAGTCGGAGTTGATTAAGAAAAGGCCTTTCATTATTTCCATCTTTTCACTGGACATAAAGCTGTGATAATAATCATTACCAATAAGCAAGTCAATCTGATCATTTCTAGAACCATCATCTGCCATTATCATTTTATCTCTTTTCATATTGAGTTTGATATTCATGTTTCCAACTGTTTTATTCGGACATTGTATGCTGTGTGTAATGTGAGGTACGACGTTGGCGTAGATCACTTTATGTTTGTTAGTAAGAGTTCTAAATCTAAAGTATACTACCTGGCTCTCTATCTCTTGGGGATGTTGGGCTCCAAACGTGAAAACTGTTAGACAACTTTCTTCTACTACTGGTAACTTTAATTCTTTCGCTAACTTCGCTAATATGTAACTTCGTTGACTACCACAGTCCAACAAAGCGCGACAATTAACTTCATTATTATCTTCTTCTACTCTTTGAATGCGTACTACGCTAGTTTGCAGTATGGTCTCTTCAATATTACCGTTGATGTGAAGATTTGATGTTTGGCGTGATTTCTCTTCGATTTTTGGACACAATGCTCGATTATGATCTCCGTATATGTCACAATGTCGACATTTTCTTTTCGACCTACATTCGTTTGATTTGTGGCCTTTCGCCAAACAGTTGAAACAGCGATTCTTCAGTCTCAATTTTCTCTCTTGGATTGTTCTAACTGTAGTGCACTCATCATTGTAATGATTTTTCTCACAGAATATGCAATTAAATTTTCCCTTTTTCGTCCTAGGTTCACATTGATTTTTGTGATTATCTTTGAAATATCTCTTTCTCTGATCAAATTGGTTTCTCTTACTTGATCCATTATACTCAAACCTGTTAGTTTTGTCATTTTTACCGGTTGTAGTAGATGCTCTCGATTTATGAGGTCGACCAAACCCCTTGCTCTCTGTGCTTACGTGAAATGCTTCTAACGTGAAACTTTCATTGTTTGAATTGCTACTAGAAGGTTTAACTGCAATATTCATCTCCCTCTTGAACCGGTTTGAGGCTTCTTTGGCGGAAATGATGTGCTCTAGATGTTTTCTTATATTTTCAATAGATTCTTCTTCTGATACCATTTTCATCCGTAATTCATAAATCAATTCTTCTGGGAATTTCTCCATAATCATGACTCTAAGATGATTGTGATTGACATCTTCTCCTAATGATTTCAGAACCCTGAGGTGTCTTTCTATTTCATCCAAAACGTTTCGGCATTCCCTAACTGTTTTATCGGCAGTTCTTACCCTGTAGAGCGCCACGTAATGTGCGTCAACTATTGCACTTGGTTTTCCGTATCTTTCCTTCAATGTTTCAATAGCTATGTGATAATTTTTACTTGTTGTATCCAGACCATCAACAGCTTGTTTAGCTTCGCCTTCTAATACTGAGCGGAGATACAACAGTTTGTCCACATCACTGATATTTCTGCAGTCAACGTTAGATGAAAATTGGTCCCAAAACTGAAACCATTTTAAAACGTTTCCATCAAACTTTGCTGATTCCATTCTGGGTAATTTGCTGGTAACGTTGAGATTCTCTGAGGTCTGCGCAGTTCTATTCTTGTTCTGTTCGCCTTGTATTTTAGCCGTCATTTCAGCCACTATTTCTTCAGCTTGCATCTGTTGGGATGTATATTCTGATACATCGGCAGCTGACGGTTGTTTAACTAATTCATAATACTTGTAAGTTTCCGTGACAAAACGTTCATTGATCGATTTAAGCTTAGCTGCGATAATTCTGATTTCTTCTATTGTGATTTTATTCTGTTCTAATTGTAATAGAGCATCTTGACCAGATACAGTAAATGATATTACTGATTCGCTGATTAATTTTAAACGCGTCTTCACAACCTCCTCCATGACTCGAAGTTAGATTGATTCTAGTGTTGTATGTTTAGCTAAAACAATGCCTATAGGTAACACTTGAAGAACTAAATTGATTAGTGAAATTAAAAAATACTTGTTCATTCAATTACTTTCAATTTCGGCATTTTAATTATGAGTTCTTAACGAATATTATATATACTCGATTAGGTCAGAGAAGATTATGTAATACTACATATCCTACAGACTACAACTTCTGGTTCTAATGAAATTTGAAAATTAAGGTCCCTAGCAATAAGCACCATTTGAATGTACTCAAATTTTCATTATTTTTTATTTTTATTTTTTTTGCTTATGCTAGATCCCAGCTCCTCCACCATGTCGCGGATCATATTGCGATTGTCTGACCGTGAAATACTTCATTTTGATTTTCTAACCCAAATTCAGATTATAACTGATTCAATGTCTGATCTAGTGCCAACCCAACTTGCCACCCACTGAGGTCGTATTAGATTGAACACTCTTACTGATTATATAACGGAGTAAACACTCCCTCTGAGCTTACAACGGAGTAAACACTCCTTCTGTTCTGATACCGGAGTAAAAACTCCCTCTGAGCTTACAACGGAGTAAACACTCCTTCTGATCTGATACCGGAGTAAACACTCCCTCTAAGCTTTGTAACGAGGTAAACACCTCTTTCTGAGACTACGACGGAGTCAACACTCCTTCTGTTCTGATACCGGAGTAAAAACTCCCTCTGAGCTTACAACGGAGTAAACACTCCTTCTGATCTGATACCGGAGTAAACACTCCTAGTGGCCTCCTTCCTCCCCTTAGAGCCACCCCTATCCTCTCAGATATGCTCATCTTTACTGAGATACTAATAACTAATACTAACCACATTTACATGATTTATTGTTTAATCTGTCATTGGTTTCTGATACATCTAAACTCATACACAGTCTAAAACATGTATAAATACTTACTAGAGATGGGTTGAACGCCCTGGAACCTGAAACGAACCAACTGCTCCTCCTGCCTTACTCACACCACCCCAACTTTTTTCACTCCCATTCTCTCTAGCGAAACTATTACCCCTTCCCTTTCACTGTGAGCGGTGCGCGCATGCACTGATCACAATTGTCAAACAACAGTTAACTTAATATATTATTTGTCAATACCATACATCTTCTTGCATAGTATGTCATCACTGATTTTACTTTATTTCGTGACCTATCGCGACATGTTTAGCCGATCGTTTTTTGAAGTAGTAATAATTTCAATTGACGCTAAAATTACATTATTATAATTTAATATTATTTCTTTCATTGCTAAATTATAAACATTATTTGTTTCATCAATTATATCTTTAATATTTGTGTAAATATCACCATTACAAGAAGATGCTTGTCGCATTACACTCAAATAATAATCCAAGAAATTTAATGATTCTAAATAATTGATGATGTCATCTAAGTGATTAGTATTTTCAAATATATTGCGAATAGATGTATCACTTAAATAAATTTGATTATTCTGTGATTCAATTATCATAATTTTATCATTTTCTATAACATCAAATGATAATTTATGATTTGAAATCGAATATGATTCAACAACTGAAAGTATCCTCAAAAATCCTATAATAATATTATAGCACCTAAGAAACTCATACCAGTCAAGTCGTTTAAAATCGATGAACTTGTCAATTCTACTATTGTATATTCTAATGATAGTTTCTAAATTGTCTGTTGGATCAAATCCAATGTGTATCCAAATATTCGTATTTAGCAAAAATCTATGTTCCATAATCAATTTAGATTTGACGAAACCTCTAGAAAGTGCTAGGTCAAATTCATATAGATCCTCCACTACTCCTTCAACGACTTCTGCTTCTGCTTGTTCTGCATTATTCTCAAGGAGAGGAACTTCATTTAATATTTCTTTATTCTTATTCATATTACTTTTTCTTTTTGTTTTTGTTGCCAATGCATCATTTTGATTGATATGCTTGCAAGATGGTTTTGTATGAAGTAGATACTTTCTTTTCTTCATATTGTTGTCAGTATTTTCATTCACTTGCTGTAAATGAATATTTTTAAAAAAATTTCTCTTGAAAAAATTAATTGAAATTACTTACCATTTTTGTCATTTATAGATAATAGTTTTTTTCTTCTTGGAAGATATAATAATAGAAAACTGAATAGTTTGTATCACTTGGAGTTTCAAGCTCATACTGAATTTAGTATGCAAAAATTTTTCTACATATGCAAATAAGACATTGATAACCCCAAACATGGGATCACAGGTGATGCAAGTCCGCTTATCAAAAATAAATTATTGAATCTGCGAATTTATAATCAAGAAATTGGAAAAATTCATGTACACAATTATTATGAATTTATTTAGTAGTTCGTCTAGTGGACAATATATAGCACCACACACAAAAAAGAAATCTCTGCATTCAACTTAGTTAGTCTGTTGGGTGTTAAATGGCACCACTCATCTCATATCCCAAGAGATGAAGTTCGTGGTGGAATGTGTTAATAACGTTATTATTGTCATTCATGATACAGAGATCTATCACATCAATTAGTAGTTCATCTAGTAGACAATAGATGGTGCCACACTCAGAAAAAAAAGAAAAATCTTTTCCATTCAACGCTGGTTAGTTTGTTGGATGATAGGTGGCACCACTCATCACAACACATCCCAAGAGATGACGTTAGTGGTAAAATGTGTGTGTGAATAACGTTATTATTGTTATTCATGGTACAGAGATCTATCACATCAATTAGTAGTTCGTCTAGTGAACAATAGATGGCGCCACACGCAAAAAGAAAATAGAAATATTTATCCATTTAACGCTAGTTAGTCTGTTGGATGGTAGGTGGCGCCACTCACCACTGCTCAAGAGATGGCGCCACTCGTAAATGTTCTGATAACGTCACCGCTGTTTAGATGACGTCACTGCTCGCGTTATCTTTGAAATCTTAGATCGTTATCTGAGCCAGAATCGGCCTTACTTATCTACTATATTAGAAGGATTCAACATAATAAAATGCAACCCACAGAATACTCTCATGGTGACTAGACAAGTAGATAATAGAAACAAAAGAAAGAAATTAGAAGAGACAGTAGTCAGTGATGAATTAGAAAGCTATAAGATCAAAAAGATTCCCTATAGAGAAGCAATAGGTAGCTTGATGTATTTGGCAAATGCCACACGTCCAGACATAGCATTCTCGGTCGACTTCCTATCCTGAAAACAGCTTGAGCCTACTGAAGACGATTGGAAAGCTATGAAAAGGATATTTAGATACCTGAGAGCAACTGTCAATGTGGGCTCAAAATTCACAACTCAAACAGCTAATTTGGAAGCATACACTGATGCAAGCTACAGAGATCATGAAGATTCAACATCAACAGAAGCATACGTAAACAAACTTTTTGGGGACGTAATTGAATGGAGAAGTCATAAACTATCTTACGTCACTCCATCTACTTGTCAAGCAGAATACTTAGCAATGAGTGATGCTTGTCAAGAGCTGATCTCTCTAGATGAAGCTGTAAGATACGCTATAGAGAAAACAATATTTCCTGTTACTATTTGGTGCGACAATAAGTCAGCAGGAGACTACACAAAGAAGGATGGTGGTCATGAACTCAAGACGTTGGATGACAATTCAGACGAAATGAATAAGAACTTATATGAAAGGGAAAAGACAGGTACAAGACGTCATATGGCTGTCACACATGGGGATTCTATCAAACAGTGTGTAGAAGAAAACAAAGTTAAAGTCAAGTGGTTGACAACAAAAGAAAATATAGCTGATATTATGACTGAACCATTACCTTTAGAAGCACATAGATAACTCAGGAACAAGTTGTTAGTAAAAGAATTAATCTTTATTTTTCTGATTGTGTTTTAGATGAGTCCTAAGGATATTGGGATCCACAAAGGGAAGAAGTGTTGAGATATAGGACTTTATAGATCCCGACATCTATAGGAGACACAGGGTAACAACTCCCAGTGGGTATATATATAACATAGGTGTTTATCTAATAAAGTTAATAAGAAGCTAGATTGAAACATACTGTTGTATTGGTTATGCAAATACCTTTACCATGCCTACACATCAACATTCCAACACAAAACGATGGTAAAAAGAATAAGTGTTGGGTAGGTAGAGAGAGGTGCTATTCTGGGTATAGACATTATATTTGCTTATGCTTTGAAACCAGTGTTTCTGTCATGAGCTTTTTAATATTTCTCTACACAAACAGTAATAACCTTTTTGATCTGGAGTATCTGTTTCACCATAGCATGAGGGGCATTTGTATTCAACTGGTGTAGGCATTTTCTATAATGAATACATACTAAATGCAATTTTACTCTTATATTCATTTTCGATGAAAGTTACAGGATATGTTATTGAAAAATACAGAGAATAATCAACATTTAAAACTGTATACCAAGCTTATTGAATATTAACACTCCAAATAGAATTCAATTCAACATCCAAGGCTTTCCCTTTACTTTTATTTGAAATTATGTAGAGTTTATTGTTTTCTGCATCCTTCAACATTAGCTGTAATGCTTAATCATCAATTTGATTGTATCTTTCACCCAAATACTTCTGGAACTCGACCAATTCCAGCCTAATTCTTTCATAATATATAGTGTCAGCTATTCGTTCAATATTTTTAACGAAATACTTCTCGCCAATTTTTAGGTTACGCAACCCAATGAACTCTTTCAGCTTGGTTAGTGTGTTGATGACGTTGTTGTTATTGGAAGTAGACATATTGAAGCGGTATCAGTTCCAAAGAAGAAATCCAAATATTATTTTTTTTTTTCTAATTTAGATAGCAAATTTCTTAGCTGTTTCAGAATACTTATAATAGGGCATCGTATTCCAAATAATTATAAGTCAAAATGTGATGCTCCAACAACTTGTTGTATATGCTCACTATATTCATGGAAAATATGATTTTCAAAAAAATACACAAAACCATTTATGTATTGGGATACTTCATCAATGTTTTGCGGAATTCCCGGTAGTTGTGTTTCATTGAAGCGTGAGATGATATATCTGGGTTACATCTACTAAATTTCGCAGCATAATTACTATCATGAAATATGTAGGTATTCCCCAAATTTGTGAAAACTATACGCTTTATATTTTCAATGCTTGACGGTAAGAAGATTTAATGAATTGATTGTTTCATCTCAGGCTATGAAATACTGTATGATTCATCCTCTATTACCAAGACAATATCGTTTTTCCGTCTATAATAGATAGTATATGAACTTTTGAAAATTTTCGGTATGAAAGGTAGCCAGTTCAGTTTATCTATTGGTTATGTGTGAGAATTTTCTTTGGATAATTTTTGGATCCAAGGCCATTTTCATGAAAAATGAGTAGTTTACCGTTTATAACTAGAAATTCAGTCACATTATTCAAATCACATAGATTCATTTGATTAGATGTGAGTGTTAAGATTGTTTTTATTTGTGTTAGTTCCACTTGAATATTTTTTTCGTGATTTTCATGTGAATCTTCCTTCGTTTTACCATGAATATTTTGAATGGCATTCATATCATCACCATCTAATTGAAATTCTGATATGTTATTAGAACGAATATTTCTATTTTAAACATACATGACAGAATTTCTGTTTATGAGGTGAGCAAGTCCTATGAATGTCTGATTTCATGTACTAATACAGAAAAAAGCGAGATAATGCCCTGATCACTATCTAATTTTGTATGTGATAGCTTATTATTCCATTTTTCTGATTAATCGATATGTTCATCAATAGATACGTGGGTTGGATTCAGAAAGAAATGCCGTCCTTATACATTTCCTGGGCCATCAAAATCTCAAATACAGCTTTTACCCGATGAAAAGAATTTATTTTGTATCGGTTCAAAAGAGATCAAAATATTTGGTACATGTTTCATACTTGGTTCATTATATTCGAATGATATATTAGCATATTGTATCCAAATCGCAAACGCTTTAGTTACAATCTCCAATAACTGTTTATTTTTATAATTGATGAAATCATATGTTATAATAGACTGTTGTCAGAATAATTTTCTATCATGTAAGCTATCTCCATGATTATCAGTTAAATCACATCTAGGCTTATTCATCAATTCGAGTGTGCTACTATCCCATGTTTTTATAATATCTAATTCGTATTATTCTTGAAATAATGCTTGAGCATTTGAATACTTCTTATCGCTCGAATTCATAGTGGACATTTCATTCTCTGGTATATCCAAGTATCCATATTTTTCCAAAAAATATAACGATTCGCTGAAACCTTCATTATCAATGTTTTCAATACTATCCACACCAGATAACAATATGAAGCCATCGTTTGGATGAATATTTTGATTTTCTCCACTATTTATATTCTCTCCAAGTGAAGATGTGAGATAAATTGAGGAAAAATTGGAAAATGTAAGTATTAATAGCATTTTTCATTCGTTTCTACTTTACTCTTGCACACTCAAATGATAATAGTCAAATGAAATCAATTCTTGCAGTTTATCTAACAATATTTTTGTTGGGTGAGCAAATTCTTCCACAGCTGAGACTCCTCCACAATCAATATTAAGATAAAATAAGTTAGAATGAATGGGTCTATACCTAGATATAGATGAATGCTTACTCAAGTAGACTAACTCTTTAGTTTGGAGTAATAATGGATAATCTAAGCTAAAATTTGGCTCTTTTATACCAGATCACTGATAATTTTCTGACCTATAATGCTCTTACTGCTTACATCAACAATGAATCATACGCAATGTAACGTGATCAGCAAAATTCTTTTCTAGAAACTTCAAAATATATTGTGTAAAAATCATCTGTTCATGGCTCCGAATTTCATGGAGAGGGAGATAAGAAAAAATGCTCAAAACTGGTTCATATATTTATTCAAATCATTGACTATTTTCTCATTTTTCATAATAGTATCATTCCTAAACATTAATATTTGATAATCATAATTTCTACGCGGTCTTATATAATCTCCCATACCTATTAGTGATTTGCCGTCTTTATTCTTATGATATTTCATGTGATTAGTATAACCACGTGTATGTGATGGAGCAATATGGCTGTTATAGATTTCACGATGTGCAATTCGCTTAGGTATTGAATTTAGTTTCTGTAAGTTAGGGCTCTCCATGACGATTAAATGAATTTTACACTTATTCATTCAATTATTCATCCATTTAAAACCCGATTTTTTCAAGTATTAATTTGTATTACGAATATAACAACGAAAAACCCCATGGTATTGTGTCTCTTTTCGATAGTTTAATTATTCTTTTGTTATGAAAAGGACTTGATGCTAGTTTGTTTTGCTTGATTGTAGAAACTTCATGTTTTTTTGATTTAATTATAAATTGTTAGTCGATAGTAATCATCGAAAGTCTTTGTTTTTGGAGTACCTTCAGTTATTCCTCCAATTCTTTCACCAACATAATCATTCATTGATTCATATGTATAAATTTTTGACCAAAGCCCTATGAATTCAGTCATAATTTGACCTATATTTCCACCCTTTATTAGTCCTATGACTTTATTATTTTCCAGGGATATGCCAGGAGTATTATTTATGTCATAATTTGATCTATCAAACTTGTGAGAATCTCTTTTGATCACATCATGAATATTCATATCAAAAAATGGTACAATAAACTATCAGTATCTATGTACAATAATTTGACATTTCCACCAAACATTTTCCTGACATAATTATAATAAGAATCATATATATATATATATATATATATATATATATATATATATATATATATATATATATATATATATATATATATATATATATATATATATATATATATATATATATATATATATATATTTATATATATATATATATATATATATATATATATATATATATATATATATATGTTTTGGATATATCCAGTATGCAGAATCCGACATAAATCGGTTTATTGAAGATTATCCCTTCTCTATTCATCTCAATTATTATAATATTCTCATCTAATACAATGTGACTATGAAAATTTAGTTGCATGATCAACCCTTTGTAACCACCTTTACCACTTCATTTAGTAACAAGTTTCACAATTCTATGCTTACGCACGTTTTCCGTAGATTTTCCAAAAACAGCATTGTTCATTAGCTTATAGAAAATTATTTCAAAATCATTTCGAGATCTTTGTCTTATATCCGTATTCAAATTGTTATATTCTCGTAGCCAAGCAGACTGTTTAAATTTCAGTACTTTGTGTATTTTACTTATCTTCAATCCCAATTCTAAGTTTTGCTCTAAATTTCCGCAATGGATTACATATTTTTTCTTATCATTGAGAGTTGTCATCAATTTAGTTTGTTCTGAATTTGATGGTGCTATATGTTCTGGCGAAAGTGGGAGATCGCTATGACTCCTAAATAATGCCTGTGGATAATGTAAATCTACTTTAAATATTCTAACTTCAGAATCTTCTTCTAAATTCATAATATTAAAACATTATGATGATGCTCATTGCAGCCCCATATAGGTTGTTAATTTCAAAATATATCACATATGATTCCTGCTCATTGGGATTATATTGCTCATCCATGTATCTATTGTTGGCTTCATCGTATCGGTTAGAACATTGACTAGTATCACCACGAAAATTACATCTACATCAGTAAGAAGTTCCAATTTAACAATAGAAGTTTTCAACATTGCATCAAAAGCAGGCCTTGGGCTGTGAAATAATGCAAAGCATCTAAGCCATACGTGTCCATACAATTTTTTCTGAAATTTTCAAAAATATCACAAAGCAATAAAACATCTGTTTTTGAACACAGATCTTGATATTTACCTGTGATGCTTATTCTAAATGTACTCCAAACTTTTTCGGCAAACTCATATTCCCAATAAGTTTCATCTTCATTTTTAATGAGTAGTTATTATTCACAGGTTCTAGCACAGCGACAGCAACCATTGTTGTATAAGCGTGTAGAAAGTTTCCATCTTCGATGATGGCTGTAAATTTCTTTGTGCGCCTCTGGCTGTGTCATGGGTGTAGAATGTAAAGGTGAGCATGTAAGATCGTATAATAATGTGTGAAAATTCAGTTGGACGCCACTGACTATTTGTCCTGATCATTTTTCTGATCACGTGCTTTGTAGGTGTGACACTGTAAGCAATAATTCATGAATCATGGTCATCGAATGCGTATGTAGTTAAAGTAGTAAAGAATGCTGTTGAAGGATAGAATTTTTATGAGTTTGAACTAATTGCTGATGATCAGATTTGAATTCTCGTCCCACACAATTAATCTCCAAGCTTATCGTAGGTCTATTTGTACCTCATGAAATTATTGGAGGAAGGATAGCTTATTTTTTGGAATCTTTTAGGAAAAACATTTGGAATACTTCTTGTGAGCAAAGGATGGCAAACAAGTAGTATTTTCAGGGATATAGTATGAGAACAATGATAATTGATACTATTTTTCATTCAATATACTTTTAATACAAAATAATAATTATAGTAAATGCACATAATTCTTATACAAACAATCTTATATTCTACAGAGATAATAATCCTAAATTAAGCAATATTCAATCTCTAATTGTGGAATGTCCCCAGGCTAAAGTATCGGTGGACTTGTTGACTTAGAATTTTTTGTCATCAATAGCTGACAATGCACATTCATTCTGTGTCTGGGTGAAGGTTACATGATTTTCTGACCTGAACAAGTTTTGTTCAACATAAAGCTGCTCTGTTAAAGTTATTGCGTTTCTATAGTCTAAATGTGTAACTTGATTCCTAACAACCCATTATTTAATTCCTTCAGCTCTTTTCATCTCAGAATCGTGTGTCTGAATGGAATACATTTTTGACCTCAAACCAACAAATTCTGAAATTATTTTTCCACTCAGCTCATCCTTAAATTTTCCCAGTACAGATTTATTCTTCTGTGGCATGACGTATGGATTATTGACTGAGTAATTTGGAGTGTCGAGTTCACTAATATCCCATTTTATATCATCATAAATATCATCGACTGAAAATTCATAGATAAAAGAGTCGGTGTCCGTATATAATAGTTTAACTTTATCTTCATATTTCTCTTTTATAAATGAGTAATGAAAATTATACATATGATATTTTGGGAGTTCTATAATACAAAGACCTAGATAAATTGGTTTATTGTACAAGACTCTAAGTCTGTTCATCTGAATTGCAACAAAATGCTTATTGAAAATTGATAAACTGTGGAAGTTTGGTATCGATATGTAATATTCTGCCCCTCGTCTCTTACCAATGTTTTCCCAATGTGTAGTTAGTCTCACATCAACCCGATTGTTCTGATTTTCTAATGTTTTGCCATACACCGCATTATTTTCAGTTTGAAATAGTCTTTCTCGAAACTATTAGTTGCTTTACGCCTCAAATTAATATTCAGGTCAATATATGTTTTCATCCAATCCGATTGATTGAATGAGTGAGCTCTGTGTATTTTCATCAGTTTTAAGCCATTTTGTATAGCTTGTTGCAAAACTCTGTAATGTATGATATAATTTGTTTTATTATTCAAGCTTGCAATGAGTTTTTTATGTTTCGAGTTTAGTGGACAAGCTGTCACAGCGCAAAATGGCGAACCATTATGTTTATCATGTTAATGATCACTATATTCCAAGTCAACTTCAAGAATATAACCTTTACTCAAATTTCTACTGATTTTTAAGATATTTAAATCAAAAATTTCCACTTCTGTCAATCATTTGAATTATTAGTAGGTAAATACATTGACATTGCGTATCCGTATAAATTATTCGCATCTAAATAGGTAATATACTTTGAGGGTGAGTTCCTATTATATGACGACATGTATTTATTGTTCGCTTCTAAGAAGCGGTTAGAACATACTGAAATACCAGCACGTATATTTTTCTGAATAAAATTTTCAATGCTCATGTCTGTTAATATTTCTAATTTCCCTCTTATGGTCGTTAATAGAGCATCGCAGCCTAGTGAGGGAGTAGTAAAATATTGTGCTGCATCTGAATTATAAATATTCATGCATAAACTTGGGAAATTCTTGAAAACGTCAGTCAAAAGTAGGACTGTCAGTCTTCAAATAAATATTAGAATAATCACCTAATGTCTTGCAATCAAATATGTTCCAAACTTAGATAGAAGTATGATTTAACGAATTATCGAAATATACTTCATCTGGTAATTTGGTAATAGCTAATTTTTCGGATGAATCCATGTACGAATAAGAAAATACTCCTTTTTCAGTCCCAAGCACAAATTTATCTGAATCTGGAAAATATTATATTGTATTCAATGACTGTTCTAGTTTTAAATTATAAGCCAGACTGTCTAAAGACCTAATCATGAATCTGAAGGAATCAAGAATGCTCACTATCCTTCTCCTATCAAAGAAATCAGGCAATGTTTATTTTGGACAAAAATTATTGCTATTCTTACTTGGAATTCAGAGCTATCCGTTTTGATTCGTGATGACAAGGTGTCTGATATTTCTGACGAATCTGAAGAGGATGTAATCACTTGTTGCCTCGTGTTGATTGATTTGATTTCAGACTCGTCCCTTTTAGGTAAAATGTATAGACAAAACAACTTCATATTTGCCTTCAACGCATGATGAGTTCCAAGTGAATTTTTGATCAAACTACACACTGAGTCCTTGACGTTTCGTGAGAATGTTAATATATCTGTTTTGGCATTAGTGTTATTAACTTTGTACGATATTATTCTATTCTTGAAAGCTGTCTTTTAATCGAGGTATTAGGCCCACAATCAACACACGCTCCCAATTTATGTGCATTTGTTCTTAAATGAGAGTTCAATAACGATTTTTCATCATCAACCTCACACAGCTCACAAAATGTGAAGCCATTCGAATTGTCAGATTTTACACGTTTCACAGATGAAGTGGTTATTTCTACCGATTCTCCAATTTTCATATTATGAACTTGGAGTATATGTCCCTTCAGTATCAAAAAATCATAGCACTTACAACAATATTCACATAATAAAACAAATTTTTTGTCACAGCTATATTTAATATGTCGTTTCAAACTATCTTCTGATACAGAGGGTTTTGCACACTGATCACAAAAGAACATTTTCTACCCATACTGTCTTCTAATCATATTTTTGATTCTTCTTCGTTTCAAATAGGAGTCCATATAATTTTTGGAGTTTACGCGACTTTTTTTATTGAAAACAAACACACATTTTGAGCATTCACAGGAATGAGTCACAATCTTTTCCAATTTTTTCTCATAAATTTGACAGTGTCGACGATTCTCTTGCGAATAACTAACCATGTGCACACAATGAGTTCTTATGAATTCTATATTATTTGCATTTTCTCCTCCATATTCGGAACAGTTGAAGAATTTCGTATTTTTGTAATGTTTTTAATATTTTATACATACAAATAAATGTGTTCTCGACAGGTTTTCAACATGTTCAATGATACTTTTCTTGTGAAATTTCAAGACACGCATTATTTCTTGTAGAGCCTACTTCTCTACGCTACTGCAACAAATAGAATTATTGACAGAGAGAGATTGATAATGAACTATCTACTAACCATATAAATTGGAATTTCGCGAATTTATCGGTTGGAGTTGAAATGTTGACAGTATAACATCCAATCATCTGATTCATCTACTTATAGATTGAGAACGTTGTGGCAGAAAGACATTGAATCCCTCGTCCAAAGTAAGAACAACTCTAGGACCGTATTTTGTGCTCAATAATTTCGCTGCTTCTATAAGATATTGATCACCAACTTCCAAATCGATTATTTTCTTATACTGGAATCCAGCAGCTAGTTCATCCAATGCGTTCATCAACATCCTGATCACTTGTAGCGCGTATTTTAATCTGTGTATGGTTTTATGAGAGAAGCGGTGACGTACACATGTTTTTTAAGATAATTTATTGCCTATTATACTAAGCTTCTTACATTGTAACTTATAGGTAGGCTTACACACTGAATGATGACAGTGCATTATTTGCGAATGTAAATAAACTTTCATAATGACGTATAAGTCTATACACATGATCAAGATAAGAATTGTCTGAGTGCATTATTCATGTATTTTGATGAACTCTTGGAAGATTCACCTCAATTCTTGTTCAAGGTAGGTCAGTGCTTACATGACTCGAAACTGTTCTCAATTTTAGGAATGATTTTACACACTGTACGATTAAGATAAGAATTGTCGGAGAGCATTATCCATGTATTTTAATGAGCTCTCGAAAGACCTACCACAATTCAAAGGTAGGTCAGTGCTTACATGACTGGAACAAAGAAAGCTCTAAAATGACCTGAATTTCAAGAATGATTCCACGTTTTCAGACAGTGTAAAAGCAAAGATAAGAGGAATGTTTGAACAAGAACTTCAAAAATGCCTGTTCAAAACAGTGTTATCCAAAATGATATTTTTGAAGAGAATAACAGTGAGCTACACGGAAAGCCTAATCTATTCGTTTGTGTTAGTTAAGAGTATATCGAAATTGAAACTTCGGACTTATTGAATGATTGGATTCCCGGAGAATTTATACAGACTCTCTTGTAGACTCTAGAATTTTTTTGTGAGCCCTGCTACAACAATTTCATTAGAACTCCGGGAGGACTAAGTATTGGGCCAGATAAAATTTCATATCATATTCCTTATCACCACAATATTTTATTCATGGAATGAAGCTTACCAATATTTGAGATGCTGCTATTGTAACGATTGGATAATAAATGGAGTAGAACAAAGAGATTGTGGAATATGTATGCAGATCGGTGCTGCGCTCAGGTAAATTTAGGTGAGTACAATTTTGTTTTCCAGGAAAAATAATGCATAACTTATTTCTATTTGGATGTCATAGAGAGATTTTTTCAACCAGTGGTACTTAAACTTAATTGATGGAACTTTTTAGTTTTTTACGTTTATTTTATAAACGGTAGTATTCATCATAAAATATGAAATAACCAAAACTAATCTTTGAATAATTTGGCACAGCATTCATTTGCAACATTTCTCCAAACTATCGGTGATTCATTTGTTATTATCGAAATTTTAATTATTATAGAATTCATTATATTTTTTTGAGCCAGAGAAACAATGAGAATTATTATCACTCATATTTTGACTTCACATGCAAGCGTTCGTCAATTGATTTTTAAAATAAGTAATTTTGCTCTATCGTGTTTGGTATCAAAATGAAGCTCTTGTGGAGGTAATGCTAGCAGAAGTGTCAAAACAAAAGTATTTTAACGATTATCAATTGTTTCTATCACAAATCATTTACATGATGTCTAGTTTGGTATCAATTTCAAGCTGTCGGGAAGATAGGCTTAGTAAATAAATTAATAATTAAGTAGTGGAACCCACATTATCATCTCCAAATTACATGCACTTCCGGCGGTCAAATGTCGGAACTGTATATTCCAATTAATTGAAAACCTCAAAAATTTATACGAAAGAATTCTTTATTCACAAAAATACTTATTATGTGAGGACTGGAAAATAACCGCCATCTGTCACTGCTGTCACTTTAATGACGATCAAGTAACATAACTGTTCGTTCCAATAAATTAATGACCCCGTAATCTAGATGAAGACTCTTCATTTTCAAAAATACTTATTTTGTGAGGATTAAAATATAACCGCCATCTGTTACTATTACAATGACTGCTGTCATTTTGACAATGACGGCTGCCACTTGAACAATGCTGGCTGTCATTTTGACAATAACGCTGTCACTTTGACAATGACAACTGTCACTTTGACAATGACAATTTGCACTGACACTTTGACAATTGGTACGACACTCTAAATTCATGAAACAATGATGAAACTTACTATGAAATTTATGATCGGGGAAAAACTGTGAAGGCCACAGCAGATTTTGATATTTTTATAATAGATTAATAAATGTGGATTTAAAAATTAATTTTCAAGATATCAATAATAATACTTTCTTGTCTTGTCTTGGAAAACAGAAAATACTTCTTATCTTTTAATTTCAAGATTATTTCCTGATTCTTGTGTAAACTAGAAATAATTGACATTTTATCGTTCAAAAGATTTATGACTTTTGAGAACGTCCCTTTTCGTCATAGAATAACCAATTGTGGGGTACGTTCAAAACCCTTGAAAGCTGCGACATACGTATTAGACAGTTAGCATTGCTCACTGCAATGACGTATATCGAGTGCTTACTACTTACTAGGGAACGCCCTAACACACCTAATCTTCTTCTCCCCCCTTTACACTTGCAAGACTGGTGATGGTACAGGATTGCAAGACACTCGCCTTAAGGTGAAACATCGACCGGAAGAACTATTTTAGTGCGAATTGATGAATCTTGTAGCAATATGTTTGATAAATACTTTCTTATGATAAATTAACAAAGTTTTTAGTGGCGTGTATATTAAAAATTAGATAATTTGTCAAAGTTTCATTATGTCAGCAATAAATCCCCATAAAATTAGTGCTAACGTATAAAATTAGCATGCAAATCCTATACCTCAGAGACTTTGATAACAACTTATCTGGAAAAAATATATATACTAGGCGCTATACTTGCAGTTATCATATAAAAAATTTCATTCAAATTGAACTTGATAATTTCGAGAAAAAAAATAATTAGTGCTGAGAATATCAATTTCTCAGAGATTATCCAGTTTTCTGGGACAAAACTTGGTAAACTTATAGATGACATTATTCTGCAGAGTGCTGTGCAAAAATTGTTGATTTTTATCAATTAATATTCCGTTTATAACCCTTTCTGTGCACTTCTAAAAGTATAATATTTATATTGAAAATTGGAGGAAAATCAAAGTCTTGTATTCAAAAATTATATATATTTGAATAATTTATTTTTTTTGACATCGGCCACTGGATTTTGGGCTCAAAATTCTCGATATTTTGGGTACTTCTCTGATGTTCATTACACTTTTTATTCCCTGCAAGGTTCATTAAGACAAAAATAATCATATTCCATGGCCAAATATTTCTTGGAGATAATATATTTTTTTGAGAGTCGTGAGATTCCAAGTTTTCGAGAAATTAATTTTTTCTTGTTCAAATCATACATTTTGTTATGAAGAAACGTCAAATGAACAAAAAGAAATATATTTATTATGTCTAAAAATTATGAGCAATTTCTTACAATATTTTCCAAAGTTTCAGCGGCTGTATATTTCAAAATAATAATTTAGGAAAATATTCTTCAATTTCTTTTCTACTTCTTTATAAATATGACGTTTTACTAGTTGATTTGTTCTGTGACGCTATCTAGTATCTAAATTTTGTATTACATGACAAGTGTCAAAGATTAATTTTATCATGTATTTATTCATTAGAGAATAAATAGCCTATAACTGTTTTTAGTAACAAAAACCATTTTGAATATCTACTTCTGGCTGTGTGTGTAGTTTTACCGATCTTGTCACACTAGTAAGAAAAATGGTTCGGACTCCAGGATATTTGACAAATCTGACTTACAATGTTACAGTAAGTTCATTGGATAAATACATTAAAAATCAATCTTCAAATCTAATTTTGTAAAACTTATCTCTTTTAGATTTCTAAGTACTACTTTATCTGGAAGTGTACAGATAAGAATTTGAAGTTATCAAGTTCATATTTCTCAAAAAAAGCGACAAAATATTTTATTTATGTCCATCAATTATTATTGGGATCTGTTATTCTACAGATAATAATACTTGATCCAAATATGCATTGCTCTAAGGCCCGAAATATTCACCTCCGAATAAATTACAAGTATTATGTTTTCAGTGAATACATCAAGGATGAATACTTTAAAGAAAACATGGACTAACAGCTTCAGATTTTGGTCTAGTCTGTAAGCGAAAACTGCCTGCCGGACCCCTAGTAGAAAACATACTATATGCTCGAAATATATATATCTACTAGTGCTACGGAATGGGGTAAGAGTCATGAGCAAGTAGCAATACACAACTATGAAAATGTAATAGGTGTTACAGTTGCTGAAGGTAGCATCGAGCGATTCTTCTTTGAAGAAACAACTGATCATCAGGCAAAAACATTTAATGCTGCTCGCTAAGGCGACATGATAATCAGGAGTCTGTATGTGCCAACAAAGTCGTGGAGATCATTTGCTCTATATAATATTCCATACATAATCCTTGTACTGTATACTTTACGGTTCAATAAAGAATTCATAATTTTCAATTTAAAACCAGTTTTCTATCAAAATTAGATAACCCTTTACTTTACCTTATCCTTTATGAATCAATAAAAAACTCATAATTTTTTATTTAAAACATGTTACTATCAAAATTAGTTCTTGCGTGAATTTTGGGACATTTTTATATCATAATTTCAAATTCTCATTATGATTAATTTCATTAAAACTTATGTCTTTGGAAAATGATTTTGTATGCGAGCATTAATTTCAGTAAATTTCTCTATAGAATGTTTTTCTTCTGAAATGTCAAATTTGAATTCTTGTGTATCCCTTCCATAAGCCTCACTTACTTCAAAACAAGATTAGACTAGACAGAGATAGCTAGTATTTCAAGGTGATGTTACACCTTAACTGTTAATTTTCACTGAATTACACAATAATTACACTTTTTCTTACTACAGCACCGTACACACCAATTTCATCGTAAAAGTCACTGTTTATTATCACTATAATATAAGATACACAAAATATTCCACTTTAGGAATTTGTTAACGTTATCAAGTCATTATCTACTGCTCCTTCAATTACAGACGCATATTGTCATACGATGTTGCCATCTTCAAAGACTTATCTTGAGATTTTTTGCCAAAACTATGCGCATTTCATATTTTAAAACGATCTCTCCTGACTGTCTCCAATTTAACTCACCACAGTGAATTTCACAGAGTAGCAACGTAGGATTTTCATTTGAATATCGTTCTTCCTTGAAGAATACATCGTCCCATCCCAACAGATTTTAAGTTTGTTGATATTTGCTGAACTTGCGGTGGTGACAAATGCACGTTCACTCAAATTTACTTTGTTGCTAATTACGTTCCACTAATACACTTATGTTCATACGATCAGCAGAAGAAAGCTTGAATATATAAAACTGACTAGAGCAATTATCCACAACTCGTTATCAATGTGAAAAGAGAAACTCTAATTAACAACTATTGATTATTTTCATAGTGAAACTACCACTTATCACTGTACAGTGCCTCAAGAGATACATATTTGAATCAAGGTGAAAATACAGAAGCAACAGACTTCTGAAATACCAAAAAAAAGTCGCAAACTCGAATGAACAACTGGAGAAAGAGAAGTATACTCATATTCATCACGCAGAATCACGACGAAAGATTGCATTGTAATACAGGAAATGAAGACATTGCATTGTGGAAAAATTAGGGAAAAGCTGAATTTCTGCAGGAGGCCTCCATTTGTGGTTCTTAGCAATATACCAGAACTCCCCACCGATACATGCGTCGCTGAAAATGTTACAAGGGGTTGAATGTCAAGATAAACGGTCTTTCGCAAAAATCTCGCTCACGGTAACTTTGATCGAGAACATAATGATCATCAAATTTGTAGCTTAGGAAATCGTCTTCAAAAAACATATCATCACTTTTTTTGTGTCACTAACGGTTCTTGAAGAACTCGATTCTAAATGTTGAAACAAACAGAATGCACTCTCCAACGGTATCTGTGTGTTGAGTATTTGTAATTAAACGTTGAATGTGAATTTCCAATCTGTAATAGGCTACACGCCAGACGAACAAGGAAATACAGACAATAATTAATTTACAACTCGCAAAGCTTGAGTTTGGCTCCAACGTGTAAAAATCATATTCTATTTCTGCATGCATTGACCGGTTGCGATACTTCATCAGCTACTTTTTACAAAGATAAAATCAATGCCTTCAAATTACTTGGAAAGAATAAGGAATTAATTAAGTACGCCGATGTTTTTACTCGAGAAAGAATGCTCTCCCGTGGCGATTTTTTATGCTGGCTATGTATAAAGCACCATTAGAAGAAATGTCTATTGATAATCACAGATATTTAATATTTGCGTAATCAACGCAGATTAAAAAACCTGTAGAATTATCTTTTCTTCCGCCAACATCTGATGCTGCTCGGAAACATTCATATCGTGTTTACTACCAAGTGCAAGTATGGCTTGGTAACGAGCTTGACACTCTAGACTGGGGATGGACATTACAAGAACAAATTTTGGAGGCAATTAAGACTCATCCTCCACCTGCTCCCGATAGTTTACTCAAATTCATATTTTGTAATTGCACTAAAGGATGTACCTTAAACTGTGTTTGCAGAAAAGCTCGGTTATACTGTTCACCAGTTTGCGATAATTGTCACGGTTAGGATTGTTCGAATGTATCATCCGTTGCGTTCAATGCCGAGCCTGCTGAAGATGTAGATCCATCCTGTTACTCAACTGAAACTGTGGAAATACACGAGATGGAAGAAGAAGATGACGAAGAGTTGGATAAGATAATTGAAATAGAGTCAGGGGAAGAATAATTTGTCTGATCAATGATCTACTGTTCTTTTATAACATTCTCTGATGAAAAGTATTCGTAAAAAAAAGTTCTGGAAGAAGTATCATATTTTTGAAACAGGAACATATATAATTTATCATGATTTTATTATAGATAATTTTGAGTATTTAAGAAATATAGGTCTTGTATCACACTGTTCAAAATTTTTCATTTTGTTAATCGGTTTCGACCGCTGAGTAGCCATCTTCAGAACCAGGAGACTACAATAAGAAGATACATAAAATCTTAGAACTTGAATTAGGAACAAATACAAATACATATGTAATCTAGTAATTATACTCACACCATGAAACTGGAGAAATCAAAATATGGGTTATAACGTAGATAGATGGTTCAACAAACTTTCTAGTATAATAATAATCAGATGAAATTGAGTAAAATAGAAATCAAGTTGTTGAAAATTGGAGTGTTGAGCTCAATAATTCCAAAAACTTCTTGAGATAATCAGAAAAATGTCATTGAAAAGCAACTTGACAAATATGAGGAAATAAAAACTAGAATTGAACACTGTGTAATTTTGATGTTGTTAAGTTTGTTTGATCATTAAGACATAAATTGTTATTATTGGTCTGACAATATGGTTCACAGTTCATACAGCCTTTTACGTATTGGTCTACAACAAAATTTCTTTATTTTGAACTCTAAATATTATAAACAGATTTGAGGCTTAGCTATGGGCTCTCCTATGTGGCCGAAATTTTCATGAAGCATTTCGAGAGCATAATATTTCAAAATCTTTCGGACTTCTCTAAATATATAACATTTTAGTATCGTTACGTCGATGATATATTGTGTCTCTGGACCATTACCATAGATATGCTTTACATATTTCATAGTTAACTGCATGAAATACATAGCAATATAAAATTTTCAATCGGAATAGAACAAAATCAAAGTATTGATTTCTTGGACATTAAAATTACGCGTTTAAATAACCACTTGCCACTTAAAATTCTCAGGAACGCGACACAAACGATCGATTCAATTAATAATGATTTCAATCATTACAAAAACCATAAATTTGCAAAATTCCAATCACACATACATCGAATGCTTACTTGGTTTGAGGTTTGAGTAACAATAAAATTATTTCTGAGACTAAGATTACGAAACAAATTGCCTTTGCAAATAATTTCCACCCTGACATCATGAATAAGCTTATTAGCAGAAGACTTCATGATCCTCAACTGAAAGAAGCGTATTCTCAAGACTTAGATATTGAGAAAGATTTTTTCACATATTCCCTGCCCTTCTTAGGAAGCATATCTTACAAAATTAGTAGTTTCTTCAAAGATTATAACATGAGAATAGTACTTAAACCATTAAGTGATTTGAAGAAGAAACTTTGCAAGAAAATCGATAGGTACTCAAATTTTGACACATGAGTATGGAGTCTACAAATTAAAGTGTGCTAGTTGTAACGCAGCATACATTGGTCAGACAGGGAGGAAATTCATAGCTAGGTTCAAAAAACATGAACAATGTCTACGGCTCGCGTGTGGAAATTCAAGTTTTGCGGAGCATTCACTCAATACTGGATATGGTTTCAATATTACAAAAGATTTCGGAATTTTACATATTCATAAATATGGTTCAACATTAGATTTTTTGGAGGTTCTGTAAATTAGAGAATTCACTTAAAATAATATCAGTTTTTGTCTTTATGATCGAACAAATTTGACAACATCAAAATTACACAGTGTTTCAGTATAGTATTTACTTCCTTAATTTTGTTAATTTGTTTTTCATTGATATTTTTTTTGATCATTTCAAGAATTTTTCGAAGTTATTAGACTATACACTTCATGATAAACATGATTGAACCCTGGTGTAACGTTGATAATATCGGGTATTGAAGGGATATAAGTCTTCAAATTAAAATTCTAAGTTTTTCATGTATCTTCTCATTGAAGTCTCCTGGTTCTTAAGATAACTTCTCAGTAGTCAAAACCGGCCAACAAAATGAAAAGTTTTTGACAGTGTGATACAAGATTTATATTTCTTTAATACTCGATACTATACACTTCAATTTTCTACAACTTCATTTCAATTTTATTTTATATTATCTTATTATCATTATGCTGGAGAATTTGTTGAATCATCCATCTACGTTATAATCCATATTTTGAATCCTGTAGTTTTATAGTGTGAGCATAATCACTAAATTACATACGTATTTGTATTTTTCTCGAACTAGAATTCTGAGTTTTCATGTATCTTCTCATTGTAGTTTCCCGGCTCTAAAGATGACTACTCAGTAGTCGAAACCGGTCAACGAAATGAGAATTTCTGAACAGTGTGATACAAGACTCATATTCCTTCAATACTCGATATCATACACATTACACTAGGGTCGAATCACTCTTATTATAAATAATAATCTTGCTCAAAATAAATATTTCATAATTTGTTTCATATTCTTCAATGAATAAATATTTTTCAATCACAAATAAGCGTGGACTATGTCTATTGGTGACGCCACTCAGAGGAAACTTATATTCTACTTTTGGTATGTTGCTTAGAACCACAAAGGAAAGCTTCATGCAGAAATTCAGCTTTCCCCTAATTTTTCAAAATTTTGATTTTATTTTGTCTTTATTCCTTGAATTATAGTGTCCAAATATTGAGGTGAATCCACAGCAATTTTCAAGAGTTCAATGAAAAATTGAGTAATATTGTCGCAGGATGCTCTGCAAATTTTCTCATTCCGTCCAAAATACTGCCATCAATCAAGAAATTGTTGGAAGAAAGATGTAATATAGGATCACAGATTGATATATTTCTGATATATGATTCAGTAAAACCAGAAAAATTGTATAGATAATTATAATTATCAATGTGCTAGAAAACATATAAAAAAACATTATAATCAGAATATACATGTGATGGCTTCAAGTCCTAGATTGGTTTATATTCTATGAAGAAAACTCTAGAATTTGATAGGTATTTTGTAGAGCCAAAAATTTTTGGGAAATGGCAGATATCCACTTCAATATTGTCCTATAACAAGCTAGTATATGCAGGTAAGCGATACCTCGCCTCCTATCAATATTTTAGAATATACCTTGAAAATAATTCATTGAAAATTATTTTTAGCAGTTAAAGAGTGAATGAATATTCTTTGAAAATAAGATTTCTTCAAATAATTTGAGGTGGTATGTCTTGAGAATATGTCAAAATATGTGGACAATCACAGTGTCCTCTCAACCTCTTGGATAGCTTGGTGTTAAGGAAAAATGAATTATACAAGTGCTGTAATTCTTTTTCCTGTCGCTTCTTGAAAATGTGATGTGAGGCTATTTAGACCGTCAGATAGTCGAAGATTTGAGTGCCTCATTTTGCTCTCTCTGCCTTCAAGGGTTTCGATAAGTATGTATATTTAGAGTATAATAATGCCAAAATTAAAGCTGAACCGTGTGGCCAACATAATAATAGTTAATTTTGGATTTTTATAAAAAATCCTGTTTTGATCCAATTTTCTCGTTTCTGCCATGCTTACAGAATGAAATTCAAGGAAAGAAGAGTCAGCGAAAAACGATAGGCAGAAGAGATCCACTTGGCCAAGGGTTTGGAATGAGGGCTCGATTATGCAAAAAAATATATCAATTTTTCACGTTCAGACTTCCGCAAGATGTTTTCGTGCATATCTTGACTTGGCCATTCGAGAAACTTATGCCATTCGTTTTTACGAGATACTTATGATATCAACTTTCATATAGCAAAACGGAAGAAACGAGAAAAACTTGAAAAATTGATATATTTTTTTGCATAATCGAGCCCTCATTCCAAACCCTTAGCCAAGTGGATCACTTCTGCCTATCGATTTTGCTGACTCTTTTTTCCTTAAATTTCATTCCGTGAGCATGGCAGAAACGAGAAAATTGGATCAAAACAGGATTTTTCATAAAAATTTAAAATTAATTATTATTATGTTGGCCACATGGTCCAGCTTTAATTTTGGCATTATCATACTCTGAATATACATACTTATCAAAACTCTCGAAGGCAGAGAAAACAAAATGGGGCACTCAAATCTACGACTATCTGACGGTCTATATTACTTTTATCAATAAAACAGTCTGAAGAGCAATATTGGCTACATAAGTAGCTCAGGTTCCAAAAGTCTGACCTCAATTTGTGTAACTGACGTTATACTCAAGCACGTAGAATCAACCGAAAGATACACATTGACGTAGAAGAAATTCCATTTTGGTCTCCTTCAGTATTGTAATACTCGTAGTTTTTCCTCATTAATAAGTGTTCTCTAGACGTTTCAACTGGTGACGTCTCCTATCGTTATCAAGTTGATTATTATTATTATTATTATCATCTATTTAAATCTCTGTTACCCTTCCGGGTGTCGAGATTATTAGTTCTTCAATTTAATTTTTGAATTATTTCTTTCCATTGCTTCCTGTCCAAAGCCTTTTTCTTTGCTTTGTTATTACTGATGCTATTCCTTTTCAATATTTCTTGTATCGAGCTTCCTCAATTCTTTCTTGGTCTGCCTTTTCCTTTCTTCTTTGGGTATCTTGCATTCCACACTTGTTTGACTTGTCTCTTTTCTGGCATTCTTATTATGTGGCCATACCATGCTAGCTGTCTTTTATCTATTGTATTTTGTATACTTTCGGTCCGTAGATTCCGTCTTATTTCTTCGTTTCTTACTTTGTCAATTCTTCGAACTTCTTCTATACTTCCCAAAAACCTCATCTCAGTCGCCTGTATTTCACTTTGACCTCTTTGATCAAGGACCCATGTTTCACTTCCGTGAATAAGTGTTGGTCGGTATATTGTTTTATATACAGCCATTTTTGTGGTTTTTGAAATATGCTTGTTATTTAGAATTGCTTTGTTCATAGCATAGTAATTCTTATTCGCCGCCTGGATTCTCTTATTGATTTCGGGCTCCATACTACCCTTACTATTTATTGCAGCTCCTAGATATATGAACGTTTCTACTTGTTCTATCGTCTTTCCATTAAGTGATATATTAGTTGCTGTATTTTCTTTGGCTATTACCATGATCTTTGTTTTTTCTATATTGATCTTCATTCCATGTTTATGCAGTTCTTCATCCTCCACATTCAAGTTATGCTGTATATCTTCTTCACTTTTAGCGAAAATTGCCAGATCATCTGCGAATGCACATTCTGTCAAAGTAATTCTTTCAAGTTTGTAATGTCCTATTTCAATTGCCTTTGTTTTGTTCTTTGTTCTCTTCATGATATTGTCTAGATATATGATGAATAATATCGGACTCAGGGCTCCCCCTTGTCGTAGTCCTTGGGTGGTTGTGAATTCTTCTGATACTTCGTTTCCTGTTCGTATGTAATTTGTTGTTCTTCTGTAAATGCTTTCAATTGCTTGTAATAGTTGTTCATCTATTTTCCTCTCTCCTAAGATTCTCCACGTCTTCTCCCTCTGTATTCTTTCAGAAGCTTTCTCAATATCTATGAATGTTACAAATACTTTACTATCCTACCTCATCATTATTTCTGTCACTTTTCTGATCGTGAATATATGGTCTTGCACTGAGTGCCCGCTCCTAAAACCGCTCTGTGTTTTCTCAAGTATTGCTTCTGTCAATTTTCTCAATTTATTGTATAGTATGGCTTCATATACTTTAGCCGTTGTACATAGTAATGATATGTTCCTATAGTTGTTGCAGCTGCTACTGTCCCCTTTTTTGAATATAGGAAATATTACTGCTTTTTTCCAGTCGTTGAATTTTTTGATTTTTTGGTGCTTAAGAATTTTTTCCACTCTTGTTTTTTCTTTTTCACTTCTTCTCTTACCTCCTAATTCCACCAGTGTGTTTGCTCCCTATGATTTCTATTTTTTGTCTTTGCACATGCTTTTTCTGTTGCTTCCATCATTATGTATTCAAATTTCTTCCACATTTCTTCCACATTGCTACGATCCGGCTTAGGCGTAACTCTAATCATTTCCTTTATGCTTTCCTGATACTTTTCTTTTATTTTTGTGCCTTTCAATCGATCTATTCTATATTTTATTATTTCGGTGTCACTTTTGGTCTTTTTTATCATTTCTTGTCTTCCATTTTCCGTTATTTTTAGTGTTGCTATCGTAAGGAAGTGGTCACTCCCTATTTCAAATCCTCTCTTGACTCTTTCATCGTTCACTTTTCTCATTTGCGTCTTTTGTACCAGGAAGTAATCTAACACTGATTTTTTGTTCCGACTTTTCACTTCGCGAGTATATTTGTGAATATCTTTGTGCTGAAAGAAAGTATTTAGTATTTTTAGCTCATTGATAATGTAGAAATCCGTGAGTCTGTTTTCGTTGTAATTCTTCCTATATTCTCAGTGCTTCCCCATTATTTCCTCGATTCCTTCGTTATTATTTTCTACTCTCGCATTGAAAACTCCAGTTACAAACACAGGTTCTTCTAATTCATCATATTCGTATTGCAGAGTTTCCCAGAATTCATCCTTTCCTGCCTTATTTTCATCTTTGCGTGGCCCATAGACTATTATAATATATTCTGTCAATTTGTTGTTATCTTCTATTTTGACTATTAATATTCTTTCGTTCATACATTCAAATTCTCTTATTGTCTGTTCCCATGTTTCGTGTATTATGCAACCTACTCCTGCTCTTGCTCTTTCGTTATTTTCCACCCTACTATGAATTAATATATGGTTATTAGCTAATTTTACAATTCCTTTTCCCTTTTTCTTTGTTTCAGTTATCGCTAATATTTTTAAGTTAGCCTTTCCAAATTCTTCAATTAATTCATTTTCCTTTCCATTTATACTTTTCATATTCCATGATCCTATCAGAATCACCTTTCCCGTTTGCCGATTCGTCTCCGTTTTATCCGTATTTCTTATTTTGTGTGTCATCAGTTCTTTGAGTAGTTATTTCGTTCCACTATTTCTTGTAGAATAACTTCATTCTCCTGTTTATTCCATTTGTATACTTTTCCATCGATCGTTATTTTCTGATATCCTATTTTAACATTTTTCCCTTCATTACTTCATTCTCTTGCCATGCTTCTTATTTCTCTTTGAATTTTCCTTTCTTCCCAAGTAAGATCGTTGTCTATATATATTTTTGTATTTCTCAGACCGTTTTTCTTTGTCATCACTCTATGCTTTTGCTCCCAATTTGGTAATTCTGCTCTTATAAATTCATTCACCTTACCTCTGTTCAGAGTTTCCATATTCTTTACATCCACTCTAATCTCTAGCTTTTGTTCCAACCAGTTTGCCATTTCGTCTGCTGTGTTTGACCTCAGCTTCAATCCCTTCATTATTATATTATTCTTTTTCCTTACTCTTTCTTCATTTTCAAGTTTTCTCTCCAAGTTCTCTATTCTTTCTGTTAAAATATTCTTCTCCTTTCTCCAACTGTTTTCTCTCTTCTCCATCTCCATCTTAATCTCTTTTATTTCTTGTTTCAAATCTCTCGTATTCTCATCCATTTTACTCATCATTTTTTGCATTATTTCTTTCAACTCCTGCATCTCTTCTGTATTTGTTGTGTATTCCTCCGTGCTTATGTTTTCGTTTTGTTCACTTTTGAATATTTCCTCTCTTTTCCTCTGTTCAGGTGACCTAATCACTTTTTTACTTTTTCTAAATATATTCTCGTAATCTCTCTCTTCCTTTCCTCTAGCACTTTTATTCATACCCCGGATTCACTTTGTTTTTTATCTCAAATTTGTTTCACAATATTATTTATTACGGTCCTGTGTTTTAAGTCACTAATTATCAGGCGAAACGCTTGCGCGTTACCTGCCTGTTCCGTTTTGTTTTCACTGACAGCTGTTTAAGGTCACAGAACTGATGAATTTATACTCTTATTTTCTATCACTAATATTATTTAGTCATCAATCACTTGATTTATACAGTATCCCACGACACTTGTCTATACACTCGAACTGCTTCACTTTTGATTCTAGCGATAATTTCCGTTTATTTCGAAATTATTATCGGATGCCTCAAAAGCACATTTACACACACCGGATACAGTACCACTACTATCAAGTTGATACTGAGCAATAATGTTCCAGCTACGGCTTATATACAACAAGTAATCGGTGAAGGTTCAACTTCATGCACTTTAACTTCATTAAACTACTATCATCCTACCCCAATATTTGTTTGAAGCTGTATGATATAACCGATATTCATCATTAATCACAAATAAGCGAATGATAGAGATCACAAGAAACACAGTAGATAATCTTTTCATGGTTACATCGTTATGACTTTTTCATGAAAACTAGTTTATCAAATGTCTTGTCAGTGTCGGACAATATAAAAACATACATAAAAGATCACAGATAATTGATTGTACGGTGAATTGAACTCGTATAAATTAAAGCCACTCACAATTTCAGCTCCATGGCTGAGCTTTATTTATTTCAGGTACTGATATTTCACGTTATCACGTCTCATAATAGCATAACAAATCACTATTCCCATCAATAGCTATTATGTTTATCACCGATTACAAGTGATCGTAAGATATATTGAAATTGTTTGAAAAGTTGTTTTTTCATTATGAGTTAAATATTATCCAATCTCAAAAAAATATTACCACTGAATCCAAACCTCCATTTCAAATGCTCCTCTTATCTTTTTTCCTGATACGTTGAAAATTGAGGAAGATATCGACTTCTTACTTCTCAAAGATTGAAATCAGCTGTGTGATAAAACTTCGATAACATTTTCATTTTCCAATGTGATAGAAAACAGAAGACTATTTTAAAAGTGAAGGTATACATCTTATGATTATATAGTCCGGTCAAGTTAGCCCTTAAAGTACGGGTACCCTTGCATAAATTCCCAAGAAGCTGAAAATTGGCATAAACGTTAGGGATACCATTATGATGAAGTTGTGAAAAGTCCCCATCGATCCTATGTGTGCAAAAAATTTTATAGGAGGTCAAAGTTCGTAGAAATTGGGTTTTCAACTTTTTTAACGTGTATGTCAGTTTTATGATAGAAATAGCTAAGTCAAAAATTATAGATCTTCCCATTCTCTACAAAAATAGTGCTCAAACTTTTTTCCCAAGACTTGCCATTTCTGAGAAAAGGCCATTTTGAAAGCCTACTCTCAATAATATGCATGACTACGCTACCTATGTACATTATGGATGTATAATATGAGTAAAACTATCAGTTTGCGTGACTAGTACTCGTACATTGATATTGAATGATAATTCCAAAAATATCCAATGAAAAGAGACCAACTTAGTCCCTCATTTTATGTGACCATGTGGCCTTGAGCAACATCTGTCTTCTGTACAATTGTCAACGTGGCAGTTTCCGTCTGTCACTCACTTTAAATCACTTGCAAATATAAGTTACGTTACGTATTTTTTGCAAAACATACACGTAATAAAAACGGTGTTCAATTAGCTTGTCTTCCTCCAACCTTGACTCATGCTCATCAACATATTTATCGAGTCCAAGTGTGGCTTGGTAATCAACTAAACCCAGAAGAATAGGATTGGAAGCTAATTGATGATATATTGGAACCAATCCACACTCTACTTCCACCTGCACCAGAAAAGCTCCTTAATACTATTTTTTTTAACTGCAAAAAGGGATGTAATTAAAAAAATGCAGCAGTCGTGTTCAAATCGTCGTCTTGGTGGTGAAGTGAGCTGAGCCACACACTTACTAATGTGGCTTAGCTCTTTTCACCACCAAGACCACGAAATACTGAATCTCCAACAGAAGATGATCCCCACATCAACGACGAAGCAACTGATATATCGCCGTTTGAATAATTTATGTCAACTCAGGAAGATGAAAAAAAAAAGAAGAAGAGGTTGAATAACAACACCTAATATTGTATTAAACTTCAATATGAGGACCGTGGAATAGGGCTACAGGAGAAACCACGACGGAAAATACGCGCTGAGTACACCTCATAGGTGGCGTGGAAACGTGTGCATATCATGGAGAATATAACCTCAGGATGGCTTTTTCTCAGAAATCGCAAATCTTGGGTAAAAAAGTGTAGGCATCATTTTTTTGGAGAATTGAAAGATCTATAAAAAACTGACAATTTCGTTGAAAAAGTTTGAAAAACTCATTTCTACAAACTTTGACTTCGCATAATTTTTGTTGCACACATGGGATCGATTAGGACTTATTACAGTTTCATCATAATAGTATCACTAACATTCATGTCAATTTTCAGCTTCTTGGGAATTCATGCAAGGATGAATGTCTAGTTTGACTTGACTAATATAGATTTGGGACTAGATATTTGTCAATTTATATGAAGAAGAATTTTGTAGACGGAGAGCTAGCTACATGAAAATGCAAGATATGAGGTGCATTGAATATTTATATTTAAATAGGTTCCATTACTGCTCTCGAACACAGAATAACCAGTCTGCCTGCATGGAAAGATTAAGGTGAGGGTGGTTTTTCAAGGAAAAAAAATAGTAAAGTTCAGAGATAAAAATTATAGGAATTGTAGATATTAGTTGCTACGAAATGCGACATATTATTGATAGAGGATATTGTGGAAGATAAAGGGCTGGCAGATGGCAACAAAGTGGCGGTAACTGTTGTGGAAAAAAAACGATAGGGCTCATTATTAGAAATTATTGGTAATAACTGCTGAAACCATGTGCCAAGCTTCACAGGAGAACACGGAAGATAACATCAAGGCAGACAGAAATAAAAAGCGCACAGTCTGGATCGCGCTTAAGTAATTTTTTTCTCTACGATACGCTACTAGATGCGATACGTTATTTTGTTATATCATGTCAGCAATTATATGATAATTTCTATATTGAACATATATCACTAGGCGTACTGAAAGCTATGCTAAACATAAGAATAATTTTTATCAACAAAAACACTATGAAATTGGTCACTTACTCTATTCTACTATCTTCATCGGATCCATTTCAGTGTATATCTTCTTTGAGTCCCCATTCAATATCATCCTTTAATTCAATTTTGTCGATATCCGCTGTAGAACGACATGAAAAATCAAAAATGAATATTAATAGATATTAGATTGAAAGTAAGTGCAAAGATATGTACCTTCAGATTGTTCCAAATAAAAAATTACGTTTTAAACATTGTGTGGTATCTGAGGCCCATCGAACCATTCAAACAAATATCTGGAGTTTGTTTCCGCCCATCCGCATCTATCTGGTATTAAACAAGTTGGAATTTCCCAAAGCGCGTGACACCATAATCTTGCGATGTACGTAGATCTCGAAAAACGCGGCTTCAATTCAGCTGTACACGGCAATCATTGGTAAAACGTCATCATTTCGTGATCGCTTCTTTTGGAATGGTTCATTGATTTTTAGAAATAGCGCACAGCGAGCATTATCTACAGAGTCAAATGATTTCATTTCATATAGTGCACAAACAAATTTTTCAATATCCCTAAATATTTCAGCTCTATCACAAACTTCACTGCCCAATTCAGCAAATATGCATTGAAATTGTTCACTATGATTATAGTTTCAAAGATGGATTGAAGTCACATCCATTAAATGCATGTATTCCTACTAAAGATTTACCAAATGACTCGTTGTGTTCATTATGGATACATAGTTTTTTTTTAGATTACTCTCACCTAGTTGAAAGCTGCATCAATTTGAAAAGTCAAATTTCAAATCATAGAAATGAGCATTTGTGGATGAAGCAGTCAGTTCGAGGATAATTCCATCAAAAAATTCCCAATTTATAGCTTCGTAGAACAATAAGGTCTTCAAACAATTTTCTAAATTCTCTCTTACGGACATCTACAAAGGTCACTTGAGTATGTTCTGTATTTTTTGTAGCCTGCAGCTTCGGCTTCATCATAGTAAATGAAATTTCAGTAGAATTATATCTCTGCATGCCATGACTTCATTCGCAATTCACAAGTCTCGCTAACTGAGGCTTGTTATACTGTACTAAAGAGTCCTAATGAGGACAAAATATTTGTCTACATTTGCCGTCTTATTCACGTCATAGTGTGAAAACCAACTCCTGCATTTGTAATATTGTGAAAAAATCTGATTGTGATTGTTAAAACAATTTATTAACTCTCTTATCATATACTATGAAATTTTTTTTCCTCGTTTCTAATAATTCTAGAATTTCTGCTTCCTTGAGTGGTCTAGCTGAGTGAACTTGCTAAGTAGCCAATCAATGATCAAAATGTGTAAATTGATGTCAGCTACAAATTTTATACCTATTCATTTATTCAGCCCTAAATTGATATTTTTAAGCTATTCGTGAAAATCTACTCTTCTGAGTCCCATTTACCATACCCCAAATTTTCTTGGCACTTCATATGACAGTAGCTCTGATATATTATTGAAAATTATGTCAACTACCTATATCCAAATTTTCATCCGATCAAAAAGAATCTTGGAGCTCGAAGTCTCAATCTCCCTTACTAACTCTCTGATATAATATTTTCTATTCTCAGTAATGTATTTCTATTGTATCATTTTTGTGTTTTTCGTTTCAATTTCCATATTTTGTTGTTATTCTCTGATTCTCTGTAAGTCAACAAAGTGATTTGCTCCAAAAATAATGGCTGGTACCACAAGCTCTGTTTTTGGCTATACTAGCAGTGTTATTTTGAGAAGCGTTTAAAGGCAATATAAATATTTCAAGCTATTTTATAGGAAAATATTCAAATAAATTTTGTAGATATATGTGTTTTCCGTAATTTGTATCCGAAGATTATTTTCTAAAGTATTTGGGAAAATTCTAATTGCGTTAAAACACATCTTGACACAACGCTCTTAGTAGCGCCAAAAACAGAGCTCGTGGTACCAGCCAATGTCTTCAACTTGAATGTATTTTAATCAAAAAATATTGAATTGATGCCAATAATTTTGTAGGATTTCTTAGAAAATTATGGATATTATAGTAATAATTATTTGGCTAGCTTCTGATATACAATTTATTTCCCAGAGTGGTGGCAACACTGATTTGAGGCAAAACTGCTGATTCTGGGACAAAAATAAAAATCTCAAGTACATAATAAGGAGTGCAAGATAATCTGTGAAACTTTGTGTAGTAATGTATATCAAGCTGGGTAATGAACGTGGGCCTATTAGAATTTTTCATATGAAATATCTAGCTATAAGATAAAAACATATTCTCAATTACCTTGAACAAAACTAATTTTAATTGCACTTAACTTGAGTAGACAAACCGGAGCACCAGGAGTAAATTTGAATCTAAGTGTTGGCAACGATATTGGAAAATAGATAATATTGGCGAATACAATCTAGAAGAAATAGATGATGAGGAAATTACTACATTTCCAAACAAAATTGGAAGAAGGGAACCATCCACTAAGCAAGCAATAAGTAAAACGAATACGAAAATACTACAAATGCTACAACAAACAGACCAAAAAATGAGTTACTGCTCTAAGAACGAAAATCACTTGCTTGAAGCAGCCAACGAAGAGGAAAACAACAAAATTAGAGAAGACAACTAGAGCAAAAAAAAGCACAGTGACCAATGGTATTCCGGAAGAAGCTAATGAATCAAGAAGCAAGCCTCGCGAGAAAGTTAGCTTGACAGAAATTGAGTGGAAGATTAAGGTCAAGAATGGAGATATAGAAAAGCTGTACCGATTCAACCAGAAAAATAATCACAAAACACGTTCAGTTTCTCTTTCATTGTGGAATCAAAATCTTGGTACAAAAAAAAACTACTGAGAGAAACAAATATTGGAATTGAAGAAGATCCTACCAAAACACAAATGGAAATGAGAACTGAACTATTACCTTACCTCAAAGAAGCGACAAAAACAGGAAGCACAGCAACTTACAAAAACTCATCCCTTGTTGTAAATGGAGAAAAATTCTCTTTGAAACAATTAGAGATTCAAGCAGAAGAAATACAAAGCAATCGTTTGATGGATCATGAAAAATCAACTCGCTCATCATCTACCATTGACATACTGCAAGAAATGAAGGATACTGGAATAAAAGTAGACAAGGATGAAAATCGGTTTCATATACCTTGGCGATATCAGTATCATTGTCAACTTCCGGAACTGCACTAAAAACAAAAAACAACAAAATCAACAAGCAACAACAATTTCATGAAGCCTTAAGAATGTATTACCGTCATATTGATGTTCACATTAATCGAAAGATTTTTCTGATTATAAAATAAAAAATAATATTGTCCGACATGAATTTTGGGGGCTAGCGGTGAGTCCGACAAGCCACACTTGTCACAAGTACGTTGGTATGGAAACGGATTACCGCTAGTCTTAGACTTTCAGGACGTGTTCAATTATTTTTTTCCTAAAATTTGCTTATTTTGTCGGACAAATTTTCGGGGGCATTTTCTCAGTCCGACCCTGTAAACGTGTCAGGTCTATTACAGTTCCTTCATCAATGACCGCTCATCCTTATTTTCTTCATTTTCCATTCAAATAGTGTCTAGAATATTACTGTATACATGTCCGACAATTTAAGTGGGGCAATACTTTAGAAAAAGCAAAAATATGTGGTATGGATGCGGCTGCGTTCATGAGCATATACATATACGTAATGCATAACAAGTCAGTATGATTATTGATCATGAATAATGGAGAAAAGGCTTGTGCACCAATATATTGATATTATTTTGGGATCAAATGTGTGATATAAAGTCAGTATACTGTGATAATCACCCTGAATATCATTCAAATCTATCTTCAACTGTGATATCCATATATTAATACGTTAAGAGCAAACTTTCGACTTCTTTTCAAGCATATTGCATGCACCTAGAAGTGTGAGATTTAATGTACTCAACATTTATATGGAGAAGATGTGCAGAAAGCGAAAATTATTTACAGGTGTCCCATTATAATCTATATATTAATACGTGAGGAGAAAGCTTTGTATCCCTTTTCAAGCATATTGCACGTACGAAAACATTTGATATTTTGCATACTTGAGGTTTATATGATCGAGTGCAGAAAGCTGGAAGTATATACAGATCTTCCATTTCAATTTTACGACGTGAAGAGAAAGCTTTGTACCACGCACACGAGGTGATGTGAAACTTGGCTTAGTGGAAGTCTGTGTCGAGAATGTGAGATTTGGCATATTTGGAGTATATCTGGAGAAATATGCACCGAAAGGAAAATGGCCGAAGAAAAATTTCAAAGATTTCTCTTAGCTTCCCATAGTCGAAGGAGAAACTCACTTCAAAATCTTGAATGGGAACTATTAATCCTAATTTTAGATTCGGATGGAGCATCGAATACCAATTCATTTCTACTTGGAACCCCCGGGGATGAAAAAATCAAGCTAGCAATGTTCTAACTTAGCGACATAATAATTTATACTTTTTTCCATTTTCTACTTTACTTTTCTTGAATTATTTTGTTGATGAATTATTCATTACTAGCTCATAAATAACGTCAATTACTTAATGCTTGATATCGAATACGTCAAAAACTGAGTTTCATATATGCAAGCGTTTACTTCTCGGACTGACGATAATGACCAATATTTCTGTCGGACAATATGTTTTTTGGACAGATAATATGTTTTCAAATTATGACTGTTTTGGTTCGACAAGCGGTCATTGATGAAGTACCTGTTATAGTCCTGACACATTTCAGTGTCGGACTAAGAGAATGCCTCCGAAAATTTGTCCGACAGAATAAGCAAATTTTAGGAAAAAAATAATTGAACACGTCTTCAAAGTCTCAGAACTAGCGGTTATCCGTTTTCATACCAACGTACTTGTGACAAGTGTGGCTGGTCGGACTCACCGCTAGCCCCCAATACTCATGTCGGATAATATTATTTTTCATTTTATAATCGAAAAAATCTTTCGATTAGTGTAAACATCAATATGACGGTAATACATTCTTAAGGCTTCATGAAATTGACATGTTCAATCAACCCTCGCTAAAAGACGTTCCCAAATGAGGAATTTCATTGAATGTGAATGCTTTCACAATGAAGTCACTCACGAAGTTTCAGGTGAACGGTGATCAACGATAAATTTATGCCCTGTCTCTCGAACTACTAGGTTGGATACGTTTTATGATTAGAAACATTGACATAACCTTCTGATTTGAAACATATAATTGTTAGGAGATCTGCTGTTATGATTTTAGAATAATTTTCAATGTTCTATTGTGTCGTGTTATGTTCTTGCGCCACTTATTCAATAAAATATAATTTTGGATACAGAAAAAAGAAAATATTTCTCTTTGCAACTTCTGTACGTACTATTACAATTTGGCAAACATTTTCTTCCTATCTTACAATATATTTCCAAATGAAAATACTAAATAGAGCAGAACTCTTCATTTACTTCCATACAAATATGGGCCCGACTCAACCTACCTCTCAGTTATCTTCTTTCTCCAAGAATATTACATTTCTGGCTTCACTTTCGCAGCACAGTTGAGATAGGGAGTTGCATAGGCGTGATATAGAGGAATGCTAGGACGCAATGGAGAGCCAAAAATACCTGCATTGCACGCAGACTCGACCACCGATTCGTACGAATGAATTTTAATTACCAGCTATGCTGTTCTAGAAAAAGAATGTTTTACCCGTATTATTTGACATGAATCTTCTTGGAATAAAAATAAACCATAGTACGACGGAAATTGTAGGAATCTAAAGAGACAAATAAGGAGATTATATCATTTTCACGCAAAAGATCAGACTAATTGCAGCTTCCGTACTCAATTTCTAGAAAAAAAAAGAGATTAAAAGATATCAATGATATAGTAAAAAAATATCCAATTCGAAAAAAAGAAGAAATTAACAGTATATTAGGTTTGAACAATCCTGAAGAATATATTGTCACAAATATAGAATATTTGTAGTAATTAGGTCACATAATCATTTGTTTGAACTCGCTGTAACTGTAATCCTAGTCAGTATTAACAAGGTCGATGTTCAATTATCGGACATGATTGACAAGCTATGGTCACTAGATAATCAGTGGTTGCCAGGTGTGACGCGCTCTACTTCTCGTGGCGTCTTTTAAGAGTTGCTTAACGGTCGGTTTGCTCGGGCACCAATAACGGAGCAACTCTATGGCGATGGTGCCGGATAGCTAGTGGGAAGGGTAAGGGTTTTTTGCTGCGAATAAAGAGAAACGTATATGGGAAACAAACAGTTTTATTGACACACAAATATATGGGGAAAAGGTACATAAAATGGCGGAAACAAATTGAAACGAGTATACTTGCACAGTACGACGGACACGGCTTCGAACTAATACACGAAGTCACAAGTATGATGCGTCGGATGTTGGTCGTCGTCGTCAGCAGTTGTCGTAGCCCTTCGCGGCAGCGGCTACGATGTGGTGAACGGACTGTAGCCCTACGGCAGAGACTACGGCTAGGTGCAGGAGGCTGTAACTCTACGGCAGAGACTACAGTCGTGGTGGATGGTGACTCTGACGCAGGAGCCACGACGGACGTCGTCTCGATGGTTCTGAAACAGGAACCACTCGACAGCGGGGGTTAAGTAACCCTGTCGACAGGACGTTACTTACGGTAAATATCGATGACTCTGTAGCAGGAGTCACGACGGATGCGGAATGGTTTAGTTGGCCTGTTTGCAGAAGCACTACTAAATAACTGGACTCAAGTCTCTCGGAAGAGTGTTTTGCTGATCGATTTCAGCTTGTATTTATACCCAGATTTCAAGTAAACAATACTGAGCCGGTTTAATTATGAAAAACGGATATTACTTAGATTTTAGTAACATCCAAAAAATATGAATTAATAAAATAATGACTCTCCGTGTGTTACTTCTTTGCCAAATACATATTACAACATTTTGTAATCCTTATTTTATTTGAACTTGAAATAAAACTTTATTGCCAGTTCCCTATCTGACCGCCAGATGGCTCTGGGGGTCGTACAATCAGAATTAATTGTTAATTAGTAATCAGTCAAACAAAAGTAAATAAAGGCACATGTATACAATTTACAATTTATCATCTAACTATGAATTATTCTTAAGTAAAAGGTAAGTTTTATCAACTGCTTACTGTGCACTACAACTTAGATCCAATTTATTTATTTCAGACGGTGATGTACAAATATTCAAATAGTAACCTATTTTCAAATACGGGAATAGGAGTTCCAAATAACCTGTAACTAGGTTTTACATCAATACGGAGAACTCCTATACAAACGGTGAGTTGTCAATCACTACCAAAATATTGTATTCAACGGTTTTATATATTTCAGGGAAATAAATCAGATCAACTGCAAAGTTGATTTGCATCGGAAAATTGGACAGTTCGAATCAGTTTCGGTGAATCGGAATTAATATAGCTGAAGGCTATCAACTGGAATAGTAAAATTGTGACTAAGTTGAGTTATTTTAAATCATTTTATCAGATGGTTACTAACGGCAGTTTTTCAGATTCTAAAATGGGAGCACTTCGTCACACAGGCGAAAACTATTAAACAATTGAATGTTGGCCCATTGTCGGCTTAGGTATATAGGAGTGCGAGCTAGGAGAGAAAGTCAGTCATTCAGTGATTCAGTACAAGTAACTGTGAGTGATATTGTGAACATACGAGTTTGTGAAGTGAAGATTAACCCTGTAATCTGTGTAATAGATCATTCTTAATAAAACTTGTGACAAATTGGGTTTGAAAGTGGGATCCTCAGAAATTGAGTGAAAATAATTTTTGATCCGGACGACGAAAAGTGAATTAGGTTGCAGTGTTGCGAAGTGCTTGATATTGTGCTGAGATTATTATAAGCGCTCAAGACCAGAAGCATGCCCACCAGCAAGATGCAGGATCAGCTGAAGATGATAAAGCGGAGCAGATGAAGTCCATGGAAGAAAAGATCGCTGAATCTAAGGAAGGTACAAATGAAGGCCATGAAGAACAAGATGGTCGAATCTGCAGAAGGTATGAGGATGGCGTTGGCTAAGGAGATGAAAACCGTTGAAGAATCAACAGAAGAAATGGCTACAGAGTTTAAGAAGATGATTTTAGAGCAGAACAAAACGGTAACAGGGAAATTTCAGGAGATTGAAGAGAAATTTGATGGAAGGTTCACTAAAGTAGATCTCCATGTCGTGCGAATTGAACATCAAGTAAAACAAGTTGAACAGGATTTAGAAGCAAAATTGGACTCTATTGTCACCGAGAAGATGCAGAGCCTCAGTCTCAATACCGATAGCGCATTCCTCCGAATAGAGGATATTCCCGCATCTACAACAAGAGAATGTATAGCCAACTCCTCCTTGAAACCGACGCCATTTCATGGCAAGACATCTTGGGATAAGTATTTTGCCCAATTTGAGCTCATTTCAGAGAATAATAGCTATAATATGGGGCAGAGAGCTATTGTTTTGGCTGGAATGCTTCGAGACTCAGCATTAGCAGTACTCTCAGGACTGTCCGAACAGGACCACCTAGATTATGGAAAGCTCACGTCTAAGTTGAATCTGCTAACTTCATGTTTGCGTACCCTCAACAACATTTCACTATTTTCATGGTTCTAAAATTTTTTGCTCATTTTTTGCTAATTTTTGCTGTATGACTAAATAAATCTCACTTTTCTTGTTGTACTATAATTTTTTTATCACTCATGCAGGATAAGTACTACTTTCCGCATGTTTTTTCATGCAGTCAGTAGCTGTTTTCTCATTTTACAATAACAAAGTGAGCTTCGCGTGAATCAAACGGTTATTTGAGTGCGACAAGTATACTTGGCACACGCAAATTTTACTTATCGCACGCAAATTATACTAGGCACACGCCGATTGCTGAAATATAACTGAAAAAAACACAATCGAACTGTCACTTCCAGAATAAATGTGACAGCTTAATAACTTATTCATGTTCAAAGATTAAAATAAACATTTGAAGGAGAATTAATAAATGAGCTGTAATCCTGAAGTAACACTAGACACGTATCATGATGCTGATGATGAATTTACACCATCTGAGATTCTTGGAAAAGCAAATGAAGTGATTGATAATTTAGCTCCCGAAAAATCTAAACTAAAATATGAAGCTGCATATAAAAAATTCATGGATTGGCGATCGAAGAATAATATTAAAAGTTTCTCGGAACCGATTTTCTTAACCTACTTTAGTGAACTGGCCGAAAATCTCAAGCCGTCAAGTTTGTGGGCAACTTATTCAATGTTATGGAGTATGAATGACATAAGGCACAGACTTATCATTTTTAATAACTCAAGCTTGATTGCTTTTTTAGAACAAAGAAACAAAGGTTTTAGAAGTAAAAAAGCTCAAACATTGAGTGCTGAACAAATTAATAAATTTCTACGTGAGGCTCCGGACAATCAATTCTTAGCAATAAAGGTTATCAAATTCACTGAATATTTCAATACGACAAATAAGTACACAGAGTTATTTTTAATTTCAGGTAGCTTTAATTTTTGGGGTTCAAGGTGCATGTAGGCGTCATGAGCTATGTGATTCAACTGTGTATGATATATAAGATGAAGGTAATATGCTATTGGTGAAAATTCCTGATACTAAAACTTGCAATCCAAGATCGTTTGTAGTAATGGATGAATTTTATGATATTTATAAAAAGTATGCCCTTTTCCGTCCTACCAACTTGGCCACAAAAAGATTTTTCATGAATTATCGGAACTGCAAATGTAAGGCTTAAAGTATTGATATCAACACATTTGGCAGCATGCCTAAAATCGTAGCAGAGTATCTAAAATTAGAGAATCCAGAATCTTATACTGAACATACCTTCAGAAGAACGTCAGCTACTCTGTTAGCTGATTCTGGTGCCGATCTACTTACCATCAAAAGACACAGAGGATGGAAATCCAATTCAGTCGCTGAAGTATATGTTGAAGATTCTGTAGGCAATAAGAAACGAATCGGTCAACAAATTGCTTGTGCTATTTCGGTCAGGCCATCACGAGTAGATTCAAATCTATATGAACAAAATTTTGAAAGTTCGACTGAGGTACCTATGAACATCAGAGTGAAAGACAAAGAGAATATTGACTTCGAAATTATAGATTCGATTCCATCAAAAAACTCCAAAAATATAAATATAACTTTTACGAATTGCTCAAATCTTTCTATGTATTTAAATGAAAATAAAAATAAATAATTAGATACTCTTCATTGTAATTCCATATTTATCATTTAAAATGAAGTTATTTCTACCGCCATTGATGTTAAAACTTTTCATCCGCATTTTTTTGTCTGGTAGGGGCTTCACCCCCCGACCCCAGACGGGGCCTCGCCCCTGGACCCCAACAAGGCTTCACTGCTTGACTCCACTCCACTTTGCTCGTGAACCCTACCGGGGCCTCACCTATAGACCCAAACTTTGTACTAAGACTATATTCGCATTCGTAATAAAAAATAGTATGTGCAACTCGTGCGATGGTGTTGATTGCCCACTTCGTTCGTGCGCTCAACTTCGCTCTCGTGGGCAATCGACAATTTATCGCACTTGTTACACAATATACTGTTTGCTCATTTTATGCTAATTATTGCTGTATGTTTAGAATTTTTTGCTATCTGTATATAAAATTTATAGACAATATAAAATAGGAACGCTAGCCTCACGTTTGCGTACACATACTAAATTAATGTGGGTTGAGCACTTATCTTAATTTCAATGGATACAAATATAAATAACTTGATTCATAAATCACAAATCCAACAAACGTCAAATTAGTTAAATTTTTCAAAACATTCTTGTTTTCATAGACCACCACATCAATTTATTTTGTTGAAAAAAGAGTGAATTCAGATCAATAATTTCTTGGAAAACTAGGGAAGATTGTGAATAGAATAGTATATATACTTCGGTGAAGATTTTATGTCAGCCTCGAGCTATATCTGATTCTCGAGGCTTCACCTCTCGGTCATATAATAAGCTCTGGGCTGTAATGAAATACTTACCACTTCAGATGTTATATACTATATCAGACAAACCATTATATATTGCCCATGTCCAGCTATTTCTCTTATGCTTGGGCCACACTTACGTATAACGCCATTAATTAAGGCGTTATTCAATAATGAACACATTGTCAATGACAATATGTCAATTGTCACATAACGCCTTACTTAACGGCATTAGACCTTAGTGTGGCCCCTGCATTACAATAACAAATAAAATGACCTAAAGTTCCAGTATCAGATGGTTCCTGGAATTCGACCGCTGCTATTAAAAAATCAGATTGTTTTCCCATATTTAATATATTTCACATTTTTCAATACAACGAAATTATTATGTTCAGCGAGATAATCCATGAAAATTAAATCTGCTGTGTCAATTTCAATAGAAATAATACCATCACACTGTTCTTTTGAACATCTGTTATTTTTATAAATAAGTCTTTTATTTGTGATACCAGATTCCAAATTTTCAATTCCAGTTTTCAAGATATTTGAATCTGTAGGAATGAGGCTAAAATTTCAAATAGAAATCTGTTGGCATTTTGAGCAAGTTGTTGTTTCTGTATATGAGACCAAATTAAGTTTTGCAATCATTTGATTGATTGTTGCGGCACAATCTACTCTAGCTGACAAATTTGCAGAGCTTGTGGAATCAAATGTGGGAATTAATATGTTCGATCGAATCACATTTGCGTCTCTGAGTGATATTTTGTCTCCCATATTTATTGCTAACTTCAATATGCCTGGTAAATTTTCCTCTTTCGGGTCTAATGACGCTCTTAATATCATAGAAAGAATATGAGCAAATGACTTAAAAAAATAGGTTTAAGATTTTGAATGCCTCTGTTAGACTTGAAGCCAGCAATAGTATAACATATAAATGATTTTTCAAAAACATTTATCGAATATTTAATTTTTTGTCGTGTTTAAAAATTAATAATGAATAAGATAAGCCAGTTTTTAACACTCATACGACGTAATCTTGTTAAGTGCACATGTAAAAAAAACCCCAATAAGCAAGAAATCTATAGACGAATTATTTAAACATCTTTTGTTGCTCTCAATGGAAACGGAGGTTCAAAGGAAATTAGTTAGTCTACAATAGCCTTAATTGCCTCACTTTCTTGAGAATTATCCAGAAATCTTTCTTTCCAACAAAACTTCATTCTTCCTAATTATAAGATGGCACCACAATTTTTTTAACCCTCCGTTGCGCGCGCTACTTATCATAACAGCAATGCTCGCGCGGCGTCTGACAGACACCAAATGAAAATGCCTAGATTTGTTATTTGTATTTGGATTTTCATGATTTTTTCAGGTAATATGTTAAGCATGATTCTTTCTGTAGATATTTATTGAATAAAACCTCAAAAAAAGTTGAAGATTCAATAATATTCATGCGAAAACTAAGAACACTGATATATCACATTGAATTACTCATTCATTGAAAGACAGTCATTACATATGGAATTTGCATGCTCCAGGAAGCTAAAGTTGATTCTTCCTGTGCGATAAATTTCACGCCAGGCAAACAAATCCTCACGTTAAGAAGAGAATTCTCCATTTTCCATTTAGTATCTTTATCTTTCCCAAAAACTATATTTCTGATCTCATCATCACCATCTTCAATTACTACATCACCACTTGACACTTCTTGTTCTAAATCGCTTGATTCAAGTTGTTCCTCAATATGATCGTATTCATCTTCGCTGGTATCATCAGATTCTGAGAGCTTCTCATCATTAAACCGCAATACTAAATCCCATGAAATTATCAGAATTTTCATCATTATCTGGACTGAGAATTGATTTTTGATCCATGTCAATTCATATTGAATATCAATATTAAATACTAAGCGCAATTTGATGGCTAAAGTACATGACTATTACAAAATAGCTGAGTGTCGTATTGTTACACAAGTACTCGCGGGGTGTCTGTGAGACACCATTAGCACCTATCTCATGACCTGCTTGTGATAGACAAAAAGCGGAGTGGCGTGATTCAACATCAGCTTGTGTTAGGAAGGTACGTGGGAGCTGATCGTCCTCATCTTCCGCTTGTAGAAATTATGTTGTATAATACACTCACTGGCGTCTCACAGACGCCGCGCGAGCAACGGAGGGTTAAATTCTCAAATTGTTATTTAATACTATAAAAACATTATTCTATGACTTGTCTTGACCGCCGTTCCGCTCGTAGTATTAAGGTTGCTTGGAATCCTATTTTCAACAATAAATGATACAGATAGGGATCAAAATGCAAGACTTGTTCATTGAAAACTTTTTTCGCTTTAGAAATATTCTTTTCGACTCCCAGTATCCCTTATAGTATCTGAGTTATTGCAAGAGAACTAGACGACTTTTATTTTCATTCTTTGTTCATAACAATTACAATTTTTGTTGTCGGGAAAAACCCTGAGAACAACTTCTAAATTTCATTCCGAATCGAATGACTATTGCTAAAATTTTTTGGACTCTTAGAGCTACTTTTCTCAGAAAACTCACTTCTCGGCAAGGCTACATAGGTACACAAACCTATTCTCAATGTTTTTCCACATTCAATTGATTCACAAGTCATCTGTGACCTATTGACAGATAATTTAACTACTTGTTTTCAGCTGAAAAAACGATTAAACAGGAATCGAAACGTCGCTAGTTAAAACTAAAAATAAAGCCTGAAATCCAAAAATGTTGGGAATTGTGATTTTTCTTTTGCTCAACCTACATTTATTTGGTATGAGTACGAAAACGTGAAGTTTGGATTCCTACTTCTTATTGTCTATAAATTTTATATAAAGAAGGCAAAAAATTCTCAACATACAGCAATAATAAGCAAAAAATGAGCAAAAAATTATAGTACAACAAGAAAAGTGGAATTTAGTTATGGGTACGCAAACGTTGAGTTAGCGTGCACTTTTTATATTGTTCATAAGTGATATATGAAGATAGCGAAAAGTTTGAAACACCCAAGAATATTTAGCAAAGAACTAGCAAAAAATTTAAAAATTTCAGTTAGGGGTACGCAAACGTAAAGTTTGCATGCCATTTTTATATTTTCTATAGCTTATATATGCAGCTAGCTAAAAAATTGAGTCACACAACAAAAATTAGGAAAAAATGAGCAAAAAATTTTAGAACCTTAAAAAAAGTGAAATGTTGTTGAGGGTACGCAATCATGAAGTTAGCGTGCCTTTTTTATAATGTTATCAACTATCGAATGTACTGTATGATGGTAATAGCGGTGGACATTTCGGGATGAAGAAGACAGTTGATAAAGTCCGTGAACGTTTCTACTGGGTTGGCTACCGAGAGGATGTAGAAAAGTATTGCAAGACTTGTGAACGCTGTAACTCGAGGAAAGGGCCCGCCACTCGGCAGTGTGCTACGAAGCAGCAGTACAACGTGGGTTATTTGTTTGAGAGGATTGCCGTGAACATACTGAGACCTTTGCCTATTACGGCACAGTAGAACACACAAGCTGTCAGCGACAGAATTAAGGCCCGATATGATCTGCGAGCCAGCGGTCCCCAGTTCCAGCAAGGTGAAATTGATGTGGTTCTACAACTCCAGAAGAAGAAGAGGAAAGTGTCCCAAATTGCAGAAAGACTAGGAAGGACCAGACGAGGTCATAGAGTGTTTGAACGAGGTTGTGTTCTGGATACGGATGAGCAGAAACGGCAAACCAAAAGTCGTTCATGGAAACAGGTTGTAACCGTACCAAGGATGAGATTCTGAGTTCGTCGAGGACGACGAACCATGAGGGAGGAGCAGTGTCACAAATATGGAATATTTGTAATAATTAGATTACCTAATTATTTATCTGAATTCGTTGTAGTCGATCCTAGTTAGTATTGACAAGGTCTATGTTCAATTGTCGGACATGATTGACAAGCTATGGTCAATAGATGTTCAGTGGTTGCCAGGCAACAACTGTTAGACAATTAAATGTTGGCACATTGTCGGCTTAGGTATATAAGAGTGCGAGCTAGGAGAGGGAGTCAGTCATTCAGTGATTCAGTACAAGTAACTTTGAGTGATATAGTGAACAAACGAGTTTGTAAAGTGCAGATTTACACTGTAACCTGTGTAATAAATTATTCTAAATGAAATTTGTGACAATATAGAAGACATATAACTGAAATTGACACTTTGGAACCCATTGGGTTGAAGGAAAGCATAATTTATTACCAGAATATCTGCAAGCCAAAGATTGAAACAGAAATAAATTTCTTGGATGCTTGTCATCCTTTCTAAGACATTGTGATAACCAAAAATGAACAATCACACACACTGGAAAACAATACAATTTTCGGATAAGACCTTATTCCAAATGAAATATTGGAATCGTATATTACCGGCTGGATCTCAATTCTAATGAATTTCTCAAATAAATATCTAGACTCTAAAATAGTACCGCAAAAATTATGTGACAGCACCCTTATATCAATACATGAAAAATCGGATAAAACAAATCCAGAGAAAAGGAGAAAACTTTTCAGAAAGCATTTTTAAATAACATGTCTTATTGGGTGAAAAGTTCTGTATTATAAATTATTTGAAACATTACGCTCCGACAGCAAAGTACTGCCGTCCTTCAAGTGTGAAAAATTAATGATGAATATATAAACAGAATTGTCAAGAAAACAAGAATACAAATAGTTACTAGATAATTTAAAAATATTTACTCCTAAATTTGTATTTTTGTTGTCTTGACAATTTTGTTTATTCATTCATTAAGCATTTCTTACACTTCAAGAAGGCAGCACTTTGCTGTCGAAACGATGTGTTCTCAACAGTTCATAATACCGAAATTTCTACTCAATAGAACATATTTATTAAGTCCAGAGAATATTAGGGGACTAGCGATGCTTAGTATAATTTTAAAAGTTTCAACCACAATATTCTTGAATTGAAACAAAGCTTGGACTGAAAGCTTTGATATTTTACCCGATGCCCAGTGTGGAGTTAGGGAGAAAAGATCTTGTTTGGACAATGTATTTACGCTAAGTGCGACAATTCAGTCCAGAATTATAGAACAAAAGAATACTTTTGCTATCTTTGTCGACTTCAATTAAGCTTTTGACTCAATAGATCATATGAATACGTGAAATGAACTTCACAATATAGGAGTCAGTACAGAACTTATCAGATCAATAGGGAACACCTATATTAATGCCAGCATAAGTTTGAAAATAAACAATCAAAACTCTGAACCTATAGAAATGAATAAGGGCGTTTTACAGGGAGATGTCCTCAGTCCGATGTTATTCAATTCTTTTATATCTGTTATGGAGCTATTTTTGGAATCAAGTTGCCGAAGAAACCCATATGTAGACACTCTGATATTTCTATATGCTGACGACCTAGCTCTATTATGTGACCCTATACGCTATACTAGATGTTCAAAAACCACTTGAATGTCTTAAGACATATGACAACAATAATAGCCATATCGTGAATCATCAGAAGATCGAAGCTATCAAATTGGGATTCTTATAAATTTGGGCTACCCGTACAATTCACCAAAAAATATATTTCTGAGAATGATATAAATTATTATTTTCATGATAAACATCATAACACAATCAGGCTCATTGCAATAGGCATAGCACAAATGGGACTCGGCAAGAAATACCAGGCTTCTTTGCATGAAATATTCCGAAGAATATTTTATTTGATAAATTTTGAGATGTTTAGGCGCGTTGCGGATTCACCAATTCCCGGGAAAGGTGCATACGCAGATATAGTGAACCATACAAAACACTAAATCAATTACATTACTTGTCACAATGTTAATCACATTAAGTTCACTCCATTTTTATCTACGAAGCTCATAGAAGGTGATATTTTGTTTTTAATTATTCTTGTCACTATGACATTTGAAAATTCAGAAATATTTAGTTTGTACATATGTTTTATTGATATTTTTTTTATTAAATTTTTTCTTGATTCCTTTCCCTTTCACTATCTTCATGTCAATGGATGCGTTAACTTAATTTGGATACACAAAAATATCTCACAGCCTAATATGTTATTATACTATTTGAGTTGCTACAATCATTTTTTTTATTTTTTTTTTTGGATCAAGCCCAAAGTTTTTCAATAGGTTAATATCATAACATTTATTATTAGCTATACATTCCACTTTGAATTGTCAAATTTCACCCACTTAAACTGGAATCCGAGGTTTTCATGTTTTTAACGCTCCAGGCACTCCACTAATCAGCATTTGCTGAAAGAGTAGCAGAAGTTCTCCTAAAGCAACCGAGTTGAACCGCATTCAAGCCTAGAATCTGTCTCATTTTATTTGATGCAACGCATCTATCATTGTTATATTTCGAGAACAATTTTTTGGTTGAAGCGTGTTTGTGCCTCAAAGCCACTGATTCCTGATGTTTCAATATACTTCACTTTTGTAACTGAAAAATTTTGCTCTGAATATGTTCTACTATCAGACAATTTTACAATTGAAACTGTGCCTTCATTTTCTATACGATCGGTCAAAATTTTGACGAGTACTTGGCGTTGACATGCGCCCATAATGCCCATGATTGAAGCAACCTAGATAGGCAATTTTTTTGATCTATATATCAATTCGTGAAGAAAAAGCTTTCTACCCCTTTTTGAGCATTGTATGCACGAAGGAATGTGAGATCTGGCATACTCAAAGTCTATATGGAGAGGGAGAACAAAAGGAGAAGATTGTGTACAGATTTCCCATTTTATTATATAGTAATACGTTGGAAGAGAACTCTGAACTTCTTTAAAAGCATATTGCGTGCACAAAAGAGTGTGAGATCTTCCATACTTGAGGCTTATGTGGAGTAGGAGAGCAGAAAACGAAAATTATATGCAGGTGTGCTATTTTAATTTCACATTTATATAACGAAGGACTGCAGTGAGCTAAAATTATATACAGGATAATCCAATAAGAGTTCATTTGAAGAGCAAATATTGTAACGCACGCACGAAGGAATGTGAGAGCTTGCATATTTGGAGTTTATATGGCGAAAGAGTGCAGAAAGTTGAAATTATATACAGAATGTCCCATTTGAATTAACAGGGGGAGAAAACTTTGTAACACGCGCACGAAACAATTTAAGGGTGAGAATACTTTTAGTCCATATGGAGAAGGAGTGCAACAAGCTGAAATTATATACAGAATGTCTAATTCAAATTCTACGTGAGGAGAAAGCTTTGTATCATGCGTACAAGAAAATGTGAGGCTTGACATACTCAGTGTTTACATGGAAAAGGAATGTAAAAAGCTGAAAATATAAGCTGCTCCATTTCAATTTATTTGAAGAGCAAACTTTCTAACGCGCTCACAAAGGAATGAGACCTTGAACATATTTGTAATTTATATGGAGAAGAGGTACAGAAGGCTCAAATTATAAACAGGTATTTTTGATCTCACGGAATATCAAGTGCAGCATTGGCAATCTCATTTATTTTTGCTAGAGCTTCAATACTACTCGCTGAATCCAACGAAGCTCGCGCAAATTTGATGGGAATGACTTCAAATGATTTTTGCTTGAAGAACAAATTTATCAACAACGTATCAATGGAAAAGACGACAACCAAAACAACTGTCACTTTCCTTTGATTACCAAAAGATGATTTTGAATTCCATTTCAATATGATGACTACTTGAATAGAATAACTCAAGTTACTTATATATTAATTCTAGAAAAAATGCTGTTTGTATTTTGTGCGCAAAGTATTTTTAGTGTGCTCGAATAACTCTTTTGTCTTGGTAAGGCTCGTTAAAGAAGTGACACTCTCACGCATCGGGAACAGAAACTTTGTCCACTTAATATGGAAAAACTATTCTGAGAATAGAGAATAATCACAGAAGAATGGAAATTTTACTTTGAATTGGATGAAAAGATGCTCAGAAATACAATACGCAAGGACTGAGACACCGTTTTTTGGCGAACCATTATTTTTTTTCCGCGAAATATTGTGAGAAAGTGAGCTGTGGTTATTGGAGTTCAAAGTAGAAACACTCATTATTGAAATTACCCTTTGATCAAGGGATCAGTAAATTATACTTTGTTAAATATTGTGGAGAACGTTCAAGATTCTTCTGAATTTATACGCACATTACAATATTTTGAGACGTATCTTTCATGAAGCATTCATTAGCTTGACCTAAATCAACTCTTTCGCAGCACGATATGCAAATTTCGAGATACCTCTCATTCTGCATCTTCAAAATTCATCACATCGACATAATACAGAGAATATTCTCTTGAAATGGTCTGATGAATGAACTTGTTAGATTAATATCCTACCGACAATTATTATTCAGGGCTCAGTAATTCAATTGAACAATTTCTGAATTCTTGTTGTAGTCAGTATTATATCGAGATGAGTTTATAACAACACTATTACCATCCATGTCACATCTTTAAGATGTCCGTCACATGCTTCTATGCAATTCTGCAATCTGCCTCGAAAATCAAATTCAATACGCCTAAGTAAATTTTCGTTGGTTTGTAACAATGTAATTTATTTCTGAATGAAGATTTCCAAGTCTTTGAGAATCAGAGGATATTTCTGATGAGCTCAACACTTCGAATAGCCCGAAATACGAAATTGAAAGCAGTTTAGTTTACGGAGAAAACATCTTCTTGATAGCACAATGGATTCCATTGGAATATAAGACTTTACTGCGAATTTTATTGAATAACAGATTAATTAGCCATAGTTTATAGTATTGTTATTATCAGTGAACGAATGGATCTTTTTCTACTGCCATGCGTGAAGTGGGTACTTAAGAATGCGTTTCCAAAACAGCGACCTGAAGTGATAGTGGTGAAAGTTACAACTAATAGTGAATTTTCAAATTACTGCCAGTAGATGGCTAAATATTGGTCTGTAGATGAGATCAAAAGAAAAATCTATTCATAGAAACTACCTGAAAACATGTGTCCAACTAATCTTTTTAACTGATAGCATTCATTTTGTCAGGATATTATCAAATATCAGGATAGGAGATGGAATACCAAATAAGATACGATGAGCTTCCAATCCTTCGACCGAAAATGTATATAAATTATAATTCGTAGCTTCTTTTTTCTATCAATTTTTTCAGAATTAAGCAAATATGCCATATTAATTGATTTTATAGCCAATTATGTAGTATATACATCTATTTCAGTAATTATCCATTGAGACTTCGTTTTGCTCCTACAGTTTTCATCGAGGAACCTTCACAAATTATGACTTATAAGATTTCATCATATGTCCACGAATTTCATATATAATAATAAATATACATATCATAAAACTTCCTATCTCTTCGTGCAATTATTCAAGATAAAACAATTTAATTTCTTATGAACAATCAATTGTTATTGAACCATTCATTTAAACAATAATAACAATATAAATCAATAAGAAAGAAAAGCGTCAATGTTTCAAATAAAATATACAGATTTTAAAATTAAAAGTAGTTTTTAGAGAAATGAAGTGATCTAAACTCAAAATACATTGAGTGAAACTGAACAGTCTTGATCTCAGCCAAACACTTAAATCTCATATTTGATTGTTTTTCTACGAACGAAGATCCTTTCATAATATGATATGTCCTAATTATTTTCGGGTTATAATGTCCTGAGTAATATATATATATAACTTTTGCATGTAAAAGCTCAAGATGATCTTTTAGTCTTTACTGTTTAGTTATTGACTGACGGGAGGTCATTTGCTGCACCAGTAAATAATAATTTGACATTTATCAAAGTTATATAAAAAATTGAAGTATCATCTTGATGATCAAAGCACATTTCTGGCAATTCATGAGAGCTTGCTATTTTAAAAATTTCTCAGGTTACTATCTTCTACAATCACTGAGCTTGAAATCAAGCAGTTTGGGAAAACTCACGAAACAGTAGCTTTCATTCAGTATCGGTTTCACATCTGTAAGTGCTGTAGTTCCTGAGAACTCATCGTCCTACAAGACAGTCAGACAGCCAAAGTGAATATATTATCGTATTTTTCTCCAAACTGCGCTGTCAACCGCAAAATAACAAATAATTGATGGCTGGTCATACGTTACCCTTATCCTACTTCTAATTATGCTCCAACCTCTACAAAAACTCATTCTGGAATCAGTTTTCCAACAGCAGCTATACTTCCTGATTTATTGACGATTTGGGTTACTTATCGATAAAACAGAAACAAATCGCCGAATTGAAATTTCCATTTTGTGACTATTTTTACATTACTTGTGTACGTGAAAACTCAGAAGGACCTTTTATTCCTGACTGACGGAAGCTCATAGTTTGTACCTTGAGAAAATAATTAAATTTTATCAAAGTAATATAAAAAAAGATACCCACCTGCAAATTTGCTGCAATTACCTCCAAGACTACATATATAGGAGCCCATATCAGTTCAAAATTTGAAGTATGAAATTCAATTACTGACATTTTGCTTATTCTGTGCAGTAATTTTTAAATTTCAACTGTGCATATTTCAGCAGTGATTACCTTTTGAATATTTATCAAATCTTTCATCCAAAGCTGGGTGCATGAATTAGAAACCTACAGAATAGCAGCTTTCATTTGGTACCAGTTTCAAATCTGTAAGTGCTATAGTTGCTGAGATCTCAGCGTCACACCAGCCAGCCAGTCAGCCAAAGTGGACATAATAGCGTATTTTTTCTTGCAAGAATGCGCTAAGAATAATCAAAAATTGAAATACCAGAAATGTGAAGAGTGATTTATAGATTATTCAGCACAGCAGTAGCACAGAAGTTTCAAACAAGATTCAACTTATTATTTTTTACTTTTCTGTCGTTGTTTGCACAGAGAAGCTGTCTTTATGTTATGATTCATTATTATTTTTTTTATGCTCATTAATTCGTATCAATCGTGCAAGATAATCGGCGTTTACGATTCATCGGAAAAGTACAATAATCTGCAATTACACTACACTTTTTAATTTATAATGTTATCATTGTTCCTAATGAATGATTTATCGAAAATTGATTGCTCATAAAACATTGTTATGTTGATAACAATTATATGTTTATAACAAAATTTTCATAAGCAATCAATTGGTCAGAACAAATTCGTATTCCAGTAGCAATTCTTTTTATCATTATCAAAGTGGATAATTTTCATTCTATCGCTCATAAATGCTGCGCAATCATAAAAATTATATGCACAAAGGAGTGAATGGTCTTTTACTCCTCCAAAATTGCTGGAGTCAATTTTCGCATAAGAATTTCTGAGAATTTCAAACCAGACCGATGGTTCAGCCACCTGTCAGAAAAGACTGAATTATTTTGGTTCGAGTCTATGGTGAAATTTTCTTGAATGACTCGAAGTTTATTTCAACAATTTTGGAGAAATTATTGATAAAACTAGAATTTTTCTCAATTATTTATGAATTATTTTTCATTGTGGAGGGCAATACACCAATATCATTCAATTTTGGTATATTTTCATAGAAAAACTGAATTATATTTCTTCAGTTAAGAGTATTTCGTGAATAAAAAGTAGCTATTGCCCTCAGGAAGAACATATACTTCTCGTTTTTATATTCCTTTTTCTCATATAATCTATTTTTCATCAGAAATTGTCGAATTACTTTGTATTAATCTAATTATGCAACACGCAAAACATTAACACCCTCTCAACGTAACAAAACAACTTGTTTGTGAACTTGATCAATTTTTTCCACTCGAGGCTACAATAATATAACTCAAAATCTGTTGTAACTATCACATTACCCCGACCATGAGTTATATGGCTAGTTTTATTGCTGTTGCATGATTCAGAGTGATATATTATTCAATTGCAAATTCCAAAGTGATAGTTTCGTTGTCACAGTGACAAGCGACAGTTGTATGAATTTATTTCACAATGGCCATAAGTTTTATGTTCAGTTGCTTTAGTTGATCTCGAACTTGACATAATCTGACTAAGTTGTAGAGAAACAATAAAAAATCAAGGAAATTATCTGTTCAAGATATCTATAAGGCTCATTTTACTGAGAGCTTCAAACTGATACCAGAATAGACATTATTCGAGTAGCTTGTAGAGAAACAATTGACAATCGTTTGAATAGAATTTTTGACACTTTTAACAATATTAACTCTGCAGCAGCTTTATTTTGTCACCAAACACGATAGAATTGAATTATTTTGAAAAATTAACAATCGACAAACGTTCGCATGCGATATCCAAATATAAATGATAATGATTCTAATTTCAATTTTCATCATAACTTTGCTTCGCATGTTTAACCTACTCACTTAATCCGTTTGCCTTTCTACCTTGCGGTGTGAGGCGTTATCCCATTGGGGTTTTCTTCCATGCGTCCTTCCATGCTATTCTGTCTTTCATCAAAGTCTTTCTTCCATTTATTTTTATTCCTCTGCGATTCATCGCCTTGTGTGCTTCTGTGTACCAAGTTTTATTCAGCCTACCTCTCCTTCTTTCATGCGCTGGTTTAGCTTCATAAATCTGTTTCGCGAGTCTCTCTTCTCCCATTCTTTGGACATGTCCTCTCCATCTAAGCTGTCCTTCTTCTATTATATTCTCGATTTGTTTTGTTCGTAGCTTATCCCGAAAAACTTCATTTCTCATTCTGTCCAATTTAGATTTTCCTTCTATCTTCCTGAGAAATCTCATTCCGATGCTTCTTATTTTACTTAGGTGTGCTTCCGTCGTTGTCCAAGATTCGCATTCATATGTTAAAATTAGGATTGCTACTTTTTTAAACACCTCTGTTTCAATTTCCTTGGAGATTTCTTTTTTGTTGAGAAAGTTTTTCTTCATTGCATCGAAAAGTCTTCCTTCTTTGTTAACTCTTTCTGCTATCTCTTGGTCCAGGCTCCCTGTTTCCCCGATCGTTACTCCCAGGTACTTGAATGTTCACACCTTCTACAGCTCTATGTTCTCCATCTTTATTTTGTGTGTTTGTTCGTCTCCATTGACAATCATTGTTTCATTTTTTTTTTTTGTTGATGATCATGTTCCATTTTCCCAGTTCTTCGTTCAATACATCTATGTTGTGCTGTAGATCCTCTTAATTTTCTGCGATAATTATCATGTCGTCCGCATAGCATAGCTCAGCTACATTTATCATTGTCATTTTTCTATATCCTACGTTGTATGCCTTCAGTTTGTGTTCAATACGTTTTATTATTTCATCTAGGTAAAGAGTGAACAGAAGTGGACTGGCTTTTTCTATAAGCTGTCTTGATGCAAAAATATGGTCTTGTACTCCTATATGGGGTCTGAATCCGCTTTGTGTCTCTTCAAACGTTATTTCCATTTGTCTCCGGATTCTGTTTTCCAGTATTCGTGTATACAATTTTCCTGGGACGCTTAAAAGTGTTATACCTCTAAAGTTTTTGCAGTCTTTGTTATCTCCTTTCTTAAAAATGCGAGCAATCACACCTTTTTCCCAGTCACTTGGTGCACCTTGTTCTTCCACCATGTTGAATATTTTCAGCAGACATTCTTGTCTAGCCCGGCCCATGATTTTTATTATTATTGCCGTTATGTTATCATGCCCTGGTGCCTTTCTTATTTTTGTTCCCTCAGTGCATGTAGCCTTTCTTGCTCAGTAATTATATTCTCCTCTTCTTTTATTTTGTTTATTGTGCTGTCTGTGATTTCAATTTCGTTGCTGGTCGTGTCGTCTTGCTCCAATAGTTCTACAAAATATTCTCGCCACCTGCTCATAATTTCTTCTTTTCTATTTAGTATTTCACTTGTTCTGTCTTTAATATTTCTGAGTGTCTGTTCTTGTCAATTTCGCATTATTTTTAAACTACAGAGAAATTTTTTTTGGTTTTCATTGTAGGCATTCCCTAATCTATGTCCGAACTTCACCCATTCATTGTTTTTCGCATCTTTCACTAATCTCTTGACTTCTATCCTACATTTCTTGTACTCTTCATAGTTCTCCAAATTTTTGCTTGCCAAATAGACCTGCCATGCTTTCTTCTTCTCTTTAATTTTCTCTCTAATTTCAGTCGACTGCCAGGAGGTCTTTTCAAACTGTTTATTATTTAATTTAGCTGTCCCACATGTTTCTTCTGCTGCTTCTAATAGACTGTGTTCAAGTTTTCTCCACATATTCTCTTTATTTCTTCCTTCATTGAGATAATTTAGTCTTTCTTCCACTTTTTCCACATAACTTATTTTGGTATTCTTCTGCCAACTTATGTGTTCTTATCTCTTTCTTATCAATTGTGTTCCTTTTCATATTTTGTTCTTCATTCTTTTTCATCCTCATTTTCATTAATAGTAGATGGTGGTCGCTGCTGATTTCGGCTCCCCTGTATACTCTAACATCTGCTACTGAGGACGTTTCCGTTTTTTCGATCAGAAAATAATCCAATATGGATTTCTCATTCCTGGAAGCTTCCGTTCGTGTGTATTTGTGGATGTCCTTATGTTCGAAGCATGTATTTGCTATCACCAGATCATTTTCGATGCACAGCTCTATTATTCTTCTTCCATTGTTATTTATAGTTTGTTCTCCTTCTTTTCCCATAACTCTTTCCACTCCCGTATTGTTGTTTCCCACTCTTCCGTTCATGTCTCCCATTATAATTATCTTTTTGTTTGTCTCATCCATTACTTTTTGTAGTTTTAGAAGGAATCCATCCTTTGTTCCTTTTTTCTGGTCTTCATTTGGTCCGTATGCAATTATTAATGTGGATTCTTGATTGTCTTCTTATTTTCAGTCAATTGATAGTATTCTTTCATTCGTACATTTTCCATTGTATATTTGGTCTATGTATTTCCTATTAATTACATGTTTATCCAAGTAACATGTTCATTGATTCGTCTCCCATCTCTTATATTTGGCTCTAAATTCAAATTGGCTCTGAAAACTTCCACAGAATCTTTTCTCTCTCTTGGTATTTAACCTGTCTTCCCAGTTACTACAATATTTTCTTCTTTTTTAATTCATCTTGGTTTTCTAATTGTGTTTCAACTTTTTTCACTCTATTTTGCAGTTCCATCTTTTCTCTCTCCCATTTAGCTTCTGTTTCCCTTAATTCTTTCCGTAACGCTTTAATTTCATGCGTATTTGATCTTAATTCCTCTATTAGTACTTGTACGGTTGCATTTAGATTCTTTACTTCCTCCATGTCTTCTCTATCCCTTCTTTCTTTTTGTTCACTTTGTATTTCAGGGCTTCTTATTACTCTCTTACTCTTACTTAAGATCTTTGTTCCTTCTCCCCTGCTATTACTTAGCTCTCTACCTCTCTGGTTCATTTGTCACTCGAATTTATTTTTAATATAGTTGGCACCCCTACCTTTTTTCCCACGCGCACTATTTACTTGACTTACCAACTCCTACTGCTCTGTCATGCGCGCACTTTGGCCTTGCAGTTCTGTTTTTGCTCGCACTGACTTATACGTACGAATACGTACGAATAAATAGTTCAATTTACACATAGAGCTGATTTTTGCTCTACATTTTCTCACCCACAGCTTTCACTTTATTCACACTTCACACCCGCTTTCCTACGATCACTAAGCTTTTTGTCCAATTTCTTGCTAAGCGGTAAGTCCCAAGATAATTTACCGGCGTCACCAAAAAACACGTACACTAACTCCAACCGTACACAAACTTTAATGTTTAACAAATTTTATAATTATCCGAATAATGAAAAACTACTTATTCTAGATTTCTGCTAAGGTTATTTTTCGGAGAGTTTAAAGTTGATACAAAACTAGATATCATTTGAATAACAATAGGAAAATGATTGACAATCGTTTGAGTACTATTTTTGACACTTCTACCAGAATTATCACCGCAAGAGCCTCAATTAGATACCAAACACGATGGAACCAAATTACCTACACCAAAAAAACAATGGACAAACATTTGCATGTGATGTTCACATATGAGTAATAAAAATTCAAACTTCACATTATTTCTTTGCTTAAGAAAAAATTAACAAATTTTATAATAACTCAAATTCTGATAATAGCAAATAGTCAACCTATAATTCGAAAAAATATTTCAGTTGCATGTTGTGCTTAATAATTTGAGAATCAATTTGAGATATTCTATATTCCATAGTGAATACTATTGTTTATGAAACAAACTTGAAGAACAGAATAGCTCCATCAATAAAATTTTCGTACCACTGACTGAAAAAATCTCATATACGAATCTAAACATAGTTTTTTGATAAAAAACTCAAATATAAAATTCCATTCGGAAATTCTTACGCTCTCTTACGTTATCGCGCTTACAGACAGATCGACAGACCGACAGACAGACTGATCGACAGACCAGCAGATTGACAAATTTTCAGACCGACCGACCGACTTTCTTAGAATCATATTCTTTGAGCTTAGGGGATCTAGAACGTGGCGATTTATCAAAATCTCGAACCGTCAAAAAACAACGACTACAATACTTCCTCTATTAGGTCAAAGTTGTGAATTTACTAATAAATACTCCCACTTATAACTGACGATAAACTAGATACTATCACTACACGTATTTACTTCCACTACTTTTCATTCATCTCGACTAGTTTTCGCTCATTTATTTCCAATCTTTCTTGCTCTGTATCTGGACTATAATAATCCTTGGCTTGACCTTGTCCGGGCCTTAGTATCCCCGCATAGAGTTTCTCGAAGTTACTAGGAAATTTGAGTGAGCTTCGGAGATTTCACCAAACTTTATCACGGCCTTGGCGCAAATGACTACTCATTTGCGTTTGCCAATCGTTTTCGGGATGATTGAACTCAACTCTAGCCTGTTAAGGTCTTATTTGTTATTGTTACAATATTCCACCGGACATTTCTTCTTCACACCGATAGGCGGACTCCAGCCAAAATCAAACAAAGGAATGGCAGGTTGCAACTGTAACAAAACAACTATCAGTAATAATTTTGATCAAGTGATGGAAATATAAATCCATTTGAGCTTTGCAAGTGGAGGACTAAGATGAAAGAATGTTATGAATATAGCAAAGAGTATATCGCAATCTGTTCCATCATTGATTATTTCGATCCAGGCGACAGCAGGTCCTCGAATTGTGATTACCATGACGCCGATGTTGTGTGGCATGTGCGACGCCATTTGCTTCATGAGTAGTTGTTTGAAGCCCATTCAGGTGCCATCAGTTGCAATTTGAAACAAAAATATTCAAAAAATCGTGGTATTATTACATATTATATCACAAGACAATAGAAAATTTTCAATTACACGAGATGTACTGCATGGAAACATCACGAGACAGAATGTCGAGTGGTGTTTCCATTTGGCAATACGTCGAATCTAGAGAATTTTCTATTGTCGAGTGGTATAGGCACAACAGTGTATCTCAAAATTTTGACGAAAGCGCCGCATGTTATTCAAAAACCACAACTTCGAGGCGTGATGTTACCTGTCAATGTTTTGAAATATGTCAATGTGCCTTAGAATCAGAATAAAGCCCATGACGTATCATCTCAATTCCTGTTATAATAAAGGAACGGTGTAGCGCGAATAAATAAACTGACCAACAATAACACAGTTTTCAGGGCAAAAGGTTCTTCATTCTTGTTTTCTCGGAAGAAAAAAACGTCAAAAACTCATCAATTTTTTTTTACTACATCAACCCAAACAAAAACTCTCCAGCAGCACTTGATATAGCGTTATTCGCTCTGGACAATTCCAACATCCTCCCCCTTTTCTAAAATAGAATTTTCGGAAACTTATCTTACAGCTGCATATTATACATAGTCAAATATTATAAAAGTGGATACAACAGAATATAACAAATGTAAATAATGACTACAAAACCTACAGTGTATCGTTTTGGTAGTGCAATCGAACGACCTGATCTGGTATTCATCTTTTTATTCTTTGTTGACTGTTCCTTAACAGTGTCTAACTTACTGACTTGTTCTCTATTAACTATTCCGTTCGTTTTTTTAACTGGTTTTACTGACTTGGCTGTTTTTTCACGAAAAACGGTAGTTATATCGGTTGTGCTTCGCGTTATTTCGAGTGAATATATTCTCTGAACTCGTGTTTTCTCATCGCGTCCCGCTATTATGTCTATGACTCGCGCCAGCGGCCAATCTAAATGACTTTTAAGAATATCATCCTCTACAAGTACTATATCACCAAATTTAATTCCACACGGGCTCTCTTTTTATTCTTTTTAACTAATGTACCCAAGTACTCCGAGCAAAAACGCGCTCGTAGATCTCCGCAAATTTTTTGTCTTAACTTCAGGTTTTTATCAAATTTTGTATTATACATCATGTCGCAGTCTGGCACACTAACATCTTTCCTCTCAAGAATGAACATCGAAGATATCAAAGGTTTCAAATCATCGGGCTTTCCCGACACATACGTTAATGGACGATCTTTAATGATAGCCTCTGCATCACACAGTACTGTTGTCATGCATTCATAGGACAAACACGCTTTACCCAAAGCTTTTCTAAGTATAATCTTCATATCGCCCACCAAACGTTTCCACCAAGAAGCAGATAGGGGATTGAAAACCCAATCTATTAGCTCAGTCGTACAGAACTTTTTTATTCTAACCCGGTCGAGATCATTAGGGCCCAGTTTCACCAAAGTCAGTTAAATTTATCAAGAGGTTATTTTGAGTTAGTAACTATAGTTACAATTGTATCAACAATAGTTCTCGCATAAAATAACCTCTGGATAAATTTAACTGGCTTTGGTGAAACTGGCCCTAAATGCGTTATTAGTGCCCAGAAAGTTTGACCCATTGTTGTTGTATATAACTTCAGGGCGACCTCGTCTTGCGATGAAACGACGTAAACATTCTACAAATGCTTCCACCGATAGTCTTGAAGCTAATTCCAGATATACTGCTCGATAGATGGCACAGGTAAACAAACTTATTCATGATTTTTCCTGGCTCCAGAGAGAAATTGGTCCCGCAAAATCTACGCCTACTATCCCAAACAGTGCCGCCTCGAGAACACGGTTTGGTGGCAAAGCAGGCTCTTCACAAGTTGCTGATTTAACTGTTAGTCGTTCAAACACGACGCAATCAGTTATTACAGCTTTTATCCTTTTTTCCAAGAAATATTATCCAGAATTTCTCTCTCAAGTGACTCATAACGAGAGTCTTACCTGCATGTCCGAGTTTCCCATGCGTCTCACAAATCAATGAATAGATGATCTCGTTATCGGAGTCAAGTACTATAGGACATGAAAATAAAGGATCGTCATCACGATGTAGAATTTCAGTTTCTAGCACCCGTAATCCATGATTGTTTTAAAAAAAATTCCACGGAGCAAACTTTTCTCTATTCGATCCTGAGTACATAACTTTTTGCAAATGTTTAAGTGAACGAATTTCTGCCTCTTGAATTTCTTTAGGCGTTAAACTAAGTGTTTCCAAATTATTCAGACTCCCCACATCGCTATTATGTCCCGAAGTACTTTTCTCATATTGACAATACATCATAAACCTATGAATCCACGCGCTAAATCGAATAATTTGTGTATATGATGAAAACTTGGCGACAAAACCAAAATAATTTTTCTGAAAACTACTTAGACATATTATGGACATTTCTTTCAATTCGTCTCGAAGTTCGAGTTCATCCGTATGAACTTCAATGGACGGCTAACCCTCTTTTGCCTCGTGAAGCCATGAAGGTCCAAGCCATCAAGCTGAATTCACCAATCGCGACGGACTGCAACCTCGCGATGGCAAATCTGCAGGACTTTTCTCCCCAGGAATGTGTTGCCCGGCATCTTCATTACTAAGCGCGCGTATTTGCTTAACTCTATTGTAAATGAAAGTGCCCCATTGAAGATCGTGTGTAATCCATGCAAGTACGGTTGTAGAACCCGTCCAATAGTGTATAACTTCCACCGGACGCGTCAAAGATTCACACCGATGTCGCAAGTCGTGCAGCGATGGTGCTGCCATCAACTCAAGACGAGGAATTGACGATGCTCTCGGAGCAACGTGCGATTTAGCATCAAGTAAATTTAGTGACACACATCCGTTATTTTCCACTCGAGCAAAAACAACTGCCGAATATGCTTGTCCACTCCAGGAACATGCAAGGTTAGCCTCCCCTGACCTATATCGCGAAGTGTTTCAATCTGTTGTAAAACAGATAGTTCCCTTATCCATTCAAGAAACTCGTTTTTTTTCGTCTCTGGCACTTCACTGTCCCACTCAGCCTTTTCATCCCATAATTTCTTTATCAAAGGCTCAGGCTGAAGTGGAAATAAATAAACTGACAAACAATGACACATTTTCAGGACAAAAGTTCCTTTATTCTTGTTTTCTCCAAAGAAAAAAAGTCAAAAACTCATCACTTTTTTTCTACAACAACAACCCAAACAAAATCTCTCTTGCAGCACCTACTATGGCATTATTCGCTCTGTAAAATTGCAACAATTCCTAATCATAATATTGTATTTAATTTATGACAACATTTGTAGACAAAAATATTGTATGAGAATAATTATTTCTTATTGTTTATGTGACTCATCTTTTTGCAGATAGTCAATTACAGTTAGATTTATAATGTGTTATATATGTACAGAATTTGAGCGAAATCCTTAATGGAGAGAGATTTTCTCATTTTGTTTATCTCGAAAACAACTCTTGAATTTTGAGAAGGAAAAATATTAAGCAAAAATTTTGTGCTTTCAGTAAAGGATTCTACGACAAATTTGAATGACTGTTCAGTCAATTGAAAACTTATCTGAGTGGTATTCAATGAGTTTAATTACAATTAAAATATTCAACTACTTTTAAAGATGGTTCATACTGAGAATTGAATGATATGTAATAATTTTAATAGATTATTGCATAGAATTAGAACCGATTAACTGCTGTTATCCACATTTCTATTTGTTTCGCTTGTTCCCGGAGACCTATGAAAATGTACTTCGGGGCTGTTTGCCTAAGTAGTAGTACATTCAACGACACAACTTCTAAGTGAATGATTTAAACTCATGATTAGCGAGTAATATGACATACAAGAATCTGACGTGAACATCACGTGACTTACTTGTACATTATTGGATATGTAAATATATATATATATATATATATATATATATATATATATATATATATATATATATATATATATATATATATATATATATATATATATATATATATATATATATATATATATATATAATACGACGTGATGTTGTGTTTGATCATATATATCATTGGATATATATGGTCGAACACAGAATCTCATCGTTCTACAGTCAATCGTTTTGGATCAACCCAAAAGACTCTAAGAATCTGTCAAGTAAAATGCGCTTTCTGCCAAGTTGGTTGCTCTGGAAACAGTAGGCTATTATTCTTATACTACAACATTCCTAAATACTGATCTCCAAAATTCTACGATTCTGAAGTGCACTTCCCGCTCAGTCTATTCTTTTGAAAATAATAGGCAATCATTCAGATGCTACAGCAGACTAAAATACCAAATTTCAAAATTCTACACCTGATCGTTTCGAATTTATGCGAAAAATTCTAGAAGACTGTCAAGTAAAGTTCACTTTCGGCTCGGTGGATCTCAATAAACATAAGATATGAGCATCTATACGGTACAATCGTCCTTAATACTGAATTCCAACAACCTACGTCCAATTGTTTTAGATTTATGCGGAAAATTCGGAAAATTATTCGAATAAAGTGCTCTTCCGGCTTGGTCGATAGCAATCATGATGCAAGGTGTATAACTAGATATTATAAAAGTGCCTTATACAGAATTTGAATATTCTATGACTGATTGTTCAGAATTTATGCGGAAAATTCAAAAAGTCTGTCATATAAAGTGCACTTTCGGCTCAGCCGATTGTTACGAGAATAAAAGATGCCCAATAAGATGCTACAGCAATAGCATTGTTCATGAAATATTTTTGAAAATTAGCATGCGTTGATTTTACTATATTGTTTCGGACAGTTTCTTCTCAATAAGCAGTAATAATAGGACCAAAGACGTTTTTTAGTATCATATTGAATGAATAGATGATTGGTGAGGCAACATTGTTGTATGGTAAGTTGGAGAAACATTCTTGCCTCCAATTGAAACGGTGGCTGAGTGCCACGGACGGAAATAGAGTGGTAACAAGAAAGAATTAGTGAAGAGGTTAGTATTATTTTCTGTATTCGTCATTCTTGTACTATGTTCATTCTCGAAGTTATCTCATTATTAATTTTGTCATCAATTATTACAAATTAAAATACTTATATGACAGCTTTGTGATAGTATTCATAATAAATGTCATGAATGTCAAGCGATTATGTATTCGCAAAGTATGGAGTGTACAATCTTCGTATGATAGAAAATACCTTAATTTTCAATTCTTTTATTGATATTAGGCTGAGTTTTTTGCTTATGTGGGCCCAGTGCAACCATAAAAATAAAGGGAACAAATAAATGTGTCCCTTGTTACGTGATCCAGAGTTTGAAATCTCCACGTCGGTACAATTTCATCCACGAATCACATTTTGCACACTCAGAACAATTTTACATGTGCACTTCACCAGAAATTTGTGCTTTCTTCTGTCGATATGTGGAGTAAATAGTACATATTATCTTCTTGTAACGATTTTGAACGACTGTCACTTTGACATATTCTAAAACAACACCGTTTTGTAGCTTCTTTCCTGCCTTTCCGATCTTCTATAATTAACTCAGCTATGCTACAACCTTTTATGATATCAATTATCTCTTTATATCAATGAACTATTTGTATTCAACATTGGGAATACACTTTAGCAATATTGCTTCATGTTAACTGTACGAAACTGTCCGGGACAATATAGTGGAGTCGACGCATGCTAAGTTTCCAAAGTATTTCATGAACAATGCTATTTCAAATGCTGAATTTCAGTATCCTACGGCTGATCATTCTGGATTTATGCAGAAAGTTAAAGAAAAATTCTCAAGTAAAGTGCACTTCCAGCTTAGCCGATCGCAATCATAATGCGAGATGTACAATCAGATTTTATAGAAGTTCTTCATACGAAATTTCAATATGCTATGACGGATCATTCTATATTCATGCAAAAAATTTTAAAAAAATCTTGAATTATATGCACTTCTGGCTTGGCCAATTCATCCAAAAATAGCAGATAACCATTCTGATACAACATCAAGTTCAAATACTGAATTTCAACACCCTACACATATATATGATCAATCTGGATTTATTGGAGAAATTCGAAAAAAGTTCCAAGTAAAGTCCACTTCCGGTACAGACAATTGAAACCATAATGCAAGGTGCACAACTAGACCCTATACCATTCTTAAATACAAAATTTCAACACTATACGTTCAACCAGTTTTGAGATTTGCGAGTTATGCACGCACGCACGCATGTACGAACATACGTACCGACATCAAGCCAAAAATAGTCAAAATGGATTCGAGGATGCTCAAAACGGACATTCCCATCAAAATCTCGATGTGTGAATTTGGTCGGTCTCACAATACTTATTTGATACTTTGTACAAGTAAGTAAGAATGACGTTCGACAGTTTGACGTTTTTGAAGGCACACCTCATAGAAGTAAGATTCAACCGATAGAGCGGAGCCACTAAGGATACGCAATAGGCGTATATGACTGGAATATTTCATTTTTAAACCGAATTATCATATGTCAAAGATAAATTATCTACGGACAAAATATCAGAATTCATATTTTCTTGGTGATCATTTGATGTTTGTTTATAAGTAACAAAGACTTTTTCTCTAATTTGACGTATTGGACGGAGAGCTGGCTACATAAAAATGCGAGGTATGAGGAGCATTGAATATTTTTGGCTAAATAGGTTTCATTACTGCCCCCGAACACTAAATGACCAGACTAGAGAATGAATTTTTCAAGAAAAAAAATAATGAAGCTCAGTGATAATAATTATAGGAATGGTGAGTATTTGGTGCTACGAAACACGTAATATTATTGCTACAAAATATTGTGGAAGATTGAGGGCTGGAAGACGACAACAATATGGCGGTAACTGTTGTGAATAAAAAATGATAAGGCTCATTATTGAAAATTATCAATAATAATTGCACAACTGTCAACGCAACTATGTATCAAATTTCACAGGAGAAAACGAAAGATTACAATCAAGGCAGACTGTGATGATGATCGCGCGGTCTCGATCGCGCTTAACAAATTTGTTCTCCATCATACGTTGCTATATACGATATGTTATTTTGTTATATCATGTCAGCAATAAGATGAAAATTCCTATATTAAAAATAGATAATAAGGAGTACTGAAAGATATACTTAACATAGAAATCATTCCAATTGAGAAAAGATACTATGAAAACTGGTCACTTATTCCAACTCGCAACTTTCATCGAATTCATTGCAGAGTATATCTTCTCCACTTTTCTATTCAATATCATCCTCCGATTAGGTTTTGTCGATATCCACTGTAGCACGACATTGAAACTCAAAAATGAATATCAACAAATAAGAGATTGGGAGTGAGTGCAAAGTTATGTTACCTTCAGACTGTTCCTGATCAAAAATAATAGCTTTTACATTATGTGGTATTTGAGGCCCATCGAACCATTGGAACAAATATCTGGAGTTTGTTTCCTCTCACCCGCAGTTAATAACACTATGTGCCAAATGGCTGAGGAAAAAACGGATGATAAAATCGAAGAAGACTGTGATGAATTGCAGTCTTGATCGCACTCATGCCTGATTGTACAATTTACGCTTTTCTACAGTTCAGTTACACTAAGTTTATTTTGTATGGTTACAATTATTTATAATAAACACAGCGAAATATTTTGTTAATCTTCAGTGGGATTACATGGATTCACTGGATGCAACTTCAATCCAGCTTTTTCTTGGAAAAGATAAACAGCGTCCTTTGGAACTATTATTATCTAGCAATCAATTTCAAAGCTTATTTGCTGAATTAAGTAGTGAAATTTGTGATAGAGCTGAAGTATCTAGAAATATTGAGAAATTTGTCTGCACTATATGGAATGGAATCACTTGACTCTGTAGATAATGCTCGCTATGCGCTATTTCTGAAAAACTATAGAGTTAATGACGTTAATTGAGCTGTACACGGAGCTGTCGATGGAGCGGCTAAATTTCGTAGTCCCTTTTTCAATAAAGGGACTACAAAATTTTGCCGCTCCATCGACACCTCCGTGTACAGCTGAATTGAAGCCACATTTTCTGAGATCTATGTACATCGTGAGATCATGGAGTCATGCGCACTTGAGAATTCCGACTTGTTTGATAATAGATAGATGCGGATGGGAGAAAATAAACTTTAGATATCTGTTCCAATGGTTCGATGGGTCTCAGATACCACATAATGTAAAAGATGTTATTTTTGATCAAGAACAGTTTGTAGGTACGTATCTTTGCACTCATCTTCAATCTCATATTTGTTGATATTCATTTTTGATTTTTAATGTCGTTCTACAGTGGGTATCGACGAAATCGAATCAGAGGATGATATTAATTGAGAAAGTGAAGAAGATATACTCAACAATGAATCCGATTAAAATGACGGAATAGAATAGTGACCAGTTTGCTTAGTATTTTTCTAAATTTCATATAAATTCATAATCTTGTAAATGAAAACAGAAATCATGAATAGATCTATTTCATTCAGAATTGACAAGTTTTGTTACTCAAGTGACGTCAGCGAAAATACAAAAGTTTGTATTACCGATAATACAAAGATTTTAATATCAATAAGTTCTGTAATACATGATAACTAACGAAATTCATGCATTCTCATTGTTTGATGAATAGAAGATGAGAAATATAGTCATCAAAATACAATTTGATTGGTAATATGATTCTTCTCACAAAAGATGTGGACTGTTTAGAATGTGAAAGTAGAAACAAAATAAGTTCGCTTAGTAGTCGATGAACTGATGATAATGATAGTAACGACATGAATAAGACAGCTGCAAGGGAGTTTTGGTTATAGCAAGAATCACTTAGAGAAGGTTTTGTCGACGATTTTTGGCGCATGTAATATAGTTCGTACATTTTTAAAGCGTAAATGAATTTGCAGCATTGACTATCCTATTTATTGTTTCAATTTAGAAACATATAGCGTAGTACTACCTAATAGCACTGCCTAGTAATTTTCTAGTTCAATAATGTTCATTATAACTATAAATTCTGGTTGAAACTGCAATGGTCATTCGATTTTTCAATTCAGTGGCTATTTTTTCTAGATAAAAGTAGCGTCACTCAGCTCTTCGTCTACGAATAACTGTTTATTTATATTTGGATGTTGATAATATTGTAATTTATTGATGTAAGTTATGAGGCACTTATCAGAAATTGCGTAGCTATGGGAAACGGATGTAATAATAATAATAATAATTCATTTATTGTGAAAAGACTGGGCCTATTCAAGAGAGTGGTTTTACGATAGATTTTTAATGTATTGAAAAATTGTGATTTCCCAACAAAACATTGGAGTAGTCCCAAATTCAATAGTTCTTATTACATTTTTTCTTTGGATGAAGAGTTTAGTGGAAGGATCAACCCTACAGTGTACACATGGACTAAAATCACACTGTTGCACATCTTGGGCCTTAAAGTCCCAAAGCTCTGAGTCTGCGATTATGCGGAATGCAGATATATTTAAGGTGAAACATCACCCGGAAGAATTATTTTAGCGCGAAATTTGAGTTAATGAATCTTGTAGCAATATGTTTGATGAATACTTCTTTATAATGAATTAGAAAAGGTTTTAGTGGCATGTATATCAAAAATTAGATGATTTGTCAAAGTTTCATTATGTCTGCAATAAGTCTGTATAAAATTAGTGCTAACGTATAAAATTAGCATACAAATCTTATATCTCAGAGACCTTGAAAGCTATTCATCTGAGAAAAAATATTTACTAGACACTATACTCGCAATTATCATAGAAAAATTTTCATGAAAATTGAACCGGACAATTTCGAGAAAAAAAGTAGTAAGTGATGGGAATATCAATTTCTCAGAGACAATCCAGTTTCTTTGGACAAAATTCAGTATATAGATGACAATATTCTTCAGAGTGATGTACAAAAATTATTGGTGCTTATTCATTAATGTTCCGTTGATAACCCTTTCTGTGCTCTATTGAAAGTATAATATTTATATTCAAAAAGTATATATATATATATATATATATATATATATATATATATATATATATATATATATATATATATATATATATATATATATATATATATATATATATATTTGAATAATTGATGGTTTTGGACATCGATCACTGGATTTTGGGTTAAAAATTCTTGATATTTTGGGTACTACTCTAATGTCTTTTTACACTTCTTTTATTCCATATCAAAATTTTGACGAAAGTAGTCGTGAGACTCCAAGTTTTCGAGAAATTAATTTTTTTCGTTCAAATCATAGATTTTGTTATTGAGAGACGTCAAATAAACGAAAAAAATATACATATCATATTTAAAAACTATGAGCAATATATTACGATATTTTCCGGCGTCACAGTGGCTGTATATTCCGAAATAATAATTTAGGAAAATAATTTTCAATTTCTTCTAGTAGTGTGAATATAACTTCTTACTGGTGAATTATTCGTGTGGCCCTATCTAGTATCTCCATGTTGTATTTTATGACAAACTGTCAATGCTCGTTAACCTAATTGAATAAATTCTATCATGTATTTATTTATTAGATGACAAATAGCCTATGGCTGATTTTAGTAACCAAAACTATTTTAAATATCTGCATCTTTCAAGAACCGAAAAAACTGGTTTGAATTGTAGCTTCACTGAACTTGTCATACTGGTAGGAAGAATGGTTCAGATTCTAAGAAATTTGACAAATCTGACTCACAATGTTACAGTAAGTTCATTGGATAAATACATTAAAAATAAATTTAAAATCTAATTCTGCAGAACATTCTTCTTTCAGATTTCTAAATACTACTATAGCTGGAAGTTTACAAATGAGAATTTCAAGTCATGAATATCATATATCTGACGTTTTATAAAGCAAAAAAATATTTTATTCATGTTCATCAATCATTCGGATCTGTCATTCTACGAATTCGACATCGTGCCCAAGAATTTGATATTCAGAAAAGCTCTCTGTAGTTTATTCTCACGAAAGATTACCAAGTTCCATTGGCTTGAGACCTGAAGCCTCCATACTATGCACAGCAAAGATAATTCGTTGAACATATTATCGAACTACAAGTGGATGTTGATTTTTCAAACAGAATAATTCTCTACGATGACGCTCATTTTAATCTTGATGGCTCCGCTAATAGTGAGAATTTTTGCATTTGGGATTTAAAAAATTCACGAGTGATTATCGAAAAATAAAGGCATCCACAGCGTCTCACTGTTTGGTACAAATTTTGGGCAAGAGGCAGTATCGAACCAATTGTCTTCGAAAGAACAGCTGATCAGGCAAAAACATTCTATGGTGCTCGCTATCACGACATGATAATCAAGAGTCCGTATGTGCCAACAAAGCCGTGGAAGCCATTTGCTCTATATAATATCCCATACATAATCCTTGTACTGCATGATTTATGATTCGATGGGAAGTTTATAACTTTTGATATCAAACTATTTTTCTATCAAAATTAGATAACCCTCTACTATACTACTGCCCGATTTCATGATCTCGAGTTAAATTAACCTGGGTTAAAGTGACGGGGAGTTAACCAATAAACAGACTTTCGATTCATTTGATTAACTTGATTGGGCAGTGATGACATAAAAAAAACAGAAATTGATATTGTTACCAAGGAAATGAGCTCTTTAAACCAGATTAATTTAACTCGAGATCGTGAAATCGGCCTTAAATGATGATTGATCCAATAAAAAACTCTATTTTTGACGTGATAACGTCTTATAATTCGATAGAGCTGGCTGCACGCACGAAAAAACATCACTCATGCGGCGTTACCTCGCTCTGAGGCGTTTCATTACGTCATCACAAATGCCAATGATTATTTATCAATAAGAATAAACTAAATAAGTAATTAATAAGATTATGATGTTCCGCTTTAATATGTTAAGAGACGACAGTTGTGTTAACGATTTTGTATGGGACGGACGTGAAACACGATTTCAGGTGCAACGAAGTAATTAAAAGATTTATTTTATTGAGATATATTTATTTTTGACATGACAACGTCTTATAATTCGATGGAGCTGGCTGCACGCACTAAAAAATATGACTCATGCGGCGTTACCTCGCTCTGAGGCGTTCAGGCTTGAAGTGCAAGCGAGAGCGCGGAACGAGCGACAAAGAGGCACAATCGGCCTCCGCGTTCGGCAGCGTTCGACATCTGTTTCTCTCCTACTTGAGTGAGCGATGCGTCCGCGTGGACAGCTGCTATTGGTAACTGAAATTAACCCGTAGCCACCTAGCGGTTATAAACGGAACTATATTGTGAAGTGGATTCAACCTTAATTTCCATATGATCATATGTTATGTTAATGGCTTTGTTAGCAATATTTAAAGGCTTTTTTGAGGTTGTTTATATAAAATTTCATACTACAATAGTTCATATTGGATTTGTTGCAATTGATTCAGCGAAAAATACTTGACTTTCGACTTTATTGTCAAATTACATAACCTCATTGCTATACTGAAATAAGTCTTCCACAAATTTCACTCTTTAGAATATGGAATCTTAACGAAGAAGTGTTAAAAATGATTGTGTTTATAGATGTCGTTCCAAATTTAGTTGAATTGTTGATTTGAGTTTCCATAAATTTCCCAAAAAGAAAAAAGAAAAGTGTCGGTGGTAAATTAATTTGGAGACTACGGTCCAGCTCATAAGCAAGCTATGCGGATGAGAAAAATTCGTACAAGAAAAGCTGAAAGTTGAAATGTACAATACAAAAATATCATAAATACTCGCCTGTAATATTATTTTCTTTGAAGCTATGAATTTCATAGCCTCATTCAGTCTTCCAGTTATAACTAAAATTCATATATGAAAAAGAAGATTTAGAAAGAAAAAACTAAATGTTATAAAAGAAGAAAGCCAATACTTTCTCGCACAATTGAAATAAAATGGAATCATTTAACGAGATATGAATTTTTCTTTGCTCAATTTCAACGCATTTACATTGTAAGCAGATTACAAACTTGCCGTAAGCCACTCTTGATCCACCATTTTGTAAGCACAGTGCTGCCGCCAACGGTAATTTCAGTTGTCAATACAATAATACATTTACATGTTTTCGTCAAGTATGAAGTGCAGTGGAAAGTGAATGTGGTGTCAATTGTTCATAGCAAAGATAATTGCGGCGATAAAGAAAATGATTTTTTCGATATCAAATATATGTTCAGTGATATATTGTCGAATATTCGTGCTTTCATCATCAAAATAAATAGCATCGGTCCGCTAGTGCAGCAATTGTAGGTTATGCTATATTTGACGAAACTATAACAATAAGTTAACAGAACTATTCCACGATGAGTAAAAAATCAATGGCTTCACTATTCGATCGAAATAATTATCGAACGTAGCTATGATTTCAAAAAATCAAAACATAAATGTTAAATCTTCCATATATCATAACAACGTGTCTGAAATGACAGATTAGACCAGCCAGTCGTCAAAGGGAACAATTTTCTCCTATATCAAACACATTGAGGCGGGCTTTTTAAAAACTAAAGTTACAAAAACTTTAATGATATTTCCAAATTTGAAATTTTAGATTTAGGATTTATGAAAAATAATTCAATCACAGTTTATTCTTATAATAAATTATCCAAAATTATCACTTTCTCACAACAAATTACGGTTAAATTTGCAAAAATAATTGAGTAACTAATTGAACAACAACTTTTATTCAGTTTACTTGCTGAAAGAAATAATGTTGATACAAAATAAAAAAAATAAAATTGACATAATTGTATTTATGCGTACAAATAAATGTAACTTGATCAATTCAATTGTAATTTCCATTTACCTCCTTCTCTATATCCATTCAAAATATCTATCAAACCAATAAAATTAAAAATTTCTTTTCAAAAATGCAACCAATTTTATCAGTATTTTCTCATGACGTTGTCACGTTAAACTATCGACAGTAAACCGACTTCACAGACAACCGATTTTTATTTGAGACATGTTTTCTATCAAAATTTGTTCTTGAGTGTATTTTGGAACATTTGTATATCATTATTTCTTATTGTAGAGTAGCTGAAATTTTTCGAGAGTGATACGTGTTTTATGGTGCAACCGATATAAAACTAGATTTTTCAGGACATATCGCTTTGCCGGAAAGCAAGTTAATATTTTTGGTTAGATGAGGAATGTACAGTGCAGTGAAAATGAATTGAGACCTATCTCAGTGACAATAAGCATAAAAATAGATAAACAAATATTACGGTCATAGTAATATTTGACAGCTAGCTGAGTGACAGATCCCCAAAGTAGCAGCGCGTTAAGCAAGTGCGATACAGGTGGGAGGGACGTTGAACCAAGGACTGAGTGTAGCCAACGATAGCAGAAATAAAATTGTCACCGGAACAAAGGAAAACGGAAGTAGAAGCAAGAAGTAAAACAAAAACTAGTGAAGAACAAGGATACGGAAAAACATTTACTAGAGGCAAAAAAAATGATTCGGTCTCCGGAATGAAGAAATAGGGAAGAAGAAGAAAGAAGTGAAACAGAAGCTAGTGGAGAAATGGAAAAATTGAATGATGCAAACTATAATGGAAGAAATGGAACAAAACACAAATCTGGGAGAGGGAGTGAAAAATCTACTCTCTGAACAGTTATAAACTCAAGCAGAAACTTATAACGTATACATGCGGAATGAAGGAAAAAAAGTGGAATTATAATAGTAGAAATAGCAAACTAGGAGCAAAAGCAAAAGAATCATGGCAATAGAAAACAAATTACAGAGAACAAAAATCAATACCGAAAACGACTTAACATGAGAAAAAATAAAAATTCAATGGGAAATAAGAAGTATTGCCAGAGAAATGAAGGAGATCGGGAAAAAAGTCAAAATTGGATATCAAAAATTAACAAGTGATGAAGGAGTATTTTAGTAGGCAAAAAACGAGAGAGGACTTGTACGGAAAGGGAGAGAAATTATATCAAAAAACGATTTAAAAATAAAAAACCGGAAGATGCGACACGGAGACGAGCAAGCAAACAAAACGGACTATACGACTTGGAACATAGAAAATCAGAAGCATAGGTGGCGAGGAAATGGAACTAGTGGATGAATTTGAAAAAGCGGAATTAGATATACTAGCCATCACCGAAACGAAAAAGGAAGATTAAGGAATAACAAAATTAAAGAATGATCACATACTAATATATAACGGAGTGGAAAACATGGATAGAGCTGGAGCAGGAGCTGGATGTATAATAAATAAAAAACTGGAACTATCAATAATGAACTGAAAATGCGCAAACGAGAGATTACTAATAATTCAAGTAGAAGACAAAACAAATTTGAAGGCAAATATAATAATTGTGTATGCAATAAATGGAGATGAAAATGAAGAGAAAAATCGGTTGTCTATAAAGTCGGTTTACTGACGATAGTTGAACGTGACAACGTCATAAGAAAATACTGATGAAATGGTTTCATTTTCCTGAAGAAATTTCAATTTCATTTGTTTGATAGATATTTTGTATGGATATAGAGAAGGAGGTAAATAGAAATCACAATTGAATTGATCAAGTTACATTTATTTGTACGCATGAATACAATTATCTCAATTTTTTTTTTTCACAATGTTCATAGTTTTTACAGGTATGAATGTGCGTTGAGCAATTGTTTCACAACTTTTATCTACAACCTTTAAACATGTGTGATATTTAACCTCTTACAATTTTTGTTATTCTGTTGCGAATAGGACGATGATAGGAAAAGTAGGAAATGAAAGAGAGTCTTAGCAGCTTGGCGTAATCTGTTGTTGCGTTGTCCTTCGTTTTTTGATTTTCTCGCAGCAGCCGCCTGACCAGGAGTTCTAGATGCTGCGATACGCTGTCTGTACTCACGTTGTTTTTGTGCTTTCGATTTTGAAGCAGCGATTATTGGCTGCGCGAATGGCTAAAGTAGATGCTACAGCATCTTGAACGTCCATGGGTTCATTCATCGAAGGTAGTGGCTCATTCGTGAAATCCTCTGGTTCGTCAGGTTGTTTTTCCATGGTGCGATTGTAAGCGGTTCTGCAAAATTATCCGTCGTTCGAAACAATTTAATTCTTCCATAAAACTCTTCGTTCAGAAAATCATTCTGAATTTACAAAATACTGGAATAGAATTTATTGTTTAAATTTCTACTCGACTATTAAAATCTAATTTTTTATTTTATTATTTTATAATAATACATTTTGTATTAACATTATCTCTTTAAGCAAGTAATCTGAATGAAAGTTGTTGTTCAATTGGTTACTCAATTATTTTTGCAAATTTAATTGTAATTTGTTGTAAAAAAGTGATAATATTGAATAATTTATTATAAGAATAAACTGTGATTGAATTATTGTTTATAAATCTTGAATTTAAAATTTGTAAACATCATTAAAATTTTTGTGACTCTATCTTTTGGAAAGCCCGCTTAAATGTGTTTGATATAGGAGAAAATTGTTTCTTTTGACGGCTGGCTGGTCCAACCTGTCATTTCAGACACGTTGTTATGATATGTGGTAGATTTAACATTTATGTTTTCATTTTTTGAAATCATAGCTACGCTCGATAATAATTATTCCGATCGAATAGTAAAACCATTGATTTTCTATTCATCGTGAAATAGTTCTGTTAACTTATTGTTATAGTTTTGTCAATAATAGCATGACCCACAATCGCTGCACTAGCGGACCGATGCTATTTATTTTAATAATGAAAGCACAAATATTCGACAATATATCACTGAACATATATTTAATATGGAAAGAATCTTTATCTTTATCGCCGCAATTATCGTTGCTATAAACAATTGACACCACATTCACTTTTCACTGCACTTAATACTTGACGAAAACATGTAAATGTATTATTATATAGCAGCTCTCCACGCGGACGCATCGCTCACTCAAGTAGGAGAGAGACAGATGTCGAACGCTGCCGAACGCGGAGGCCGATTGTGCCTCTTTGTCGCTCGTTCCGCGCTCTTGCTTGCACTTCAAGCCTTAAATAGAACGCCTCAGAGAGAGGTAACGCCGCATGAGTCATGTTTTTCCGTGCGTGGAGCTGGTTCAATCGAATTATAAGACGTTGTCACGTCAAAAAGTAATAATTGTGAGCGTCAAGATAGGCAAGAATTCAAAAAACAAACATATCCCAATCAAACAAATCTTTCCTTTACTTCGTTGCACCAAAAATCGTGTTTCACGTCCGTCCCATGTCAAATCGTTAACACAACTGCCGTCTCTTAACATATTACAGTAGTGCATCATAATATTATTGATTACGTGTTTAATTAATTCTTATTGATAAATAATCATTGGCATTTGTGATGACGTAACTCAAGTGGCTAGCATAATTTTGAATAATTGATTATAAGAATAAGCTGTGATCAAATTATTGTTCATAAATCTTAAATGGAACGCCTCAGAGAGAGGTAACGCCGCATGAGTCATGTTTTTTTGTGCGTGCAGCCGGCTCCATCGAATTATAAGACGTTGTCACGTCAAAAAAAGATGAGTTTTGGGACAAAATGCGAATCGAATACAAAAAACTGAGGGAATCAATATACGTTATGGAAGATTTCAACACTAGAGTGGAAAATGAGAATAGGAGTGCTGAAGAAATAATATGAAGACATGGGGAGCCGACCATAAATAACAATGGAAAGGGACTCATCGATTTTTGCATTATAAATGGATTAATCATATTAGACACTTTATTTGAGCATTAAAAAATCCACGAGTATACTAGTGAGGGCAAAAGCAGAGAAAAAAGTCAATAATAGACTATTTCTCAACTAATAAGCAACAAAGAAAAAAAGTGAACAGTGTGAGAGTGAAACGGGGTAGCGAAATTGGTAGCAATCATTACCTGGTAATAGCGGTAGTCATAACGTGAGGAAACGAGACAAAACATAATCAGGAGATCAATTCTAACAAGAAGCAAAAAGTAGAATTTAGAATAGAAAAACTGAAAGATAGAGAGATAAAAGCAAAACATCAGAATTGCATTAACGAATGGATGAAAGATACACCCAAGCCAGATTAAAACAAAATAGAAAAAATGTGCAATACATTCAAAGATCATGCGGAATAGTCAAAGATTCATACAAGAGAAGACAAACACACTGGTGGAATGAAAAAATAAAAGAAGAAGTCAAGAAAAAAAACAAAAATGGAAGAAATAATATATCAAAAAATGGAAGAATCATCTAGATGATGGAAGCGCATTTTTGACAGCTCATGAATGCTTGTTACTTCAGAGATTTCGCAAATTACCATCTCTTACAATTACTGAGCTTGAAATCAAGCAGTTTGGGCAAACTTACGAAACAGCAGCTACCATTTAGTACTAGTTTCAAGTTGACTATTCAATAGGTACATATTTTATACATGTACAAACTCAACTCAAGAATACCTTTTAATCTTCATTGTTTAGTTATTGACTGACAGGAGATCAAGTGCTGTAGCTTAAAATGATAATTTGATCTTTATCAAAGCTATATAAAAAAAAGTACACCAAAAGTGAACAAATTTTTATCCAATAATAATAATTCATTCTAATAAGCTTCAAATTCGCGTCAAACAAGTCATTGAATGAATCTCGGACAGATTTGACACCTGTACATAATAATAGTGACACCCGCGGCGAAAGTTGTAACTAAATTTTTATCTACTTTAATAAATTTTAGTTGCCATATCCCTAATGTCATAGATATCTATGGACATTGTTTCACTTGAAACAAGTAATTGAATAATTCAATTTTCCACAATCACTGAGCTTGAATTAAAGCAATTTGTGCAAGCCTACGAAACAGCAGCTTTTATTTAGTACCAGTTTCAAGTCTGTAAATAGTATAGTTGCTGAGATCTCAGCGTCACGCCAGCCAGCCAGCCAGCCAGCCAGCCAGCCAGCCAGCCAGCCAGCCAGCCAGCCAGACAGCCAAAGTGAATATAATAGCGCTTTTTTCGGAAAAATGCGCTAAAAAGAGATGGAATATAAAGATTATAGAAGACAAAGGAAAATAACGAAGACAGAGATAAAAAAATGGAAGAATCATCTAGATGATGGAAGCGCATTTTTGACAGCTCATGAATGCTTGTTACTTCAGAGATTTCGCAAATTACCATCTCTTACAATTACTGAGCTTGAAATCAAGCAGTTTTGGCAAACTTACGAAACAGCAGCTTCCATTTAGTACTAGTTTCAAGTTGACTATTTAATAGGTACATAATTTATACATGTACAAACTCAAAAATACCTTTTTATCTTCATTGTTTAGTTATTGACTGACAGGAGGTCAAGTGCTGTAGCTTAAAATGATAATTTGATCTTTATCAAAGCTATTTAAAAAAAAATACACCAAAACTGAACAAATTTTCATCCAATAATAATAATTCATTCTAATAAGCTTCAAATTCGCGTCAAACAAGTCATTGAAGGAATCCCGGACAGATTTGACAACTGTACATAATAATAGTGACATCCGCGGCAAAAGTTGTAACTAAATTTTTATCTACTTTAATAAATTTTAGTTGCCATATCCCTAATGTCATAGATATCTATGGACATTGTTTCACTTGAAACAAGTAATTGAATAATTCAATTTTCCACAATCACTGAGCTTGAATTAAAGCAATTTGTGAAAGCCTACGAAACAGCAGCTTTTATTTAGTACCAGTTTCAAGTCTGTAAATAATATAGTTGCTGAGATCTCAGCGTCACGCCAGCCAGCCAGCCAGCCAGCCAGCCAGCCAGCCAGCCAGCCAGCCAGCCAAAGTGAATATAATAGCGCTTTTTTCCGAAAAATGCGCTAAAAATGCGCTAAAAATTAGAATGGAGAACCTGGGAAGAATTTGGGAACAAAATTGAGGAAAACTTTGGGGAGAATCAGAAATTATTCTACAGAACAATTAGGAACTGCAAAAAAGGAAGACACATAACATTGGAACAGCTAATGAACCAGCAAGGAATCATAAAGAAAGAAGACAAAGAAATAATGGAAAGATGGAAACAACATTTTGAAGAATTATTGAAAGAAATACACACTAACAATGTCAGTAGAGAAAAAGAAAGTACAGAACTGAAAAACACAGAAATAGTAGATCAAGAATATATCACAGACGGAGAAATAAAGACAGTTATATAAAAATAAGAAACACAGCAAAGCACCAGGTCATGTCGGAATAAGAGCGGAACAATTGGAAGAAGGAGAATAAATATTATCAATAATGCTGGATAAAATATGGAAATTAGGGCATATACCAAAAGACTGGTAAATGGCAGTGATATTTTCCAATACGCAAGGAACGAGACAATAGAATATGCAGTAATTACAGAGGAATATCACTGCTATGTACAGCTGCAAAAATTCATAGGGCAATATTAGAAAATAAATTGAGAAAATTGATAGAGACAAAGATGGTGAAAGCACAAAGTGGCTTTAGAAAAGGATACTCGACACAGGATCACACTTTTACCATAAGAAGGCTAACAGAAAAGACCATTAGAGAAAACAGTAAACTGTAGATAGCATTTCTGGACCTGGAGAAAGCTTTCGACAGGGTGCCGAGGCAAAAGATGTAGAAAATCTTTAAAATAAGACAGATTGGCAAACAGCTAACGCAAGCAATGAAAAGTATCTATAACAAGACATCCAGCTATATCAAAACAGATAATGAAATTTCGAAGGGATTCATCACTCCACAGGTAATGAGGCAAGAAGTAGCATTATGGCCACTAATATTCATTATATACTAAGACAACATCTTGAAAAATATAAGAGACAAAAGTAAAGAAGTTGAAGTAGGACACCATAACTTAGAGAGGATTATGATAGCGGAGTGCGCCCTAGCAGACGACCTTGCAATACTTGCAAAAAGTGGAGAAGATTTACAACATAACATTACCTTGTCGAATGAGGAATTTAAAAAGCACAATATGACCATAGGCATAGAAGAAATAAAAATAATTGTGAGAGCGAAAGGAGAAGTAGCAACGGATGTAGAAATAAATCAGAGAGAAATCGAACAGGTGGAAACATTGACATATTCAGGACACATATTAAACAACAAAGGTGACTCAGAGCAAGAAATGAGCTACAGAATTTTGACAGCAAACAAAGGTTACCACGCAATGAACAAAAGAATCCTGAGCAATGAACAAGTAAAGAAAAAGACCAGAATGACACTATTCAGAGTATTATACAGACGAATACTGTTATATGGGAGTCAGATATGGACGACGAATCAAAGAGCAAAGAGTGGATTACAATCTGCGGAAATAAGATATCTGAGAAGAGTAGGTGGGGTAACAAGACTAGATAAAGTAAGAAACGGAGAAATACGAAAAAGGTTACAGATGAAGAGTATACATACTACCATGGGGAAGAAACAAATTGCTGGGTACGGCCATTCTATAAGAATGCCAGATGACAGCCAAACAAAATTGGCATGGGAGGCAAAAACGACAAGAAAGAAGAATAGAGGAACATGGGAGAATAACATACAAAATATATCTAAAAAGAACAATATCAGCTGTCAAGAAGCAAAAAAATAGCATCAAACAGGAAAGAATGAAGAGATTTCATAAATTCCATAGAATAACAAAGGATAGGAAAACTGTGACAGTTTCTGTGCTTCATTGTTCGCGAGAAGTGTTTTTTTTTGTCAACCCGCCATTAAGTACTTCCGTCATATGGTCGAAGCACGTGTATTTACAGTATTCACAGATCACAAACCGATAACTCATGCTTTTCGCAAGAAGAACAACCAATGCTCTCCTCGCCAGTTCCGCTATCTGGATTTTATGAGTCAGTTCTCAACAGATATTCAATATATATCCGGTGAGAGCAATGTGGTTGCTAATGCATTGTCGCGCATTGAAGAACTTAGAACAGCAATTGATTCTAAAGCACTGAGCGCCGCACAAGAAGAAGATACAGAGCTGGAAGCTTTATTCAAAAACAAGACGTCTGAACTGCAGCTGAAAAAGTTTCAACTACCAGGAGCTAACACCGTCCTTTTCTGCGATGTCTCAACCGCAATTGTCCGTCCTTTTATCAGCCGTACCGAGGAGCTGCATTCAATAACATTCACAGACAGTCACAACCAGGAAATAACGCTTCTGTCAAGCTAGTGTCGCAACGATACGTGTGGCCGTCAATAAAGAAAGATTGCCGAGCATGGGCACGAAGCTGTCTCGAGTGTCAGAGAGCAATTAATCTACCGTTACGTTTAAGCAACTTCTGGATCATTCCCTCGTCCTACTGCAAGATTCGAGCATGTCCATATTGATATTGTAACTATGCCGGTGTCAAAAGATTGCCGATATTGTCTCAACTGCGTTGACATGTTCTCTCGATGGCCGGAAGCTATCCCGATGGAGGATCAAGAAGCTGCCACCGTCGCACGAGCTTTCTACAATAACTGGATTGCAAGATTCGGAGCACCGCTGAGAATCACAACCGATCAGGGCAGACAATTCGAGTCACATTTATTTGTACAATTAACTCGTTTGACCAGCGCAACTTACATGCATACTACTGCATATCATCCGGCAGCCAACAGGATGATGAAACGTCTTCATCGGCAACTGAAAGCTGCCATAATATGCCACCAGAGCTTGAAATAGACCGAACTACTACAACAGTATTGCTGGGTATCAGATCAGCCTGGAAAGAGGATTTAAAAGCAACAACCGCCGAGATGGTATACAGAGAGCCACTCCGCCATCTGGGATAGTTTTCATGTTTTTGCTCAACGGACCTTTAAGGAGCCAACAACGGAGACTTATCACAGAGTTGCGCCAGCACATGCAAACTCTACAACCAACAAGCGGGAGTCGTCACGGCGAAAAGCCGACATTCATATTCAAAGACCTAGACACTACAGAACATGTGTTCGTCCGCCATGGTGGAGTTAGGTCGCTACTACGACAACCGTATAAGGGGCAGTACCAAGTGGTTTCTCGTGGGAGTAAAACGTTTGTAATTAATATACGTGGGTGCAATGTTACAGTTTCCGTAGATCGAATCAAACTGACGCGGCGTACGTGATTGCATAGGATTACGAGGTAACAACAACGCATTCGACATCAAATCAAATACCTATGCCTCCAACAACAGGTCCGGTAACACATTCTGGTAGGTGTGTACGTTTTCCAAAAAGATACCAGGCCTTACCGTAACTGCATCACTAGCAAGGGGATGATGTATCGTCCATGCCATTATCAAAAATATAAATGAAATGTACATTATTATCCACTCTTAGATTTAAATATATATCCGATGCTAATTTCCAAGAAACGAAAGCGAAATAGTAAACATTCCTATCCTTGTCCTACCCATTTCTTCCATCTCTCTCTTAGTACTTAACTTTATGCACAATCCCTGAATTTACTCCACTTTTTGCTACCTGTTTCAACCCCCATTGGAAATTCGAAATTCTTACTCCATGAGTCATACCCTTGGCCCGGGATTTGGAGTACAAATGATCCAGGCAGTTGGTCAAAAACCATTATTGCGCGCGCTCTGTTATATATTGAATTGTCACTTTCGATCTGGGTTTTTCATTTATACATGTCAACTGTATAGGCCCTTTGCCTATCACGCCACAAAGTCACAAGCATGTTCTTGTTTTCGTAGACGCCTTCACCAAGTATTGTCTGTTGATTCCAATGAAATCAGTAACTGCTCCAGAAACCAGAGAGCAGTTGCAATTTGTTCTATCACTTTTTGGTACTCCAAAGTATCTTGTCATGGACGCTGACTCGAACTCCAAAAACACTAGCCTTCCGAAATTAAATAAACTGCAAATAGAGTATCACTACATTACTCCGGATGTGCATCGCGGTAGTGGTCAGGTTGAAAGGTACATGAGAACTGTTATGAATCTCATTCGTATAGAAACGAAAATAAAGTCAGAATGGTCGAGCGGATTGTGAAAGATACGATTCGTATCAGATTCTACCATGCATGGAGTGACCAATACGTCACTCTCAATGTTACTTTTGGGAATCGACGGCTCCATTCCAATCATTCAGGCGTTGCTAAGAGATTTATCCTCAGACTTAGCGCCAATCCGTAGTCGAGAAACTGATCGAGAGAGAGTCAGGGGGCTCTTGAGCTCTGGGTACCTATTCTATAACTTTTCACTGCTTATCACCCACTCGGGGTGATATATTGATGACTTCATCCGCTGATGCATTGGTGGGGGCTTGTCTAGCAACTTTTAGTCTCTCAAGTTTCTGGTTAAATGTATTTAGGTTGGTGCACCTACAATTTTCAAATTTGCTTACATCTGCTGTCGCACGTGTTCTTGTGCGTCTAGCTTTGCTAACGAGTGGTTGTGTGTTTGGATTGTTTCTATTTTTTTCGTAATATTCATTTATCTTAATCAGCTTTTTCAAAGACTTTTGTTTTTGTTATTCTCTGTTATTTGGTTTTGTTATTTGCTTCGCTCTTACTTGTTTTTGTATTGTTATTTTGTTATTTGTTTTCGTGAATCCTTTATTAATTGATATTATTTTAGATTTTCTGTGTGTGGCCGTGTGCTTGAGTGTGAGAATGGAGAATGGCAAGCAAGCCGACAGAGTTAGTGTGGAGCAGAAAGATGTAATTGCAAACTTCATGTTTGACCATATGGACTTGGCAAGAGGAAAGTTGTTGGGGCCAGAAGACAAAATAACTTCGAAGAATCTCTGGGTAATATTGTGCCAACAGCTGCATGCAGTTGGTCCAAAGAAAACCATGATTCAGTGGCAAAGAGTAGGTTATCTTGATTTTTCAATTTTAAAACATTTACTTAGTTCAAAATGTGTTATAACAGGTTTGAAAAGACATGAAAATAAAGGTGATTAAGCAGGCTTTATCTTTATCTGCCGGCAGAGTGAATACGGGTGGCGGACCGCTAGAAGATATAGGCCTAACCGACATTGAGGAGAAAATCTTGGCCATAATGTCCAAGATCTCAGTCTTTGGAATAGATGGGCCTGATGGACTTCTCTTGGACTCCGAAGAAGCTGCCAACAAAGTGCAACCACGCCCAGGTTCTAGCAAGTGGGTCAGCTTCGCATTGTCCATCGAAGAAGGTGTGCGGCAACATTCTAAAAATAAAGAGGTACTTACTACAATTAACTTGAACCGACTGGCACCATTTTCAATTTTGTTACTTGTCGTGAATTTAAACTACTTGTTGGAAATATTTTTTTTTTAATATTTGTTCAAATCATTTTATTAGCTGATTGCTTTGTTAACATAAGTAGATATTGGAAATTCAACAAACATTATTCAATAAATAATTACAAATGAAATATTACGCCCACAATTATGTATTACTCGAATGTAACATTTTAGTTCCTGAGTCCCATCTGCACTCTGTCCAGTGAGGGGGAAAATTTTACTCCAGGCTCCGTCTGCTCCACTTCAATTACAAGTGACATGGATATATCTGCAACACCACTCAGTGAGTTTAATTTTTCTAGAAATTTTAAAAATTACTGTAATTATTACAAAGCTGCTTCATCTGCCTTTTTAGATATGTTACCATTTTAATTTCTAAGTTCTCAGATGAATATTACAAGAAAAATATAATCTTTAAAAGTCTCGAAAGATAATTATAGAATTTTAAGTGAAGAAAATAGAAGGTTAAACATGATTTATCACAATATTTTCTTCAGATTTCTACATAGAAAATGTCATTCAAATATCATTGTTCTGCTTACAGAAAAACGCAAAAGAAGATTAGATTCGGCCCAAGCTGCTGAAGATTTCACTTTAATTGGGCATGGTACCATCCGCGCAATCAACAACATCAAAAAAAGAATGGACAATGTAAACAATTCCTTGCAGCAAATGATTGCTTAAAATAATGTATTTATTGATGAAAGAAAAACAACAAATAATGTATTATTCCTAATAGCTAATGCATTGGAGGTGAAATTTTTGAATAAATAAAACTTGTTTCTATAAATGTTGATTTTTATTTCAATTGAAAATATTGTGTCACGTATGTACATCGTGCATTAATAGCTGCTTCCCTATAATGCGCTTCTTCCTGATTGGGATTTGCTGCTGGCAAATCTCCATCCATCTCGTCTAATTCTGGTGGTGGCTCTTCAACATTGTATGCTCTTGCAATATTGTGCAAGATAGCACAGGCCATAACAATCCTGCTTGCATTTTGTGGAGAGTGATGCAGCGTCCGGTCTTTCAATAAGCATCGAAATCGAGCTTTTAGTACCCCGATGCATCGTTCCACGGAACTCCGAACGCGTTTAATGGCAATGTTGTAACTGGTTTCAGGTTCATTTTGACGCCGAAGGAATGGAACAAGCAACCACGGCAACAAAGGATATCCAGAATCACCTATTAATCATAATATAAATTAAACAAATATTGAATACCATGTACTCATGAATATTAATAATTAATTCTAATGAATGTTCATTCAAAAAGCCAGTTTGATTAAATTTTATCAGTTTTAAAGAAAATTTTTATTCTTGTTCATGAAGTATCTACTTGATAATATAAATCAGAGCACTAGGTACAGTTTATTACTTTTTAGAATGAATTGAACTGTTATTTTGTGAGTATGTACACACCTAATATTTTTGAGTGCATATTGTCGTTTTCATAATTGGCTCTTATGATGCGACTGACTGCACTATTGCGCCAAATATGAGCGTCAAGAGCACTACCAGGAAAACGGGTTACACAATTGGCAATGCATAAATCTGCATCACAAATCTTGAAAAAAAAGGCTTTAGATATAAATCGAACTGTTCAGGGAGTCTCTCGATCAAATACATATTGCATGTAGAATCCTACTTCTTTTATTTCTCAGTTTCCAAATTTTTCTATTCGAAAGAGCATTAAAAAAAATCAATAATCAAAAGCAGCACTCAAAATAAATATTCTAGGCGATTCCACGACCACTTTTGTTGCCACAAAGTGAAAGTTTTGCACACATCGGTCACATGTTGATTTCTTCTATGACTGATCTATCAAGAGTTACTTAATGGACTTTTATGAATAGATAAATGAGATTTTGTAATATTGAATTTGATGATAAAACAGGGCATTAGGAGCTAAGAAGAATTATTTATTCATATATATAATTATTTATTAGTAGCACTTACTATTTGCACGTTCAAGCTGTGGTATCCTTTTCTATTTACTAAGACGTGCTCATTTTCTTCTCGGGGCCTGACAATGGCAATATGAGTGCCGTCTATAATGCCAATTATTTCTTGTATGGCATACGTTCTTTGGAAACTGAGAAATTTCATATATTCATTAAAAAATAAAAATCAAAAGGATATATTCTTTTAAGGGGGGTCTCTTGCAATCATTGACCATCTAAGGTCTTGCAGGTGTAAAGGGGACGGTAACAGAAAGCAGCATTGTGGGTGGGGTTAAAAATGAGTTTTGACTGATAAGGAGGGAGGATCGTCAGTACCTCATCAACCAGAGTGGACGCACGTCAGTTTATGGCACGCCGTTTTGCTATTTAATAGCAAAAATTTATTCCACTTGAATTTAAATTATACATATTTTTTATCTTGCAAGATAATTTAATTCATTGGATTTTTATGATTGAATTAAAATTATGTACATAATGAAAATTCAGAAGTATTATTAACTTGCAAGATAATTTTAATGCAAAGAATTTTTATGATTGAATTAAAATTATGTACATAATGGTAATTCAGAATTATCATTATCTTGCAAGATAATTTCAATTGATTGAATTTTTATGATTGAATTAGAATTATGTTCATAATGAAAATTCAGAATTATTATTACTTTGCAAGATAATTTTAATGCATTGTATTTTTATGATTGAATTAAGATTATGTACATGATGGAAATTAAGAATTCTTATTGTCTTGCAGGATAATTTTAATTCATTGAATTTTTTTGATTGAATTAAAATTATGTACATAATTGAAATTCAGAATTATCATAATCTTGCAAGATAATTCAAATACATTGAATTCTTATGGTTGAATTAAAATTATGTACATAATTAGGATTCAGCATAGAGACTATCTAGCAAAATTAAACGGAACCGTTGAATTTTTATAATTGAATTAAAATTATAAACATAATAAAAATTCAGAATTATTATCATCTTGCAAGATGAATTTAATGCATTGAATTCTTATGATTGGATTAAAATTATGCACATAATAGAAATTCAGTATTCTTATTATTTTGCAGAATAATTTTCATTCATTGAATTTTTATGATTGAACTAAAATTATGTACATGATGGAACTTTAGAATAATTATTTTCAATGAATTGAATTTTTATGATCTAATTGAAATTATGTAAATAATGGTAATTCGGAACTCCTTTTATCTTGCAGGACAATTTTGATTCATTAAATTTTTTTGAATTAATTAAAATTATGTACATAATGGAAATTCAGAATTATTATTATCTTGCGAAATAATTTTAATGCGTTGAATTTTTATGATTGAATTAAAATTGTGTACATAGTGGTAATTCAGAATTATTATTATCTTGCAAGATAATTTCAATTCATTGAATTTCTATGATTGGATTAAAATTATGTGCATAATAAGAATTCAGATCATTAATATACTGCAAGATAATTTTAATACATTGAATTTTTATGATTGAATTGAAATTATGTACATATTGATGATTCAGCATAGAGACTATCTAGCAAAATTATACGGAACCGTTCAATTTTTATGACTGAATTGAAATTATGAACATTATAAAAATTCAGAATCATAATTATCTTGCAAGATAATCTTGATGCATTGAATTTATGATTGAATTAAAATCATGTACATAATAGAAATTCAGTATTCTTATCATCTTGCAGAATAATTTTAATTCACTGAATTTTTTTGATTGAATTAAAATTATGTACATAATGGCAATTCGGAATTATTTTTATCTTGCAAGATAGTTTTAATACATTGAATTTTTATGGTTGAATTAAAATTAAGTACATATTGATAATTCAACATAGAGACTATCTAGCAAAATTATACAGAACCATTGAATTTTTATGATTGAATTAGAATTATGTACATAATAGAAATTCAGAATTATTATTATCTTGCAAGAAAATATTAATCCATTAAATTTTTATGATTGAATATAAATTAAATCAAAATCATGGACATAATTTTAATTCAATCGTAGAAATTCAATTGATTGAAATTACCTTGCAAGGTGATAATAATTCTGAATTTCTATTATGTACATAATTTTAATTCAATCATAAAAACTCAATGAATTAAAAGTATCCTGCATGATAATGAGAATTCCGAATTTCCATTATATACATAATTTCAATTCAATCATGAAAATTCAATGTATTAAAACTATCTTGCAAGAAATTAATTATTTTGGATTGCCATTATGTACATAATTCTAATTCAATTATCAAATTTCAATGAATTAAGATTATTCTGTGAGATAATAAGAATACTGAATTTCTATTATGTACATAATTTTAATTCAATCATAAAAATTTCTTGCAAGATGATAATTCTGAATTTTTATTATGTACATAATTTTAATTCAATCATAAAAATTCAACGGTTCCGTATAATTTTGCTAGATAGTCTCTATGCTGAATTATCATTGTGTACATAATTTTGACTCAATCATAAAAATTTAATGTATCAAAATTATCTTGCAAGATAATAATAATTATGAATTTCCATTATGTACATAATTTTAATTCGATAAAGAAAATTCAATAACTCAAAATGATCCTGCAAGATAATAAGAGTTTCTGATTTCCATTATGTACATAATTTCAATTGCGTCATAAAAATTCAATGCGTTAAAATTATCCTGCAAGATAATAATAATTATGAATTCCCATTATGTATTACATAATTTTAATTCAATCAAAAAATTCAATGAATCAAAATTATCCTGCAAGATAATTAGAATTCCTGATTTCCATTATGTACATAATTTTAATTCAATCATAAAAATTCAATGCATTAAAATTATCTAGCAAGATCATAATATTTCCGAATTTTCATTATGTACATAATTTTAATTCAATCATAAAAACTCAATGAATTAGAATTATCTAGCAAGATAATATAAATGTATGGTTTAAATTCAACTCGAATAAATTCTTGCTATTAAATAGCAAAACGGCGTGCCACATCAGTTCTTTGTTTGAATATTTTTGTATTTGAATTCAAGAATCATCAGAGACTAGATTTTATGCAGAATACATGTTTTTGTTTTTTGGTATTATATTTTTTCCATACTTCGTCGGAGAATATCCATATAGAAGATGGTTACCATCTTTTTGAAATTAATTTTCTCATTATAATTCTCGTCTTGCTTAAGCGAACCGTTGTTAATACTGTATTAAATATTTAATATTCAAAAATATTACAACACTTAGAAAAATCAAAAATCAACAAAATTCACATTTATACCGCTTTTACTTTCGAGTACCCAACAGTTCATTCAATAATTCGTTGCTATGGAAACAAATTGGGAGGCGGAGTTATGCCAAAGGCTAGTCTTCCAGAAAATATATCACTTCACTAACGCCATCTACGGGCCAACAAACTAAATGATATTTACAATTTTATTTTGCTAATTACCCCGAATACATGGGTTTTTTGACAAATATATGGCTAAAAAATGAGAGATAAAGGTTGAAAGTTAATCAAAAAATAGGTATTTGAACTGATTATCTGATTTTCATACTAGAAAAATAGGTTTGAAAAGTACCTATTTTAGTGAATTTCACAATTTTTTTACCGAAGACTGGAATAATTTTTTGAAAATTCCGTACGCTAATTTGAAGCTAACAGTAATATCTCTCATATAGTTAATTTCCATAAGTGTAACTCAAATCATGTTTGAGTTAAAACGATTTGAAAAGTCTTGAAATCAATATTTGTACTATGCTTAGGGGCGTTTTACTCTGGAACTAGAAAAGATTATCAAATTTCGATACGTACAATTGTTTATAAGCCCCTAATCTTCAAAATAATATATAACATTTGCCATTCCAATGATAAATGAAAGCTGTATAACGATTTGAAAAGTGACAATTATCGCCTTCTACGCAGAGACCCGCCTTAATTAGATGTTGTCTCCAAGCTCTATCCTAGCGTTAAATGGTATTTTAAGTTCATTGCCATAGGGAAGAAGAAATTTTATCGTAACAAAAAATTCTTCAAGAAAGATTGCCTTAATTTTATATTCCAAAGCAAAAACTCAAGATATATTTATAACTGTGAATCTATACCTGGTCCTAGCTGAAATTCGTTACTCCTCATTTCGTGGGGATCGTATCCATTGCCGAAGACATAGCCGTAGAAGTAAATTAGCAGTCTCCTTGATGCATCTGCTAACAACAGGCTGACTAACGCAAGAAAACAAATTGTTGCCGACGCTTCGTTGATAACTTCCAACAGCAAAAAAATTTAATGCTGTCAAAATCAGCAAAATTTCACATACATAATAATTAATTCATTTTAATGATCTATTACATGTTTTTCAGAAATGTATTATAATTAACAGATTTTTTGGTTTGAATTCTGTATATTTATTTTTACTTTGACGTTTCAACTTTCCATCTGAAAGTCTTCTTCTGAAAAAATGATACAAAAATAAACAAGGCAAGTATCCGATAATTAATAATTTGTTAATAACTACAAATTATTAATCATCTGGATAATTGTCTTGTTTATGTCTGTATAATTTTTTCTGAAGAAGACTTCCGGATAAAAAGTTGAAACGTCAAAATAAAAATTAATATACAGAACTCCAACCAAAAAATCTATTTATTGATTCATTTTATTTATAAATACAGACACAAAAGCCGTTTGATAAATATATTCTGAATTTTTACGTCAACATTACTTATTCTCAAAGTGGGTGGTATTTTTGTACTCCGAACACCATTTTCCATATGAGGAAGTGAAATATCCAAACACAGGCGTCTTCGTTTAATCGGAATGTAGCTATGAATTCTATGTCATTCATAGAAAATGGATCTTGATTGTCCCTAATAATTCTTCGATTCAATCGTTCATCAACATCTTCTTCCTCAAGAGCTTCAGTCACACTCAGCTGCCCGTATAATAATGCCATACCTAAGGAATTTATTAATTATTGCAAACATAATAACATAATAATTATTTATATTTCGTAACACTAACAATTTTGCATATTTGATAATATAGTTATTTAATTTTGACAAGTACGAACTGAATTCTTGACACAAATTATTGTTGTAATCCTGAACAAATCTTTTTCCCACAGATCTATGAATCTATAAGAATATCAAGTCATACATGAGGTTAACAAATCCATTGCGATTTTGCTTAGTTTACAGATTTATGATATAGATCTTCATAGAATTGCAGCATACGTTTTATATTTATGTTTTTTATAATTTATAATTATGTATTCTTACCTTGATGGTCAAATCCACTCCAAAATTAAATAATGTCACTATAATACTGTAAATTGTTCTAAGTAAAAAGCTAAATATGGCCGAGAATACAACCAACTCGTCAAACGTCAAACTATCACCCGAGTGAGAAGATCTTATCACCACCTCTTCCCAGAGTGATACCAAAACGCATTTTAGGTGATACGATTTCACTAAGTTTGACGTCACATAGAATAGTTCAGCAAAAGTGCCGCAAGACGGCACCTCAAAATGTATCACCCTGTTTGCGTATCACCGGTGATAAAAGTTATAGAATAGGGGCCCAGATACTAAAAGTCCAAATAAAGTGAATAGTAGAAGGAGAAATACGGTGAAATACGCAGAGAGCGATTCCGTCCTTATGCACCGAAACTCTAAAATGCATATCAGTAAGACAGAATATGAGTTCCTCGGGCCTTTCGAAATAACAAAGTATCTTGACAATGATCGTTATGAGATTAGAAAGGTTGGTTCTAACGTCATAACCAAAGCAGCCAAAGGACAGTTGCGTAAGTGGCCTACATATTGGTCAGTGAGCTGCGACATGCAGAAGCTTCTAAAGCTGTTGGAGACAGAAGACACAGAGTTGGTAAATGAATCACGTAAGTGTCAGACACGACTTACTGGGAATATGCCAATATCGCACCACCTAGTTGTCGGACCGTGTGGCGGTCGCGGCCACACTGTAGCAGTTGTGTGTTGTAGGACTGTCGGTATCGCGCCACCTAGTGGTCGAGCCGAGCGGCGGTTAAGGCCTTGCTGTAGCAGATAAGTAATTTCAGTTTCGCGCCCTTCAGAGGTCGAACTGTGTAATGTTTTCAAATGAAATGGAATGGATGAATGAGAGAATTTCCAGTGAAAGGTAGATCGGTTATGAAACTAACGCTTTTGTTTTGTGCAGCCAAACTAACTGAGATTGCGGGTAGCTTGTCACTTGGCACCCATCCGGAGTGATCGGTATAAGCTTCGAGAGCGAAGCTTCCGTCAGACTGGCCAAGTTCGAAACGGGAGTACGACAGGGGCCATATACCTGGTAACGAGAGCACACGAGAAGCAATACCTTTGTTTGTTAAACTTTTATTTAGTATTATGTCATTATGTTCGATGTGATTACATAACCTTTTTACAGCGATTATCAAAGATGTACATGAATTAGTAATAATTTAGTATTATAACAAGAATTATCTTCCGCCTTACGGCATAGTTATAATAAGCAAATTCTAATCAGAGAGCCGCTGCTGGCCACCGATTCCGGCATTCAGTGACATGCAATCGGGTTGTTCAGATGTCTTGAAATCCTTACTAATATTATAAATGCGAAAGTCACTCTGTCTGTCTTTCTGTTACGCTTTCACGCCTAAACCACTCAACCGTTCTTGATGAAATTTGGTACAGAGATAAACCAGAGCTTGAGAAAAGACATAGGCTACCTTTTATTGCTAGGGGGTTAAAATGGGGGATGATAATATGTATGGAGCTTCGTCATTTTCGAAGAAAGAACCATGAAATTTTGTATTCAGGCATCAGGCACTTGATAATAAGTGAACAAACATTTCTTTAGCGTTTTTGTGATTTTCGACCTACATGGGGATGAAATAGGAGATGAAACTTCGTATTGAAATCCAAGCGCCTGCGCAGCGCGGCCTGATGGGAGGAATATCACTAAATGTAGCTACTTGAATGGCCAGTCACCTTAGGGCAGGCGAGAGCGAATATTAAATTGAATGAGTTGTTTCGTAATCCAAAGTTCTTTTAACTTTTTGCTTTGATCAAATTTATGAGTAAAATAAATTGTAAATAGTTATAGCGGTTACTAATATTATGAATGCGAAAGTCACTCTGTGTGTCTAACTGTTACGTTTTCATGCCTAAACCACTCAACCGTTTTTGATGACATTTTGTAAAGAGATAAACTAGAACTTGAGAAAGGACATAGGCTACCTTTTATTGCTAGGGGGTAAAAATGGGGGATGATAATATGTATGGAAGTTCGTCATTTTCGAAGATAAAACCATGAAATTTTGTATTCAGGCATCAGGCACTTTATAATAAGTGAACAAACATTTCTTTTAGCGTTTTTGTGATTTCGACCTACATGGGGATCAAGTAGGAGATGAAAGTTCGTATTGAAATCCAAGCGCCTGCGCAGCGAAAAAGCTAGTTATTAATAAAACTACTTATTGAGTTCAAAACGATTCATTATTACTATTATTCTTATTCCTTATATATATATATATATATATATATATATATATATATATATATATATATATATATATATATATATATATATATATATATATATATATATATATATATATATATACACTTAACAAGTGCTGATTTGTGACAATATCAATCTCACCTTGGAAGTGTAGCAAATATTATGTTTATCATTAATACAAATACAAATAACGTTATTTGGAATACCGACTCGACAATTAATAAATGTGTTTCTTGCATCACGAATTAGTCTTGCTACATTCCTTCTTCCCTGGGAATTTGCTTCCGAAGGGAGTACAATTTCCCTTCAATAATATAATACCTAGAAGTCCCTAAAAAACCACTCATTCACTGGACGTCATATGTTTAGTGCGGCCGTTGTCGCACATGGATCTTTTTTCCATCTCGCGCTGTAGATACGCTGCGTACTGCTAGGCTGTATCCCTTGATAGCCAGTTGCAACACCTGTTGATTTGTGAGCTGGTTCATCTTATCTTACTAACATAAATCAACAATAAATAAAAAAATAGCTACTTGCATTGCATTTCGTTAACGTCATTGTTCAGCTTGAATTCTTCCACGCGCAGCTGTAATCAGATCCCTGATTGTTGATGATGTCTGGAATCTCGTTATTTCCATCGCTCTCTTCATGTGTGACTATGGCTTTTTTCTTCAGTCTACCGCTGCCACCACTTTGTTGCACCCTAAATCGGATATAACGAAGAATTAATGGACTCTTGCTGGATGGACGAGAATGATTATTGCAAATATAAAGAATGCCAAATTTGTATAATAAATAGATATATCAAAGAACAAATAACAGAAATAATAGCTAACAGATGAATGAATGAATGAAGTATGAAAGTTGAAGCTCACGACTAATCGGCTAGGTGTGGATGAAGCTCTAAATTCCCTCACATTATGATACTTATTGACTTCTACCTCTTCACTTTCTCCACTCTACTGCCTGAATCTGTATATATACTCAACAAGTACTGATTTGTGACATTATCAATCTCACCTTGAAAGTGCTGCAAATATTATGTTTATTATTAATACAAATACAAATAACGTAATTTGGAATACTAACTCGACAAATAATGCGTGTGTTTCTTACATCACGAATTAGCCTTGTTACAATTCAATTGAATAACCGTGTGTTTAGATATGTGGAGTCAGCAAAGCTATATAACATTACATCAAGCTCTGAGAGAACTAATGAACAGACTATACGAGGTTGTACGAGACGACAATCACAGCAGGATAATCAACTCTACTAACAACAAAATTTACAATGAAATCATGTGCTTCGATCTAAAAAATAGCTTCATGGTCACCGAAATGAACATTGAAGTACTCGAAATCTTAATAAACTCAAACAGCTCCAACATACTACACCAACCCATTGTATTTTGATGAAACAGTACATAAATTTGATATATTGAACATTTATTCTATCTGTAATTTCCTAGAGCCAGATAATTTGTCTCTCTTCTTTTTGAAATATCCATTTACACATTTTCTCGATCAGCATACCTGGAAAAATACATTGAAGGTGCTACCGAAGATGACTTTTCAACCCTACATTGCACACGTGAGTCTGACAGGCCGCAATGAGCACATTTTATTTATTTAAGAAGGAATCAATTGATTAAATGTTTACATATTTCATGAACCTTTTTATAATTTGGAGATAAACAGACACATGCACAATATGCTTCAAAATGTTTAACATATGTCGGCTAGATGGGCCTTTGACCTGACAGGTCCCACGTGCTCATTATCATATGTACGAGACGCATATAGGTTTGTACTTGCAGCCCGAAAAGAAGTGAAATTCACTATTTCTGCAAAAAATGGGGCAATGTAGCTGTCTACAGCATTATCGTTATATGTCTTCGGATTATTTGGAAAACAACGGAGACTAAGACATTTTATAGAGTTTTGGAGTAATATAGGATATACTTCAACATTCAAGTACTTCCTAGAGCATTTTGAAACAATTTAAAGCATCCCGGTGTGTTCTGGAATGTCTTAAAGTGAGTTGGTATTTTCTGAAGACGTCCTTGAGAATTGTATGGCATTCTGAGTCATTCTCAAAATTTCGGAAAATTTTTATGAAGTTTTGAAATTTTTTAAATCTTTCTGCAGCATTTTAAAACATCCTAAAACGTTCTATGTTATTCCAATATGTTCTGGAGTGCCTTGGTACATTCTGGAAGTTTGTACGACGTTTCAAAGCATTCTGGAATATTTTATATAACGTTCTAAAATAGTCTGGTTTGTTCTCAATTATTCTATACTATATATATATATATATATATATATATATATATATATATATATATATATATATATATATATATATATATATATATATTCAAATATATATATATATATATATATATATATATATATATATATATTCAAATATATATATATATATATATATATATATATATATATATATATATATATATATATATATATATATATATATATATATATATATATATATATATATATATATATATATATGTATATATATATGTATATATATATATATATATATATATATATATATATATATATATATATATATATATATATATAAGAAAACAAATATGTAACGGGCTTAAGCAGTCTTGAATTTTTGCTAAATTGAATCAAATATTACTCATTTGAAATTTACCAAGCTTTCGATTTTAATGTTTAAATCTTCATCAGGGTGGTTACTTTTGAGAATTTATAATAGAATTTCATCTCTGATAAATCTAGAATATTTTGAGTTTTCATTTTGTAAGATATTATCACAGTTCGATACATTTTTAGAAGATAAATAAAATGAAACGTTTCTTGTGCAAGTTCTTGCAATACACGTGTGTTTTTTTTTTTTCCAAACAATGAAAAGTACAAGAGCACGAAAAATTTGTTGTTGAACTTTGTAGTTCATAGTATGCAGAACAAAATCTCATCTCTATCATATGATTTTACTCACTGTAACAAAATCCCGAGGTCTAAGCCTCCAGACACTTCACTAGGTGATGAAATAACTTTCCTAAGACGCCACCGCGGGTGGAAATCGGCATTAGTTGCAGAAGATTACATGGAAAAATATTTGACCAACAAAATTGATACTTCCAACAAGATATTATATAGTCAACCCTCTGCTTCTCAATCGCATGATCTAAATATTCTCCTTTGTGTTAATACAACGGAAACAATTATTGCAACGGCGACAACGTCGTCCGGAGTGAATATCGACAGTTTTAATAAAAGGAAAAGATAATCCAAATGTGTCAAAAACCAAAAATTGACAGATGTTTTTCGATAAAAGAAAAAATCATGAGATTTTTATTTAAACTGTTTTCTGAATTTATTCAGCTACCGGTTTTGATCACTGAGTGACCATCTTTAGACCACAGGAGAGACTACAAAGGAAGGAAATAACGAGATTTATTATTCATGCAAACAAGTATAGGATTTTAACAACATACGAAAGAATATAAAATGATAACTAACACAATAATATTTCAGGATCTTCATAAAAGATAACAGTGTCAAGTAGCCCGCTAATGGCATGATAAGTAGAATGAAGTTTTGAATAGCGACATAAGGCAATGAAAAATGGGATGATATAAAAATGGTCCATATCCTAATCCGTTCATCAAAAATCCAAGCTACAACTGGAAGAAACTCAAAAAAATTTAAATTTTCAAGAAATCTCGTGAAAACCAGTTATGTAAGCCTTGAATTCAATTGATGTTAATGAAAGTGGAGTGTGTCTGAGGTTCGTTGGTTCATTTAGAATGAAAGCTCTTGTAATGTTTATTGCTTGAAGAAATAGTTTATAATTGAATAAAAGTCACTATTTTATTTTTAGTCGCAGATATTCATATTTAACTATTTATATACACTGTTCAATTCACTGTTTGATATCCACTGTTCTAGATTTACCATTACACTACTCTTTCCAAGTCATTGGCTTGCCTTTATATATAGAAATATCCATTTCTCGACAGCTCTACCACATTTCTAGAATATTGCTAGATGCTCTAATCAGGAGGGATGATGTGATGCGATGCAGCACGATGCAGGGAGGCCCTGTCTCGACGCGGTCAAGTTCAAGTCCACTCCACTTCTACAAGCCTTCACACTCTCGCACGTTACACTCTTACCAGTTTATATTACCAATTTTACTAATTGTACAATTAATTTCCAGTTTAATTGATTGGAGTTGTATATAATTTCATCAGTTGATAATTAATTCAAAGATTGTTTCATTGTTATTTCAATGGACAAAATCATTTGTATCTATCAATCATCTACTATCCAAAAATTTACTGTAAAAAAAAAACACTTTACCATTATATTCAAATAGAACTGAATAGTTTGTTATGTTGTTGATATGGATAAAAAAAAAGTGGATCAAAAAGTCCTTACAAACACAAAAGACAAACAATGAGTTCGTTAACTAGAGCATATACAAATAAGTTTAATTCAGTCCGAACTGCAGTTACCAACTTCTGCGGCAATGAATCGTCCTCAAAACATTCTCAATGGGTTTTATTCATCGAATCCCTTTCCTATTTGCATAAAAAATCAAACTTTGTCGCCGAGTTGAAAGAGCCTTTGGGGTTAGAATCGGAGTAGCAACGTTGCTTTACGATCGAAGACCATCGTAGTCAGCGACTGAGATACCGCAGATGTTTTATAGCCCCTTCGGCAGTTTTACTGATGTTCCATATTAACGTGTGCTCGCTAGATCTCGTGGTCATATAGCTGGATGTATTTCCTGCACAATTTTTGTAGTGTACTTCGCGATCTCCGTGAAATTAATTTTGTTTTTCTGGTCATAAAGCGCAGAGCAGAGGGTTCTCTTATTCACTCAAAATTTATATTTAGCTCAAAAAAATCCCTATTCTCATACTTTTCACAAAATATAGTTTTATACAAGACAGGCATAAAGGATTGTATAGAAGAACTCAAGATGTAAAATTACGCAGACAGCCAGGATGAAGTGGATAATGAAATATGAAATTGTATTTGTATCTGTTAAGAATAGCTTGAATAAAGTAATCTATGACATGTTCGTAAATAAGTAATTACCTTTGGAAGGTTCATGTAACTCTTTCGGATTTTTTTTTCAATTTTTGACACCATGCGTGATGCCTATTTTTGAGTGACTGATGCCATTATTGACAAACTTTCACCAGTGTAAATTGTATTTTTTTGACAATGCGTGCACGCACGATTCCTAACAAGCAATCAGCCATCGTCTTCCATAGATATCGGTTGTGCCAATGGACACGAGGAAATTTTTTTCTCCGCTATTTAATATTCACATCATTTTAAATAAATGTATAGGTCCAATTTTTCAAACAATAACTCCTTTGTCAGTATTTCTGACCTCCATATGATATCTAGTAATAAAATTGTAGCGCTTTTGAAGATGGCTGAGGTGCAGCCGAAACTGTAAGGCAGAAAAGAAATTAATAAATCATATGACTGAAATCCCAAAGAATATTACTCACGATATTCACATATCCAGTCAGCGTCAACCATTTCATCTGAGGATACAATGTTTAATTTAATTCATGTTTTCCGACGATCGCTGTGACGTGTCCAGTGGCGTACAGTTGTAGATTTTTATTTGAAGTAGTGCTTCGTAACGAATTTACCTTCGGAAATTACCAACCCATTTTTGGGATTTCGTTAATACTCTCGACATTCAGCTTCATTATCGCATGCCTCGCGATACCTACTACGCCGAACCAACGGTCATCGTACTCCGTTTCCCCCTTATGACCAGCCTAGTGCTACAATTTTCTCGGCCCCGACATCATACCAAGGTATTTTGTTGTGGTTCACCTATTATTAATATCATTTTACTCTACCGAAAACTCAATATACCGTAACTTTTTCCATGATTTCACTGTTCGCTTTTTGAAAAGCAATACCTGTTGAAACCATTATCCTTTGAGTAGTTTCTTGTAGTTTTGTCTGTCTGTATTCTGCTATTCAAGAGTCGAAACATCATATTAAACTACTGCTTATCATCACGTAAACTTCATTTTCAATATATATTCATATATATATATATATATATATATATATATATATATATATACATATATATATATATATATATATATACATATGTATATATATATATATATATATATATATGTATATATATATATATATATGTATATATATATATATATATATATATATGTATATATATATATATATATATATATATATATATATATATATATATATATATATATATATATATATATATATATATATATATATATATATATATATAGCCAACCAAAGAGGCGTGATATATATGTATGATATATTGGAAATAGTGACATGAAATTATTTTTACAACTGACGGTTGAAGTATTAGTTATATGTTTCAATTAAAATTTTTGCACGATAATCATTCCAATTTATAAAGTCACCATTATGTTTTTTCATGGAATATACGAACAAAAAATATAACAGGATATCAATATTAGTGATATTTCGTTATATATTTTTACGTCAGTACCAGCAACTATAGAACGTTTAAAATCAATTGGCTCAGTCGTTTTGGATAATAGCACAAAAAAACAAACAAAAAACATACAGGCAGACGGCCAGAAATATATAACAGAATATCAATATTTGTGATATTTCTTAATATATATTTACCTCAGTACCAGCAACTATAGAATGTTTAAAATCAATAGGTTCAGTTGTTTTGGACATAAGCCTAAACAAACGAACAGAAAACATACAGGCAGACGACCAAAGATTTTAAAATTACGTCATTTGTGTTTGGTATCTTGCAAATGATCATATTAGATTGTTAAGAAGCCTTTATCGCGAAATCACCGATAGACACTTGAGTTCAATTTATTTGAATCCATTTTTCATTCCAATAAACTCCAGGTTGTTCAGAGCGGGCGAATCTCGCTCGTTGGTTGGGTGCGAAGCTCCGCCAGTTTAGAGCTGAATCCACTGTTTTAGTACATATATAGTAATAACTGGATGGTTTCACTTCACTAGTGAATCGCCTGTATAACCATCTTACATACACACGTCGCGCAATATATACATTTTTTAATGATATAAAATAATTAAAACAGTTTTCAAGATCATCCTGGTCTGACCGCCCATAATTATAATTTTTCTCCGATCTGTAATGCTGAAATAAATCTTTTCACCGAGTTCCATTGTAATCGGAGTGGATTAGTACGACGACAGTTCGATCCAAAGACCACTTTTATAGTGCCACTCACAAAATATCATTCTACTAGTATCGTCATTTCACATACACATATACAACGCGCGATGTTCAATTTTTTTTAACTAGAAGTTTTCAAGGTCAACCAAGTCTGACCGCCAATAGTATTTATTTTTTCATTTGTAATACTGAAACAAATCTTTCCATCAAGTTTCATCAAAATCGGAGTTAAAATAGTATATCGTCAGTTCAACCAAAAATAGTTTGGAACTTCTGCTCAAATTACGGTAAGTCACCAAACTGACACATAAAAGATCAAGTGGCACTTTGGCGACGTCGCCAAAGTGCCCACTGAGGCGCCAAACTGACGGTAATTTTCCTGTTTTGGTCGCCAAACTGCCGGTTAGCGCTATATATATATATATCTATATATATATATATATATATATATATATATATATATATATATATATGTATATATATATATATATATATATATATATATATATATACATAAATATATATATATATATATATATATATATATATATATATATATATATATATATATATATATATATATATATATATATATATATATATTTATATATCTATATGAATAATATAATGACACCTTCCTAAATTAATATTATTTGATCGCTGACTTTTATAATAGCCTTCAACTCAGCGAAATTCAGTATTCTAAGAAACATGTTACTGTCCAAAGTAGAAAGACTAAACACCCCTTAGTCAAAAACATGTTTTTCTCTAATTAAGAACGTTTTGAGATAAACTTTGCATATACATACTTTTAAATTAGAATTTAGGATTATTCTTGTGTTAACTGCAATCAATGTAACAACGCATCTGTCTTATAATAAACTTTTCAAAAACAAGTTTTAGAGTTTCAATAATTTAAGTGGCGCAGTCGGTAGGATAGTGCGAAAGATTGTTGATTCAAAAATTCTCAAGAATTCAATTTGTTTCAAATCAGCAACCGTAAGTTTTAACTGTTTGATGCCGCTATTCAAACAAAAATACAAATTTTTCAAGAATAAACTCGCATGCAGGAGAAGTGACCCAGAGCAGCACGAGTCGTCGTCATAGTCAGAACTCAACTTCCTGGACTTCAAGAATCCTGTTTAAAACCAGCTGAGCGAACATCAACTGAGAACAGCACTAACTCCAACTTCTGCATCATTGCCAAACGACGAGCAGCGGAACCAGCTGAATCAACTTCACAAGTCTCAACCAGCAGCCGAGCGGAAATCGTCTGGGAGCAGAAGTCACCAGCCCAATGATCAAAGAAATACTGATTTTAATGTAAGTCAGTTTTACTTTATAAATTCTGGATTCAATTACTGAGCAACTCAATAATTCAACAACTACAAACATGCCGCAAGAACAAGGAAGTATTTTAGACGTATTAAAATTGCTAGAATTAGCACCAAATTTCGACGGAGATGTCAAAACTCTGTCAAATTTCATAAACACTGTAGATGATATGATTGCTTTATTAAATCAAACCAATCCATCAGAAATTACCAAAAAAATTTTATTGTTAACTTTAAAGAATAAAATAAACGGATTAGCCGCACAAAGTCTCAACATGAATAGTATAACTTCATGGCAAGAATTTAAAGAATATTTACAACAAAATTTTTCGGACACTCGTTCAGAGCATACACTCATGTATGAAATTAGTCGTTTTCAACAGACAAGAGAATCTATTATAGAATATTTCAATAAGTTCAATGATCTATTCCTAATCTACAAGAGTAAAATCGAATGTAGATACGAAAACGTAATCAGTAGATTTATAGTTGAAAATTCAATCAAATATTATGAACAATGTTTCATAAACAATTGTAAAGATCCCTTCAGAAGTCAATTGTCAGTAAGAAATCCACAGAGACTCACAGAAATATTGAATCTAATCACTAATGATTTACAATACATTCATAATCAACAAAAATTAAATATGAGTTCTCCCATTCCTGAAAATTTACCATCAGAGAACCAAATCCAATTCAACCAACAGAAAAGAAATCCTCTTCCATCACCTCAAAACTCTTGAAGATCTCCGAACAAACCCTTTTTAAGACCTTTGGCTCCAACAGCCAATATTAGAAATGTCGCAAATACACGAACACCCACACCTATGAGTGCACAAACCCAAATCACTCCCCGATTTTGTCCAAGACAAAACCAGCTATTTAACCAAAATTCAGAGAAGTTGGATGAGAATCAGGATAATTCAGAATATTTAGATAAGAAAATAGTTCTCAAAAATGAAAACGACGAACGAAATTTTGAAATCGTATATGAAAGTTTTTTAGAACTCGACCCATCAGAATCGAATCCTTAACAAATAATTGGAGTATATTATTACCTTTTATAAAAAAAGGAGATTTTCAAATATTACTTGATACTGGTTCTACACAAAATTGAATCAATTCAAAATTATCCAAACCAGGTACGACTAAGTACCTTGAACATTTTATAATTCATACATGCAATGGAAAATCAACTGGCAATGAATTTACTCTTTTTAAATTCAAAAACTTTAATATAAAAGATTATATTTATAATTTTCACAAAGATTTTGATGTATTATTAGGTATGCCAGGAATGAAATTATTAGAATCAAAATTCAATTTTGGGAAAGAAGAAGTTACCTTTTTAAATAGATTTGAATATAAATTTCAATATCTAAATCAACCAGAAAATATTAATTCGAATTAAGAAATAAAAATCAGGTAATTCGTGACGAATACCTAACTGACGCAGAGAAAAATGCAATGTCAAAAGTTTTAAATAATTACAAGGATTTGATATTACAAGAAAACGAAAAGTTGAGTTTCACTAATAAAATTAAACATCAAATTAAAACCACAGATAATATTCCTATCCACTCGGAACAATATAAATACCTGGAAATTTATAAGCAAGAGGTCCAAACACAGATTGAAAGAATGCTTACAGACGATATAATACAATATTCGTATTCACCATGGTCAGCCCCCATTTGGTTTGTCCCAAAATAAGCCGATGCTTCAGGTAAACAAAGATTCAGAGTTGTAATTGACTATCGTGAATTGAACGAGCAAACAATAGATGACAAACTCCCAATTCCTGACATAACCGACATCTTGGACAAATTAGGAAAATCCAATTATTCCACAACTCTCGACCTCACATCCGGATTCCATCAAATTGAAGTCATTCCTGACGATATTCCTAAAGCAGCATTTTCCACAAATTTCGGGTGTTAAGAGTTTAAACGTATGCCTTTTGGTTTGAAAAACGCACCCTCCACTTTTCAAACATTGATGAACTTTGTTCTAAAAGATTTAATTAACAAAATTTGCTTTGTATACCTTGATGACATAATTATTCTGGGAACTTCATTACAAGAACATTTAAATAACATTCAAAAAGTTTTTCAAAAATTACGAGAGGCTAATTTGAAAATACAACTTGATAAAAGTGAGTTTTTAATGGAAGAAGTTGCATATTCAGAACATGTTATTACAACGGATAAAATTAGGCCAAATCCTGAAGAAATCAAGGCAATCAAAAAATCTCAGATCCCTAAAACTACTAAATAAATTAAATTATTTTTAGGCCTACTTGGCTATTATCGTAGATTAAATGATAATTTTGCAAGAAATACTGAGCCTCTTACTTCTTGTTTGAAGAAAAATCAAAAAATTGATATTAATAATATAAAGTATAAAAATTGTTTTGGAAAGTGCAAAACCCTTCTCTCCAATGATCCCATACTCCAATATCCGGACTTCACGAAAGACTCTATTTTGACAACCGATGCTAGCAATTACGCACTAGGCGCTGTACTCTTTCAAAGAGACAAAAATAACAAAGACCTTCCTACAGCCTATATTTCTAGAACTTTAAATGAACATAAAATAAATTATAGTACTATCGAAAAAGAATTATTAGCAATTGTTTGGGCTACTAAGCAATTTAGACCTTATCTTTTGAAATATAAGTTTGAAATAATCACAGACCATCGTCCTCTCGTGTGGTTGAATTCATTAAAAGAACCTGACCAAAAATTAATTCGTTGGAGACTCAAATTGGGAAAATTTAATTATACAATAGAATATAAAGAAGGATGTCAAAATGTTGAAGCAGATGCACTATCTCGAATAAAATCAGGATTCGAGACTCGTTACCACAACTACGATATTTTGCAGTCAAAAAATCCATTAGTCCATTGTATATCCAAAGATATAAAATAAAGTAAAGGCTTTGCAGAACAAGTAAAAATTAAATATCCTTTCATGAATTTTCATAATTTAGACAATAAAATATTAATCCAAGAAGAACCAAGAATAATTCTACATTTGATAACAAAAAATTTTCATTATGAAAAACCAGATATTTCAAGAATCAAAAAATGTTCACAGAAATTGTTGGAATTTTGTCTCCAAAATGATATAACAGAATTGGATTTACCTCGTATATGTTCTGGATTGAATGAGAAACCTAGGCAAAAATTCAAGATTCAGTAACAAATATTTTTGAAAATACTTCTATAATATTCAATATTCACAATAAACCCGGACATCAAGAATTAAATTCAAATTCAGATAATAATTCTATTATAGGTGTATCAGGTTCACAGCAGGACTTGAATGAAATTATCCGTTCCGATTCCGAAAGCCCCGTGAACGGATTAACATATTTAGACACATGTGTGAAAAATTGTAAGAATCAAATCATTGTGAAGAAAAATGATGGTAAAAATTAAGTCAAAATTAGCAAATATTCCGATAACAGAGTCAAACATTCACATTTGTATTTAAATAAAATCAATAGTAGTGATACGATGAAGAATTTTATGAGGAATTATTTACAGCCTGGTATAATATACTATTGTTTGATTCCTGAAAAATTTCGATCATATTTTAACTCTGTTCTTTGAACATACTTTCACTCCGGTAGCTATAGGTTAGTATCTTGTAAAAGCTTACTCAGGGACATAAAGGACAAAGATAATCAACAATTAAAAATTCAAAATTATCATGAGGGAAAAACCAACCACCGCGGAGTCACAGAAACACATTCCAAATTGAAAACTCTTTAATATTGGTCAGATATGATAAGAGATGTCCAAAATTATATTAATAAATGCAACGTTTGTCTTATTACAAAATACGAAAGGAATCCAATCCAAATTCCAAATATTTTAACACCAACAATTACACAACCTTCCGAAAAAGTACACATTGACATACTATCCTTAGAACAAACAAAAATTTTAACAATAATAGATTCAGTAGATGTCACAAATTATTTGTAACAAAGTTTATGCTGTGGAACAATTAGAATAAAAAAATTCTGAAACATTCATTATTTGTCCACAAAATTTCAAATCTAAGAATCGGTTTTGGCACCATCATCTTAGATCGGGGAGCAACTGTATACACGTGTTTCGTCCTTATTAGGACTCGTCAGTACAGTATAGCCAAGAACCCAAGATAGTCAGGGCTTGGATCCCAAAGTCTTTAAACTCATAAAAATAGATGTACGGCAAAAGTAAAAACTATATGCAGCGCCATCTATCGAGCATTAATCCAGTTACGGCATGTGAATAAAGTAGATGTCACAAATTATTTGTAACAAAGTTTATGCTGTGGAACAGTTAGAATAAAAAAATTCTGGAACATTCATTATTTGAAATTTTGTGGACAAATAATGAATGTTTCAGAATTTTTTTATTCTAATTGTTCCACAGCATAAACTTTGTTACAAATAATTTGTGACATCTACTGAATCTATTATTGTTTGGAGGGCTGAGCGGAGTCTTTTTGTTCTGAAGTGATTCTAATTTTATTGTTATATTTGTAAATTCATCTCCACGTAATTCGAAGTCCAATTTTGGTAAGATAAATGGTTTTCCTGAAGTTTCATCCTAATAAGTTGACATCTTTCCGTTGAATATTATTTCGCAATCTTTCTTCTTTATCAAATATACATCAATAAAAATTTGATGTTTGTACTGTCCATACACTTTACACTTATTTTCTCTTCCATAGGAATTACTGCCAAATACTGATTTATTTGAGGGATTTCTGAAAATGTAATATTGTGAAATGACAGCGACTAGAATTTCGTTCGAAGAGAGCATCTTCTTCACAGGATGGATTGTTTAATGGTGATATTTGTTTGGACATTGCTAAATTTCATTCTAAATGCACATGGCCTAATTTCATTATCAAAAATTGAGTGTCAGGTATTATTGTTGCATATTCTGATCCAAATTTTGTGGGCAGTGATTGAAGATGGAATAGTTAATATTTGTTCTCAAAATTAATTGGTACTGATATAAAATAATTAGTTTGATTTCTCTCAATTTTATAATTCACTGTCATAACAGATTCATGGTCCAAAATATTTTCTGATTTTATTCCAAAAGATAACTGTCCTTGATACTAATCCGATATTTTGTATAATTCCAATAATATTTGCTCTGGTTTTATGATTGATGTGTGTGATGTTCTGATCTCACAGAACTTTATTGAGTTTTCAATATCCTGAATGCTACTTACAACTGTACTGAAGAGCATTATTAATTGTGTATACAAATCTTTCACTATTGAAATTTGTAATCATTTGATGACTAACGGAATGAAAATATTTCAATTGATTTTCTAAATCACTTTGATTTTCTTCTAAATGCTTCCGAATTTCATTATATCTTCTTTTGTCTTCGGCATCTGAATCTCCAGTAATTTGTTTGAAAATAGTGTCAAATCCGTCAATCAAACCTCTTCTACTTCTCGTTCTAGAATATAATGTCATTCGATTTAATTTTTCGATAATGTTTTCACGGAAAAAATTCAAAATTCCATCATTATTCTCTAGTTCCTTCTGAATGTATGTTTGATTGGATAACTCATTCTTGAGTCTGCCATATTGTATGCTTAACATATCGGATCCGTCTGAAAGTAAATTTTAATAATAAAAATTGACGAATGTATGTCTAGTCTTTTCTAAGCTAAAATTTCCTGAAAGATTTTTAGAATCGTGAGTTTTAATTCTTGGACGTTTCATGTTAGAAAGATGTATGTTTTCTGATGTATTACCATGTCTAATCTCAATTTCTGCTGTTTGCAATTTGAGATTTAGTTTCCTATTTTTTTCTGCTGTTTTTGGGGGTTTTTGATGGAAACAGCTTCTGGGATTTCAGGCAATTCTTCTCGTTTCTCATTATGTTTATTAATTACTTCTTCTATACTTCGCCGTACATTTTCATTCATTTTCTGATCGAATAATTTAATTTTATTTTTATGTTGTGAAATATAATGATTGATAGGTTGTCTTCTATTTCTATAACAAATGGGGAATCTGTTTTCTAATGTCCAGATATAACTTCGAAAGGTTTTAATTCTGTCACCCAATGAATACTTTTATTATAAGCTAATAAAGCATAATTTACTTCAGTTTCTATTGCCTCTTTACAATATTCTTTTTGATTACTAAACAATTTAATATGCTCGATTAAAGTAGAATGGAATCTTTCAATGACTCCATTCGACTTAGGGTGTTGTAAACTGATGAAGTGAATTTTAATTTTATTAAACTCCAACAATTCATTTACACTGAATTTCGCATAGAAATCATTATCGAAATATATGTTTGACCACGATAATTTATTATGTCCACATCCCAACTTGGGGATACTTAAATTTTCCATTTTATTTTTGAGAAAAGATATTTTCAAATTTTATAATGTATAGAACATAATATCTTGGTTGGATGGTTGTTCGTGATAAAAGTTTTTTGTTATCCAATGGATGATAAATTGTTGACAGCTGTTGAGATTATGTAATATTGGATTCTGATTCTCAAATTTTGCAAAATTTTGTAATTTTTGATTGAATTGATTTGCAATACCCAGTGACATTCTTAAATCCTTACTCACACAATGTGCAGGACTTTCACAACATGGAGCATCTGAAAGATCCCTTTCTATTCCAAAAATTTTATAATCGCTATTCGCGTTAATTTGTTCATAATTCGAATAATTTTGATATTGAACTAATGGTGACGGATTCTCGAATGAATCCAATGAATTTTGTATGAGGTTTTGATTATTGGGTGGGATGCGACCTAATGCATCGGCGTTAGAATTCAATTTGCCTTTTTTATAGATTATTCTGTAATCCAATTCCTCCAATTCCTCCAATTTCAAACGCCATTTAATCGAATTTTGACTACAGAGTTTTGAGGAAAATAGCCACTGTAATGGTTTGTGGTCAGTATATATAACAAATTTTTGTCCGTACAAATAGGGACAGAGATACTGGGTAGCCCAAACGATCGCAAGAACTTCTTTTCGATCGTTGAATAATTAGATTCGCTTGTATTCAATGTTTGACTGGCGTAAGCAACTGGGAGATCGTTACCCAATCTGCCTTGCAATAATACTGCGCCTACCGCAACATTATTTGCGTCACATGTCAAATTGAATTCTTCAGTAAAGTCGGGGTATTGTAGTAAAGGTTCCTTTGTCAGTAAATTTTTACAAATTTCAAAATAATTCACGTATTCTGGATTAGTAATGTCAATGGTTGCGTCAATCTTTGAACATTTGGTCAAAGGTTTTGTTCATTCAGCAAAATCTATCATGAATTTCCGGTAGAAGCCTAAAAGTCCAAGAAAGCCTTCTATGTGTTTCGTATTTTTTGGAATTGGAAAATTTTGAATTGCAGCTATTTTATCTGGGTTTGGTTTCACGCCGTCTGGGGTGACGATGAGGCCCAGATATGCTACTTCTTTTTTCAGGGACTTTGATCTATCGAGCTGTATTTTGAAATAAGATTATCTCAATCGGTCAAAAACGAGTTTCAAATTATTAATGTGCTCTTGTAAGCCGGTACTAAATATGATTATATCATCTGAATATACAGGGTATTTGTCGTTAGTCATACCTCTCAAAATATTGTCTATGACTCTTTGGAAAGTCGCTGGAGCATTTTTCAGTCCAAATGGCATTCGTGAGTATTCGTAATATAGGTCTTCAGTACTAAAAGCTGTTTTAGGTATATCGTTTCCGTTCATTTCTATCTGGTGGAAGCCAGAAGCTAGGTCTAAAGTCGTAAAATATTGACAACATCCGAGTTTATCGAGTAAGTCTGTAATGTTGAGCAAAGGATATTTATCGTTGATAGTTTTTTCGTTCAGTTTACGGTAGTCTACAACAATACGCCATTTATTTTTTCCTGATTCGTCCATTTTCTTGAGTACAACCCAAATAAAGGTGAGATCATGGGGAAAATACGATCGGATAGTATTTTGATCGAACATTTTGTTAATTTTTGTGCGTACTTCTTGCCTGTGAACTTCGGAGTATTCATACGATTTTGTTTAGCCTGGAAGTTCGTCTTTTGTTCTTATATGATGTTGAATCGGGTTGGTGAATGTTAAAGTATTACCATTAAAATGAAGAATGTCTGCATAATGTTTTATTAAGTCAATTATAGCATCTTTCTCTTCATTATTTATATGATCTGTTCTAAATATCGAAAAGTCCATTTTGAATTTTTGTTTATTATCAAAATTTGAATTTGGACTATCATAAACATCATAATTATTCAAACTTTCTACTTGTTGTGGCTGGCATACATTTAAAAACCTTTTGTGTTCACTAGTATTTACTACTGGACAAAAGGTTCTGTCAATAGCACAAAAGATCTTCGACCCTATTGGCGTTATTTGTCCAATAACGTTGATACCAAAGATGTTAATACCAAAAAATTGAAATTTGCAATACAAATGAGACGATCCATCACCTGAAGATATTTGTGAAGAGTTTTTTGCTAGGTATAAAGACATTCATTTGATGAACGAATGTCGTATCCCGAGAAGAATAGGTAAGCATCCATTCAATAACTGTCTGAAGAGTTGGCATGTATTCAGTGATGCAAGTATGTTATCTTTCGCTACTCGTATACTTGTACGAACCAAGGTAAATGAGATTGAAGCGTCGGTACAACTTGTACAAGCAAACTATAGAGTTGCTGTTATACGTAAGATAACAACTCTCCGATTGAAGTTACTAGGAGCATTAATTGGATCTCGGCTATGCAAACAAGCAAATGAAGCTTAGCAATTATAGGACTACAAGACCTATTATTGGACAGATTTAAACGTTGTTTTTGCTTGAATTACTGGCGACGGTGACTGGAATTTCTTTGTGAAAAGTAGAATTGCAGAAATTAATCTTAATGATTGGAGTCACATTGATGGACCTTCAAATCCTGCAGATTTACCTTCTTGTCGTTGCAACGCTAGAAAATTGTTAGAAAGTGAGTGGTGAGAAGGACCTAGTAGGTCGAAAGAAAAGGGAATAAATTAGCCAGTTTCTGGAGGATACATAGATCACAAAGAAGTGAATCAAGAAACAAAGAAAACTAACAAGAAGATTACGAGCAACATAGGCTTGATTATATCTGAGTCTGAATTTTTGTCAAAATTATCTTATTTCTCAAAATAGATCATGATTGTTAGAGAGGTGGCTGTATCTATTGTGAATTGGAAACTGATCGAAGTGTTGGTATTGCAACACGTGAAGAATTTTTAGTAGCAGGAAAAAACGTTTTCGAACTAATTCAACAAGAAAATATTGAAGAAAGAGAGGTGAAATTTGAAGACCTTTACATGTTTCAAGATACAGAGGGTATACTAAGACTGAGTACAAGATTAGTACTTGGAGATAAACCAGAAGATTTCAAATGCTCTATCTTACTCCTAGGCTGACACGAAATAATTCAGCGTCCAGTATTTCAAAGGCATATTTTATTGCAACATGCAGGAAGCGGCATATTGATTGCGCATCTTCGAGATTTTGATTGGATAACAGGCATAAGATAACTGGTAAAGACTGTGATATCAAAATGTGTCATTTGCAGAAGACAATCTATCAAGGCTATTGAAACTTCTTCAGCACCGCTTTCTGGAGATAGAATTAAATTGGCATCCACCTTTGGAATTGGCAGGTATCGATTTGGTTGGACCTTCATTTTTAAGATCCGGACAGAAGGTTTAGATCATTTCATTCACATGTGCAATTTACCGTGCAGTTCATTTAGTATTGACGGAATCCTTATCCACTGAAGCGTTCATTATGACCCTAAGAAGATTTGTAGCTGGACGTGGTAGAATAAATATTATCTACTCAGGTAACGGCACAAATTTTCATGGTGCTTCTTGTCATAATATATTATTCGATAACCATGTTGGCAACATCTAGTGCAATAGAATGAAAAGAGAGAACTGTCAAGTGATTTGATGTGATTTTGGGCATGTGTTTTAAGAAATAAAGTTAAGCTCTCTCAAGAATACGATATTATTTATCAATAACAAATAACATAATATTACATGGCGCATCAGAAAAGAATAAAAACAATGGTGACAGATGCTAGATTGCCAGATCCATTGAGATTTACTGGTAACGTGAGCGAAAATTTTCGTAAATTCTAACAAAACTTTGAACTGTACCTATAAGCATCAGAAGAATCTGAAAAAAATTGTTCGATAAAATGTGCCTTATTACTTATTGCAATAGAGGAAGAAGGCGTAGAGGTTTACAATAATCTCAAACTATCTGCCGTAGATAGAAAAGATTATGAAAAAGTATTAGATGAATTTCAAACTTATTGTAACCCACGTAAAAACGTCATATATGAGAGATATTTATTCTACAATAGAATGCAAAGACAGGATTAACCCTTTGACCAATTTTTAAATGATGGTACAGTCATGTGAATTTGGTGATCAAACTGATAACCTCATTCGGGATAGGCTTGTGTTAGGACCACAAGAAAAACTTCTAAATCTAGATGATCCAAGGCTTGATTCTGTTATTACGTCATGCAGAACGGCTGAAGTATCTGAAGCGCAAGTTGAAACAGTTCAAGAGCAAGAAAAAGTAATAGATGCAATCAAATAGAAAAGTTCAGGAGAAAAATGTAAGAATATGCCGAAGCAACATGAGAATAGGAAAGAAAAACGAGGAGAATCTTTAAATAACAATACATTTGAATGTGGAAGATGTGGCAAGATATATAAATCTCGATAGTGCCCTGCTTATGGAAAAAAGTGCAACAAATGATCAAAATATAATCATTTAGCAACATGTTGTCGAGTAAAAAATGTTGAAACACAAGAAGAAAAAATCGAGGAAGATTGTCTTTTCGTAGGGTCAGTAATTAAATTGCATGAAGTTATTGTGGAAGAATGCACAGAAAAAATTGAAAGAGAAGATAAAATAATAGACTACAAATTAAATACAGGTGCTGAAGTTCATATATTACCCATGTATTTGTATAAAGAAATAAACAAGAAGAAATTGAGAGAATTGGAGCAAACAAAGGTAATTCTTGAATCTCATGGAGGAATGGAATTTAAACCAAAAGAAAGTGTAAAACTAGCATGCCAAGTGAAGAATAAAAATTATGAACAAGAATATTAAGTCGTGAGCATGAAAGTCAAGCCACTGTTAAAAGCTACAAGTGTGTCAAGAACCAGGGTTAGTGAAGAAAGCAGATAGTCTGATCAATAAAAATTAATATTTAGAAATGATTGAAGATGTGTTTACTGAAATAGGAGATGTCACAGATAAATGTACGATTATTTTAGAGAGGAATGCAGAACCAGTTGCATCCCCTCCTAGAAAAGTTCTATTTAAATTGAAGCTTAAATTGACAGACTTAGAAGAAAAGGAGATAATCAGTGAAGTTGAAGAACCAGATGAATGGGTCAGTAATTTAGTATTTACTGAAAAGGCAGATGAGTCATTACGCTCATATCTTGATCCCAAAAAATTAAATTAAATAACTTAACGGAATTATTTCGAAATTCCTAGCCTGGATGATATTATTTCAAAATTAAGTGGAAAACAATATTTTACTGTATTTGATTTCAAAGAAGGATTTTACCACATTGGATTGGATGAGAAATCCATTCAATTGTGTACATTCTCCACCTCATTAGGACGTTATAAATTTGGAAGAGTGCCATTTGGCTTGAGCATAGCGCCTGAAATATTCCAAAAAATAAATATTGAGAATCTTGGAGATAAACCAAATGTTGTCATCTATTTTGATGATTCAATTATTGCAACGGAAACTCTTGAAAAACATAAAGGAACAATAGAAGAAGTACTCACAAGAGCAAGGAAGTCGAATGTAAAATTTAACCCGAATAAAACTTAATTGTGTGTACAAGAAGTTAAATACTTGAGGCACATTTTTCATGAAGAAGGAAGAAGACCAGACGATGAAAAAATGAAATCAATTGAAGAAATGAAGAATCCGCATAACAAAAAAGATTTACAAAGAATCATGGGATTAATTACGTACGTGAGTAATTTTATTCCGAACTTATCAGCAAAAAGAGCAGTTTTGAGAGAATTACTAAGGGAAAATGCGTGGTGGACATGGTTAAAAGTGCATCAACAAGCATTAGATGGAATAAAAGAGATAATATGCAGCCCAATTGTGTTGGAAAACTTTGATCCAAATAAACCAATAACAATAGAAACAGATGATTCCAGAGATGGTTTAGGATGTTGCTTAATACACGAAGGTCGTCTAGTAGCATATGCTTCAAGATCACTTAATTCTGGTAGGAAAAAATATTCTGTGATAGAAAAAGGGCTGCTAGGAATATTGTTTGACTTCACAAAATGGCATCAGTATGTCTATGGTAATAAAATTAAAGTCATTACTGATCATAAACCAAATATATCCGTGATGAAGAAGAAAATAAGCCAAATACAGTCCGTCAGATTGAAACGTATACGTATTGAATAGCTTAAATATGACATCAAAACAGAATACAGACTAGGAAAGTATTTAATTATACCCGATGTGTTATCAGGAGCGTACCTTGAAATAGAACAAGGAACATGTGGAGCAGAACAAGAAACATGTAAAACAGAACTAGCTGGGGTGGTACATTCAGTAATAAAACATTTACGAATCAGCAATGGCAAGAAAAAAGAATTTCAAGAAAGTATTGAACAAGATAAAGAGCAAATAAAAGTAGAAGAATATAGGCTGGGTGGGAGGTAAATAACTCTAAAGATAGTGAGCTTGCATGTTTTTTTCAAACTCAGGCATGAACTACAAGCCCTTGACAACTTGATATTTTTTGTAGAGCGATTGGTAGTCCTGAAGAAACTCTGATCAAAAATTTTGGAAATAATTCATGAAGGACATTTTGGAGTGAATAGAACATTGTATGGAGCTGAACAACTATTATTTTGGCCTGGAATAAGTCAAGATATAACAACTATAGTGAACAAATGCAATATTTGAGAGAAATATAGAGCAGCTAATGTTAAAGAGCCCTTAATTTTGCATGAAATATCTTTTTTGCCGTTTTAAAAAGTTGCATCTGACATTTTATACTACGGACGAGAAGATTACTTAATAATCGTTGATTATTTTACAAAATGGTTAGAAACTATACCACTTGAGGTGAAGAATTCAAACAGTTTAGTTGAAGTCTCTAAAGAAGTCTTTGCAAGAATGGGACTACCTGATATAGTAGTCTCAGACAATGTGCCATATTCGTCAGCTGAATTTGCAAGATTTGCAAAAAACTGAGGATTCGAAATTAAAACAAGTAGCCTAAGATACCCAAGATTCAATGGTCAAGCTGAGCGTGCACTACAACTGGTGAAAAGTATGCTAAGAAAAAATCAGGATTCAGCTCTGACACTTCTGGAATACAGGAATACACCCATAACATGACTATTAAGATCACCCAGTGAATTGATATTTGGTCACAAACAAAAGACAGAAATTCCAATATTGGACCAATCATACAAAATACAAAAACAATATAAACTTGAATTAGAAAGAGAAAGAGAACATTATGAACACTACTATGATCAACATACCAAACGAATAGCAGAATTTCAAGAGATTGAAAATGTTGTAATCGCCAGAGACAAGACATGGGAACCCGCGAGAATAATAAAACCTCTTGGAACGCCAAGATCATATTTAGTAAAAGCAGAAAATGGAGCAGTTCACAGAAGAAATAGCAGTTTCATAAGAAAGTCATGCAACACGCCAGGATCTAGAGAATTTAGCAGTGTTGTAACTAAAGCTGATATTGAGGCAGAGAAGTCACAAAAAATTCCCACTTTTGAACCACGGACTAAGAACCAAAATAAATAAACCAATGCATTTATCTGATTTTGTGTAGATATATTTTGTGTTTGTATCAATAATCATTATTTTGTAGTTTTTCATAATATTTTGTGAAAAAAAAAGCAGAAGTCATAATATATCATTTGATAACTAGGTTGGCAACATCTAGTGCAATTGAATAAGAAGAGAGAACAGTCAAGTGATTATGATATGATTTTGACCATGTGTTTTCAAGTGATAAAGTTAAGCTTCTTCAAGAATACGATATCATTTATTTATAACAAATTACATGATATTACAATTTGGATTGTAATGAAATTACTTCATATTTCAATATCAAAAGAATAAACTGGGAATTCAATCTTCCTGCTGCACCATGGTGGGGCGGATGGTGGGAGAGGTTGGTTCGTATCATCAAAGATCTATTGAATAGAACTTCAGGCTAATCTCCAGTCAACTATGAAGAGTTGATAACAATTTTACACGACTGCGAAAAAGTTATTAACTCACGACCGTTGACCTATATTTCAGATGACACCGAGAAATTGAAACCATTGACTCCAGCGCTTTTCATCCAGCCTATAGTCAGTTCTGAAGCATTTGATTTAGATATTGTTGATGCAGACAGTCTAAATAAGAGATTTAAGTGAAAATTTGTCATTTTTAATACAAAAAGGTCAAGATGGAAACAATGTATCAGCTGTAGGAGATATTGTTCTAATTGGATCTAATACTAAGCGAATAGAGTGCTCATTTGGTATCATTCAAGCGATATATCCAGGCAAGGACGGACAAGCTAGAGTGGCGAAGGTGAGGACATCAAATGGGATAGAAATACGACCGTCCAAGCGATTATATCCTCTAGAAATCGGTTCAGCCGACAAAGAAATTATTCAACAAAAGAACATTAATCAAACAACCGACGAGAATGATGTATCTAAAAATGCAATTCAGTCCGAAAATGAAAATCTTGATATTGGTCCTGGATACACTACAATATTTTGACAATGAAGCCTCCAGGACGGCCGATGATTTAGAATTTCAATTTAATTGTTGCAAGTGGGAGGATGTTAAGAATAACCTGAATAAAGTAATCAATGACATGTTTGTGAAAAAGTAGGAACCTATGGAAAAATTCAAGATTGATGTAAATTAATGAAATGTCAATGAAAAATATATCAAATTGAAGAAACAAAATGTTATCATTAATCATAGCTTTGATATTCAACAATATCAATGAATCGGTTTGATTTGTTTTCTTAACTTAGGATCTTGCCAATATGTTAGGATCTTGAAAGGATTGGAATGACCTGATACAAATGTAGGCTTCAATATTGTCGAAAAAATTCTCATTTATTATGCCATAAGTGGTTGCAGTATTATCGCTCATTTTTTTTGTGCTATCACCAATGTTCATTGTGCTTGCGTTTGGATACCATGAGCGTGCAGCACGAGTGGTATTCACAAGCACAATAAACATGAGTGATCGCACCACAAAAATAGTCTATAATACTTTAACTACAAATGGTATATGGAGGACTATTTCAGGGGTCAAAACATCTTTCCAAATTAGTTTTCTATGAATCGAGTAACATGTCACGTAATTTTCATAGGAACGAGTGAACAAACTTCTGTCAAATCGAAAAACTAGAATTTCTTGCATTTTCTTCGACGAATAATAGAGAAATGAATTGCGTTCTGATGTAGGAACTTGTTTAAAAGATTTGATGATAGATCAGATGTTGAAATTGATGAAGATATTCAGAAAAATATTCCATTGAATCCGGAGAAAGCACGAGATTACAAATTTAAGGAATGCACATCTTTGAATAAAATACTCACTTTGACCGCAAGTGTAATACTCGATGGTATCTCTGCGTGTCCAAATACCCACTGATATGCACCGTGATTTAGCATTGTTAACCTTGTTATAATAGAGCAAGATCCCAGGCTCGCCCGACGTTACCTATTTTCTGAGAAACAAAATGTATGGAATAGATTAGTGTTAGTATGTACTTTGATCATACGCATACTTGTTAGTTTGTGCCGACGGCCAATTTACAGATACGAGGTGCTAGCGGTACGTTAAGACATTACTAACCTTACTCAAGGTCTTGAGTGCTGATTTTGATGTATGTTTCAGAGAATATTGTTAAAAATTGATTAAACACTGATAGACACTTTCCATCGGTGGTAATTTCTGCTGGACTCTTTGAAGCTCACAAAGAATAACGTGATCTTGCTCATAATCTAGGTGCCAATTTTCATATATGATACTCAGGGTATAATTTCAATACGTTTTGCTAACAGCCAGATCAATCGTAGGGCTAAACATTTCTCAGACACAATTAGAATATCGTTGTGAGTAAAAGCGCGAGATCACTATTTGTAGGCTTGATAGTAAGCGAAGTATCTATGGGCATCCAACTTTTCCTTGGTCTGGCTGTTTATAAAAAGTATTGGAAATGCTCCCCGAGTACCCTATATATAAATTAGGACTCAGACTATACGTAAGAAAACGTTATTTTTTTGCAAGCTTTAAAGGATTTAACAAGAAATACTGCCAATAGGAGGTATTTGGCAATGTTGATTATCAATTTTTAACAATATTCTCTAGAACATACATGAAAATTAGCACTTAGACTCTAAGAAATCTATAAATTGGCCGTCGGCACAAATTAGCAAATATGCGTATGATCAAAGTACCGACTAACACTACTCTAATCCACAAATTTTGTTTCTCAGAAAATAAGTATGGTCTGGCGGGTCTGAGATCTTGGACTATAAGTATTACGAATGCAATAGTCACTCGTAGGAGATGATCGTAATGCTTGACACAAAAATATGTTCCCAAAAATATGATGTGAAAATGTTTGGTCTCATTCGAAGGGTCTGAGGTCTATTGTTCTCTTGGGTTGATACATGAAACGAACGTGAAGTCATTTCCAAATTTGTTTAAAACCCGCCTGGATATATCTTTCCAGCTGTACAAGTTATGCAAACGTTACAAGTTTACGTTGAAAAGTATTTTCATTGGTTCAGAGAAACAATTGTACAATTCAGTAATACAGTTCAGACGTTACTAGGTATTAGTACAAACTCTAATTTATAATTGAGAAGTGAAAACATACGTTATAAAATATATAGGATATAATTCTATAAAGTAGATGACAAATGATGTCGTGGAAGGTATTGATCCGGTATTTTCACATAAGGAAGGACATTGCTCTATACATATATATATATATATATATATATATATATATATATATATATATATATATATATATATATATATATATATATATATATATATATATATTCAAGAATCCTATGTGAATCGCTTGAAGTTCGTAGTCCCTAGTGTCTCTCTATGTCCTTTTTCACCGCGTCATACTACCTATCCTTTGGTCTTCCCCTTCTCTTACTTTTCCCAACACCTCCGTCTAACATCTTTCTCACTACTCTGTTTTTTGGTAGTCTCAGCACATGCCCCAGCCACCGCAACCTTTGTGCTTTAGTCACTTCTACTATTCCAGGCTCATTATAGAGTTCCATAAGCTCAATATTGGTTCGTCTTTACCACACATCCCCTTCTTTTTTACCACCATAAATCTTCCTCAGAATTTGTCTCTCCCGCACTTCTAGTTTATTTTGCATAATCTTGTTTAGTATCCACATTTCACGTCCATACAGTATCACTGGTCTTATAATGGTTTCATACAACTGCTTTTTTGTACTCCTTGACACACTTTTGATTCTAATAGTTTTCCTTTAGCTCCCGCACTTCCGTTTTCTTTCGTTATTCGTGCTTTGATATATCGCTCTTTGCTATTGTTGTTTGCTACCGTAACACCCAAATAAACAAAGTTTTTAACTTTTTCGAATGCGTAAGTTTAATCTTCTCCAACCTGAATTTTAAGAGAATCTTCTTGTGTTTCTTGATGATCTGACTCTATATCCATCAATTTGGACTCGTCCTCTTCTATTTTCAATCCCATTGCTTTCACCGTTTGAACTAAGCGTTTGAATGCCTCTTTTAGTTCTGCCATTATTTCTAGCCTTATGTCGCCAGCAAACGCTGAACAATGGTGTTTTAGTTGACAAATGGTTCCTCTTGTATAGATTCTGCTTCTCCTCATAATCCACTCTAGCGCCAAGTTGAAAAGGACGGGTGATACTGGGTCTCCTTGCCTTAGTCCTCTTTATACATCGAAGCTGATGTTTTCCATCTACCAGGATCTTGCATTTTGTCCCTTCGTGGGTCATCTTAATTATTCTTATGATTTTTTTGGGTTTTTTCAGCTCCGTGAGCGCTTCATACAGTTTATGTCCATTTATTGTGTCATATCCTTGTTTCAAATCTATAAACAACATTTGCAGGCTCAGCTTGTGTTCATAACTATTTGCTATAGTCTGTTTCAATGCAAATATTTGATTCGTAGTTAATCTGTTTGGTCTGAAACCAGCTTTATATTCTCCTAAGGTATTGTCCGCTTGTTTTTGTATTCTATTTCTTGAATATCCTGCTAAATTTTTCTTCACCTAGAACTTAACAAGTGAGAGTAGCTGCCAAACGAGTTCCTCCCATCCTTCCCATCCCTCCCATCCCAATGTATAACATTCATTGATTGAATTCATTTTTAGTATGAAATGAAGGCATCGATTCTCTAGACTTTAATGTTATCCTTATAAAACCATCTCTGGCCTATGAATCAATGACTTGAAGGAATATTGGTTACCATTTTAATGCACCTCTCTACCGCCTGCGTGTGACACGGAGACTGGACTATATCTACCAGTTTGTTATCATAATCGATATTGTCAATCATATTTCTAATTTCATCAGTAGTAAGTTTTTTGAGTATTGGTGGGGACGTGATCACCGTAGATTGCCAGTCAATAAGTTCAAAATATTTCTTAGCATCATATTTCAGCTTTGGAACAAGAAAAATTCTAATATTATCATTCTCAGCTAATAGAGCCCGTAATATCTGCCTTAGTCCCAATTCTTCCACATGAGGCCGCTTGTCCGCTAGCATACTGAAAAGGAGGTTTTCGGGATGAGGAAAATATGAATTTCTTCATATGACAGGATCGACAATATTTCTAAGCTCCGCTCAGGAGGCGGCTTCGTGTAATAGTATTCCATATATTTTTAGCATCATTCTTACTGGACAGGTTGAGCTCTATCTGGAACCACATTGGAGCGCAAACAATCTGAATGAGCCCTGTAATATCTATTAGATTTAGACAAATCTAAGGCACATGTCTAATTTGATACAGCAGAGCACATGTGGTACAATTTTGGTCTGTGCTCAATTCAGAAACAACTGGTAATAAGTGAAGGAGTGATAATTCCGTTCATGTTTAATGTATATATCGGTTATATAGCTACTTATATAATCAATATACAATGTACAGAAATGAGCGAAAATGAGAACGACAAATAATATGTGGAGACCTATACCAAATAGTCTCAACCTTACGATTGATAATTTCACATATTAATTTTCACTAAGTAGTTACGCTCCATCCTGATACATAGATATATATATATATATATATATATATATATATATATATATATATATATATATATATATATATATATATATATATAAGGAGTAATCGTAGCCGCAATGAAGTGAATTTTAGAAATTTATTGGGTATTTCCGGTTCAGCTTTTTGGGCAATAAACTAAGTAGACTCTTTGAAGTTGTCTAGCATTCTAGAAATATTGAATATCTGAATACCTGAAGATCGTTAACACCATCTTAGTAATAACAAGATCAGACATTCACAAAGTCCAAGGACTAGACGGTATCCTATCGAAACTTCTGAAATCAGACGAAGAATACACTGTGAACCTAATCCATCAACTTATTATTGACATATGGAATTATGAATGAATGCCTGAGAAATTGAACTTATGCGTAATCGTCCCATTACATAAGAAATAAGATATATTTGGATGCATCAAGTACAGAGGTATCACACTCTGAAATATCGAATACAGAGTATTTTCTCTATTGCTCTATGATAAATTACTGAAATTTGTTAAAAATCATAACATTGTAGGGAACTATCAGGCGGGCTTTAGAAAGAATAGGTGAACCAACGACCACATATTTACAATAGGACAAATATCTGTAGAGGGCTGGGAATACATATTACGTGAAATTTGAATGATAAACTTAAAATGAACTTCAAAAATTCTACGCAACTCCAGCTCAGATTCAGGGAAACAATCGGATGAAATTAGGCTAGCTTCAACACCAAAAAAATATTCATAGTGAAATATAGGTGAATAAATAAACAGTAGGGCGCCCCGAAGTTGAACTTATTTTTCCCAAGGTACTCAACCACGAAAATACCTGAAACTAAGGTGTTGCAAGGAATAATTGGGAAACAGGAGAATAGGTGTTAATATTCTGTTCGTCAGCGTCAATCTGGTTGCTGACTCCCAAATAATTTAATATAACTCAAACAGCAACTTACCTCGAGCTTACTGAGAAAAATTACGCTCTCTTCTACACTGCTGAAAAGAGAAGTGTGGGCAATTTTCATTCAATAAAAAAGATAATATCTACCCAAAATTATTGAATTTGATTAAATGAATAATTTGAACAACGCACCTAGTAATGCAAAATAAAAATAAATGAATATAAAGTAATTGAAATGAACTTTTTCAAATAACGCGCCTAAATAACGCAAATAAACAAATAAATTAGAGTGGATAGTAGGCTTTACAATGACCTGACGCCTAAGTAGCGCAAAAATAAAATAAATAAATGTAAATAAGCTAGGTGAGAGCCCTCGACGTTGAACAAAAAAAAGGACCAAAAAAGTAAGTGAAAATGCGGAACAACTCGCACGTACGTCTATGAGTATACTAAAACAAAACAACAACAATAAATTTGGCCCTTCTTCGATCGAATCGAGTTCACAGCAAAGTATACTACATAAGCGTAAAAAAAGAAAACAAACTACTTCGTCGACTGACCCTATACAATTTACAAAATATCAGCATGGTCCAAATGACCACGCAAAAAAAAACAGTAAGCAAAGTAAATCAAATTCAGCCGTGTAGGGCGGTTTGGCCACCCAAAGTAGATAAGTAATAATGAAGAAAAAAAAATATCGGCAGTCCGAATAAAAAAAAACAAATCCACGAACGTATAGCCACTTATCTGTCACTTCCGGTTAGTTGCTGGAGCTCGTTGACCTCTATGGGTCTGTTGCACCAAGATGGACGCTTCGAACAGATATTTCCCGGTCCGGACCGGCAGGAAATTTGGTGACGTCACACCAGGGTCAAAGGTTTGATAAGAGGGTGCTTAGGTGGTATCAGGCACTCCGTAGCCGAGATGTTGATCAAAGTAGTTCAACTACGCACACTGATGGCCGGCGCAAAGAGAGCGATGTCGTGCACAAAATTTTAATAATCCTCCAACAATGGAGATGCTTGCGGAACAACACAAAATTGCACCAAGTGCCCAAAATGTTCCGCGAAGCAAAGAAAAGCTAGTTTTTTATCCCCCATAGAGGATTGCGCAAGGCAATATACAAAAAAGCGATTCATAAAAAAATTCAATGAACAAAAAGTTCTATGGTAGTTGACGACCAACTGTAGACTGACGACTTCAGTTGAGTAAATTCCGGACGACCGGACTTAATTAAGGAAAAAACCGTTTTTCATTAAAACAAAAAAAAAACCACCCGATTGGCTGCCGCTAAATAAATAGAAGGGAGGAGACAGACAGACAAACCTGGCAGAAAGTGACTCAAGTATCGACAAAGTAAGAAGAAAGTAGGAGAGAAAGGGGCAGGACGAATTGAGCGGGAACGAAATGAATTCAAACATTCTCTAGGCACTGTCGTTACCGCGCAAGGGCCTGCGACTGTCGCAGAAGATCTGCGCGATGAATTTATAATCGAAACAAAAACACATGTTTATTAATTAAAACTAATCTCAAAATCTATGACAAACTATCTAAAATAAAATGTAAGTGATAAAAAAATTATAAATCCAACTAAGTTATACTAATTCTATATTTTCAGGATTGAAGCGACTACTAAATAAAACAAAAATAATATATTGAACTGGAAAAAAAAATTGAACTGAAATCAAAAATTGAACGTAACATACAACATAAATACATTCATAGACTTCAAAACAGCCAACGATAGCATGAATAGAACTATTATATGGTAGGCTATTTTAGATCTATGACTTCAAAGAAGACTCATAGGTTTATGTACCATAGCCATGGACAACACATTCAGTATAGCAAAAGCACAAAACACTGTATCAGAGAAATTTCATACTAATAAAGACCTGAAACAAGGGGATGCACTGGCCTGCATACTTTTTAATATAGTGCTAGAAAAGGTCTTCAAAGGCTCACAACTAACGCTAGAAGGAAACGTATTTCTTCACGAATACTAAATCTCAGCTTACGCAGACGACATAGCCATCATAAGCAGATACAGAAACGTTATTCAGAACACCTTCTTATCTATCAACAGCCAAATTAACAAACCCTTAGAGCAAATAACTACACCTTCCAAATTCCATCTATCTGGATATCGTGATCACGCACGATAACGACACGTCAAGTGGAATAGCGAGAGGGATTGCTCTCACCAATACATGTTACTATGCATACGGGTCTCTGATAAAAAATAGACATATCATACGAGACTGAGAATCTATGATCCGACCAGTTCTAACCTACGCATCAGAAACATGGACACTTTTAATCAGGGATGAAAATAGACCAAGAACATTTGTACGAATAATATTACGCAAAATGAACAAACCGATCCGTAATGAACATAATGAATAAAGGACTAGAATAAATCACGAGATAAACAACTGTATCAAAAACCGGGTATTATATGCAAATTAAGAGTAAACTGACTTCGCTAGCCTGGTCCTGTATGGAGAATGAATTACAGCAACACCCTTCGGAGAATATTTGGGCAAAAATCACATTATAAGCGACCAAACAGAGGACTAAAAATGCGATGGGAAGACAATATGAACAATGACGAAAAAAGACTAACATCAGGAGGTAGAGAGAAGATACACTGGACAAAATCAGATCAAGGAAGAAGCTAGAGGAAGCTTGAACTCTGCTGGGGTCATGGAGTCGATTATCATTATTGTCATATATTTAATTTACACCCTCTCCTCCTTGATCCCTACACCGCTCCATACGAATTTTTTATTTTATGAAACATTGCTGGGAGTCCTTGTTTATGAGCTCGATCATAGCACGGCCGCTTCTTCTTTCACGCTTTCAACTGTCTGATATCTTGTTCATTTGTCACAGATTAGACATTTAGGAACAGATAAATGCCACATGGTGCAAGTTCCACTCCACTTTCTAAGGTTGTTTTCTCTTATCTGACACTTAGTGTTTTTGGGCTCTCTCAGTGTATTATTCAGCTCTTTCCTCTAGATTATAAGTAAAAAGCCAAGACTTATCACATCTTATCACTCTTTCCAATGAGTTTGGGTCATTTTCAATGGTATTTAAATCGTCAGTACGAATCGTTTTCCAGTTTTTATAATTAAATTTTGTGATTTTTGGCCACCATTCTTGCATACTGAGACATTTGGCGCGATTATCATCACTCAATAATTATTAAATTATAATAAACAGAATATGTTCAATGTTTCTAGCAGGTGACATAATACGGAGCCTGTGACAACTCTAAGTGTCGCATTAGTTGAAGAACAGATGGCCAATCGTAAATTAAGACAAGTGGTTGACCGTCAACCATAGCCAATTGACCATAACACAAAACAGCTGTGAATCTGTGACATCTAAAGAGTAGATTAGTACAAAGTCAGCAGAAAATAGGAAGGCAATAAATATTGAATATCTCAAGTCTGAAATCCACTAAGAATGTAATTAACTTTGATTATGAACAATCAAATTGATTGAATTGTTTTGATCGAGAAATAAATCAGTAAACACATACAGCCTTATTCATAGTAAGACACATAAAACCAGGTTTAGTCTTGGTTTACTAGACCTAGTTTAAACCTAGTCTAAATAAATCAATTCATAAAGATATTTAAACCAGTTCTAAGCTTAGTCCAACAAAACTGAGTTTAAATCAGATTCAAGAATTCGGACTCATAGGCTTTGGTTTGTTTTTGATATGCATTGACATTTGACAGTTATTATTCACTAGGATTATCATATTTGCTGATTTGATTAGGTCACAATGAATAAACGATTGATCAGTACAACAAAATAGATATACGAACAAAAATTAATACTCGCTTTGAAATGCATTGATAAATATAAAGCTGAAAGAGGAGGTTGAGCATGGAAATAATTTTAGACACAGTCGCTGCAAATTTTAAGTCTCCGAAGATAAATAAACGGAGTATTGATTGTGATATGGCTTATAATTTGACAGAACGAGAACTTGACTACAGATAGAGCAAATTAGTCCGGAAAACATAGGTTATAGAGTTGGAGAAATCTTAGATAAGAACCCTTACTAATACATAATGAACAATCATTCATATAATTTTAGCTGTGAAAATAGAACCTAATCTTGATAACAATATTTATTATAATTGTCTTAGTGAAAAAGCAGAAGATCTTATGACGGAATTTTATGGTTTTTAATGTACTATTGATTGTTCCATTATTATAATCAGTTTAAAGAATTGTTTGCTTATTTGATTCAGTCCAATTCATAGTTATTTTTGCTGATTTGATTGAGAATGAAGAAATATGATCATATCTATTGATTATTCTATTATTGTGATCAACCAAACATAACTTTTTTCATCTATGAAGGAACTGAAGGGATCTTTGTTGAATTCTTTGTTGTAATCAAAAAAAAAAACGAATCATTATCGTGAAGAAGATGATGAATAATTAATAGTTCTAGTAATTATTATTTTGAGTATTATTATTATTCATGAATAAATTATTATCTATCTCCATATCATTTTCTTATTTGATATATATTTGATCTTGTCAAGTATTTAATAATATTATTTCAAATCAGGATCAACATGCAAATGCTACATGAAGATCTTCTTCTTCTTGATATGCCGCAATTGTGTATATTGCATTCAAATAGAGTGAATTTGATTTTTTATACGAAATATTCTCCAGAATTTATTTTTGCTTCTTCTGATTTTAATGAAAATATGACATAATTTAACACATTGAATATCTGTAACAACAATAATCATCTTCACAGGATCTAATAAAAATAAATATACACTTTTACAATAACATGTCACTTCAGTTCTTGATTTTTGACAGATAGGTTAGGTTTAAAACATATTTAAACTGGGGTGCGAGAAGGTTTAAATATTTAAACCTGATTTAAACCGCTTCTATGAATGAGAGTTGAAACGGATCTGAAGATAAACCACGTTTAAACCCAGTTTATTCTACTATAAATAAGGCTGTGAGAGTTTCAAAAAGGGGTTTATAATATAATTATTATAGTCAAACCGAAATGAGAGAGGGGGTGAATATCAACTTTATATCTACTTTCGCAGTCTGGTTCAGTGACTAGCGAATGGATTTGTCTTTGTTTATGATAATGAAATAGGGGTAGTTTTTTAGCTAGGTATGATTTCGCATCGCAGTTTATCATATGGGCTTTGATAATTGTTTTGACTCACTCGTAAAATACGCACACCTAACACAAAAGGGAAGGGATGAATTGGTTAGATGCCTTGCTCTTTCTAATGCATGCTGTAATACAGATAGTTTGCTCTATCTTTTCGCGCATGTGAACTATGAAAGTTTAACAAAAAGCTAAGAACAAATCAACGACCTGAGATTCAACCCCACCTAGAATATCCGTACCACCACCTACGCTACCATGACCAATCTTGCCAATATCCAACCCTACGGATTCCACGACATTAACCACGATCTCTTTTTGTTGCATGAGGATTGCATCTTTTATCTTTCATCTAAACAAGTGCATTTTCTCAAAAAAAAGCATGTCGTTCCAGTCTAACTTATGGTTTTGTAATACTGCATTGCATTCGCACACTAAAACAAGGAGGGAGAATTTGTTGTATAAAAGATGATGCTTTTCATCTGGAAAGGCATCTTGGTTTCGATCAAGATCACTGATATTGCAGCTGCGGACATCAGTATTGGAGTTTGCACGCTTTGTCACTATAGTTTAGCTGCGGAATTCTGTATTGGATTTTGCACGTCTATAGTCAGCTCTGTTCAGCTGCGGACATCAGTATTGGAGTTTGCATGTTCGGAGTTAAAGTCTGCAGATAGTTTTTCACTTCTGTAGCCTTTGCGGCTCAGCTGCAGAATTCAGAATTGAATTTTGCACGTTTCACGAAGCAACTGTCCTTAAACCGCCAAAAACCGGCCTCACAAGCCACAACTGGCCTTAAACCGCCACAAACCGGCCTCACAAGCCACCAACGGACCTAAACAGCCACCAATAGGCCTAATTAGCCGCAAATTGGCCTGACCAGACACAATGGACCCTAATCCGCCACAAACCGGCCTCACAAGCCACCCATTGGTCTCACAAACCAATAATTAAAATCTGCGGGATATTATTTGTTGCCGTAGTCGCTGTAGTTACAATTAACTACACCGCATGTACTTTCTTGTTCAGTAGGACAGAAAGAGAATCTGTTTACAAAAGCTTTGGAACCGCTGTCCACCCACCTAGGGCACCGAGACTGTGTAGAGCAGCGCCACTGGTCCGTTCAACTCCAAGAGACAAGCGCGCCTTCCAGGCGTCACTCAAAGCCACTGACATCTTCCGGACTACTGCCGAGCCACCAAGGGATGTCGAGGCCGCCGAGCCAACACGTCTCCCGCAGAACCGTGAGGCCCTGGCCGGCTAGTCACGTAACCGGGGTCCAAGGCTCCCACATAGTCCCTCTTTGATTGAGTATACTTTAGCAATGAATATTCATTTGTAAAGCCAAAAAGACAATAAAACTGTTTATATTTGTGATCTGGATATAGGTTGTATTCCTTACTGTTTTCCTCTCACAACCACGACTTTAATTAAAAGAATTCTGGGCACTTTTAAAGTAAAAATAAACACAACGTAGGACTAATTAATCAGAAATAGATAATAGGCGATCATAACGCTTGCCGCGTTACAATATACTTTTTGCTAGTTGAAGGTCTCATGTAGAATTTGCCTTACGCTTTCTTTGTTTACTGCTACAGTATCAGCAATCGCACGAATAATTAACTTGGGATCAAACCAGCGATTCTTCCACAATTTCCATTTGTTTTTGATGTGGGAGGGCATTGCATGCATTCCTTTTCTTTGGAACGCTTGTATCACTTTGATCTTTGGCGTCATGAACATTCAGTGCTACATACTTCTATTAATGAAAGATAAGTTCAAGCTGCAATTTTTCCAAGTTTCATGTCAAATTTCACAATTCTTTGCTCCATCAAAATATTATTTATTATTATTATCTCAAGCGAACAGAGATCACGATCGGACCAATATGTCTACCGACATGAAGATGGCGGCAATGGAAAGAGCAAATTTTACACTACACAGCAATCTATCGTACGTCTTTGGCTCATGCGCAGCCTTGTTATTTAGTAGCCACACTTTTTTCATTTATCCAGAAGCATATGTCCACCAGTCATGAATTATCATTAGCCCAAAACATTTTCGTCAAGTAGTTTGCTGTATTGACATAGCAGAATTACTTCTTGAAGTTGTAATCAGCAATAATTGATCCATGGACTTCTTTGAGGTCATACTATAAATATATATTTCATTCAGCAAAAGCTGTTCGCAGATATCTCCTTGATTATTATAATAGAATATGCTACCGTATTGAGTTTATGTCCGTTATGAAAACTATTATCTGACATTTTATTAAATACAATTACTGAATGAGATTGACCACAACATATACCACTGTTATCAATAGATATGTCTCATGTGATACCACTCTATCTCGAATAAAAACTGATTTAATTGCTCATAAAAAAGTTCTATAAAGATCTAGTACACTACCGAGGGTGGATATTCTGATTAGGTATTACATCCTTGCAATTCATTCAATTACATAGAATAAGCTCAAGTATACAAATTAAGTGAAGTAAAACTAGGAACAATGTGGGAATAGGAGTGCTCTGTGCTCGAAAATACATTTTTTCTTGGCAAGAGAACTCGGTCAGACCAAGAGTTACTTGCAATAATTATCACCGAGTTTGGAGAGTGTTATGTTCCCTGTTTTTGTCAAGTTTACAACACAAGTCAGTGAGAGTTTTATCCTCCGTAAGATTTGGACTTTGTTGTTGCCATTTCCACGTTCTTCAAATTTGGCAGTCGGTCATTTGATGTATTGGTCCCCGTTTGTGCTACATTTTATGTTATTTTCAAGTATTGTGTCAAATCTAACACTTAATTCCTACGTCAGATATCAGCACCCTTAAGACCGGCCCTGCACAAGAATCAACATAATACGGCGTTGTATGCCGTATTTCAAATGTGCCAATGAATCAGCTAGTAATACTTATCACTTGCGCGAACGGACGATGACAGGCACAGCGACTTGTGCCGACTCGGTCGCCACTCGATGACGACACACACACACAAGCGTCTGACATGCGACATCGAAAAGTACACGCAGTTTTTTTTTTTTTTTTTTAATGGGAGCTTGAAGAAAATTCGAGCATTGTTTACCAGTGCCTTGGTACATTATATTCACATTTGGTATTCACATGTTGGTCATATTTTGATATATATGTTGATTTATTTGATGAATTCTATCAAGTATTCTGTGTTTGTGTCAATGTCTCTTCTTTGAGTGTTGATGGAATTTTGTGAGTATGTCTTTCTGCACTTTATTTGGTGTAGTTTATTATTATGTGTTCGACTGTGTTTTTGTGTTGCATATGTTACATATTTTTTGTAGCATGTGTGCGTGCGTGTGTGAGGCGAATGTGTCCAATTCTTATGGTGGGATTCTGAGCATTATCTTAAATTTCTATAACGTTACAGATCTATAAGCTTATCAGAATACATAAGTGGAGTTCTTATAGATTCTATTAAAATGGTATTCTGAACAATTTTCTATAAGTTATGACGTCATGACACTTCCGTTCATTGGAACTTACAGTTCAATGTTGCAAATAGGTTAAGAAATGATTTTTACTTTTGGATTTTTTGTTCAAAAATACAGATTAATATATTTTATTCAAGCTTTCTGATGTACGACTTGAATAATATCATTGAATATAACGATGCTTTCTGATTTTAATTCATATCTGTTCTCACTCAAGTTGTCATGTGTCAGATTATTTTGACATATTTGAATTGAGATTTGAAGAATTTTGGTTAGAGTTCATCTAATCTTAACGTTATAGACATCTATTACATATTTAAGGAAATCTATAAGCTACAGATTCTTTCAGAATATCATTTTGCTTATCGAATCTGTAAGTTGTTATAGACTTTCTTATAGACGCTATAGAAACGTTCAGAATCCCACCATAAGTCTTGTAAGTGATATTTGTGTTCTTCTGTCTCCGTGTATTGGCCATTTCTTGACTTCTTCTCTGATTCTTCTTAGTTTGTTGCTCGTATTTTCTGCTCATGCATTCTGCCACATTTTCATTATGTTCCTTTTCATCAGAGGTTTGAGTTCGTGTGTTGCGATGGAGATATATGTTTCTTTGTTCATGGCTGCTTTTGCTTCACGATCCGCTTCTTTGTTTCCTTTTATACTTTCATGGGCTGGAACCCACAGAATTTGTGAATTCTTACCTTGGAGATTGATTGCTTCATGAAGATCGTCTTGTATTCTTTGTAGACAGTTGTTTGTAGAGGCTTTTTATGCTTTGTTTAACGCTAAGCGAGTCTGTATATATTATGGTTTGATTATTTTTATCCACCTCAGTAAGTTCAGCAGCTTTTTCAAGCTGAAGCTTCCAGCTGTATATATGCTGCAAAATGGGTGTAGGTGGAATCCATAGTTGCTGTTTTTTGTTACGGTACTGGCGCCAGTTTCTTCATTTTGTTTCGATCCATCTGTATATATGAAATAGGCTTCTGGGTTATCCTCTATTATTGCATTCAAGTGGTTCCGATATAGAGCTCAGGAGGGGTATCTTGTTTGGAGTAGGTGGTTGATATTAAGTTTATTTCTGAGAGCTTTAGAGACCATGGTGGATACTTATTAGATGATTTGTGTTCTGTGTCTAGTAGAGATATCTGAGGTCTATGGAGGTATTGATTGGTATGGTTTTGTTTGTGATTCAAATATTTTATCGTATACTATGTTTTTGGGATTGCTTGACAGTTTGGATATATAATTGAGGTCTAGTTGCTGTCTTCGTGTTCCAAATATTGGTTCTCCTGTGTCTACTAATAAACTGTCTACTGGGCTTGTTCAAAAGACTTCTGATGCTATACGTACATAGAGCAGTATATCGAGTATTTTCTCATTTTGATTCTCTTGCAGTTGAGTATGACATACTTGCATAATCCAGTGATGATCTGATAAGTGATTTGTATATTTTGATTATCGATTTATTGTAAGCTCCTCATTTTAGATGACTTAGCGTTTTTATGATGTTTAGTTTCTCTGTGCATCCTCTTTTGAGGCTCAGAATATGCAGTACTCAAGATAGTTTTTCATCTAGTGTTAGGCCTAGGAATTTTATTGTGTCCACGTATTCAATGTTCGCATCATTTTATTTCACTCTGGGCTGTTCGTTGCATTTTCTGCTCTTGCAGAAGTGCATCGCTTTGTTTCTGTTTCCAGAGAAACGGAATCCTGTTTCCATCGATCAAGCTTCCAATTTGCTCATAGTGTTTTCTATTCTTCCTTTCACTATTTTCATGGTATTTTCTCTGTGGTATATGATTGAACCGTCTGCAAAAAGTGGGAATATGGTGTTGTTCGTGATGTGATCTCTCATTTTGTTCATGACAATAAGAAAGAGAGTGACACTTCCTTGGGGTACCCCATTTTTTTGATCTGTATCTTCTGATAAGCTTCCGTTTGTTCGTACCCTGAATTTTCCGCTTCTCAAAAAGTTTTGAACATGTTATATGATGAGACTGTTCAATTTGTGTTCTTCCAGTAATTTTAGTATGTTTGACCTCCACACAGAATCAAAGGCTGTATGTATGTCAATGAAAATTGCAATTAAGTGTTGTTCGTCTTGTATGCTTTTGTACTCCGGTCTCAAATGATATGAGTGCATCTGTTGTTAATCGACCTTCTCAGAATCCGCATTGTTCTTTGATAAGTATTTTATGTTTTTCTGAATACCATACAAATCTCTTATTCACTATCTTCTGCGATATTTTGCTCATATAATTCGCCATTGATATGGGTCTACAGGTTTTGGGATCAGTTTTGTCTCTATTTGGTTTAAGGATCGGTTTAGTGATAACCTCTCTTCATTCGTCTGGATAAGTGTTCACTTCCCATATAATGTTGTAAATTTTTAGAAAGTAATTTGATGTTTTCTAAGGCTTAATTTGTATCATTTCATGAAAGATACTGTTTGGTTCCTGGCGGTTTGTTCCTTTGGTATGTTTCAGTGCATGCTTCATTCCGTCAAGAGTGGAAGCTTCGTGATTTGTTCGGTTCTGTGTTATGATTTTCAATTTCTGATCCTACTATTTTATATTCAAGCTCTATTTTCCTTTCATTGAATCCATTCGTGAAACAGGAATCGTCAGAATTTTAATCGAATGCATTCGCTTATGTATCTGTCATCTTTTGTTGATGTAAGAGTCAACAAATTCACAGTTTGCTGAACTCTTACGAAATTGAGGAATGTGCTCCACTCGCAAGCAAACAATCGAAGTATATGAACTATTTGCAAATACGATTGATGTCAATAACGGATATTGTTATATTTGCATTTTGGATTCCATATATAGAAGTCATAAATGGGAAGTCAAGAGGGAGTTACATAGTTAGTCAAGAGAAGAGATAGAGAGTTAGTCAGTTAGATGACGTAGTTAGTCAAGAAGTAGTTGGTTATTCAGTTAGTGATAATTTAGTTAGTGTGTGAGTTGAGAAGTTAGAAGTTAGTAAGATATTCATAAAAGTAGTTTTGGAAGCCGGTGATCAATCAGAGTTTGCTAATTTCATCTTCATATTCATTATTATTCTTTGATACATTTCATTATTTGTTGAATGTGCAAATTGTTCCAAGTTAACGAGAAGAGTTGGTAGTTGCCTTATTGCATTTTCAATTTTGTTTGTATCCAGTGTATCATTGGATGGTATGTGGATAAGACATATTGTAATTTTTGTGGATGTTGTCGCTTGTACTGTAATAGCTTGAAGATGTGTGCTGAGATTTATTTCTTTTGTGTGTATGTGATTTTTGGATAGGATGGCTACCCCTCCACTAGCATCTACAGGATTATCTCTGTCTTTTCTGTGAATGTCATCCTGGTAGCGTTGTTATTTGTGGGTCTCAAAATCTTGATTCCTGGATGCAAATATTTTCAGGGTCGTATTCTGATAGTCCAAGAGCCCGTGATAAACAAAACCCATGGGAATGACAATATCTGGTTTTTTTACAGTTGATTCCCATGAGGGCATAGATTCATAAGCTCTGGTCAGTCAGGCGACAAGTAGGTAGGGAGGTATAGCAGATGTCTGATCAAACATTTTTTCGAATTTTCCGCATAAATCGAGAATGGTCAGCCGTAGGATACTGAAGTCCAGTATTTGAGATAGCTGTAGCATCTAAATGGTTATCTTCTATTTTTGTACTAATCGGCCAAGCCGGAGGTGCACTTTATCTAACAGACTCTTGGAATTTCTCGCATTAATTCAAAACAATCAGTCCAAGAATATTCAAATTTTGAATTGAACACATATGTAACATCTAGCTGAGCACCTCGTTATGATTGCAATCGTCTATACTCGAAGTGCACTTCACTTGAAACATCTTTTGAATTCTTCGCATAAATCAAAAACGATCGAACATCGAATGCTGGAATTTTGGATTTGAAACGATAGTATAGTTTAGGTGCTCATATTTTATTTTCATCGAGATCAACTCAGTCGAGTGTGCACTTTACTCTTTGCACTTACTTCTCGAATGTTTTGCATGAACTCGGAACGATTGGCTGGAGAGTATTGAAATTTGATATTTCAATCTGCTATTGCATCTGAACGATTGCCTATCATTCTCATAACAATAGACTAAACCGGAAGTGCACTTGAGTTGGAATTGATTCTCCAATTTTAAGTATAAATGCTTGTCGTGAAATCTTGGGAATCAATATCTAGGAATGTTGTAGCATTTTTACTATTTAAGAGTTAGAGAAATATGTGCGCTATTTATACGGTTTGGGAAAAAAATAATTTGTGGACGAATCCTGGTTTATAATATTCTCAGAAACATATAAATTCAGTAAGGCTGCAGAAGAGGCTTTCCTGATGAGAGTAAGAAACGTTGATGTATCAAGTCTACCACCTTGCCGCTCGGAATTGATGCAACAATTCAAAAGAGCATCTTATATTACAAAAATTTGGCAAAATGCTCATCTTGAAGAGCCCAGTCCTTTACTTCCAACAGATCATGGTCATATTGCCAAAATTGATAGATGATATTCTAATCGAACCGCATATTGAGATTTCGGGTATGCAACAAACATCAAAAGTTCATATTATCATTCATTTCGTGAAAGTCATATTCATGAAATTTCTTCTGTAGATTCTCGGTCTGAGACCTCCGAAATTCATAATCTTGAAAGTGACTTTGATATCGAGGATGAATTCGGTGAATAATGGCACCAATCATCGTCGTTTAAATTATATTTTAAAAATGACTTTAATATTTTTTTTTTTTAATTTTAATTCTCATATTGTGATATGAATACATATTATCTTCAATATTTATGATGAAAATGATTGATGAAGGACTGTCAAGTGAAGTGCACTTTCGACCACCCAATGAAAATAGAATATGAGCATTTAAACGGTACTATCGTCTTAAATAATAAATTCTAGCATTCTACGTTCGAATACATTGCACTTCCGGTACAGACGATAGCAATCATAATGCGAGGTGCATAACAAGATGTTACAGAAGTGCTTAATACAAAATTTAAATATTCTTCGACTGATTCTTTTGAATTCATGCGGAAAATTCGGAAAGTCTGTTATATGAAGTGCGCTTCTGGCTCGGCCGATTGGTACAAGAATAGGAGATAACCATTTAGATACTACAGCAATCTCAAATATTTAACTTCAGTATCCTACGGCTGATCATTCTGGATTTATGCGTGAAATTCGAAAAAATGTTCAATTAGACACCTGCTACACCTTCCTTTCCCACTTGTCGCCTGACTGACCAGAGCTTATGAATCTATACCCTCATGGGAATCGATTGTAAAAAAACTATTATTTGTCATTGTCATTAGTTTTTTTTTTTCACGGGCTCTCCGTTTATGAGATTAGTCTCCTAATTCCACCTCTATGGGTAGCATAGCCGTTGCAATTCTACCAAAGAATCATTTTAGTAGTATGCTCGGAATTCTGTGCTCGACAGGAATGACAGTGATTCTTGGGTAGAAGAGATGTCAGTGCTTCTAACTTTTTTCATGTGTATTCTCAGTTAATTTTTGTTTCTGGAGAATCTTGTTTGTATAAATCTTTCTTTCAGTTACGGATATAGTATAGTTAACATTTTAATCAAGACTGGAATATTAGTGGTATTTTCTTTTGCAATGCTGACAGGATCCGAATTTTCGTGGGCGTTTTCGTGGAATTTCTGCAGATATTTGTGATAAATTTCATATTTATTGCTGTTCAGGTCTTCTTTCTTCGATTGAGGTGCTTCATCTAGTTGGATCTTCCCTATGCTTGTGATTCTCAGCCTTTTAGTCGATTGTTTTATTTGCGTAGTATCAGCCATATTTTCTGGTGTTAATTTTCTGGATTGTTTGTTCTTTCAAGTTTATGTTCTGTCTCGGGCTTGTTTACTGTCTTGCTGATCTTTTTATTGTTTTTGTTTTGGAAAGAGGTGTCATTTCTGTTATTTGACACTGGTTACTTGTATGTCCTGCTTTCTTGCAAATAAAGCATGTGACTTTATCTTCATTGATGAAAATTATGTACTCAGTATTTTCATGTGTTGGAGGGACATTTTCTGAGATAGATTGGTTGTCACCTGGCGACTAAAACTGAGAACGTGAGCGTACTTTGTTTCTTGCATACCCACTCTAAAATTTTTTAATGGGGATACGAGTTTGAATCTTTGTTGTTTCAAGTTTTCTTCAATAGTATGGTAGGGTATGGAAGGACAAACATTTGATAGAATGAGTCTTCTTGTGAGAGTGATTATAGTCCGGGAGACAAGGCATCAATTTTTCGTTGATTATCGCTTTGTGAGTGGCTACATTGTGATGAGTTTGACAACTTTTTCATTTGGCAAAATTCTAGAATTATAGGCGTTTTTCAACAAGGGCTTATTGATTCAACACATATTACCGTTATATTGATCTTCACACTAATCGAAAGATTTTTTGATTAAAAATTGAAAAAGTAATATGTTTCGACATGAATATTGGAGCTAGCGGTGAGTTCGACAAGCCGCACTTGTCATAAGTACCAACATACTTACCATAGGTATCAACATACTCACAGTTCATCACCGTTATGAGAACTGGATTTTGAAGAGGATAAAACCTCGATAGGATAGAGATGGAAAATGGAAAAGATCTTTGAAAACTCGCTTAGAAGCTACTGAGATAATCATTCCTTTAGAGAGAAGAGCCACACTACTGCTTTTATGTGAATCGAACATACAAGAAATATTTTATAATCAACCTATATATTTTGTCTCATAAAACAAGGAAATGAAAATGAATCCAGGAAATTCGTGGTAAGACTACGAAATCAAGTGGGAAAATGCAAATTTGATGAAACAGAAAACCATATGAGGTTACAATTTACAGTGAGTTACAAGGGTTTACCAAGTGCTGGGAGTAATTAGTGGAAAAAGTACGCATCAACGAGCCCACAACCCAGATGAACAATAGAACTGCAAACAACCCCCTTCTATACTAAAATATTCTTTACTACAAATCAAGAAATAACAACACTTACCCAATCATAATATCACCTCAAACCTGCAACGTGAACCATCTATCGAACTATAGCTGAATCAAATAGAATCTGCTCACTACAGTAGCCAGAAAAACCAACCAACTTAAGCGAAATAAACCGAACATGTCTACACAAACAGGCCAAGTTACAAAACAAACGTTCGCAAAACATTACACATAAACAAGCAACGCCCACGGAAATCCGGATTCTGTCAGCATTCATGGAAACTAGACTCTCTAGAATCACGAATAAACTGAGAATATACATGAGAAAAAAACACTATCATCTTTTCCAGCCAAGAATCACTGTCACTCCTGTCTAGCACAGAATCTCTGGCAAACCACTAAAATGATTCTTCAGTAGAATTACAACGGCTATAATGCCCATACAGGTGAAATTAGGAAACTAATCTCAGCATACGATCCCGAACATATTTGCATCCAGGAATCAAGACTTCAAGACACACAAAAAACAACGCTACCAGGATATGACATTCTCAGAAAAGACAGAGATAGTCCCGTAAATGCTAGTGGAGGGGTAGTCATCCTATTTAAAAATAGCATACACACAAAAGAAATGAACTTTATTACAGACCTAGAAACTCTTGCAGTACAAGTGACAGCAGCAACAAAAATAACTATATGTTGTATTTATATACCACCCATTGCCACACTGGATACAAACAAAATTGAGAATTTATCAAGACAGCTATCAAAACCTTTCCTACTCGTAGGGAATTTCAATTGCTTAAACAATATATGGGACTCAAATACCACAGACAAAAAAGGTGAAACCGTAGGAAACACTATTGAAAGACACGACCTTGTGTTACTAAACGACGGATCTCACACACACTCTAGCAATCGTACGCAGGTAGCTTCTCCTCAATGGATCTGACAATTTGCGAGACACAAATTGCATATGAGTTCACTTGGGAAGTGATCCAATATCGATTCAACAATGGACACTTCTCCATGAAAATTACAAGAATAATGGGATATACTAACGATATTCTTCCAATATATGCAAAATGGAATCACAGCAAAGCAGACTGGGAGCTATACTCCACATTATTATTCCCAAATCACAATACACCAGCGGAAAACAATATTAACGAGATGGTGGAAAACTTTGAGCTCAATATAACCGAAGCACCAAGTGGAGCAATAGGTAAAAGAAATATAAGAAAAAATAAAAAGTCTGTACCTTGGTGGAGCAAAAATCATATATAAATATAGGAGAAACAAATCAGAAGAAGACTTAGTATCACTAAAGAAAACCCAATTAATATTAGGAAGAACAATTTTACGAAGTAAGGAGGAATCGCGGAAGAGATTTGTATCATTAATGACAGCTAGTACCACATTACACACAATATGGAGTAAAATAAGAAAAATTAAAGAACACAAAACCACGAGCCAAGCAACCATGCTACAAGTATCTAACAACATGATAACAGACCAACAAGAGTTAACTAATACATTAGCGAATGCATTTCAACAAAATTTTGACGACTCCTGTTACACCAATGAATTCAATGAGAGGAAAATAGAGCTTGAAAACATGATAGGATCCGAAATTGGGAAAATGACGCTTATCACAACAAAAAGATGAAGAGTGGGGTACCCCAAGGAGGAATCCCTAGTGTTACTATTTTCCTTAATGCCATGAATAAAATAGTCTATCACGGACAACACCCAATTCTAACTTTTTGCAGACAACTTAGCCATATACCACAGAGGTAAAAATCTGACGTGAACATCACGTGACTTACTTGTACATCATTTGATATATATACAAATTTATTCAATTGAACTTTCTGTCACTTCAGATTATAATTAATATAATTTTAATAATATTCTTACATGTACAATGTCCGACAAAATCAAAGAATATTTTCAATTTTCCAAGACCAGACAAGAAGGTACTATCAAGACTCAAGGCTTCTTGTCAAGAAATCTAGATATCTTGACCATCGATTCTTCAAATCTGCATATTTATTAATCTATTATTGGAATATTGAATTCTGCTTTGACCATCACAGTTTTTCCCCGACAATAAATTTCATTGCCAGTTTCATCACTGTTTCATGAAATAAGAGTCACACCAACTGTCAAAGTGACATTTGTCATTGTTAAACTGACAGTTGCTATTATCAAAGTGACAGCGTCATTTTCAAAGTGACAGCTGTCATTGTCGAAGTGACAACTATCATTGTCAAAATGACAGCTGCCATTGTTATGGAGAGTCTTTTTGTAGATTTACTGGTTAAAAAAGCTCACTTACGAGTTTGAACCTAGCTTTTTATGAGAAAATTCAGATATAAAATTCCAGTCGAAACTCGTACGGGTTCTCAAGTTATTATACTTCCAGACAGACTATTATAGGCCGAACGACTTTATTTAAATTTATGTTTTTTGTATTCAGTAGGGTCTAAAATGTGAGAATTCATCAGAATCTCGAATTGTCAAAAAACTCACGACTTCGATACATTCCCTATTATATATAGGTCGGGAGAGTGAAAAGTATCGGTGACTATAATTTTTAAAAAAATATTTGATACATATCGAGAGCATAAGTCGCAAGTTTCCGGTGAATAAATGGTTTATGCGGAGAAGAAATGTATAAGTATTGTCATATCTTTAGGATTCATTATTGGTAATAACTAAATACCCTTAAAGATTCTTTATTGTATAAATTAAAGTTACAGAATCAGTGAAAATTTAAGCAAGCACATGTCGAGTACACATACAGACACACCTATATTTCTAGCTTCTTTCTGAAGTCAGCAACTAACAGTGGCGCGCAAAACTAAACTATTTAAATTCAAATATGACATCTTCCCCTTTATTTTTTATAACAGTTGCTTACTTCAGAACAAGATTGCAATGAACTATCTTATCTAAATATTTAATTAACAATAAAATCTTTTAACCTACTAGGCATTCTAATTTGTCTACGAGGTCTTTCTGTTACTGGTTCAGTCTTATGTCTGGGAGAAAAATGGGAAGGAAAGGAATTGAATGCTGGTCTTAAATCTTTTCGATTTCTTCGATATTCTTGATTTTCTGTCTCAACTATATAAGATCTTGGAGCTTCATGTTTTCTCAAAACTTTAGCATTTTTCCATTCATTTCCCCTTTTTATTAAAACGTCTTCACCTTCTTTAAGTGTTGAAAGTGGCTTTGCATGTCAGTCATAATAATACTTGTATATCTTTTGTTTCGCTTCTTTTCTTTCTTTGACAAAATTTTGAATTTTCGGTTCCAAATATTTTGATAATATTGGTAATTTTGATCGCAACACTCTGCTCATCATAGCTTGTGCTGGTGAAACTTCAATGCCTTTCACTGGTGTGTTCCTATAAGCAAGGAGTAAAGGATAAATATCTGTTCTTTCTTCAAATGATTTTTTCAGAATCTTTTTTGCTATTTGTACTCCTCGTTCTGCCATTCCATTGGATTGAGCATATGTTGGACTTGAAGTGGTTAATTTAATATCCCATTCACTGGCGAAATGTTTGAATTCTCGGCTATTATACGGCATATTATCAGAAACTAGTTCTTCGAGAATTCCATTTCTTGAAAAAATTTCTCTAAATTTTGCAATTAGATCTGAAGCGGTTTTACTTTCAAGTTTAATAACTTCTATCCAGTTCGAATAATAGTCAATAGCCATCAAATAATCTTTATTGTGAAATGTAAGAATATCCGATGCAATTTTCTTCCATGGTCTGTCCGGGATCTCATGGGGTATCATTGTTTCTTTACTGTTTTGATTTTGATATTTTCTACATACTTGGCAGCTTTTTACCATTTCTTCGATTTGTGTTGACATTCCAGGCCAATAAACTACGGATCGTGCTCTTTCTTTGCATTTTTCAATGCCTTGATGTCCCTCATGGACTTGTTGAAGAATTTCACTCCTCATTTCAGGAGGCACTACAAGTTTATCATTTAGAAAGATCAAATCATCGTCTAAAATAAGCTCATGACGTAATTTCCAATATTGAGCATAGTCAGGTACGTAAGATTTCTCATCTGGCCAGCCTTTAGAACACAATTCTTTTAGAGTTTGAATAACTGGATCTTTCTGCGCTACTTCTTTGAATTTGTTAAGTTTGGAAGTTGAAATAGCTAACTGTTGTGTTATACCATGGATAACAGCTTCAAGTTCAGGATCATCTTTGACAGGATCTTTGAGAAATAATCTAGAAAGTGTATCAGCTAGAAACATTTGAGAGCCTGGAACATAAACAACTTTTATTTTGTACTTTATCAACTTCATAAGTAATCTCTGTAGTCTTGGCGTAGTTTTAACAATATTTTTGTTTATAACCGAAATTAAAGGTTTGTGATCGGATTCAATATTTACTTCTTTTCCATAAACGTAGTTGTGAAACTTTTCTAGACTATAAACTATGGCTAGTAGTTCCTTTTCTATCTGCGCAAACTTTTTTTCATTCTCAGTCATCGCTCTTGACGCGTATGCTACAGGATGTTTATTTTGAAGGAGGCAGCAACCAATTCCGTCTTTCGACGCATCAGTTTGGATAGTAACTTCTAATTTAGGATCATAAAATGCAATTGTTGGAGGATTTATTAAACAATTTTTTAAATTGTCAAACGCTTTTTGCTGATGTGATTCCCAGTACCAAATTGCATTGTTTTTTACAAGCTCTCGAAGTGGTGCGTTTATGACAGATAAATTCGGTATGAATGTTGACAAATAATTTGTCATTCCTAAAAATCTTTTTACTTCCTCTTTGCATTTTGGATTCTCCATATGAACTACAGCTCTCACTTTTTCGGGATCAGGCAGTAAACCTTCTGCTGATACTATATTGCCCATATATTTAACCGATTTAACACGCAGTTGAATTTTAGTCCTATTGAATTTTATATTATATTTTCTTGCTGCATTCAATACTTCTTTCAGTATCTGATCATGTTCATTTATATCTTTTCCAGCTATGATAATGTCATCAAATATTACTTGTACCCCTTTAATTTCTCCAAAAATTTTAAGTACGTACTTTTGAAATACTTCTGGAGCAGAACTTATTCCAAAAGGCAGTCGCAGGAATTTGTATCTTCCAAAACAAGTATTAGAAGTGCACAAATCAAAGCTTTCTTCATCTAGTTTAATATGCCAGAAACCTGAACTCATATCAATAACAGAAAAAATTTTCTTACCACTTAGTTTAACGTTTATATCTTGAGCAGTTGGAATCATGAAATGCTCTCGCTTTATCGCCTTGTTCAAGTCCTTCGGATCCAGACATAGTCGCAATTCACCATTTTTTTTTCCACAATGACTAAACTGTTCACCCAATCAGTTGGATGGTCCACTTTTTCAATAATGCCTAGTTCTTCTAATTTCTTCAAAGTATCTCGAAATTTTGGTTGGATTGAGATAGGAACACGTCTTGGTGGATGGATAACAGGAGGGACTGTTTTATCAAGAACGATATGGTGCTCAGAGTCAATTTGTCCAATACCTGTAAATACATGTTTGTACATATCAAAAATATTACAGTTCTTATTCATTTCATCAACATGTTTCAATAGACCTATATGATCACAAGTTTTTAATCCTAATATTGGCTTTGGATTGCCATTAACAATGAAAAATTCAATATTGTATCTATTATTTTTATAGAAACATTCTAAGGCTACTTTCCCTAGTGTTTTTATTTCATTGTTACTGAATGAAACTAGTATCGTTTTACATTTTGTCAAATCATTTGTTTTAATATTCAAGAGTTGCAAAATAGAAACAGGTAAAATGTTTACTTCAGCACCAGAATCAAGTTTAAATTCTATATTGCAATTATCAATTTTTAGTTCAGCATACCATGCATCGCTAGAATACTTATCTTTAATTTCATTCATGAAAAATTTTTCAAAGCTTAGATCTTCGTTATCTTCTTCTCGAATTTCTTCTACAATTCTGTTTCTGCGGCCCTGGGTCTGCTTCGGGTTTTTGCAAGCTATTGAAAAATGATTTTTTCCATGACAGTTCATGCATTTCTTTCCATAGGCAGGACACTTTTTTGGAGGATGGTTTCTATGACACCTTGAACATTTCTTTTCATTGATCTTCTCGGTGTTTCGGTTATCGAATTTCTTCTTTATACCATCTACTTGAGCGGCATCTTGTAGAATTCTTGCTTGCCTGTCACTTTGCTCTGCTGCAATACAAAGTTCTACGCAATCTCTTAAAGACAAGTTTGTTTCTCTTAAAAGTCTTTTCTGTAGACCTTTATCTCTAATTCCATAAACTATTCGATCTCGAATTAAACTATCTTGCAGTACACCAAATTCACAACTTGCTGCTTTTGTTCGCAATTCTGTTAAAAATAGATCAAAAGTTTCTCCTTCATGTTGAACAATATTATTGAAATTAAATCTTTCAACAACTGTATTTTTGATTGGAGTACAATACTGTTCGAATTTTTCGACAACTTTGGAAAAAACTTTGCTGTCTGTTTTCTTATCCCAAGTAAAATTATTCATCAATTCAGGAGCATCATCTCCTATTAAATTTATAAGTAATGCGATTTTTCTTGAATCAGTCACTTAATCCAAATCAGCTGCACTTAAAAATGTTATAAATGAAGCATACCATTTACTCCAATTCACGCTAGGATTTCCTTTTATTTTAAGCGTCGGTGGTTTATTCACATTTAACGCCATTTTTTTATTTTAATCTTCCTCTCAAAGGAATTTTATTTCCACAAAGGAACACACAATTACTTTGCTTGAACACTTGATACGTTTACTTCTGACACCATGTCATATCTTTAGGATTTATTATTGGTAATAACTAAATACCCTTAAAGATTATTTATTGTATAAATTAAAGTTACAGAATCAGTGAAAATTTAAGCAAGCACATGTCGAGTACACATACAGACACACCTATATTTCTAGCTTCTTTCTGAAGTCAGCAACTAACAGTGGCGCGCAAAACTAAACTATTTAAATTCAAATATGACAAGTATATCTCCCAATACTCTAAGTTGTTCACCCTCACCAATATTACTATATCATATAACAAATAATAATTGCAAATACTGATTTAAACATGAGAATAACCGACTTTCCATTTACTTTTATTGGTGGCATTCCTGGAAAACGTTGCTAGAATCATTTCATAATATAACTGTCAGGAAGCTTGAGCGTTCGGATGAAGCGATAGTAGAAGAGGACTCCCCGAAAATGTCAAGAGATATCAAGAATTCTTGAGACAAGACAAGAAATGAGTAGTCAAGAAATGGACAAGACAAGATTTTTTTATTCTCTTGTCTGAAAAATCAAGACTGGACAAGAAATTATCATCAAGACAAGAAACGCTACCTGACACTCCCTCGATGGACGTAGAAATGAACCTACTGGGACCGTAGCCTAGCAACGACTTCCTTCTAGTGATGGTTGACTATTTTATAATAGTTATAAAGGAATCAAAATTGCTAGAATCATCAGTAGCACTCAGATTATGAAACTATTGAACAAGATATTCAGTCGTTTGGGCTATCCTTCATCGATTTCTCACAACAGACGACAATTCATAAGCAAGGAATTCAAGGCATTTTGTATAGAGTGTAACATCGTACTCTCTAACACAATTCTCTACTGGCCACAACAAAATGGCGAAGTAGAGAGGTAAAATCGGGATGAATTGGAACGACTCAAAATCAGTAAAATTAAAAAGAATGATCCAAAAGAAGACTTGTGGGACTATCTGATAATGTACAAATCTCAAATTTGATCTACTATCCTATAAAAAATGATGCCTTCCAATCTTCCTCATCTTACCAAAACCTAAACTCAATAAAGTGGTACCTAAGTTCTACATTTGCAGATGAAATGAATTTGGGTAAACCATAAATTTAAGTATATCCTAGCGAAATGGAACTTGAGATAAGAACGATGCAAATGTTCATAAGACGAACAAGCTGTAACTCTGATTGTTTTTTTCATAAGCCAGTGAAAGGAACTGAGTTTATTCTTGCCAATGTTTTGCTATATTTTGGACTAAGAATTATTTGATTGTTTTTGAACTCAAAATATTTTCTCAAAGCTTAATTTATAGTCATTTTAATGATCTATACATATATTATATTGACAAATTTTATTCAATAAGTAATGAAATTGATATGCACAATATTTTACAAATATTCTACTTGAATGTTGAATTATTACATAGATTCCTATACCTAATAATTGTATTCAACCCACGAATTCCATTAACTAATGTTACCTATGATATAACTTTGAATAATTGAGAATTTGAATAGCAAGCTTCCCATTTTGATTTATATCATTCCGTATACATAAAGAATGAGAATATCTAAACTTATATTATAACTACAACGTTAAATATTTAAAAAATCAATAGATAAACTTAAAAACTAATATATATGAAACCTAACCTGAATTATTAAAAACCTATTCTAACTTAACCTACTATATACAATATATACAAGAATAATTCGAAATTTAATTTTGATTGAGCTAGAAGAGTTTTGTTTTGTATTCTGTTTTAGATTCATTGTGTAATGTTGTGATGTGCGTAAATCTATCATTCCTTGTCACCGAACGTAGTACTTTGTTTCGGAAAATTTGTAGTGGCTTAAATGTTGTGTGCGACAAGTAGGCGAGGATTGGTACGCTATAAGTAAGAATTGGTCTTAACAATGTTGTGTAAATGTGCTTTTTAGTTTTAGAAGTAATAGACTAGGAGCTAGTGACAGGTGGGTCTCTCCGATTGTGTACCGCTTGCCTTTTTGAGGGTTGATAATCTGCCTCTCAATGAGAAAGATAAAAATGTTATTGAGCGATGCACGCTTTCCGGTCATGGTTCAAATTCCAATTAAAGGTCTGAAAAAGAATGGCTTTTGTCGTGATATTATATTGCATGTCTTTGTAATGTTGAATGATTGAAATTAATCTAAAGCCAAGTACTGAAAAGCAAGCAATTTGCAACAGCCCAAGTGGCTCAGAGGGTTGCGTAAGCTTGTGAAAAAAAATTTGAGAAATGCCGTGTTTCCAAATTGCATGCCAATGGAAAGAGTTGAGGTTTTAGTCATGAAATCCTTGTAAAAAAATTGGCAAGCATTCCTCGTTGGTGCCAGGGTTTGAAATTTGGGGGTAATCTTGCATAAATTTTGCACCAATTAGCCGTGATTTTAAATTGCATGCCATTTCAACTATAGGTAATTTGTTCGATGAATTGTTATTAAGGAAATTTTCCGTCATTTTATTTTGCATGCCATTGTGTATTTTGTTCAAAATTATTTTCTTTATACGACACAAAGAATGGTAAGCATGTTGCTCAGGCTCATCATTGATAAATTCTGAAAAAAGGGTTGAGAAAAAGTGCCCGTAAATCAATTCAGTGGAATTAACCGGAATTATTTTGCGAATTTATTCATTTAAATTATTTGATTAACTTTAAACATTAATGGTTCAGGTGAGTCTCTCCCAAAATATTGCAGAGAGCTACGATTTGAAATATTAATTGTGTTTTCATGGCAACAATTTCAAAAATATTCAATTGAAATCACTAGAAACATAAAATTCTATCATTGATATCAGTATTAGCTCTAACTAGATATAACATTAAATCGCAACCAATAAGGTACTAGAATAATACCATATCAAAGAGTCCCGATAAGGACGAAACACGTATATACAGTTGACATCTCAACTTCTGAATTCGTGAAACATTGAGGTCTCGAATCTTGCTATTGATAAAATTATATAGCATAGATATGTTCACTAAGCAAAATCGTGTCTTTTTCGTTGTGTAGTATTTCACGTTTTTCAGTGGTTTATTGTGATTATTTATTTTAGTTTTCATCATAAAGTTTTTGAATAAGTGCAGTTTTATTTAGTGCTGAAACTTTGGTGAGCCATCTTGACCTATATAATGAATTATTCAAACTTTACCAATTTTTCATAAACTTCGGATTCAGAGGTCATTCAACTTTTATTTTATCTGACTTAACGTGAGTAATTAACTCAACGTACTTAGCATCGTCACCTTGACAATATTTCGAATATTCCAGTGCTTCTCAAACTCTATAAATAATCAAAAACCAGTGCCTCTATATACAGTATCCTGACTTTTAATGTACATTTGGTATTCTCAATATGTCATCTGATTGTGGAAAGTGCAAACGTAAAAAAAGTGATAATCTTGTAGGATGCGAAGGCTCCTGCGGTAATTGGTACCACATATCCTGTGTGAATATTAGCGATGACGAATTTAAACTGTTACAAAAATCTGCCAATCTGTTCTATTTGTGTCCATCCTGCAAAGTCAATTGTGTTATCTCCGATAAAAACAAGTCGAATAATTTTGATTCGTTACTTTCCAATATTGATTCAAAAGTATCATCAATATCCAACGATTTGAATAAAGATGTATTCAATAATATTCTAACAGATTTTAAGAATGAAGTGAATAACACAATTACTAAGAGAATTTCCGATCTTTCTAACATTATTGAAACTAAATTTGATTCCTTACTCAATAAATTCATGTCCTCTGATAGCAAACCTAGCTATGCAAATACGGTTAAACAAAATGATCCTCCGATAATAATTAAGCCTAAAGATTCGTCACAAAAAACTGCAAAAACCAAAATTGATGTCTCACGTTCCATCGATCCTGTGTCATCAAATATCGAACTTAATAGTGTTAAATCAGGAAGTAATGGTGCAGTCATAGTTTCTTGTAAAAAAAATATTGATCCTCAAAAATTCCAAAATCTTGTCGCCTCCAATCTCAGCTCCAAATATGATGTCAAACAACTGTCGGTTCTAAATCCACGTTTAAGAATAGTTGGAATTACAGATCAACTGTCTAAAGAACAATTCAAGAATTATTTAATCAACCAAAATAAATCGTGCTTTGTTGGTGATTACAAATGTGACATTCTTGATCTTTGTTCCCTCAAAAAGAGGAAAGATGTCTTTCAAGCACTAATTCAAACGGATAAGCAGACTTATCTTAATCTACTAGAATCCAAAAAATTATTCATCGGGTATGATTACTGCCCTATTTACGATGCAATTGAATTGCGTGGATGCTATAATTGCTGTGGGTTCCATCATTTTGCCAACAAGTGTACCAAATTGAAATCATGTCCTAAATGCGCAGGGAATCACGGTCATCTAGAATGTACATCAACTGAGCCAAATTGTGTGAATTGTGTCAAATTTAATGAAGTGCATAACTCTAAAGTTGATACCTCCCATAATGCTTGGGATTCTAACTGTTTTGTGTACCTTGAAACACTCAAGAAATTCAAGAATAATATTATTGCTCAATGACAACCACAGATCTCCAACGTTTTCAGCAAAACTCTGAGCTGTTATTACCAAAACATTCAAAGTTTGAAAAATAAAATCCCTAATTTTCTTTCTCAATGTTCCAATCTTGATTTTGACATTATTGCATTCACTGAAACGTGGTTAGATGATAGTGTTTCAAATAATGAGTTTTGTGATGGCAGTTATTCTGTATATAGAACTGATCGTGATTTTGAAGCGTGTAATGTCTCACGTGGGGGAGGTGCTATTTTGCTTATTAAGAATAATGTAACATCTTTTCATGTCGATCTGAGTAACTATTCTTGTATTCTTCTCACCAATATTGACATCATTTGCTCCAAAATCAATATCAACAATAAACCATTTTATATTTTTGTTTTGTATGTTCATCCAAATCAAACTGTGAGCAATTACTCATCTATTTCTAATCTTTTTGACAGTCTTCCGTTTTTATATAATAAAAATTTTTTAATCATTGGAGATCTTAATTTAAAAGAATTAGTTCATAATAATGATTGTCCAAAGGTCAGAACATTTCATGCATTTTTAGAATTTTTTGATGCAAGTCAATTCAATAATGTTTTAAATAAATTCAACAAACTGCTTGATGTTACTGTTTAAAATATAAAATGTTCTGTCAGTGCCAATGATTTGATATTTGATATTGAGTACGATCATCATCCCGCTCTCTATATTGAAATCAATCTCAATAATGATATTCATCGGAATAATATAATGAGAAAACAATCTGATACGTATAATTTTAAGGAAGCAGATCTCTGGTACATTGTATAAAATGATTGAGGATTTTGATTGGAAAGCTCTTGATTGTTTCACTGATGTAAACTCAGCTTGTGATTTTTTCTACAAGACTCTTTATTCATTTTTTGATATATGTGTACCGCTTAAATCACCTGCTCCAAGACATTATCCGCCTTGGTTTACACCTGAGATCAAGGCTGACATTCGTAAGAAAGAACATCTTCATAAGCTGAGTAAAAAAAGAATTGTAAACAATACTGATTCTATTACTGCTTATAATAAAATACGTACACGGTAAGAAAAAACCTTGCCCTGATGACTGAAGATTAGTACTAGCAGCAATTTTATTTTAGTCGGAATAGGACCAGCAAATATTCTTGTCATAATTACTGAGATGAATTTGCTAGAACCAATTTGTTGAAATAACAAATGCAATATTAGTTACGACTTATTAATACATTTTTGCTCTGGGAACTAATGCAGTTAGCTATGGTGGCTAAATTCCTACGTGTTGTAGAAGAAAACTTTCTTAGTTGATCTAGCAAATTCTCATTAGCTATGGAAACAAACAAGCTTCAGTCACATTGGCTTACCTCTGTTTGCTCTGGATACAAATGCACTATCAGTCACTGACACGAAAATTGAATGTATATAGGTGATAAGATAGAAATAAAAATATACAAGCATTATAATAATTCTATTTATTAACTAAACTTTAATACATAGACTATAAAAGTGTGAAAATAATATATAAATAAACTATGAAGTCAACGAAAAATAAATATTCAAACTATGGAAGCATGAAAATGATAAATTAATTAACTTTGAAATCAATAAAAAATAAGTATCGGTACATAGATTATGGAAATAGATAGCTAAGCTTCTAAGTAGATACAAAATAAGTTCTTGAGGATGAACCAGCAACTGTTACAAGAAATTCATCAAGAAATGCAATAAGTTCAATTTAAAATGCAAAGACTTTTCGGACATACATTTATATTCAATAGTTCAGAGTATTCCAATGATATATTATTAGATGATTTCAGTTTGTAAGCATGGAGGTGCATATCAAAATACTCAACAACTAATTTCTGCATATGAAATATACTAGTTTGTGATCATCACTGACTATTATATAATTTATCATTGCAAATTGTGGACATATATCAGTCACATAGCAAGCAACTATTTCTCTATAGTCCAGGCAATATAGAAAAAATAGGAGAACTAACCTGTGTATTTCCAATTTTTTCAGGAATGTCATGAGGAAGGTCCCTTGAGCAAAATGTAATAGCACATTGTGGAATCACCATGCCGCCGGGGGGATAAAGGGGTATTTGAAGGTCCGTTTTTCAACTATTTTGCTCATAACTTGAAAAGGGTACGCCCTAACAAGAAATTTTCAACATAAAAATTAAAGCTTAGTGAATGTCCTATAGTTTTGCTCCAACACATTTTTTTGAAAAAATGTATATTTTTTGGAGATATCCGCTCTCAAAAGTAGGCAATCTGCGAAAAAACGCAATTCGCCCAGAGTTTTTTGTCAAACTCTTTCTTCTAGCCCTTCCTCCGTTGTTTCACAGAAAAATCCTGGATAAAAAGTTTCAGAGCATCAAGTTTCCTTCAAGAATATATATTTATATATACTATGTATGTTTATGTTCCATAGGTCTGGGGTTAGAGGGTTTTCAAGATTTTGATAACAAATCGTGACTTAACCAGGAAAGCTCCGAGTCCTATTTCTCCATAATTGATCGGTCAACATATAAGTACAATATAATATAAATATGAGTAATTAATGTAATTTATCACACATAGTGAATGTCGTGTTGATGGGATTCGCGTGTGCTTGTAGTGGATCCTATTTTATTCAGAAGAGTAGTAGTAGAAGAGTTTGTTCCAGAAATTGTTCTTGAATTGGTTGGTAGACGAAGTTGATATAAGCTCCAGCCGGCCAACCCAACTTACAAATCTTCTCTACCCCCTCCCATGGCTGCAATTTCTCGTCCATTTGTGAGCAGTACGAATCGTATATCATCAATCATTACGGTGATAACTCTGCTGTTGTCTTCGATGGGTACGGAGACGCCAATTCCACAAAACATACTGAACAGAAACGGAGAGGAGCATCTAAATTTTTACTGGAGATGAACGTTTCTGCCAATATAGTGGCCATCGTCCAGCAGAAGAACTTCCTAGCTAATGATAAGAATAAAATCAAGCTGATCCAGCTGCTTGTCAGCAGACTGACAGCAAGAGGAATAGAGGCCAGTGCCGCCACTGGAGATGCAGATCGCTTCATTGTGACATGTGGAATTACAAAGGCAACTTCTCATTCCTCTGTAGTTGTGGTTGGAGAGGATGTAGATCTGCTTGTCCTTCTTGTAGCGCTCACACCACTAGACAAGAACATCTTTTTCATGAAGCCTGCGTGATTTAACACAGAGATGAAGATATTTTCTACCACACAATTGCAGGAGCTTCCCTTCAGTGGATCTATCCTCTTCATCCATGCGTTTTCAGGATGCGACACCACAAGCGCAATATCTGGCAAAGGAAAAGCGTCCATTCTGAAAACATTTGCAAACGAGCCACAGAACTCGAAATCAGTTTCAGACGTTTTTTACAACCCAACGTCAAGTACTGCAGTCATCACTAAAGCTGGAGAGAAGATGTTTCTCGTCCTGTACCAGGCTTCACCCAACAAATGGGATCTTAACCATCACCGGTACAGTTCTTTCGTAAAATCCTCGGTCAAGGGAAAGACGAACTTGGCATCCTTACCACCCACCAAAGGTGCGGCTCAGCAGCACTCGCTAAGAGTGTTTCATCAAATCCAACAATGGCTTGGTAATGAACTCCTAGATCCACAACTATGGGGTTGGGTACGAGACGAAAGTGGAGTACTCACTCCTGTCAAAACTCTCGAACCTCCTGCCCTTGCAATTGTCCTGGAGTCAATTTTCTGCAGATGTGGAAGTGGTTGTGGATCCAGGTGTGGATGCCGGAGAACAGACATCTACTGTTCACCAGCATGTGCCTGTGAACAGGCATGCTTGAACTCACCCTCTTCAGTGCTCCTTCTCGAGGAAGATGACAGCGAGGAGGAGGATAATATTACAGAGTTCACTCTTATCACTTCACATGCATTTTTTCAAGAAAATGTATTCGAGCAAAACTATAGGAAATTTATTGAGCTTCAATTTTTATGTTGAAAATTTCCTGTTAGGATGTACCGTTTTCAGGTTATGAGCAAAATAGTTGAAAAACGGACCTTCGAATACCCCCCCTCCCCCCGGCGGCATGGTGATTCCACTTCTTGCTATTACATATTGCTCAAAGGACCTTCCTCATGACATTCCTGAAAAAATTGGAAATACACAGGTTAGTTCTTCTATTTTTCCTATTTTTGTCTATATAGCCTGGACTACTATCTTTATAAATCACTCCGTTAATATTCATCCATTTTGGATAGTTATATTTGAGACCTGATTTTAATTCAAAATTATTCAATTCTATGATATTTAATATAATTTGTGTATTTTGTATATTAGGACCCTTCATTATTTGACGTTGTAGTTTAATTTCAGTAACTATTCTGCTGCAAAGTTTAAGTTGATGTTTAAGTGCTGAGGAGTAAATAATGTTTCTTCTAGAAGAATTGACATTGGCTGTTCTTTTTGATTCATAATGTTTGCTCTCAAATCGCATTGCCCAAATATCTTTTAATGGACCTACCATTGACATAACTTGCGAATAGTGCAACATATGAGGATGTGTAGGCTTTAAATTATCATGAAAAATATTTAAATATGAATGATTATGTTCACATACCAATACATGTAATAAATTAGTTGAGCTTTCTGATACTACGTCTGAAAATATTATTTCGATAATTTCTCTTAAACATAAGTACAGTTCCCATACAGTGTCTCCCTCTGGGATATAGTCTCCAACTAATAAACTCAATTTTTTTACAAAGCAAAACATTTCCATAGCTGGCATAGATAATTTAGTTTTTCTCTTAAATCCTCCTGCTATTAGCGGAGGAATATTTTTCATTTCGCATAAACTGTAATTGTAAGTTTTCATTTTATAATTCAAAGTGTTCAAAGAAAAATATTTTTTTTCATGAATATAGTGATTTGATATATGGATTAAATCGTAATGACATACACCTTCAAGAATATCGTGCATTATGTCCACGGAAAAATTTTCGGTTACATGGAAACTTGGAATTTGATTGAAAATACATATTTCTTTTATACCAGTAATACTGAAGTCATTTAATTTTATATGCTCACTGTAGTTCTCCTTGTTTCTTGTTTTATTTAATTTTGGTAAGTGATGAATTACTTGTTGTTCTTGTTTCGTTATAGTGCAGAATCTGCACGGATATTTGGCTTGAAAACTTTCAGAGAAGCCTAATAATGAGTGCAGTCCTAAGTTATCTCCTATGACGAGCCCAAGACAAAAATAAATTCTTTACTTCTCCGCAAATTTCTATCTCAATACCTTTTGACTCTAGATAAATTAATTCTCCAATCAACGACTTTGATGTTTGAAAGTTGTCAAATTTTCGTTTGTCTTCAACGTAAAATAGACATGCCAGAAATATATTATCTAAAGCTGAACGAAACTCAGGAGGTAGAGATGGGAAGCTTACATACATTGCACCTATTTTATAAATTCCAGAGTGAGACCCCAAGGGATTCCCAGATTCGTAATCATCATAATATAAAAAGATAGGAATGACTGAATCCGGATCTGGGAATTTTTTCAATTTTAATTCCCATAGTTTACTTTGAATGAAATTTTTAAACGTGGATTGTTCCAATGACTTCTTATAATTTTGTATGCTTTCATAGAAATTGGGGATTTCCAATATTTTCTTGAATATACTTCTTAGTGGTATCAATTGCATAGTTACATTTTTTCTCTCTAAAATTATGCGATCATCAGCCTTTTTTTCTATTATTGTTGTACCTATATCTATCGACAATTGCTTTATCAAACATTCAGATTTTTCAAATATTTTGAAGCATCGATATTCGCTTGCAAATTCATTGAACGGGCTTTGTATAGTATCAAATGAGTTTGACAATGAATCAATTATATCTGAATTTACTTGATTTTGCTCTAAATTCTGCAATATATTAGTTCTTAAAATTTCTATGAGAGTAGAACCAAAAAAATATTCAAAGTTACGAATGATGTCTTGAACGATTCCTCTGGGAATGGTAGAATAACTGTATAATTTTGAAATTAGAGCACTTGCTTCGTCATCCATCAATAAAACTATTTTATCTATACTGATGTGTCCGGAAGAATTGCTTCTGTTTTCGTTTTATCAACATTTATTTGCAAACTCTCCTCATAATTACTTAATGTATTATCTTGATAACTTCTTTGACATAATTGCTGATCAAAATTTATAAAAGCACTACTGCTACAAGAATTATGTTTGCTTCTCAAATGTCTGGCAAACATACCAATATCAGAAAACATACGATTACATTTATTTTGTATACAAATAAAACGGCTCTGAGCTCCTAATTTATGAATAATTTTCAGGTGCAAAATCAGAGCAGGAATGTTCGCAATTTGAAATGGACATAAAAATCACAAGAACATTTTGGAATTATCAAATATTTTTGTATGCTCAATAGAAAAAGTTATGTTATTCATTCAAAATTATTGATTAAGTTATATTTCCTCTTCTCCGAAACGTCAGATGAATTTTTTTTTCACACAACCTTTGAGTAGTGCTTTGTATCCAGTGAAGAGTTTAAATCACAATTACGAATATAAATGGTTGTAAATTATGTTTAAAGTTGTCTAGTTCTTCTTTCCTCTTTTCAATCAAATTATTTAAGTCATCAATTTTCTAGAAAAAAAAAATACGACATTCTATGCACATTCAGAAAGATACTTTGAAATTCTTCAGTTCATAGTAATTACTCAAGAATATTTCGTAAAATTGATAAATTTGTGAACAACATGAAATGATGTCAAAAGAATAACACTATAATTGAAAAATTCAATAATAAATACCTCAATATGTAGAATAAACGAATCAAGTATCTCCAGTTTATTAGGCTTCCACTGTGAGCTCTATATATATATATATATATATATATGTCTATATAGTATTTTGAAAATTTGAAATCTGTTTTTAGATTCGAAGGTAATCAGGACATTGATGCTGTTACCTAATTTATTGAAACCAGTCACAGTTGCCAAAAAAAAGAGCTCACAGTGGAAGCCTAATAAACTGGAGATACTTGATTCGTTTATTCTACATATTGAGGTATTTATTATTGAATTTTTCAATTATAGTGTTATTCTTTTGACATCATTTCATGTTGTTCACAAATTTATCAATTTTACGAAATATTCTTGAGTAATTACTATGAACTGAAGAATTTCAAAGTATCTTTCTGAATGTGCATAGAATGTCGTATTTTTTTTTTCTAGAAAATTGATGACTTAAATAATTTGATTGAAAAGAGGAAAGAAGAACTAGACAACTTTAAACATAATTTACAACCATTTATATTCGTAATTGTGATTTAAACTCTTCACTGGATACAAAGCACTACTCAAAGGTTGTGTGAAAAAAAAATTCATCTGACGTTTCGGAGAAGAGGAAATATAACTTAATCAATAATTTTGAATGAATAACATAACTTTTTCTATTGAGCATACAAAAATATTTGATAATTCCAAAATGTTCTTGTGATTTTTATGTCCATTTCAAATTGCGAACATTCCTGCTCTGATTTTGCACCTGAAAATTATTCATAAATTAGGAGCTCAGAGCCGTTTTATTTGTATACAAAATAAATGTAATCGTATGTTTTCTGATATTGGTATGTTTGCCGGACATTTGAGAAGCAAACATAATTCTTGTAGCAGTAGTGCTTTTATAAATTTTGATCAGCAATTATGTCAAAGAAGTTATCAAGATAATACATTAAGTAATTATGAGGAGAGTTTGCAAATAAATGTTGATAAAACGAAAACAGAAGCAATTCTTCCGGACACATCAGTATAGATAAAATAGTTTTATTGATGGATGACAAAGCAAGTGCTTTAATTTCAAAATTATACAGTTATTCTACCATTCCCAGAGGAATCGTTCAAGACATCATTCGTAACTTTGAATATTTTTTTGGTTCTACTCTCATAGAAATTTTAAGAACTAATATATTGCAAAATTTAGAGCAAAATCAAGTGAATTCAGATATAATTGATTCATTGTCAAACTCATTTGATACTTTACAGAGCCCGTTTAATGAATTTGCAAGCGAATATCGATGCTTCAAAATATTTGAAAAATCTGAATGTTTGATAAAGCCATTGTCGATAGATATAGGTACAACAATAATAGAAAAAAAGGCTGATGATCGCATAATTTTAGAGAGAAAAAATGTAACTATGCAATTGATACCACTAAGAAGTATATTCAAGAAAATATTGGAAATCCCCAATTTCTATGAAAGCATACAAAATTATAAGAAGTCATTGGAACAATCCACGTTTAAAAATTTCATTCAAAGTAAACTATGGGAATTAAAATTGAAAAAACTCCCAGATCCGGATTCAGTCATTCCTATCTTTTTATATTATGATGATTACGAATCTGGGAATCCCTTGGGGTCTCACTCTGGAATTTATAAAATAGGTGCAATGTATGTAAGCTTCCCATCTCTACCTCCTGAGTTTCGTTCAGCTTTAGATAATATATTTCTGGCATGTCTATTTTACGTTGAAGACAAACGAAAATTTGACAACTTTCAAACATCAGAGTCGTTGATTGGAGAATTAATTTATCTAGAGTCAAAAGGTATTGAGATAGAAATTTGCGGAGAAGTAAAGAATTTATTTTTGTCTTGGGCTCGTCATAGGAGATAACTTAGGACTGCACTCATTATTAGGCTTCTCTGAAAGTTTTCAAGCCAAATATCCGTGCAGATTCTGCACTATAACGAAACAAGAACAACAAGTACTTCATCACTTACCAAAATTAAATAAAACAAGAAACAAGGAGAACTACAGTGAGCATATAAAATTAAATGACTTCAGTATTACTGGTATAAAAGAAATATGTATTTTCAATCAAATTCCAAGTTTCCATGTAACCGAAAATTTTTCCGTGGACATAATGCACGATATTCTTGAAGGTGTATGTCATTACGATTTAATCCATATATCAAATCACTATATTCATGAAAAAAAATATTTTTCTTTGAACACTTTGAATTATAAAATAAAAACTTACAATTACAGTTCATGCGAAATGAAAAATATTCCTCCGCTAATAGCAGGAGGATTTAAGAGAAAAACTAAATTATCTATGCCAGCTATGGAAATGTTTTGCTTTGTAAAAAAATTGGGTTTATCAGTTGGAGACTATATCCCAGAGGGAGACACTGTATGGGAACTGTACTTATGTTTAAGAGAAATTATCGAAATAATATTTTCAGACGTAGTATCAGAAAGCTCAACTAATTTATTACATGTATAACAAAAAAAAATACGACATTCTATGCACATCCAGAAAGATACTTTGAAATTCTTCAGTTCATAGTAATTACTCAAGAATATTTCGTAAAATTGATAAATTTGTGAACAACATGAAATGATGTCAAAAGAATAACACTATAATTGAAAAATTCAATAATAAATACCTCAATATGTAGAATAAACGAATCGAGTATCTCCAGTTTATTAGGCTTCCACTGTGATCTCTTTTTTTTGGCAACTGTGACTGGTTGCAATAAATTAGGTAACAGCATCAATGTTCTGATTACCTTCGAATCTAAAAATAGATTTCAAATTTTCAAAATACTATATAGACAAATATATATATATATATATATATATATATATATATATATATATATATATATATATATATATATATATATATATATATATATATATATATATATATATATATATATATATATATATATATATATATATATATATATATATATATATATATATATATATATATATATATATATGTATGTAGTCGACTCAATTTTGTCTTACCGTAGTTATCTTCCGACATAAATATCTCTTCACATTTTCTTATCAACTTTTCATTATGCGTATGCTGCTTTGATATACAGTTATGTAGCTTTGATAAAATTATCAATATTTGAGAAAAATTTCAAATTAAAATCAGGAAAATTTTCTATAAAATCTTTTTCTAACTACAAAATAAAATATTGTCAATAAAAAAATGTATAATGTTTCGAACAAACAGATTGTATACCAAATCGAATCCGTCATTTGTTTGTAACACTGGGAAAAGATTCAAATAATCACGACAACTGGGTGATTCGTTTTTAATTTTTTATCTTCTAGCTTTGTATGTTTGTGACCAATAATTATAAAGTATTGTTCTTGGTCCAGAACTACTTTTCAGCCATAACATTAAATCCTCCTCATCCCTGGATATTTCTATGTAAAAAAAACTATGGTAATAAAATTTTTCAAATAATTATTACCTGCCAATCAGAATACCGTAGTTTTCTGACGATACATGCGGTTCCTGAAGATCTTTACAAATCTTTGTATTTATTAATCCAACTTGCTTTAATTTTCTTTCTAAATTATAGAACTTGGAGAATAGTTTTTCTTTACCTATTTTTCCCTTTTCAGTATTTACTGTGATGAAATAGGCATCCTGTGATAATATAATCATTCAATTAGCCATCAGGTATAACATATCACTTCTATTATCAAACCTTGGTCTCTGTAGGAAAAAGTTCAGTAACTGCTTTCGCCAAATATTCACAGACATGTGAAGAAATCCTGCGGAAACATTAAATAATTAATTATTTTATAAACAGTGAATATCGGTATAATTCTTTGAACCTTGTATCCAAATTATTGCTTAAATGGTCTTCAATAATTATATCTACTAATTTTTGTCTTGTGTTTCTATTTAATGTGTTGTCTTTCTTGTAAGTTATCCGTTTGAAGACTTTTGTTATAAACTTTGTAAGTACTCCCCATCATATGTTCTTCTTCTTTTTTCAATACTTGGATCAGGTTTGTTGCATATATCTGATGAGATCTCACCTGTTATTGGTGAAGAAGATTCTCGAATATTTTCTATCTGTTTCAACGAAACAGTCGTTTTATCAGTAGCTACGTCCGCCTCACTAGATAAAGGTGATAAACTATAATTCAGTGAAGTACAATCACTGTCAGTGCTGATGTCCAAATTAATATCCTAAAATTATAGGAAATAATTGGTAGATAAACTCTATACTGTACACAATTTACAAACAATGCCTGATCACAAAAAACTACCGGTATTTTATATAAATTGAAATCATACATAAATTTTAATCTTAGTCCAAGAGTAGGTATTAGTTCTTTCATTGCATTTTCATCCAATAACAAAAAAAAATCTTTATCAATGCACTGTTCTGTAATAAGATAGAAAAAAATCATTTTCGATTGCAAAAAATGATAGAATTTCAATGAGAGAATAGTCAGCAGTTACTTGAATATAGGGCAATTCATATTATCAAATACTTATAATGAATATAAAATAATAAAAACAGACTCAAAATGTTTCTTATAATGAAAAACTCAGAAGTTTCCTAATGGTAGCTCTACGATGGTCTCAATACTAGTGTATTTGTACATACCTTGAAATTTTTCTGTCAAAGATTCCAAATCCCATTGTTTTAACAATGTTTTCACGAAATCATTCATTTTGTTGATTATCACTGGATAATTTATATTTTAACAATAATTTCAACTTCTTGGTTTGCAATATTATCTTACATATAAACCAAACGAGTCCTTCACAAGCACTAAACACTGTTTAAATTAGACCGGTGAACATGTTCATTGCACAAAGCACCCAAGTAACATGCTGTAACACGTCTGTGATTGCATATCAATGCAGGGATTTGTGGATGTTACTAAATATTTTAGTTGCGATGACAGATTTTTGGCGCGAACAAATAAAATTTGATTCTCCTCACAAAAATATAATTTGTAACGGGATACATTTTTATATTAGTCATACGTAAAAATATAATATTCCAACGTGGAGAAAATGAGTTTTGTATTAAGGACAAATTGATAAATGTATTAGCAAGGAGTACAGAAATTCTTCGTCCTCCTAACTAAGAATTCATAGCAAAAGTTTCTCCATTTGCCCAGCAAAACTGATTTTGCTCCAAAAACTGAAAATAAGAAAATTTTGGTGTACTGAACGAAAAATTATTGTCTCTGCTACTCAAAAGTTACAGCAAACTAATTTTAGTCACAAGTACTGATGTTATTTTTTACCGTGTACCAAATTGAAAAAAGACATTAAAAACGCGTACGACAACTATATTTCTCAATGCGAGCTCAATATTATGTCTGATCCAAGTTCATTTTGGAAATATATTAATTCCAAAAGAAAATCATCTACATTTCCAAATACCATGATGTTCAATGATAAAAATCTAGATTCACCGGAATTGATTGCCAACAGTTTTGCAACTCACTTTGAATCAGTTTATTCTCCATCCTCTAACAATAACTGTCCTACTTTTCCTGTGGTATCCGATAACAATATTACACTGAATCATATGAGCAGGGATGAAATAATGAAATCAATTAATAATTTAAAATCTAGTTTTACTAGTGGTCCGGACCTGATTCCTGGCTTTTTAATAAAAGATTGTTCATATCCGTTGTCTAATGCTCTTTTTTATATATTTAATTTAGCTTTAAAAACAGAAACTTTTCCAGATATATTGAAAGTTACTCGGATAACACCAATCTATAAAACTGGGTGCACTTCTAATATAAAAAATAATCGTCCGATTGCTGTTCTCTCCAATTTAAGTAAGGTATTTGAGAAAATTATTTATTCCACAATCTATCCAAAAATTAAGAATAAAATATCATTTTATCAGCATGGTTTCACTGAGAAGCGCTCTACTGCTACAAATCTCTCTTATTTTACCCACTATGTTTCCAAAATTCTAGACAAACAAGGTCAGGTTGATTGTGTATACATTGATTTTTCTAAGGCTTTTGACCGATTGGACCATAGTATATTGATTGAAAAGCTGTCTACCTTCTCCATTTCGTCATCGTTAATTACTCTATTGTCTTCTTATTTATCTGATCGTCAACTATTTGTTAATTTTGTTGGCCATAAATCCTCTTATTTTTCTCCTTCCTCTAGTGTTCCCCAAGGTTCAAATTTAGGTCCTCTTCTATTGATTTTATTTATTAATGACTTATCTGATATTTTACATTGCGAAAAACTTTCATTTGCAGACGATTTGAAATTTTTTCATTCTGTGGCCTCCTTGAATGACTGTCTGATTCTTTAACAAGACCTGTACCGCTTGATTGAATGGTGTTCATCTAATAAATTGAATTTAAATACGGACAAATGTTTCATAATGTCTTACACCAGAAAAGCTTCGTTTACAAACATGAATTATACAATCAATAATATAACTTTACTTAGATGTTTTAAAATAAAAGACCTCGGGGTTATTTTCGATGTTAAATTAACATTTATTGAGCACATGAATAATATTTATAAGGCAGCAATCAAAATGCTTGGTTTTGTTATACGCAATAGTCGCGATTTTAACAATATTTTTACAATCTTTTATTTTATTACTCCTTCGTTCGTTCCAAGCTTGAGTATTGCTGTATTATTTGGAGTCCTGTTTACGAAACACATCAGGACCACATTGAAACTATCCAAAAAAAATTCCTACGATATATATATATATATTTCAAAAAATTTGGTAACTATCCAGATCATACTGTAGGCTACAAAGATCTTTTGAAAATATTTAATTTTCATTCATTATATGAACGTCGTGAATTTAATTTGATTTTTCATCTCTCCAAATTGATTCACGGTGAGATTGACGATCCTGTTTCTCTCAGCCTTCTACCCTTCCACACTCCATTTCTACACACCCGATATTCTAGTTCCTTTTATTTACCAATTCCTAGAACTAACATTTATTTTTCATCACCCATTCATCGAATGTGTCTGGTTTATGATTTAAAATTTGCAAATGTAGATATTTTTCTTTTAACTCCTAAATTAATAAAAAAACATGTATTATATTAAGTACCTTTAGACTTCATTCATTCAATTAATTAATCTCTAATATTTTGTACTTTTTCCTGCCCAGTTAGTGGATTTGTATCTGTTGGGTAGTGTAATTTAATAGTAATAATAATAATAATAATAATAATAATAATCACACATATTAACAACGACAAAAATAATAATTATGTTCTTACATTTCCCCCGGAATGTCAATAAGTTATGTGAATGGAATATTGTAACAAAATATATTTTTGGAAGTAAAATTGCCTTCATCTGGAACTTGAGAGTAGGTATATCTTCATTATCATGCAAAAATAATATTATCATTTTGAAAAACTAAAAAAGCTAATTATCAGAAAAAAAAGTTTATTATCATAGGAAAATCATACTTGGATAACTTATGAGATGTTTTATAATATAGATAGATAGGAATAGGAAGAAATCTAAAATTGGCAAGAATTGCTCCAAATTCCATCTCTTCATCATAATTATTGTCGATTTCAGTTTCCTCTTCAATAGTTTCACGATATATTTGAGAATAAGTGTCGCTGTCATCATCGTCCGATTCATCCATATCGTCCTTATTGTCGGCCCTTCTTACAATATCATCCTCTTTAACTCTATTCATTTTCATACTATTCCTCACTTATTTATGCCAAAGGAAAAACTTACTGATATAAAAGAATTATTTATGAACCTAATTGTATTATTTTGAATATATAATCTGCACTATTATGAAAGATTCACCTCCACCACAAACTAAGTTGATTCTAGGCCATATTTTCTTTATCTATTCAGAATTTGTAAATGTTTATCTGATGTTATATACATTCCATTCTTTATTTTAACTTTTTCTCATCGAGATACAAATCAGTATGCAAAATTAAATATCGAAAATTTTCTTACTTTTTTGCCACTTTTCCCAGAGTTTTTCCATGATCGGACAGAGTTGCATGCTATTTTCCAGATGAATTTGAAACAGCATTAATTAATGTAATATAAAATGGCAGGCAGAATGAAGCCAGAGAAATTTAGCGAGTTCTTCATGTAACTTTCATTATTTATTAAAATATGAATGGCTTGAGCAAAATGCTTGCCATTTTCCAAACGAATTCAAAACAGCAATGATTAATGTAATACAAAATGGCAGGCAAAATGAGATCGGGAAAATTTTGCGTGTTTTTTATGCAACTTCCATTATTATTAAAAATATGAAGGGCTTAAGAAACATGTTTGCCATTTACCAAACGAATTTAAAGCAGCATATATTGATGTAATACAAAATGGCAGGCAGAATAAGGTCAGAGAAATTCTGCGAGTTTTTTATGCAACTTTCATTGATATTCAAAATATGAAGGGCCTAAGCAACATGCTTGCCATTGCCCAAATAAATTCAAAACAGCATTTATTGATGTAATACAGAATGAAGTCAGAGAAATTTTGCGGGTTTTTTATGCAACTTCCATTATTATTCAAAATATGAAGGGCTTAAGCAACATGCATGCCATTTTGAATTCATAATTAATTCACTATAAAATGAAGTTCTTGCTCAATTTGAGGTAATTAGAAATCACGGCTAATTTGTGCAAAATTAATGCAAGATTACCCCCAAATTTCGAACCCTTGCGCCAACGAGGAATGCATGCCTATTTTTTCACAAGGGTTTTATGACTAAAACTTCAATTCTTCTCATTGGCATGCAATTTGGGAACACGGCATTTTTCATATTTCTCTTCACAAGTTCACGCAACACTTTGAGCCACTTGGGTTGTTGCGAATTGCTTGCCTTCCAGAACTTGGCTTCAGATAAATTTCAATTATTCAACATTGCAAATGCATGCAATATGATATCACGGTAAAAACTATTTTTTTTTTCAGACCTTTCATAGGAATTTGAACTATGATCGAAAAGCGTGCATCGCTCAATAACATTCTAATCTTTCTTATTAAGAGGTAAATTATCAACCCATAAAAAAGCAAGCGGTATAAAATTGGACAGTCCCACCTGTTACTAGCTCCTAGTCAATAAGTATACTGTTTCCTGCTAATAGCGGATTAATTTGTTCTAGTGGCATGTAAGCTTTTTGGGTTGCGTATTTAATGTGCTAAGATTCAATATCTTATCCAACTTTGCTCCCAAGTACTTAACTGTAGATGTAGGTGTGATTTTAACATTGTTCAATTGAACAGGTGTGCAAATTTTGATATTGATTTACTTACGCGTGAAAATTATTAGCTCAGTTTTATCAGAGTTCATTTTAATATGCCGTTTCTCATAATATGCACTTAAAATATTCAAATGAATTTGAATTTGTCTGCCCGCTACTTCTACACTATGACTATGAGCATAAATAGCTGTCATCAGCAAATAGTGCAGTTTTTGTCTGCATAGAAGTTAATAAATCATAAATATATAAAATAAATAGCAGTGGAGCCAAAATACTGCCTTGCGTTACACCAGCTTCTATATTCTTTGTTTCAGAAAAACTGTTTCTAATTTTGACCGGAAAATGCCTATTAATCAAATATGAGTTTAATAATTTAATCTACCGGAAAGTACAGTTGGATAAGTTTGAACAACAAGCCATCGACCCAAACCTTATCATAAGCCTTCTCGATATCCAATAAACACATGACCGTAACTTTCTTTTAGTTGAAATTTCTTATTATATCCGTCATTATTTGCGCAAGTTGCTAAGTCGTAGAACGTCTTCCACGAAAGCCAAGTTGACAGTCGGGCAATACATTATTTCCAACAACAAATTTTGAAATGTTTTCAAGAATTACGCGCTCCGTTAATTTTGATGAAGAACTTAATAGAGAAATAGGCCGAAAGCTATTTGGTGAACATTTATCCTCAGATTTAATATTGGAATAACTGTCGCAGTTTCCCAAGTGACCGAGAAGTTATTCAATCTAATCATACCGTTAATAATATAATTCAGTTGCACAATAGCTTTACGCGCTAAACTTTTCAGAATTTTGTTCTCAATAAAGTCTGGACCAGGGGCTTTACTGTTTGGTAGCTTCCTGATTATGCTATGTATTTTGTTGGTATTGTATGAAGTGTTTTCTTGTCTGTATTATGTGGAGTACCTATATATTCACGCACTGTTTGAGTAACGTATTCAAAATGTTCTCTGTCTTTATGAGCGTCTAGTATATGTACTTGTTCAAATGCGTCTTCAATAACATTCGCCCTTTGAAAAAACTGTTACCATTCTGTGATAATGAAGGAGTATCCGTTGTTTTACTTCTCAATTCCTTAGTGAATTTCCAAAGAGAGTCGTCATGTATGTTCAGTGTACTTAGTTCACCCGTTCATTTTTCGTTCCTGAATTCAGATATTTCACGCTTAATTTGTGTATTCAATTGTCATTACCTCCAGTGACTGGCTGCGAGTATGGATGGAAATGGGGGAGCAGGAACTGACTTTCTACGATTTTTCCACGCATTTCTCTCAGGAAGTGGCGCAAGCACATATTTAACTTGCAAATTATGTTGTTGACTCATTGGGTGGGCTCTTATTTTACTCAAATACATTGAGAATTCAGTATAGTTCGCTAAATTTGGTCCACCACAATTGGCACACTTCGCTGGCTCACTTGATGACACTAGTGATGTGTTCCAGCCCACACTTCAAACACTTTAGCTTCACAAAGCAGTGTGCTGTCGCATGCCCCCATTGCTGACATTTGTGACATTACAGGATGGGTCTTTTATAATTATGCCGCTCATATTGAATTTTGGTATAACACAGAGTTCGAACATTTTGCTGCAAATATTTTACATTGATTTTATTTCTTGTCATAATAAAAAATTAAGGCCGCTTCGTATTTCTCATTAGATAAATATTTTTCATTGAAATTTTGTATACTTCTACTAATTCTGATTTATTGTCTACAATTGGCAGTTCACTATCCAAACCATGGACAACAAACGCGTGAGTCTCATCATTCTTCTCACTGAACGTAAAAAATTCAATATCATCTTTCAGTGATTGATTTTTAATTTTCGGTTTGTCACTGATGTCATTGCATATTTGTTGAATTTTGAGAAAACTTTGAATGAAAACCACCAGGAGCATAATTTGAATTTCTCTATTAATTTCATATGTTCGCCAAAAGTTTTTTGATTCATCAATGTGGTCGGTCTAACAATAACGGCTTCTTCCATTTCTTCATTTACCAAATTTGTTGCTTAATTCCATTCTTGTACTATTTACAGGCTTATTGATTTTTCTCAATTCAACTGCTTTCCTACTCTCAATTAATGGAAAACTATTATCGCAATCTACTGTTGAGCTGCCATTTGTTTTGGACAACCTGTCCATCATTTCGTCAAATTCCGACAGCTGTCGACGTTTCCTTGTAGGTGCAAATTCAAGTCCTTCTGTAATTTTCACTAGAGATAACACTCACACTAAGCAATACCACTATGGAAAACACGATTAACTACTTTCTATAGACAGATTCAAACTATTTACACTCAAATACAAAAACTTTCAAACACCAAAAAAGACTACGAAAACAAATTTTGCGGCCAACTTGGAAGTTGATCTATACATGTTTTCAGAACTTTACTATAATGAATCAACTTCTCTGGTTTTAATTCTGTATATTTATTTTCATTTTGACGTTTCGGCTTTCGATCCGGAAATCTTCTTCAGAATTTTTTTTTTGTGTGCTAATAAATCTTGTAGTGACACTGATAACCTGAATATTATTCTTTTGACAACCCTAACCCGTTCCTCTGAGCTACTGAGCCGTCTCTAGAAACTGCGTCATCGACCGCATTGGCGCCCGAATATACCGTCTGCAGTTTTGACAGCGATGTCAACGTCAACGACTCTGCCAGTAGTGAAGGTTCGTTACAGTTGAGAAAAGAGCACCAACAGGTTAAACTTCCATCGCGACCTCCTTGTTCTTTCCCGCTAACGTAGACCTCTCATGGACTCCAGGGAGGTCCACCTGGGCAACTCAAGGGATCAATGTACTAGATCAACGAACGGCAAACGCATCTAAGTCACATGCACCAAGATCTTGATGACGTTAATTGAAATCTTTAAGAACTCACTACAATTTTCTAGAAGCTTCGAGGAACTCTAGGCTGGAATATGAAAATTCGTCTAAAGTAGAACCAGATAATTATTATGGTTCAGATACAGAGCGAGAAATATTGGAAATAGATACACGAACTAGTCGAGATAAATAAGAAGCAGTGAAAATGAATAGCAGGTAGTGTTACTGTGTAAATAATATATACACTCGGACAAGCCTAACCTTTCGCTTGAGAATCTATCTTCTGGAGATAGAAATAGCCTGACCTAACTGTATCTATCTCTCTCTTACTAATGTTATGAAAGAAACAATTGTTGCAGGGCGTTTGTCTCTCCAAGCTAAGACATACTCTATTGCTGATGTCCTCTTCAATTTCTACCTACCGCCTTGTACCAGTGAAAAACGTATGTCTGCGTGAAAATATTTAGTTCATTCGCTTCCATGAGCGCACTTAGTAATTTTCTTTCGCTAATTAATAAGGTTTGAGTCACGCGAAGATTGAATATAACTGAATTAAACGCTTCTTTCTTCTCACTTGTTGATTTAAGACACTATGTACATTTCGTATGCAAAGCAAACATTATCAGAGTACAAATTTTTTTCTTGAAAATTATTTATATTTGATAGAATAGATGACTGTTTTATGGTGGTTATTGATTTTTAATATAATAATTCAACCACGACAAATCATAAATCCATTCTATGAAATATTCTCACTTTGATAAACAATACATAGATCAAACAAAAAAAAATATTGGTAAACGCTTTCAAGAACACATGTATACCATGTTAAATGCAAAAAATCTATTCAAGTCTGCGTTACCTTATAATTTTCAACAGGACTCAAATTTCAGATTGATAATCCTAATCTTCAACAAAATTATAATATGTGAGGAAAATGACTTGAATGCTTTGGAGGTAATCCAAATGTAAATCGAGAAGTTGTAATAGATCAAAGCGACGTATCACCTTTAATTATAGATTTAGAGGATTCCAGTAATGATACCGATGACTCCAAAAGTTGCTGGTGATTGTAACGGTAATGATATGTTGTCAATAACATTGTAAATTATTAATTACGATAACAAATACCTTTTATGATAATTCTTGCTTCTATCTCTTGATTTTTATTCTATTCTATTATTATTTTGATTATTATTATTTTGATTATTTATATGTACATATTCAATGAATATTCTTTAATAAATTTGAAACATTTGAGAATAAAATGCGTACGCCACTGACGACGTCAGTCTCCTATCTTAGCCGATCTTGGATCATACGATTATCGAACTTACCCGATGGGACTCATTTGACTTGTCCGAGTGTAAGTGTATTGATAGTGTTGAGTTTAGCGTGGATTATAATTATGTAACGTGCGAGAGTGTGGAGGTTCGTTAAGGTGGAGTAGGCTTGGACTTGGTCTTGCCTGGGTGGAACCTTTCGTCCTTGTTGCGTCTCGCCGTGCCGTATCACATCACCCCGCCCGCTGGAAGCCTCTAGCAATAATCCAGAGATGAGGTAGAACATTCGAGAGATGGATATTTCTATATATAAAGGCAAGCAAACGACTTGAGAATATAGTGTAATGGTGAATCTAGAGCAGTGAATATTAAACAGTGAAGTGATCAGTTTATACAGATAGTTGAAAATGAGTATCTGCGGCTTTGTTTAAGATAGTAGTACATGATGAATAGATAATATAGTGTTGTGATATCCAGAAGAATGAAACTTTAATTCCCTTGTAAACTAATAAATAGTGATTTTTATCTCAATTATACGCAATTTCTGAGCAATAAATATCACAGTGGTGTCAGGTGTGGGGTGTTATAAACAAATATGCTTTTACGGCCGGCGATATTATCTGATGATGAAGTTTCCGATCTTGTTGGCCATGGTCGATTGGTATTTCCACCTGACGTTCATCTTCAGATAATTTAGTATGTTGTTATTGCTGCTTTGTGAGACTTGAAAATGGCGTCCAAGAAGTTGTTGAGAGATTTGAAGGTCGCACAATTGAAATATCAATCAGAAGAGTGGGATTTGGAAACCAGTGGCCGCAAACAAGTTTTATTGGAATGACTTTGAAAAGCTATGACTGAAGATGGTGAGGACCCTGATACATATTTGTTTGAGGTTCAACTTTCTTCAACTGCTCTGGCAATAAATCCAGAATCAAAATTTAAAAGAAATTCCATAAATTTAGAATCAAAATTGAAAGAAAACTGTTCAATTCTAGAAAGAAATTTAGAACCAAAATTAAAACAAAATTCTACAAGTTTGAAAGAGAATTTGGAGTAAGAATTAGAAGAAGATTTTACGAGTTCAGGACAAGATTCATTCGGAAAATAAGAAGAAAATTCTAGAAACTTGAGAGAAGAACTGCATGGAAAGATGGAGGAAAATACAGAGAAAGTTAAACAGCAACTGGAAAAACTTAGAGAAAACTCAAAAATACGGGAGGAAGTATTTGAAGATAATTGTGGAATGTTCAAAGAATGATTGAATTGTGCATTCAATTGGATTTGTGATTGAGTGAAAAAATTAAGATTCTTGAAGAAAAATTCAAATTTGGTGTTTTATCTTCGGGAAAAGTTTCAAAAGCTGAGATAATTGAATCATCGACACTACATCTTGACTCCACCGTAAAAATGCGTGTCAAACCTACAACCTTTGAAGATCAAATATCTTGGATTAATTACCATAAGCAATTCGTAGCCGCTGCTAAGGCTAATGGCTGAAATGATACTAAGGAAGCTTCAGCACTTACAGTAACTCTTCAAAGAGATGCGGTAAATATTTGACAGGCCATTCCACAACAATTATGAAAAATTGGTCAAGCGACTGGAGCTGCGATACGGCCATGCTCACTTGGAGGAAGTGTATCACACGCAGCTCAAAAACCGATACCAACGTCCCAGCGAGAGACTACAGGAGTTTGAAGCTGATGCGACTTGTACTTGCTTATCCAATTGGCCCGGATGATTTCTTGGAAGGCTGAGCTATGAGAATATTTGTGGGCGGCATCAGAGACTATGAAACGCAATAAATCTTGCGTCTGGCGGGGCTTAAGAAGTTGGTGGAAGCATTGGCACATGCACTGGAATACGAAGCGGCAAAGCAGGAGTCCAGAAGCAGTGCGAGAGGTTACCTGCGACTCCGATGCCACGGGAAGCTTGGAAGCCAAGGTTCACCGGTTGGTCCAGAAAGCAGTGAAAGATCTCAGGAATTCTAGACAACTCCAGTGTTGAAGCTGTGGAGAACTAGGTCATCCAAAAAGTAGATGCAAGAAACCTTGAAGACGTGGCCCAAAAATAACTTCATGCAGGAAAACTGAATCGGGTTGATGTGTCAGGGCAAATATCGATCCAATCTTAAATCGCCCCACAGAGTCTTACAATCATCGCTTCTCTACGTCATCAGTTTGGTAGCCTATTTTTGGATAGATACATAGACCACAAGCCATGTAGTATTTTGATAGATACAGGCGCAATGAAAACCATAGTGAGACCCAATTTAGTGTGTCCGAATAAACCGTGCTTGAGGACAAATTGGCGACTTTGGACAGCTACAGGTAACTTAGCTATCACACATGGAGAGGTTGACGTCGCTATCATGATTGGAAGAGCAAAAATTGAGCACCACATTTTGATGGCTGACATAGAAGAGGACAGTATCCTTGGGATGAATATAATGAGAAGATACGGATTCAATATGAAAAACGGCGTGATTGAAATCAATAATGGAAAGATCGTCCTACATTATCACGAAGATTCTTCAGCTTGCTTGAAGCTAGCAGAAGACTTCCAGATTCCTAAGCGATGCGGAGAAATTGTACCAGCTACAGTAGGTGAGGAGACTCAGGAAGAGAGCGTAGTAATGCTGGAACCAAATGACAATGCTCGGTAGAGGATTTTGGTTGCTAAGGCCCTCATAAGTTCAGGAAAATTGTACCGGTAAGAATAATAAACGTCAGTTATCATTCAGTAAAACTGAGAGCTGATATTATTTCAGGACGCCTCGTGAGCGTGTCTATAATATAAACTACCGGACAAGGCGTGGAGATAGAACCCAGCTTAGATAAACTTTCGAGTGAACTATCAAGTTCAGTACTATCCAAAGGACAACAATTGAACAATCGGAAACGCGCACAAACAGAAGATCTGATACGCCGATTCTAAGAGGTGTTAGAAACCAATGAGGGGCGGAAGGGAGGAACGAATATTGTCCATCACAAAATTGACACCGGCGATGCACGATCAATTCGACAAGCACCACAATGACTCCCGATTGCAAAGAGAGAAGACGCTGGAGCTAGCATTCAAGAATGAAGCAAGACGGCTTCATTGAATCCTCGAACAGTCCATAGGCCTCTCCGGTGGTACTTGTAAAGAAAAAAGATGGGTCTTCACGATTTTGTGTCGACTATCGCCAGCTGAATAACGTTACTAAGAAGAACAGGTATCCTCTACCCAGGATTGATGACACTTTGGATATCCTGGCAGGATCAAAGATCTTCTCGATCCTGGATCTCCAGAGTGGATATTGGCAAGTAGTGATGGACGAGAAAGACTGAAAGAAAACTGCATTTACTATCGGCAGTGAATTGTGGCAATTTACGGTCATGCCATTCGGCCTTTGTGATGCTCCTGCTACTTTCGGACGACTTATGGAGACCGTACTCAAAGGACTATCATGGAAAACTTACTTGGTATACCTGGACGATATAATTGTGATGGGAAAATCATTTGGAGACCATCTGAAGAATCTGGAACAGGTATTTCAACATTGAAAGAAAGCTGGCATAAAACTTAGTCCAAAGAAATGCTACTTATTCCAAAAACAGGTGAACTATTTGGGACATGTGGTTCCCAAAGAAGGCGTAGCAGTTGATACAGAGAAGATTGAAACAATCCAAGGATGGCCAGTATCTGCGGGAGTTTCCTCGGGCTTTGTACTTATTACAAAAGATTTGTTTGTGGATTCGCCAACCATTGACCAGACTGACTAGAGAAAATCCTGAATAGAGCTGGGATGAAGATTACCTTCGCCTTCGAGCAACTGAAGCAACTCCTAGTTCAAGCACCGATCCTGAGTTACCCGAAGACGAGAGGACGTTTTATTTTGGATACGGATGCCAGCGTCTTTGGAATCGGAGGGTCTTGTCCTAATTGCAGGATGGTCAAGAAAGAGTCATCGGATACTTCAGTAAGGCTTTATCGGAGCCAGAAAGATGCTACTGCGTCACAAGACAGGAATTACTAGCAGTATTCAAGTCCATCGAGAATTTCTACAAATATTTGTGTGGCAGAAAATTCCTGTTGAGAGCTGACCACGCTACTCCGAGATGGTTTCTAAAGTTCAAGATTCCTGAAGGTCAGGACTTGGCAACTAGCCAAGAATGAAACAATATCCTGACAATGAATTAACTAAATTAACAAAATCTCTCCAAATATTTTTCCACCAAAAAATAGTCTTATTAAAACACTTTTCCAAAATTTATAAAATCGTAAATTCATATCTTATATTTTTATCGTTTACCAGTAAATAACATTATTTACTTTAATATCAGATCTCACTAATTAAAACAAATTACCGCTAAAAAATATCAAAAATTTACTCTATCATTAAGTTGACTGAGTCTAGGGACTTTATCCTGGTACTCTTGACTACTTTTGTGTTTGGTGAGTAATGCAGTCGATTTCCGCCTGCTAGCTTCCACACAAAATGTCTACGCTCGCCTGTGAACTAAACAATTAAGTGCAAATTATGTGAACTAAAATTAAACTGTGATTTCTTAAAAAACATGTTTGACATCTATCTAGACACTTTCTGCTGAATATATATAGACGCAAGCGAACGATTTCAAGATATAGTATAATGGTAAATCTAGAGCAGTGAATATTAAACAGTGCAGTGATCAGTGTATATAAATAGTTGAAAATAAAGATCTGCGGTTTTGTTCAAGATAGTAGTGAGTGATAAATAAATAAAATAGTGTTGTTCATGGATATCCAGAGGAATAAAACTTTTATTCCATTGTAGATTATTGAATAATGATTTTTATTTTAATTATAAACATTTTCTGAGCAATGAACATTACAATTGAAAGTATTAATAAGTAGATTCTCAGTCTATTATTGTAGCTTTAAGTGAAAACAAAATTGTCAAGCTCACAAAAAATCACAAATTAATTGCAGAAAAGTACAGAGATAAAATTCCAATATCTATACAAAAAGTTCTTGATTCTTCTAGTTCAAGTAGAAGCTCCTAACTGCGATGTGAATGAGGCAGTTCCTCCACGAGATGATTAAATCAGGAAATTCAAATTCAGTATACGCACTGTTGACCAAGTAAACAACACCGTCATAAAATTTGAACATGTTCCAGCATCTCGAACCTGATATATATATATATATATATATATATATATATATATATATATATATATATATATATATATATATATATATATATATATATATATATATATATATATATATATATATATATATATATATATATATACGAGGAGGAGCAAGAGCAGGATATCACAAATATTGAAAAAAATCAAGGTGATTGATCATCTAGTTTGACAGATATGATCTCGATAAGTACTAAGGTTTAGGCTGCAAACGATAAATTTTGCAAGTTTTCATTGATTGAATAATTTTAGTTTGACATTATGAATCAATAAATTCGGAATTAGTGTTGGTTTTTTGTTTTATGTAGTAAAAATACGCTATGTAGATGCTATTGCCATATGTCCTTAATTATTTGAGAAGTAAATGCTGAAAATTCAGAGAGAAAAAATATGAAAAATAGTTTTTCTACAACCGCGCATAAAGCACTTTAAGCACTCTTTGGAGTTTGTAAAGAATCACTTTTCATGAAACAGTGTGTGGAAAGTACTTTTCAAGCACTCAGTGCGTAAAAGTGTTGCTAAGTAACGAAATGTCAGATTGTAAATAAAAAATTGAAAACAACTCAAATCAATAGAACTTATTCCTATAATTTATTTTGACAAAATATGTATAATATTGGAGAATACATAACGATCAATTTTTAACAACATTGATATTGAAGGTACAATTCGTACAATTGTAGAATTTTAAACCGTCGGATTTCTCAATAGCAGTATTTGTTCCTGAAGATTCATGAACTGTATTCATCATCAAACTATCATCAGTTACTATATTTGAATTAGAATTTTGAGAATTATTACTTAATATTTTATTAGAAACTTCTATTTTTTTATTTATTGTGTCATCTACATATCCTTCTGCGACAGCAGAAGACTTCCAACCTCCATGTTTTTTAACGGTTAGTAAATCTCCTCCAGCATCCGCAAGCATAGTCGCAGATGACCGTCTAAAACAGTGACCAGTATAAATCTCGGGATTTAGTAAATTCAAATATTTAGCTATTATGGAAGGCATTCTTCCGAACGTATTAATGCCGACGGGTTGCTTATTACATTTGCTGTTGTGATACTTCAAAAATAACCGCTGTGTGTCAACTTTCAGAGCGGATCTTAATGCAATATATTTTCTGTAATACGATAAATAATCTATGGAGTCATTTGGATTTATAACGGTAAACATTCTTTCGGTATCTGTTTTTGATTCGCGAATTTTCACAATAAGTACTGATTGTTTGTCTTCAATATCACTTGTCGTCATTTTCATCAATTCTTCTCTGCAACATGCTCCAGAAATACCAATAATAAACACAACTTTGATCATCAAAAATTCATTATCTGGAGCTTCTAACACTAATTTCATGAAATATTCTTTTTTAAAAATTCCAGATTTTCTTGGTTTATAACCTTTATTCTTCTGCTTCAAATATGCTGTTAATTTGTGGTAAGTTGAGATATCAATATCATTCTTAACTTTTAGAGTAGGTTTTATCATAGAATAGATAGACCATAGCATCGCTGGTTTATAATTTTTCAATTTGTCAGAAAAATACGCGAGTAGACCATTTTCTGTATATTTGATTACTTTATTTTCTTGACACCAGTTCATGAACAATTTATATTGCCGTTCATAAATATCTACTGATTTCATAGGCAATAAATCTAAACTTGCATGTTTCGCTGTCTCTGCTAGATTAGGATTGTGCAGTCAAAATCTGAAGAATCGGAAAATGTATCTTCCATTTTGGCTTCAAACTCCTTCAATATGAAATTTTGTATCAGTTATAATTAGAAAAACATTCGATTATCACTCACCTTAGTATTTATTCTATATTATACTTTTTTACATATGAATTACAGCAATTTCTGTCTTTATATTTGACGTAAGACAACAAACAATTTTTACTTTAATTGTTGGTATCACCCTAACAACACATATAACTTGTTTTTAGGATGACTTACGACATAATTATTTTAAAATTTTCACAAAATTATAGACTTTGGTTGTAGAAAAGAATTTGTATGCAACACGTGTGTAAAGGTGTTTTTTTATCTCGTGCTACAATTTTCGCATTCGCTTCGCTCATGCGGAAAACTTCGCACTCGGTAGAAAAACACCTACTTTACACACTCATTACATAAATAACTATTTTGATCGATTAAAAATGCATTTCCTTAGAATCTGTTTGAAATTTGATCAAATTATTATTCAAATAATCCGATTCATGAACATGAACTTCTCACTACGACTGTCGCGTTGGTACTACCCGATTATGAAATCTGTCAAAATAGGTATTCCAATTAGAGAATAATATCATCTAGATTCCAAATTCAATAGTGATAAATTCTGGAGAACTTATCAATTAGTTTCGAGCTAATTGAGACATCAACTATGGAATTGAGTTAACAGTCATGGCATGAAGCTAGTGGAAAGACATCCACTGCATAGTTGCCGTTGTATGCTATATACATCGCTAATTACGATAATAAATCCCTGCCAGAACGGCACATTCGCGTAACTAACACATGAATATCAGGCGCAATGCTTGACTGACACTTAGCATGAACACTAATCAAACGTCGACTTATGGCATTGTTGTCAGATAGTTCTTTCTCCGAGAATAATTCATTACATTATATTGTCTGTCACTATTAAAAGGCTGCTGGCGACTAGGAAATGATTTCTCTCTTCGATTATCATTCATGAAATTATATTTAGGTTGAGGAAAGAAAGCTCTAAAATTGTTTTTAGTATTTTGAGCATATTATCGTCTCTGTAATATTGAGAATATCATGATCTATATTACATGGTAGAATAGAGTATGAAGATGAGGGTTATAGCACCGTTATGATAAATGAATTGACAATTTTGAGAGATTACTGATCCGATCTATCAAATATACATTTGGCATTAGGTACACAAAATTCATTATTGATTTTCTGAACACATTGATTCATTCGGATGAGCCTTTTTATTCTCTCCCAGCTCACCATTGCGTGACACTTGTATTGAAAAACAAGTTTTTAAGATAGAAGATAATTAGTAAAAATCGCTGTTATCGTGGGTAACGAAAAGAAAGACCAACAAATCTTTGATAATAATCGTCTGATGCTCAAGACTCGTGAAAAAATAGATAGGTATTATCCAAGATACCGTCGCAATGAGTATAGAGTGGAGCAGAGCCAGCGATGAGGGAAAGAATTGTTTTGGGCGATTAGCAGTCGCAATCTCAAAGTTTCTCTTCCTAATATTAAAAAAATATGTCTTGAAACGCTAAGTTCATACTTGTACAACTCTAAAAGTTCAAATTTTAGAGACCCACGAATTCTTCCGAAACTTCCTGCTTAGTACTGACAATTGATGAGATATATTCTCGAATTATTCACAAAGATTTCTCATCAATCTTATGTGTCTCCACTCAGTAATGACACCGATTTTGACAAGAAATAATCTGTTTCTATATTTTTCATCAGGAAACACTGTTAATCAAACAAACTTTCTATTCTCAAACGTTGCCGAGTTATAGTAATTGGAAGCTCGGTATAGATTAGAATCAATTCACCCACAGAAACACTTGCCACGTCCAGGCATTGAGGCATCAGTTCCACTAAATCTGGTCGCTAGGAGCAGCCAAGTGACAGGTATCTAGATATTGCTAATTTCTCTTTGAGCCACGTTGAATAGCTACAATTGGTACTACGAGTTGAAATATCACGCAAAGTCGTTGCATATCAATTCAGATACGGCTACACGATATCGAGCATACACACGTTTCCAGGAAAATTTTTTGAGCTAATCATTAGTTGCTATAGATATTTTCCTTTGTGAATTTATTATAATAAATACAAAATCATTCCAGCAGTTTTTGAATACTAGTTGTTCGAGTCCGACATTAGAGGTGGACAGCGATTATGCCAAAAGCAATGTGCTGGAAGAAACTATTACAATTATAAGTATCTATTGAAAATCAAATGATATCCGACAGGATATTTTTGCAGTTCCAACTCAATGACATATCAGGTTCATCGATATGTGATTATTATTTCTTAGAATTTTCCTGGAAAGATATTTGATGAGTGAATAGGTCAGACAAGATAGTAATTGAAGCTCACATAGTCTGCTGGAAATTATTCTCAAAAGTAGTAAAATTGATCTGCCAATCAGCCTGACCGAACATTTTTCTGGAATGCAATTTTCGTATAATTTTTCGAACAGATTTCTGAGAGACTGAGACTTTCACCACAAACTCATGAACTGAATTGCATGCTGTTATATTATTCTTCTCACCTGATGTTTTTTACAGGTAGTTATATTACATTTTCTTATTTCAAGTTGTAACGATAGCCTCGCTGACGGCGGGGTGGTTAATTCTGGCGTCGCTGTTGAAACTGCCAACGATATACTTGGGTGCCAATGCGGTCGATGACGCAGTTCCTAACGGTTGACGGCTGAGTGGCTTGGAGTAAAGGGTAAGGGTGTTTTTGGGAATAATATTCAGGATGTAAGTATTACTATGAGATTAATTTACACACAAAAATAGAGCTGTTGTACACACAAATATATTGCAGGGATTTGCACTGCGAAAGCTGAGCTAAGGGCTGACGACGACGATGCGGCGATTGCCCAAGACAATCAACATTCGCGGAATCGCGAAGCGACTTCCCGAACGATGGATCAACTTTACTACTCGTTCTATGCGGGTGGAAACAGAATTGCTCCCCCGCAGCGATTCTACGTCAAGTCGTTCTGATACTGTGAAGCCACCAGGTGACCCCTCCAGCAGTGATTCTACGTGCGGTATTTTAAACACTGTGAAGTCAGCAATGACTCTGCCAGCGGTGCTTTTACGTTAAATATTTCAAACACTGTGAAGTCAACCAAGAATTTGCCAGCGGTGCTTCTACGTTGAAACAATCAAACGCTGCGAAATCACGAAGACTTCGCCAGCGGTGTTTCTACGTTGAATCAATCAAACGCTGCGAAATCACGAAGAAGTTAAACAGAATGACTCCAAGTTGTACTTTGCAAAAATCAAAAATAGCAAAAATATTTTAAGTGCAAAAACAGCAAAACAATCAAGAGAATAAACTAGGTTCCTTCTACAGACTTGGAGAAAAACAAAAAAAACTATCAGACTCATAATTTTGCCTTGACAAACGCACTAACGAACTTAGCACGGAAACTTCGAATCGACGTCGAACGGTAAACACAGTATGAACTTTGGAAGATGTTTCGGAGAACCAACTTGCGGAAGAAGTGACTTAAGTTGGCCAGAAGGCCTTATTTATACTTATATTTTAATGAAACCACTCAACATGTTATCAAATCAAATTCATATTAGTGCTTTTAGTGATGTAAGGAAGATCTACAGATGAAGAAGAAGAAGTAATTCCACAAATACAAATTTCATTACAATAACAAATTTCCTATTAGATACATCCTTTCTTGATGATATTTCCTTAAAATTAAAATTACCCCAAATATCCTTCTATCAGTCGGTAATGTAGATTGTTATGTCAGTAAGTTGAAACTGTCAAGTGTCGGATCTATTTATTGTGTCAAAGGTCATAAAGAACGTCAAACAAAATACAATATACAACATATTTACAGGACAACGGTTGATTACATTCTGAGTTTATTAACGGTAAGACACAAGACATGAATACAGATCATCCTATATCGGTAACTTTTAATTTCAGGTATTTTCAAAAAATTTAACCTCATTCCACCACATTTGAAATATATTGAGACGGATTCATTACAGTTGATGACTGATAAGCTAACGATAAGTGGTGTTGTATGTTTGAGCAGGATTACAGAGTTTAAAATTCACAGGGTGTGCAAAAGGAAGACTAATTTTGATGGACTCAAAAAATGTTTGACGGTAGCAGAAGGCTCTGGGATGTGCAACTGTGCCGGAGTTTCGGGGCATGACTCGTCACAAAGTTATTTATCAGAACCAAAATAATTATGGATATATTTCAAAAATTGTGAGAAGCATATCAAAAAATGCACGTTATTTTCACCAGGATCAACTACGACAGGCTCCAAAAAGTTACTTGGTCGCTAACCACCATGGAGTAATCGTCATCTTTCAAAATAGGAATACCCTTGACTAAAATCTCAAGAAACTGAAAATTAACATTGAGACCATGATGTGTGCAAAAAATTTTATGCGGGGTCAAATCTCGCAGAAATAGGATTTCCGAGTTTTCTAGCGAAACGGTTAGTTGATTGATGAGAATAGCTGTTAAAAATTGTAGACTTTTAAATTTTCTAGAAAAATAGTTGAAACACTTTTTTTTCTAAGAGACACCTTTCCTGAGAAAAAGTCATTCTGAAGTTATATTCTCAATATGGACATTATTATGGACGTATAATATAAGTAAAACTATAAGTACGCATGACTAGTACTTGTAAATGATTATTGAATGATAATTCTAAGAATATGAAATGGAGAGAAAACAACTTTCTCATTTTATGTGGTCCAAAGCAATATCGGTCTTCTGTTCAATTGTCAACGTGGCAGTGTCCGTCTGTTACTTACTTCAAATCACTTGCATAGATAAGTTAAGTTATGTATATTTTGTAGAACATACACATAATAAGAAGCGAGTTCAATTCGCTTGTCTCCCTCCAACCTCGGACTCTGCTCATTAACATTTTTATTGACTATATAGCCTGGTTCAAGTGTGGCTTGATAATCAACTGGACCTAGAAGAATGGGGTTGACAGCCAATTGGGTTCTATCACGTATATAAAGTAATAATTCCATATGAAAGTTCATTGAATTTTGTATTGTGATTATTTCTCACACAATTTTTTGATAAACATTACATTTTTTATTAATAAATTAAAGGCCTCAAATTTTTAATACGTCGAAAATTGTCGTAATCGCCCGAACGCAATCGATGTACATGTAACGTCACTTCGGTGCTCAGAGCACAGATTAACTATTTACTCAGAGTAATTATTGAACGTTATTGCAAGAATTTTATCAGAATAGAATTTATATAGAGGATGTTCTGTTAATTTTTATCCTAACACACAAGAAAAAAAAGATTTTTGTAAGCAGAGAGATGTTGATCAAGTCTCATCACCAGTGATGTTTTGACGTTTGAGGTTATGGTGTTCTATATTTTACTTTGAGATGGATTTGATATTTAGTTGTGGGGTCTAATGCACACACTGTACTGCTTTATATATACACTTATCGGGAAGTTTGATGTACCAATCGATTTTACATTCAAAATTGAGGAGTTTGAGACGGGAACATATTTTATGATGAATAGAACTGAAAATATCACTGTGTTTTTATGATCACTTTTGACGTTTCAATTGTATTCACTCATTTTCATTTTATCGTGCTCTAGTGGCCAACTATCGAACTATAACATCTTCTTAAACTACATTATCGACCTACTAATGCTCTCTGTCAATCAGAAGTTTTCACTGAGAGAAATAATCAATAAATGCTTCAAATATATGATCTAAATACTTAGTGTATTCATATTTCAAGAGGGTTTTTCAAGCGTGAAGTGGATTATATTTCATTCTATGATATTTTTAGTGTTTTTTGATTGATTATTGTTTATTAACTGATTTTCAGCAAGCTCCCTCCTTTCAATTAGAATGCTATTGTTCAAAAATCTTATTCTTCATATCAAAAATTGGAAATTTTGCGAAAGCCTCATCATGTCTGCAATATATCGGCATATACTAAAAGTTAATGTGCTAATGTAAAAAATAACCTGCAAATTGGATATCTCAAAAAATGTCATATTATTTGGTACTATACTTGTAGTTATCATTTAAATTTTTCATCATTAATGAAACATGCATTTATTCGCGAGAATGCTAGAATAACAATTTCTTCAAGCCTCTTTAATATTTTCTGATGAACCTTTGTTGACTAATAATCATGAAGAGTGGAGAGGGTAGCATAGCCACGCCACATGTCAATCCAGATTTCAGACCCAGGTAACATGTGACGTTCAATAATAGGTAGAAGTGAAGCGGCCGAACGATCAGGAACAAATACAATTGTGCCTCGGCCTTGGGTCACATCATAAATGCCAAGTACCCATCGAGCAGGAACAATACGGCCTACATTGTCCTTCCTCCTTGTCATAACTGACTCGTCAGTCTGAATTAGATGTCCAGGTCCACCTATAAGAGATTAAATTAGATAATACAGATACTGTTGAGGAAATAATTATGAATCATACCAAACAAAAAAATATCATCATTTTGCAACAGCTTCCAGGAGCACAAATCTCGAAAATAGCGATACTGCTGTATCACTACTTTTTTTGCAGCCCCAAAGACATGGCAGTTGGACCAGAACGTACTTCGTACTACAATGCCACAAAAGCAAGATAATTGTTCGTACCGGCACTCTTACACGTTCAAAAAATGAGCTCCTCGCAACAGAATACCATGAACTACATCCTTTGCAGAAAAACGCGTGTCCCAGCAGCCATCTCGCACGTCGACGAAGCACGCAATTTCGTCGACATGCACGAACCTTGCATTTCCTCGCACTTCGTAGCAAAGATGCATTCTGCAGCATCATTCTCAACTCTTCATCATCAAGATTAATCAACCTCATAACTTTGGACAAGCTATTCACCGCGTCTATAGTGGTAAAAAAGTAAGCAAAGCACCAGAACAGAACCAGATATAACATAAGACTCAAAAACAAATTGCGTTATTAATAAACAATTCAATGTTGCTAGCAGGTTGCTAGATCGCAAAAATATGAATGCAAACGTACGGTCACTTAATAAAAACTTCGTCAAATAAATTTCCTCAATACACATAATAAATCAACCAATAGGTATATATTTAATGAGAACTTATGGATTTTAATTTGAGCTAAGGCCATCTAAAGAGCGCTTACACAACATTACAACAGCCATCTAGCGTACGCTAGCTAAAGTTAATAATTGTGTTGGTGTTTGAAGTGACAGTTGTCACTTGATCATAACCTGATCATAATAAATCGCCGTTATTTTCACATACCCCTTTTGATAAATCATGTAAGATTATGAATAAATATCTTATCAACTATATAGCAATGATGAACACTCAATATTCAATCAAGGCATGGTTATTTTCGTCGTAATATTTTGTGGAGAGACTTGGATGCATACATAAATCGATGAATTAATTTATATTAGTAAAATCTATTAACAAAATTGATTTATTTTTGCTATCAAAAATATTCAATTATTCAAGTATATCTGTATGACATTAATTTATTATTTGTATCAATAATCAACATCTAACATTACAAAAACTAGTAGTATGTCAGTAATGCAGTTTCAGAAGATGACAGTTCGGTAGTTGGCCGCTAGAGCACAGTAAAATGTTAATGGCTGATACAAGTAAAATGTCAAAAGTGAACTCATAAACACGGTCATATCTTCAGTTCTATTCATTGTACGGGATTCTTTTCCACCTCAATCTTCTCCATTTGGAATGTAGAATCAATTGATATATCATTTGATCCGGTGAGTCTCCATATCAAACAGTACACAGTGTGCACGAAGCCCCAAATATCAATTTGAAATCTTAATTACGTTAAGAATGAGAGGGTCAAATTCAAATGACTATTTATATTACCCAGCCATATTTTAATTCCCATTGATGAATACTGTAAAATATGAGTAGTTATTATATTGTCTATATTTATTATATCTGACAAATTTCTAAACTATAGGTATATGTTGTACAATATAAATTAATATAACGAGAAACTTGAGCAAGTACGACCAGTACGAGTATCTTCAGATGCTTCAACGGTGGACGGTGATATGACGCTATAAATATATCACGTCAAGTAGGCGGAAAGTCATTAAAATTATAGAATAGGTCTCCTGGAGTGATTCTCTCTTTCACAATACAAGTTGCATTTTCGCGTTGAATACACACATAGCCTATAGCATTATCACAAAATGATTCTCGACTGGATTTGTACAAAAAGATGTAACAGCATTTGCATATTGAGGAAATAATTTCAAGAACTGCTCACATTGATAACAAAATACCTCGACCTTCAAGAGTATCGAATTTTTCATACACCACTATGTATTCATGAATCATAAATGGATTAACTCCTGGTTTATTACTTGAACTAGCTTTTGTGAAATAATCTTTGAGACACATTGCTTATACTAAAATAGTTCTTTCAATAGAAAATTTACAATATACAAGTAAACTTCACTTAAGTATATAACTGCTGGATTGATTACTATCGAAGTGACGTCACGTAAACGCCAGTCAGAAAGCGTTTTTACGCTTCTCTCATTTATTCAAAATTTTTTGAATTTTAAATATTAATTATAACTAATATACTCATTTATAAATTATAAAAATAATTTTTACACTTATAGTTTGATATTATCTATTGAAAGAATAATATGAAATCACAACTTCATTTTCATGAAACAACCCAATTAATGATGTATTGGAGCCAATCTACACTCGACTTTTACCTGCACCAGAAAAGCTCCCCAATAAAATTTTTTGTGGCTGCAAAAAGGGTGTATATCAAAATGCGACTGCAAAAAATTAAACTTACCTTTTTCACCAGCACGCACCAGCTGTTAAGGCCAGTTGTGTCCAAATACTAGAATACTTGATCTCCAACATAAAAAGATCCTTACATCAGAGCCGGAACAACTGGTGTATCGCTAATTGAACAATTCACGTCAACTCATTAATATGAAGATCAAAAAGAAGAATTTGAATAGGAAGACATATTAAATTAAACTTCAATAAGAAGATCGTGGAGTAGGCCTACCAGGGAAATACGCACCAAATACACTACCTCATGGGTAGCGTGGAAACGTGTGCATTTTATTGAGAATTCAAGTTTAGAATAGCTTTTCTCTGAAATGGTACATCCGAGAGAAAAAAGTGTGGGAATCATTATTGTAGAGAATTGTAAAATCTTAAATTTTTGTCCGAACTATTTTTATCATAAAACTGACCGTTTCGCTGAAATATTCAAGAAACTCATTTTTGAGAGCTGTGCTCTGAAATAAAACTTTTGGCACACGCAGGATTGATGAGAAATTATAACAACTTCATAATAATAGTATCCCTAGCGTTTATGTGAATTTTCAGCTTCTTGAGAATTTATGCAAGGATGAATATCTATTTTGACCGGACTATTGTTGATGTTGATGTGAATTACATTCATTCTTTGATGTGCTTCTCACTATTCTTGAAATGTACCTACAATTATTCTGTTTCTTTCAGATAGTTTCAGATGAGAAAATGTTATATAACAACCTGTAGAGAACATTAGGTGAGGAGAATCAGTCTTTTGAATTTTGATTGTAAGATTGCGTTGTAGTCCTTATCATATTGTTTATTTTTGTTGAAGATAAGGGCAGTTGCACTCTCAAAACGTGTGTAATTTTCTATAAGATATATGTAAAAATATAATTTCATATTTTCATCATAATAAGGAATCACTTTAGGCCAATTATCTCATCTGTGACCTTTTACTATATTTCTGGATCCACCAATATCACTACAAATTATATTTTTTGTTGGTAACTTCATACATGTGGTGTTATAATTGGTTATTCTCCATAGATAATTGGAGTGTCAGAGTGTCTTCTCTCGCATCATTGCTACAAACTTCATTCTTACAAGAGCCCAGTGTATTGAAAACGGAATAACATTGAATTGAACGATACGTGTCACATGACAAAATATGTCCAAAATAAACGTTTCAGTCCCACATGCCCAACTTCCCAATTCTTACTACCAATAAAAAAATATTGTATTCTACAAGAAGTATTGGAATACCTCTTATTCCAATCAAGCGACAAGTTTGTGATCCAAGCTGAAGGCAAGGACTACGGTGCGTGAGTGTGAAATACTATATTTTAAACATGCTCTAGGCGCTTCTTTCTCTAACAAGACTTTGGATATTCATCAAGAATTAAAAATAAACATGGAAAATGTTGAAAAGTCAAAGGCAGAACCAGGAATGTATTATTATGAAGCGCGAAGGAGAATAATCTATGAAGTAATCATAGTCAGCAAACTAACAGATTCTGATTAGTCGAAAATAATGATGGTATGATCAAGAATGTTCTAAGGACTGGTTCTAAACGATGTGTTGGAGTGTCGATTGTTTCAACATAATTTTTATTTGTGGAGTATGCAGATCCCAGAGCAGCGTTAGAGAAAATTTGCTTCTGCATTTTTGATGGAACAGCTGTATACCGTGATTATATTAATTATAAGTTCAACCATTTCCAGTTAGTATAAGTAAAATTCATGTTTGCAGGAACTTTCGTAGTATCGAATAAACTTGGAAGTTTATCTGCTGGTATTTTTGTAAGCAGTTGATATTTTCAGTTTTTGCCATTATGCCAAGTTTATTTTCTTGAAATTAACTGCTAATCTACTATTGTCGTGCGTTTATAGCTGTTTACTTTGCCGAATGGCGATCTTTCTTTGCGATGTGTTCACAAAGTTTCACAATAAGGCTTTTGAAATTACCGTACCATCACGCTATGTCATACAAATAGAACAACATGAACGCTATTCTGCTCATTCTTTTTTGAAAGATACTTCAATTCTTACTCAGTCTATCAATGAGGATGTGTCTATGAATTCGCAGTGAATAGAAGATTTAATCTTTTTGGACTCATGTGATGCTTGCAATTTATCGCACATTAAATGTTTTATGGTGCATCCGGCAAATGTTCATAATATTATTGTAGACTTGATAGCGTAATGAAGGAGTCCTACATCCGAATATACTTGAGAACACAAGTTTGCAAACAGAAATGTATCACAAGTCTTCTGTGTCATACGGATTTTTCAGAATCAATTTCTATTCGGATGCATTTCTCTTTTCCAGTTTTAATTTCAATTTTAATACCTATCCATCTCTGAACTGATTTTGTATCTCTATTTTGAGAGCATGCTATGTTATTTGGGCTATTAGGGAATTATCAAGGTGGAGATATATTGGAATTAGCGCTTATCTGATCATTATACAACTACTGTAGTTGATGTTTGCAGTCAAAATTGCATTTGAGATATTGAATTTTTGTAAACTAATATAAACTATTCCATTTTTTTGTGAGTTTTATCGCTTCTCAGTATAATTGTAGCATAATGCTGTTTGAACTTCAATCCAATGCATAAGTTTGGTGATGCTATTTCTTAGTAAAATGACGTATGGATGAAGGTTATCTTACATAAAACATTACAAATGATGTACATTACAGTTCGACCTGATTGCCAATGATATTTCTAAAATTCCTCAGCAAATATCAAACAACTGAATACTTGTATTCTTCCAGAATCTGAAGACTCGCTCAATCCACTTTCTCTTCTCAGGTAAGATTGAAAAATCTAACGTATATCAGTGAAATCGCACGACTGACTAACAAATATTCATATACCTTACCTAGTAGCTGGTAAAAAAATATAGATCGGTATGTAAAAAATAAAAAATATAATTGAGCTTGAATATTGTTGTATAATAGTTATATAATCCTACAAGGGCCGAAAGTCTGCTATTTTTATAAAGGATTAATTTGTCTGGACTCGGTGGAGACGAGGGCAAAGAACGAGGAGAAGGTGAGGGTGAAGCACGAGGCAAAGACGAGGGCGAAGCCTAAGGCACATCTTCGTGCAGCCAGATTCGTCCGTGACAATGATGATTATCGTTCAGTGTCCATGTTGCATACGATACTTTTTGTAACAAATGCACCAATGTATACCTATTACTGAGCTTTCTAAAAAAATCTAGATGTATTGAAACTATCACATCAATTTGACGAACTAATTTTGGCAAATGCGATCACATTACAATGAATTAATACGATGAAACATGGCTCACATTATTTATTTGATTGATTGATATTTTTCACATTTTCTGTGCGATTCCGTTCACAATTAATGCACATACTACAACGTATAATACAAATTTCCCCCAAAATGAAGTGTCATGGATCTTTTTTCCAATAAACCAGAGTGAATTCAATTTTAAGTGAATATAGGGCAAGCATGAAAGACAAAAAATAGAGGAATATTCAGAGGCCTGGAAAAAAAGAAAAGACAAATTGATAGCTAGAATAGAAACATTAAAGATTGAGCAAGAGAAGGAAAAGAAATAGAAAAAATAGAATATAAAATAAAAAAAATGCTCAAGACCTAGAAAAAAAAAAATTAAAAATTACCAGAGGTAGAGCTGCAAATAAAAGTATATGTTGAAAGATGAATAAATTTGAGGAATGGGATAAGATTAGCACAAACGGTGAATTTTGAAAAAAAATATAAGGCAATGGCAGTAGAGAATTAATACAAAGGCATCACCATATACATTGAGATTGATCTGACTTAGAATGGAAGAAAAATACAAAAAGGGGTAAGAAGTATAGCGAGATCAGAAAAAAAAGGGAAAAGCGTGAAAATTGACTACCAAAAATCAAAAATAAATAGGGAAGTGTATATCTGGGACAAAGGAGAGAATGGGGTCACTTTGAAAGGGAATGAAGTAGACTCAAAAAATGGTTAGAAAATGAGAAACTAAAGGCAGAGGAGCCAAAGAAGATGGACCAACAATTGGACAGGATAATGAATATAGGAACATGAAACATCAAAAGTTCAAATGCAAGAAAGGAAGGGTTGATAGATGAAATAGAGAAAACAGAAGTGAAGATATCAGCTATCACAGAGACAAAGAAAAAGGGAAAGGAACTATCAGGATGAGAAATGGCCACAAATTAGTATATAGTGGAGTTGGAGAAAATGTAAGAGCAAAAGCGAGAGTAGGTAGAATAATTGCTAGAAAACTGAAACAGTCACCGGAAGAATGAGAATGCGTGAGTGAAAGGATAGTGACGGTTTAATTGGAGGAGAAAGATAACTTTACAGCAAATATGATGATAGTATGAAATAACAGAAGAGAAGAAGGAGGTACAGCAATAACAGAAAACATCAAAAATATGAGTGAAATATTCAAAATGAAAGTAGACAAACTAAAGGATGAACAAACAGAAAAAAATAAATCAATATATCATGAAGAAGTCAATAAGGTATACACTACAACAAGAAACAATTCGCCGTGGATGTTCGTGACGGAAAAGAAGACCGAACACGAGGTATGAAAAAAATTCCTATTGATCTCCAGAATGGCCTGATTGTTCGCGTATTAATTTCTTTGAAAAACACGACGCGACCTGGAGCAAAACTTTGATCTACATTGATCCTGCAAGGCGGCTTCGCTTCACGCGAAGTCTTAGTCGATCTCCGTCGAGAGAACTTTTCTCAACCGCTTGTTCTAGAATTCTTCTCCAACCTTCTGCCTTGACGGAGTTGTCTCAAATTGAGTCATCTTCCTTATTAATTGACGAAAAAAACGTTTCCAATTGAGGCCCTCAAAGAAACAACCTAGCGGTATCCCAAGTAACTAACATTTGAAATAAACCGGCTTGGCCACTGGCGCAGTGGCCGAGCCAGTTGATTTGCCTTTGTATTTAACCTACAACTGATATCCTGATGTGAAATTGATTGATACAAGTAAACAATCAGCTCGTTCGGAATATAACCAAAGAATGTGAAAAAACTGAGCTAGGAGAAAAGAAACAAGCAAATTAGGAACCATGATAACTAAGCCCGGATTATCAATATAAAAAAGTGAGTAATGGAATGAATTAACCCAAATTACCTCTTAGATTCAAACTCGAACAAAAAAATAACCCAAAGTCAAATTGGCACGTGAATATATATATATATATATATATATATATATATATATATATATATATATATATATATATATATATATATATATATATATATATATATATATACATATATATATATATATATATATATATATATATATATATATATATATATATATATATATATATATATATATATATATATATATATATATATATATATATATATATAGATGAAAATTGCAAAAATTGCAGTTTAACGGTGTAACGGTTGTAATTGGGCACAACTTCAATGAATTTTGAAACTTGTAGTGGTAGTATTTCAATTCAAATTCAAATATTTCGGGTACAATTCTGACACTTTTTCAGGGAAAGCTACAAAATGGCGCTTATTGATATCACAAAAGCAATTTGGAAAAAAATATACAATTTTTCACTTACAATTGGCAAACTGATATTGAGCATAACAACGTTTGTGTAACAGGAAGAATCTTCATAAATTTCTGACAGGTAAATGTGTAGACCGAGACATAGTCCAAGATGAAAATATTATTTTAAGAAAGTTCAAAAGTAAAAATTTTTTATAGATGTTCGATCACATTTTTATTTGATTGCACTGGCAAACAGAATACCACAGCCCAGCTCAATTCCCAACATCGGTGAACTTACAAATAGACTGACAAACATTTTTAACGGCGAAGAATATCTAATTTTTGCTGGAAGAAATCTGAAAACTGTGAGCTCTGTCTTTTCGGAACTCAAAGAAAAACTAGATATTTTTCAACTATTAAATATAATTCACAAAATTCCTTGCGGTGGTTGTGCAAATGTATACATGGGACAGACCTCACAGAAACTGAGAAATAGAATAACACAACACAGAAGCGACGAGAAATCGAACTTAAAAAAATGCGCTCTTGCAACCCATGTCAAAAAAACTGAACATCTTGTAGACTACGATAACACAGTTATTCTTGGCCGTGGAAGCAATTATATCAAACAGCTTTTTTCAGAAATGTATTATATAAAGAAGTATTCTGACACAGCAATAAATGCGAAAACAGATACGCAAAACCTGAGCACAATTTACTCGTGGCTTCTACAATCTAAAAAATAATATTGATGAATTCAAACTTCCCGCTGGTTCTAGTCTCGTGAATGCCTCACGCGCATGTTGATTGTCGCTTGCAGCTGAGCTGTGATATTCTGTTTGCCAGTGCAATCAAGTAAAAATGTGATCGAACATCTGAAAAAGTTTTTACTTTTAAACTTTCTTAAAATAATATTTTAATCTTGGACTATGTCTTGGTCTACACATCCACCTATCAGAAATTCATGAAGATTCTTTCTGTTTCACAAACGTTGTTATGCTTAATATCAGTATACCAATTGTAAGTAAAAAATTGTATATTTTTTGCCAAATTGACTTTGTGATATCAATAAGCGCCATTTTTTAGCTTTTCCTGAAGAAGTTTCAAAATTTTACACGAAATATTGGAATTTGAATCAAATTACTACCACTAAAAGTTTCAAAATTCATTGAAATCGTGCCCAATCACAACCGTTACACCGTTAAAGTGCAATTTTTATCTTTTAACTAGTCGGTTGTTACTACCCTCCTACTACAATCTTCCAGGTATGGGTTTTCACCAACGTATCGCACAAGAATGAGGTCATTCTCGCTCAAGATCTTCAAAAAAAATGGGCTTCCACGAACATCAAGCTGGCATCGTTCAGAAACAGAAGAATATTCTTTCTCCAATGCAAAAGATAAGACATTATACCGAAGCACATCACAGGAAGTGCTAACATCGGAAACAACAAGACCAGGAAACCAACTGCTTAATTTCAATAAAAGGTTGAAAGATAAAATTCTTAAATTGGAAATAAAAATTATTAATGACTTCATACGCACGCTCAAAAAGATTTAGATTCTATCACTTTGGATTTACTAACTAACAATAATTTTTCTGTTTATATTTTTGATGAATTCAGGAGAACGCAGACAAAAAGTTATAATGTTGTTTTCAATAAGATCAAATCAGAAAATCGAACCAAATTCAATAACATACTTAACTTAGAAAAAGAAAACCAATTGAAAACACTTGAAAAATGGTTCAAAAATTTGTAAAATACAAACATTCCGGGAGACATAGAGAAATTACTGTCTCCAGGACCAAAGTTTAGTATCGAGCCATCTAAAGCTGTCATTAAACCTGAAGAAATTATAGCTGATGTGGAATTCGCTATCAAGGATTGTAATTCAGATCACAACATCTCGAGAGCGAAGGCCACTAATGTAATGACTAATTATATTAACAATGATGATATCAAACATAATTTATGTTACGAGTTATTTGATAGAAGCAAAGAATTTTTAAAAAATAACAACAAAATCTGTATTCTTATATCTGACTGTAGCAATGAACAAAACACATTATAATGATTTATGTCTGTCTGCTCTTGATGATGAGAATTATTATATAAAAATTAAAACTGATCCTTCAATTACTATTCAAACAAAAAGTAACAATATCATAAAGAAATTAAAAACTGATAAATATATATCATATGACCAAGCAAAAATATTAACAACTTATAATTGTGTTTCTTCCCAATTTTACGGCCTACCTAAAATTCATAAACCTGAACTGGCACTTAGGCCAGTCATTTCATTCGTTGGCTCACCAACTTCTTCTTTATGTGGTTTAGTGACTAGAATTTTATCTCTTTCGAGCGACGATGACAATATATATTTCATCAAGGATAGTTTCCAGTTTTTAGACTACATACAGAGTTTCAAGCTTCCTGAAGGCTACATGCTTGTCAGTCTAAATGTAGTAAGCCTGTTCACAAACATTCCACTAAAATGAGTACTACAAGTATTAAATGAAAAGTGGGATGACATCTCGCAGCATACTCTCATACCGAGAGAGGAATTTTTACATATCATTCAATTTATTCTCAATAATAATATCTTTTGCTATAACAAACAATATTATAGACAAATTTTTAGTAGCCTGATGGGTAGTATCGTGAGCCCTGCTCTAGCACGATTAGTTATTGACTGGGTGTTGAACCAATGCATTTCCAGCCTTTCATTTGAACTCCCTTCATCAAAAAATATGTGGATGATTTAATCACAGCAATCCCCAGTGACAAACAAGTGGAGATTCTGAATGCATTCAACGCTTAAAACGGAAATATACAATTTACCATCGAAACAGAGCAAAATAACAGCGTGCTTTTTCTGGATACGAAAGTTATCAGAGCACCAAACCAAACAATTATTTTGGACTGGTATTAAGAGCCATCGAACTCTGGCAGATACATTCATTACTTCTCTTATCACACAACGAAAGTAAAAATCAGTTTAGTCCTGGGAATGAAAAATAGAATAGAAAAAATATGTCACCTTACTCTACGGCTACAAGCATCGAGAAGGTTGGAAAAGGTACTGGTACAAAACTCATATCCAAAAAAATTATTACGAACACTACTTTTCAGTTCACGAACTCCCATCGTGACTAACGACGAACATAACAAAATTAACGTGAATGAAAACAACAGTGTACTTAAAAAAAAATATATATAATTCAATTCCTAACATGAATGAACTTACAAATAGACTGACAAACCTTTTTAACGACGGAGAACATCTAATTTCTGCTAAAAGAAATCTGAAAACTGTAAACTCTGTCTTTTCGAAACTTAAAGACAAACTAGATATTTTTCAACTATCAAATATAATTAACAAAATTCCTTGCGGTGGTTGTGCAAAGGTATACATGGGACAGACCTCACAGAAACTGAGAAATAGAATAACACAACACAGAAACGACGAGAAATCGAACTAAAAAAAATGCGCTCTTGCAACCCATGTCAGAAAAACTAAACTACTTGTAGACTACGATAACATAGTTATCCTTGACTGTGAAAGCAATTATAACAGACGGCTTTTTTTAGAAATGTATTATATGAAGAAGTATTTTGACACAGCAATAAATGCGAAAACAGATACGCAAAACCTGAGCACAATTTACTCGTGGCTTTTACAATCTAAAAAATAACATTGATAAATTCAAACTTCCCGCTTGTTCTAGTCTTGTAAATGCCTCACGCGCATGTCGATTGTCGCTCGCAGCTGGGCTGTAATATTCTGTTTGCCAGTGGAATCGAGTAAAAATGTGATCGAACATCTGAAAATTTTTTTATTTTGGAACTTTTTCAATATAATATTCTGATCTTGGACTATGACTCGGCTACACATTTACCTGTCAAAAATTCATGAAGATTCTTTCTGTTTCACAAACGTTGTTATGCTTAATATCAGTATACCAATTGTAAGTGAAAAATTGTATATTTTTTTCCAAACTGACTTTGTGATACCAATAAGCGCCATTTTGTAGCTTTTCCTGAAGAAGTGTCAAAATTGTACACGAAATATGGGAATTTGAATTAAATCACTACCACTACAAGTTTCAAAATTTATTGAAATTGTGTCCAATCACAACCGTTACACCGTTAAACTGCATTTTTTGCAATTTTCATCTATATATATATATATATATATATATATATATATATATATATATACAGGGTGTAACAGAAATAAGTACATTAATTTTAACCAGTGATAGTTCTCGTCAAGCCTAACATTTTTTCTTAGTAACTTTTTCCCGAATTCTCATCTTTTTTTAGCATTTTTTATCCCCTATAATTTAACGAGTCGTTCAGGTGCATAGTTATCGGATCTAGTAGCAGTTGCAATAGAACAATAATTGATTTTGACATATGTGAGTTATCAATTCCTTCAAATAAATTCTGGAATAAAACAGAGTATAATTTATTAATTCTGTGTACGATTTCATGGGCAGTTCAGGATTAGCTTAGCAAATTTATTTGGAACGATCTCCGAACTGTCATTTTTCACTAAAAATTGAATTATTGTGGTTATGGTAATGTATTTAATGTCAAAATATTATGCACTTATACATTACGATGAGAATACCATGAGTTATTTAGAACCTAACGTTTATCTGGAAGCAGATGAGATGAATGAAATACATTAATTTATAAATGAAGCACCTGTGTATTAGTTTTTCTCATATTATTACAAACTTCACACTTCACATTCAGGTCGTTTCAATAAAGTATGCCCAGTCAATTGATCTGCTGAATGAGCAAAATATTGTATCATATATTTCAGAATATATTTAAAATCAATTACCAAATTCAGTTTGATACATTTATAGGTTATATTTTCTGTTCTTCAATAGAATCTTCAAAATTTCATGCAGCAATATTTCTATTGAATTATTCAGTGAATTAAATAATTTAGAATTACATTCTATTCAATATTCTACCGTTTTCTCTAAATAAATCGTTGAATGATTTTCTCTTTATGTTTCTGATGAAGTAGGTTCGGAACAGTACTACTTTTCGAACTGCTGGTAGATGGCAGCACAGTCTAACTCTCCTGACACAGTGACACAGTTTCAGATAATTCAAATCAGCTGATTCAAATGCAATGAACTTGTGCAGACAATCTTATGTTTAAGAAATGTACTATCCAAAAATATACGTGAAATCCCTAAATAAAAATCAAACTTCTTAAAAAGGACATATAAATACGACTAAAAGACCAAATTGTTGATTACAGACACAAATTCAGTCTTTCTTCCAACATATACAAAAATAGAATAATCGAGGTGAGCGAATATCAATGTATTGCCAAAATACTAATATTTTTTCAGTTTCAAATGAATGATTGACAAGACAACGATGGCTCAAAGTTGCAAAATACTTCTTGCAATCGACAGCTGTCATTCTTCCAACAAATGAAAATCATTCAGTTTGAACCATAGGCGCACTATGAAATTTTTGACAAAGCTTTGATGAATTTTTACTCTGTATCCAGAGGATTTACGGAAAAAAGTTATTAGGAAAAATTGTTATGCTTGACAAATTGCGTCACAGGTTAAAATTAATGTACTTATTTCTGTTACACCCTGTATATATATATATATATATATATAAATATATATAAATACATATTTGAACGGGGTATCAAGACTGGATAGAATAAGGAATGAGCATATCAGAGCAACTCTACAAACAGAAAGTATACAAACCACCATAGAGAAGTAACAATTAGCCTGGTACGGCCATTTAATAAGAATGCCAGAAGATAGCCAAACAAAAAAGGTGTGGAATGCTCGAGTATCAAACAAGAACAGGAGAGGAAGGCCTCAAAAAACTTGGGAAAAGAACATAGAAGAGATACTAAACAAAACCAACGTCACTTGGCAGGAAGGGAGGAAAATAGCAAAGGATAGAAGGAAGTGGAAAGAATTAATAAATAGGTTGAGATAACAAAGACTGATTGAATAGTTAAATACTATCTCGACACCCGAAAGGGTATTAAGAGATATAAAAAGATTATATATATATATATACATATTTGAACACAAAATCTCATGGTACCGGCGGCTAATCCTGGAGGACTTATCAGTAACATTCTGAAAATCTGTCAAATAAAATGCGCTTTCTGCCTAGATGGTTGTACTGACAACCATATATCATCATTCTAATGCTACAACATTCCCAAATATTGATTTCCAAGATTTTACGGCCAACAGTTCTAAGTTTATACGCAAATTTGGAGGATAAATTTCAACTGAAGTGCACTTCCGGTAGAGACTGTTGTCATAAAAATAGTAGACAATCATTAAAATGCTACTGCAGACTGAAATATCAAATTTCAGTACTCTACAGCCGATGATTTTGAATTTATATGAAAAATTCCAAAAGACTGTCAAATAAAGTGCGCTTACGACGCAGTTGATCCCAATCAAAATAGGATATAATCATTAAGACAGTACTGTCATCTGAAATACTTAATTGTTATATTCTGTGTCCAACAGTTTTGAATTTATACAGAAAATTTAAGAAAAAAAACGAGTACAGTGCACTTATAATACGGATGATTACAATGATAATGCGAGACGCATAAAAAGATGTTACAGAAGTGCTTCATGCAAAATTCCAATATTCTACAACTAATTGTTTTGAATTTATTAGTAGAATTCAAAAACTCTGTTATTTAAATTAAATTACTGATACACGATGCAAAGTATCAAATGTTATCTGAATTTAAGGAATAAAGAAGTGATGTGGAGGATCTCACAAGGAATAAAATAGGATAATTACAATATGACAATGAAACCGATTACAAAAAAGAGAATTCTAATGCGTACCTGAAGGAGATTGGTATTAAGCGAAGAATATCAGCACCACAAACACCGCAACAAAATGAAATCACGGAATAGAAGCATAGAAAATTTATCGATGAAGCTCGTTACCTTTTATATCAATCAGATTCACCTGGAATATTCTGGTCCGGAGCAACTCGAATTGGTAATTACATAACACATAGAATACCTATCAAAACCATTCAATTCCAAACATCTCTTGAAAAGTTTGTAGGTTACACAAATCTCCTATTTTTGTATCAATCTACATCATTTTGAAACCTAAGTGTATGTATAAAATAATTACATCAGGGAGAAGTCTACACAAAAGCAGGAGAAAGAATATTTTTGGGATACTTTAAAGTTACAAAATGTTATCGCATTTGGATGCCAGAACAAAACAAGTTAAAAATGAGTAGAGACGAGGAAGTTATTAATAAAATGTATTATGGAAAGAGAATAATTACAATTAAGTCTATCTCTAAGAAATGAAAAACAATGATGAAAGGAAGGAGGGTCCTGAAAATGAGAAAAATGTTGAAATATTGATAGATCTAGAAAATTCTGGAAAATCATTTGAACCTGAAGTTCAATAATATTGTTGATCCCATAGTGCAGTCTGATGACAAAGCTTACACTGACAAACTTGCCAGACAGAAGAGATTCCCTGTAGGGGCAGAAGATTTTGAAATAAGTAACTCCAGTGAAGACAAACAATTTCACGGAACAAATGAAGATTGCCAAGAAGCTTCAAAGGCAGAAATAGAGACTCACTCTAAGAACAATACATGAGAAATAGTCGAAAGGAAAGAGAATGAAAATATAATCACCAACAAAACGATACTGGAAGAAAAAACTGGCTCTAACGGACTATTATCTCAAAGTTTCACACAGTTGCCAGAATTAGATTTTAATGGAACATATGCATTAGTAACTTCATTGAAATTCATAAGATTACTGATAGCTATGACAGAAGAATAAAACTTGAAGATAAATCAATTGGATGTCATTACAGCATCTCTTAACCGTGCTTTAAGAGAAAGAATCTTAATGGAGAAACCTGAATATCTGGAAGAATATTTTTGTAATACAATGATCAAAGAAAGAGTAAAACCAGATATGGGACTGTACTTAAAGGCTGAAGATATGCTTGAGAAGTTGCAAGAGACTGGAACAGGAAAAGTGTGCAGACTAATAAAGGCCTAATATGGTTTGATGCAGGCTCGAAGAGAATGGTACAAGTTACTCGACAGCGTGTTGAAAGAAATTGGTTCGGAATCACCGAGACCTGTTTCCTGTATGAACATACAGGAGGAGGAGGAGGAGTTGAAAAAACGTGTAGTTGCAATCTTTGTCGATGACCCAATTATTGCCTATCCCGATGAAAAAGAGGTGGATGGAATAAAGGAGATTTTAGAAGGAAAAATTGAAATCGGAGACTTGAGAAGTTTGAATTATTGTCTTAGTATAAAATTCCAGTACAAAAGACACTTAATTAAGGCTGAACAAAAAGAAGAGCTTGAAATGGAATACCACGAGTGTGCAGCACAAACAAAGCTCTGTCAAACTGAAAAAATAGAATTTCTTGCATATTATTTGACGAATAACACAGGAAAAAATTGCGTTCTGATATAGATACTAGTTCAAAAAGATTGAGTGATGAATCAGAAGATAAAGATATCCAGAAAAATACTCCATTAAATACGTAGAAAGCACAAGATTACAAATTCATTCATCCTTTCCTTAAGTAGAATACTCACTTTGACCACTAGTATTTCTACGCGTCCAAATACCCACTAATACGCACCGTTTTTATGGCGATTTGGCATTATTAACCTTGTTATAGATACTACGAATGGAATAGTCATATTTATATATCTAGTAGTTTGTAAAAATAAATATGGATCAAGAGGTTAGGAATGAGAAATATAATTGTGTTTGAATATTGATAAATGAATAAGTGGATTATCATTCATTCCTTACTGTGTGCGGGTGAGAAAAATACCAATATAAATGATTGCTTCTCAAGAAAATTTATAGCTCATGAGTGTAGCAGGAAATTTCATATTGGAATGATCAATTGATAAATTCATTTTGTGAATCCTCACGGTAGAATGTGATCGAATTAAAATACGAGGAAGTTCACATAAAACATACGTTTAATCCAGATTAATCTTTTGACGACCGATCTCCAGCGTTATGCTCATTTGCAGGTAGCTGGAATACAAATTGATGTTTTGATATATACAGTGATTGTGATGTGAGATCTACATTTCAAGTTCACGAAAAAAAGGATACTCAAAATATATGAACATTTGGATGTTTGTTGTTATGAAAAGTAGATGCATGCACAATCATAATCGGTGAATTTCAATTCACTGCAAAAGTGTGGAAAAGTATGTTTCCGTCTAAATTTGGAAAATTCAAAATACGAAGTTAAACAGAGTTCCATTTCTGTCATGTAGGTGAATAAAATTGATTTGTGGGTAGTAAGCATGCTTTCTGTGTGTTGCGATGGTGGTGTGAGTTGATTACCAGTAGAGCCAAAAGTGGCAAAAATTTGAGAATGTGACTCTCGGGAAATAGTAAGGTCTATTCTTGTGCCATTTGCAATCGTAACGAAATTGTTTGATGACAAAAAGTAACAATAATAAATAACAATTCTATTTCACCCAGATATTGATGTGGTGCTATTGTTATTGTTTGTACCCTCAACAAAATTGCTCCCAACGTTAGTGTGATATTAGTGTGAGAAATCATCAATCCCCAAATATCTTATAGACACATGAGAAGTTTCATATAAACATATAGGTAGCAATTCTAAAGTGCCCAGGAATATTTGAATGATTAGAAATAAATTCGAATAGATATATCGCGTGATTCGCTCCTCTGCTATATAGGAGCGAATCACGCGATATAATTGAGTTCCACTGTCAGATTGGTGTATAATTGAAATCAATCTTCTTCATCAATTTATTAAAATCTCATGTAGAAATTCATGTGGGTTTGTCGTCACTATCTTACATTGCGTGATATAAACGCTATGCGGTTGTCCAAGGCATGGCCCACAGCCATTTCTTGTGCGGTCCGTGACATTTTATTTTCTCCCTATCGTCATGTCTCTCCAAGTGACAACCTTCTGAAAATCGACTGAAAACTTGAGATTTTCTCAAAATCTCTCAATTTTTGTGACTTGTTTATATATGAGTGCAATATTCATTCGTTTGGCGAGGAATTTTCTGTCACAATCATCAGGAGAATCACCGAACTGGATGTTTGTCTTCGTTTTATCACGTTTTTCAGACGGAATGTAACATCAATCGACTATACATATATTGGCCTTAAGGGTTTGGCTACGCTTGCGAGCAACTTATCGCCAGAACCCTAAGAAGTCTCTCTTGACCAAGATCGTACCTCCTCTAGTATCCAAGATTCCATTGGTGCCACCTCAAAATGTGGATAAATTGTATATTTTCGCAACAATTACACACGCAGCTGATTGTTGTTTTTGTGTTTTTTATCATGTGAACAATCACATTATCAAATTTCATCCAGTCTGAAATTATTCCAAAGTTAACTATCGATATCAGCCAGATTAATATATAAATTGATTGCAATAAATCATGCGCTCAATCTCTTTGATGTGTAGACTAAGACCGCCAATCGACCTATCACCTAACGCCTCACGTCATTATCAACATCGTGAATAAATTAGCGCGCTAAGACATGGCTACACATATGTTTCATGTCAAATACCAACTTAATTATTGGCGTTAGACGAGAGTGTGGCCTCAGCATCAGTGTACCGCATGAACAATAACAGCAACAACACAAGAAGTAGACAAAGAAGAATTTGAAGTTGCTTTTTCGATCTTTAGTGTGATCTGAAAAAAGATCACTGATCACTGATCTGATAGAATAGATCTTGTCTAGAGCACTCATCATGTGATGATCTTGGTCTTGATCTAGATTTTTTTTCAAATAATCTGTCACAGCACTGTCTGTGAACTGCCTAGTAAATCGAACAACGTAGACAAAACCACATAAGAACCACTTAAGAAGAAATTCTGAAAGACGGCACAAAAAGCTCAATCAATTTATTAAACATTCTCAAAAAGTTAATGAATCATACTGATACCTTTTATAGAATGCTGTGCAAACGGAGACCACATACCAAGGAATACAATGCTCACCGAAATGTTTATTATTATATCTTTCACTATATATCACAAATGCACTTCTTCATCCACCTAATATATTCGGACTCTCATTTGGCTTATAAATAAAAAATGTTGGAAGAATTATCGGGCGAGCATTTCATGGCTAAGATTTTTTTTTGTCAAATAATCTGTCACAACACTGCCTATAAACTGCCCTAAATACCAAACAACATAGGAACCATCTTAGAAGAAACTCTAAAAGTCGACACGAAGAGCACTATCAATTAATTCAATTCCCTGAAAAAATTCATGGATCATACTGATACCTATCATTAATAGGGGACTGTGCACACGGAGACTAGATACCAAGGAATAGATGTTATAGCATACGAATGTCCACTGAAACGTTCATTAATATATTTTTCACTATATTCAACAATTGCAGTTCTTCATCCACTTGATATCTTCAAATTGTCATTTGGATAATGAATATAAAATGGTAGAAGAGTTATAGGTTAGGCATTTCTTGAATTCTACACAGTGTGAACTGTCAACAACATATTTTTGGCACTATTCCTCTCCCGTCCAGCAATTCCAAAGTGCAATTATCAATAATTTCTTATCCATAGAATTCACGTACTGAACGTATCCGATAATAAAAGTGAGCAAATTCTCTCGTTAAGATAACATTATTATTTTTTGTATCCCCTCTTTTATATGATATGCTCTCCTTGTATCTAGTCTTCATGGCTTTGCAGATCGAAAGCATTCAAGAGCTTGAGAGACTACCACAAAACAATTGATTATATTGTTAATATTTTTCGAGTCTTTTGCACACTGGATACATAAATTAGAATATTCCCAGCTATGCATAATGCTTGATACAATCAACGGTTTGTTCTTTGTGACGCGCTCTTCACGTGGCGTCTTTTTGGGAGTTGCTAACAGTCGGTATGCTCGGGCGCCAATAACGGAGCAACTCTATGGCGATGGTGCCGGATAGCTAGCGGGAAGGAAAAGGGTTTGGTGCTGCGAATAGAGATGAACATATAGAGGAAACGAGCAGTTTTATTAAAACACAAATGAATGGGAGAAAGGTTCATAAAATGGCTGAGACAAATGCTAACAATAGAACTTGCACAGTACGACGGACACAGCTTTGAACTAGCACACGAACTCGAGAATATGATGCGTCGGATATTGGTCGTCGTCGTCAGCAGTTGTGGCTCTTCGTGGCAGCGGCTACGACGTGGTGAACGGACTGTAGCCTTACAACAGAGACTACAGTTGCGAAAGGTGAATGCTGTAGCCCTACGGCAGAGACTCAGGCAAGGTGCAGGAGGCTGTAGCCCTACGGCAGACTGTACTAAGCCGGTTTAATTATGGAAAGAGGATGCTACTTTCATTTCAGGACCCTCCAGAAACAATGAATAAATGAAAATGATGACTTTTCGTGTGTTAGTTCTCTGCTAAATATATATTACAACATTTTGTAATCCCTGTTTTATTTAAACTTAAAATTCAACTTCATTATTTGTCCCCTATTTGACTGCCAGATGACTCCGAGAGTCGTTCAATCAGAGTTAATCAGCAATCAGTCAGAAAATGTAAACAAAAGCACATGTACACAATCTACAATTTATCACCAAAGTACGGTTTATTCTTATATAAGAGGTAAGTTTGAATTACTGCTTATTGTGCACTACAACTTAGATCTAATTTATTTATTTCAGACGGTGATGTACAAATATTTAAGTTGTATCTGTTATCTATTTCCAAAGACGGAAATAAGAGTTCTAGATATCTGTAATTAGGTTTTAAATTAATACGAAGGACTCCTATATAAACGGTGAGTGGTCAATTACTATCTTAATATTATATTTAACGGTTTTTATATTCCAGGAAAATAAATCAGATCAACTGCAAAGTTGATTTGCATCGGATAAATTGAACAATTCGAAGCGGTTGCGATGATAGGAATTAATGTAGCTGAATGCTATTAATTGGAACAGTAAAATTGTGACCGAGTTGAGTTATTTTGAATCATTTTATCAAACGGTTACTAACTGCAGTTTTCCAGATTCTAAAATGGGAGCACTTCGTCACATCCCCTTCTCACTTCACAAAAAGAACAAAAGGTGCTCAAATCATTTACGGCGGTAATCCTTCATTGAGATTCAAGCTAAAAACACTTAACCAAATTTTTACAGTTTAAATTCAAAAAGGAGGAGGATCGAGGCCGTTGATTCGGTCATCTACGGCGGCGACATCGATTGATCCATTCCAGGGGCACGTATCTCTTGGCTGGAATGGGGACGTGTGCCCACCGGACTCTTCCATCTTTCGAGGAATCAGCTGGCGAATCCAACTAACAGCTGGGCTGGCTAGCCTACTTGTGGACTCAGGAGTTGGCGGTATGGAGCTCTGACCTGAGCTCTTTGGTACGGGCGATGCCTGCTTCTTGATTGAAGGCAGAAAGCCACGCCGAAAGTATGCTATTTTCCCTCCACTCTGTGAAGACAATAAATTGATTACGCACATTTTACAGGAATTCGAGGAGATGATTATTGCTGGAGACTCAGGATCAGTGGCTATTGCAACTGCGAATGAAACCACAGTGGTATATGTGAGATCCTTGGTACGGAATGAATTGCAGCGGTATCTGTAAGTTTGGCGGCACTCACTATACGGAACGATTGGCATTGTAAGTAAACCACAGCGGTATCTGTGAGTTCAGCAGCACCTAGGGAATTGCAGCGGTATCTGCGTATTCGCTGTGCGGTTCGATCGACAATGCAGTTGAATCACAGCGGCATCTGTAAGTTCATCGGTATGGAGTGAAGTGCTGCGGTATCTTCGCCTTCACTATGCGAATCGGTCGATAATGCGGTTGAAGCACAGCGATGTCTTTGGGTTCATCGGTCTCTGCGCCTTCATCATGCGGATCGGTTGGTCTTCTGGTGAATCACAGCGGTATCTGTGCATTTACAATAACGGAACGGTCGGCGGTGGATGAACCACATCAGTGCCTTCAAAACAACGGAATTTTCGGTGGCATCTGTGCGTTTACCAGGAGGATTGCGGTTGTGCAAATCAATTTTGGATGCGCACTTCAGTTCCGTGATTCATTCTTCTTGATAACGGTGTCCAGTGGACGGTGGACATTGACAGACTGTGAGAACAGATTTATATGAATTTCAATCAAATCTGTTCTTGAGTAAAGCTTCTGTGTCGTCGCGTGGTCGTCTCTGAGTGCATGCCTTTTCAGTTTTAACAGCCTCTTCTCCTGTTGCTAGGCTTCTCTTCGAAGCGTCGGTATCGGTGACAACTGACTTGACGTCGTCTTCATGATCGACGTCAGCTTTGACTCTTCGAGAGACTTGAGTCGGTATCGTCGTATCTAGAGATCGTGCCTGCTCCCTTATATTATCTTCCTGATTCAACATTTTTTCTTTTCACAGTCTCTGCTCGGGCGCCATTTTGTGACGCGCACTACTTCACGTGGCGTCTTCTTAGGAGTTGCTTACGGTCGGTATGCTCGGGCGCCAATAACGGAGCAACTCTATGACGATGGTGTCGGATAGCTAGCAGGAAGGGAAAGGCTTTGTTGCTGAGAATGAGGATGAACGTATAGGGGAGACAAACAGTCTATTCAAGCACAAATAAATGGAGAAAAAGTACGTGAAATGGCGGAAACGAGTGGTGACGATTATACTTGCACAATACGACGGACACGGCCTTGAACTAGCACACGAAGTCAAAGATATGATGTGTCGGATATCGGTCGTTGTCATCAGCAGTTGTCGTAGCTCTTAGTGGCAGCGGCTACGTGGTGAACGGACTGTAGCCCTACAGCAGAGACTACAGTTGCGAAAGGTGGATGCTAAAGCCCTACGGCAGAGACCACAGCTAGGTGCAGGAGGCTGTAGCTCCACAGCAGAAACTACAGTCGTGGTGAATGGTGACTCTGACACAGGAGCCACGACGGACGTCATCTCAACAGCCCTGAAACAGTAACCACTCGACAGCGGGAGTGAAGTAACCCTGTCGACAGGACGTTACTCACGGTAGATACGGATGACTCTGTAGCAGGTGTCACGACGTATGCGAAACGGCTTAGAAAGTCTGTTGCAGAAACACTACTAAAATACAGTGGACTCAAGTCCCTTGGAAGAGTGTTCTGCTGAACGATTTTAACCTGTATTTATACCCAGATTTCAAGTCAACTGTACTGAGCCGGTTCAATTATGACAAGAGGATGTTACTGAGATTTCAGTAACCTCCAAGAAATATGAATAAATGAAAATAATGACTTTCCTTGTGTTAGTTCTTGGCCAAATATATATTACAACATTTTGTAGTCCTTATTTTATTTGAACTTGAAATTAAACTTCATTACTAGTTTCCTATTTGACCGGTAGATGGCTCTGGGGGTCGTACAATCGGAGTCAATCAGCAATCAGTCAAAAAATGTAAACAGAAGCGAATGTACACAATTTACAATTTATCATCTTCCTACGGTTTATTATTATATAAAAGTTAAATTTTGATTACTGCTCATTGTGCACTACAACTAAGATCTAATGAATCTAATTCAGACGGTGATGTACAAATATTTGAACTGTAATCTATTTTCAAAGACGGAAATAGGAGTTCTAAATAACCTGTGACTAGGTTTCGAGCAAATACGAAGGACTCCTATACAAACGGTGAATTGTCAATATCTATCTGAATATTGTACTTAATGACTTTTTACATTTCAGGAAATAATGTAAGTCCACGGCAAAGTTGATTTGTATTGGATGATTCAACAATTCGAAGCGGTTTCGGTGAACATGAATTATGGTAGCTGAAGGCTAATGACTGAACAGTTAAAGTGTGACTAAGTTGAGTTATTTCAAATCATTTCATCAAACAGTTATTAACAGCAGTTTCTTAAACTCTGAAATGAAAGCGCTTCGTGACACTTTTCTACACTTTATTCCAACAGCGCTAATTTGGAATTGATTTATTACAAGTTGAGTGAGGTTTCAATAAGCTTGAGGTATAAATAAGGCCTTGTGACTGATTTAAGTCATTTCTTCCAAAAGTCAGTTCTTCGAGCCATCTTCCAGAGATCTACAGTGTTCACCATCCGATGTCCGGTCGAATTTTTCGTGCTAAGTCCGTTTGGTGAGATTGTTTAAGACAAAATTGTAGGTTTGATTGTTTTCCGTAGAAAGAACTTAGTCTATTTTGTCATTGTTCTTGCTTTGTTTGCAGCTATAATATTTTTTCTGTTTCTTGAGCTTAAAATATCTCTGCAAAGTTTAAGCTTAGAGTCATTCCGTTCTATTTTCACTGTCCGCCTCACGAATGTTGGATTGACTCAACGTGGAGTCACCGCTGGGGATTCTCTATTGATTCCACAGTGTGAATTGTTTCACCGTTGAATCACCACTGGAAAAGCTCTTGTTGACTTCACATTTCTTGGATGGTTTACCGAAGAGTCACCGGTAAGGAAGTCTTCATTGGTTTCACGGTGTTAGATTGTTTTACTGTCGAATCACCGCTGCAGGAGTACTTGTTGATTTCACAGTATTTGATTGGTTTAACGTAGAGTCACCGCTGGCAAAGTCTTTGTTGATTTCACAGTGTTTGAATGAAGCAAGGTAGTCGCCGCTAGCGAAGTCTTTGTTGATCTCACAGTGTTAGGATAATTCAACGTAGAGTCACCGCTGTGAGAGTCATTGCTAGCTTCACAGTGCCAGAAATATTTAACGTAAGATTACTGGTGGAGAGGTCATTCAGTGGCTTTACAATATTGGAACAACTTAATATAGAGTCACTGCTTGGGAACCAGTTTGGTTTCACAAGCATAGAACGAGTTGTGAAGTTGATCCACCGTTCTGGAAATCGCTTTGCGATTCCGTGAATGTTGATTGTCTTGGGAAGTCACCGCATCGTCATCGCAATCCTTCAGTCAAGCTATCTCTGAGCAAATCTCTGCAATATATGTTTGTGTTCAAGAGCTACATTTTTGTGTGTAAATAAATATCGTAGTAGCACTTATCTCCTGAGTATTATTCTCTTGAACACCCTGATCCTTCCGACTGAGCTATTCAGCCATACGTCTTCAAAAATTGCGTCACCGATAGCATTAGCGCCTGAGTATACCGTCAGCAGCTCCGACAGCGATGCCAGAATTGACAACCTCGCCATCAGCGAGGTGTCGTTATAAATAATAGAAAGTAAATACAAGTTTTTTTTTTCGGGAAAACTTATTATGAGAAAACAACTAGGGATGGTACACTACACAAGTAACTAAAAAATTTTTTTTCTATTGTATATAAAAGTGTGAGCTGTCGTTGGATAGGTTTTAAAAAATTAAAGAAAAGCTCGGGTCCAGTACAAAAGTTTTCAAAATCTACCTGCGTGCAGCATACCTGCATAGAGCACCCATACAGATGACAATAGCATGACACTTCAAGAATTCAGAAATGTTAAAATTTCAATTTGATCATGATCTGAAGCTATTGCTCGATAGGTCAAGTAACGGTCAAAAAAAATATTGATAAAAGTGGTGTGCCAAGGCGTAAGAACAAAATTGACGAAGCATACAAATATATATTTTTCCTAGTCATTGATACCTAAATTCTAGAAGTTATTTCAGTGTTACGCCATTGGTATGGTGACTGTACGAAAAATGTACTATGGAAAAGTCCTACTATACTTGTGCACGACTTCTACCTAGGCACACTATGACCTTTCTCATGGTCTCGGTGAGCACTAGCGTTCAAGAAACATTTTATTCTATTACTCGATAGGCTGGGTTTTTTGCTGCCAGCTCTTGGACTGCAACAAATTCAGGAATTAAAATGAGAATTATCTTCAAATCAGCCCTCATGTTGCATGAATTACTATTTTCAATGTATGCGTGAAATCGCATCATAAATGATCTCTGTGAATAAATTTTATAGTACACAGTTTGTAGTTTCATCATCATAATATAATTTAGGTTGCATGGATACATAGCTGCTCAGATACTTCCATAGCCCTTATGCACTAGTCTTATCAAAGGATGGATAGCTGTTAACGTGATCGATATTGGTATCTATATGATGTCATAATAATATATTACGTTACGAAACTAGAAAATGATATATTACTGATAAATGGAGTGCGTAAGAGCATTACTAATCGAGCTACTTTTCTACGACCACACATGTTTATGATGAGCTTGATGTGATCAAACATGTATCACAAAATATTGTTTCTCCAACACTGTTCTGGAATTTGCATATTCCATAACCAAAAATTAAGTTGGAACGAATGACATTCCAAAAAACCGTTTAGAATGATTCCGTATGCCGTTCAGAATGATTCTGTTAGCCTTTTGAATCATTTCGACGAATCAGAAGCTGTTAGTTTGGCTACTACCATGGTTACTTCCTAACAATTCAAGTATTCATATTTGGATTTGACGTTTGACATTTAATAATTTTTTAAGTTTTCTCTGTAATATTGGTGAGTCTCCAAAACCTTGTTAGAGAAAGTATAGTCTACAACATGTTTGGAATGGCGTATTCCACACTCGCGAACCGTGATCCTCGCCTTCGGGTCGGTTTACAAACTTTTCGCTCGTTCAGAATATAGGCCATTCCAATACTTATTGTAGAATATACTATTCTTCATATCAAAGGACGCATGTTGAGTCACATATCTCTCAATCATAGCCAAGTATGTAAAATTACATCTTCTTATAATGATAATTGATTGTCACTTCACGGTTATTAAAAATAAGCAGAAGAATGCAAATATCATTCTCATTGAATAAAGTACAGGATTTGGTCATATTTTAGTTAAAAGTTATGCTCCCGTTAAATAAAGCTTGATTTCTTCCAGACATATTGGTCATGTTATTCATGGCAAAATTTATTCTGGAAGCGGTGTCTATTTCACTTTGCATCGGATTGTTCACATAGGCTGCAGCTACGGCTGAAGATTGCCAGCCAGTATTTGAATACTAAAAGATCACCCTGGTCACCACAATCATTAACTAAGATTGTACCTGATGCACGTCTTGAATAAATGCCGATGTACTCTTTGTAATCGAATGATCCATGATATTCCGCTACCAATTTTAATATACTCCCAAATTTATTTACATCAACACATTGTTAAATGCATTTTTCGCACTCCCGGGAGTAAACAACGAATTTAATCCCTCATTTCAGGGACTTAAGTTTGAGTTTAGTCCCTCCGGGATCTAAAATGATCAAGAATCTCAAGGGACTAAAGTAAAATAAACAAATTTTTCTATGACAACTAAATAATCAAAGTATTTACCTAAATGTCAAATTTAATTTTATCATTAAAATTCAAACCTTCATTCTTAATTTGTATTAGCATTATTGCAATTCACACAATTTCACAAATGCATCGTATTGTTGTTCGTAAATTTTCTAGACTTTCGGCAAAATCATTTTACAGTTATCTGTTTCGCAGCCTTATCAATATCAATTTTCTCACTCATCTTTTTGACAGCAAGCTTATTTATTGAACAACTGCTGTAGCCAGTCTTGTTTCTATGGTGAATTTACTCAACATTTTTGTATCAAGTTTGTAGTTGTCAAAATTGTAAGATTAATTAATCTACTTTAGACTATTGTGATTTAATATAATACGGTAGTGCGAAAAATAGCGTAGATAACACATGACTTAAGTGCCTTTAATCCCTCAGGTGAGTATTGCCCTCGACTGCGTCTCGTGCAATAAACTCCACCCTCAGGATTAAATCAAGCACTTAAGTCCCTCGTTATATAATATACTATTTCGTTCCCGTACTCTAAGAAACAAGGCATATATTCCGTTTTCTCTTCTGTGAGTCGTGAACTGCTATATTTTTCGCGAATAGAGTAGAAACATTCTTGTACTAAAAATGAGCGTGAAGTTTTCATTTCTACAACAAGTTCAAACACTAAATTTCAATATGCTATGGCTGATCATCCTAGATAAATGCAAAAAATTCAAAAAAAGTTCCAAGTAGAGTGCACTCCTGGCTTGGCCGATTCATACAAAAATAGCAGATAACCATTCTGATACAACATCAAGCTCAAATACTGAATTTCAACATCCACCGGTTGACTATTTTTAATTTATTAGAAAAATTCGAAGAAAAATTACAAGTAAAGTGTACTTCCGGTACAGACGATTCAAACCATAATACAAAGTGCACAACTAAACCCTATGTCAGTCTTAAATACAAAATTTTACATTTTACTTTTAACCAGTTTTGAGATTTGCGAGTTACGCACGCACGCACGCACGAACGCACAAACATACGTACCGACATCAAGCCAAAAATAGTCCAAATGAATTCAGGGATGCTTGAAGCGGATATTCTCATCAGAATCTCGATAGATGAGTTTTGTCGGTTTCACAATACTTTCTTGTACTTAGTACAAGTAAGTAAAGAGTAGAACTAAAATTTATTGAGCACCATAACCCATTATGAAGATATCTCTATAAGTTTATCCTCTTGTATTGGATACAATTACTAAAATATTTTGCAGCATATAGAATATTCAGTGATTCAACGATAAAATAAGAAGAATTCCGTCAAATATCTTTGTTAAGTCGAAGACCTGTCTGAAAATGGACCTGCGCACATTTCAAACTCACAGGTGTTAAGTTAGCGCGAATTTGTAAGATGCGCTATGATTGGTCAATATAAGTGATAAGTTTGCTAGTGCAAATGGTACTCATTATTATCTGTTATATAACATGCAATGATAACGTAGGTAGCAACCAAAAGTTACAGAATCGCTCAATGTATTCATGTGTGTTATTTCCATCCGTTATACAACATAGTTATAGAATCCCTTGTTAGTTATAAGTCAAATCTTGCAACTAGGATATAAAACAGTTATCTCGACTGATTAAGATGAAACAAACATGTCTATGCATGATTAGCTTACTGACGTTATTCAAGATATAATATAGCGGACTCCTAATAATAACGATACAGTCATCTTCATAACGTAGATATCATATAAAAGATGAAGATACTTTTTTAGGCGATCATAACAGAAAAGTTGATTCTATGGCTCTTTTTGTGGCCGTGAAGTTTCGCTTTTTGGTAGATATCTGTCATATTTCACTTTTTGGGACTGATATGTCAGATATTACTTTCTTGAGACTGATCTATCAAAAACTATTTCAACTTCATGAACACTTCATGCTTACCTATATGAACTTTTTGATGAACTCTTTAAGAAACAGTTTTCGCCGAAATATATATTTTATTCTTCCGTCAACCTTCATAGTTCGTGCAATTCAAGAAATTAATACGCATTTTTCACAAATGTCACTTTGATTGGAGGAAAATGGAATAAAATGAATTCCAACGGTAATTAGGATTTACAATATGCAATGTTCTAGAAATAAATAGATACAATTTTGTAATTTTGAATTATTGCGAGATGATCGCCTAAAACACATTGTGTGCACCTCGGTCTAAAGTTCTTATTTAGACTCACCTGAATTGAACAACAGATTCGAAGGTGATACACAAATAACTATTTACTGCTTTGTTCAAGGGTTAACCGATTGAATTGGCTTCCTTATGAATAAAGCCCGGATTTCATTCATTTGCATATTAGCATAATGTATTTGCATACTTTGGCAGTTTTTTCAAATTTCGCATATTTCCGTGGAACATTGCATATTTTGAAAATTTGGTTAATTTTGTATATTTTTTACATTTTAGTCCAAAAGAAAGAGAAAAATATTGGGAAAATGACACTTCTTGTGTCAGTTAAATACTTTTAGTTACGCATACCCACTCATAGAGAAAGAGAAGATGTGGAAGTGCATATTCAATCTTCACTTGCTAGTAGGCATATGTCGTGTGGAGAACTGGAAAATTAATTCCGCTAGGTGTCTACTAAAGATCCTTGGCTAGCTTCTCTGCAGGAGGAGAACAAGTACATCAACGAGGACAAAAAGGATTTGCCGGGGGACTTCAATCCCAGCCTGACTGCGATCTATGAGTTTTAACCACTAACCTCAGTAGATGTTAGAAGGTCTATTCCACAATATATACCCATTTTGAGCGAAAGGATACAAATGTTCTTGTCCGAGAATTTGGAAGAGTACCTTTTTCTCCAATTTTGCAAAACTCAAATGTAAGAGTCTCTTCACAGTGACTTTCATTATCAACCGTTGAGCATTCTCTAGAGCAATTTTCATCATTCATATGGCTCTATGTCCTCATAGGGATCCATTGTCAAGATTCCAGAATATTATATCCAGCAGTTTGGCTTCTTTGTTGTCTTTCGAATAATCAGTATATAGATGAACAAATCCAGGACTACATAAAGACAACAAATAGTATCAATCCTACATATATTAATTTCCTATATCACTTATCAGGATATCAATTGAGAGAAATACCTACATTGCTGTTAAACTTAATCGAATGAACGATACGCGAACAAACACTAGTCCGACTTAACTTGCACTCTACCTTATATACCTAAATATTATTATGTTGGAAACTTTCATGCAAGTACCAACAATAAATAGTAGACAGAGAGCCAGAAGCAAAAAAAAATCTCTCAATTTACTGAGCCCAGTTTCTTGATTATTCCTGCCACATTAATAAGATGAATTCACTAAAGCTGAAAATTTGTATACAAATATTATATTGCTTATAAATTTAAGTTATAAAAGTCAATCAGCTAAATGCGAGGAAAGAGCTGGTCAGTCGGCTGCAATATATTTATCTATTTTGACATTTCGAATCAATCAATGTCACTCCTAATGTTGCTATGATAATTCGCCACATTCCGCATCCCACAGTAAAATAAACTGTATTGATATCACAACAACATTAAAAGTGACATTGATTGATTCGGAATGTCAAAATACATAAAGACATTGCTGCCGACTGACCTGTTCTGTCCCTACATTCAGCTGACTGACTATCATAATTTTTATTTGTTAGCAATATACTATTTGTATACCAATTTTCAGCTTCAGTAAGTTCATTTTATTGTTGTAGTGAAAGCGACAGCTTGGATAGCGTACTTGAGATGCCTGTTCTCAGTTTCGCTTGACTGACCGCAGTATGTTTGTGTACACAACCACTGTTATAAACTATCAAAAAACTGGGATTAGTAAATTCGAAGACTTATTCTGGCTCTGGCTCTTGGACTATAAGCGAATAAACGGAGAGCTGACTACGGGCAAGTATACTGATGAAACCTAGTCTTAATTTTTCTTAGAAGGTTGTGATGACATCATGAAATGTAGTTATTAAATTCAGTGGACACAGAAAAAATTGATAACTTGTTCATCAATATACTAAACACTGGTACAGTCGTTCTTGCAAAATAATAAATCTGACAAAATTTATATGAGAAACACATACATTCTTCTACCACACAAAGTCAAAAATCTGACGTGGACATCACGTGACTTACTTGTACATCATCGAATATAACTAATCGAACAGAAAATCTCATCATTCCTCGGCTAATTGTTTTCGATTTATCAAATAAATTCTAAAAATCTGTCAAGATAAATGCGCTCTTAGCCTAGTCGGTTGCTATAAAAACAGTAGATCGTCATTATCATGCTACAACATTATTAAATACTGATTTCTGAGACTCTACGGCTCACAGTTCTGAATTTATACTTGAAATTGTGAAATAAATTCGAACTGAAGTGCACTTCCGGTTATTATTATTGTTATGAAAATTCCAATATTCTACAGATGATCGTTCTGAATTTATGCGAAAAAATCCTTAAGATTGTCGAGTATAGAGCACTGCCGGCTTAGTCGATCCCAATAAAAATAGGATATGAGCATCTAGAAGACGGTACTATCGTCTTGAATAATGAATTCTAATATTCTACGTTCAATCGGTTTGGATTTATGCGCGGAAAATTCAAGAAATGTTTCGATTTAATTGCACTTCTGGTTCAGCCGATCGCAATCATAATGCAAGATGTACAACTTGATGTTATAGAAGTGTTCAATACAAAATTTCAATATTCTACGACCGATTGTTTTGAGCTTATGAAGGAAATTGGAAAAGTCTGTCATATAAAGTGCACTTCCGGCTGAGCCGATTGATACGAAAATAGGAGATGACCATTTGGATGCCACAGCAATTCCAAATGCTGAATTTTAACATCCTAAGGTTGATCATTCTGGATTTATCAGTAAAATACGAAAAAAGTTTCAAGTAAAGTGCACTTCTGGTATTTTCAACTTTATACGTTCTACCAGTTTTGAGATTTACGAGTTACGCACGAACATACGTACTGACATCAAGCAAAAAATAGATAAAATGGATTTGTGGATATTCAAAACGGATATTTCCATCAAAATCTCGATAGGTGAATTTTGTCGGTTTCACAATACTTTCTTGTACTTATTACAAGTAAGTAAAAAGAGAAAACCCCACGCACACTTAGCGTGGCTTCACCACATGTGACGCTAAACATACTAAACTCATAAAACTTAATGACAGACAAACGTACGAATTGATAAAATCTATCAGTCACTTCATAATACTGAATTAAATAATATGATGGCTGATAAAGATCATATAATTGAATTGAACAATGCACCACAAACATAAATAAGATGGTTTGAGTTCGACTTTAAAGTGATGCAAATGTGTTTGCAGCATACGCTTCCTCTTAGGCTTGACCTTAATAGGGTGTGTCAAGTGTCTTTTCTTATTCCGGATACAAAAAATACTAGTCAGGCCATATCGGGTATTTTCAACCAATTAATATTTCTTTTAAAAGCAGAAAAATATTTGTAAATTATTGTAATAACGTAAATAGAACATTTGGTTGAGTTTCAAATTTATTAAAGTTTATTTGCTCAATACGTATTTTGGCTGAATAGGCCATCATGAGAAGTACAATTACAAAACAAAAATTCTACATAACACTAAAATTCTGCAGTCTTATATACTAATTATGTTAAATGAGAGAGTGTGACCTGAATCTACAGTGGTTTAAATAAAGAGAAGACATTGAAACAATAGAGGCGGCGTGGCTTGAAGCTATAATGGTTTAACTAAGGGAGTTTTGTATGAATCTAATTACTCGTTCATCAAATTTTTTTTGGCTCTTGGAGCTTTTTGGATTTCTAATGATTCTAACAGATTCAATTTGAAACCACGTCCCTGGACATGAAGCACTTTCATACCATCCAAAACAAAGAAATGTTTTTGGAGAATCATGTGTTTTGATACATTGGATGCATTAGGCTTGTTTAGTCTCCATGCTCTATCATGTTCCTCAAACCATAAGACAAAATTGTGGTGAAGTCGTCGGATTCTGGATAACAAAGAGGATAAAATAATTAGGTCATCTCCTTTATTGCAAACGATATTTATTATATCTTCATCAGTGCTTTGGAATTCCTTGAGACAGGGGTTCTGTTCTTCAAAAATGTAATATAGTTTTTGTACTGTCATATGGATGTGGGTTGGGACGACGTGGTTGCCTCTGCATTGTAGAAAGAATATTCTTCAGTTCTTCAAATTCATAAGGTTTTTTAATTTGTTGGACCACGTTTTGAGGGTGTGGGAAGCCTCTTCTCCAAATTGATGTAAAATATCGTTGTAAAAACCCATGTTGTAAAAATATTACCGAAAATAAATTTAAATTGTAGTTGATCGTATCCAGTAAAAGTTATATTGTGGTAAAGTCGTCGGATTGTGGATAACAAAGAGGATAAAATAATTAGGTCATCTCCTTTATTGCAAACGTTTCGATATTTATTATATCTTCATCAGTGCTTTGAAATTCCTTGAGACAGGGGTTCTGTTCTTCAGAAATGTAATATAGTTTTTGTACTGCCATATGGATGTGGGTTGGGACGACGTGGTTGCCTCTGCATTGTAGGAGGAATATTCTCCGGTTCTTCAAATTCATAAGGTTTTTCAATTTGTTGGACCACATTTTGAGGGTGTGGGAAGCCTCTTCTCCAAATTGATGTAAAATATCGTTGTAAAAACCCGTGTTGTAAAAATATTCCCGAAAATGAATTTAAATTGTAGTTGATCGTATCCAGTGAAAGTTATATTGTGGTAAAGTCGTCGGATTGTGGATAACAAAGAGGATGAAATAATTAGGTCATCTCCTTTATTACAAACGTTTCGATATTTATTATATCTTCATCAGTGCTTTGAAATTCCTTGAGACAGGGGTTCTGTTCTTCAAAAATGTAATATAGTTTTTGTACTGCCATATGGATGTGGGTTGGGACGATGTGGTTGCCTCTGCATTGTAGAAGGAATATTCTTCGGTTCTTCAAATTCATAAGGTTTTTTAATTTGTTGGATCACATTTTGAGGGTGTGGGGAGCCTCTTCTCCAAATTGATGTAAAATATCGTCGTAAAAACCCATGTTGTAAAAATATTTCCGAAAATGAATTTAAATTGTAGTTGATCGTATCCAGTAAAAGTTATATTATGGTAAAGTCGTCGGATTGTGGATAACAAAGAGGATAAAATAATTAGGTCATCTCCTTCATTGCAAACGTTTCGATATTTATTATATCTTTATCAGTGCTTTGAAATTCCTTGAGACAGGGATTCTGTTCTTCAAAAATGTAATATAGTTTTTGTACTGCCATATGGATGTTGGTTAATTATTTTATCCTCTTTGTTATCCACAATCCGACGACTTTACCACAATATAACTTTTACTGGATACGATCAACTACAATTTAAATTCATTTTCGGAAATATTTTTACAACATGGGTTTTTACAACGATATTTTACATCAATTTGGAGAAGAGGCTTCCCACACCCTCAAAATGTGGTCCAACAAATTAAAAAACCTTATGAATTTGAAGAACCGAAGAATACTCCTTCTACAATGCAGAGGCAACCACGTCGTCCCAACCCACATCCATATGGCAGTACAAAAACTATATTACATTTTTGAAGAACAGAACCCCTGTCTCAAGGAATTTCAAAGCACTGATGAAGATATAATAAATATCGAAACGTTTGCAATAAAGGAGATGACCTAATTATTTTATCCTCTTTGTTATCCACAATCCGACGACTTTACCACAATATAACTTTTACTGGATACGATCAACTACAATTTAAATTCATTTTCGGAAATATTTTTACAACATGGGTTTTTACAACGATATTTCACATCAATTTGGAGAAGAGGCTCCCCACACCCTCAAAATGTGATCCAACAAATTAAAAAACCTTATGAATTTGAAGAACCGAAGAATATTCCTTCTACAATGCAGAGGCAACCACGTCGTCCCAACCCACATCCATATGGCAGTACAAAAACTATATTACATTTTTGAAGAACAGAACCCCTGTCCCAAGGAATTTCAAAGCACTGATGAAGATATAATAAATATCGAAACGTTTGCAATAAAGGAGATGACCTAATTATTTTATCCTCTTTGTTATCCACAATCCGACGACTTTACCACAATATAACTTTTACTGGATACGATCAACTACAATTTAAATTCATTTTCGGAAATATTTTTACAACATGGATTTTTACAACGATATTTTACATCAATTTGGAGAAGAGGCTCCCCACACCCTCAAAATGTGGTCCAACAAATTAAAAAACCTTATGAATTTGAAGAACGGAAGAATATTCCTTCTACAATGCAGAGGCAACCACGTCGTCCCAACCCACATCCATATGGCAGTACAAAAACTATATTACATTTTTGAAGAACAGAACCCCTGTCTCAAGGAATTTCAAAGCACTGATGAAGATATAATAAATATCGAAACGTTTGCAATAAAGGAGATGACCTAATTATTTTATCCTCTTTGTTATCCACAATCCGACGACTTTACCACAATATAACTTTTACTGGATACGATCAACTACAATTTGAATTCATTTTTGGAAATATTTTTACAACATGGGTTTTTACAACGATATTTTACATCAATTTGGAGAAGAGGCTTCCCACACCCTCAAAATGTGGTCCAACAAATTAAAAAACCTTATGAATTTGAAGAACCGAAGAATATTCCTTCTACAATGCAGAGGCAACCACGTCGTCCCAACCCACATCCATATGGCAGTACAAAAACTATATTACATTTTTGAAGAACAGAACCCCTGTCCCAAGGAATTTCAAAGCACTGATGAAGATATAATAAATATCGAAACGTTTGCAATAAAGGAGATGACCTAATTATTTTATCCTCTTTGTTATCCACAATCCGACGACTTTACCACAATATAACTTTTACTGGATACGATCAACTACAATTTAAATTCATTTTCGGAAATATTTTTACAACATGGATTTTTACAACGATATTTTACATCAATTTGGAGAAGAGGCTCCCCACACCCTCAAAATGTGGTCCAACAAATTAAAAAACCTTATGAATTTGAAGAACGGAAGAATATTCCTTCTACAATGCAGAGGCAACCACGTCGTCCCAACCCACATCCATATGGCAGTACAAAAACTATATTACATTTTTGAAGAACAGAACCCCTGTCTCAAGGAATTTCAAAGCACTGATGAAGATATAATAAATATCGAAACGTTTGCAATAAAGGAGATGACCTAATTATTTTATCCTCTTTGTTATCCACAATCCGACGACTTTACCACAATATAACTTTTACTGGATACGATCAACTACAATTTGAATTCATTTTTGGAAATATTTTTACAACATGGGTTTTTACAACGATATTTTACATCAATTTGGAGAAGAGGCTTCCCACACCCTCAAAATGTGGTCCAACAAATCAAAAAACCTTATGAATTTGAAGAACCGAAGAATATTCCTTCTACAATGCAGAGGCAACCACGTCGTCCCAACCCACATCCATATGGCAGTACAAAAACTATATTACATTTTTGAAGAACAGAACCCCTGTCTCAAGGAATTTCAAAGCACTGATGAAGATATAATAAATATCGAAACGTTTGCAATAAAGGAGATGACCTAATTATTTTATCCTCTTTGTTATCCACAATCCGACGACTTTACCACAATATAACTTTTACTGGATACGATCAACTGCAATTTGAATTCATTTTCGGAAATATTTTTACAACATGGGTTTTCACAACGATATTCTACATCAATTTGGAGAAGAGGCTTCCCACACCCTCAAAATGTGGTCCAACAAATTAAAAAACCTTATGAATTTGAAGAACCGAAGAATATTTCTTCTACAATGCAGAGGCAACCACGTCGTCCCAACCCACATCCATATGGCAGTACAAAAACTATATTACATTTTTGAAGAACAGAACCCCTGTCTCAAGGAATTTCAAAGCACTGATGAAGATATAATAAATATCGAAACGTTTGCAATAAAGGAGATGACCTAATTATTTTATCCTCTTTGTTATCCACAATCCGACGACTTTACCACAATATAACTTTTACTGGATACGATCAACTACAATTTGAATTCATTTTTGGAAATATTTTTACAACATGGGTTTTCACAACGATATTTTACATCAATTTGGAGAAGAGGCTCCCCACACCCTCAAAATGTGGTCCAACAAATTAAAAAACCTTATGAATTTGAAGAACCGAAGAATATTCCTTCTACAATGCAGAGGCAACCACGTCGTCCCAACCCACATCCATATGGCAGTACAAAAACTATATTACATTTTTGAAGAACAGAACCCCTGTCTCAAGGAATTTCAAAGCGCTGATGAAGATATAATAAATATCGAAACGTTTGCAATAAAGGAGATGACCTAATTATTTTATCCTCTTTGTTATCCACAATCCGACGACTTTACCACAATATAACTTTTACTGGATACGATCAACTACAATTTAAATTCATTTTTGGAAATAATTTTACAACATGGGTTTCCACAACGATATTTTACATCAATTTGGAGAAGAGGCTCCCCACACCCTCAAAATGTGGTCCAACAAATTAAAAAACCTTATGAATTTGAAGAACCGAAGAATATTCCTTCTACAATGCAGAGGCAACCACGTCGTCCCAACCCACATCCATATGGCAGTACAAAAACTATATTACATTTTTGAAGAACAGAACCCCTGTCTCAAGGAATTTCAAAGCGCTGATGAAGATATAATAAATATCGAAACGTTTGCAATAAAGGAGATGACCTAATTATTTTATCCTCTTTGTTATCCACAATCCGACGACTTTACCACAATATAACTTTTACTGGATACGATCAACTACAACATAAGATAAAATTCCTACAAGTTTTGCCTATACATATAAAATTGCAATCCTCACACTAAGTTTCGTGAACTACAAATCTATTATACAAGTTCGTAATACCTAAACTAGTATTAACTAAGAGGTTGCCTCAAGTTTCAGGATTATAATAGACTGGTACAGTATTTTTGCTTTTAAGTATATTAGATATCTTCAAATTATATTTGCTGTTAGATAATATTTCTCTGTAAGTAAGTACATCAACAGAGATTTCATCACCTTTCTAACAGATGTTTTGATATTCGTGTTTGAGCTTTCTACGTGGAATTTTGTCTATAGTGTGTTTGTCAAAACCATTATTATATGAAATTTGGTATATCACATGCATTTCTTTTGAAAAATCTGAATCGGTCATAGGTATATGGATGAGTCTATGGATGAAACTATAAAACGATGATAATTCAATGTTGTTAGAATGGTTAGAATCGATAGTGATAATTGTAACATTGTACGTGGGTTTTTTGTAGATATTAAAATTTAAATCACCTTGAATTTCAGGGATAGTAATGTCTAAGAAATTCTTATTATTCGATTCTGTCTAAATAGTGGATGAAATTTTACTATTCAATTCATCCAAATATTTAAGAAAAATGTCCAATTCTCTATCAGTATCCAACCAGTAACACAAAATACCATCGACATACATATTCCACCAGACAATATCATTTTTCAAGTGGAAACCGGAATTAAACAATTCTGTGTTAAAATGATCCATATGAACATCAGCTAATAGAGGAGAAAGAGATGAGCCCATAGGTGACCCCCGTTGAATGTATAATAGTCATTATTGAAACTGAAATCATTTTGGTTCATGCATAGATTCAGAAAATTAAAAACTTGTGTTTCAACGTCTAATTCTGCATTCGATAATAATAATTTAATTTGAAGAATATTTGTAAGTTCGGTGGTAGGTATATTAGTAAATTGATTTCCAACATCAAAGGACACAAGTTCATCTTTAGCTTGAAAAGTACTTTGAATTTTACTTATCAAATCTGCACTATTCTTAACTGTATTTGCAGGATTGAAATCTATGACTTTAGGCAATTTCCTAATAAATTCTTGGCACAGATAATATGCAGGTGCACTGGTATGCGAACGAACAGGTCTAATCGGATTATCTTTCTTATGTTATTTGATGCGACCGTACAAACTAGAAGCTGACGCATTGGAAGAGATAATATGATACCTAGATTTTTTGTCCATAAATGAATCTGATTTTCAAATAATATTTTTGATATTAATGAGAAATTTATCTGAAGGGTCTTTTTGATCTAGTTACATCATTGCTGTTGATGAAATCTCTAACTTTATGGATATATTCCTGCTTATAACATATGACTATAGTATTTCCTTTATCTGCTTTACTTGAAATTAATCCATTTTGTACTAATTTATGTTTAATATTTTTGATGATGTTAAAGTCTGAATTAGAAGTAGGCATATCAGAATTCAAATTTTTTCAAACTCTTTCAAATAATTTTGCGCAAGAACTTTTTTTGTTATTATTAATATGAGGTTCAGTAAAGTTGGAGAGAGCAATGTCGCAGTCGGTGGCAATAATTTCTAGATCATAAGTTTAAGAAGGAAAGAGTGGAGCAAATCTTAAACCATTCATCAGCAACTTGGTTTCTTCCGTATTATACACAATGAATGTTTCATCATGGATCCTCTGGTAGAAAGAGATTTCTTGATTCTGCGACTGGGCGGAAACTGTGTTACTATGGATCTTCTGTTCAAACGCAAATTCTTGAATATGTGACTCGATGATAGGAGTTTCAATATGGGTCATCTGATTTTATGAAATAACTTCACTATGTGGCTGGACAGGCATGATGGATTCTAGTTGTTGAGATTCCAATTTTTCCAGTTTTTTGAGTTGTGATTGGTATTATTTATACACTTCCACTTGTGCACTTCCACGAGTCACTCTGTCAATATTATCAAATTCAAAAGGCCACAACTGATGTACTAATTCATCATGAATAATTTTGAGATGTTCTAATTTATCATGAATTCATGGATCAAAACTAGCTGTTTTTCACTGACGAATTCTCAAGAAGCGAATTTTGCAAACAATCATCTGTGCTTCAACAATCAGTGTTAACCAATGAAGTAACTCCTAGTTACATTCAAGTAAGGTGCAATAATCAATGTACGGCAGCGATTTTTGCAGTCCATAAGTGCAAAATATTGTAACGTTATTTATTTTGATTTAAGGAGCAAAAGTGACTGAACATTACTATTTATTTTGATGATTCATTGAAATTTTATCTTAAATAACCAACACTATCTTTTTCTATATGAATAAAAATCAGTGTTTGTATGTTTGTATCTAATGCGTTCTGGAACCATTGATCAGATTGTGATGAAACTTTGATAGAGTGCTCTGTGGACGTACGAGATGGTTCGTGGCACAAAAATCTATATATAAGTGAGTCTTTTTTTCAATGAATTTTTCTGCTTTTGTGGAAAGAATGTATATTATGAATGATTCAATACACAAATAGTTAACTATCATTATAACTTCATCAAAGTTTATATCAAGAATTACTTGATATCAGTATTTATACGAAACATAGTCTGGTTACTCACTCCATTTATAAATTAGGAACGGCTCGACCGACTTTTATGATTTCCAATTTTTTGGATTGGTCTATTGAAAAATCAAAAGGAGAAATATCATTTTCGCATACATTTTGTATGAAGCAGATTTTTGATGATATCATGAGAACATATTTATTGTATTCAGCTAATAAAATTTGCCCCAGGGTGGAACAAACAAAAGTAGTCGATAGGAGCTGAAAATGAATCAGGAAATTTCAGGTCCTATCAGCTGCTTTCTTCCGCCATGCGAATGAAACGAACTTAGTCAAAAATAAGTCGTCATGCAAACAAAGCTCTGTCTACGTTAAAACGCCTTACTAGAGATGCAAACTTAGTTAACGGTGAGCTGCAGTGCCAGCGCAGCAAGCTCGATCAACGGTAAACTACCGTACGGGCAAATCTAGCTCGGTTAACAGTAGACCGCTGTGCGAGAAAAATGAGCTCGGAAAACTGTAGGCTGCCATGTGAGCGAAGTGAGCTTGGTCAATGCCAAGCTGCTGTGCGAGCGAAAAGAGCTTAGTTAACGGCAAGCTGCGAGTAAAACAAGCTTGGTTGACTATAAGCTACCGTACGAGCTTCCGGAGGTCGAGCAGAGCACTCCACATAGTGCGTTATGTCGGTTTCTGGTGGAAGCATGACTTAGTCACCATTTAGTATAGTTTGTGCTCCGTGCGGGTATCCTTTAGGTGTATTGTTTTCTCGACTGATAGTTGCTGGTTGGCCAGTTCTTCTAATCTTCCATACTTCTCCTTGAGAACGAACGCTATTCCTCGGGACATCTTCAAGTCACTCGCCACACAGTGAGCCAGGGAATGGTTCAAAGGCACTGCGAACAGGTCTTGTTGTTTTTTTTTTGTCACACCGTACCGCACTTCACGACCGTTGGAATAGTTTGCCATGAACTCTTCAAAGGTTGATTCTTGTTCAACAATTCGTCGGTCTTCATGGTTATCGCCGGCGAATCAGGCTAGTCGATTAAAGTGGACGAATCTCGGCTTTCCATTTGGAGCTTTCCGTATCCGGTCGACGACGTCGTTAATTCTCTTCATCACTTCATTTGAGCCTTCCCAGTTCCGCTGAAGTCTTTGTGACAACTCTCGGCGCTCCTGAAGGTTATAAAGCCATACTAGATTCCCGGGTTGATAACCACCTTTCTTGGCCTTGATGTCATAATTTTCCTTCATTCGGTCGCTGGCATTTTGGATGTTTGAACGAACTCGGCCATGAATGCTGTTCATTCTTCTTTGAAAGTTGGTAACGTAGTCTTCTCCTGCTAGATCTTCACCTAGTTTTTTACCAAATATTAGGTCGCATGGCAAGTGCAACTCTCGTCAAAATGAGATATTCGCAGTTGTCTGCCTAGCTGTTTCGTATATTGCTGAACGGTATGCTAACAGAAACATATAAAGGTGTTGGTCCCAGTCTCACTGATGGTCGGGGACAACTTTTGTCAGATATCGATTGATTGTTCTGTTCATCCGCTCAATCATGCCATCAGACTGCGGATGTAATGCAGCGATCCTGATTATGTGGATTCTCAAGATCTTATAAATGTTTTGGAAGACGGCCGACTCGAGATTTCTTCCCTGGTCCGATTGAAGTTCTCGGGGTACTCCAAATCGACAGATACATTCTATCACCAAAACTTCGGCGACAGTGACAGCTTCCTGGTTGAGTTAGGCGTACGCCTCCACCCATTTACTGAAGTAGTCCAACACAACGATTATGTATTTATTTCTGTTGTTAGTTTCCGGAAACGGTCCGGCCACATCGATTGCAATGTGCTCGAAAGGATTTCCCACATTGTACTGACTCATTGGAGCTCTTCTCTTTCTCTGTGGCCCGTTATTACTGATGCAGACCACGCATTTTCTACACCACTCTTTAACATCCTCCTTACCATTATTTCAGTAAAATCGCTGGCGTAATTCTCCCAAATGTTTCACTGATTCCAAAGTGCCCTCCATCAGCTTCATCATCAATCCCTCTCAGTACTTCCGGTACTCTGTTTCTAGGGATTATCAACTGCGTCCTGCTCTCATTTCCGTCTGTACTCTCTACGACGCGTTTCAGAAGGCCCTCTTCAACCACGATGAAATTCCACTGCTCTCAATACGATTTTACACTCCGAGAGTGTGGTGCAACATCTTCCTAAGCTGGACCAACATCATTTTTTTTCCACTCCAGTACAATTTTCAAATCTTGATCATTCTCCTGATCCTTGCGTAACTCTTTCGGTTGCCATCTTTCATCGACTACTGTTGTCTGGGTCTACTGCAGTTCCCTTTACGGAGACCACATGGCCCAGCTAATGAACCTTTTTCTGAACAAGATGACATTTCTTTGGACTGAGCTTGAGATTGGCCATCTTCAATCTTCTAAACACTTTATCTAGATTCTTCATGTGGTGCTCGAGTGTTTTACCGATCACAATTATGTCGTCGAGGTACACCAAACAGGTTTTCTATGACAGCCCAGCTAACACGTTTTACATCAATCTCTCGAGTGTTGCAGAGGCATTGCGGAGCCCAAATGGCATAACAGTGAGCTGCCCGAGCCCTGTGCCGATAGTTAGGACTATCTTTTCTTCATCTTTGAGCTCCAAATCGACTTGCCACTACCCGCTTTTCAGATCTAAGGTCAAGAAAATTCTTGATCCTGCCAATGTGTCACGCGTGTCATCTATAGGAGGTAGCGGGTAACTATCCTTTTTCGTCACATCATTAGGTTGACGATAATCTACGCAAAATCGAGTAGATCCATCCTGCTTCTTCACTAGTACCACTGGTGAAGCCCATGGACTATCTGAAGGCTCAATAGCCCCATCGGTCTTCATTTCTTGAACTATCTTCGCAGCTTCTTCACGCTTTGCGGATGGCCCAATTCTCCACAGTTTCAGCAGCGAAGTTGTCTTTTCCCTGCAGCTATTTTGGACCCGATGATACGCCGCAACTTTTCTTCTAAGCGAGTTTCCATATCTTCAATTTCATCATGTTTGTCGGCACTCATTCGTCTAGCTCTGGACTGTCCATGCAATTCTTGTTTTGCTGCTTCATGCTCTCACGCATACGATAATGCATCAACTAAAGACTCCGGACGATATATACGTAGTGCCTGCTGTATTTCGCTATCTTGAACCCCAAAAATAAATGCTTGAGTGGCTAAGCCCTCCAAAACGCTATAGAAGGTGGTAGGGTGTGCGAGGTGAACTAAACGAGCAATGTTAGCTCAAAATTCTTAGAGAGTTTCTTGCAATTTCTGGCATCGGATTCTCAGCTGTGCCTGTTGGAGGTGCGCGCTGCCATAGCGCATCTTCAGCCGCTTGATCAGTTGGTCATAGTCACCTTGTTCGTCTTCTTTTAGTGTTTGAAGAACATTCATGAATTCTCTCTGCAACGAAACGGTCGATACTGTGGCGTTATCTGCAGGTGAGCATCCATACGCCTTCGCAACAGCTTCTAATTGTTTAAGGTAAATCGGCCACAACGTCTCGCCGTCAAATTCCGGTGTCTTTATGCGGATCTTTGACTTATTCTCTTCTTTTATCATCTTTATATTGCCCGCTTCACATGCAACAGATTCTGATATCAGTGATGAAGACATCTTTGAGAAATTTTCTCCAAATTCCTGTATTTTCTTCTCATAATCTTCCCTTAGGTTTTCCAAATCCTCTTCTGCTTTTCTAGAACTTTCTTCCAATTTCTCCCCCATTGTCTGTTCTAAGGCTCTGGAATTGTCCAATAATTTATTTCCAACATTATAGAATTTTCTAGCAACTCTTCTTTCAGTGTTCTACAATTTTCAGTTGATTTGTCTTCTAATGTTCTGGAATGTTCTGTAAATTTTTCTTGTAATGTTCTAGAATTTTCAAGCCACTTTTCTTCTAGTGCTTTGCAATTTTCAGTTGATTTGTCTTCTAACATTTTTGAATTCACTGTCTATTTTCTTCAAACATTCTAGAATTTTCCATCAACTTTTCTCATAATTTTCTTGAACTTTCCATCAACTCCTCTTCCGATCTTCTTGAATTTTTCATCAACTTTTCTTATGATTTTCTCGAATATTCCAGCAGCTCTTCTTTCATTCTCTCGAAATCGAGTATGCCACAGGGAATAAATTCATTAGGATTCTCACCAGCATTTTCCAAAGCTTGTCGGAAACGTTGTTGAAGGACGGTCTTGGTTCCTGTTGTCTCCAATTCTTGTTCTTCTAGCTCATTTTTGAGATCGACTACTTTCAATTCACTCAATTTTACCGTCTCTGACGCCATTTTATTTATTTTAACTCAAAACTTCACTCCTGATCACCAATTGTAACGTTATTTATTTCAATTAGGGAAGCAAAAGTTACTTAACACTACTATTCATTTTTATGACTCAATAAAATAATAAATTAGATAACTAACACTATTCATAATAACTAGTTTTGATTTAAGCTGAAGATTATTACACTACACTATAACTTAACTTTAATTGTTTATATTGTAGTTGATCGTATCCAGTAAAATTTATATTGTATTAAAATCGTCGGATTGTGGATAACAAAGAGGATGAATAATTGAGTCATTTCCTTTATTGCAAACGTTTCAGCATATATTATATCTTCATCAGTGCCTGGGGGCAGAAAGAACACAAAAATATACATACAATTGTATCACAGGCTATAACAACCATTAATATCAAATAATAACTAACAATATTAGTAAATAAATACCTGAGAGATAGGAAGCAAAGCAAAAAAGCTGTCAGAGACAACATGTTCCTTTTACAGTGTAGAAACAACTGTCAAAGTAGTGGAAATGTCAAGATATCACTCGTTACTCTTATCACCACAAATTGGAACGCCACACACTGGCAGGAATACGAAATCAGAAAGAGGGGGTAATGAGTGCTATCTTTTAACAAAATGATACATATCTAATATATGTCTATACGCATAACATAGATATTCTGTATTGGTCCTATGGTTTATAGTATTAGTATTTAAGAAGATATATATCATTTCTAAGAAATTCCTTTTTCTATAATTACATTTATGTTCTAAGATTGAGATATTGTCATAGTCGAAATGATGGCTAAGATTGATACTGTGATTGGATGAAGCAGTTTTTTGATCATCTAATTTTTTACAATCATTTTTATGAGTATCAATACGATTTTTCAAATATTGTTTAGTTTGACCAACATAAACTCCATCACAATCATTACAATTAATTTTATAGATCACACTGGATGGATCACACGATCTTTCGACAATATTGTTATTCATTATTTGATATTAATATTGAGGGTTGTTATAGTCTGTGATAGAATTGTATGTATATTTTTGTGTCTATTTTTGCACGCAGGTACTGATGAAGGCATAATATAGACTGCAACGTTTGCAATAAAGGAGATGACTTAATTATTTATCCTCTTTGTTACCCGCAATCCGACGATTTCAATACAATTTTAATTCTCCATGTCAGTTTTGATTTATTTTGAATAACAAAATTTTTTTCAACCACTAGCAGTCCATACTATAAGGTCTTTAGGCCAGAATAAATAATGCTTCTCGCTGAGTCACTCACATATATATACCTCGGGTCTCTCCCCACTACGTTTTTTCCCCAAACGTTCAGGCGTTTCTAGAAAACGCTAGACAGTACCAGCAATTTTCTAGAAAGCAAGATATTCGCTTCTATTTCTTGATGTCAAATACTTCCACAGTAATTCTAAGCACCAGTCAAGCCGAAATGACTAATTTATAGAGTTGAATTCGTTACAATATATACGCACATATATATAAATATATACAAACATACATACATACATACATACATGAATACGTACTTACAGACATCAAGATAAAAATAGTGAATATGGATTCAGGGATGCTCAAACCAGATATTTCGATGAGAATCCCGAGATATGAATTCAATTGGTCTCACAGTACTTGTTCTATGTAGAAGTAGATAGAACAGTAGACCGCGATAGCTTGAAATTGATTCGAAACTTCTGACTCGAATCTTTTCCGTAGAAGCTTCAGTTTGATATCAAGAACGGTAGAACCAAATCATTCATCTTGAAGAAACAATTGACGAATATTTGCATGTGATGTCAAAATATGAGTAATAATAGTTTTAATTTCACTTTATCATTTTCATTATTTCTTTTCTTTGCATGTTCCAGGAGGATATAGAGTATTCAATAGTTTCACAACAATTCGAACTGATCTGACTTACTTTACGATGAGAAAGGAGATATTTTCTCACTCGCTACCAATGCGTGTGCATACTTCTCATCGTATTCCCACAGTTATGCTGTTACTGCAGATCTGCGACTGGCGCAGAAACGGAGCATATAAATATTTGTACGGATATCTTCTGAACCCTGCCAAATATGAGGATGGAACATATACAGGAACTACAAGTTGAAAACTCTTATAATTTCCAGAACGGTCATTTATGATTGGGCATCGTATGAATAACAGTTCTCACTTTTATTTAAGTAGTAACTTGGAATCACAAACAGATAGTTGAATTTAATTCATCCACATAAATTATATTTCAACAAGCTATAGACATGCCAAGTTACAAAAATTATATTCTTCTATACAATTTTCTTTTATTATGGTACCCTTGGAATTAGTCCTCAATTGAAACCATAAGTCATTTCTCTCGACTCAAAATATGTTTTTCGAAAGATAGTCTTCTCATTAAAAAATTGAGGAGTTCTAATGGTATGAGACCACGACCAAGGCAATCCGAACTAAAGCAGAGCATAGAAATATTGCTGAGTTTGAATGTTCAGGGATTTAATTTAAAATAAACTTGGTATTCGACGGAATAAGAAATAGTGGCTACCATTTAAGATTCCAAAGTGATTTCCTTTCTGTCTCCGGAGGAGGAGAAAATCATATAACTTTCACTCAAGACATTCCTATAGGGAGTGAGCGACGAAAGAGTTGGCCCCTAGCGGCAGAAACTTAAACTAGAAAAACCGAGATGGATTTGAATTACGTATGTAAACAAATGGGTGTTTGGCTTGAAAGTTCGTTTCATTTCGTCGATATTTTTAAAGTAAAAAAATATTTTTTAATATAAAAATGACTATGAAATCCAGAAGATTTTGTTCGGTACCACAGTGCAATAGTTATAAGAGTGAAGAAATAAGTATACATCAATTTCCAACACAACCTAACTTACGAAAGCAATGGCAGATAGCTTTAAAAATTGGTAAAAAAATTAGCAAATATATGTCTGTATGTTCATTGCATTTTGAAGAGAACGATTTCTATCCAGGTACGTATTTCAAGTCATTTTGGTGTGGCTTGTTTTCATAATACTCCTCAAATTCTAGATCCATTAAAAATAAAGAAAAGATTTTTAAAAAAAGGAGTTATTCCATCAAAAAAACTACCAGTTACAAGCATAGAAAAGAAAATGCCCAGAAAACGAAATATCAGAAATCCTCGGGAACAATTTGATTGTATGATATAAATGTTATTACATTTGAACAAATTTTATCTATTTTTGTTGCAGCATCTTCTAAAGAAACTCCAGTCTCAACAGAAATACATCAGGAAACAAGGTATAATACGGAGCTCAGTGCAGATTCATTACAAAATTTAAATTGTCTTGCTGAAGTTTGTGAAACTCAAAGTAAAATAAATAGCAGAAGCATTGATGTTCAGTGTAATTTAGGAAGCTATGAAATAAACGAAAAACCTATCGAATCAATACTGAAATATTCTGAGGAATGTTTTAAAAGTTACACTGGAGTAAATATTAAACTTTTCAATGCTCTTACTGCTTGTGTCCAAAATATATTGGATGATGAACATTTACAAATCAACGATGTGCCAACAAAAATCTTATTGAGTTTAATAAAACTTAAATTAAATCTTCCATTCCGAGCCATGTCTGGAATGTTTTTAGTACATCGAACTAATTTAAAAAAATATTTTGAAATAATATTGCCAATTCTGAGATCTGCAATTGATTCTGTTATTTATTGGCCAACTATTGAAGAAAATAAAAATAATATGCCTTCATGTTTCAATAAATATTTAAATACAAGAGTAGTTTTAGACTGTACAGAGATATCTGTACAAGCTCCACATTGCCTAAAATGTAGAATTAGAACATATTCTCATTACAAGTCAACTCACACAGTGAAATTTTTAATTGGGATCACTCCAGCAGGTACAGTTAGTTATGTAAGTCATGAGGTTTTTTTCTTATAGCTGAACTTTGTAGCACGTAAGATAAAATTTTATTTTTATCTTGCACACCGCATCTTACATGTCCAGCTAAAAATACAGCTTCTCCTTCACGCAAAGGTCTTATCTTTTGGCCAATATATTCAAAAATATCCGATAATTTAACGCAGGACGTGATGGACATATTTCAAATCATCTTTAAAAATTAATTTATACAGATATGAACAACTACAATACTGATAAACTCGCAGAACACTGTTAATCGAACATGTAAACAATGAATGCATTCACGGTTAAGTCGCCATTTTGCCTATAGCTGGCGAGACCTCTAGCGGCGTCGCTCACTCCCTATATTCGGTGCATATCTCTCGATATATTCGAGCAAGAAAAAAATATTGTCTCCTCACGAAACACGAAAGTAAAACACCTTGTATATAATTTCAGTTCTTTGCACTCCCTTTCCATATAAACTCCAAGTATGCCAGATATCACTTTTGTTCGTGCATGTAATATGCTTAAAAAGAGATACAAAGTCTCTCTTCACGTATCGACATATAATGAAAATAGGACACCTGTATAGAATTTTTGCTGCCTGAACATCTTCTCCATATAAACTTCAAGTGGATATTATTTTGTACATGCAATATGCTTAGAACTGAGATGGAAAATTTTCTCGCCACTTATTTATAGATAGACATAACTGAAAATCCTAATCGTTATATAGGCATCAATGAATCAGTTGAACTTGAATAGATATATTCAATGAAGTATGATATCACCAAAAGGATTATAAGCCGTTTATTATCCTTAAAAGTTCTCAAATCTGTTCATCTTAAGCCAAATAAAATACTCGCTAGCTTGGTTTACTTGTATCATTGGAAAGTTGTTGCGAGTTGATGATCAAGAAATGGAATGGAGCTCTTACATGATCAGTTTATTTTAACTCAATATTCAGACAATATTCATACTTTCTTTTAAATTTTTATTGAAAACTTCACCAAAACAATTAACAGAGAAAAGAAGCCATTTAGTTATGATCAAATTTCCTCCATTTATTTATAATAATAATGATAATATATCCCATTTATTTCCGAAAATTACGGGAATTTATAACCTTGTCAAAAAAAATCACTTGAAGATACATTCTCAGGTAGTTACAAAGTACTCGGAGTACTAATCAATTTTATACATACAACGTAACATGAACATTTTTATATTGATAATTTTTCAGTGCAAATATTGCTGAGGACTATTTTTGGAGATATTGGCAATTTGAATTTTCCAGTCACGATTATTGTTTTTATGCATTTCATAAGAAATAGTATCATCAACACAGTTACCATATTTTTTTTCTCGATTTTAACACATTCTGTTTTTTGTTTTTGTTCAGTTTTGATTTGTTGGCTGCCGATCTAGTAATTTTGAACTATGATGTATTAGCAGATCTTAACTCATTTTGACAAGTGAAAAACAAAGTGTCATTTGCAAAGAGTACTGTTTCCACATTGAACATGTTACGTAAAACGTCGTTAATGGAAACAATAAATAATAAAGGTTCCAAGATGGATCCTTGGAGTACTCCATATATTGCGTAGCTTGTAATTCGGAATATTCGTTGATTACAAAGTCAGTTTGGTAATGATCTGTGAGATAAGAAGTTATCAATAATATTGGTAAATCTCTTATTCCATGATAATTCAATTTATACAATAATATCTCCTGTGATACACAATCAAAGGCCTTTGCAAAATCACATTATCTGGCTGCTACGAAATTTTCTTTATCGATGAAGTCGATGATTTTTTGAGTAACACTAATTAGTGCACCACTTGCCGATTTATTTTTCCTTAAACCGTATTGAGAGTCCGATAAAATTAATTGATTCTCGAGATAATCAACCAATCTCTTATGAATCATAGCTTCAGATATTCTGGAGATGATAGGTAAAAATTAAATTGGTGTGTAGTTACTGATATTTGTAATTTTGATTTTCTTGAAAACAGAAATTATTTTCACAATTTTTAGTAACTTGGAATACTTCCTGAGCTGGGAGGAATATTTATGATACTAAAGGCTGGTGGCCCGAAAATATATTTCCCAATTTCTTTATTGACGGATATGTTGAATGAGGAATAGGAAAACCCAAGTGTGACAAAAATCAGGAGCTTGATGAAGGCTTTTTTAATGAAAGAACCTTAAAATTCCTGATCACACTGTTCTCTAGTTTTAATTGAGTTACCGGCTCCGATCATCTTCAAACTACACGAGAGACTACAAAGAAAAGAAATAACAACGTAAAACATACATACAAGCTGTTTATGATTATGATTCTAGAGACCCTAGTTTTCAGTTTAGTTTGTTTGATTGTCATGGTTTGTTTTGGTTTTTTGTAAATAATATGAAAAAATTCTGACAATATAGTACAACGTTTGGCTGTGTAGTGTGTATCCAGAGAATAAAATTTATTCATACAGAAGATGAGAAATACAGTCCATTTATCTCAATTTTAAACATGGTCCCAATGAGCTGGATATGAATTTGGGACAAAATATTCGTCCGGAAAAGTGTTGAAGTGTAGCTGATCAACGCAGTACAGGTGTACTCCGCACCGATCTTTGCACAAAGAACTGAGCTGGACTAATTGACTACAAGCAGAATTTGCGTGGAAGTGTGGTGGATCAACGCAGTATTTTGGTACTCAGCACCGGTCCTTTGGAAAAAGAAGCTCGTCAATTGGTATCTGGTCGATAAGAATGATCCTGTTTGGTAGGCGTATGAAGTTTACAATCAGAGTATTAAAAATCGGAAGTACAAATGTGGTACGAAGAGTCCAGAAGTGAACTATCAAAATAGAATTGTAAAGATAGTTTCATTCAATCAAAAGTGAGCGAGTGAGTTTCTATCCTAAGTTTCTACCCTGCTACAATTATATCAGACTCAATTTGTGCACTAAGAGTGTTTGAGCACTTTTCATGTAATTTATATCCGTTTGTAACAGTGTAAATCATGACTGACGAAATGAATTTGAGACGCAAACGGGGAGGTATAAAAGCAAGATAAACGAGTTTTAGTAAATATCTTGAAACAATTAAGAGCAAAATACAACAAAAGGAAAAACTCTTAGAGGTTGAACATATGACATTGGTAGATCGAACCACGCGTTTTGAAAATTTAATTCACGAATTTGATGATGTACAGATAGAAATAGAATTAGCAGCTACTGATATCGATAATGAATATAAGGAACGCGAAGAGTTTGAATCGTTATATTACACGACATTATCTGAGGCTAAAGTTATCAAAATGGATTATGAACCGGTGATAAAAGAGAGATTGTCTCCTGTTGCATCGGGTGTAGTTAACAATATCAGTCGGGGTGGTACTGATGTTGGGATAAGGTTACCTACGATTCAATTACCGAAATTCAGTGGTCAATATCATAATTGGCTTGAATATCTTGATACGTCTGAAAGTTTGATAGATAACAATGACGATATAAATACGATTCAAAAATTTCATTATTTGCGAGCTTCATTGGATGGTAATGCAGCTCAGGTTATTAAATCAATTGAATTTTGTGCTCAAAATTACTCTGTAGCCTGGGCTACATAAGAAGAACGATTTAATAATACAACATTGTTAATTCATAACCACATTAAGTCACTGCTCGATATAGAACCTATTCAAGAAGAATCTGCTTTTAAAATAAGAAAGTTAATTGATGATATCTCAAAGAATCTTCGTTCGCTAGAACAATTAGGGCAGCCAGTACAACATTGGGACACACTGATAGTTTACATGATAGTATCGAAGCTAGATAGTAATTCAATACGCGATTGGGAAAAATATAAAGATGACAGACGGGATGATAAAGATGGTAAGAATATGCCGTCATTAGGCACGCTGAAATCAATCCTGAAATCTAGAGCAGATTTACTTGAAACGTTAGAATCAAAAAATGTTGATCGTAAGTTCAGCAGACAAACAAGTGTGAGCTCAAGGTCTTTCATTACAAGTAACGCTAATTGTATAGTGTGTAAAAAGGATCATTACATTACGAATTGTCCAGAGTTTTCGAAATTAACTTTTGAAGAACGTCAAGCGCGTATCAAAGATCTTAAAGTATGTTTCAATTGCTTGAAATTCGGACATTTCACTGAAGTATGTAGATCTAAACCGTGTAAATGGTGCAACAAAAAACATCATTCATTTTTACATGTGAAATTTGATATAAAATCGGATGTTGATAACGAGATTAAAGAAAATAATGAAACTACGGATAAGAAAATAACTTTGAGTACGTGCAATGGGTTTAGTAAAGCATTGTTATTATCAACTGCAATGTTGCATATTAGGGATAGAAATGGAAAGGTTTGGACAGCACGGGCATTGCTAGACTGTGGATCTCAGAGTAGTTTCATTTCAGAAGATTTACGTGAACGATTGAATTTGGAAAAAACTGATATCAAGTTATCAGTAATTGCGTTGAATAATACAAATTTACAAATCAAATATAAATGTAAAACAAGAATCGAATCTATGCATGGAACATTCTGGCGCAAAATGAATTTTCTTATTGTTCCACAAATCACTGGTCATATACCAAATGTCACGGTGGACATAACTGGTCTAAATCTAAATATACCGCGAAACATAATACCTGCTGATCTGTCATTTCATAAATCTGGAAAAATTGACATTTTGCTAGGAGCGGATGTCTTTTGGAGTATTATACGTGCAGAAAAAAAAAGCTTAGGGTCACACAAACCAGTGTTACATAATACTGAACTGGGTTGGTTAGTGTCTGGACCGGTAGAGATAGCGGATATAGGTAATGATTCAGTGCACTATAGTTTTCTATGTAACAATGATTTGCAGCAAAGTTTAACTCGGTTCTGGGAATTAGAGGAAATTTTCCCAAAAAATAGATTTTCGGACGATGAGCAAAAATGTGAGGACCATTATGTTAAACATACCAAACGAGATGAAACAGGTAGATTCGTAGTATCATTGCCATTTGAAACTTTGTTGAATAAATTGGGAGACTCATATAATCAAGCAGAAAGTCGATTTTTAGCGTTAGAAAAAAAGTTAGAAAATAATCCAATGTTAAAAAACATGTATAGTGAATTTATGAATGAGTATTTGCAATTGGGACATATGAGTATAGTTGAGAATGATGACAATTCAGAATATGTATACTTCATGCCACACCATGGAGTTCTAAGAGAAAATAGTTTGACTACAAAACTACGTGTTGTGTTCGATGCGTCAGCACCGACTTCATCAGGCTATTCGCTGAATAATTTAATGTTAAATGGTCCTACGATACAAAGCGACTTATTTTCGATCTTGCTTCGTTTTCGCAAATATGCGGTTGTAGTTGCCGCCGATATCGAGAAAATGTACCGTCAAGTAATGATTAATGCAAGTGATAGATCGTTACAAAGAATTATTTGGCGCAATGAGAAATCTGGAAACTTGTGTAAATTCAATTTAAATACGATCACTTACGGTACTACGGCAGCACCGTTTTTGGCTATTCGAAGTTTAGTGCAGGTAGCTCATGATAACGAAAAGTTATATCCCCGAGCGGTGCAGATAATAAAAAATGACTTTTACGTTGATGATATGTTGACCGAATTTGATAATATAAAAACGGCTGAATCAGTTTGTCAAGATATTGAACATGTATTGAAATGTAGTGGATTTAATTTGAGGAAATATCATTCCAACAAATCCAATGTCTTTAATGATATGCAAGTTGATAGCACAAATAACAAAAATATGTTTGTACATTTTTCTAGTAATGAGAATGCTAAGACACTCGGAATTATTTGGTGTCCAAATGATGACATTTTGAGATACAATGTATCAAGTGACATAATGAATGTACAGAAAGCTATAAGCAAACGTGTGATTTTATCCATTATATCACAAATTTTCGATCCCTTAGAGGGTTAATAGGAGCGTGTATTATTCTGGTTAAAATTATGCTTCAGGAGTTGTGGTTGGAAAAATTATCTTGGGACGATCCTATTCCAGACAGTTTGAAAAATGATTGGCTGAAATTTTCCGAACAATTAACAATGTTGAATGAAATTCGAATAAAGTGTCATGTAAGTGAAGAGAATGTGGTGTCGATTGAAATTCATGGTTTTTCTGACGCTTCCTTATACGCTTATGGTGTTTGTATTTTCTTAAAGACAATAAATGAATCAGGAAGTACACAGGTACATCTTTTATGTGCTAAAAGTAAAGTAGCGCCTCTGAAGACAGTTACCATACCAAAGTTAGAATTATGCGCGGCTTTAATGTTATCTAGATTGTTATATGAAGTAAATGAATCTTTGAAGTTGAACGTAGATGCTATTACATCATGGTCTGATTCAACAATTGTTTTAAGTTGGCTCAAAAAACAACCTAACTTCTTAAAAACGTTCGTTGGTAACCGGGTTTCAGAGATACAAGAACTTACGGGAAATATACAGTGGCGTTATGTTTCAAGTAATGATAATCCAGCAGACGTTATATCTCGCGGAGTTTCACCAAGTGAAATTATCAATTTAAAAAAGTGGTGGTTTGGGCCAACATGGTTTGCTAAGACGGAATCGCAATGGCCAAAATTTGAATATAAAACAGTGACTGAATTACCTGAAAGAAGAAAGTTGGTACAATGTCTGAATCTTACCGATGAAAATGGTTTTAGGTATGAAAATTATTCTAGCTTGGCACGATTACAACGAGTTGTAGCCTATATTTTGAGATTCAAATTTAATTGGGAGAACAAGACTAATAAACACAAAGGCTTCTTAACAACAATCGAATTGAATGAATCTCTCTTAAGATTGATAAAATTATCGCAAAATCGGGCGTTTCTAGATGAGATTCAATGCTTACAAAGAAAAATTCCAATTAAAATCAAAAGTAGACTGATTGCATTAAACCCAATTTAGAATAACAATGGATTGTTGCGTGTAGGTGGGAGATTGGATAACTCTGAATTCAATTTCGAAAAGAAACATCCTCTTATTATAGATAGCAAAGATCATTTAACGAAACTAATTTTTGAAAATGAACGCAGAAGGTTACTACACGCAGGTCCTCAATTATCATTGTCAAATGTTCGCGATAAATATTGGCCTTTGTCGGGCAGAAATATAGCTAGGAAAACTGTGCACAACTGCATTAAATGTTATCGAATGTCACCGAAAGTATCACAGCCAATAATGGGTAACTTACCTCGAGAGCGACTAGAGACAAACTCGCCATTTAGTGTAACGGGTACAGATTATGTTGGTCCATTCATGATCAAAAATAAGAAAGGACGAGGTTGTAGAACATCAAAATGTTATGTGTGCATCTTTGTGTGTTTTTCTATAAAAGCTTTACATATTGAATTGGTAACCGAATTAAGTAAAAATGCTTTTATACTCGCTCTAAGACGTTTCATGGCGCGTAGAGGTGAACCAATCAAAATCTTTTCAGATAATGGAACAAATTTTGTAGCAGCAAACAAAGAGCTTAAAGATTTGATCACTTTTTTAGATTGTAACAAACATGAGTTACAAGAAACGATTGCTGGTGGAGGTTTTGATTGAGAATTCATTCCTCCCCATTCGCCACATTTAGGGGGACTATGGGAAGCGGGAGTAAAGTCTATAAAATATCATTTGAAACGTGTAGTAGGGATTAAACTTCTTACATTTGAGGAGTTTTACACTATTTTAGTACAAATTGAGTCAGTTGTCAATTCGCGTCCTTTGTCACCGTTATCATCTGATCCACAAGATTTTACACCCCTCACACCGGCCCACTTTCTGATTGGAAGATTATTGACGTCCATTCCTGAGAAGAATTACAAAGACATTTCTGAGAATCGGTTGTTGTGCTATCAGCACATTCAGAAAATTCGTCAACATTTTTGGGAGCGGTGGCAGAAGGAGTATATTTCTGAACTCCAAGTGCGTCACAAGTGGCAACAACATCAAAGTGAATTGGAAGACAATACTCTAGTTTCAGTGAAAGAAGACAATTTGCCTCCAATGAAGTGGCGATTAGGCAGAATAGTGTCAGTGCATGCTGGTAAAGATGGAATAAACCAAGTTGCAGTTATAAAAACTCAAGATGGCACCATTAAAAGATCATTCGCCAAAATTTGTCCTTTACCAGAGCCCTAAGTGACATCAATTGAAGGCCCAGCCTTGCAAGGCGGGGGAAATATTCATGATTATGATTCTAGAGACCCTAGTTTTTAGTTTAGTTTGTTTGATTGTCATGGTTTGTTTTGGTTTTTTGTAAATAATATGAAAAAATTCTGACAATATAGCACGTTTGGCTGTGTACTGTGTATCCAGAGAATAAAATTTATTCATACAGAAGATGAGAAATACAGTCCATTTATCTCAATTTTAAACACAAGCAGGAAAAACTTTCAACAAAATCAAAAAATTATAAAAAGTTTCTAACATAATTAAATAACAGGAACTTCACCTAAGGGAACAGCAATCAAGTAGCCCACTAGTGTCATGTTTAGTGGGAAAAAAATGTGGGAAACAGCAGTGATAGAGCAATAAAAAATGGAATGATGGAAGAAGATATATCTCAATCTGTTCACCAAGATCACTTGTACAAAGTAACAAGTAAGTATTTTAGAACCGACAAAATTCACCTATCGAGATTCAGATGCAAATATCCGTTTTGAGCATCTCTGAATCAATTTTGACAATTTTTGGCTTGATGTCGATACGTTTTCGTATGAGCGTGCGTGCGTGCGAGCGTAATTCACAAATCTTGAAACTTATTGAACATATAATGTTGAAATTCTGTATTTAAGATTGGTATAGAGTCTAGTTGTGCACCTCGTATTATGGTTCCAATCGTCTGTACCAGAAGTGAACTTCACTTAAAACTTTCTTCGAATTTTTCTAATAAATCTAGAATGATCAACCGTGGGATGTTGAAATTTGGTATTTGACCTTGACGTTGTATCAAAATAGTTATCTGCTATTTTTGTGAGAATCGACTAGGCCAGAAGTGCACTTTACTTGTAACTTTTTTCGATTTTTTTGCATGAATATAGAATGATCCGCCGTATCATATTGAAATTTCGTATAAAAAGCTTTTATGACATCTTAATTCACGTCTTGCATTAGGATTGCGATCGACTGTTCTGGAAGTGTACTTTACTTGTAACTTTTTTTAATTTTCCGCATAAATTCAGAATGATCAGCCATAGGATACTGGAATTCGGCATTCAGAATTGCTGTAGCATCTAAATGGACATCTTATGTTTTGGAAACAATCGGCTGAACCGGAAGTGCATTTTATATGACAGACTTTTTGAGTTCTACGCATGAATTCTAAACAATCAGTCATAGAATATCCAAATTCTGTATTGTGCAGTCTCATGATATCTAGTTGTACACCCTGCATTATGATTGCTATCAACTAAGCCCGAAGAGCACTTTATTCGAAACATTTTTTGAATTTTCCGCAGAAATCCAAAATAATTGAATGTAAACTGTCAAAATTCAGTATTTAGGACAATTATGCCATCTAGATGCTAATATCCTATTTTTATTGAGATCCCTTGAGCCAAAAGTGCACTTTACTTGGCAGTCTTTTGGAATTCTTCACATAAATTCGGAACCAACAGGTGTAAAATATTGAAATTCGATATTTCAGTCTGCTGTAGCATCTGAATGATTGTCTACTATTCTCATAACAATAGACTGAACCAGAAGTGTACTCCAGTAGAAACCCTTGGATAAACCCAAAACGATTAACTGTGGAACGATGAGATTTTGTGTTTGATTACATATATCCAATGATATATATTATCAAACACAAAATTACATCGTATTATTCATATATATATATATATATATATATATATATATATATATATATATATATATATATATATATATATATATATATATATATATATATATATATATATATATATATATATATATATATATATATATATATATATATATATATATATATATATATATATATATATATATATATATATATATATATATATATATATATACATATATCCAAAGATGTACAAGTGAGTCACGTCAGATTTTCTGATTTTGTCAAAAGTTCTACCTGCTTCTACACGAGAAAAAATTTGTCAGACCCAATAAATATTGATGTCCAATAAGCAGTGGTATGATCATTAGTTATTACTCTTCGAAGCAAAAATACCGTTGCTCCGATAATCAATTCACAATAATCAAATCTGAAGTTTTTATGCAAAAAACTGGCATTATAAACTTTGGAAAATACAATGTGATTGTTAAATGAATGGAATTCTAATAATTGTTGAGCAGAAATTCAATTTTCGTCGTTGAGGAAGTGAACATTCATAGTCTGAAAGCTAGAATATCAAAAGACAAAATATAAAATTTGTGAGTCAAACTGTATCTTACAATATATTATATATAATAAAAATATACATGTGCATGTCTCATATTTTATGTAGAATAAATAATAAGTTATACAATTTCAATATGAAAGAATGAATTCTCAATTGTATTTGACATTAGAAGAATTATCAAATTTAATCAATGAGCTCTGTGAAAATCTACTCAAGTGAAATAGTGAATATAATACCTATTTCACTTCATGCTCAATTTAATAATAAGTTTATGAGAAGTATATTTCGAGCTATCATTTGCATTATGAATTTTTATGTTTAAAACCTGATTCTCTGACCCTTTCCTCGAATGTGCTTAGAACCAATAGAATTCGTAGTCTATTATTAACTACAAGCCTTTAAAGTTCACAGTGAAAGTGTTACCAAGTCCTACGGTTGATCAAAACCATAATGCAAGGTGTACAATTAGACCCTATATCAGTCTTAAATACAAAATTTCAACATTATACGTTCAACCAGTTTTGAGATTTGCGAGTCACGCACGAGCGCACGCACGCATGTACGAGCATACGTACCGAAATCAAGCTAAAAATAGTCAAAATGGACTCAGGGATGCTCAAAACGGATATTTCCATCAAAATCTGGATAATCGAATTTTGTCGGTTTCACAATACTTTCTTATTACTCTGTACAAGTAAGTGAAAAAGCAGAATAATTCACTTCCATAATCAATAAAATTTATGTTCGACTGCATCATAGTCATGTAGTTTATGGTTGCATTTAGAGCCCATAATGTGCCACTTGGACTTTCACTTTATAAAATTGGACGGAACTGTCATTGCCAAGAACATTTACACATATAGATTCATTCATCAACATGAAATAGATTCAAACAAATAAATCAACATATTATCTATTATGGTGATGAATACTTATAACACAATTGATATTATTGCGAAAATTCAGACCCGGATATAATACTTATTGTTACAAAAACATTTTTCTCTCAATGTTTGTGATTCTTGCTGCCGACTCTTCTACGCTTTCTGAAGTATCCATTTATTCTCTTCCATCGTATTTATTCTTTTTTACACTTTCTGAAGTACCCGTTTATTTTTTTCTGTCGTATTAAGTCTTTTCTACACTTTCTGAAGTATCTACTTTTTCTATTAAATTGTATTTATTATTTCCGACATCTGCAAACAAACAGAAAAAAACAATTGTAACAATAGTAACACTAGCAAAGCCTAAGGGTATACTTATCGAATTTTTGTAAAGGGAAATTAAGAAATATTTTTGGAAGATATCGTGCGTTTTCAGAGCAGTCGAATATAAAGCTTCGTATGTAATTCGTACATAAACAAACTTTATAGACTCGCCTTACATATTAGACTCGTTCGCGCTGCTCGCTCATCCAGAACCAGCGGCTCGTCCAATAAAGCTCTATATTATAAACTAATGACATGAATAGCTATTACTCTATCAATTGACAATCGATTATTTGACAGCAATAATTCATAAAGAAATTCAAACTGATTAGAATTTGTTAAATACTAGTTATATATTAAACAGAATAAATCAGTGTTTCAGTAGGCGTTTTACCCACACAAAAATGCTCGAACGGTAGAACTTTTCATCCAAATATTCATGAGAAACATTCCAATCTGGCATCTTAATGTTACACCGAAATCACTGAGTGTGATCTGTCATCTCAAAACTCCGTGGAATCTAAAAAGCTATGACTGGTTATTATGGTAAGCTTGTTCATTCTGCGTCAACAAATTGATCCTGAAACTGATGAAGAATAGAGTACTTTGGAAAAGAATGGGAGAAATTGGATCTATTCCTGCAGAAAGTCTTGAGAAAGCTCAAGAACCAACTTTGCGTTTATAGCCAGACAAATTCATCATTTTATAAAAGAGAATTTGCTTAATTTAATGACAAGAAAGAACAACGGAGAGTAAGGACAATAAATGAAGGAGTTGTTGCTCTAATACTTCTTGAATATCCCTGTATCCATTTCAACTATTTCTGGCTTGATGTCGGTACGTTTGTACGTGCGTGCGTAACTCGTAAATCTCAAAACTGGTTGAACGTATAATGTTGAAACTCTGTATTTGGGACTAGTATTGGGTCTTATTGTACACCTTGCAATATGGTTTTGATCCTCTGTACCGGAAGTGTACTTTACTTGAAACTTGTTTGGAATTTTTCTGATAAATTCAGAATGATCAACCGTAGACTGTTAAAATGCAGCATTTAGAATTGCTGTAGCATCCATATCGTCATCTGGTATTTTTATACCAATCGGCTCAGCCGGAAGTGCACTTTATATGACAGACTTTTTGAATTTTCTTCATAAATTCAAAACAATCGGTCGTAGAATATTGAAATTTTGTATTGAGCATTTCTATGACATCTAGTTGTACATCTTGCATTATGATTGCGATCGGCCCGGAAGTGCAATCTACTCGAAACATTTCTTGTATTTTCCGCATAAATCCAAAGCGATTGAACGTAGAATATTAGAATCCAGTATTCAGGACGATAATCCCATCTTCCAGATGCTCATATCCTATTTTCATTGAGATCGACTGAGCCGGCAATGCACTAAGCTTGACAATCTTTTGTAATTTCTCGCATAAATTCAGAGCGATCATCTGTAGAACATTGAAATTTTGTATTTCAGTCTGCTGTAGCATCTGAATGATTGCTCACTATTTTTATAACGATAATAATACCCGAAAGTGCACTTCAGTTGGAATTTTTCTTCCAATTTTGCGTATAAATTTAGAACTGTGAGACGCAGTATCTTGAAAATCAGTATTTAGGAATGTTATAGCATGAGAATGATGACCTTCTGTTTCCATAGCAACCGACTAGGCTGAAAGCGCATTTTACTTGACAAATTTTCGGAATCTTTTGGATAAATCAAAAACAATTAGCCGTGGAATGATAAGATTTGCTGTTTGATTATATACATTCAATGATGTGCAAGAATATCACGTAATGTTTGAGTCAGATTTCTAATGTATATGTTCCATTTGAAAAATTTCTGTATATAAATTATTTGAAACACAATATTCCAGCAGCATTGTGTTGCTTTTTCCAAGTGTGTGAATGTAAGGTAAATAAATAAACAAAATTGTCGAAGCAAATTATATATAACTAGAAAAGTATTGAATAATAACTCCTAGGATCGTAGAGCCCTGCCTGTGATTTAGCTCATAATTCAATGTCCACAGATCTTCAGGAGATAAAAATGAAGGTCTGAATAGGGAAATCGTTAACTCCTTCTGGCTCTAGGTCAATTTGGATCTACTCTTTTTGGTTTGGCGCATAACTAAACCATCCACAGATCTTCAGAAGGTGGTTGAAGTAACTCTTGCAAGTAGACTCGTAGTTAAAGATAATTTGAAATTATGAACAAATGACTGATAACCACGATCGATTTAGCTCATAACCAGTATTCAAATTCAAATCCATTCATAATCTTTCCATTCTTTTCTTCAGACCTGTGTGATATCTCATGTAGTACAAATTTCATCAATAAATAGACTTCTTTGGTTCCAATTCTGTATATTTAATTTTATTTTTGACGTTTCGACTCTCTAACCGAAAGTCTTCATCAGAAAAAATGATACAAAAATAAACAAGGCAAGAAGGTATCTAGATAATAAGAAATTAAAAATTTAAAATATACAGATAACTAGATGTGAATACGTGGAGTCCACATTTGGTGCAAAAAGAACAAAATTCCTCTGGCATTTACCCAAAGTCTGAGGAAAAACCACGTAAAAACCTCAACAGAGGAATCAACGATATGAGTCTTGACAATTATTGAAGAGAAAAAGATTTAATTGATATAACACATAAGGACGATGTCCCGTTTCTGCAACGCACACAGTTCCAAGATCCAAACATGTCATGAAAATTTTTTTAACAGAAAAACTGAATTTCAATTATCTACATCTACCTGAATATAACAAAAACAGAATTAAAACCAAAAAAGTCCACTTATTATGATATAATTCTAAAAGTATGTATAGATCATTAAATTTTGTCAAGTCGGCAGTTATTAAAAATATTCTCATTCAATTAATTTGAGTCGACTCCCAACACTCGTAGAGAACGGACGTGTGCTAGCAGTGATAAACATAGTGATTATAAAACAAGTTGGATTCAATTAATCAACATAAATTGAAACCTCTTTATAACATAAAGCACATAACCCAGTGCAAAAAAGAGTGAAAGTGAACCATAATAATAAAAAAGTGTTCAAACCGATGGAAGTGCAACTATACTAAACAGAGACAAGCAGTGGATTTTGTTTCGTCACTCACACATTGACAAATATAACCACAACCCAGACTACTACGCCTCTCTATAATCAAGCCATTACAACAACATCACAAGAAACCCCAATATCCAGCACAAGCATGCAAAACTCACCGAATTGGAGCTTTCAACAATATCCACTCACACCTACAGCGTATGTACAAGAAATGACAACAGATAATTCCTCACCCTCAATGCAACCTCTACAATCAGACAACAACGACTGTGTGAGCTGACAGACTATAACAAGAAGAAGACCTGGTAAAAGAAACCTGGAAACCAACTCGCAACAAGAAATCAAGAAGAGAAATATCAACGTACCACAAGTAAGTAGAGATATCACGTTAACTGCTACCAAATTTAAAGCTCTTGCTAATGAATCAATCAGTTCTTGAACAAAGAACGAATTCACTCTTTCACCAATATTTGTACAGGAAGTTAACGACTACAAACTGATGCTACACAACTTTGAGACTGTCTTAGCTACTAACGAATTCAATTGTGAAGTTCTCTCAAATAACTGTGTCAAAGTTAATACAACATCATTCTCTGCATATAGAAAATTGATTCACTTACTAGAAAAAAGTAAAGTGTCACATCACACATACCAACCGAAAGGAGAGAGGGCTTATCGAGTAGTGATACAAAATATACACCACACAGTAACGCCTGAGAAGATAGAGGAAGCACTCGAAGAAAAAGGGCATAAGACCCGAAACATAAGCAATATAAAAAGCTGGAATAGCAAAGATATCCTAGGATCAAAAATTACAGTCGAACCGCCCCGCAAGAAAAAAATTATTCCCCAATGTATGCGCTGCCAAGTATTCGGACATACAAAAATATACTGCAGGCAGCCCTATTATTGCGTTAAATGCGCCAGGAACCAGCCGGCAAGCGAATGTACTGAAGGAGAAGAACTACCAGCAACGTGTATCAGTTGCGGAGGATCACACCCCGCAAATTATAAGGGCTATAATGTATATAAAGAGCTCCAAAACATAAGGTACAAAACAAGTCAACCTAATCTTCAAAGGAATCAGCAAACAATTAATAGAAACTACTTACAAGTGAATAATAATTATACTGATGCAAATGCAACTGAAAATAATGTTCATCAAAAATATGAAGATTATGGAGAGTATCCACCTCAAATACAGAACAATAATTTAATGTTTAAGTAATGGAAAAATTTGAAACAATGATCAGCCAGTTAAGGCAACAAAATTCAGTAATAATTTACCTTCTCACGTCTCTTATTGGAAAACAATGACCAACACAATCCGAAGAGCTTTGTGGAACGCAAATGGACTAGCACAGCACCAAAATGAGCTAGAAATATTCCTGAAACATCAAAAAATTTACATTATACTTATGAGCGAAACATTCTTTAGAATACCACACTACAAAATCCATTACGCAAACCACCCAAATGACACCGCCCATGGGGAATCAGCAATAATAATTAACGAAAAAATACAGCACTATAAATTAGATGAATTTGGAAAACAGCACTTACAAGCGACAAGCTTACAAATAAAGGATATACATGATCCATTAACGTTATCAGCTGTGTACTGCCCCCCTGAATATTCATTGAAAAAAGACAATTTCGGAGAGTATTTCAATACATTGGGTGATAGATTTATATCAGGAGGCGACTATAACGCAAAACATCTGCACTGGGAATCAAGAGTGACCAATCCAAAGGGTATAGAACTACAAAAATCAATTCTAGCAATCACTCGCCCGTTATACTAACCTTAAGCTCAACAGTAATTACTAGACCAAACAAACCATCGCTGTACAATAATAAAACTAACTGGACAATTTTTTAGATATACTTCAATCGACAGACAAATCTTCAAATCGAAAGCTTTAGTGAAGTCTGTATAGATTACATCTATTTGTTTATCTTTATTTAATGAAGTTGACATAAACTCTGTGAATTCTACCAAATTTGTTGTTGTGGATTTTTCGCTAATAAAGCCATGCTGATTGTTACTGATTGAATCCGATACATGATTGTATATGTATTTATACAGAATATAACATAGTTCCTCATTATTTTGTACAGGAGTACCTAGGATAACCAGCTATATTTTTGCAAATCACTGCTGTTTTTATGAGTTTCAGTAAAACTCTTTTTGGTTCATGATCAGTACGTCCAGTATAATATACCATCCAATTTTAATACAAAGTTACAGTTACACTCTGTATAAGACAAAGTTATAAATATTTTCAGATTTTGAACAGGGGGCGTGGAGTTCTCCTTTGAGGACTCATGTAATTATTGATTTTTGTGGGTTGGCTTCCTATATACTGAGTGGATGATTTCACCATCATCTTGCTTCTCCAGGTAAATGTCTAAATAAGGAAGACAGTTATTTTCTTCAGCCCCAATACTTAACTTGATGTCTCTATGTTGCACGTTTAGATGATTCAAACCAGCATTTAATTCATCTCCAGCACTAGGTCATGCAGCAGAAATATCCTCAACATAACGCAGGTTTTCTCATAGCTGTGCTTAAAGCTTTGTGTTCAAAATTCTCGATGTTAAAATTAGCGATAGAAGAAGAAATAGAAGAGCCCATGGCGATACTATTGATTAGCTTGTCAAAATTATCATTGAAGATATTTATTTTTTTATTTTTATTAGGTCAATACTTACAATCTATCTACAATGCAGATATTAAGCAAATGGCTTAACGGCATACAATATAACATGGTAAGAGGAAGGTCCAGTGACCTTCCCTTCTTTAGTTAACTTATCGTAATATTTATTGTTTCACTGAAATCTATGTGGTAGGTCTAAGGGGTTATATCTTTTAAGTCTATATGTTTCCCTACTATTATCTAAAATGTTGACGGCGTTGTTATTTGGATGATTTTCAAGTCGGTTTAGGTATTTGTCGCTATGTCTTTGAATTTCTTCTTTGACTGTCTTCATTTTCAAGTCTGCATGGAGAGCTGAGTTGGTGATATACCATGGTGCGTCGGTTATTATTCTGAGCACTTTTGATTGAAATCTTTGAATAATTTCGATATTTGACTTGCTGGCTGTTCCCCAGAGCTGTATCCCATAAGTCCATATGGGTTTGAGCATTGTCTTGTAGATGAGTAATTTGTTATCTATAGATAATTTGGAGTTTCGGCCTAACATCCAGTATAGTTTTCTAAGTTTGAGTGCTAACTGCTGTCTTTTTGTTTTGATGTGTTTACACCAGTTGCCACGTCTGTCAATGTGTAGACCCAGGTATTTGACTGTTTCTGCTTGTGGTAGCGGTTTGTTGTTGAGGTGGACTGGAGGGCATGTATCCCTACGTGTTGAGAATGTTATATGTGTGGATTTAGTCTCATTTGCCTTGAATTTCCATTTGTTCATCCAGGATTCTATATCAGCAAGATGTTCCTGTAGTGTATTGGATGCTGTTTGTGGGTTACTATTTGATGACAGGATAGCAGTGTCATCAGCAAATGTTGCAATTACAGTGCTTTCTTCAATTGGCAGATCGGAAGTGTAGATTAGATGAAGAGTTGGACCAAGAACACTGCCCTGAGGTACTCCTGATTTAATTGGGTATAGGCTGGAGATTTGTTCGTTGAATTTAACTTGGAAGTATCTGTCGGTTATGTATGATCTAAGTATCTGGTATATGTTGTTTGGAAGTTGTTTTTTCACTTTGTAAAGTAGGCCAGACTTTATCGAATGCTTGCGAGATATCTATAAATGCAGCTGAGCAGTATTCTTTTTTTTCATAACTTTCTCGTATTGTGTTAACGATTCGGTGTATCTGCTCTGCTGTGCCATGTTGCTGCCTAAAACCAAACTGATGTTCTGGTATCAAGCCCTCTTCTTCCAGAGTAGCTCTAATTCTTTTTAGCAAAATTTTTTCAAACACCTCTGACAGCACCGGCATTAGACTTATGGGTCTATACGATGTAACTTCTTCAGCTGGTTTTCCTGGTTTGTGAATAAGAATTATTTAGGCAATTTTCCATTGAGGTGGGTAGTGGCTCAATCGGATGATAGCGTTGAATATAAATGTTATTAATTTGAGTGCCTTATCAGTCAGCTCTCTTATGATTTTTCCAGTGATTAAATCATAGCCAGGAGATTTCCTTGGATTAGTGCTGCCGATGATTTCTTTTATTTCGAATATGCCTATATTTTTCAACTGTGGTGTAAGCTGGTCTGGCGATTGCAGAAAATCTCTGATATTTGTTTCGTCATCTTCATTTTCTGTTGGATACGTCTGGAATACATTTGCAAGGTGTTCTGCAAAGGTGCTGCACTTTTCTCCATCATTTCTTGCCCAGTTATTAGTATTGGTTCTAATTGGTGGTATATTATTGGTGTTTGTGTTTTTCAAGTACTTTGTGGCTCTCCAAAGTGAATAGTCTGTTGCTTCGATGTTTGTTAGTTGACTAAGGGATGTCTGTATTTTTGAAGTCTTTGAGCATTTGTGATGTTTTTCTTTGGGCTTGGTTGAGTTTATTCTTGTTATAAGGGTTCCGATTGTTTTGCCAGATCCTTCTCAGTCGCCTTTTCTCTGTGATTTGTTGCTTGATTTCGTGTGGATACTCAATTGATATAGGTTTCTTTGGTAAGAGTGGGGTGGACTCCCAGGCTGCTTTTTGTATACTTTGAACTAGGTGCTCGACAGCATTGTCTATTTCTATATTGGTTTTAAGTGTAATTTTCAAGTTCAATTCTTGGTCTTTTATTTCTTTAAAGGATTCCCAGTCTGTATGCCTATTGTGAAGAGTGGGCGGCTTGCTTACTTGCATTATCTCGCTGTTCAAAGTGATAATAACGGGTGTGTGATCAGATGAGAGTTCTAAACTGGTTTTGGCGCATATGTAGTTTTGAGAAATATTTTTTATCACTGCGAAGTCAAGCAGGTCAGGAGTTTTGGATTGGTCTGTAGACCAGTATGTTGGTTCCCTCGTCGACGCGTACGACATTTGATTACTTTGGATAGTTTTCAACAGTTCTCTACCCCGTGGATTTATGAGACGCGAGCCCCACTCGGTGTGTTTGGCATTATAGTCGCCTCCTGCTATTAATCTGTTTCCGAGCGAATCAAGGAAAAGCTTAAAGTCTTCTTTTTTGATATTGGGGGGCAATATATTGCTGATATTGTTAACGGCCCGGTTCAGTCTTCGACAACTATGGAGGTTGCTTGAAGGTGGTCCATTGTATATTCTGGCAGTAAGTGATGTCGTACTGTTTGTTTTATAATGATAGCCGTATCTCCGTGGGCTGTGCCATCTGGGTGATTTGCGTGGTATATTTTGTGTTGTGGTAGTTTCAGGAATGTTTTATCTGTAAAGTGAGTTTCTGAAATAAGAGTGATATCTATTTTGTTGTTAATGATGAAGTATTTCAACTCTTGGCTACGCTGAGCCAAGCCGTTAGCGTTCTAGATGGCCATTTTAAGATTTACTTGCATACTGGTAATCTGGAGACTAGAGTTGTCAATAGGTTTAGCATCGTGTCCATTCTTTCCATAATTTTGATCATCATTTGTTTCAGTTTATTGTTGATTTGTGGAGGTGGTGTTGGCTGAGTATTGTGTATCTCCTCACATAAGTTAATTTCAACTGTAGGCCGCTGTGCGAATGAAACAAGCTCGGTCAACTGTAAGCTGTACTGAGTAATTTCAGAGATAAAAATCCAGCGAATCGAGGTCAGAGGGTCTAGAAGGCCAAGCTACAGGGCCACTTGATCAATGTACCTGTCCTCAAATATTTGGTTTGAATGATCTCTTACATTCAGAGCATAGTGTGGTGACGCATCATCATGCATAATGACGCACATTTATAGCACTTGTTCAAGTGATTCTGGCAAAGTATCTTGTGAAAATAATAATTAACTAGCTCCAGTCACCCTATTTGGTATAACATATGGCCCAAGTAACATTACACTAACAATACCTGCCCAAACATTAATCGAAAAATGATGCTGAAAACAACAACGTGAGGATTTATTCCAGTCCAATAATGAGAGTTACGATAGTTATTAACTTCCTCCCTTGTGAAAGCTGCCTCACCAGAGAATATGATGTACCAGGAAAATGTTGTCAATATAGAACAAATGAGTATATCAGAACATGAAGCTCAAGCTCCGTGCCATTTAAATAAAATTTCAATATTATGATCATAAATATTCATAAATACTTCAATACATTTCTAATGTTTTATGTAAAGTCAAAATGGTTAGATCATTGTTTTATTGATGAGTCCGGTCTTCTTTATCTATTCTGGTTTTATGAAGAGGAAAGAATTGTATTTGTGGTTGTAAAAGATGGATTCCATAACTACTGGTTCGATTTTGAAAACGCTTTTACCAGTAGAAGTTAACATTTTGTCTAAGTATGTTACATCAGACAACTTTACAAGGCATGGCGCATGAGCCATTCTTGTTCGTTCGGGCACTGCTCTCCTGATTGGGCTAGAGCTTTCTTTAGTTGTCTGTGGCACATTTGCAAAGATTTTCATTTTAGTGTCGTCAACACACATTAAGTGGCACACGAACCGTATTTCTTTGTTCGCGCATTGTTCATGTGGTTGAGTTAAGTTTTACTATAGTTGTTGTTGGTGCACGAACAGTATTTGTCTGTTCACTCATCGTTCATCTGATTGACTTGGAGCATTGTATAGTTGTTACTGGCATGGAAGTCTTTACATAGTACTATTAACGTGAAATATGTGGTGCATTGACGATATTTGTCCGTCCAAGTATTGTTCATCCAACTGGATTGAAACTTTTTGTAGCTACTGCTGGCGCTTGCGTGAAACTCCCTGACAGTATCGTCAATACTAATATATCAATAGAAAATATTACTATTTTTGTTCGTGATGAAAAAACTTAAAAACGACTGGCTGATTTCTGAAATTATTCACTGATAAAATCCTATATTATCACTTAGTGACATGGGCTATAATTTACTCCTGAAAAATAATACTCAAGAAAACTCCAATAGTGTAAAGCAAGATGTAGAAGACTCACCCATTAAATTCCTTAAATTACGTGCGCTACAATATAATCCCCAATCTTCTATAATTCATAGCATTAAATACTCATGACACTATATATACATAGATCCATGCACCAATCGATGAATTTTGACAGTTGCGGTAATGTTCTAATTATCATTGTTCTACTCGAGCATCAAATGTGGCAATCTCTCAATAATTATCTTATATTATTGATCTATGCTCTGAAAATTCTGAATAGTAATAAATGCCCGCCCATACGAAGCTGGTTCGGACAATGGATAAACTAATTTCATGCACTCCGTCTAAGTAATATTATCATGCTCTTACTGTAATATATCATTTTGTTCTATGATGTAATTTGGAGTGATTATTTTAGTTTTTTGTCGATTTCCAAATTTTATCATATGTGGTTTACATATAGAGTGATATAGTCAGATAGCTGATGCTCAAAGTAATAACTTGCATTTCGTTCAAGAAACAGCTGACTCATTTTCGAATCATAGGTTTAACCTATTCGATCTAGATCAATATCAAGATATAGGAATATTGAAGCTCAATTGTAACATCTAAGCTCATTTACAGTTTAGATGGACCAAACTCAAATGCTTTATTCAACTAAACTGTGCATATGCTTCGATTGTACAACCAGGCCTGAATGATTCAAATTAGATCACAGATCGATCATAGTAATCAAGCCATAATTCCAAGAAATGCAGGACACTGTGTTGTTGAGTCGTATTATTACGTAGATATTGACTAATATAATTATTAATCATCGCTTCTATCATTTTATATCAGGTCACGTATGAATAACAAGATATTTGATTTAACTTCGCTCATGTCTGGAGCTAGTTCTTCTCAAAATGATAAATTACATCCTGTTATTCGTATAGTGCTTATCCCGCTTGGATCATAAATTCCTTCTAGAATGTTCTTAGAGTCAGAGGTCACTTTTCTTTGTTCTTAAATTTGTTCAGTTATCAGTTCTAACTGCAGCCTCACTCTTCGAATGAGACTAGAAGTCAGTCGTTATTCGGTTGTCGTCACCTAACCATATTTTCATCAAGTAAGAGTACTTGACTTACCTATTTTAAATAAATGAACTGAATCGAGTTGTAAATAAATTCGGGTTACTGCAATTCTGAGTTCTACTAAAGTCTCTAAAAAAATCCACTTGTTGTTTTGTCCAACCTGCCCTTCTATTCGGCCTAAGACATTACAACATAAATTTTGGTGTCAGAAGTGTATAGTCTGAATTTAGTGTAAGGGTCTAAGCTGAACATTGTAAAATGTTCAAATTTCAATTGAGACCAGAAAAAGTTCAACTCTCGTATTCTCGCGGACAGTCGCGTCACGTCATACTCAACTGTAATATCTACTCTCACGTTTGTGCATCACCGTTCTTGGCGAGAACTTCAACAAACATTTCTATTTATTCAACAACTTCATAACAGAAGAACTACAGTCGAGACTTCTCTGATTATTTGCCATTGGGCAAGTATCAATCTTTAACCATCAATCTTCAATTCTACAAGAATCTTCGTTTCAAAGTTCCATTCAGTTCCAGTTCTACTATGATTATAGTTTCAACAAGAATAGAGATAATTCACACAGATTTATAATATGCTGTGACATAGTCAGAACCACTTGCACAACAAACATCCACATTGCACAATTTTTAAATGTGTCAAATGTTAACTGACTGATCAAACATATATTATTATTGAATATCATGATTACTCAAATTGGGATTATTTAAAGCAAGAATTGAGGAATCAATACTAGGAAAAACATACCATAACTCAAAAAAAAAGAATTGTCATCATGTGGACAATTATTTATTGAAAACATCAGAGACTTTGCAAGTCGAATCCAAAGATTAACTGCAGAATTAACTGATGCATGTATAGCTAGCGAGGGCCAAGTTGCCACTCAAACAATCTAAAATCTAGAAAATAAATCGTGTTCAAGAGAATTTGTTGAAGGGTCTCATAAAGCTGCTACTGCAGCATTAGAAGAAGAAAGAATTTCAAGTCAAAATAGATCAAAGCAGAAAGATAATGAATATTTAGATGTTTTAAATGTAACAAATTGAGACATACTGCAAATTAATGTCGTTTTCAAGCAATTCGAAGTTCAATTTCAGAACATGATACAAATGCTTCTCCTCCCAATTTTCCATGCAGAGAAGAAAGTCATAATGTTAATAAAATCACAATTGTATGTGCGTATTGCAAGAAACCTGGTCATCGCATGAATGATTGCTCCAAGAGAAATGCTTTGATAAGTATGATAATTCATCTAAGTCGGATCTGATAAACAGAAAGTCAATAACCGCGCATCCTCTTCTTCTATATTTTCAATTGAAACTGAAAAACCAGATAGAGTTCAGGTTGATATCTCATGTACTGAAAATGGAATCACCAATTTATTAGTCGACAGTGGAGCCGACATTAGCGCAATAAAATCAAGTAACTTGGAAGGCGTGCAACTTATTGATACAAATAATAAGGTTATCTTGAAGGGTATAAGAGACGGTCATACTTCAACCCTTGGAACTACATTAACTTGTTTTAATCTTGTTGATATTATGCTAGAGCATTCTCTTCATGTTCCCGAATCTTTTCTTATTAGAAATGGTGGTATTTTTGCGAAAGACTTTCTTTTAAAGTATGAAGTGAATCTTGATTGTGGGAGTCATTTTTTTAGTTTTGATTTTGATTATAGAAATAATCATATTTTTTTGAATCATGAGACAACTGTCGTTGATAATTCTTCTTTGTTATCACCACGGAGTGGATCTTATATTGAAGTTCATACGTGCAGAAATATCAAGTGTCTTTGTTTATCGAAGGAAATCTAAAATGGCGTTTATGTTGGCAATTGTATTACAAAACTGATTAATGGTTATTGTCTTATTGACTTGATTCACAGTACGAAAGAAACAGTACAATTAAATCATTCTGATATAGTTTGTAGAAATCTCAAAGATTATGAAGTCTGAAATATTGATACCGATAATAATTATTAACAAATGGATCGTATTATATGGCAATTGCAGTTGGAACATTTGAACTCAGAAGGAACTGAATCGATCACTGTTTGTAGAAATTTCAATGACATCTTTCATATTGAAAAGTTTGATAAGTTAACTCATACCGAGTTAATCACTCATAAAATTCCAATTGTTCCAAATACAGAATCAATCAATGGTTACTTGAAAGTCAAAAAAAGGAAGTTAATGATCAAATAAGTCGAATGATAAAACATAATATTATCCAGAATAGTACAAGTCCTAGAAATGCATCACTTTTGGTTGCTCCTGAAAAACCAGATGCTCTCGGAAAACAAAAATGGAGAGTAGTTGTTGATTTTAGAGGACCTAACGATGTAACAATCAGTGATGCTTTTCCTTCACCTAAGATTACTGGAATCTTCGATGGCAAAAAAAGAAATAGAAAATTTCAATTTCTGCAATTATCATTATATTACATCGTTTCATTGGGAATCACTAGCGTATTGAGGTGTTCTCATATATTTCAAACAACATTTTAACACCTCAAAAGTAGCTGTTTTGGAGTTCAATGTTGAGAATGTATTCGAATGTGCTATGGTTAAATTAACTTTGAGCCAAAACTTATACTTTGTTATGTGGCTCTACCGATCACAAAAATATGATGTAACAACATTCATGTCGCACTTGGATAACTTATTCACGAATATGTTTAATGTATCAAACAGTGCAAAGCTTATTATTTGTGGTGATTTTAATGTGATTCCAAAAATCGAAGTGAACTATTAAATTTATTCATATCTCATGGACTGCAGCAAACTATTCATCAACCAACTGAATAGCTACTATCTCTAGAACTTGCATCGACAATATATTCACAAATATAGAAGAAAGCCATTGGATCTCCAATGTTATACACAATGGTCTGTCAGACCACTTGTGTCAAATTTCCACAATTTCTCATATGAATTCGCATTATGAGCTCCATACCGACACAAGTCTCAGAAATTCTAGTGAGGAGAATATCAGCTTGTTCAAAGCTTGTATTGCTCGTGAGGTCAACATTCATCAGCAACAAACTTTGAATGAGCAATTTTCAGAATTCTTGGAAATATTTAACTATTATCTTGACACGACAGTATCAAAAATAACAAAATCTAAATTTAGAAATAAGAGCAAATCAGCTTGAATCACAAAGGGAATCAAAATTTTTGCGGAAAACTTAGAAGTTCTGTTTCGTTCAAAGACTAACGGTGTTGTGAGTGAACAATATCATAAAAAATATGAACAAATCTATTCTAGAGCTGTCAGGCTTGCTAAGAAAAAATTCCACGAAAATATATATAATACATCCTCAAGAAAAATAGAGCTGCTTCGCAGATAATCAACAATAATCCTAAGAATTATCATAAAAAGTCTTTTCCAACCGCATTCAACGTCAATGGAAAATCTATTACCGATAAAAATTATATTGCTAATACTTTCAATATTCTTTAAGTAGTATTAAAGATCCTTCCCGCAAGACACATCTTGAAAATAGTCTGGTTAAAAAACCCAAATCGATATTTCTATACTACTTAACAGAAGAAGTTATTAAAAAGATGATTATGTCGTTGAATAATTCTCGATCCACAGGATACGATGAAATATCAAGTATTTTTATTAAAAAAATGTATATGTATCTATTAAAGCCATTAACTTTCATGATAAATGAATCATTTGGAACCGGCTGTTCTCCGGAGATTTTGGAAACTACTGAAATAAAGCCTTCATATAAAAAAGCGGATTGCTAAAATATGGATAATCACAGACCCCTGTTACTTGTTACTGTTTTCTACAAGATATTTGAAAAAGCGATGTTGGAGCAAATATCTCAATTTCTGGCTGAATTTAATATCATTGGAAATGAACAACATGGTTTTTGAGAAAAGCGCTCTAGCATTACTGCTCTATCTGAATTTTTACATTATAAGTTATATGTCAATTAAGATAAGAACGTCAATACTGTAGGTATTTTTATAGATTTATCCAAGGTATTTGATCTTGCAAGCCACAATATTTTGCTGACTAAATTACATGCAGTAGGTTTGCAAGGAGTTTGTTATGATTGGTTTGAATCTTATTTATATAACAGACATCAATCAGTAGCTATTGATAATATAAAATCAAAGGATATTTGTTATGCTCAGGTGTGCCTCAAGGCTCCATATTAGGACCAGTAATATTCCGTCTACATACAGGGTGTATCTTTCTCTATGTAACAAACTTTGATGGTATATAGTATTTGGCGTACTAATCATGAGTCAAAAAATTTTTTTTCGAAATAAGTAAAATCAACAGTACTTAGTAGAACATGAGAATTCCAGGTTCCACTGTTTTTCATCTTCATATCCGAAAATATAAACACAATTTTATGTAATGTTCATGAACGTAGTCTATTTTAATAGATTTGAGCTAACTAATCTTGAAAGTTGCACTCAAACCAGTGTCCTGAAACCTTTCATTTACTCAAACCCTTCTTTAAAATATAGAATTTCAAAAAAATTATTTTTGATTCATGATTGGTACGCCAAATACTATATACCATTGAAGTCTGTTACATGGGTATTGATACATCCTGTATAAATGACATCAAATATCGAACTAATGTACTAAATTACATAGCTTATGCTGATGATATATCTTTGATTATATGTAACAATAATTTAGACGATCTGCTATCAAGCGCTATCACTCAACTCCAAAGTTTGGAGAAAAATTTGGATATAAATCAACTATTAGTTGATTTAGAAAAGTCTGTTCTTATGCTGTTAAATTATTATTCTTGATGAATAATTTGTAAAAGTTACTTCCACGATAGTGGTAGGCAAATAAATTATAATTCAATAAAGTAATTATAATATTTATGTGTGTGAGATTGCTTCTACCTTTTGTTTGGAAGGCTTGGCTAACTAAAAGCACAGCTGCAAAGACCAAATAGTGAAGACCAAACAAGAAAAAAATTGGGCGCTAGGACTTGAAAAAAATAGATAGAGGGTTTAAGTAGTCTGACTTAGTAGAGATAGTAGTGGGAGGTGAAAGCATAAGTGATTTAGCAGAAATGTATGTAAACTTGGATTCTAATTTGGCTAATAAAGAAAAAAGTAATAACGAGTTGTCCAAAACCATGAACAGATGGAAACTAATGAATCATACAGATTAAATTACTGGTGTATATTAATTTAACCTAGGAAAAATGACAATGTACCTTACAATCGCCAATGCAAGAAAAGGAAGATGCCACAACACAAACGAGTAGCTCGTTGACCGGAAAAAAAAAACAAGCTGTATTAGTAAAGTCTACTTGGCCGAATAACCAACAAAAATGTCATTACTTCGAACCAAAACAGAGAAAACAAAAGGAAGTAAGAGAAAAGTCCTTTCTGATAGAAACAGTAAGGCGCAAAATCTACGAAGCTTTCATTCCCAATACAAAAAAAAAATATTGTCCGTAGCTACATTCACACCTCACTCACTAATTCATTCTAGAAAGGGTGAGGGATGCATGGAAAGGTAAAAAAAATGATTAAGTGACCCAACTTACTATACGGCAGAATCAAGTAATTGATTAAAACACGTAATATCTCAAAAAAATATATATACCCAACAATAGGCATAAGAAATAAATTACGTATCAAAAATCACTCGAATGATCCACAAAACTATGACTAGTAAAAAAACGGTAAATAATCAAAGAGATCAACAGAATTATGAGCATTAATTATTCAAAAGTAAAGCAGTTTTCATAACCTTACTCGCTGCACTCGGAGCAAGATCGAGAGTTTCAACCGATACGACAAGAATAGGGCCGCAGAATGTAGAACTGAATGACGAGAACTGTGGCAGGAAATGGACAGAATTGAAAAGTTAGGGAGCTCGAGAACGTGGAAGTCTCTGGTATCAACTTCGAAAACAGGTTAAACGGAGATAGACTAAATCTGTGCGTTTCGGTACAAAAAAAGTCCAAATTATTATAAAACATTAAATCAAATAAGTAGAACTGTCGAGAATAATTATTAAGAGTTACTTGAACGACTTCTTATACTGAAACGCAAAGAGCAACCAAAACTTCACTACGTCACCTTTACATATGAGGAAAAAAAAATGAGCTCCAAGGAGCCCCAACAAAAATTTGTGACGGTCTTCCTGCGATGGACAATATCCTGCCGGAGCCTCAAAGTGGAATAATAAGCAAAACTATGAATTTATATTACGTTCAAAAAAGTAACCACAAAACTGTGCCACGGGGACTAAAAAAATTTTACTCTACAATAAAACTATCTGCAGTAAGGAATCAAGTATTACGAAAAGCAAACAGATATCAGAATTAATAGAAAATAGTACTCACTATTGTAACTGTGTAACACTGACATAAAATAGGAACTATTCAAAGTAATAATGACAGGGCACTGACCACCGAAGGAAGAGACCTCTATATGCCCTATATAAGACCTGTGGGGCTCTCAACTGCATACTTAAGGAAACCGGAGACGGCTTGAGAAATTTTTTAACTCTACTAGTGATAATAATAATTAAAGGTCGTGAAATGGTTGCGGTAAAATAGACCGCAACAAAGCATTGTTCAATTTATGAGAAGATTGCAGATTTGATCGATTCATTGCTTTAATTGAACTCAGAATATATGAAACAAGCATTCAATTGTGAAGTTCTTGGTCTAGATATTACAGAAAATCTAAATTAGGTAATTGAAATTAATTCACTTTGTAGCAAAGTATCAATAACCTGTTTTGCTATCAAACGTCTAATACATATCTGTAATGTACACTTGGCTGAACAATTTTTTGTAACACGTGCACCGTAAGTACTCTATTACTGAGCTAAATTCTGCTTCGAAAGTTCTCTATTCCAAACCATGGTAACAATTTTTATTAATACTCAGTTGACCGGGAATTGATGGATATTTTTGTCCGCTGGGTAAAAATAAATAAATTTTGGATCGTGGATGCCGCTGGAATTTTTTTATTCCATTGGTACATGTCAAATTCATATTTGAAAGAGATTTGTATCATAGGAGGTGTTTATTATAGTGTGTGCATTCATTGTGAATGAGATAGCACAGAAAATGTGTAAAATATCAATCAATAAAATATGTCATGAGCGTTATGTTTCACTGAATTAGTTTACTGTAATAGGATCGCAATTGCAAAAATTTACTTGTCAAACTGATAATATATTTCAATACATCTAAATCCATTCAAAAAGTTTAGTTATGGAGCTACTTCGGTGTACTTGTTACAAAATGTATCGTATGCAACTTGGACACCGAACGACTGTCATTATTGTCACGGACATATTTGACTGCAGGATGATACGCCTTGGGCTTCACGCTCGTCTTCGCCTCGTGCTTTGCCCCCGCCTTTGCCTCGTACTTTGCCCTCGCCTTCGCCTTGGGCTCTGCCCTTGTCTGCACCGAATGCAGCCAAATCTATCCTGGACAAGAATGACAGTCGTTCGGTCCTTCTTATATGATATACTATTATTTTGCAAAATTTATCTTGGTATACACTTACGGAATAATATTTTGGGATGCATCATCATCTCTTATTTAATTATTCAGAATACAAAAACGTGCATTAAGATATATGTATGACGTGAATTATAATTATTCTTGCAAAGAGACTTCTATCAGAAATAAATTGTTGATACTGCCGTCATCATATATCTATCATATATTGATTTTTATTAGAATGGATATCATGAAATTCATAAAAATATCTGATATACATAATTATGTAACAAGAGGAACTAATTTACCACAAATACCGCAACATCGTTCTAAATTTTATGAACAAGATCCATTCTATTCTGGAATGATTTTCTATAACAAACTGAACGAAGAACTGGAAAATTGGAATATCACATTATTCAAATGTAAATTGAAACACGAATCAATTTTGAAATGTTAATATGGTGTTAGTGATTTTTTAGGAATCCATGGTAATTTTATTCGAATTTTATTTTGTATTCTTACCGTATGAGCTATCCTATATCATGTATATGATCTACAGGAAATGAAGCAATATTATTATCACTATTATAATTAGATAGTTCGAAGTTTCTCACAACTCTTGATTCAACTAGTGGATTTCATCAAATCCTAATGAATCCCGATAATAAGCAAGAAACAGCTTCCAGTACCGGTTTAGGTCATTTTTAATTTATTCGTATGTCTTTTAGTTTAAAGGGATCACCTGCTTCGTTTCAGCGTCCAATGAATTATGTAGATATTGACTACAAGGTATCAGATGTCTAGCTTATCTTGATGACATTGTTATTCATGCCAAAGATCGTGAAGATCATTATAAAAAATTAATTTGAGGTTTTTAAAAGATTGCGTGAACACAATTTGAAGCTTTAACCATATAAATGCGAGATTTTGCGGGAAGAGATCATGTACTTAGGTCATTTCAATTCTGAAGAAGGTATTGAGTCTCATCCTAAAATGGTCAGTGCAGTACAAAATTTTAGGGTTCATCCAAATGTAACGGGATTGAAATCCTTTCTGTAACACGTACATCGAAAGTACTCTATTAATAAGCGGACTTCTGCTTCGGAAGTTCTCAATTCCAAACCATGGTAACAATTTTCATTGATTCTCTGTTGACTGCGAGTTAATGGATATTTCTGTCCGATGGGTAAAAATTAAATTGTAGATCAAGGATCATGGATACCGTTGGATTTTTTAATTGCATTGGTATATGTCAAATTGATATCTAAAAGAAATTTGTATTATAGAATGTGTTCGTTATAGTATCTGCATTTATTGTAAACGGTATAGCACAGAAAGTGTGAAAAATATCAATCAATAAAATAAATCATGTAAGTTATATTCCATTGTATTAGTTTACTGTTTGTCAAATCGATAAGATAGTTTCGATACATCCAAATTTATCTAAAAAGCTTGAAAATAGGGGTACTTTGATGCACTTGTTACAAAAAGTATTGTATGCAACATGAACACTGAACGACTGTCATTATTGTCACGGATAAATTTGGCTGCACGGAGCTACGCCTTGAGCTTTACCCTCGTCTTCGCCTAGTGCTTCACCCTCGCCTCTGCCTTGAGCTTTATCCTTGTCTTCACCGAATGCAGCCAAATTAATCCTGGAGAAGAAAGACAGTCGTTTGGTCCTTAATAAACTATTTCAGGACTTATCGGTTATTACCGTAAATTCGCTCCGAATTTTTCAAAAATCTCAGAACCTTCAACTTTATTAACACAATAAGGCATATAATGAGTATGGTGCGCTCTTTGTGATAGAGCATTTTATAAATTGAAACAAACTTTGTTATCTCCACCTACATTGCAATTTCTTGATTTCGATAGAAAATTTATTCTCACTACAGACGCTAGCCAATTTGCTATGGGCGCTGTTTTATCTCAAGGAGAAATTTCAAACTCCTTATTAATCGCTTATGCTAGTAAATGCTTTTCCAAAAGCTAGTTGAATTATTCTATCATCGAAAGAGAATTATGTGCCATTATTTAAGCTTCAATAATTTTTGGACCCAATCCTCACAGTATAAAATTTACTATTGTTACTGATCGTAGACCTCTTGTATGGATCAAAAATTCATCCGATATTGATTCGAGACTGATGCGTTGGCGAATAAAATTGGATGAATATGATTATGAAATTGTACATCGGTCAGGAAAATCTATTTTAAATGCGGATGCTTTGAGCCGCATATATTATACAGAGTGATCAAAAATGATCGTCCGTGTCGCCTTGTTCAGATTTTTCCTTTGCCGCCTGCTTTAGATAGTGAGCTTCAAGTGACAAATGACAGTTCCTCTGAAAACACTATTCTAACCTGCTAATTTGGTAGAATAATAATAAATTTCCAATAATCACTCAATAATACAGCTATTTACTTACTTCGTTGTCTTTCGTATCAGATTATGGATAAATCCGTCATAAAATATGCAAAATATACGCCACTGTGTTCTTGAAATGTCAGTAACGCAGTTATCAAAATAAATAAATTTATACAAACTTTATTCCATGAAGATGGTTTTGATCATAATGTGAACTTTTGCTGGTCACGTGTCAGACAATCTTTATTGATCACTCTGTATTTTTTCAATTGATGTTGAATATGGAAAAATGCATCAACGATATAGAAAGCAAACTGGTTTTTGATACTTAGATCACTGAAATTGAAAGTAATTGTAATTGTAATTGTAACACAAAATGATCATAGTTTAGGTCATTGTGTTAGTAGTGATCTTCATATGAATGTTGGTATAGCTGAAAAAACCCAAAGAAAAATTTGATAATTTGGAGAATTTAAGCCAACAACGTCCTTTACTTTATAAAGTTTTATATTTAAGGAAAAATAGAAAGCAAACTGGTTTTTGATACTTAGATCACTGAAATTGAAAGTAATTGTAATTGTAATTGTAACACAAAAAGATCATAGTTTAGGTCATTGTGTTAGTAGTGATCTTCATATGAATGTTGGTATAGCTGAAAAAACCCAAAGAAAAATTTGATAATTTGGAGAATTTAAGCCAACAACGTCCTTTACTTTATAAAGTTTTATATTTAAGGAAAAATTTCAGGATTATCTTATATCTTGTTACGAAAGATGAATTTGTTGATAATTTTAGCGAGAAGGGTTTTATACTTTGATAAATCAGGAGATTTTTTGTCTACAAAATAATATCAAAACTTGCAATTCTCAAGATAGGTTGTGGTTTGGATCTATTCAAATGGTAGAATATAAGAATGATGCTCAGATCAATATTCTCATTACTGTATATCTATATGAAATTTTGACGAGTTTACGAAAGAAGAAATTGATAAAATAATTAGGGCTATTCTGTTACTCAATCGATGAATTTTTATTGATCATTATCTATTTCAGCCAATGGATGAAGGTAGCACTGACAAAAATTCTGAATATTCGCTTGTTGCAATTGTTTTCATTGGTCAAAAATCTTATCGATCGATAATAAGTTGATGGTTGTGTTACAGAATACGGCCAATTATTTGAATATCATAATACACCCCAAGGTGGTCATCAAGATGTAAGTCGTACTAATAATGGAATCAAATTGAAATAAAATTGATCAAATATGTATGAGGATATTGAGAATTACATAAAAATATGTAATCAATACCAATGTAACAAATCAGGGAGAAAAACCAAATTACCTATTGTTATAGCTACCACTTCTAAAAAACCTTATGGAAAAGTTTTTTCTTATATAGTTGTCCATTACCAGCAACTTGGAAAATAACATGTAGATATTACCTTTTCAATATGATCTTACAAGGTTTTCACATACCATTCCTATATCAAATCAAGAATCTATTACGATAGCCGAAAAATTGGTGACTCAAATAATTTGTCAATATGGTACTCCTGATTCAATCTCAACTGATCAAGGATCAAATTTTACAAGTATAGTATTCAAACATATATGTGAATTACTTGAAACTTCCAACTCAAAACCTACAGCGTATCATCTAGCATCCAACGGTCAAATTGAAAGAGTTCATAGAAGGTTAGGTGAATAATTGCGTTCTTTTGTCGATAAATCTCAAACCGATTGTGATACTCGGATTCCTTATTTAATGTTTTGCTATAATGCAACTCCTCATACTACCACTTATTATACTCCTTTTGAATTATCATATGAATTTAAAACCAAATTACCGTCTTCTTTACATAAAGAACCAGAGAAGTTATATAATTATGATGATTATGCAATGGAATTGAAGACTAGAATGCAGCACTAACATGAAATTGCTTATGATTGATTGATTGTGTGACGAATTATGCCCTGAAACTCAGTCACAGTTGCACATCCCAGAGCCTTCTGCTTCCATCAAACATTTTAATTTTCCATCAAAGTCTGTTTACATCTTGCACACCCTGTAAATTTCAAATTCTATAATTGATGTTTAGATCATGAGGTATTTGCTTATTTAAGCCTATAGGTCCATTTCAGAATAATGGATGAGAATATTAAATTTATTTTAGGCGATCATAACAAAAAAAAGGGTTTCTATGGCCCCTTTTGCGGCCATGAAACTCCACTCTCTAGTACAAATCTGTCAAATTTCACTTTTTGGGACTGATCTGTCAAATAATACATTTCTAGAACTGATTTATCAGAAACTACTTCATAAACACTACATACCTATCTGAATGGGCTGCTTGATGAACTGTTTAAGAAACAGTTTTCCCCGAAATACATGTAATATTCTTTCGTCAACCTCTATAGTTCATGCAATTCAAGAAATTAGTACGCATTATTTTTACAAATGTCACTGTGATTAGAAGACAATAAAACAAAACAATTTCAACGGCAACTGAGGTTGACTATTGCAATTTTTTAGAAATGAATAGATAAAATTCAGTGATTTTGAACTATTTCGTGATGATCGCCTGGAAAACGTTGTGTGCACCTCGGCCTATAGTTCTTTTTTGGTCCCACCTGAATTGCAGCCTTAGCTGCGCTTTTGCCGCAAATAACAGATTCGACCAAAAAAAGATAATTTTACTGCCTTGATACACAAACAACTATTTTTAAATGAATATTTTGTCGTATAATGTTAATTTCTCGCCACTAAGCCCTACCGGTTGGATTATTCCAATAATCATACTCATTTGAATAATATGATTTATTTTCTACCTTTCTGCCACTGAGCTCTACCTGTTGAACTATTTTAATGAGGAATTAAGTATTTTTCCATTATACCTGCATTGAAACAAGACGTTTCGATGCTGTTTTGTTAGTCGAAACAGGACAATTTCAGACAAATGCGAGTGTAGCCGGGCAGAAGCAAGCTTGCTCCTGCCCTAGGGGAGAGTCGCATTTGTTCATAGTCAATCTCTAAATGATAATCATATTACCTCGGTTAATTTGACTTTTATCGTATTCGAAGCTGTAAATTAAAATAAAAAGACGATTAGTTTCAAAAAAAGAAGTATTAACCGACAATTTTAGTACACCACAACATCTTCCTGATAAAGCACAAGCAGCTACTTTCGACTTGTTACCTGCAAAATCAGAATGAAAATATTCACTCTGTTATGTCAAATTGGTAATATGGAGAACTTCGATGCAGGTATTATGAGAAATGCAGTGTGTGATACGGAACAAAACAGGATTTCAGCTGAACGTGATGCCAGCCCTTGCTTCGCTGGGGCAAGTAACACTCACCCTCAGCTGAAATCGTCTTGTTTTGTCCCTAGCCACACAATATACTATTCTTTTATTAGAACTTTTGCAACATTCGTTGTGTGATTTCCTGTTCTCCACCAATTCATTTAATATTTTTTTGGATCTTTATCTAAAGTAATGTTTTTTTTTAGGGTTTCCTAGCGTTATATTACCATGTTTCTATTTAAAAAAAAGTCATGTAGGAAGTCTAGTTGGTTAATTCTTCATTTTATAACCGATTTCAAATAGAGTTATTACTAGTAAAAATATGGTTTTCAGATCGTCATATATAATCATCACGATTGGTTCGTCAAATTGAACAGACAAATTTTTGCCTCCTTTTTATTCCCTATATTTGGAAGTTTTGATGGAACACTCCCGTTTTCCCCTTGTAATACATTCACTTTGAGTGATTCTGAGCATGCCAGTTCAGAAAGCCTACTCTTCACTGTCCACATGCAACTCATTTTTTGTATGCGAAATACTTCCAATTTGATATCATTCCTTCTCAAAATACTTTTTTCATTGAGAACTTTTGAAGGAATTTTTTAGCAGTTTCTACAAGAGATCTTGCAGATAAAGATCATAATCATATTGATTAGTCTTCATTTTCAAATTTTTGTGTTTTTTTTGTTTAATTGTTTAGCAATCCCGTGACGCTGAGTTGATCTGTAATTATTCCAGTTGTTTATGAAATTTTTTCTGGATTTTTATTTTATTTGAAAGGCTCATTTTTCAATAATTCATGAGATCATATACTTTATATTACAAATATTATTCTATATTCAATTATGTCTTATTTTTCAATCGCACATTTTGATATTTCTATATCATATTGATTAATTTTGCACTTCCAAATATTTTGAATTGATGTAATCTAGTATTGGAATAATTCTATTTTTGTAGATATCAAGATGTTGATTTTGCGTATTCTATCTTATTTTCTTGTCCTGTTAGGATCAGAATTAAAATCATTTGTGTCTTCGCACGAGCTTTATAACATCACCTTGGTAGAAAATCATGGGATCTTTATTATGAAAAATTTGGTATTTTCAAATTGATTGGAGATGAATATGTTATGGTCTACGTGAACTTAAACACGTATTCTAAACGATATCAATCAATACATTTATCGATTATAAAATTGCATAAGCTATGCAACACATTTAAAAATCAATCAATTGAATCTAATGAATTGAAAAATTGTTAAATATTTTCGAATGAATTTGACAATATCCATAAAAATTTATAATCGTCAAATAAAGTCTTGACATCCCTTTTTCATCAACAATTCTTTAATGAACGTGGACTTATGCGGTCGGTAAGATATCTAAATCATTATTTGGGACTTTAGATGACGATGATGCTGAGAAATATGATATACAAAATTCTGAGCTAGCACAAAATGATAAGGATATTTTGAATATAATTCGTGAACAAACTATGATAATGATATTTTTTGTAACTAAATCAAATTCTTCGTTTGTTGATTCAGAAGAATCAATCACAGATATTGATTTAAAGTTAGAACTACTATCCGTTGACATTGAAAATTTGGATCTTGTGTTGAACAGTGCTCAACGTAGAGAATTATTTTTCAATGAATTGAACGAAGTTATCAATTTGATCACGATTACGATAGGTCAATTTTTGTTGTGTCCAATTGAAATTGATTGGAATTATTCTCAAAACACAACAAGGAATGTTGCATTCCCTGTTTTAGACCTGACAGTTTTAATAAAAGAATTGAATAAAGTGCAAGGTCAATTAAATGACGGAATCACTTCTTCAATTCCACTTATTCTTGAAAATCTTGATTATCATTATAGAGTAATGGATGTAATTATCTACCCTTATAACAATGTATTGAACTTTGTTCTAAATATAGCATAAGTATCACATGTTGTTCACGATGTGATAAATTTGAATAGTTCACCAATTGAATATGAAGACAACCAATATGTATTCATATTGCCTGAATCAGAGTATTTTATAATTTGAAATTGGAGAACATCATTTTTTCTTTTCACAATCATACATTTCCTCATGTAAAATGATTCCTGATAGAAATTATTTTTATGTATGTAAGCAAAAAATACTGGTCCGTGAGACATGGCATACATTTTTCGTTGATTAACGCTCACTTGAAGCTTCGTGAGTGAATTCATTCTAATAAGTCCGGCAGCTCTCACATTTAACGAAATTCTTGATTTAGGAGCATTTTCCAGCGAGGGCTGATTGAACACGTCAATTTCATGAAGCCTTGAAAATGTATTACCGTCATAATGATGTTTACACAAATCAAAATATTTTTTTATTATAAAATAGAGAATAATATTGTCCGACTTGAATATTGGGAGCCAGCGGTAGTTCCGACAAGCCACACTTGTCACAAGTACGTGGGTATGAAAACGGATACCGCTTCTCTGAGACTTTGAGGATGCGTTCAATAATTTTTTTCTAAAATTTGGTAATTTTGACCGACAGATTTTTGAGGGCGTTTTCTCAGTCCGACACTGAAAACGTGTCAGGACTATAAAAGTCCCTTCATCAATGACCTCTTGTCGGACCAAAACAGTCATAATCCGAGAACATATTCTCTGTCCAAGAAGCATATTGTCTGACAGAAATATTGGTTCTTATCGTCAGCGCGACAAGAAGACGCTCGCACATATATAACTTGGTATTTGACGTATCTGATATCAAGAGGTAAGTAATGAACGCTGTTTATAAGCTACTAATGAATAATTCATCAACAAAATAATTGAAAAAGAGCTAAGTTGAGAAGAGAAAAAAAAAATGTTATTTTGTCGCTAAGTTAGAACGTTACTCAGTTTCAGTAGAGTCAAATTGATAGACGATACTCCATCCAAGTCTAAAATTAGGATTAGTGGTTCCCATTCAAGATTTTGAAGTGACTTTCTCCCCCGACTATAGGAAGGGAAGATAAATCTCTGTAATTTTTCGTCAGCCATTTTTCCACTAGGTGCATATTTTCTCAGATATACTCAAAATATGCCATATCTCACATTCTCCACACAGACTTCAAGTAAGCCAAGTTTCACATCACCTCGTGTGCGCGGTACAAAGTTTCCTCTTCACATCGTAAAATTAAAATGGGACACCTGTATATACTTTTAGCTTTCTGCTCTCGATCATAAAAACTTCAAATATGCCAAATATCAATTTTTTCCGTGCGTGCAATATGCTTGAAGAAAGATACGAAGCTTCCTCTTCACGTATTAATATATAGATTAAACTAGGATACCTGTACATAATTTTCGCTTTTTGCACATCTCCTCCATATAATTTTTGAGTATGCCTAATCTCACACTCCTCCGTGCATGCAATATGCTTGAAAAGAGGTCAAAAGTTTGCTCTTGACGTATATATATATATATAGATATTACAGTTGAAGGTAAATTTAGATGATATTTGAAGTGATTATCACAGTATATTGACTTTATATCATACATTTGATTCCAAAATAATATTAATATATTGGTGCACAAGCCTTTTTCTCATCATTTATAATCAATAATCATACTGACTTTATATGCATTCTATATATGTATATACATATAAATGCATCCGCATTCACACTACATATTTTTACTCTTTCTGAAGTATTGCCCCACTTAAATTGACGGACATGTATACAGTAATGCTCTAGACACTATTTGAATGGAAAATGAAAAACATAGGGATGACCGGTCATCGATGAAGGAACTGTTATAGTCCCCGAAAATTAGTCAGTCAAAATGACCAAATTGAAAAAAAATAAAAAATTGAACACGTTCCCGAAGTCTCAAACTAGCGGTAATCCGTTTTCATACCAACGTACTTGTGACAAGTGCGGCTTGTCGGACTCACCGCTGGCCTCCAATATTAATGTCGGACAATATCATTTTTCATTTGATGATCAAAAAATCTTTTGATTAGTGTAAACATCAATATGACGGTAATACATTTTCAAGGCTTCATGAAATTGACGTGTTCAATTGACCCTCGCTGAAAAATGCCCCCAAATCAAGAATTTCGTCAAATGTGAAAGCTGTCGGACTCATCACAATGAATTCACTCACAAAGTTTCACGTGAGCGGCAAGCAACGAAAAATTCAAGCCCTGTGTCACGGACTATACCTATTATGCTTATCAATGAAGATTCAGATTGGGAAACTAAGATTTTGAGAAACGATAAAACTATACCAGAAAATTGTAATAAAGAATAAATATCTCCATATGAAGGAGTTTCTGTACATTTCATTAAATATAATAGTTGGTTATATACTTCACCTCATGTTGAATTATTGCATATAGTAGGTATGTGAAAATAATGTCAGAACAAGAATCAATCTTATTGGTATTGGAAAACTGAATTTCAAATTCGGATGTGCAGCATATACCAAAAATGTTATATTATTTACTCAAAATTTGAATAAATCCACTGTCAATATTGTAAACGACTTTACACCGCATTTCACGATTATTAAGCGATTAAATTTTACTTTGTTTATTGGAATGAAATTTTTAAAATCCCCCATTGATAAAACTATTGCTCTGAATCATGATCAAACTTATGTGTTTGGTGGTATGAGTTCTTATTTGAATATAATAAATGATAGAGAAATTGAATTGAGTGATCAATCAGAAAGTAATTCAAATTTTTGGAAATTTACTTTATCCACATCAAGTTATTTTTTTGTTTTTATTGTTTTCGCAATAATAATTTTTTGTTATGAGCAATATGTCAATTTGAAATCAGCAGATAGTTCAGTTATACTTCAACTGGAACAGTAGAGGATGAACAAATTGAAGTTGTTGATAAAAATGTTGTTAGACCAAATCTTGCTATCAGAATTTCAATTGGTAGACAGTCATGCTAATTTCCTTTCTAGAGGGTAACATTGTGAAGTCGTATTATTGGTTATCAATTATTATAATGATCAATCATCGTTTCTATCATGTTATATTTGGTCACGTATGAATAACAAGATCTAATTTCACTTCGCTCATGTCTGTCACATCCTGTTATTCGTATAGTGCTTATTTTGCTTCGATTAAAAATGCCATCTGGGACGTTTTAATAGTCAGAAGTTACCTTTCTTTGATCTCGAATTTATTTAGTTAGCAGTTCTAACTGCAGCCTCGCTCTTCAAATAAGATTTGATGTCAATAGTTATTCGGTAGTCCTCACCTAACCATCTTTTCGCTAAATAAATAAACCCACATAGGAATAGAACTCATTAATTTATATTATTGTTCGACTGCGAGAGTAATTTGCATTCTTCCGCTTATGCAGGAAGATTTGTGCTGCCATCTAAACATTGAGAGAGAATTATTAATCGTTTTATTTCAGGAAAATGATGAAGCTTCATGTGGAATTCATCATTGAAATTATCAATGTAGCCCCAATTCAAAAAGATTCTGCCAGCATTAAACACCCTACAAATGTAATGTAAAATGATAGTCTATTCTAGTTAGGAACAGTTCAAGGCTTTTATAAGACCAGAATTTATTCCTTCTCCGATTGGCTGAGATATAAACAAATTTATATCAGCACAAGAATAGTACTTGGCTATCTATCAGTTGCATTAACTGTCAATCGTTCATCAATTTATCATAAATAGACTCGTGCAATTGAAATTTACATATACCTACCTAGGTGATAATATGGATACATTCATCATATTTATTTGTTGAATTTATCTCCAGACAGATTGTTTCAAACCAAGCATTTGATATGAACGATTTCTGTGCATATTTTGGCCAATAAGAGGGCTCCAATTTTAGACCCATGAAAGCTGTGGACCGGTTTCAAATGTTTCAATTGGAGTTGAAATATTAGACAAAATATCACATACGATATATTTGTTCAGCAAGTCGATGAAGCCCAATCAAATCATTACAAAACCACGTGAAGTATCAGTTTTATTTTATATAATTTATCAGAGTTCTTCAGAACGACAAACGTCAAATGCACACTTTCTTAAAACAACCCAAATTAATGTCCGTATTGAATATTAGAGAATACTCATGAACATATCAATATATTCACTTCGACAAAGACAAACTATCATCAGGTGTTCCATTCATGAATTGATTTATTTGACAATTATCTGGAATTTCAGGTTTATCAGGTACCTAGTTAGCATATCTATCAATATTGCTATGATAATGAGAAAGCAGACAAGACCCCAACATTAAGTACCATAATTACAATGCAGTTGATCGGAACCAGCTCTCTCCCCTATTTGAAGAAGCTATGAGTAAAGACGAATAACTGGAGAAGAAGTAGATAGAATAAATTTTTGTGTTGAATAATAAAGCTTCTTCTGCTGATTTATAGAGCAGAACTTGTCCCAATGATATTATATGTGAAAGATAATACTTCGAAAAGCGCTCCAAATATATTCGCATGGATTAAGTAAGGTTGCGTTTGCCTGAAATGTATCATTCATTCAAATGTTTGTAAGCTCGCTTTTGGTTATGACAGACATTTGGATGGATTCTAATCATTAAGGATGTATGAGCATGACAACAATTTCTTATTTCAAGCCTCAAAACTTATTTATTACCAGCTGACCTGGCGTACTTCGTAACGCCACAGAATTGATAAATTTAGATTGCAAGGTACTTGAGCCTATCTTTTATATCAGGACCTTATGACTCGGAAATGATAAGGACATGTCAATGTAGAAGATTGTAACGTTCCAAACTGACCTAAGTTCGTTCATCGCTCTTAATCTCAGGGAGATTTTAGATGACGTGAGGCGCCGCAAAGTTAGACTCCGGGCATACCCGTAGCGCCGCGATGTTGTCTTCTCATCCGCAGGGCACACGACAACGAAAGTACCTGCAATAAAGGGGTGTTTGGTTGGACGAAGGAGTTACAGGAATGGGTGACCGCGTAATGGCTTTCAGCATCCACCAGAGGGTCGACTTAAGCGACACTGTATTCGCTACAAGCCACACTCTCAGATGGAGATTGCAGCAGCTAAGCTGTAAGAAACGGGCAGGTCCACTCTTTTTATTTATTTATTTATTTATTTATTTATTTAAGATAGTCAACCAACAGCCAAAGCCAATAATAGGATACCACAGATTCAACAAATTTGTACAATATTTGAATAATAAAACATGCATATAAGTTAAGTTCACATAAGAGCTAATTCATAATTAATAACATTAAAATATAAAAACTGTAACTACTATTATAAAGGTGTGAATAAACTTATAATGTAATTCTTAAACTGAAGTAGATTCGAGAAATGAATATCAAAATCTGAAAATTGATTATTAAATGTTGACATCAATCTATTACTTGGAGAATTTTTGAATATATTGCTGTGGTATTTATGTGATTTGAATTTTGAGTTAGTTCTTATATTCCTGATTGGTACATTGAAATTGACTAAATACAACGTGGAAATAGAGTTCAGATTGTTGTTTACAATTTTGTGTAAAGTTAGCATATCAAATAAGGTTCGTCGGTCTATCAAAGAGTGCAACATGAATTTTGTTAGAGCAGAGTCATAGCTACTATAATTAATATTCAATTTTTTGCATATTATATAAAGAAATTTTTTCTGAATACTCTCAATACGATTAATTGCATAGTTGTAAGTAGGATTCCATATTGGAGATGCATATTCTAGGATAGATCTAACAATGGAATTATATAGAATTATAAATGATTTTGTCTCTCTAAAATGCTTTCCCACTCTCAGAATGAATCCTAGTAGTTTGTATGCTTTTTTAGTTATTGCATCCACATGGTATTGAAAAGTTAATTTTGCATCAAACATTACTCCTAAGTCTCTAACCAAATTTGTGTGCGTTAGTTGCTCATTGTTTATATGATAATCAAAGTGAATTTTATTACGATTTCGTGTATATTGTACTACAAAGCATTTCTTAATGTTAAGCGATAAATCGTTTCTTTGACAAAATAAATTGAGTCTATTTAAATCCTCCTGAATACCTGCACAATCATCTATGGTTTCAATTTTGCAGAACAACTTTAAGTCATCAGCAAACAGTAAAAACTCTGAGTTATGGAAGCATGATGAAATAGAATTTATATACAAATTGAATAACATTGGTTCCAGGTGTGAACCCTGGGGAACCCCTGAGGTTACATGGATCTCCCTAGATTTATAACCATTCACCACAACAATCTGAGTTCTATTCTTTATGTATGATTCAATCCATCTCAATAGTGAGCCATGTATTCCTAATTGTAATAATTTATTGATTAGAATATCATGATTAACTCTATCAAAAGCTTTACAGAAATCTGTATAAATTACATCTGTTTGAATACGTTTATCCATATTAGAAGTAATTGTATCTGTGAATGGTATTAGATTAGTAAGTACACTTTTTTTAGGACAAAATTCATTTTGTTCGGGAATAATTATATTGTTGATGTCAAATTCAATGCTTTTCATAATTAAGGCTTCAAAAATTTTCGCAAAAGCAGATAATTTAGAGATCGGTCTGTAGTTAGCAACATTATTTATATCACCTGACTTAAATATTGGTGTGAGGTAGGACAATTTCCACATATCAGGAAAAACTCCGTTATCAAGTGATCTGTTATAAATTATATGTAATGGCTCAACCAAATAATGTGCACAAGTTTTTATAAATTTAGGATGGATATTGTCCGGACCAATTCCTTTAGTTACATCTAGATTCTCTAGATGTGAAAGTATATCTTCAAAAGGTATATTTATCGTTCCAAAATTAATATGATTAGAAATATTTTCAGATTCTTGAAATTTAATGTTAGAGGTCGTATAAACTGATTCAAAATGCCCAGCAAATAAGTTACATACATCGTCACCATTCTCAGCTTTCACATTTCCATTGTACAAAACACTCGGTAGATTGTTACTTTTTTTTAGTGATTTACTATAATTCCAGAAATTTTCAATATTCTGTGTGATATTGGTCTCAATTTGCCGAATGTGATTCATATAATGGTTATGTGCCAAAATTTTTACTCTACGCCTAATAACAGAAAATGAATTATAGTCTGATATATTACCATATTGCTTCCAGCGTTTATGATATTTATTTTTCTCTCATTATATTAATTAAGGATTTGCTAAACCAGGCTGGATATTTGGTACTATTATCAGTTTCTTTTTTCTTAGGCACATATATTTGAATTAAATAATATAATATACTATAAAAAGTCTCAACATTTTTGTTAACATCTGGATCACTTAATCTATTACTCCAATTTACATTTGAAAGCTTATATATCAAATCTTCATAGTTGCATTTGCTAAAGTTATATCTCAAAAGAGGTGAATTGACTAAAAAATTTTGAAAAGTGTTTAATAAAGTTACTTCTAATGCTGGGTGATGAATATCCAATTCTAGCAGCGGTGAATCACAATTATTTACCGCACATTTTGTACTACATAAGACTAGATCAAGAATTCTATCATTATTATTAATAATACCATTATATTGATTAAGATTGGAGTAATTTATTGTGTTAACTAATTCTAAATTTGAGTTAGACCTTTTTAGTAAGTCTGGTTCGAAGAAACAGTCATTCACTTTCTTAATCCAGTTGATATCAGGCAAGTTGTAATCACCACATATCAAAAAAGTATCTTCTGGAAATTGGGTAGTTAAATTAGTTATTTGGTGGAAGTGATCAGCATATGTATTAATGTCTGAGACAGGGGGTATGTAGGCACAGCAAATATGCAATTTGGGACCAGTAGTTATTGAAATTGATACCCACAAATCCTCAGCGGCTGTGTTCCATGCGACTTGCAAATTCGAGATGATTCTTCTAGAAATAAGAATTAACACTCCACCACCATTATTTGGACGATCACGGCGATATAGTACATATTTATTAAGGTCACATAATTCCGGGTCAAGTATTGAGTCGTTTAACCACGTTTCAGTGAGTAACACTACATCATAATCATTTACACTAATTTGATTATAAAAGTCAATCAGTTTAGATCTCATACCTCGGACATTTTGATAGTATATGTTCAGTTCCATTGCTTTCTAAAAACAATAGAATAATACTAATACATTGGTTCAGCATGATTTATTTAACTTTACAGACATCTTCCTCTTTATTAATTACGATAATTGGTGAAGTATCACTTTTGCGCACGAATATTTTGAAATTTTTCACCCAAGTGTACTTGTAATTATTATCAGAAGCAATTTTTTTCACACGTTTAAGCAACATTTTATTGTGAGGACTGAGATGATCATTAATATAAATTGTATTGGATGAATTAAAGTTTGGATTTACATTATTAGCAGTTAATTTTTTACATTTTCGCGCACTTGCAACAAAATTATCACGTTTTTGTCTCGATGTAAACCGGACAATTATATTTTTGGACTTCTTTCCATCATCATTAAAGGCTGCAACACGGTGAACAACGTCAATATCTACCTGATTAATAGGGTAATTGATAGTTTTGCCAATTGATTCTAACACTTTGGTGAGGTTCTCATTGGCTATCTCTGGTACGCCTGAAATTTCCGCATTATTATATCTTGACCGTTGTTCCAAATCTATTATTTCCATCTTTAGTAATTTAACCTCTTCCTGCATTGGCTCAATTAATTTAATTTTTTTGGAAAATGAATTTAATTTTGTCTCGAAATCATCGATTTTATTACTGCAAAAGTCAACAGACTCTTTGATTTGTTGTAACATAATCATGACATCAGCGAGCGATGGATTTGAATTCTCACCGGTATTGCTGAATGTAGATAAGGAATTATTTATTTTATTTTTCTTCAATTTGCATCTATCGCATATCCAGATGATATTCAATGACTTAAGTAATGTATCTTTCTCTGAAGTAGATAAATCAATGCAATCTAAGTGATAGCTTTCCCTAAAATCACCCATGCATGATACACCAGGACTAGTTCTACCTATTTTAGATTTACATTTTTTACAGAGACTCATTTTGGCCAATATTATTTCCAGCAAAATATGAAAAATAAAAATTGAAAAAATAGACTCAGCTTCTTCACAGTTGATCTGGTCGATTGGAATAAATCGGCTGAGACAAGATGACGCCGCAACAGGTGAAAAAAGATTCACAGAAATGATCCCTATTGAACTCTGCACTAATGATTTGGAACAAAAAATGATACAAATAGCACAAATATAACACTCGAATTTAGCACGAACTATTCAATTATGCCAATACTTCGTGTTGATGAACTTTGTATTATATATTTCAGTTTAGTCCACTAGTAATTCACAATTCAAATAATGCACTATCACAACGCACAACTCACACGGATGATGCGCGCAATAAATCAGAGATATAGCACGAACTATTCAATTATGCCAATACTTCGTGTTGATGAACTTTGTATTATATATTTCAGTTTAGTCCACTAGTAATTCACAATTCAAATAATGCACTATCACAACGCACAACTCACACGGATGATGCGCACAATAAATCAGAGATTCAAAACGGAATAACTGACTTTAGTAGATGCAAATAAATAAACAAATGGTCAAACAAAAAGGAATATGAATTTGAATAAAATTTTACTGATAAAATGAATGTAAATAATTATGAAAATAAATGAAGCAGATTGTAAAATAAGCCAACAGTGATTGGGGACCCAATACACTAAATAACTCGCCTTGAAGGACAGCACGCGACCAACAACACACCAGTGTGTGCAAACCTGATGCTTATACGCCTTGCCCCTTACTAGCCGAAGCTCACAGTAATAACGGAGAAAGGGGCCCAGCCCAATCGATTGCGCTGTACAATATAAACGTATAGCGCCAAAACACTACTGTGTCCACGATAGCTGCATCCAAGGAGCACGTAACAGAAAATAAATGACACGTACGTAGACAAAAAAATAACAAACGTAGACTTCTGCTCCAACAATAACTACACCAACAAATAGTACAAAACAGACAATCAGCTGTAGCCACAAGTTCTCCAGAGCTGTAGCGATGATGTCGCCTGACCTGGTGGAAGTATCGGTCCAAAAGTTGGTCGTGGACGGCGTTGAAGGTAAGTAACCTGGAGGTGGTCTCAGGTATTGGATGTTCGGTGCTCGCGTCGCTGCGCTGGGTGCTCTGCGAGCGTCTGGACACTTTGCCTGAGGTGTTAGTGGCGGTTTTCGAAACACGCGGTATGCGGAGCGGTTTTCTCTTTAAATCTCCAAAATTGGGCTGCTCGACCGATGTACACTACAACAGTATAACACACGGTTACTCGGTCGGAGCTCGACGCTGATTCATTAGGAATCCCACTATGCGGCTTTGATCACTTTCAAAAGTGAAAATAAATCTTTGTCTCAAGGAAAAACTTTTCATGCGACCGTCACGTTTTCAGACTATCGCTCGAATCCCTTACTCAAGTCAGTTTCTGAGTAATTACCTCCAGAAAAAGACCCGTTTTTCTAACTTTCACGTTATTTCATTGGTTTCAGCTAATTACAAAGAGAGTAGAGAGAAGAGCCTGGCGGGAAAGGATTATTAGGGTTCAGGAATTTTATTGTGAGTGCTATGTCATTTTACTGTGTTCATATTTAGTGATGTGTTGTGTCAAATGTAATTTTAATGTAATTTTAAAAGTGTTAAATGAAATGTTTTCATTCTAAAGAGCGCCTTGACAACTTCTGACATCTTGCAGCCACTACGTGAATCAAAAATACAAAACCAAAATACGTCATCAATTAGCAAAGTGTCAAATATTAACAACAAGTGTGAGGTGAGTGAAATGTTATATTTATCTGGAATAATATTGTTGATTAGTTTGAATTGTTGCAAAAAAGAATGGAAAAAAGTTTAGAATATGGAAAATGCAGAAATAGGAACAAGGTGCAAAATGCGAACGTAACAAGATCAATCGAAATAGGAGATTTTTGTATTTGGCCGAGACTTTGCGGTTCCACTGAATGTCTTTTGAGTTTATATTACTTTATTTTTTATAAATTTATTGAAGATTATACAGTGAATATATGAATCTCTCATGATATCTTTATGCAAGTGATTATATAGAAATAATTATTATATTGGATATTGCTTGTCTATTCGAATATGAACCTAACCAAAGTGTAACAATGAAATGAATATGCATGTGCTGGGGAAAATCCAAGTTTACCAAACTTGCTTCGTTCATATGGCGGCTTACTGTTGAGCGACGTCACTTCGTTCGCACGACTGCTTGCCTTCAACTGAGTTTGCAACGCTCGCCCGGCGTCTTAATGTTAACCGAGCACGCTTCGCTCGAACGGCATCTTACCGTTGACCAGTTTCGTTCCGCTCGCATGACGTTAACCGAGCTCAGTTCGCTCGCACTTTGCTTGCATGGCGACTTATTTTTGACCAAGGTCGTATCGCACGCATTTCAAGAAAAAGCAGCCGGTGAGACCTGGAATTTCCAAATTCATCTTCAGGTCCTATCGGCTACTCTTGTCTGTTCCACGCTGGAAAAAATCTTATAAGCTGAATACGATAAATAAGTTCTCATGATATCATAAAAAAATCTGTTTTATACAAAATGTATGAGAGAATGATATTCCTCCTTCCGATTTTCAATACTTATCCTGCTATTCTGTACGGACACAATTGCAAAGAATCCTAAAACATGAGAATCGGTCTAGCCGTTCTTGATTTATGAATGATGTAAGTAACCCGACTTTGTTCTATATGATACTAATATCAATCTAATTTCCGATATAAACTTTGATGGAGTATTAATAATAATTAATTATTTGTGTATTGAGTCATTTATGATATACATTCTTTCCAACATAGCAGAAAAATTCATTGGAAAAAACTCAGTTATATATATATAGATCTTTTGTGCCACGAACCGTCTCGTAGGATCTCAGAACATTCTATCAAATTTCCATCACAATCTGATCAATGGTTTCGAAGCGCATAAGGTACAAACATACAGGCATTGATTTTTATTTATATAGAATAGTTTTTTGTTAGGCCACCGTTCATATTTTGAAATAACTAATTGTTGAAAATTGACACAAAATTCATTGCTCTTATGGAGAAATAGGTAATTGCGCTCATGAATAAATAGATGTCAGTATGTTCAAGTTTGCGTAGAATAAAGAAAAACTATGCGTAAGAAAGATGAATATGGCAGTGTCCCGTCAATATTTCCACTTTCAATGAGTTGAAGGGAGAACTCCAAGCTAATCAAAACATTTAAGTTAATTAATTTCATTCAACCAAGTTATAACTAAAAAAGTGAAGAATTTTCAATTTTTTTTTGTTCAATCTAGCAGACACTCATTTTTTTGCGCAATTTAGCGGAAAATTAATGAACCTGTTTTTGTGAGTCCTGAGTTGAGTTCACGCTTTCTTTTGCACTCGATACAAATTGCCAAAGTTTGATGTTCCTTGACATCAAGAAATATTTTTTCTCCTTGGGGTGTGGAAGGAAGTAAGATGAGTTTGATATCGGAATAACCTACATACTCTGAAAAATACTTCAATCTTACCAAAACTCAAAGATTCATCCAAAAAATATGTAGGGCGGGAGGTAGTCAGGTCGCAATTCATTTATCTTTGCACCCAATCGAAAAGTAAGGTAGAGTTGCCTCTGTCACCTACATCTGTGGAGATTAATCGTTACGTGGACATTGATACCTGGATTAAATAATCATGTCCACATCCAAACAACTCGTTATTTCATAACAGGAAGTCGGTGTGTGCAATTGCGAAAAAAAAATTGTTCTCTGCTTTAAATAACTGAATAAACCCTTTCTCGTACCCAAGAAAAGCTCAATTCCTTCAACTATTTTTTCGGAGAATAATTTACAAACAATTCGTTACTCTACATCAGAAAGTGGGTGTGTGCAATTGTGAAGAAAAAATTGTTCTCTTCTTCAAAAAGCCAATTGAATCTTTTTACGTACCCATAAAAAAGCTCACTTTCCTCAACTATTTTTTAGAAGAATGTTTCACAAATTAATATTGTATCCATTATAGAAAAGCAATTGAAGATGATCTCCACAATTCATATTTATTTAATATCTGTTCTTCAAGCTCAATAAGCTCCAACTCAAAAGTATTCATGTACTGACTCGCCTCTATTAATAACAATATCATTGTTGCGATGTTCTTTCTTGTCTCAAGAACAATTGATGTACTCAAAGTACTATGTTGATTCAACAATAATTAGAATGTGATCAAGTAAAAATTATACATTTCAAAGTTGATGAACTTATTGGAATCATTGGAAGGGGTTACAGTGTATTTTGAACATAATACAGGATAATTACTCAAAACTGGAAATCTACTGCGATTCTGCTAGCATTGGCAATAACCCTGGAAACATGCATGTAATTTCAATTTTATTGGTTTGATAGATATTTTGTATGGATATAGGGAAGGAGGTGAATAGAAATCACAATTGAATCGATCAAGTTACATTTATTTGTACGCATAAATACAGTTATGTCAATTTTTTTTTTTTACAATGTTCATAGTTTTTACAAGTATTAATGTGCGTTGAGCAATTGTTTTACAACTTTTATCTACAACTTTTGAACATGTGTGATATTTAACTTCTCACAATTTGTGTTATTCTGTTGAGAATAGGACGATGATAGGAAAAGTACGAAATGAAAGGGAGTGTTTCGATTGTAATGTGTCTTGAAAAAGTCAAATCAATGGTGGTGCTTCTTAGTGTTGTTGACTTATTAACGTCTGATGCACAATCGAGATTGAATATGTCTTTCATGAATTTGATAAATGTTTCGTCATTTTTCACGTTTGTGTTGAAGTTGCCACAAAGAAGAAATGGTACATCGGTATCAACTTTCATGATGGGATGTACATACTGGCTGTTGTAAACATACGAAAATAGTGCTTGATGCAGCAGAACACTGATATTAGAGATACTTGCTCCAGGATGAATATAAACTGCGCCAAGAACCATTTTAAACGTGGTATCACTGGTGGAGCATGTAATTTCTGCCAAGCAAACGGCACCAGTATTTCTAATAAGGCGGGTTGTATCCGACAGTTCAACGTTGAGAATTTTGGCCGTGGATGTCGATGATAAGTTTCTATATTTTGCCACTCCACATGCTGCGTTTGATTCAGAATCTGATCGATTATTCTGCCAGGTTACACATTCATAATTACGCTGCACTAGCGGACCGATGCTATTTATTTTGATGATGAAAGCATGAATATTCGACAATATTTAATATCGAAAGAATCATTACCTTTATCGCCGCAATTATCGTTGCTATAAACAATTGACACCACATTCACTTTTCACTGCACTTCATACTTGACGAAAACATGTAAATGTATTATTGTATAGCAGCTGTCCACGCGGACGAATCGCTTACTCAAGTAGGAGAGTGACAGATGTCGAACGCTGCCAAACGTGGAGGCCGATTGTGCCTCTTTGTCGCTTGTTCCGCGCTCTCGCTTGCACTCAAGCCTTAAACGGAACGCCTCAGAGCAAGGTAACGTCATGTTTTTTCGTGCGTGCAGCCTGCTGCATCGAATTATAAGACGTTGTCACGTCAAAAGTAATAATTGTGAGCGTCAGGATAGGCAAGAGTTCAAAAAACGAATATATCCAAATAAAATAAATCTTTTCATCACTTCGTTGCACCTGGAATCGTGTTTCACGTCCGTCCTATATAAAATCGTTAACACAACTGTCGTTTCTTAACATATTACAGTAGTACATCATAATCTCATTAATTACTTATCTAATTTATTCTTATTGATAAATAATCATTGGCATTTGTGATGACGTAATTCAAGTGGCTAGCATAATTTTGGATAATTTATTATAAGAATGAACTGTGATTAAATTATTGTTCATAAATCTTAAATGGAACGCCTCAGAGCGAGGTAACGTCGCATGAGTCATGTTTCTTCAAGCGTGCAGCCGGCTCCATCGAATTATAAGATGTTGTCACGTTAAAAAAGTTATGTGTATGAATGAGAAATAATATAATAACTTCAACTAGTCTCATATGCGATTCGAACTTCGCATAGGTTCAACAATAGTCCAACGCTCTACCACTGAGCCATAGACTGCTTCAATAATTTATTGCTGTCACTGTCACTATATATGTAAGGGTTTCCCACTTACAATAAATTTATATTTTGGTAGATTGGGTTCTTTGCTGAACTGTGAGGATATTATATTTGTACTTATTTACTCTTGGAATACTTCTGAAAGGAGAGAATGATTTGCACAGGAACTTGGAATAATTTGCACGTTTAACTAATAATAAAATGTATTTAAAAGGATAAAGAATATAAAGATCAAGTTACCAAACTCCGATTGCTCACCGGCTTTCAAACTACATCGATGAATATTTACAAACTTCTAACTTCTTGACACACGCACTAACTAAATTATCACTAACTACATTATCACTAACTAACTACATCCTCCTTGACTAACTCATAACTAACTAGCTTCTCTCTTCATAACTTGACTATTGACTTCTATATATAAAATCCAAAATGCCAATATAACAATATTCGTTATTGACGTCAATCGTATTCACAAATAGTTCATATATCTCTATTGCTTGCTTGCAAGAAAGCACATTCCTCAATTTCGTCAGAGTTTGATTCATTTTTATGTCAACGTAATCATTTTGAAGCTAAAAGATATAGTGTGTGGTCATCAGAATTTTCTTCATTGTTTTTAAAATTATTTTATTCACGACTAACAGCTATAGAACAAAAATATGAATTTTTTCAACAGCAGATTCAAATAAGTAATTTTGCTACGTTTGGTATTATGAGATGGTTGAGGATACAAGTAAAGTTTAATCTAGATTTGTTTACACGGATGCCAGGTAGTAATTTTGTCACATACTCAGGAATTTGGCTCTCCTGTCCGTTGGTAGCCAACTTGTGCTTTAGAATTGCGGTCATTTTTAGCTGCAAATCCAAATCGCAAGTGTTTTGTGAATATTAAATTTAAATAGTTTTGGTGCACCGGATGCCAGGGCATATGTAATTGATATGATCCCCAGGAAGTTGCTTCTCCTGTCCGCGAGGTAGGCAACCAGAGCTTCAGTTTGGAGATTTTTTTTTGTAAATCATAAGGATTAAGATTAGAAAGAATCTGAGAATAAAGTGTATTTAGCGAACATAATTTCAATAAGTTGTAGGATTTCAGGCAAATAAGGGATTTATGAGATTTTTATTTTTCCAAGACTTTGTGATAATTGTCTGTCGGTGATTTTATATCAGTTATTGATGGAGTTGATACTAAGAGTTTCAATTAGAAAAACCGATTATGTAAGATGATTTGTGAAGTGTTGAAAGAGTTTCTGAGATTTTGTCTAAAGATGGGTATGAAAATACAAATAAATTGAAATTATGGTAGTTTAAGTCCGAACTAAATCTCTGGTGGGTAATTAAGAAATGAAATTTTGAATAAATGATCAAGGTTTAGTGACGTTACTAGCAATTATATGAGATTCATGGCCAAAATCTCATTTAATAAAAAAAAAGATGTCAAGATTATTTTATGTAGTATTATGTAGCGAGTCTCGGAGTAATTATTGTTAAGATTGTACTGCAGAATATGTCCACTTGTTTCAGTGTACCAAGGCTACTCTCCTGCTGTTGAGACAAAAGTTGAGTAAGAATGGCCATGACGGAGGTAGAAAGAAAGAAAATTTGAAGAGATCAATGAAGGAGGGAAGAACCAATTTACAAGAAGTTCAGCAACTGAGGGTTCAATCATGACGATTCCAACATAATGGGTCAAATCAAGACAATCTGATGGGGACTGCAAAACTGCTGTTTACACGAACAAAAATTCATGTGACAAAGATCAAAATCCAATTCTACGTCAAGCAGCAGTGGGTCATCGGAAACATCGCATTCGAAACAACAATCATCAGCAAAAAAATCACACGACGAAAACTGATACCCGAGAAAGCAGTGCCAGCAATTATACATGAAACCCAGTGCCCAACATCGAACACTTGTGAATGTGCAGTGAATTTCCCCCACAAAACTATTACACAAACCCCCCGAAAACATCACCATTGAAATGAGTGGCCTTGTAAAGACATTAAGTGTAATAATTAGGTCAAGGTTGAAGAAATGTCCATATAACAATAGTAATTTCCAAATTTTCTCTAAATTGTGCTTTAGAGAAAGCAAATTTCTAAGAAGGGGAGGATTGTAAGAGTCAGCAAATTCACAGTTTGCTGACTCTTACATATATCTATCTTAGAGCGTTACGGAGTCAGTGAATCAGTGATGACTTGCCCTCCACCTCTTTTGACTTTTTTTAGCCAAACAACGCTTTCTAGAAGCAGGATCTTCGTCCTCACTCATTATAACAGTCAAAAAATATTCATACGAACTGATTTGGAAAAACCATTATAAAGCACACAATAATTTCCGCGCAAATCAAGTCTCATACAGAATGTTACGAATGAACTCCAATCTGTGGTACATACAAGTTATAGAAACAACTTCCCGTCAATTCTTGATGACACCATGGTTTCCTCATTTTTGCGAGATCAAAGTTCAAGCACGTGTAAGCGTGTGAGAAGTAACCTTATGAGCTTTGTAGAACATATTAGTTAGTCACATTTTGTATCTTAAGTAGTTAACATATAATATTGTTGTTAATAAATTCTGAATCTGTACTTGTAGTAAAATGAGTAGTGTTTTTAAAGTCAACGAATAATTATTAATTCAACTGGTGCAGTCGGATCGGATATCTAGATGAGATCTAAAAATCATTTTTTGTCTCGTTTCTACGATTTACCAGATATCTAACAAGTGTCCGTGAACCGTCAAAGAGACTTTCCGAAACTGCGAGCGACCATCGCAACAGCGAGAAGTCACCAGGCCCTGAAGTACACAGAGCTGCACGACAACGTTCAGCTCCAGATCAAAGAATATGACATAGGAAAACATGGACCACACGTTGATAGTTATTCTGTAAGTACACGAATGTCACTTAGAGATAGCACAACACCAATTACTTCAGATTCAGAAAATAGTTCAGATACAGAATCATCTCATTCCTGTGACTCAATCCTTAATCCCAGTCCCCACAACAGTTTGATTCTTGAAATCCTTTCGCAAGAAATAAGCAACTTGAATTCACAAGAAATGGCTACCCCAACTTTGGAACGCGAATACTTAGAAATGATCCCGGAGTTTAACGGTGATACAAAATTACTTTCACGTTCCAATTGAATTTGCGAAAAACTTGTAAACAAATCTTACGTAGTAGCAGACCCATTAGACTTCCAAAATAAATGGCTTATGTCTAGTATCTTAGCGAAAATTAGAAACGAAGCTGCAGTAAATATAGCTAGCTGCACAATTTCTGATTGGAGGAGCTTGAAACAAGCTTTATGAAACACTCATGCTGACAAACGCGATTGTTTCACATCAAATATAGAAATGTCAGAGTTGAAACAGACAAATGAATCTGCGTTTGAATTCCTGCACAAAGTGCAAGAATTATTGAACTCACAAACCTCATACATTACGAATCAATCAAAAGACCCCAATGAAAAGAATATTTCAATAGCTTACTTCCAAACATATGCAGTAAGAATAACTTCACGTGGCTTGAAAAAACCTTCAGGAACTTTGCCACGAACAAAAAATTCAGCAGACTTGAATTCTGCGCTTAGCATGCTCATAAATCAGTTCCAGTTAGAATGTCAGCCTAAAAAGTTCCAAAAACATCATCAGAAACAAAAATATGCACCAATGCAAACATCTCACAACATGATGCGACAATATAAAAATATACCCACAAGTTTGTCGCAAACACAGACACCGCAATTGATTTACCAACCTCCACCGTTCGAACAAAATAATAATCAAGCAAATTATAATGCATTTAAATCTTATCCCAATAAGAAATTTAACACCCCTACTCCAATAAGTACGAGTACAAAACAATCATTTACTCCTAGACCTACTCCAATGCGCGTGAGTACGATCAACGCCTCTAATCCAAAACCAGGTCCTTCAAATCTCTATCCTAAACAACAACACATGTTATTCAATACAGAACTGACAGTATGCAAACAATTTTAAGACGATCAAAATTATTTAGTCTATGAACCAGAAACAGAAACAGAAGACATTCATGATGAACAAGAGAACGAGGAGAATAATTTTTCAGAGAAAAATGCCTCGGAAACCAAATAGAACTTTCAAATTTAACTTACAACCAGAGCAAATTACCCTTTATAATTTTACCTGAATATAACTTGAAAGCTTTGATTGATACAGATAGCACGCGCTCATTCATAAAACCGGACATTGCGAATAAATTTTCTACAAATCGAATAACTCATGATCCTTCTAAAATCACGACAGCACATAGAACATCAGTAGAAAATTTTAGTTTAATATTGCCATGTTCAAAGATTTTTAAGTAACCAAATACCTTATTATAATACCATTCGCTTGATTTTCATAATAATTCCGACATTTCACTCGGATTAGACAATTTAAAAACTCTAGAAGCCATAATAGACTTAACAAGAGATAAAATTATCATACTGATCAGTGAAATCAAAATAAATTATCATAGAATTATAACACGTCCACAATATGTTAAAATTCCAGCTAATTCGGAAAAAGTTACGAAATTTCATGTGAATAATATTGACAACGGCGATGTCTCCATCCCTGAAACACATGTAAATAATCTAATAATACCTGAAGGAATAGCTGAAGTAAAAAATTACATCATTTATTATCCAGTTATTAATGCAACAGAAAACGAATGTGTAACAGATTTGACTGACAACTTTCAAATCGAAATTTTAGATGACTATGGAATAAATTTTCATAAAAATAGTTTCAACAATGACTTTAATAATTCTTTAATTCGTACTGATCATATGAACTTGGAAGAGAGAACAGCAATCTCTTAGCTGATAAAAGAATTTGCTGACATATTTCATACAGAAAACAAAACCCTGACCTCTACTAACGAAATAAAACACTGGAAACGTACAAAAGAGGAGATATCTGTATACACCTACACATAAAGATATACCGAAATTCATAGGAAGGAAGTTCATGACCAAATACAAGAAATGTTAAAATAGAATATTATTAGACCTTCACATTCACCTTGGTTATCCCCAGTGTGGATTGTACCTGAAAAACTAGATGCATCGGGCAAGAAAAAATGGAGAATAGTAATTGACTATAGAAAGGCAAATGAAAAAACGGTCGATGACAAATATCCAATCCCAGACCTCAATACATTACTTGACAAACTCGGTAGATGTCAATATTTCACTACACTCGATTTGGCATCCGGCTTCCATCAGATAGAGATGCACAGATACGATACTTCCAGAGTGGACATTGCGAGCTCCTCAGAATGTCATTAGGGCTCAAAAATTCCCCAGTCACCTTCCAACGCGTGATGGACAGTGTATTACGTAATTTATTGAATGATATTTGCCTCGTTTATTTAGATGACGTGATCATTTTTAGCACAAGTCTTCAAGAACATCTTGAAAGTCTCAGAGCCGTATTTGAAAGATTGAGAAAAGCAAATTCAAAAATTCAAATTTATAAGTCTGAATTTTTCCGTCTTGAAGTCGCATATTTAGGCCATGCCATTACCCCTGGAGAAGTCAAACTGAACCCTGTCAAAATTAGAGCAATTAAAAATTATTCAATATTTGAGACAACCAAACAAATCAAAGGATTCAGGCTTACTCGGTTATTACTGTGAATTCATTGAAAATTTCGCAAAAATCACGAAGTCTTTAACAAAATGTTCAAAGATGAATGCAGAAACTAACATCAAGAGCCCCGAATATGTTCAATACGTGTAAAAACTTGCTTATTAATAAACCAATATTACAGTACCCAGATTTTTCCAAACCTTTTGTTCTTATTACAGACGCAAGCCATTATGCTATAGGAGCAATTTTATCGCAAGGACTGTAAGACACAGACTTACCGATCGCTTATGCGAGTAAAACTTTGAATGACTGGGAACAAAACTACTCAACTATAGATTAAGAGCTTCTCCCTATAGTTTGGGTTACGAAATACTTCCGGCCATACCTTTTCGGACGAAAATTCAAAATTGTGACAGATCGCATACCATTACAGTGGTTGTTCTTGTGAAAAGAACCGTATTCAAAATTAATGCGCTGGCGTCTTAAGTTGGGAGAGTACGATTATGAAATCACTTACAAGAAAGGTACTTTGAACAAAAATGCTGCTGCACTTTCTAGAATCGAATTGAATGTAGATTCTAATGACTCCGGTACTCAAAACTTTCTCGAATTTATTCAAAATTTCAATAAGATCTTTCAACCGAATCAAGATTCTTAGTCAATGATAGCAGAACACGACGACCCGAGTGAATCAGACAATACAATTCATTCCAACCATGAAATATCTTTAATGGTCATACCAATTAGCGAATCCCCTGTGAATGTAGGAAAAAATCAAGTGATTATTACACAGGTAATTCAGTCGCCCTCTCAACCAAAAATCACTGAGCTACACGTAGATAAAGTGAGAATTGATGTACAACTTTCACAAGACAACTTTGAAAGCGACGCTCTAAATTTTATAAAAGATTATATTGTACCTAGAGTGAAATATTATTCATTCTCTAAACAACCATATTATGAAAAATTTAATTGTGTATTACAAAGACATTTTTAGAATTCGGAGATGAACTTTACAGAATGCAATGATACATTAATAGACATTGAAAAAGAAGATAACATTACAAACACAATTAGGAACTATCACGAAGGAAAGACCAATCATCGTGATATCCACGAAACACATTACCAAAAAATTTGTATAATTGGCCCAATCAATTAAGAACAATCACTGAATAAATTAATCAATGCGAAATATGCTTGAAATCAAAGTATGAGCGAAATCCATAAATACCCAAGTACAACATGACACCAACTCCAAACAAGCCTTTCGATACTATTCATGTAGACACTTTAAATCTTGAAAATTGTAAGTTTCTAACAATAATTGACGCTTTCTCGAAATACGCACAAGCCTATTTAGTTGATTCCACAAACGCAATAGAAATAACAAATGAGCTATTACAATTCTTTTCTTATCACGGTATCCCAAAATTAATCATGCGCGATATCGGATTAGAGTTCAAAAATAATATTTTACGAGGAACGCTTAGTTTGCACAAAATTGACATACACCCCGCAACATCACCATTTTCACGGACTATTTGAGCGTTTGCATTCTACGCTCATAGAGCATATAAGACTATTCAACTCACAAGATAATTTTAAGACCGAAACAATTGAAAGTAAAATTCAGTACGCATTGTTGGCATACAACAATACAAATCACACTTCTACCGGATTAAAACCAATTGAAATTATAAACGATCATCTAGACACAAATTCATCTTTGGAATTAGAGCTTGAGAAACAAATTACACAAGAATATGCTTAGAACCATGAATAAAAAGCCAAATCATGATAAATGTTGAAAGACCAAGGAAAAGAATTGACAATGATTTTAACTTTTCAGGTGCTTCTACTTCGCACACGTCTCCGGACAAGAAATAAAAGACATTATAAACAACTATTGGACTATTGACATTGAATTCAGGGCCAGCCAAATTACAAAAGACGAAACATACCTCCCTTCACTATTATGATTTTCAACCAATGATAACACAATACGGAAGATTGAACGTACAGCACAACAATTTGCAAAACACAATTTTCAACAATTCAGTTATGGAAAAACAATTTGAAAACTATGAAAAAATTATAAACTATATCCAAAGTTCAATAGATATCAAAATTGATTATATAAATTTCTACCCCAAGAATCACCGACAAAAAAGAGGTTCAGTTAATAGCTTAGGCTCAATAATTGAGAAGATGAAAAAAGGAATATAAAAATTTTTAATCATTTGGAAAATAACCAGAAGAAATTCAATAATCAGTTGGAGAATCAGTACTCTGTGAATAATCAAATTATCGAGAAATTAAATAAAACTATCTAATCAATAAGACATGAGAGTTAGAATTGAAATCAAAAATTGAGCAATTATCGAATATTGTCATCAGCGAAACCGATAATATAGATAGACTTTTTATCCAAGATATTTATGATCAATTTGATACTCTTTACACAATGATATTAAATACGTAACAAGATATAGGTAATTCGATAACATTTTGTAAGCTTCATATCTTGCATCCTAGCATAATCAAAAGTAATGATCTTCAATCAGAGTTAGAAAAAATTAATAAGTATTTTTGTAATGAATTACTCTTCCAGAGAATATGTTTGAAATTGGAAAATTAATCAATGTTAATTGTAAAATAGAATCAAAAAAATCATTTATTTCATAGGGATCCCGATAAATTATGACAAACAATTTGAATTTTATCATCTTGTTCCTATCCCAACCAAATATTGTGACGAATTTATAACTATTATCACTGATAAGAAATACTTTCTGAAATCAGCTGATGGCAACTTGATATCTTTGAGTGAAGCTTGTACGAGAGGAATAAACTTTCAATGTGTCAACAAAGCGAACGAAGTCAACAATGCCATATGCGAGAAAAACATCATATTTTACGGCAACAATAAAAATTGTCAATATACAAAAATCACCATTGAGATGAACCACATCGAAATAATTGAAGATATCAATCAGTTGTCGCTTGTCTTCCCAACAAATGGTATAATTCATCTGTCATGTAACAAAAGCGATGAAATAAAAAATCTACAAGGAATATCTCTTCTCAAGAATCACAAATGTCAACTAAATTCTAGTAATAAATTATTGAAATTGAAAGAAGAAACTTTTGGCAAGCCTGTAATACTTGAAAACTTCAATATAGACTTGAACAAGACACAAATCCCAGAATTAGTCATCGAGCCCAACAGCATAGAAGATTTAAAATTTCCTATCAACAAATATGAAGACAGAAGAGAAAATCAACATTGATGACACTAATTATGCATTCATGATATTGTACATCATTTTAATAATTCTTGGCGTTATTGGGCTCACAGTTTATTTCAGGTAAGAGTTTATTCAACGTAGACTACTCTAACGAGGACAACAGGACCAAAATCAAACAACCTGTACGCAAGAGCTGAAACTTCCCGGCGATGCCCAGTTCTGAGGAGGGAGGAGTTATAGTAACAACTTCCCGTCAATTCTTGATGACACCATGGTTTCCACAATTCTGCGAGATCAAAGTCCAAACACGTGTGAGCATGTAAGGTGTCAACCTTATGAACTTTGTAAAACATATTAGCTAGTCCTGAATCAACGAATAATCGTCAACTTAACTTACATATTATTCTATTTCAATCATCAACAGAAATGCAAGAAATGTAAATTTTTTGATATTATCTTACCCTGTTAATCTCATCGTATTTGTTACACAATAAAACGTTCAAGGTGTAGTATGGATTCAAAAAAGTTTAAACTTATAACAGTTAAAGTTCACAATTGAGAATTATTTGAATTGTGAACTTTGACTGTTAAATCAATTTGAAAATTGTGATATCACAACAATTGTTTGAAGTGACAGTACTGTTGCCAAATACCTCCATCATCACACGAAATATCGTAGATTCATATAAAAATAGAAGATATGTTCAGCACATAACATAGAATACCTTAAATGTAAATGTTGATGATTTGGCAAAATGATATTGATGAAATGGTTACCTGTATAAAAAAATATGTTCAGAAGTTTGTGCATCCAAATGCGATTTGAACTCAGGACCTATCGAGTCGTAGTCCAGTGCTCTACCTCTGAACCATAGACTGCTATTACAATTTATTGCTGTAACTCAGTTATATCTCTTCATCTATCTGAAAGCGTTACAGAATCAATGAATCAGTGATGAGCGTAAATATATATATTGAGATTTTCCATAATTTTCTATTAGTATAATGTTCTGACTTGATCTTGACTAGCTCTTTTTGTTTCATTTATTATGTTTCATGCGTCGAAAAAAATCGATTCTGGAGCTCGTAAAATCGCTGTACTCACCATAAAAGCTAGCATTTTCACTCACTTGTATAAAGTAGAAGTAAGTATTGTGGAACCGATAAAATTCACATATCAGGGTTTTAATGGATATATCAGTTTTGAGCATCCCTGAATCCATTTTGACTACTTTCGGTTTGATTTCGATACGTGCGTATGTGCGTACCTTGCAAATCTCGAAACCCGTCAAACGCATAATGCTGAGATTTTGTACTAGGAAGGCACTTTATTTGCAACTTTTTTTGAATTTCCCCATAAATCCAGAATGATTATCCGTGTGATACCGAAATTCAGTATTTGAAGTTGCTGTAGCATCTAAATGGTCATCTCCTATCTTTGTACCAATCGAATAAACCAGAAGTGCACCTTATATAACAGACCTTCCGGATTTTTCCAATAAATTCAAAAAAATCAGTCGTATAATATTGAAATTGTGTATTAAGCACTTCTGTAACATCTAGGTATGCACCTTGCATTATTATTGCAATCATCTGGACCAGAAGTGCACTTTATTCATTTATTTATTTATTTTAAGTCACGTGATATCCACGTCAGATATTTTGTGTTTGTTAAACGAATAACTAATTTCTCCTATCGTACTTTTTTATCATCCTATGTTTATTTTAAGAGGTTCAAAATAATCATTCTTCGCATAAACATGGATAAAATGATTCGCTATTCAATTTTTGATTTAAAATGATCATTGAAGAATCAATTCATAATATATTATTCAAGTGACAAGTGTACAAGCATGGATTCAATTTGTCTATTCCTGAATATCAAACATCGCCACAAAAATAAAGCTTTATTCATTTAATTGGATTCTTATATTCAATCATGTTTGTTAATGGATACAGAGCAATAACCTGTACAGTTGCCATGGTGAATTGTTGAAATACCAGAATGGACTATACCCTTTTGTAGTATGGTGTTACAATAAAACATTTTTTTCGAGACGCCATGGGGCTGTCCTAGAAACTTCTTAGCGTGTGGAATGACCCCTATTCCGCACGCTTTAGCATGCGAAATGGGTATCATTCCATAGTGACTGTAGAAAAAAGAAGTTTTGTTCCCGTTCTGACTACACAGTCGAAGTAATTTATACTATTGTAATATTCTATCCATAGACAGTGACGATGAAGATAATATCTAGAGGAGTGATTTCGAAGCAGATAGTACTGAAAACGATAACGGATAAAGCGAGAGTAAGAGTGATATTCCAAATTTTATATAAAATGGATAAATGATACTTATTTTTTCATTTTGATTCATTTTCCGGGAAAGAAAAAATCTGTCCCTAATAGAATTCAAACATGAGAAATCAATAGAATAACCTATCTTTTCCGTACGTTTGAATTTTCATTTGGAATTGAATAATCATTTCAATTTCAATTGTAACATAAATAAAATATCAACACGAGTGAGTTTTGATTATGTAATAGCACACTACACCTATGTAAAAAATGCAACAGTCTGTGGGTCTGTCAGAGAAAGGAGCTCAGATACTGTACTGAAATCAGTGCTCGACGACCCATTGGCCGCTAAGTTTATCTTTATCACATCAGCTGACGATCTTTCCACCGCTTGGTCACCAGTTGATTTATTTTCACATTATGTACATGATGATAATAACTATGAGGCCATGTTCCACTGCTGATGCTAAAATATTCTTCTTTCCAATAATTTTTGACGTCTCTGTGGGACTCTAGCTCTCACAACCATCGCTACTTGGTCAGCTGACTACTGTTTTATCTATGTATGTACACACCTTAAGCTATAGTAAAAATGATATTCGAACGATATTGAAATGTGTCGCTTCCTCCTGGGCTATCAGAACATATACTAAAGAGATTGACATAATCACCCATTATCAAGACTCTCATATTTATATGAAGATGAAACATAATTTCTAAAAAGATAATTCAATTTCTTCAAAAACTTAGATAAATCACGATTCGGTGATCTATATATTCCTATTACAAAGTAGATATTGCTCTTATTCAGTCCATATTTTAAACAACAGCATTCAAATAACTGCTCAATGTTGAATTTTGAATCAATTGTATCATTCTTATTGAAAGCACTCACTCCTCCATAAGAATAATCCTATCTAAAAATTAAAATAATTTTTGATATGCAGAAAGTAATAACAAGAAAATTTATGTTATTGTGAGATAAGCGTGGGAAGCTGAATATCAGTTGTTATGAATATTTCATTGGTACGATTTCTGAATGAAGAGTAGGTATGAAAATATGATACAAAGTACCCCACTCTTTCTCCATAACAATATAAATCTTCTTGACTCATTTTTTCATATTTAGAATTTTTTTTCACGGTTTTGTTCGGTTCACCATTCAAACACGCTTTTTAGTTGCTCTTTAATCTAATGTATGCTAAATAATTTTTCAATCTGGTCTACTACAAGAAGTTTATTGAGTATTATATACGACGGATTACCGATGACAAAAGCTCGTTCCGCTCGCACAGTGGCCTACCGTTGACCAGGCTCGCAACATCCGCATGGCAGCTTGCCGTTAACCGAACTTGCTCCAATCGCGCGGCGGCGACAGTTGTACGAACTCCAGTTTCATCCATTGCATAGGTTGGGCAAAAATCGTTCACTTATCGTCACTGCTCCAACAAATCCACTAACTATACAACTCTGAAGCCTTGCACAATTACACAACACAAGTTATCAGAGATTTTGACCAATCATATTATGAGATATAGCTTAAACTGGGCTTATTGGTAGTTTCTTGGGTGTAGAAGAAGATAGAGAAATCTTTACAGCTCTAAAGTGTATGCTAAATTCATAATCTTGAAAACAAAATCGAAGATCTGGTTCTTGCGTGATATCTCGACAGAAAAAAAAAAAAAAAATGAAATATCAATAGTATCATCTAGAAGATTGTGGAATCTTACCTAAATTCATATTATGAGTTATTTGATGAAAAAATTTGCATCATTATGAGGAATAATTAAATTTGAGGAAGCGAATTCGGAAACCTCACGCGCGCCAAGCCGCTGAATACAAATATTCAAGCGAGGCATTCGAAGGGAAACTCAAGTTTCTTGGTCCAGAATATATACAAAACAAAAAAATAAATAGCATCTTGGAGTGGAGACTCTAACAGTGGTATGCACAGTCGTTCGCCGGCGACTCGCCGGCACAATATCTGGCGTTTCTCTACGTATCGCCACAGATAAGTAAGTATTGGCGGACTGGTGCAATACAAGTAAGACCATTCAATGAAAATAGTGACATTTTATCGAAACAACTACAATTAACTGAGTCACGAAATGTGTATCAGCCTGGTACTTCCGGAATTGATATTGATCTACTGTCGAATCAACAAACACCGGGAGAAGCATCGATATTGAATTATATATATATATATATATATATATATATATATATATATATATATATATATATATATATATATATATATATATATATATATATATATATATATATGATACTTTTGAGTATGAAGAAAGTGAAAACAGAGATCAGGTACAAGTAATACAAAATGAAATTGTAGCGTATTACAATCCTTTAAAGAATTTGGTATATGAACACTATGAGTTTCTCAAGAGAGACCAGATGAAACAGTTGATCAGTTTGTGACAGCTCTACGACAACTTGCTCCAGCCTGTGAATTCTCCGAAAAGGATGTTTGAATTCTGGATCGAGTTGTTTTAGGAATTCGAGATCGCAGAATACAGGAGAAACTACTTCAAACATCCAATATAGAATTAAATGAGGCTGTAAAAATATGTAGAGCTGTGGAAAGTAGTGTTGTAAACCAAGAGGATATTCCAAAGGAATCAGTCGTTGTGAATGAAATAAATTCACACAATAATAGAAGAAAGAAGTTGATACTTCAAACAGAAGGTTCAAAACTACAAGGAAGACGAAGTTCCGAGGAACAGAAAATAAAATCAAATGCTCTTGTTGTGGATTTGAACATGTCTACGGAAAATATCCAGCTTATAATCGGGTTTGTAGTAAATGCAATATGAAAGAACATTATCGTGAGTTCTGCAAAACTAGGCTAAATGTGCACGAAGCTGAAGAACAGGACACCAGCGACGAAAAAGAAGATAACATTGTTTGGTCTGTAACTGATAATTGAATTGACGTAATAAACTGGTTACATGAAATTAACATTGAATGGTGTGTATTGAATTAAAAATTGATACTTGAAGTCAAGTCAATATTTTAAATTTAAATGATTCTGAAAAAATGTCCTGTAATAGTAGTAAACTATTAATGACATCTGCAAACCTGTGAAAGTCAAGTGATGGGACAGAAATATTTTAATTTTGAATGTGACGGAATAAATGAAATGTTACTTTTATTCATATTGGAAAACGCCTGCTCCAAGTCCAACTTTAGAACATATTGCAATTCAAGCACGAAAATTATTGAGAAAATCTTTGTCAGAATTAGAAGAATAACCTGTATCTGAATGTGTACAAGATTTAGTAAATGCACATAAATCGGTTTTTTCAGGCATAGGTAAAGTAAACATGGAGTATGATATTACATTACAAAAAGATGCTGTACCGCACATTAGTGCAGCCCGAAAGGTTTCAATTTCTCTCAAGAAGAAAGTCAAAGAAAAATGAGACCAGATGGTCGCCGATAAAATTATCGTTCCTGTTACTGAACCAACAGATTGGGTACATCCGTTGGTAATAGCTCCAAAAGCGAGTGGTGATATACACTTATGCATGGATTCAAGATATTTGAACATATACATCAAACGTGAGAAATATCATATATCGACACAAGAATCATTCTTTGCAGAATTAGCAGGTGCCAAATATTTCACTCTGCTTGATGAATCATCGGCATTTCTGCAAATACCATTGGACTACGACAGTTTTTTGCTGACAAAAAATTTTGGTTGTTATCGATATCTATGCATGCCATATGGTATCTGTTCCGCACCAGAGGTTTTTCAAAGGTTTATACACCAAACCTCAGATGGCATTGCTGGAGTAATAGCATACTTAGACGATATTCTGGTGTATCGACGTGATTTGATTCAACACAATCGAAACTTGAAAAATGTCCTTAGCAAAGTGGTTCAACCTCAAATTTCTAAAAATCTCAATTTTGCATAACTAGTGTGAAGTTCTTGGGACAAACTGTCTCTCAAGATGGGATCATGGCTGATAAAAAGAATATTCAAGCTATTATGAATATGAAGAGACCTGAAAATAAAGCAGATCTACAAAAATTCCTTGGCATGATCGTGTATCTGGCAAAATCTTTACCAAATTTGTCACAACAAACTAGTATATTACGTCTGCTGCTGAAGAATAAGACAGAGTGACAGTGGACATCAAACGAAGAGAAGAGTTTCAATTGTTTAAATCAGTTGGTCAAATCAGCACCAGTACTGTCTTACTTCGATTCAGCAAGTGAAACAACATTAGCAGTGGATGCTAGTCCATTTGGCCTTGGAGCATATCTCAGTCAAAATGGTTATCCTGTTGAATATGCTTTCATATCGTTGACAAGTTGTCAGCAAAAATACAGTCATATTGAGATAGAATTAATTTGGTTGTGAAAGATTTCACTATTACCTTTATGCAAGAAAATTTAAACTGCAAACAGACCACCGCCCATTAATTGGTCTGCTGAAAAAGCCACTAGATAAATTATTTCTTTGAATGGCCTGGCAGTTGGACTTTTAAGATACAATTCTAATTTGATTCATGTTGCTGATGCTCTTAATCGCAACCCTAGTTGTGCAAATATAGATACCAGTTATTCAGAAAACAATATTCGAGTATTCTGTGTTGTTGCAACTTCCACAGAAAAGCAAGAAAGATTGGAACAAGCTACTGGAGCAGACGACGTGCTACAAGAATTAAATATTACGTTCTTTATGGCTGGCCATCACATAAAAGCAATATTTCTCCAGAGATTAGAAAATTTTGATTCATCAAAAACGATATTCACATAAATAAGGGAATCTAATTTCACAATATTTGTTTGATTATACCAAAAATTCTACAAGAAGAATTTCTAAAGATATTTCATCGAGCACATCAAGGAGTGGTTTCATGTAAGAAACTGGCTCAAGAAGCAATTTACTGGCCGGGATTGATGTCAGACATTGAGGAAAATGTATTAAACTGCATAACTTGCCAAGAATCTAACCAATCTAAATATTTTCACAGTTGGATGTGTTTTTGTTAGTCGGTGATTTCTTCAAAATTTTGTGAGTTTTTTTACCTGTGTTTCAATCATGAAATATACCCATGAACTCATCTCAGTGAGAGTTATAAGGTGATTTTCTCAGTTTTAATATATACTTTTGCATACGTGAGTTACTGTCTTTCTAATAATTTTTCATCTAAGTCACTTTTATTGGCCTTGGCTTAAGTCAGGCTCCAAATTAAACACGATTAATTAAGTACAGTGAATGACCAACTTCAACTTGCCAGTGACTCTCAAACAGTTTCATGTTATTTTTGGTGATGATTTTTATATGAGGTTCTTTCGCTATGTCTGAGTGCGGAAAGTGCAAGCGTCGGAAATCCGACAATTTTGTTGGATGTGAAGGCACCTGCAATGAGTGGTACCATACTTCATGCATAGGGATCACCGAGGAAGAATATAAATTACTTGAAAAAGTAGGTACTTGTTTTTCTGGTGCCCAACATGTAAAATAAACTGAATTATTATTGATATTTCAAAATCCATAAATATCGAGAAGATGATTAGCAATTGCGATTCAAATGTTTCTAATTCATGTGATACCTCATAACTTGAAAACCTAAAAAGCAAATTCTCAAAATTATTATCAGAGAGCTTTATGACATTAAAAACTAAACTAACTTCCTCAATTGGTGACAAATTTGATAATCTTGCGAAAATGGTGTTCTCGCAACCTGAATCTACATCCTCATACTCTGGTGCCGTTTAAAAAGTCAACGCCTTCTGTTCTAATTAGGCCCAAGAGCACATCACAATCGACTTCAAAAACTAAACAAGAAATTCTGCAATCAATTGATCCTGTCTCCTCTAACATCGCCCTTTCCAATGTCAAAGATGGCAGCAACGGATCAGTCATCATAACTTGTGATGCTCCTTTTAATTTAAAAAATTTGATTGATTCTAATTCAGGTAGACATTATGAAGTAAGAGAATTACCTGTACTAAGTCCCCAAATCAGAATTGTAGGCATGACCGAAAATTTATCAATTGATCAGTTTAAAAATCATTTGATCAACCAAAATAAATCCTGTTTTGATGGAGACTACAGATGTGATGTTCTTGAATTTATACCTATAAAAAAAAAGAACAATAACTATATAGCCATTGTTCAAGTTAACCGATCTACTTACCATAAAATGATTGAATCCAGCAAATTATTTATTGGATACGATTACTGTCCTATATATGATGGTATTAAGTTACGTAAATGTTATAACTATTGCGGACTCCAACATTATGCCAATCAATGTACCAAACAAACAGTGTGCTCAAATTGTAGTGAAAATCATCAAGCCAAAGATTGTAAGACCCCTGACTCAGAATGTGCTAATTTCACTAGATCTAATGTGATATTCAAAACTGAGCTTGATGTTCGTCATAATGCCTGGGATCCGAAATGTCCGACTTATATCGAGTCACTAAAAAAACTCGAATGTAGCATACTAGGTGAATAGCAATTACAGAATAATAGTCTGCTTTCCATCTCTTATAACTTGGAATTTTACAACCAGAATATTCAGAGCATTGTAAACAAGATTAATAAATTCTATTCTGTCTCTCCGTCAATCGATTAAGATGTAATTGCTTTTTCAGAAACATGGTTGAATGAGAGTATATCTGATTCTGCGCTTTCTAACAATTTTTTCAACATTTACAGATCAGATCGCGATTTTAACGCATGCAAAGTTTCTCGTGGCGGTGGTGTTGTTCTCTTTGTAAACAAAAATATTTCGTCCTGCTCAGCATACTTCCTGTCAATGTGAATATTGCCTGTGCTAGAGTCAATCTTAAAAATAAACATCTTTAAATTTTTGTTCTGTACATTCCACCAGCAACTTCCACATCAAATTTTGGTATTATATATGACATCTTTGATAGTCTTCCTTTCTTGCTGTACAACAATTTTGTTATCTTGGGCGATTTAAATCTTTCCGAATTAAAGTCCAGTCCTAACAGTCCCAAGTCTGACCTTTTCAATAATCTTCTGGATTTCTCTGGCGGTAAACAATACAACTCGATCGTGAACAAAAATAATTCTATTTTGGATCTTATTATCTTTAACTTAGTCATCCCAGTTTGTCGATCCAAGGACTTAATTCTGGAGATTGAATATGACCCACACCCTGCTCTTTGTTTTGAGTTAAGTGTCTGCACACAACGCTCCATGAAAAATATTAACAAAATTATTGATTCTTCATACAATTTTAAAAAAGGAGACTACATACGTTTGTATGATCTAATTGGCAATTTTGATTGGGGAGTCCTTAATGAATTTGTCGATGTCAATTTAGTTTGCGATTTCTTCTGCAATATTATGTATTCATTTCTTGACGAATGCGTCCCTTTGACAAGAACCTACAAAACCAGATACCCACCATGGTTCATACGAGATATTAGATCTAATATCAAGCGAAAGGAAGGTTTTCGCAAGTTAAGTAACATACACAAAAATAACATGTACTTCGACGAAAATTACAAATTTTTCCGTCGTCAGCTGAAAAAAGATATCAAAGAAGCTTACACCAACTATGTGTCAGATTGTGGAAATAATATTGAGAATGATCCTAGAAAATTTTGGAATTTTGTTAATTCCAAAAGAAAATTCCCGGAAACACTCAAATATGATGATCGTGAGTTCTCAACTCCTAAGGATATTGCGAACGGTTTCGTTACTTTTTTTAAATCTGTTTATACGAATCCTTCCAACAATAATACCTATAATAGTTTCTCCTGCTGAGGTGACTAAATTTCCTTGAATTATATCACTATAGAAGATATAGAAACATCAATCAGTGAGCTCAAATCCAGCTACTCCTGCGGTTCGGACAACATACTTAGTTTCCTGATTAGTGACTGTGCTTATCCTCTGTCGAATGCGCTTTATTATATCATTAACCTGTCAATCAGAGCTAACTGTTTCCCTGATCTATGGAAAATTACCAGAATAACTCCCATTTTTAATAGAGGTGATACTGGTTCTATCTTGATTTATCGTCTTATCGCTTACCTATCTAATTTTAGTAAAATATTCGAGAAAATACACAATATATCCTAGAATTGGAAATAAGATTAGTTTTTCTCAATCAAGTTTCATGGGAAAAGGATGCACTACAAATAATCTCATGCATTTTACTCACTTGGTTTTGAATGCTCTTGATAATAAGGGACAAGTTGATTGTATTTACACTGATTTTTTGAGGGCACTTGACAAAACTGATCACAGCATCCTGATCAATAAACTCGATTCTTTCTCTTTTTCATCATCTCTAATATCCTTGCTCTCCTCCTACTTTAATAATCGCAAACTTCATGTACAATTCCTTGGTTATAAATTCGATCAATTTACCGCAACATCTGGAGTCCCGCAAGGATCAAATTTGGGCCCCTCTCATTCATTTCATTCATAAACGACGTAACTGAAATCTTAAAATGTAATTATTCATTATTTGCTGATGATTTGAAAATTTTCAATATTATTTTATCTCAAAATGACTGTATCATACTTCAAAATGTTCTGATCAGCCTTTGGAATTGGTTCTTCATCAAAAATTTATCCTAAAACACAAACAAATGCTATGTTATGTCTTATTCACGCTGCACCTCTCCTGTCACTTGCAATTATACACTTAACCATACACTTTTATCGCGTTGTGTGACAATTAAGGACCTTGGTAGCATTTTTGAATCCAAACTAACTTTCATCCATCATATTGTCTATATATGTAATGCTGCGATGAAGATAATGGTTTTATCATCCGGAGTACTAGGGCTTTTCAAGATGTTGCACCTATCTTCGACCATTACTTCTCTTTCGTCCGATCCAAGCTGGATTATTGTTGTATTATTTTGAATCCTCTTTATGAAAGTTATCAGGTCCGTATCGACAATATACAGAAAAAAAATATCTCAAATCTATTTACTTTAGGGTTAATGGCCACTAGCCAGACAACTCGGCGTCGTACAAGCAATTACTTGAGATATTCAATTTACGGAGTCTCAATGAGAATCGAGAAATCACCCCAGTTCGCTATTTAAATGAATTAATTCACGGGGAAATTGATGATGCTCATTGTCTAAGTCTAATACCTTTTTCCTCTCCTTCCATTAACACTCGCAGCACCCATGCTTGCTCATTTACCTCCTTCACGAACAAATATTTTTTCTTCTTCTCCCATCCACCAAATGTGTAACACATTCGAAAAAAAAAAATTCTGATGTCGATGTTTTTTTTCTGGAACCAGAGGACTTTGCCATGAGAACTATTCTATGTGTTCACTATTTTATGAAATAAATTTTATAAAATCATATCCTGATGAGTTTCACATGAATGAAAATTCAGGAGTCTGTTTTCACACCATCATCCTGGATAGGGCAGCAACCGTAGACACGTGTTTCGTCCTTATAAGGACACTTTAGTACGGTATAGCAAGCCGCAGATAGTCGGACTTGTAGCCGCGATATTATTGAAAAGTAAGTTTGTATATGGCATGCATAGAAATTAATCTGCAGCAGTACCATCTACCATAATACAGCCAAAATAGCAAAGTTTGAAGGAGTGCAGGACACTGTATAGTGACCTCTAAAGTTTGGCCGTGAAACAAAATTTGATAAATTTTATAAAATCAAAACCTGATAATTTTCACAAAAATACAAATTCAGTGGTCGGTTCTTACACCATCATCCTGAATATGGCAGCAGCCGTAAACACGTGCTCCGTCCTTATTAAGACTCTTCAGTACGGTATCGCAAGCCGCAGATAGTCGGAGTTGTAGCCGCGGTACTATTGAGAAGTAAGTTGGTACATGGCATGCAGAAAAATTAATCTGCAGCAGTGCCATCTACCATAATACAGCCAGGGTGGCAAAGTATATAGGAATGCAGGACACTGTAAAGTGACATCTAAAATTTGGCCGTGAAACAGAATTTGATAAATTTTATAAAATCAAAACCTGATGAGTTTTTACAAAAATACAAATCCAAGGGTCAGTTTTCACACCATCATCCTGAATAAGGCAGCAACCGTAGACACGTGTTTTGTCCTTATCAGGACTCTTCAGTACGGTATAGCAAGCCGCAGATAGTCGGACTTGTAGCCGCGATACTATTGAAAAGTAAGGTGGTACATGACATGCAGAGAAATTATTCTGCAGCAGTGCCATCGACTATAATACAGCCGAGGAGGCAAAGTTTGAAGAAATGCAAGACACTGTAAAGTGACCGTTAGAATTTGACCGTGAAACAGAATTTGATAAATTTTATCGAATCAAAACCTGATAAGTTTCACAAAGATACAAATTTAGGAGTCGGTATTTACACCATCATCCTGAATAGGACAGCCCGAGAATTGAGTAAATGTTAGCGACAGGCCAAACTGTACTTCACATATTTCTGACGTCCAAGCGGGGACGTCACAGTGTATGTATATAATAATAATAATAATAAAAGAATACTCCAAAGCTAATCAAAATAAACCACTCATACCACATCAAATTCCTGACTATTCATGGCTAAAGATGGGAATAGACTTCAAAAGCTTGGGAAATTTGAATTTAAGGTGAAACATCACCCGGAAATACTAGCTATCTCTGTCTAGTCTAATCTTGTTTTGGAGTAAGTGAGGCTTATGGAAGGTCAGTGATGACGGCGGGATACACAAGAATTCAAATTTGACATTTCAGAAGAAAAACATTTATAGAGAAATTTACTGAAATTAATGCTCGCATACAAAATCATTTTTCAAAGACATAAGTTTTATTGGAATTATTCATAATGAGAATATGAAATTATGATATAAAATTGTCCCAAAATTCACGCAAGAACTAATTTTGATAGTAACATGTTTCAAATAAAAAATTATGAGTTTTCTATTGAATCATAAAGGATAAGGTAAAGTAAAGGGTTATCTAATTTTGATAGAAAGCTGGTTTTAAATTGAAGATTATGAATTTTTTATTGAACCGTAAAGTATACAATACAAGGATTATGTATGGAATATTATATAGAGCAAATGATCTCCACGGCGTTGTTGGCACATACAGACTCCTGATTATCATATCGCCTTAGCGAGCACCATTAAATGTTTTTGCCTGATGATCAGTTGTTTCTTCAAAGAAGATTGGCTCGATGCTACCTTCAGCCCAAAATGTGCAACTGTAACACCTATTACATTTTCATAGTTGTGTATTGCTACTTGCTCATGACTCTTACCCCATTCCGTAGCACTAGTAGATAGATTTCGAACATATGGTATGTTTTCTACTAGGGGTCCGGCAGGCAGTTTTCGCTTACAGACTAGACCAAAATTTGAAGCTGTTAGTCTATGTTTTCCTTAAAGTATTTACCCTTGACGTATTCACTAAGAAATTAATACTTGTAATTTATTTGAAGGTGAATATCTCGGGCCTTAGAGCAATGCAGATTCAGATCAAGTATTATTATTTGTAGAATGACAGATCCCAATAATAATTGATGGACATAAATAAAATATTTTGTCGCTTTCTTGAGAAATATGATATTGATAACTTGAAATTCTCATCTGTACACTTCCAGCTATAGTAGTATTCGGAAATCTAAAAGAGATAAGTTTTACAAAATTAGATTTGAAGATTGATTTTCAATGTATTTATCCAATGAACTTACTGTAACTGATTTGTCTAATATCCTGGAATCCGAACCATTTTTCTTACTAGTGTGACAAGATCGGTAAAACTATACACACAGCCAGAAGCAGATATTCAAAATGGTTTTTGTTACTAAAATCAGCCATAGGCTATTTATTCTCTAATGAATAAATACATGATAAAATTAATCTTTGACACTTGTCATGTAATACAAAATTTGGATACTAGATAGCGCCACAGAACAAATCAACTAGTAAAAGTCATATTTACACAAGTAAAAGAAATGGAAAAGAAATTGAAGAATATTTTCCTAAATTATTATTTTGAAATATACAGCCGCTGAAACTCCGGAAAATATTGTAAAAAATTGCTCATAATTTTTAGATATAATAAATATATTTCTTTTTGTTCATTTGACGTTTCTTCATAACAAAATCTATGATTTGAACAAAAAAAAATTAATATCTCCAAAACTAGGAATCTCACGACTCTAAAAAAAATATATTATCTCCAAGAAATAATTGGCCATGGAATATAATTACTTTTGTCTTAATTAACCTTGCAGGGAATAAAAAAGTGTAAATGGACATCAGAAAAGTACCCAAAATATCGAGCATTTTGAGCCCAAAATCCAGTGACCGATGTCAAAAAAAATTAATTATTCAAATATATATAATTTTTGAATACAAGACTTTGATTTTCCTCCAATTTTCAATACTTTTAGAAGTGCACAGAAAGGGTTATATACGGAATTATAATCAATAAAAATCGATAATTTTTGCACAGCACTCTGAAGAATAATGTCATCTATAAGTCTACCAAATTTTGTCCCAAAAAACTGGATAATCTCTGAGAAATTAATATTTTCAGCACTAATTATTTTTTTTCTCAAAATTGTCAGGTTCAATATTCATGAAAATTTTTATATGATAACTGCAAGTATAGCGCCTAGTATATATATTTTTTCCAGATAAGTTGTTATCAAAGTCTCTGAGATATAGGATTTGCATGCTAATTTTATACGTTAGCACTAATTTTATACGGATTTATTGCAGACATAATGAAACTTTGACAAATTATCTAATTTTTAATATACACGCCACTAAAAACTTTGTTAATTTATTATAAGAAAGTATTTATCAAACATATTGCTACAAAATTCATCAATTCAAATTTCGCGCTAAAATAGTACTTCCGAGTGATGTTTCACCTTAATAGTCATAGCAGATTATGTATTACAGTTAATTTATTATTATAAGCAAACCAATAAGCAAGAACGCTAAAAGCGTGATATTTTTGTTCAAAAATACTTTTGCTATAACAGGACTACTCTTGGAGATATTTACGGATAGCGGTCCGCCTTTAAGCTAACAGGAGTTCGAAAATTTCGTTTATAAATATGACAAAACTTACAACATCTAGCCCGCACTATCCGAAATCAAACGGGATGGTGGAATAGGCAATACAAACAGTAGAAATTCTCTTAGCCAAAGCGTACAAAGATGGCGGAGACCCGTTCATTGCAGTCTTAAATTACAAGGTGACTCCGAAACAATATTTGGCATCAACCAGTCACATTCTTATGGTTAGAAGATTAAGAACAACGCTACAAATCGCATAAATAACTGAAAACCAGTTGAGACAACGGGAAACTTAAAGCAACAGCTTCAGAGAAACCAAGTGCGTCAGAAAAAATATTTCGGAAGAGGCTGTAAAAAGCTTTCAAAGCTACATCCAAAACAACCAATACTGATGCAAGAAAGCTGTGGGAGATGGAAATCAGAAACTGTGGTATACCAGTTAGGTCCAAAGGATTACAACGTGATGGTCAACGATACAATTTATCGAAGAAACAGAGAACTCTCAAGACCCATGTTCAAACCTTCTGCGGCTCAAGAGAACTCTCTCCCAAAGAATGAACTGGTACAATTTTCTAATAATGTACAAATGTTACTCCTGTAAAAAATGAAACTGATGCATCTCAAGCAGCTTCTGCTAACTGTTGCTCCAATGATAAAACAGTTACCAGGAGTGGCCAAGTCATAAAATCCCCAGAAAAATCAAATTCATAAATTATTTTGATATGCAAATAATAATTTTTATTTTTATTAAAAGGGGCGTGTGATATAAAGTAGGCTGGTACACCTAGTAAACAAAGTTAGTGTATGGACCGGGTGTGCCTGTATTTTATTGTGTGAACACACGTTTTGTTAATTTGATAAAATAGTCTTGGTAAATAAAATTCAATATTAATCAACAAATGAACAGTTTCTTTAATATATTAAAAGTCAGTATGAATAGTACGGTGGTTGACTGGAAAATATTCAACTCATCAGTGGAAGTAATGAGATTATAAGAACAGCTGAAGAACAAATAAAGATAATGAGAGATTCATAGTTCAAAGCGATGAAATATTGTCCAGAAAGCTACAGACAAGAATAGAAAAGTTAAAATTTCGCGTAGAAAAAAAGTGGCTCATGTACCACTGAGAGCTATAATGCTTAGAAAAATTGGATCAAGCTCTCATGTTATTCGAAACAAAGACATAATTCAATGTTTATCAAATGAAATTTTATATCGAAGTCTGCAATATTAGTGAATTTCTCCTCATCCTTGATCGTGAATTGATTTTACATAGCTTCACAACATGATTGTAAAATTGAACCTCTTGATGATTGTTGATTAGCTCGATATCCAGCAAATGAAATTCGCATGTTAGATCAAACTAACCATTCAAATGAATTTTCATCTAAAATAGGCTGAACCATGAGGGAGGTCTCTTGATCACAATGTCATATCAAGAAGTAGAATCACCATGCCGTCAGGAAAGATGGGGTCTTTGAAGGTCTGTTTCTCAACTATTTTGCTCGGAACCAGAAGACGGTACGTCTTAACAAGAAATTTTCAACATAAAAATTGAAGCTTAGTAAATGTCTTTTAGTTTTTTCCAATACATTTTTTTGGAAAAATGTATAGTCTTGGAGATATCTGCTCTCAAAAGTAGGCAATCTGAGAATAAACGAAATTCGCTTAGAATCTTTCGTCAAACCTTTACTTCCAGCCCTTCCTCCGTTAGTTTCACAGAAAAATCGCAAGAAAAAAGTTTCAGGGCATCAAATTTCCTTCAGGAATATATATATATATATATATATATATATATATATATATATATATATATATATATATATATATATATATATATATATATATATATATATATATATATATATATATCTATATATAAGAAATAGGACTCAGAGTTTTCCTGGTTAAATCACGAATTGTTAGCGAAATCTTAAAAACCCTCAAACCCCAGACCTATGGAACATAAACCTACATAATATGTATATATATATATATATATATATATATATATATATATATAATTGATGGCTATGACGGTCAACATATAGGTAGAATATAATATAAATATGAGTAATTTATGTGATTTATCACACATAGTGAATTCGTGTAGATGAGGTTCGCGTGTGTTTGTAGTGGATCCTATGTTATTCAGAAGAGTAGCAGTAGAAAGCTTTGTTCCAGAAATTGTCTTTGAATTAGCTGGTAGACGAAGCTGGTATTGGCTCCAGTCGGCCAGCCCAACATATGAATCCTCTCTGCCCCCTCCCTTCTCCATGACACTAGCTCCTTTCAACTCCATACATTACTACGTTCTCAGTTAACTGTGAATATCTGTGATGTGTCCTTTGTCTACTTGTCGCGTGTGTGCTCGTGTATTGTTTGCGATCTGATATAAGGCCGTCAGGATGGACGAGAGGTAAGAAAAAAGTTACAGAGCATCACATTTCCTTCAAGGATATATATATATATATATATATATATATATATATATATATATATATATATATATATATATATATATATATATATATATGTATGAATAAGTTACAGTACCATTTCCCACGTTTCTGCTAACGTTGACCAAAATCCAGACGCTGACACATCATAAACCTTCCATGAAACTGTAAGCTATATTGCTCATGCAAGCTTGACTTGCAAATAAAATATACTTTAAGTTAGTTAAGAATCAAGCCTTGTACTCAAAACACCCAATTCTGGATGAGATTAAATTATCTTTTCGACTTGTAATAAATAAAATTCATTTTTTATTAATAAGTTCAGGGCAACTCATTCACCTGGCGCAGTCGGTAGGATACCCAGACGGCGTTTTGAATATAAGATCCCGTTTCGTATCAGCGATTAACTGTGCATCCGAAATTTCGTAAATTGCTCGAGACTTATACAAAGAACTCGCGAACGAATATCGCGCATCGTAGAGGACTCAACAGCCCTGCAGAATACAGAGCAGCCACGCAGTTCACTACCACAACTTCAAGTCGCAAGAGATCGGGACATCCAATGGACCAATTGATCTTCGTGTTTCTGTGGTGAGTACTACATGTCATTGAAAGATCTTTTCTCAATAAATTAAGAATCCGATTCGAATTCGGAGTGCTCAGATACAAATTCGGATTCTGCTTACTCACTTTCTGACCTTACTAATTATCTCAATAATTTATCAATAATCAAAATGGCGAACCCAACTTTAAAGAAAGAATATTTGAATATGATCCCAGAATTTAACGGTAACAATAAACTTTTACCAAGATTTTCAGAGATATGTGAAAAATTAGTGAAGAAATTTCATAACACTTTAGATATTAATGATTCTCGAAATGAGTATGTAATGAATACTATTATAAGCAAAATAAAAGGCTAAGCTGCTGTTAATATTGCTAGTTGTACGATCACAAAATGGGATGATTTGAAAAAAACCCTTATAACTTTTTATTCTGATAAAAGAGATTGTTTCACCCCCGGAATTGGATCAACAGAAATAAAACAAACAAACGAAACACCTTATGAATATTATAATAGAGTTTTAGATTTGTTGAATCTGCAAGTTTCGTATATAAGTACAAGCTTTCCTCAATAAGCAAATATTTCAATTGCGTTTGTTAAAAATTATGCTCTTCGTGTACTACTTAGAGGTTTTAAAGAACCTTTAGGGACACTAATGAGAACAAAAAACTCTACTGACTTAAACGAAGCACTCAGTATGTTAACAAACGACTTTCAAATTGATACAGCTTTTTGACAAATGTCACTTGTCCATTCGACAAAGCTTTCTCTTGCTTTGAAAACACCTGTAAACTCAAATTAACGACCGCACATCCACAACACGCATTTTATTCAACAAATGTATACAAAGAATAACGGAATATGGTATTATGTCTGAGAAATCTCATCAAAAATGTCATTCATTACTCAACTACAAAAAAATATGTCATAACTTCCCCTGATCGTTTTTTTCCGTGTTTTTGTGACAGCAGCTCACTTGACAAAAATTGTAAAATAGCTTACATAGATTACTTCAGCGGTGCAATTTCCTCCACAGCTAGTCGTTCACAAAAAACTTTCACATCAGTGAAACCAAAATTCAACCAGCTTAATGCTGGTTGTGTGTATTTGTTATGATTTTAATAATCATAACAAATACACACAACCAATACCCAGACAAATTTTCCAACGAGTCTATCAACCTATTCAACAAAATCCTGTGCGTCATAATCTCCCTTTTTACGACCTAACACTTTTAGACCTAATACCCAAGATCAAATCCCAAATCAAAATCAAAAATATCCAAAACCAACTCCAATGAGTATAAGTACAAATCGTACATTCACCCCAAGAGCCGGACCTTCCTCAAGAAACGTTTCTTATCAGCAGTACGCGCAAAGACAACACTTCCCGCTAACACAAGCACAACGCTCACCTGATTTCGTTCTCGAGGAATTACACAACACTAAAGTAGATGAGATGAATATTAATGATCAAAACTTGGAATATATTGATAGCTGTGATTATTATGAATTTAATCAAAATACCGAAAATGACGGAACCCAGCAAGAGCATTATTCTGATGATCCTTTTTAGCGATTACTGCCTCGGAGAACAATTAGAATTAATGAATATGTCTTATAATCAAAGCGAGCTATCATTCATCATATTTCCAGAATACAATTTGAAAGCTTTGATCGACACGGGTAGCACAAGATCATTTATGAATCCCGACGTAGCAAATAAATATTTAAGAGAAAAAATTAGAGAAGACCCATTTAAGATTTCGACCGCTCACGGTACATCGGTCGAGAACCATAGCGTTTTATTACCTTGCTCCAAATTATTCAAAAAACAAAATATTATGTTGAAATATCACTTATTTGATTTCCATAATCAATTTGATATTTTACTAGGTTCAGATAACTTAAAAATTCTTGACGCTATTATCGATTTGACACGCGATAGAATTATAACACCTGTAAATGAGATCAAAATTCATCATCACAAAATTATGCCAATCCCTCGTTACATTCAAAGACAGAAAAAATAGCAAAAATATTTGTTAATAATATAGAAAACCGTGAAATATGTATTCCAGAATCTGAAATAAACAATTGTATAATTCCTTGAGGTATTGCATAAGTTCAAAACCACGACACACTTTACCCTATTATTAATCTCAATGATCATGATTTAATAACAAATATTCAAAATAATATTAATAATCAACCCTTGATAAATTTCGAAATTAATAATTTGAATTTCTATGAAGAAAGTAGCAAACATACGTTAGATATGTCTAAATTCAGAACAGAACACATGAACGATGAAGAAAAGCAAGCGATAACAAAATTAGTTAAACAATACGCTGACATATTCCACACTGACGATAAAAACCTGACCTGCACAAATGAAATCAAACACCACATAAGAACATTTGATGAAATTCCTACCTACACTAAAACATACCGCTATCCTGAAGTTCATAGAGAAGAAGTACAGTCACAAATACAAAAAATGCTTGAACAAAAAATTATACAATTCTCACACTCACCCTGGTAATCCCCTGTTTGGATTGTCCCCAAGAAAATCGATGCATCCGGTAGACGAAAATGGAGACTAGTAATCGATTACCGAAAGTTGAACGAGAAAACAATCGACGACAAGTATCCTACATCGATACCTTGCTCGATAAATTAGGCCGATGTCAATATTTTACCACCCTCGATTTGACCTCCGGATTTCACCAAATCGAAATGATAAGAGCGACATTCAAAGAACAGCACTTAGTACGGAAAACGGGCACTATGAATTTCTTAGGATGCCATTTGGGCTGAAAAACGCTCCATCAACATTTCAAAGAGTGATGGACAACGTTTCAAGAAATCTTCAAAACAACATATGTCTTGTGTATCTTGACGATGTTATAATATTTAGCACGAGTCTACAAGAGCATATAGAAAGTATAAAGGCAGTTTTTGGAAGATTAAAGAAAGCCAACTTGAAGATACAACTTGACAAATCTGAATTTTTAAACGTGGAGTAGCATATCTTAGACACGTAGTAACACCTGGAGGCGTAAAACCTAACCCGGCAAAAATTCTAGCTTTCAAAAACTATCCCTTACCAAAAACAGTTAAACAAATGGAAGCATTTTTAGGACTCCTCGGATATTATCGTAAATTTATTGAAGATTTCGCTGAATTGACAAATCCGGTGACAAATTGTTTGAAGAAAGGAGCTACGATTAATGAAAAAAATGTAGAGTATTTGAATTGTTTCCAAAAATATAAAGAACTTCTCATGAACGAACCCATCCTACAATATCCCGACTTCACGAAACCATTTAACTTTACAACTGACGCTAGCAACTTTGCTATCGGCGCGGTTCTTTCTCAAGGACTAGTTGGAACTGACCTACCCATAGCTTACGCGAGTAGAACTCTCAATAACTCGGAACAAAATTATCCCACAATTGAGAAGGAACTATCAGCCATAGTTTGGGTGACCAAGTATTTTAGGCCATATCTTTTCGAACGAAAATTCAAGATAATAACAGACCACAAACCTTTGCAGTGGCTTTTCTCACCAAAAGAACCAAATTCAAAGCTTGTTCGATGAATAAAAATGCAGACGCTTTTTCCAGAATAGAGCTCAATATAAATTCAGTCAACTCTGGCGAACAAAAATTTTGTAATTATATGGGAGCATTTAATAAGAACTTGGAACAAAATTTAGAATCACAATCTATGATAGCAGAACCAGATGACACACCTGACTCAGAGACAGACAATACAGTTCATTCAAACCAAGAAAATCCCATTATTCGAATTCCTACATCAGAATCACCACTTTATGTTGGAAAAATCAACTTATTTTTTCGGAAGTCATGCACTCACCTAGTAAACCAAAATTAGCCAAACTTTATTCAGACAAGATGCGAATTTCGATTCAATTATCGAAAGACAGTTTTGAAAAGGATGTAGTAACATTTTTTAAGGAATATGTTGTCCCGAATGTTAGATATTATTGATTTTTCGAACAGCCAATATACGAAAAATTTACAAAAGTATTACAAAAATATTTTAAGAATTCTAAAATCTATTTTGTTAAATGTAATATCAAATAAATAGACGTGGAAAGAGAAGATGACAATAAAGAGAAAATACAAAACTATCATGAAGGTGAAACCAACCATCGTGGCATTAATGAAACCTACAATCAAATTAAAAACATTTATTATTGGCCAAATCAGATTAAAACTATCACAGACTACATAAACCAATGCGAAATTTGTCTTTCTTATATGAACGTAATACTGTCTAACCCAAATTAAATATAACACCTACCCCTAACAAATCATTCGACACATTACACATTGATACACCCAGTTTGGAGAATACTAAGTTTTTAACAATAATTGACACATTTTCAAAGTATGCATAAGCATATAAATTGAATGCCAATAACGCTATAGAAATAAACTGACTTAGTATTTTGCACACCATGGTATTCCCAAATTAATTGTTGCAGATAACGGCCTAGAGTTCAAAACTAATATAGTTGAAGAATTGTTATCTCTTCACAAAATCGATTTACACTTTACATGCTCACAAAGTCCTAACTCAAACGGACCTGTAGAAAGATTTCAATCTACACTAATAGAACACATCAGACTATTCAATCTGCAAGATAATTTTAAAATGAACCAATCGAAACAAAAGTAAACTATGCTCCTGTAGCATATAACAACACCACACATTCAGCAACAAAGCTAAAACCGCGAGAAACTATCAATGGTCACTTGGACACAAATTTACCCCTCGACATAGAAATAGAACAGCAAATAACACAAGAATACGTCCAAAATCATAACGATAAAAACTAAAAGAATTATTAGAATCATAAATCAGCGAATTCAAAATGAAAAATCAGCAGTTATAACTAAAATTAATGAAGCCCGCGAAAATCTTCCAGAAAATCCAGAAAATGTTCTTGTTCATAACAAACAGAAAGTAAATAAAACAAAAAATTCAGAATTTTAGAAGGAGAAAATCAAAAGTTTGAATAAAGATCTGAAAACCGCAGAAATTCACACAGAACCAAGAGACAAGAAACAAGCAAAAATACACTTATCTAATGTAAAAAGACCTAGAAAAATAACAACAAATTCTTCTTCTATTCCAGGACCTTCCACCTCTCGTTCACACACGGAATAAATATGCAAGACATAATACATAATCCAGGACTCCTCATATTATATTTGGGACCCGCAAAACTCCAAAGAACAAAGCACACTTTAGTTCACTACTATGATTTACTTTCACTTTTCGAACAATATAAAAATTTAAATGATCAATATGAAAATTTGCAACATACCATTCGGGATGAACCAAGTAGTGAATTTGTGAATAATGATAAGATAACAATATTCATAAAAAATTCAATCGACAATAAAATCAATCACTTTATAATATCAGAAAATCCTAGATACAAAAGAGAATTGATCAATGAATTGGGCACAATTGTGAAAGCTATCAGTGGAAATTTAGATGCTGACGACGATAAGAGATACACGGAAATTTTTAATCACATACAACGAAATCAAAACATATTGAACAATCAGCTGAAACATCGATACTCAGTCAGTAATCAATTATCAGAGCAGTTTAACAATACAATAAAAACCAATGAACAGAACGAACAAATTTTGAGAACTAAAATCGAACAACTAGTACATGTTGTAGTTGGCCAAGTTAATAATGAAAATAAATTATTCATTCATGATATTTTTAATCAATTTAATATTTTATCCACAATGATTTTAAACACATTACAAGATATTGAAAATTCTTCGACATTTTGTAAATTACACGTCATGCATCCTAGCATAATTGAATCACGTGATTTTCTCTCAGAATTTAATAAAATCTATAAATTTTATAATAACGAATTCCCTATAGAGCCGTTCCCTGAAAACATGCCAGAACTTGAAGAATTAATTTCAGTAAATTGTAAATTATAATCAAATCAAATCATCTATTCCATAGAAATTCCTATCACCTTTGATACAGGGTTTGAATTATTTCAGCTCCTATCTATTCCAACTAAACACACATCCGAATTTGTGACGATCATTCCAAGCAATAATTATTTTCTAAAATCAAAAGATGGGAAAATGAAGTTTTTGAATGGCTTGTGTACTAAGGGAACACAACAATATTAATGTCCCAACAATGTAAATGAAATTCAAGAACATTCTTGCGAGAAAAATATTATCGTGGGTAACAACAATCGTGACTGCCAATATCTAAAGATGAACATTAGAAGAAATCACATCAAAACCTTAGGAGAAGTTAACCAGTATTTAGCAATACTCCCGAAGCCAGAAATCATAAAAACATTTTGTAAACAAAAAGATGAAATCATGAAGTTAGAAGGAATATTTTCAATAAGAGAAGATAATTGCAAAATAGAAGTTCAAAATAAAATATAAACATTCAAAGAAGGCACTCATGGCAAACCTATTTTATTCGAAAATTTCAAAATTCAAATCAATTCAACCCAAATATCCAAGATCAGCATCGATCTGAGCTCAATAAAGGAACTTCAAATTCCAATTACCAAGTACGAAGATTCAAACGAAAGCAACAGCGAGAGCAATACGAACTACCCAATTATAATTCTTTATTTAATATTTGCAATTATTGGTATTAGTCTGTTCACAGTTTATTTACAGAGAAAAATTGAGAATTGAATTTCCCATGCAAGCTTGACTTGCGAATAAGATGTAATATTTTAAGTTAGTTAAGAATCAAGCCTTGTACTGAAAACACTTAATTCTGAATGAGAATAAATTATCTTTTCGACTTGTAATAATTTGTTAAATAAATAAAATTCATTTTCTATTAATAAGTTTAGGAGAACTTATTTAAATTATATATATATATATGTATATATATATATATATATATATATATATATATATATATATATATATATATATATATATATATATATATATTATAATTATTCTTATTCCTCTCCTTATTTCTAACAATATATATATATATATATATATATATATATATATATATATATATATATATATATATATATATAATTGATGGCTATAACGGTCAACATATGAGTACAATATAATATAAATATGAATAGTTTATGTGATTTATCACACATAGTGATAGTCCGTGAGATAGCGCATAAATTTTTTGTTGATTACCGCTCACTTGAAACTTTGTGAGTGGCTTCATTGTGATGAGTCCGACAACTTTTTCATTCAGCAAAATTCTAGATTTGGGGGCGTTTACCCGCGAGGGCTAATTAATTGAAAGAATATTACCGTAATACTGATCTTCACACTAATCGAAAGATATTTTGATAATAAAATGAAGGAGGCTACCGGCAGAGCTGGGCAGTAATTAAATACTTTTGTAATTAATTACTAATTAAATTACTTTTCCCCAAAAAGTATTTGTAATTGAATTACTTTGTAGAAAAAAGTAATTGTACTCAATTACTTTTCGAATTTTAGAGAGTATTTGAAAAAGGAATTGTTCTTCGGTAATTTAATTACTTACAGTAATTTAAATTACATAAAGTATTTTGAATTACTTCAAAGTATTTGAAACTATGGGTATTTAGATTACTTGAGTTACTTTCATCAGTTTCAGCAATAGATATGGATGATCTTACGTGTTTGTAAAAGCTTCATGTGGGAGAAGGGCAACAAATGCGTCGTATTACTCCCTGCCTCGCAATTTTATTTTAGTAAACATGCATTATTGGACGATTTTATCGAGAAATTAGTAGTTTTAAAAGAAAATAGAAATATATTATTCAAATGATAGTTGTTTACTTTATTATAATTTTTTTTTTTTGCATCATATTCATGTATTTGAAGATATATTTGCTTTTTAATTTAATAAGTATTTGAAAAAGTATTTGAAATTACTTATTAAAATTACAAAAGTATTTAGTAATTCAATTCCTTTTTTTTTTGTAGTATTTATTTTTGAAGTATTTCAAATACTTTTTGTCAAAGTAATTAGTAATTGTAATTAATTACTTTTTGTAAGTAATTTGCCCAGCTCTGGCTACCGGTGAGTCCGACTTGTCATAAGTACCAACATACTTACCATTAGTACCAACATACTTATGACAAGTGCGGCTTGTCAGATTCACCGGTAGCCTCCATCGACTGATCACAGCTCCTTCTGCTGAAGAAGTGGGAAAGTTGGGTGTTTGACACTACAGTCCTATAAAAACAGGCCTACAAAGGAGTTGAAGAAAATTATTGCTCAGGACGTCAATACTTCGAATCCTATACCTGATGACGCATTGGTACCAAGTCGTATTGATACATTACGGATGAGCACAAAATGGCTCGTGGGTCAAAATATTCTAGATTGCCCTGAATTGAAGGGTTTCATGCATTTGCTGTGCGAGCAGCTCAATTCTGAAAAAACGGCAGTCATATCCCTTCCATTTATTAATTCGCCACCAAGTAGTGATGACACATTGTACACTGCTCTGTTATATGCTGCAGAAGATATCACAAAACTTGGATTAACGACTTGTTTCGTAATAATGGATCAACCACTGTACTTGAAATTTAGAAAGACCGTGGCTTCCTTTCCTAATGATCCATTATTCAACAAAATTGAAATGGTACATGGAGGATTCCACATGCTTATGTCGTTTGCAGGATGCACTGGCGAAATAATGGCAGGAAGTGGGCTAAAAGATTTTTTGTCCTGTGTCTTCGCTCCCAATTTAGTGGACAAAATGCTTAGCGGTAAGGCTTATAGTAGAGCTGTTAGAGGCCATATACTTATACAAACCTGCTTAGCATAGTTCATTTTGAAAGGGGCTATTTTCTCTTCAGGAGAGAAACAAGACATCATGAATTTGTTGCAAATTCAGGAAGAATGGACATCAGAAGAACTTAGCTTAAATACCATCCTCACTTGTGTTCAGCAACAATTGAAGAGTCAGCTTTCAAGCTTAGCAAACCATGGATCTATAGCTGCCTTGTGGATACAATATTTCAATATGATCACATCGATGAAAAACTTCATCACAGCACAGCGTCGTGGTGATTGGCAAAGCCACATATCATGTGTTCAACAGATGATCTCATAATTTCACGCCAGCGGCCATCTCCACCATGCAAAATGTATGACCTGTAATGTAATGTAATGTAATACCTGTATGACGAGGATATGTTGACGTTGCCTGATCGTTACTCAGAGGAAAAACAACAGTACATCGATTCTGGATACTCCAGCGTGAACAGAAGTGTCACACAATGGGCAGAGATCTACTCAGATATGGCAATTGAGCAGACACTGATGCGCAGTATGAAGAGTGGAGGAGAATTAACACAAGGAAGAGGTTTAAGTGACTCTGTATTGGCCAAGTGGATTCGTGGTGCGGTCACTGCATCTTCCCTATGTTCATCACTGGAAGTATTCGCCGGAATCCATTCTGTAAGTGGAGAGCAGCATGTTGACTTTCGTCAATCACGAATAAAGCTTGTTGATTGGTTAACAGAGCATTCATTTTTTCTTGCACGAGACTGTCTCATGTCTTTCTCAACTGGAGTAATAGGTGGCAGCAACATCAATTGTCACAAAGCAGCAGAAATTGGCTTGCGTACAATGAAGACGTTCATCGGCTCAAACTTCGCAGACATGAAACAATCTAAGAGAAATGCAGTGGTCCCTGCTGGCTTTGAGCAGTACTATCAAAGTATATAATAAAACAGTGGTTGTCGACCCTTTGATAATTTTTCAAAGATCACTTATCAGCAAAAAACAGAACATGATGTGGCTAACCTCCTAGTGTATGAGTTATCTCCATAACCAATAAGTCTTTTCAATGAAGGATGCATGAAAAAAACTAGAAAGTCAGCCCTGTACGATGCGTTTCCAGTGTGCAGCAGTTCAGTTAACTTGAAGACAAGTTATACGTCGTGGATGGCAGTTTTCTTCTTCACCAAGTTAAATGGAATTATGGCAGCAGTTTCTCGTCCATTTGTGAGCAGTACGAATCGTATATCATCAATCATTACGGTGATAACTCTGCTGTTGTCTTTGATAGGTACGGAGACGTCAATTCCACAAAACATACTGAACAGAAACGGAGAGGAACATCCAAATTTTCACTGGAGGGGGAAGTTTCTGCCAATATCGTGGCCATCGTCCAGCAGGAGAACCTCTAAGCCAATAATAGGAATAAAACTAAGCTGATCCAGCTGCTTGTCAGTAGACTGACTGCAAGGGGGATAGAGGTCAGTGCCGCCACTGGAGATGCAGATCGCTTCATTGTGACATGTGAAATTATAGAGGCAACTTCTCATTCCTCTGTAGTTGTGCTTGGAGAGGATGTGGACCTGCTTGTCCTGCTTATAGCGCTCACACCGCCAGACAAGAACATCTTTTTCATGAAGCCTGCGCGAGATAACAAAGAGATTTCTACCACATAATTGCAGGAGCTTCCCCCTTCAGTGGATCTATCCTCTTCATCCATGCAATTTCAGGATGCGACACCACGAGCGCAATACCTGGCAAAGAAAGAGCGTCAATTCTGAAAAAATTTGCAAACGAGCCATACAACTCAAAATCAGTCTCAGATGTTTTTTACAACCCAACTTCAAATACTGCAGCCATCACCAAAGCTGGAGAGAGGATGTTTCTCGTCCTGTACCAGGCTTCACCCAACAAATGGTATCTTAACCATCACCTGTACAGTTCCTTCATAAAATCCTCAGCAAAGAGAAAAACAAACTTGGCATTCTTACCACCTACCAAAGGTGCGGCTCAGCAGCACCCGCTAGGGGTGTTTTATCAAATTCAACAATGGCTTGGCAATGAACTCCTAGATCCTCATCGATGGGGTTGGGTACGAGACGAAAGCGGAGTACTCACCCCTGTCAAGACTCTCGAACCTCCTGCTGCTGCAAGTGTCCTGGAGTCAATTTTCTGCAGATGTGGGAGTGTTTGTGGATCCAGGTGTGGAGAACAGGCATTTACTGTTCACCAGGATGTGCCTGTGAACAGGCATGCTTAAACGCACCCTCCTCAGTGCTCCATCTTGAGGAAGATGACAGCAAGGAAGAGGACAAGATTACAGAGTTCGTGTGAGACGACACATTATATGATAAACATTTGTTACGTTCCAATTACGTACCTTGTTCCTATTTCTCCATTTTCCGTATTCCAGACTCTTTTCCATTTCTTTTTGCTACAATTTAAACGTATTAACACTTTTTATTTCAGATAAATAAAACATTTCACTCACCTTACACTTATTGTTCATATTTGACACTTCGCTAATTATTGACGTATTTTGGTTTCGTATTTTCAATTCACGTAGTTGCTGCAAGATGTCAGAAGTTGACAAGGCGCTCTTTCAGAATAAAAACATTTTATTTAAAACCTAAAATCACAATAAATCATATTTGATACAACACATTACAAAATATAAACACAGTAAAATAACATAGCACTTACAATAAAATTCCTTTACCCTAGTAATCCTTTCCCGTCAGACTCTCCTTTCTACTCTCTTTGTAATTAGCTGAAACCAATGAAATAAAGTAAAAGCCAAGGCTTTTTTTTTCTGAAGTAATTATTTGGAAACTCACTTAAGTAAGGGATTCGAGCGATAGTCTTAAAACGAGATGATCGCGTGGAGATTTTTTCTCGAGGCACGGATTTATTTTTTCACCTTTCAAAGTGATTAAAGTCGCATAGCAGGATTTATAATAAATCAGCGTTGTGCTCCAACCGAGTAACCGTGTGTTGGTAGTGAAGATCGGTCGAGCAGCCCAATTTTGGGGATTTAAAGAAGAAACCGTTCCGCATACCGCGTGTTTCAAAAATCGCCACTAATACCCAAGGCGAAGTGTCCGGACACCCGCAGAGTACCAAGCGGCGCGAGCACCGAACATCCAGTTCCTGAGACCACCTCCAGGTTTCTTACCTTTGACGCCGTCCACGACCAACTCTTGGACTGATACCTCCACCAGTTCAGACAACATTATCGTCACAGTTCTGGAAGTGGCTTCAGCTAAGTGTCTGTTATGTACTATCTGTTGGTTTAGTTATTGTTGGAGCATAAGTCTACGTTTGTAATTTTTGGTCTACGTACTTTTCATCTATTTTGTGTTAGGCGCTCCTTGGGTGCAGCTATTGTGGACGCAGTAGTGTTTTGGCAATATACGCTCATTCTGTACAGCGCAATCGATTGGGCTAGGCCCCTATCTCCGTGATTACTGTGAGCTTCGGCTAGTAAGGGGCAAGGCGTATAGGCGTCAGGTTTTGCACACACTGGTGTGTTGTGGGTGGCGTGCTGTCCTCCAAGGCGCGTTATTTTGTGCATTGGGCCCTCAGTCACTGTTGGTTCATTTCACAATTAGTTTCATTTATTTTCATAACCATTTACATTCATTTTACCAATCAAATTTTATTGAAATTCATATTTCTTTTTTTTTGTCCAACCATTTTATTAGTTTTGCATATATTAAAGTCAGTAATTCCGTTTAGAATCTCTGTTTTATTGTGAGAAAGAGTGAACCTGCCCGTTTCTTTCGGGCAGTTTAGCTGCCACAATCTTCATTTGGGAGTGTGGCTTGTGGCGAGTATAGTGTCGCTTGAGTTGACCCCCTGGTGGATGCTAAAGGCCATTACGCGGTCACCCATTACTGTAACTTCTTCGTCAGACCAATCACCCCTTTATTGCAGGTACTTCCGTTGTTGTGTGCCCTGCGGACAAAAAGACAACATCGTGGCGCTCCGAGTATGCCCGGAGTCCAACTTTGCGACGCCTCATGTCACCCACAATCTCCCTGAGATTGAGAGCGAAGAACGAGCTTGAGTCAGTTTGGAACGTTACAAATTGGCGCCTAACGTAAACGCTTAGATCTGGCTCAAGCAAAGGCACGGGAACATCATAATTTACGGCGTCGACCCATCGAGTACTGCATTGGACAGCAGGTGTGGCGTCGTAACTTTGAATTGTCAAACGCTGCAGACGGTTATGCCAGGTAGTTGGCAGCGAAGTTTGTAAGCCCTTATACCATTAAGACAAAATTGTCTAATACGATCTACGAACTGCCAGACACAGAGGGTAAGCATGCAGGTAACTGGCATGTGAAAGACCTGAAGGCAGCACCGATGAATGACCCTGCAACTATCACTCTTATTACTATACATTTAGTTTACAGTTATTTCGTTGTCATCAATATTACTCAATATTCATTGCATGGTTTGTACTCTTTCAATAAACATTTTGTAGTATGAAATTACACTCTTGTCACTCCTTTAGCGGACGACAGGAGATAAATTTATATATATGTATAAAAAAAAAAATATATATATATATATATATATATATATATATATATATATATATATATATATATATATATATATATATATATATATATATATATATATGTGTACGGCAACCCGAAGAAAGGCGGACTTCGTAGTATGAAACACATGATAAGGGAAGGCCTTTTTTGAAGGTCGGACAGTCCGACCTTATCACAGCAATATTGTTGAATTTACCTATTGTATTGCAGTTTCATTACATAAATTTAACTATTATATCATACGGAACCAAAATGGAGATTTTATTATCACTAAATTCATATTTATTTGAAGTTTTGAGTGACCCAAATTTTTCATTCAAATATAAATTGCTTTTAGGCGATAGATGGAAGCATACTCGAGTCTTAGAAGGTAACTGCCTCACCTAAATTATTTTGCACAGATTTAGTCGCTAGATGGCATCCGTTGTTATAAAAAGAAATTTTAAGACACAGCCTGGCCAAGCGCTAGGAGAGGAATGGAAGAACAAGCGGAAGAAGAGTGTTGTTGATAGTCTATTATGCAGTGGATTGATGATTCGGTAAATGAGAGTTTCAAAGGGCGCTTATTATGAATTTCATAATATTTTTTTCAAAATTCAAGATGATGAGTCTCAATCGGCGGACAAAAACTTCAAAAATTGTTTGCTTGGTATATAAGAGCTTTTAAGTTCGCTGATTATGTATATGATTGATACTATTTTTTCAAAATTCAAAGTGACGGACAAAAGTCTACAAAATGTATGATTAGAATAAAAACTTATATATGAGAGTTCTTAAGATCGCTGATTATGAATTAATGTAATTTTTCCAAGTCCAGAACGGCAGATCCAGAATAGCGAATCCAAAATGGCTGACAAATTGAAAAAATACTTTGATCAGAATGAAAATTGATAAGTAGGGGTTTTCAAGGTCGCTGATTATGAATTTAATACTTTTTTCGAGATTCTATATAGCGGATCCAAATTGACGAAGAAAATTTACTAAATTTGTTCAAAAACAAAAATGTAATAGTTTTCAACGTCTCCAGTAAACTACAGTATTCTTGACTTCTAGAATGACATTATATGATACATAATTAGAGGTGGTTTAGGTTTCCACTAAAGCGCGCGTGTCCTGGTAGGTTTTATTGATTTTTTGTAATACGTAAAGCTTGAGAATGGGAATAATGGATTGTAAATCTGTCCTACAAGTGCCAATAATTAGTTATATAAATTAGACCTTTAAACTTTTGATCTCTCAATCCGCTTGTTCTTTACGGAATTCTTTATGGACTCTAATATTTGTTACAGATATTGACTGAAATTGTTATCGACACTGATAGAATGATTGATTCAAATTATCAGATTGTGGAATAAGTATCATTAAATGTTAAATATTCTTGCAAACGTGAAAATGAATTTTCCAATCTCACGAGTATCTCGTTAGAATCATTCGTTACAAATCATGCGCTGAAACACAAAATTTGAATATAATAGCAAGCATATGTCATGAATGTTGATAATAATGATTTTTTCTGTACGAAAAGTTTGAGTTTGAGCATAATGGGCTGCAAATTCGTTCTATAATTTCTGACAATGGAATGAATGAATTTAATGGACATTCATATTTTGGGTCTCCCAATACAAGAAAAATGGTATGGATATTGACTAAAACTATTGTTATCGATACAGATAATATGATAAATTCAGAATGTGGAATGAGTATTATCGAATTTGGAATTCATCCGTTAACGTGGGAATAAAGTTTCAAATTTCACCAGTCTCTTGTTAGATACATTTGATTCAAATTACGCACCAGAACGCTAAATTCAAAAATAATACGAAAAATATGTTATAAATGTAAATAATAATGATTTTTGTGATATGAACACCCTCAGAATGGGAAAATGGGTCTTAAACTAGTCCATTCTTCACGAATATGTTTTTGAATTTTGAGTAAAATGGTATGGATATTGATCAAAACTGTTATCGATACAGATAATATGATTTATTTAGAATGTGGAATAAGTATTATTGAATGTTTAATCTTTTCACATACTTGGATATAAATTTTTGAACACAAGTCGCTTGTTAGGTACATTCGATCCAAATTACGTGCTAAAACGTTAAATTAGGAAATAATATCGTGAATGTTGAGAAGGATGATTATTTTTGTGTAATAGTTGGATAGAATTAACATATCCCAGAAAAAAAATGATAACTCGTGTTTCTTATTTATATTTGTTAGTTCCTAATGTGACAAATAACATATCTCATTTGTACGCAGCTACATTGTTAGGCAGGCTGTCAAAAAAATCGTCCCAACTGCCAAAAACGGTATTTTGCGTTTTACAAAAAAACTATGCATCTAACGGGAAAAAGTGTACCGTTAAAAAAAGTGCACAATAAAAAGACTAATCAAATGAGTTCTCTTCATCCTTGATCAGTTCTGTAGCTTTTAAGTTGATTGCAAAAAACCGTAGTTTCCTGCCATTTATTCGAAAACTCACAACTTGCGTTGTATCTGTTATTAAGACTTGAAATTCCGACAGAATGTGGATTTAGTAGCTTCCAACATACGCATCAAATTTCAAGAAGATCAACTGCAAATGTTTTGAAAAATGTTGAAAAATAGTCCTTCCAAAAAACGGCCATAAAAAAGTTGTTAGCCAACGTAAACCAATTTTACAAAAAACTTTTTCTTCGTCAAGATTCACTCTACAATGTACTCAAATGACGTTTTCTTTAAGCGAGTGGAAGTATGAAAATAATCAATTGCAAAAAATCGCACTACTGCGATAACGATTTTTAAAATATCGAAAATCATGGAAAAAGCTTCATGAACCGTTATTATGTCATTGTAAATTGACCATTTCAACAAAATTTCCAACGACCAGCATGTGCGGAGCCGGTCCACGAGAATTGGACGTGGTCTCCCGAGCATCTACCAATGGTCACCGGCCAGGGCGCAGAAATGCAGTTCAGGAAGCGATGCTCCTATCGCGACGTTATGATTCTCTGCATGAGCATTGAAATAACGAAAGCCGACAGATTTTCGAACGACATCAACTCTCCCCTCACCAAACATCCTCGATTGCTGCTGCTGCTCTCCAGCTGTCTTCTGTCTCTCGCCTTCACCCAAGCGGCCTCTACTATTGTTGATGGCTGCCGTTCCTCTTTCTCACCTCTCACCCCTTACCTAAGCGACAAATACTACAAGAGAATGACGCGTGGCAATAATATTGTTTTTTCGTCATAACATATTCTGAACTTTAATTAAGTTTATATTTTTGCATCATTTTTTGTTAGAGCAGGACATTTTCTTGCTTTATTCATGCTTATTTGAATTACAATTGTATATTAAATAATAGTAATACTCATACTTTTTACAAAAAATTACGGAAAATATTCCTTGTATTGGTGATATGTGATTTTTGCAATCGATTTTTTTCATATTTACACTCCAAAAAAAAAAACGCTATTTGAATAATATATGAAGTAATTCTTGATAAAGGAAATGCAATCGGTGAAATTGGTTTTTGTTGACTAACAACTTTTTTATGGCCGTTTTTCGGAAGAGTCTTTTTTTGTTTTCCTTAAGATTTTTCTGAAAGTTCACAGCCGATCTTTCTGAAATTTGTTGCGAATGTTGAAAGCTCACATTATATCAAAATTTCAAGTCTCAATATTGCATAGTTTTTTTGTAAAACGCGAAAAACCGTTCTTGGCAGTTTTTCACCTCTTTTTGTCAATTTTCTAATAACGTAGCCACTTACGAATGGGGTACGTTATTTGCCACGTTATAAACTAGCAAATCAAAGAAAATATATATTCAAAGTTATAAATTTTCTTGATTTCAGCTTGTATTTGCACTAATTCTATCCGACTATTACAATAAACTTGAGAATGAGTATAATGTGTTGCAAATCCGTCTTATTAATGCTGACAATAGATGAATTTGATAGACATTTGTGCTTTTGGTCTAGTGTTTCATGAAGACAAGACTTCTTGTCTTGATTTCCAAGACAAGAAAATGAAAAATTGTCCTGGTCATCTCCTGGCGACGTATTTCTTGTCTTGTCTCAAGAATTCTTGATATTTCTTGACATTTTAGGGGAATCCCCTTCTACTATCGCTTTATATAATCCGAATGCTCAAGTTTAGCGCTCTACTTTTTCCCCTCCCTCACAGTTATGTTAGGTGGCGTCCATAAATTACGTGAGGTGTCTAGAGGGAGGAGGGGATCGAGCCGAAACAGAATAAAATTGCGAGAAAATTGGGTTGAATGTTTCTCTACTAAAATATGACCAAATCTTATACAATTATAGTCTCAACTAGTCAAATAAAAATATGAAACAAATTATTATTATTATTTTTAGAATAAATCCAACGCATTTACACTAGCAACACACATTTGGAGAAATCTCACGTAAGATTTGGTGTTGGGGGAGTGGGTTGAGCCAAATCTCACGACATCTCACCAAGAGGGAGGGGAGGTCTAAAAATCGCTTTTAAAGATTGCTACCAATAAAATTAAATAGAATGTCTGTCATTTTCATGTAATGAATCAGTGTTTGCAATTATAATTATTTGTTCTATATAGCAATGTTGCTGAGAGTTAACAACTTTCTCAGAGTATTGGGGAATCTATCTGCATATTCCTACTCTACATGATGGATATTTATCCATCGGAAGCTGTAGACTTATGCTTCCGATATTTATACAACATTTGTTTTGAAAATCATAGTCACAGATACTTTTTATTACCCCGACCTATATATTATACGGAAAATATTGTATCCGTGATTTTTTGACAGTTCGAGATTCTTGAGAATCTTCTCATTTTAGACCCTACTAAATTCAAAGAACATAGTTTTCAAAAAAGGCGATCACTCTGCCTGTTTGAAAGCACAATAACTTAAAAAGGCGTATGAATATTCGATTGAGATTTTATATTTGAGTTTTTAATAAAAAGCTAGGTTTGAATTTGTAAATGAGTTTTTTCAACCAATAATACCCAAATTTTCTAGTTTCCTGCGTTTATTCTATAAACGGTAAAACGGTAGTATTTATCATAAAATATAATAAATAAAATTGATCCTTGAATAATCTAGCACTGCATTTATCTGAAGCATTTTTCGAAATTATCAGTGATTCATTTATAATCATTGAAATAGTTTGCGTTGTTAGAAAGAATAAGTTATTTAAGCAATAAGCTACTTGTTTTACTTACACTTTCAAAACCCCTCCCAAAAAATCCAGGACACTTGAATATTATATGATTAATTCAGAATGTGAACTAGATATAATTGAATTTCAAACCGTTTGACAAACGTGGAAATTAATCTCCAAATTTCACGAATCTCTTATTGGTTACATTCGATTCAAATTACGCGCCAATATGGTCAATTCAAAAATAATAACAAAAATATATTATGAATGCAATAGTGATAATTTTTTTGTTATACGAAAAGCTTGAGAATTAAAATAATGGATTAAAATTTCCTCTTATAATTGCTGATAATGAATCGTCGAATCGAATGAATTTGGTAAAAATTCATACTTTTTATATCTCCCAATTTATTTGCTCTTCACATCTTTTAAAGAAAATTTATTCAGCCGAAGAACCGATGGTCACAATTTTTCTATTGATTTTATGTATGTTCTTATTGAAAGCAATTCAAAATTCAAGGTTTTGATTTCTCACACGATTTTGTTCGTGCGAGAGTTAAGACTATGTAGAATGTTATGTGGGTGAATAGAAAATTACTGTTTTAATATAAAATTAACAAAAGTATTGCGACATTATGTAGATGCAAGTATAAAAGTGGAAAAATGAGGCTTTCAGATTACCCTGAGCATGTTTGGGACTGTCCGGATTAGGGGGCGTCCATTAATCACCTTAGGTGCTTAGGGAGGGGAGGGGACTGAGCCGAATCCCATCTAGTATTACTTTGAGGAGAGGGAGATCTCGGCAAATATCACGTAATTTTTTTCCGCAAGAAACAGAATAAAATTGCGAGAAAAATTGGTTAAATCAAGTAAAACATTTCTCTCTACTAAAATATGGTCAAATCTTATAAAATAATATTTATGAATACTAGTCATAACTAGTCAAATAAAAAAAATATCAAACAAATCATCATTTAAAATTTTTCATAATAAATTCAACGCATTTACATTAGAAACACATATTTTGAAAAATCTCACGTGAGATTGGGGGATGGAAGAGGGAGTTGAGCCAAATCTCACGACATCTCGAAAAATCGCCAAAAACGCCTCACGTAGGTAATTAATGGACGTCCCCTTACTCTTACATAGTCTAGCTACAACGCTGTTTGGCGGCATGCCCCTCTGAACTCTGCCGACAATGTACAGGCATACAACATGTGTGGTTTATTACCCTTTTAGTCAGATGTGGCTTGTTGCATTTGAGTCATACGCCATAATTATTTTGAATAATATAATACTATTATGAATAAATTATTGTTTCCAAACTGTTGAATGTAGAGCTATGCATCAATATTATATAGAACAGTTTTATGACTAACGAAATTCCTCTCTTATAACGTCCGCCTAGTTTAATAATAGTAATAATATTCAGACTATTTTGAAACTTGAATTCTCTTTCGTTTATATGGCACACCGTTTTGCTATTTAATAGCAAATTTATTTCACTTAAATTTAAACTAAACATTTTTTTCTATCTTGCAAGATATTTTGATTCATCGAATCTTCATGATTGAATTAAAATTATGTACATAATCAAAATTCAAAATTATTATTATCTTGCAAGATAATTTTAGTGCGTTGAATTTTTATGATTGAATTAAAATTATGTACATTATAGAAATTCAGAATTATCATTATCTTGCAGGTTAATTTCAATTCATTGAATTTTTATGATTGAATTAAAATTATGTAAATAATAAAAATTCAGAATTATTATCATCTTGCAAGATAATTTTAATGTATTGCATTTTTATAATTGAATTAAAATTTTGTACATAATGGCAATTAGGAATTCTTATTATCTTGCAGGATAATTTTAATTTATTGAATTTTTTTGATTGAATTAAAACTATGTACATAATGGAAATTCAGAATTATTATTATCTTGCAAGATAATTTTAATACATTGAATTTCTATGATCGGATTAAAATTAAGTACATAATGATAATTCAACAAAAAGACTATCTAGCAAAATTATATGAAACAGTTGAATTTTTATAATTGAATTATTATTATGTACATAGTGAAAATTCAGAATTATTATCATCATACAAGATAATTTTAATGCATTGAATTTTTATGATTGAACTAAAATTATGTACAAGATAACAGTAATTCTGAATTCCATTATGTACGTAATTTTAATTCAATCAAAAAAATTCAATTATTTAAAATTATCCTGCAAGATAATAAGAGTTTCTAATTTCTATTATGTACATAATTTTAATTCAATCATAAAAATTCAATGCATTAAAATTATCTTGCAAGATAATAATAATTCTGAATTTCCATTATGTACATAATTTTAATTCAATGATAAAAATTCAATGAATTAAAATTATCTTGCAAGATATAAAAATGTATAGTTTCAATTTAACTGGAATAAATTGTTGCTATTAAGGTGAAACATCACCCGGAAGTACTAGCTATCTCTGTCTAGTCTAATCTTGTTTTGGAGTAAGTGAGGCTTATGGAAGGTCAGTGATGACGGCGGGATACACAAGAATTCAAATTTGACATTTCAGAAGAAAAACATTTTATAGAGAAATTTACTAAAATTAATGCTCGCATACAAAATCATTTTTCAAAGACAAAAGTTTCAATGAAATTATTCATAATGAGAATATGAAATTATGATAGAAAAATGTCCCAAAATTCACGCAAGAACTAATTTTGATAGTAACATGTTTTAAATAAGAAATTATGAGTTTTTTATTGAATCATAAAGGATAAGGTGAAGTAAAGGATTATCTAATTATGATAGAAAACTGGTTTTAAATTGAAAATTATGAATTTTTTATTGAACCGTAAAGTATACAGTACAAGTACAATAGAACATTATATAAAGCAAATGATCTCCACGGCTTTGTTGGCACACACGGACACTTGAGCACCATAAATTGTTTTTGCCTGATAAGCTGTTTCTTCGAAGAAGGATGGTTCGATGCTGCCTCCTGTGACAGTGACACGTTGATGTGGATGCATGTTTCTCAACAATCACTCGTGGATTTTCTGAATCCCAAATGCGATAATTCTTGCAATTAACGAAGCCATCAATAATAAAATTAGCGTCATCGCTGAAAATGATTTAGTTTGAAGAATCAAAATCCACTTGTACTTTGATAATCTGTTCAACGAATTATCTTCGCTGTGTAGTTCGGAGGCTTCAGTTCTTGAGTCAATGGGGCTTTGTAAGAAGTAAGTGTTGAAGCAGTTTGTAATTATTGTTATTAATTCGAATACTTTCAGAGAATGGACGTAGAAGATACCGCGGAGCCTGGGAGAGGCCGCAGGTATGGCCGTCGAGGCGGCCGAAATAAAGGATGAGGTCGCGGTCGCGGTAATTACCGTGCCCGCAGAGCGGTAACTATTCATATTATTATTAAATATAGAAGTAAAAGACATGTATTTTGTTTTCAGCAGCGGATCTTTATTCTTAATCTGTACAATAACACAAATGTATATATTAATGAAAAATAAAGTAAATTTCATCCAATTTAAATTTTATTTCTCTCATTGAAGATATATTAAGTTTAGGCCCAGTCTTTCAATCGTCAAATAATTTTGTTCGCTAGATAATTACCAATTACTGTATCACAGTAAGTTATTGCTATGGATATTATCCATCAAATAAATTTTTTGTACGATCAATAAGAAAAGTAGGCTTTTCGTACGTCATTAGGAAACAGAAAATGAACAATTGCAGACCATAGCAACGTTGCTAATGCAAATCTGATAGTCATGAAAGTAAAATTATTAGATAAATATAATAATACAAATAAAATACGCTAAAATTTCATTTTCTGTTATTTGTTTGCATCCCTTTTCATTGAACCAGTATAAATTTTGCATACGCAACTTCATATCTTTCTCTTGACTTGGCAGACAATAGTTCCAATGTAGTTACTGTAGCCAGCATCCACAACGTTGACAGGGGTCGATGTAATATCAATTTGTTCAATCCTATTATTGAAACATGCTAATTTTTACTTGGATACCAATCTTGAAACTGTTTGTTTTGTCAACTACAGTGATTCCTATGACAACGGGTGGGCGAAAGTAGTGAGTGTAATTATTTTCGTCCACTCACTCTTTCATAACGAAATAAAGAATAAACTACAATACATTTTATCACATGCATTTATTGATATGAAAATGAACTTCACAATTATTGAAAATTGCGTTACTTAAACAAGATATACCAGCAACTGCAAACTGTAGTTATCGTAGTAACTTTTGTAATATCAACTTGAATGCTATTTCTATTACTTGTTTTCTCTTCTTTGTTAATTATTTTCCTCGCACAATTTCATTATTATCTTGTTCCATTTTAGTATCACAATTTATATTTGTAAAAATATCAGGACAAAACAACTTTAATATTTTTGACAGTTGCAGATGTTTATATTTACATGATCCATAACAACGCATCCGCCGCCTATGCTACTTTAGACTTTATACATGATCTTTGTTTATTAAGTGTAATAGATTTCAATGTTTTACTGAATGTTTCAATAATAGGATTGAACAAAACGCTATACAGCACTCGTGAAGAAACGAATTCGCTCACTAGTGTGCCTTTGCACACTCGGCTAGCGCCTCGTGCACAAAACTGCCACCCGCGTGAGCAAAACTCATAGTTTCTTCACTTGTATTGTAATATACTATTAATTTGAATTCATTGTAATATTTGTAGATATTATGCTTCTTCTTTGCTTCACAAAAAATACAAAATGTCAAAATATTTTTCGTTTGAATTTTTGTTCGCATTGTTGCCTTGGTTACCTTACTTACATTTAGATTTTTAGCTTTCAAAGATGTTATGATATGAGTGGAGAATTATATAATTTTTATTAGTGCAATGTTAAAAGTCGATCAATATTTCTTTAAGATCGTACAAAAAATATTGTGTATATCTTCGCTCGATCTGCAATCTCTAGCCTTAGTCTGCAAAGACCCACTTCCAATGTACAAATAACTATATTCGGAGATGGAAAGACCGGGCCCTAGAATAATAGCTATGATTAAAAATTACTGGGGAGCTACCAAATTTCATGTTAATTATTAATTACGAATAATATCTTGGGTATTTGACTTGTGGATTAAAGTATTTACCCTTGATGTATTCACTAAGAAATTAATACTTGTAATTTATTTGAAGGTGAATATCTCGGGCCTTAGAGCAATGCAGACTCGGATCAAGTATTATTATTTAGAGAATGACAGATTCCAATAATAATTGATGGACGTAAATAAAATATTTTGTCGCTTTATACAACTTGAGAAATATGATATTGAGAACTTGAAATGCCCATCTTTACACTTCAGAAATCTAAAAGAGATAAGTTTTACAAAATTAGATTTGAAGATTGATTTTTAATGTATTTTTCCAATGAACCTACTGTAATATTGTAAGTCAGATTTGTCTAATATCCTGGAATCCGAACCATTCTTCTTAGTAGTATAACAAGATCGGTAAAACTACAATTTAAACCAGTTTTTCGGGTTCTTCAAAGATTGATATTTAAATATGTGAAGCCGAATACAGTACCAAAATATCATATACATAGATAAACACAGCCAAAAGCAGATATTCAAAATGGCTTTTGTTACTAAAATCAGTCATAGGCTATTTATCCTCTAATAAATAAATACATGTTAAATTTATCTGGGTAGGTTACCAAGCTTTGACATTTGACACTTGTCATGTCATGTAGTACAGAATTTGGATACTAGATTGCGCCACAGAGCAAATCAACTAGTAAAAAGTCAAGTTCACACGAGTAAAAGAAATGGAAAAGAAATTGAAGAATATTTTCCTAAATTATTATTTTGAAATATACAGCCGCTGAAACTCCGGAAAATATTGTAAAAAATTGCTCATAATTTTTAGATATAATAAATATATTTCTTTTTGTTCATTTGACGTTTCTTCATAACAAAATCTATGATTTGAACAAAAAAAAATTAATATCTCGAAAACTAGGAATCTCACGACTCTCCAAAAAATATATTATCTCCAAGAAATAATTGGCCATGGAATATAATTACTTTTGTCTAAATTAACCTTGCAGGGAATAAAAAAGTGTAAATGGACATCAGAGAAGTACCCAAAATATCGAGAATTTTGAGCCCAAAATCTAGTGACCGATATCATTAATTATTCAAATATATATAATTTTTGAATACAAAACTTTGATTTTCCTCCAATTTTCAATACTTTTAGAAATGCACAGAAAGGGTTATATACGGAATAATAATTAATAAAAACCGATAATTTTTGCACAGCACTCTAAAGAATAATGTCATCTATAAGTCTACCAAATTTTGTCCTAAAAAACTGGATAATCTCTGAGAAATTGATATTTTCAGCACTAATTTTTTTTTTTCTCAAAATTGTCAGGTTCAATATCCATGAAAATTTTTGTATGATAACTGCAAGTATAGCGCCTAGTATATATATTTTTTCCAGATAAGTTGTTATCAAAGTCTCTGAGATATAAGATTTGCATGCTAATTTTATACGTTAGCACTAATTTTATACGGATTTATTGCAGACATAATGAAACTTTGACAAATTATCTAATTTTTAATATACACGCCACTAAAAACTTTGTTAATTTATTATAAGAAAGTATTTATCAAACACATTGCTACAAGATTCATCAATTCAAATTTCGCGCTAAAATAGTACTTCCGAGTGATGTTTCACCTTAAATAGCAAAACGGCGTGCCATATTCGTTTTGGTAATTATTTCTACATAAAAAATGATAATATCAAATTCATAATAGATACAATTTTTTTCTCTCGCATTAAAAAAAAAAATTAATTTTAAATATATTAAGTAGAAATTCAATTTTATGTTACTGCAGATATAATCATTTGAAGTCAGTTAATTGGGGCTATTCTGTATATAACTCAATCAATGAATTTTTGTCGATCATTATCTATTTCAGCCAATGAACGTAGGTAGCACTGACAAAAATTCTGGATATTCGTTTGTTACAATTGTTTCTATTTGTCAAAAATCTTATCGATCGATAGATAATAAGTTAATGTCCGACTAGTTTAATATTGCTGTCATAATAACATTGTTCTCAGGGTAGTTAGGTAACAAATAATACCCGAGGGCATTATGATTCAAAATAATGCCCGAGGGCATTATTTAGAAAAATAACAAACAAGTTGCCTACCCAAGTAACAATTATGACCAAATATGACGTCGATACGTATTTGTATAAGAAGTGTAATGCAGGGGCCACACTTATGTCTAATGCCGTTAAGTAAGGCGTAATGTGACAATTGACATATTGTCACTGACAATGAGTTCATTATTGAATAACGCCTCAATTAATGACATTACACGTAAATGTGGCCCCAGCATAATAGATTTTAATGTTTTAATGAATGTTTCAATAATAGGATTGAACAAAACGCTATACAGCACTCGTGAAGAAACGAATTCGCTCACTTGTGTGCCTTTGCACACTCGGCTGGCGCCTCGTGCACAAAACTGCCACCCGCGTGAGCAAAACTCATAGTTTCTTCACTTGTATTGTAATATACTATTGTTTTAATGATTGAATGTCTGCGCAGATCACTCAAAAAATTATTATAGAATGAATGAATGAAAAGCTCACTTTGAATTGATTTTCATCAAATTTTGCACAATGTACCGGTACAATATTATTAAATGGTTGAATTCAGAAGAAAAATCACTTTTCAATGACTCAATAAAAAATATATGATTGTGTTCAAGAAAATATAATATTGATTCATAGTTTAAGTACCAATGGATGATTTGAAATGATAATATATATGTCAAAATGTGACCTCTTCTGTGCCTTACGAAATATCTCCATCACTTTTTTATAAATCTTTTCATATAAATAAGTAAAACGCATTGTTCCATTATCTTGATATACAGCCTGCATTCACTGCTTTGTATTTACTTCATAATTACATATTGAAGGAAAATATGGACTGGTACAGTTCACACAGGATTACATATTTCATGTATGTGCAAGATCAAAAATTAAAACCACTACTTTCAAATCGAATATCGCAGATGTCATGTGGCAAGACGGAAAATATTATCAAGCAAGAATTATTTGCTTTGGTTGTAAGTATAATTACCAATATTAGCTATTTATTGCTCAAATTTTAGCTAAAGAGATGGATAATTTGAAACTAAAAATCGATAAGAAGTAGACACCTACACAAGAAAAAAGAAATTTATCAACTCCAATGACGCCCCGAGTTTGTGAGTATTTTGTTTTATTTTCATTAAGTCATTTATATTGGATATCTTTTTATGAGATATCATTTGATGTTGGTGAATTCTTCAGGCTTATTAGAAACTAATATTGAACGTAAATACAGTTCCAGTGCAAACAACACACTTTTGGAAGAAAAATATGCAGGTAATCTTTTTTTTTATCAGTATGTTTCCTGATTATGAACATTCAATGTTTTATTATGATCAAATACATTTTTGAAGTTTATTCAAAATCAAATTTATAATTTCTCAAATTTTTATACCGGATGTTCCATTTTTTTAAAATGGTAATTAACTAGGTGTATTTATTCCAAGAAACATAATTTCTGTATCGAATAGATTGAAAAAAAATTCTATTTGGAAAGAGAAACTTGCACCCTCTACTTTGAGAGCCACTGATTCAAATTCTCTTTGTCTTGATCATTGAAATAGTCTCATAAATTAGAAATTGATTGCTGGTTCAATTAAACTCGTAGACATCAGAGTTCTGTTGATAGTTATGGTAGCACGTTTAAATTGAAAATACTGTATACAAATATTGTATGTATATTTTTTTCAGGTTCAAATGAGACTTCTGTTGAATATAAGAGTATTTCTAAAGTGCGAAAAAATCTTTTCTCTGAACCAGAAACTTCTAGTCACATTTTAGGTATGTCGCAATTCATTGAAGTTTATTATCTTCCAAACCGGTTTAAGACAAACCAGTCTTTCCTAGGCCAACCTAATCTAACTGATAAGAGCATGTTAGGATCGATTTCTTTGGCTTAGGAAGAAATAGTCAGTCCAGCCTAACTCAATTTTAGGACAAACCAGTTTTTTCTAGGATTATTTCACTTATGTCAATTATACTGACAAATTTTGCATAGTTACAATAACAATTATAATAATAAATCCCTTGCCAACGATAAACTAAAAACTGGTTTGTCCTAACCTGAACCTGTCATGATCTAACCTAACTTAAACTGCAGTAACACCTTTAGAATAATTTTATCGGCCGTGCTGGGTTTTAGAACAAACTAGCCCTTTCTAGATTGAATTAATCAATCCAACGCATATTATGTTAGATTAGGTTGAATAATATTTTAGTTTGGTCCAGGAAATATCAGTTTGTCCATTTTCTTAAATGAACAAACTGATATGTCCATGGCTAAACTGGTCGATCCTAACGAACTTTTAATTAGTGAGTTTGGCCAAGACAAAACTGGTTTCTCCTGGTTCGTGTTTGACAGATAACATATGAGTATATAAATATAAAATAACTGAATAACAAATATCTCTATGTAGATGTGGAAAATGCAAACAAAGATTTTAATTTCAAAACGACCATTGAAATTCAACAAAATACCGGTCAAGCTTCTGAATGTGCTACAACTGTTGAAATTGTGGATCAGGAACATTTGCCTCCAAATTCTTCATACAGCGAGTCGGAAGTTGATGATGACGATTATATTTTGTCAAGTCCCTCAGACAGCGATTCAGAAACTATTGCCAAGGATCTTACTACGTCACATATTGCAGGCAGCGATTCAGGAATATAATTATATTTCTAATATAGATACTCAATAATTATGGAAATCACGCCTTGAAAATATCTTATCCTAATATAACAAAATAACAGAAAGAAGCAAGCTTTTACATGTCTTATGTTATGCTTATTTGGTTGACATAAGAGTGATTTGGATAAAAAACAATTAAACATATTTCACTGTCAAGTTTAGGAAAAAAATCAACGAATACGTTCATCAATCCAAGCATTCTTATTCTATACATGTAAATTTAACTTGCGTTTGACTCAGTTACTTCATTGTATTAGGATATAATATGTTCATATTGTTGAGTTTAGACTGAAATACTTTATTGAAAGGGTTAAAAAAAGTATGTCGATATATAAGAAAACTGCATCCTGTATTTTGAGAGCCACTGGTTAAATTTTGTTAGTCTTGATCATTGAATAGTCGTATCAAATTTAGTTATTAGAAAGTGACGAATAACCAATTTCTGTACTTATGGAATACAAAAAATATTTTTTCTTCTATCGCTTGAATAAGACGTCATATTGTAACCGTAAACTGCAAACAAAAGTAGTATATTTTGGTATTTCAACAATTTGCCATGGCAACTGTACAAAAAACATTGATTTTTTCGGACAAGGACTAGGGACAACAGTGCAAAAAATAATTCACCATACATAGTTCATAGCTCCTAAGTGCTAATTGGAATAAAATTTAACTCAATCAAATATTAATTTGATGCGTCAGTTTTTCCAATGGAACATGTTATCTTATCTTGGTAACTCTTATTCACGATTTCAAGCACATGGAATTCAAGCTTTGATATTTGTAACCTAAATAATTTGAGGCTAGTACAATGTTCTACTTTTAAAATAGTCGATGAATTAATTCTTCAATTATATTAAACTAGAAATTGAATTATCATTTAATTTTATTCATGTTTATGCGTAAAATAATTGACTTAAACCTCCTGAAATAAATATATGATTATATACATATTGGTAACACTGTTGTGAAAGTGATAAGTTGTGGAAAAAATATTATTAACAAAACTAATCATAATCTCAACAAAGATTTCATTAAATATCAAGAAAACTTGAGATAGTGATAATTAGCTGTTCGTGCATTGTGTGAAATTTTAAAATTCTGCAATTTAAGTCAGGTTTTGTGATTAAAAGTGCGAATTATAATTTCGGAGACAACCAAGGTCATTCTTTTTGTGATAAGTCACTTGCTGAGTAAATTGATTTGCGAGCTACAGCAAGATTGAAATCAGTGCTTCCAACTGTGTCATAAATAAATTTATAATAAAACTAAAAAAGCAGTAAAAAGTATCAAAATGGCTTCAGTTGAACAAATAAAAGATTTATTGCAACCACTTAGCAACAAAATAGATAATTTACAAAAGACTTTTGATGAACTATCTAAAGCTGTACGTATCAACGAAGAAGAAAATAGAGCTAAATTTCAACAAATTGAAGAAAAATTCAAGATAAAAGATAAACAAATTGAACTGTTAGAAAGAAAAATAAGAGAAAGAAACATCATCTTCTTCGGTATACAAGAAAGCAGGAATGAAAATGTGGAACATCGCATCTTACAACTTTTGAATGATCAAATGAAACTGCCAAATATTAATGTAGAAAATTTAGAAGCTGCAAAACGACTTGGAAAACCAATGAATGGAAAAGTTAGACCAATACTGGTGGAATTCGACTCAAAAAGAGTCAAAATTAATATCTTACAAAACGTAAAATTGCTTAAAAATCAAAAAATATATATCGAAGAGGATTACACTCCCAATATATTACAAGAAAGAAGAATTTTAAAACCTCACTTCATTAAAGCTAGAAGGGAAGGACATAAAGCGAACTTATACCAAAATATATTATATATAGACGGAAACAAATACACTGTAAGTGATTTTTTTGATAATGATGAAGGTATAACATCAGAGAGCAACGATGATACACCAATAGTTATGAAAAGACTTTCTGGATCTCTCCCCTCATTAGCAGAACCAAACAGAGAAGCCAATAATACAGATACTCTGGCCCAATTCAATATTCAAAAAACTAACCCAAATGGAGCGCCAAGATCAGATGGATGAAAAATTAACAAAAATAATCAAAGTCAAAACAAAACTGGCCCTCTGGACAGACATATCCAGACCAGACTCAGAACTAATTCTACTCCAAAAAACTGAGAAGCAAAGTAACTAGGACAAACAAATTTTTCAACATCTTATTCTGGAACATACAAGGCTATAAAAACATATTCAATCTCGCCTCTGAAGATGAAAATATTTTATTAAAACTTGAGATTATATGTCTAACGGAAACATGGACAAATTTTAAACTAAATGATAATCCTTCTTTCTTACAGCACTACAATAGATTCGAACAAGAAGCAATAAAAGAAGCGAGTACTGGAAGAGCTATTGGAGGTATTATAATTTTCACAAAACTTCCTTCTGAAAATGTCGCTATTATAAACAAAGAATTACACTGGATATTTCTTAAATTACATAGTCACAATCAAAACTTTATCATTGGAACGTCGTATTTTTCTCACTCATTCGAGTATAATATATTACTGGAATTATTTTCTGAAAATTTACAAAGCTTAACAAATCAATTTCCAAACTATTCTTATATTCTATGTGGCGACTACAATGCTCGCATAGGAGAGCTTAATCAATTTGATGATGAGTTCCAAATCAATAATTTCAACGCTACAAGAGTTGCATCAGACACAGTAATAAATAAAAAAGGTAAAGATCTTGTATCAATTTTTGAAAAAGAAAACTTTGTTGTTCTCAATGGAAGATCGAGGAGTGATACTCCCGCCAAATTCACCTATTTAAGTGGACGTGGAAAGAGTACAATCGACTTAGTTTGGACAGATATAGGTGCACTTCAATATATAGATGATTTTAAAGTTGTGGAAAACATACTAATATCAGATCATCTTATCTGTTCCATTAAAGTTGCAGATTTGTCCCGCACGGACAGCTCACAAAATAAAGTGATCAAGAGTTTCGCAAAAACTAAATGGGACAATTCAAAAATCGACATATTCAGGCAAAAACTTGAGGATAAATCGTTTGATACCACTGATATGAATTCAACAGAAATGTATGAACTCATGATATCTGAAATTAAAATAACCTCCATCGAGATTGGAATAACAAAAAATATTAAGATTGACTGCAATAAACCCTATAACACAAACAAAAATAAATGGTTCACTGATAAATGCAAAAAACTGAAAAAAATCACTAAAAGCTGTTTGGATGATTGTAAAAAGCACAATTTCACGCAAGAAAAACTAGATATATATGTGCAAGCAAAAAAACGGTATAAACATAGCATAATGGAAGAGAAAACCAGGTACAAGCTAGAACTTAAATATAAACTCCAAAATATAGTGGATCAGAAACAGTTTTGGAGTACAATCAATGCTCTGCAGTCGTCAAAACATGTTAAAAACCCAATAAACTCACAAGAATGGACAATATTTTTTCAAAATTCTTACGGCGAGAGAATAGTAGATGAACAAAGATTTTTTGACACCTTTCACCCATATTTAGATGGAGACATCACTTACATTGAGATCAATTGTGCTTTGAAGAAATTAAAAGCGAACAAAGCGGCGGGATCAGACGAAATAATATACGAACAGCTTCAAAATCTACCTTATAAATGGAAAATGTACCTTAAGGATTTATTAAACAAATTTCTCAGAGATGAATACCTACCGAAGGAACTGAAAACTATAAAAATGACACTATTACATAAAAAAGGAGATCGGATGGATAAAAACAATTACAGAGGTATCGCTTTAATCAATGCTACAACCAAACTTTTTACTTTCATCCTGAACAATCGAATGCAAACTTGGATTGAAAGCAAAACAATACTTCCCGAAGCACAGGCTGACTTCAGGAAACGAAGATCCTGCGCGGACAACATATTTGTTCTGAATTCGATAATTCAGTTATCGTTTTTAACAAGCAAGAAAGGGGTATATGCAATTTTTATCGATTTTAAGAAAGCCTTTGATTCGGTACCTCACTCTATTCTTCGGAATAAAATCTATCGTCTAGGAATAAGTGGTAAAATTACAAGATTACTTAAAAATATTTATGATGAAGCAACTGTACGAATCAATGTAAATAATGAACTATCAGAACCAATTCGAGTTAGTAAAGGTGTACTACAGGGTGAATGTACAAGCCCTTTATTATTTGCTCTATATATTTCCGACCTAGAGAGCTTCATCAGACAAAAAAATCTTGAAGGGTATTTTGTAAACAACAAGACTGACATACTGTCTCTTCAATATGCAGATGATATTGTCTTGTTGGCACACTCCCCACCTGATCTGCAAAGAAAACTAAATGCACTGTCCGAATACTGTGATACACATCAACTTCTAGTGAATGCGGAAAAAGCTAAAATAGTTCATTTTCACATGGGCAGAGCACCTGAACGTCACTTTAAGCATATTTGCCAGAATAATGAAATCATTTTCTCCAACAAGTACACCTATTTGGGAACAACGTTCACGACTTCTGGTATTTTCAATGAAAACACGATCGAAAAGGTAACGAAAGCTCATCGAACCACAGGTGCTATAAAAAGTACGTTTCTGAAAGCTAAAATTTTTAATTGGGAAACTTTAATAAAATTGTATGCCGCTGTACTTTTACCAACATTATTATATGGATCGGAAATCTGGGGTCTAGCACAATATGAAAATATCGAAAAAGGTTCCTCACAATTTTTCAAATCTATCTTTGGCTGGCAGATGTCAACCCCAGGCTACATTATAAGAAGAGAGTTAGGCTTGGAGAAAATAGAAGTACACATAACACGAAGAGTATTAAACTTTTGGTACAGAATTCTAATCATGCCAGAGGATAGATATAGTAAAATATGCTACAATAAACTGCTTCAACTAAATGAGAAACAAACTTGTATCATCCCACATGAAAAACAAATGAAATGCAACTGGGTAAGACAACTCCAAATGGTGTTTACGAGATCCAACTTTTCATGGGTATGGGAGGAACAAAGCTGTATTACATTGAAGGCAGAAATGGATAATATTATAAGAGCATGCAATGAAGTACATTACGGAGAAGATACTAGAAGGATACTACACTCTAGATATAATCCGCTCTATCAAACTTATATTATTAGCGTCAATTACTTCATTTTAAAAATACCTTTTGGCATCCTGAAATTATACAGCCAGATGAGAACAACAAATATAAACAGATTCTTCTATTATCAAGATGGATTCCTTTATAAATTTAATGATGACGAGAACTGCAGTATTTGTAATCTTCAAGAAGAAAATAGCTTGAACCATTTCCTTTTCAGTTGTCCCATTTATAATCCAAATTTATTAGTAAACACGTGAACTGTACTGTTTCAGAAAATGCTATGAGTAACTTACTTACCAGTCCGTCGGGTCCGATAATGTTAGACGTCGCCAATTATTTCAAGACTGCTCTAAAGCTAAGAGCATTTATATTAAATGTATAAAAAAAAAAAAAAGAAAAAAAAATATTATTTACATTACTTTCTATGTGTTATATTATATTATTACAAGATTTAATTGTTACCAATCTATTTGTATGGAGCTATCTCTTACTCTTGGCAAATAAATTATATTATTATTATTATTATTATTATTATTATACATATGTAATGTTTATTGCTTGATGAATCACTCTGTAAATAAATAAAAGTCACTATTCAATAATCTAAATGAAATAAAATCTTTAATTCTTCTTATGTCACTAATAACAGTATATTTATATATTAATCACTTAATTCTAATTTAATCAAAGTCACAGATATTTATATTTCACTATTTATATACACTCTCACTTCACTGTCACTGTTTATTATTTATTTGCACTGCTACTATTAGTACTGTACTGTCCTACACGTCGTTGGCTTGGCCTTATATAGCGAAACACCGTCCTTCTCGAAATTTTCCATTTCGCGACTCTTTCCATTTCCAGGAATCGATAGAGGCTTCCATTGGGAGGGGTGATGCGCTGCGACGTGGCGCGGCGTAAGAGGCGACAAGAAGCTCCTCCTCATACTGCGTCGTATTCACGAGCTCCCCTCTCACTCCCGCACGTCACACTGCCCTCTTCTTAAGAATGTTTCGTCCCGAAACACATCTCCATGTCTGTGCCGGAATCGACACTCGCCGCTCTTGGTGCAACCAGTAGTTTGGTAGAAGTAGCAGTCGACAGTTTTTGGTTCGATCGGGCCTGTTGGGTGGAAACAGCAGACCAATATTTGAATTCCGCTGTTCTGGAATGTTACCTCTATCATATTTCGAACGATCTTCCAATCTAATCCATCCAGACCGCAGCCCAATTTTGGCATTGCCAGTTTCAGGATGTCGTTCTGCATTAAATGGCCTCGCATGTCTTGCAGCGTTTCCCACATGGAACGGTAGGTTGGTTTATAATGAAATTTATCTTTCGTTACCATGTGGTAAATATAGCGTTCCTTGGTTGTCGTATTGTCCCGCAGACAGATGGTCTTCCCTACTGTAGGCTTCTGGTGTTCTGGTCTGCCAAACTTCTTCTTGAAAACTGCTGCTATTCCTCTGGACATCTCCAAATCTCCTGATACACAATGAGCCAAGAAGTAGTCGGCCGGGACTCTGAATAGATCCTGCTGCACTTCGGTAGTAATTCCGAATCGGGCCCGACGTCCACTTGAAAAAGTCTTCATGAACTCCTCAAATGAATCTTCCTGCGCGTGGATCTTACGAGCACGTGCGTCGTTGGGATCTTCATTATTGTCTCCTGCAAATGGTGCTAGCCGATTGAAGTGCACTACTCTTGATTTGCTCTTGGGGTTGCGTCTGATTTCGTAGATTATGTCGTTTATTCTTCTGATGACTTCGTAAGGCCCTTCCCAAGATGTCTGTAATTTTGGAGACAGGCCACGTCGCCGCCCTGGGTTATAAAGCCACACAGAGTCTCCTGGTTGAAAACCCCCGTCTTGTGCCTCGACGTCATAGGTCTCTTTCATTCGGTCGCTGGCATTCTGGATGTTTATACGGACTCGGGAGTGGATATCGTCCATCTGACGCCTTAAATTAATGACATAATCTTCACCAGCCAAGTCTTCTTCAGGTTTGCAGCCGAACTTTAGGTCGCATGGTAGCCGAAGTTCCCGTCCAAAAATAATTCTTGCTGGAGTCTGTCCGGTTGTTTCGTGTACGGATGAGCGGTAGGCCAAAAGGAACAGATGGAGATATTTGTCCCAGTCTCCCTGGTGACTAGAGACAACTTTGGCCAGGTGTCTGTTGATGGTCTTATTCATCCGTTCCACCATTCCATCAGACTGCGGATGTAATGCAGTAGTTCTGGTTTTACGAATATTCAATACTTCGCAAACCTCTTGGAAAAGTGTGGATTCAAAGTTTCTTCCCTGGTCAGAATGGAGTTCCAAGGGTACGCCAAAACGACAGATCCAGTTCTTCACTAGGACATCTGCAATAGTAGCGGCCTCTTGATTAGGAAGGGCATACGCTTCCGCCCATTTACTAAAATAGTCCATGACGACAACAATGTATTTATTTCCGACGTCTGATTCGGGAAATGGCCCTGCTACGTCGATGGCTATCCTCTCGAATGGACTACCGACATTATACTGTCGCATCGGAGCTCTTGGTCGTTTCTGCGGTCCGTTGCTTGAAGCGCACGTAGTGCATTTCCTGCACCATTCCCTAACGTCTTCTTTGCAATTTAGCCAATAAAACCGCTCACGAACTCTCTGCAGAGTCTTCGTTACCCCAAGGTGTCCTCCACTCACTCCATCATGGAGATGTCTCAAGACCTCCGGAACCCGACCTCTAGGAACGATCAGCTGTTCTCTACTCTTGGTTTCATCCGGATCTTTCAGGACACGCTTCAAGACGCCTTCATCCAGGATTATGGAATCCCATTGCGCCCAGTATGATTTGACCGTCGGGGAGTAAGGTGCCACCTCTTGCCATGTCGGTCTTGTTCCTTTCTTCTTCCATTCTTGAATAATCCGCAACTCTGAGTCGCCCTCTATGTCCTTTTCTATCTCTTGTGGCTGCCAAGCATCGTCAATGACAGTTGTCCGGAATGCTTTTGCTTCAGCCTTAGAACAATGCTGACAATCTTTGGGACATGGTCGTCTTGATAAGGCATCAGCATTCTTACGCGCTGTACCAACCCGATGTTCAATGTCGAAGTCGTATTCTTGAAGTCTCTCGATCCAACGAGCGACCTGACCCTCAGGATTCTTGAACTTGAGTAGCCATTTTAGAGCAGCGTGGTCAGTTCTTAACAGGAACTTTCTGCCATACAAATATTTGTAAAAATGCTCGATGGACTTGACTACTGCTAGTAATTCCCGTCTTGTGACGCAGTAATTTCTTTCTGGCTTCGATAAAACCTTACTGAAGTATCCGATGACTTTTTCTTGACCATGCTGCAATTGGGACAAGACTCCGCCAATTCCGACATCGCTGGCATCCGTGTCCAAAATAAAACATCCTTCCATCTTCGGGTAACTCAGTATCGGTGCTTGAACTAGGAGTTGCTTCAGTTGCTCGAAGGCGACTTGGCAGTCCTCATCCCAGCTATATCTACGATTTTCTTCTGTCAGTCTAGTTAATGGTTTTGCGATATTGGCGAATCCACAAACAAATCTTCTGTAATACGTACAAAGTCCGAGGAAACTACGTAGCTGATGTTTATCTGCAGGCACTGGCCATTCTTGAATTGTCTTAATTTTCTCTGTATCAACTGCTACGCCTTCTTCGGAGACCACATGTCCCAAATAGTTTACCCGTTTTTGAAATAAGTGGCATTTCTTTGGACTAAGTTTCAAACCAGCTTTCTTTAAATGTTGGAATACCTGTTCCAGATTCTTCAAATGGTCTTCAAATGATTTGCCCATCACAATTATATCGTCCAGGTACACCAAGCAAGTTTTCCATGATAGTCCTTTGAGTACGGTCTCCATCAGTCGCTCGAAAGTAGCAGGAGCATTACATAGGCCGAATGGCATGACCGTAAATTGCCACAATCCACTGCCGATAGTAAATGCAGTTTTCTCTCGGTCTTTCTCGTCCATCGCTACTTGCCAATACCCACTCTTGAGATCTAATGTTGAAAAGATCTTTGACCCTGCCAGAGTATCCAAGGTGTCATCAATCCTGGGTAAAGGATAACTGTCCTTCTTAGTAACGTTATTCAGCTGGCGATAGTCGACACAAAATCGTGTAGACCCGTCTTTCTTCTTCACAAGTACCACCGGAGAGGCCCATGGACTGTTCGAGGGTTCAATAATACCGTCCTGCTCCATATCTCGGATGATAGCTTCAGCGTCTTCTCTCTTCGTAATCGGGAGTCGTCGTGGTGCTTGTCGAATTGGCCGTGCATCGCCGGTGTCAATTTTGTGATGGACAATATTTGTTCTTCCTTTTCGCCCCTCACTGGTTTCAAATATCTCTTGGAATCGGCGTATCAGATCTTCTGCTTGTGCACGTTGCCGATTGTTTAATTGTTGTCCTTTGGATAGTACTGAACTAGATAGTTCTCTCGAAAGTTTGTCGCAGTTGGGTCCTATCTCTACGTCTTGTCCGGTGGTTTTTATAGTTGACACTCTTGCGAGGCATCCTAAAATAGTACCGGCTTTCAGTTTTACTGCATAATAATTAACGTTTATTATTCTTACCGGTACTATTTCTCCTGAGCTTATGAGGGCCTTAGCAACCAAAATCCCCTGCTGAACATTACTGTTTGGTTCCAGCATTGCGACGCTTCCTTCCCGAATCTCACCACCTACTGTAGCTGGTACAATTTCTTCGCATCGCTCAGGAATCGCAAGGTCTTCTGTCAGCATTAAGCAAGCTGAAGAATCTTCTTGATAATGTAGGACGACCTCTTCATTATTGATTTTAATCACGCCGTTTTTCATATCGAGATCGAATCCGTATCTTCTCATTATATCCATCCCAAGGATACAGTCTTCTTCTATGTCAGCTACCAAGATACGGTGTCCAATTTTTGTTCCTCCAATCATGATGATGACGTCAACTTCTCCATGTGTGGTAGCTGAGTCACCTGTCGCTGTTCGAAGTCGCCATTTTGTCCTAATGCACGATTTGTTGGGACGCAGTAAATCAGGTCTTACTATGGTCTTCGTTGCGCCTGTGTCCAACAAAATACTACATGGCTTGTCGTCTATGTATCCATCCACAAATAAGCTATCAAACTGATGACGTAGCGGAGCGATGATTGCAATATTTTGTGGGGCAGGTTTTGGTTGGATCGATATTTGCCCTGGCACATCGACCCGATTTAGTTTTCCTGCTTGGAGTTATTTTTGGGCCACGTCTTCGAGGGTTTCTTGCATCGACTTTTTGGATGACCTAGTTCTCCACAGTTCCAGCACCGAAGTTGTCTTGAATTCTTGAGATCTTTAACTTCTTCGATCAACCGCTGAACCTGGGCTTCTGAACTTTCCGTGGTATCGGAGTCGCAGGTAACCTCTCGCACTCGAGCACTGCTTCTGGACGCCTGCTTTGCCGCTTCGTATTCCAGTGCATGAGCCAATGCTTTCACCAGCTCCTTCGGCCGCGCCAAACGTATTGCTTGCTGCATTTCATGATCTCTGATGCCGTCCACAAATATTCTCACAGCCCAGCTTTCCAAGAAATCATCCGGGCCAGTTGGATATGCCAGTCGAACTGGGCGTGCCACATCAGCTTCGAACTCCTGTAGACTCTCACTGGGACGTTGGTATCGGTTCTTGAGCTGCGTGTGATACACTTCCTCCAAGTGTGCATGGCCGTATCGCAGCTCCAGTCGCTTGACCAATTTTTCGTAATTGTTGTCTTCTTCTGGTGGAATAGCCTGTAAAATGTTTACCGCATCTCCTCGGAGAGCAACTGTAAGTGTTGAAACTTTCTCAGTATCATTCCAGCCATTAGCCTTAGCAGCGGCTTCAAATTGCCTATGGTAATTAATCCAAGATGTTTGACCATCAAAGGTTGGAGGTTTGACACGCATTTTTGTGGTTGAGTCAAGATTTGGTGTGGATAATTCAATTATCTCAGCTTTTGAAGCTTTTGCCGGAGATGAAACACCAAATTTAAATTTTTCTTCAAAAATCCTCATTTTTTCATCCAATTTCGAATCCAATTTTGCATCCAATTCTTCTTTTAACATTTTACAATTATCTTCAAATACTTCCTCCCAAACCTTTGAATTTTCTCTTAAATTTTCCAGTTGCTGTTCAACTTTCTTTGTATTTTCCTCCATCTTTCCATGCAGTTCTTCTCTCAAGTCTCTAGAATTTTCTTCTAACTTTCCTAATAAATCTTCTTTTAGACTCGTAGAATTTTCTTTCAATTTTAATTCCAAATTCTCTTCCAAACTTGTAGAATTTTCTTTTAATTTTGATTCTAAATCTTCTTTCAAACTTGTAGAATTCTCTTTAAATTTTGATTCCAAATTTGTACAGTTTTCTTTTAATTTTGATTCCAAATTTATAGAATGTTCTTTTAATTTTGATTCTAAATTTATAGAATTTTCTTTTAATTTTGATTCTAAATTTATAGCCAAATCGGTTAAAGAAAGTTGAACCTCAAACAAATATGTATCAGGGTCCTCACCGTCTTTAGTCATAGCTCCTCGAAGTCGTTCCATTAAAACTTGTTTGCGGCCACTGGTTTCCAAATCTCGCTCTTCCAATTGATATTTCAACTCTGCGACCTTCAAATCTTTCAACAGCTTCGTAGACGCCATTATCCAATTTTACAAAACAGCAATAAACAAAATACTAAATTGTTTATAACAATCCCACCGCTGCCACCACTGTAATGTTTATTGCTTGATGAATCACTCTGTAAATAAATAAAAGTCACTATTTAATAATCTAAATGAAATAAAATCTTTAATTCTTCTTATGTCACTAATAACAATATATTTATATATTAATCACTTAATTCTAATTTAATCAAAGTCACAGATATTTATATTTCACTATTTATATACACTCTTACATCACTGTCACTGTTTATTATTTATTTGCACTGCTACTATTAGTACTGTACTGTCCTACACGTCGTTGGCTTGGCCTTATATAGCGAAAAACCGTCCTTCTCGAAATTTTCCATTTCGCGACTCTTTCCATTTCCAGGAATCGATAGAGGCTTCCATTGGGAGGGGTGATGCGCTGCGACGTGGCGCGGCGTAAGAGGCGACAAGAAGCTCCTCCCCATACTGCGTCGTATTCACGAGCTCCCCTCTCACTCCCGCACGTCACACATAATTCAGAAAGGAAAGTGTCATCAAGATTTTTGACGATTTAATAAAAAAGTGCGATAGAAGAAAAAAATATTATGTTTAATACGTACAAGACGATTTTAGGATTCGTAAGATTGCTGTGCTGCGCTTCGCGTCCTACAGCAAACTTTCTTACTCATCCCAAAATCTAGCATATTTGGTACTTGTTGAACAAATAACTATTTTGTAACACGAGCACCTGCAGTTATCTATTACTTAACTGAATTTTGATTCAGACATTCTCAATGTCAAGTCATGGAAATAATAAATATTCATTCACTGGTGACTCGGAGTTAATCTGTATCAATTTCCTGCTGAAAAGGAAAAAATTATAATAATGAATCTTGAGTGTCTTTAATATTTCTGAATTTTATTGATATAATGTCTAATTGACAGTTGGAAAAAATTTGTATAATGCAATTTTTTCATTATAGTGTTTGCATTTGCTGTAAACGTGCTAGCACAGAAAATGTGAAAGACATATTGTAATATCAATCAGTAAAATAAGTCATGTAAGCTATGCCTCAAAGTATAAGTTCATTTTAAATGTTATCGCAATTGCAAAAATATGTTCGTAAAATAGATGAGATAGTTCCAATACATCTTAGTTTATTTGGAAAGCTCAGTAGTGGGGTACTTCAGTGCACTTGCTACAAAAAGTGTCGTATGCAATACACACACTGAACGACCGTCGTTACTGTCACGGATGAAGCTAGCTGCACGAAGCTACGCCTTGGGTTTCACCCTCGTCTTCGGCTCGTGATTCGCCCTCGTCTTCACCTCGTGCTTTGCCCTCGTCTTCACCTCGTGCTTTGCCCTCGTCTTCACCTCGTGCTTTGACCTCGTCTTCACCGAGTCCAGCCAACTTCATCCTGGTTAATAATGAGTGTCGTTCGATCCTTGTAGCATAATATACTATTTCTAAATTGCAATTGTAGTCGCCATAATTTGAGCTTTCAGATTTATAAATTAAAATTCAGAAATAAAATGAAAATTTCAAATTGAAAATCAGATGAGTTCAAGAGAACAGTGCAAAATAACTAGGAGCCTTAAAAAAAAATGAAATTTTCTATTTGGAATGAGAATGTTGGAAGATGCTAATATATGCTATATGTGAGTTGAGCAAACTGCGTGCGATTCTCTCCTATATTACAAAACATTATAACTTTCCTAACTAACTAGAAACGTGATTTCTCCCCTTAAATTAATTTTCAACATTTTACAATTCGCTGCATAAATTAATTTTTGATAGTACATTATTTTGAAGTCAGCAATCTTATATATTCCACAGAGTTTGCACTAATTAAAAAATCTGTTGTGGCCACACAGTACTTCCCCGACCATAAATCTCATAGCCAGTTTCATTGTTGTTTCAGAAATTTAGAGTGTCGCTTCAATTAATTGCATATTCCAAAGTGACTGCTATGATTGTCAAAGTGACAGCTGTCATTGTTAAAGTGACAGATGGCAGATATATTTAGAGCCAAATTATTAGAAAAAAAAAAACAGTTGACAAACGTTTGCATGTGATTTCAAAATATAAATGACAATGGCTGGTACCACAAGCTCTGTTTTTGGCTATACTAACAGTGTTATTTTAAGAAGAGTTTTAAGGCACTATAAATACTTCAAGCTATTTTAAAGGAACATATTCAATTAAATTTTGTAGACATACGTGTTTTCCGTAATTTGTATGTGATGATTATTTTCTAAAGTATTTGGAAAAATTTTAATTGCGTTAAAACACATCTTGACACAACGCTCTTAGTAGCTCCAAAAACAGAGCTCGTGGTACCAGCCATAAATTCTAATTCCACATTATTACTCTCATTATTTCTTTGCTTCAGAAATACATAACCAATTTTATAATAATTTCAATTTTAACCAATGAACCGCTGATATTATTTTGTTCAGATGAATGTTGTGCCGAATTATTTGAGGATCAATTTAAGTTATCTCATATTTTATGATAATTATTATCGTTTATAAAATAAACGCAAGAAACTGAAAAAATTCCATTCATAAAGTTTTGGTACTACTGGTTGAAAAAAGCTCATCTAGGAACTTGAACCTAACTTTTTGATAGAAAAAACTTGAATATAAATTTTCAGTCGAAAATTCGTAAGTACGCGTTCTCAAGTTACCGACCTTTTTATGTTTCTAGGGTTTAGTAAGGTCTAAAACGTGATGATCAATCAAAATCTTAAACTGTCAAAATTTTAGTGTCCAGCTAAAATTTATAGATCAGAAAATTGTATATTAAATGATACATTTTATTTTTTTCCGCTTTTCATGCAAGGTTCAGATATTTTTTATCTTTGTCAAGATAAAATCCGTATGCTCAGGGTTTGGATAATCAAAATATATAACTCTCGTCTGAATCTTTTTTTACCTGCGTTTTGTGATGATCTATGGAAATCTTTTAGAAAATAAAGAAGCCCCTCGTCTATGAAACCTAGCTGTGTCAGTAAATGATTTGGAATGCTATATGCGAATATCTCGATCATTGCAGTGGTTTTGAAATATGAAAACCACTGTAATGTCCGGAACGCCGGTGTAGGGTGACTACTTCATTTAATTTATGTATTGTGATATTTTTTAGGACGTGCTACGCCTACCAAAGAACTAAATCAAAGCAGTAGTGGAACAACGACTTTATACAGCACAAAAAAGTGGAAAAAGAAAACATGTTGTGTTTTCTGTAAGAAACTGGTGGTAAAATTTCCACGACATTTATTAACAAAACATAAAGAGGAGAAAGATGTAATGTTACTCACTAAATTCGACAATAAGGATCCCAAACGTTATAAATTTCTTTCAAGCTTACGAAATAAAGGAAATTTTTCGCATAACAACCGCTGCTTGAGAAGAAACACAGGTGCAATAATTGTTAAAAGAGAGACACAAAATTTAGAACCGACTGATTTCGTACCGTGTTCACAATGTTTAGGATATTATAAAAGGAATACCCTATATATGCATTACAAAACATGTAACAAGGGTCACAAAAAATGGAATAGAGTGCAAAGTGCAGGTAGAGTTCTACTTCCTGTTAGTGCTGCAGCTAATAATATTTTGATTCAAAAAGTTTTACCGATTATGAAGCCTGATTTAATAACAAGAACTGTAAAAGAAGATTCATTGATTTTGAAGTATGGATCTGACCTGTGTTTAAGGTATGCACAGGATCAACATCTTGTGAATCATATTAGCCAAAAAATTCGTCAGTTAGGTCGATTATTAATATTAATTAGAAACTTTCATTCTCAATTTGAAAATCTGGTTGACATATTGAATCCTACGCATTTCAATACATTGGTAGAATGTGTTTATGAATTATCTGGTTTTAATAAATACACAGGAACATATGATCGTCCCTATTTAGCAACAAATATTGGCACAGCAATACGGCGATGCGCTGATATTGTCATTGGCGATTGTATAATAGAAAATAATGATCAAAGAAAAAAACAGATTGAAAATTTCATTGAGATATTTGATTTAAAATATTCTAATTTGATATCCAGACAGGCGCATAAACATTTATTGAAATCAAAACTTGACAAACCAGCAGTTCTGCCGCTCGCCGAAGATGTACAAAAATTAAGTACGTTCTTAAAGAAGAAAGCAGAAGATTTACATGCGAAATTAAATGTTAGTTCCGAAATGAATACATGGAAAAAATTACAAAAGATCATGTTAGCCACAATAATATTATTCAATAAAAGACGTGTGGGCGAGACTGAAAAAGCAACTTTAGTAGATTTTAATTCAAAACATAAAATAAATGAAAATTCAGACATATATAAGTCTTTAAATGTATTTGAAAAGGCAATAGCACAAAATTATTATAGAATAGAAGTACGAGGTAAACGATCTAGAACAGTACCTATATTAATAAGTAATAAAGAGATTGATATTATTAACTTACTCATATCGAAGAGATACGAAGCAGGTGTTGAAAATGATAATGCCTATTTGTTCGCAACTAAAAATACATTTTTGCGAGGTGGCGTTATATTAAGACGACTTGCACAGGAATGTGGAGCTAAAGCACCCGAATTATTAACTGGGACTCGTTTAAGAAAACACGTAGCTACCGTCACTCAAATTTTAAGTTTGAAGGAAAATGAGTTAGACCAAGTAGCTGGATTTATGGGACATGATATACATGTTCACCGAAATGTGTACAGACTGCCAAATGATGCAATTCATTTAGCAAAAATTTCGAAATTGCTCATTGCCTTAGATGAGGGAAAAATTGACATTTATAAAGGAAAATCCTTGGAAGAAATTAATATCCAAAATTCTAATATTCAGCAATTTGAAGAAACAGGCATACAATCACGTGAGGCAATCAGTGTGAATCTAGCTGGCCCTTCTGATCCAGAAAACGATTTTAGTCAGCTTTCTGTCTCAGAAATTGGAACATCAGGTGAGCTTCCTTTAACATGTATTTTAATATGTTTTACATTAAATAATGATTTCAGATTTTGACGTGCAGCCGAAAAACGTAAAAAATTATATGTCATCTCCTACAGGTAAAATATATTAATATATTGTATTGGATGAATAACACAGATTTTTGGATTGCCAGTCTAATACTATAGTCAATTGGACCACTAAGAATCTTGACCAAAAAAAAAATTCCACATACAATGTCATTTTTGACAACCAATTTGACAGCTGAAATTAATTTTAATGCATTCGCTTTATAATTAGTCTGTTAAAATATATCATTCTGATATTCAAAGTAACAATCAGATTGATAATATCTTTATTTTATTGTCAGCTATAAAATTCTTATAACAATCCGATTTGAACACATGTATCCTAATCCCAGATAGCAAAGAAATATTCCAAGAATAAGCAGAGAATATTTTTTCGGAATATTCAGCTATTGTTGGAATATCCTATGTTTATATTTGTGGGATATTGATAGAATATTCCCATGTCCCGATATTGCATATCCTATAAATATCCCAGGAATCATCCTGAAATATGCTATGAATATATGATGTTATATTCCTGGAATAATCTATGAATCTCTAAAAAGTAAATGTTCAATATATGCTAAAAATATTATAGGGATAATTGAAATCATATTCTTGGAATATTCTGGGCTGGTTTATGACCATATTGAAGCTATATTTTTTTATGAAATAAAATCATATCTGTGACAAGAAATTCAATTAATAGGAAATATTTATTCTTATATAAGTACAATTGAGAAAAAAAAAATCACACTCATAAAACTCACAAACATGTAAAAATACATTGCGTATTGCACTTAACTTCCAGAGTTGAAGAAATATATACGATATGAGAAAAATAAAACCATATTTGCGATAACAACATGATACAAATGTAGATATACATTATATAATCTATTGATTTCTAATTTTCATATGTTCAGGAGCCTTGCTAGCCGTTTGGCAATTTCTAATTCAATTTGTTTCCCTGTGACATCTCTGGCGGTATGGTTCTTCTTGGCAGATTCCTAAATGAGAAATCATTTGAAACAGATAATATTAATCATGATAAAACAATGCTTTACCAATAATTGCAGTAGTCAATTTGAATTTTTTGTTCTCTTTATAGTCCTGTCAACTATGTATATAGTGGTTAATTCATTCGCAAGAATTCTTGTCATCACTCTTCTTATCAATTTGCCCACATTTTCCTCTTTAATTTGAGCCATCGGATACCTGGAAACACATTCATTCTGTATATTTAAAGGGTTTCATACAAACACCAAGTGAAATAAATGAATATTCATTCAAGAGAAACAGATAATAATATTAATGTTCATTTAAGAAATCTTTATTTATTGGTTCAATCAATAGCCAAAATGAAAATAAAATAGAATACTTACATTTTTCAGAACCAATCCTCACACAAACAAAAAAATATCCGATACCATGCGGCTGCGATAAATACGACACGGTGACTCACATCTTTATAACTCAACTGTAAAACTTTCACCAAAATCGGCAGAGCATTGTAATAGCTTTGTGCATCTTCTACAGGTCAAGATTTAACAAAAATTTTCCATACATACCAAAACATTTTATAATATCACGTCATGAATGTAGTGTATGAAAATTTTATGCATTTATTCATCATTATTAATTTATTCTCTTCTATTGCGTAAATGAGATACTCCACTACTATCAAAATTTGATGAACTTCCATGAAAATTTGAAAATATTGGATAAATAATAGATATAAGTAATAAAAATATATTGAATATTGCTTTATTCTAATGAAAGGTCGATTTAATACTTATATGACGTCATGATGACGTTCAAAAGTCTATCATTTTTCTCAAACAGTGGGCTCCATAGCTGTACAAATTCATGAAATATTTGATTTTATTCATAGGAAAAATATGTTGCGTTATAATTTGATGTACTTATAAATCAATGGGAATGTATAGGAAAAGTTGACATATATATCATTTCTATTTATCGAATGCTATTTAGAAACATTTTGACAAACCTCCAAATTTCACAGGCATGCGCAAAGAAAGAAAACTAGTTTCAAACTACTAAGTATTGTTTGGTCGAAAGAAAAGTGATTTTGACAAGTTAATTTGTTGAATTAATAATTAATCTAGCTCGCGATCTAACTAAAAATATTAAAAATAATTACGTCACCTATTTCACTTTACGTCAATATTCTCAAAATGTTTGACGATGAATAAGACTACCGTTTGAGTGACAATAGACCTTTGGACGTCACGGAAAATTTCCAAACCTAAAAAAAAAAAATACTTCTAAGCTGCTACGAGGCTCTTTTGATTCGCATTTTCAAAATACTTCCATTAAGTCATGTCTCAAACTACTCTGATCCATTTGAAAATTTTATGTTTCAATGATTTAGATCGGACTTAGGCTAATATTCAATTAATTATTTAAGCCATATTCCAATGATCAAGTAATAAAATACATGTATATTTAAATGAGATAGATGTGAAATTTTCCTGTCTTAAATTATTTTGAATAAAGAAATTAAGTTTTAGCAGAAATAAAAGAGTTAAAGTGTAGACAAAAGACTTTGGGAGCATAAATACAGATTTTTAGTATTTTTATATGCTCCCAATAATTCGCTAGACGACAAAAATGTTAGATTCATTCCATTGTTTTTTCTTTTTCTCCGACGAGAAATGTACATGAAGTACAAAAATAAAAGTTAGATATAATTTTTCTTATGAAATTTTACGATAATTGAGATCTGTTTTTATATTGGGTTTGTCGAAATCTAAATTCTAGTTTTGGTTACAGTTGAAGTCGTTCATCTCTTTCATCCTAAACTGTTATAACAAAATCATAAATGTCTCCATTGGCCTCACCACCAACAATCGTTTTCAGTTATGAATAAAGTTTACAAGGCTAAGCAAAATTGAATATAACATGAATATCTATTATATATTCTACTAAGAATATACAAAATGTAATGATCTTTGCATATTTGTATCAAATATTCTAGGAATAATTTAGATAGACTATTCTCCGATGATCCATAGTATATAGGAATATGCTATGTATATTAATTATGAATATTCCAAGAATAAGCAGAATAGGATCTTTCCAGAAGATTTATAGGCTGTTGGAATATACCATGTATATTTCGAATATCCAGGGCATTCACAGGACAACTAGAGAATATTCTCAGGACGTTATTGCTATCTGGGATAGTACTGAATTTTATTGTTTCTTAATATTGCCATTCAATAGTTGAAAAAATAGTAATTTGTGTATCAAGGCCGTAAAGGTGATACTTTTTGGTCGGATCTGTGTGATTCAGGTGAGACCTAAAAAGAACTTCTAGCTGAGGTGCACACAACGTTTCTTAAGCGATCATCACAAGAGAATTCAAATTCACAAAATTTTATCTATCCATCTCTAAAACATTGCAATTGTAAATCTTAGTTACCGTTGGAATGGTTTCATTTTATTGTTTTCTCTTAAGTTGACATTCATAAAAAAGGCGTGCTAATTTTTCAAATTGCAAAAACTGTAGAGGTTGACGGAAGAATATAACAATTATGTATTTTGGCGGAAACTGTTTCTCAAAGAATTCATTAAACGGCCCATATAAGTAGGTATAAAGGAGCTTATAAAGTAGATTCTGACAGATCAATCCCAGAAAAAATGTGATAAATTTGTTTATACAGTGAAACCTCATGGCCGCAAAAAAAAGGTTAAACACCCTTTTAAGGCGATCACAGCAAAAAAGGTGTTTCTATGCCCATTTTTGCGGCCGTGAAGTTCCACTTTTTGGTACACATCTGTCAAATCTCACTTATTGGCTCTGTCAAAAACTACTTCATAAAAACTTTATGCCTACCTATGTGGGCAGTTTGATGAACTCTTTAAGAAACAGTTTTTGCCGAGATGTATATTCTTCTGTCAGCATCTATTTCATAGTTCTTGCAAATCAAGGAATTAATACACATTTTTCTATAAATGTCAATTGAATAGAAGACAATAAAATAGAACAATTTTAACAACAACTAATATTTACAGTTGCAATGTCTTGGAATGAATTAATAAAATTTTATGATTTTTACACAATGTTTTTGAGGCGATGATCACGATCCTGACCTGACAGAATATTTTTTTACATAATAGTTTTTGCCTGTCCTGAAACTGCTAAAAAAAGAAAAATATTACAGTAGTTGTATACAGGCTGACTGATAAAATTTTCAGGTTCAGGTGAAGCAAGCTTATTCAAGAAAGTAGGAAATAGTTTTATTTGAAAAAGATGTTTACATTTGAAATCTAAGTTAAATACACAAATGGATATAGATAGAATATTGTTTTATTCACAATGAGATTCAGCATAAAATATGAGAAATATATTTGAAAATCATTACCAATTTCATTCATGAAGCTAAACATTCTTTCCGAATAAAATTTAACTGTATCTTATTAAATAAAGATATAATTGTGTAGATTTAATTATATATATATATATATTTTTATTTTAAGGCTCTACACGTATTATTGTGCGCAAAACCTGGTCAACTCCTCAGAAGCAAGTTATGCGACATCATTTTCATTCTTATATTCTATATGCTTGCAAATAGATCAAGATCAAGAACGTGGCAACAAATGAAAGCATGGATAAATAATCAGCAGAAAAGAAGACCAGGAAGCTTGGATTCGTATTTATAAACAGAATTTAGAGTTTGTCTTATCTTATTTTTTGTAGGATAAGATGGACAAACTTCAAATTTTAGGACTACTGCTAGTCTAGTCGAGAAGTGAATTTTCTAAGAAAAATAGTTCTAAATGTCCAAAAACTATGAGCAATAGCTCATTCGATTCGGAATTAAATTGAGAAAAAGATGTTTTCGGGATTTTTGCAATCAAGAAAAATTGCAATTGTTATTACCAAAAAATTTATACAAAAAAAGTCGCTAGTTTTCTTGCAATAACTCAAAAACTATGAGGGATAGTGAAAATCGAAAAATTGATTCTTAAAGAGAAGCAAATTTTCGATGAACAATTCTAATCTCTATCTGTATTGTTTATTGTTTTAATTTAATGTTGTAAATAGGGCTCCAAGCAATATTTATAGTACGAGCGCACCGGCTGTTGAGAGACGACAGCACATAAAATAATTTTTTCATAGTATTAAAAACAATTTAAAAATCTAAAAGAATATGGTGTCATCTCTAAAATTAAAAGAATGAAGTTTTGTTATGAAAAAATTCAAACTAATTTGTAAGGAAGTGAGGCTAGTGTAAACTAACAAATTTTTTTCGGACCTCCGTTTCCATTGGGAGCATCAAAAAATGTTCAAATAATTCGTCTATGAATGTTTTGCTTTTGGAGCCTTTCTTACATCTATACTCAACAAGATTACGTCATATAAGTGTTCAAAAGTAGCTTATCTTATTCATTATTAATTTTTAAAATTGACAAAAAACGAAAAATCTAATAGATGTCGTCAACTTTAAAAATTAATAATAAATAAAGTGAACTACTTTTGAGTATACATGTAAGAAAGGCTCCAAGAAGCAAAAAATTCATAGACGAATTATTTGAACATTTTTTGATGCTCTTAATGAAAACTGATGTTCGAAAAAAATTAGTTATTTTGATTGGCCTCACTTTCTTACAAATTAATTGAAATTTTTTTTACAACAACACTTCATTCTTTCAAGCTTAGAGATGATACCTTATTTTTTCAAATTTTTAAATTACTATTTAATATTATTAAAAAATTATTTTATGTGCTGTCGTCTCTCAACAGCCGGTGCGCTTGTACTATGAAGATTGCTTGGAACCCTTTTTTCGACATTAAATTAAAACTATAAACAATACAGATAGAGATCAGAAAGCGAGACTTGTTCTATGAAAATTTGCTCCTCTTCAAGGATCTTTTTTTCGATTTTCACTATCTCACATAGTTTTTGAGTTATTGCAAGAAAACTAGGCGACTTTTTTCTTGTATCCATTTTTTGTTGATAACAATTGCAATTTTTGTTGATGGAAAAAATCCCGAATACGTCTTCTTCTTAATTTCATTCCGAATCGAATGAGCTATTGCTCATACTTTTTGGACACTTGGAACTGTTTTTCTCAGAGAACTCACTTCTCGATTAGACTACGGCTTTATTGAATAAATGAAGAATTTATTGATTTTCAAGTCAAAAATTCCAACAAATTACAAATTATCATATAGTTTGATTTTCATTTGAAGTTTATTTCCAAAGATTTGACCATAAACTTCTTGATTCGGAAATGATCGCAACCGTAATGGCCATAACGTCTTCTTATTAAATTCTTCATTTATACAAAAGCCAATAATCCTAAAATTCGAAGTCTTTTTATCTCATTCTTAGACTGTGCATTTTTTGTAACCAACAAGAAAATTGCTATCTGGTCCAGTAAAATGCACTTGATGCAAAGAATTATTCTTTACACTATTCTGCAGCACTTTAAAACAAAGCTATCGTGTGATGATAGATTTGTTTTAATTTGCTACAGAATAGTGTTTTATTAATTATTATGCATACGTCGGATAGATTCAAAGTGATTTTGTAATTTGTGTATGGCGGGGCCAATGTAGCTCCACATTGTTCTATTAATATTGTTTCTTACACTGTACTCCACTGCTAGTTTCTTACACTGTACCAATTATTACCAATTATTGCTCTTATTTTGTAATTACTATTATATATATATATATATATATATATATATATAAACAAAATAACGCAGGTTAAACAATCAAAAATTTTTTGTGAGTAGGCTTAAGTGAATAACGCTCTTTTAGATTAGTCAAGCTTTTGGTCTTGGATTAAAACCATTGTTGGACCACCAAACGGAAACATGACAGCCAGCCATGTTGCAACCAACAAGATTCAACAAAGTCTACACGAAGAAGTTTGGTCCGAAAAAATGAATTTGAAAGTAAATGGGGCTAAACAGTTCCTAAAAGAGTTACTAGTCAAGTGGCAGCAGAATTTGAACAAAGTCGAAAAAAACAAGTTAGTTTAAATTAATTTAAGTAGGATGAAAAATTTATTTTGTGATAAAATTTAACAAAAACATGATTTTAATTTTGTAAAAAATGTACACAAATGTTACGTTACTTGAGAATTGTTATATTTTATATGCCTATTTTCAATTAAATGTAGTAGAAAAGTGTAAATATTGCTTAAGTCATCAACATTAGAACGTTTATTCATTATATTATCAGTATTGAAAATACGAATCATCTCCAAGACATTCCTTTTGATCCAATTTACTTCTTTGTCCAATATTACAGCCTCGTCATAAAATGCATTGTGTTTACTTTTTGTAAGATGTTCAGCTAAAGCTGTAGAATTCGGTTTATGCTTAGCATCACTTTTGTGTGCTATAATTCTATCTTTTAACGGTCTCGAGGTCTGACCCACGTAATTTAATACACAATCTTTGCACGGGATGCTGTAAGTCACATTAGATTGTTTCAGGATAGGAACTGGGTCCTTTGATCTGGTGAACAAGGATTTGATCGTAGTACAACTTTTTTGGCAAATCATGATGGAATCATTGGCGAGCACATTTTTCAATTTTGGCGTAAGTTCCGAAATGTTTGGAAGTGAATCGTATTTTTTATTCGGAACAGTGTCCTCGGCATCTGCGATCACCTCCCGTTGGACCACCTCTTGTCTCTGTGAGATATTGAGTAAAAGACAATTCAACAATTTTTTAGGGTACCCATTCTCTAGTAATATGTCACAAATTTTGATGAGATTCACTTGGTGGAAAGAGGGATGTGATATTTTAGTTATTCGATCTTTCAACGCTAGAATTACGTTGATTCTCATCGACTTTGGTTGGTCAGATTTGAAATGCATATATTCTCCTGACGCCATTGATTTTCTGTACCAATCTGTTTTTATAGTACCATCATCACTCCTTATGACCAGTGTGTCTAGGAATGGGATATTTCTGTTATTCTCTTCTTCGATTGTTAATTGTAATTTTTCATTGAAATTGTTAAACGTCTCCAGGACCGATTCATGTTTGTCAAATGGAATTGCACATATGACATCATCCACGTATTTCTTTAGAAAATTCACTTGAAAATCAAGTTTGCTAATATAATGGTCCAGCAGGTGGTCCACTGTATATTGAGCAATGATCGGACTGATTACTGCGCCCATTGGACTGCCTAGTAGCTGTTTATAGAAAACACTATCATATGCGCAATAACAGCTGTCAAAAACAACCCTCAATAAGTCCGAAAATTCACGCAAAGAGAGAGAAGTGTGTTCCGAAATTATTTCCCATTTCACTTCAATACCTTGCAAAGCGGTTTCGTAACTAATATTACTGAACAGCGACACAACGTCCAAACTAATCAATACATAATTATGAGGGATCTTATAATTATTCATGAATTCCAAAAACTCAGAAGAATCCTTGATAAAGTAAGGATTATTCTTGTCATAGGCTGTTGAAAGGATGTCAGTAAGAAATATAGCGATTTTACTATTAGGAGAATCAATAGAAGCTACGATGGGTCTTAAACCCAGTGTTTCCTTGTGAATCTTCGTGCATCATAAATCATCAACGATTTGGCTAACTCAGGAGAAATTTTATTGTTTGTTTTTAGTCCGCTAATAATTTCATTAGCTTTGGTTTGAATCGTTTGCGTTGGATCCCTGCCCGGCACCACATACGAGCTCGTATCTTGTAAAATATGAAGGGCCAACTGGTGATATGAATCTCTTTGTAGAACACAAGTAACATTACCTTTGTCTGATTGGATTCCAATCAAATCTGTGTTCGATTTTTGAAAATATTTTGTCTGCTGGAATAATCTCGTAGTGATTTCATTCTCAGCTGACTGGGATTACATGAAATTAGTCATGATGTTAGTGACTTCTGCTAAAAAAACATTTTTGTCTAAATGGCTCTGCTGTGAGATCGAAATTATGTATTCGATGTCGCACAAAAGTTTACTGAGATCTATTTGATTTGGATTGTTTTTGATACAAAATTTTGGACCAAGCTGTAAGCATGTTTGTACATAGGTAGGAATTTGACAGTTACTCAAATTCTTCAACCACTTGCTTTGCGTTTCGATAGTACTAAATTTTTCGGCTTTTAGAGAATTTAATTTAGCAATATTGTTCAACCTTGTATTGTGAAAATTTCTGTTGTACGATACCGTTTGTGTTTGTTTAAATTTAATGAGAATATTAGGTGGTGTTGAATTAATAATTTGTGTGTCCAAATTTTTCAGTTGAATTTCAAGATACTTTAAATGTTCACAGGTAGAATCAATTTCAATGTTAAGTACTTGTTTCCTGAACCTGTTTTGTAAGTTGTCCATTCTTTCCATGTTCCTGGTGTCTTGGTGGTGTAATCTTATTCAATTCTGATATTGGTTATTGGTAATATGCTTCGGAAGCACTCCATTTTGTCTGCATTTCAACAAGAAGATTCTTCTGTTGATCATTGATGAAATTTTGATGTTAACGGTAGCCCATTGTTTGTACAGTCTCACTGTTTGTAAGCCATACTGTTGGTGGAGATAATTTGCCAAAAAAGTTGTACTACGATCAAATCCTTGTCCACCATATTGAAGGACTCAGTTTTTATTCTAAAGCAATCTTATGTGATTTACAGCATCCCGTGTGAAGATTGCGAATTAAATTACGTGGGTCAGACCTCAAGATCGTTAAAAGATAGAATTATAGCACACAAAAGAGATGCTAAGCATAAACCGAATTCTACAGCTTTAGCAGAACATCTCACAAAAAGTAAACACAATGCATTTCATGACGAGGCTGTAATTTTGGACAAAGAAGTAAATTGGATCAAAAGGAATGTCTTGGAGATGATTCGTATTTTCAATACTGATAACACAATAAATAAACGTACTGATGTTGATGGCTTAAGCAATATTTACACTTTTCTACTACATTTAATAAAAAATAGGCATATGAAAAATAACAATTCTCAAGTAACGAAGCATTTTTGTACATCTTTTACAAAATTAAAATCAGGTTTTTGTTAGATTATTAAAAAATAATTTTTCCATTCTTCTCAAATTAATTTAAACTAACTTGTTTTTTGCAACTTTGTTTAAATTCTGCCGCCACTTGACTAGTAACTTTTTCAGGGACTGTTTTGCCACATTTACTTTTAAATTTATTTTTTCGGACCAACTTCGTCGTGTTGACTTTGTTGAATCTTGTTGGTTGCAACATGGCTGGCTGTCATGTTTCCGTTTGGTGGTCCAACATGTGACTGAATTTAACTTTTTGAAAACAATTCTGTTCAAATTTTCAACAAGTATCCTCATTTCTTGTTCAAATATGTTGATCTGTGATGATAATTTATATATTTCTGGAATCTCACTGGATGTAAGTAAAAAAACGTTTTTTGAAATTGTTGTCCAAAAAATTGTGATTGACAACAACTTTTTTCATGAATTTCTAGAGTCCTGGGGATGGTTTCAATTGTAGACCGAAAGCTTGACTAATCTAAGAGAGCATTTTTTTTTCTACTTGAGCCCACTCACAAAAAATTTTTGACGGTTTAACCTGCGTTATTTTGTTTCCTTAACTATTCGCAACAGTCGCGAGTACTCTTCAACCATATATATATATATAACGAATTGCGTTTTTTCACAGATTGCCTACTTTAGAGAGCAGATATCTCCGGAACTATACATTTTTATTGAAGAATGTATTGGAACAAGACTGTAGGAGATTTATTAGGCTTCAATTTTCATGCTGAAAATTTTCCTGTTTGAATGTATTGTTTCCAGGTTATCGGCAAAATAGTTGAAAGACGGATCTTCAAATTCCCCCTTCCCCCTGGCTGCATCGTGATTTCACTTCTTGCTATTACATTATGATCAAGGGACCTTTCCCATGACATTCACAACGTTCCATATCCACGTGACTATATGCTAGTTTCCTATCGTCTAAGTTGATCATGAAAATGGAAAAAGATTGGACTACAACTATCTTTGCCGACTAAATTGAAGAAGATATGACAGTATCCAAAATACAGTCATTCGGTCATGGCTCATCTTGCACAATGACCAGCTATTTCAACAAGTATATTTCTCACGCTCACTATACACGAATTCCAGACTTGAGCAAGTGATATGACTTGATTCAGGTGCTAATCCTGATTTATGCATCACCCGACGGTCCATCAGCTATAAATAATCTACTACAGTCCAAAGTACAGGTATTCAAAATCTTTCCAAGAATAAAAGGTGTGAAATATCTCTAGTAATATCATTAATAATCAGTTAATTTTCATTGAAAAAGTTCCTGTCACGGAAGTTGACCAAGTGAAATTAATTACGGAGTTTTCCTTGTGCGTGTTAGGGTGACTTTATTGGAAATGTTTGAATGTTCGTGCAAATAAAAACGATGGAGTGATCCGAACAGGGACTAAATCGGTATGTTGGTTCAGCGATTAGCCGCAGTTGAACTCTGCAAATTTTAATCTGATTTATAAAACCGCCAACCGTAATTACTTACACAGCAAGTAATAAAGCTGACAAAAACAGGAGTTTGAGAGCCTACGTTGATTTTGGTTAACGAAATGGTGAATTCTGTCCAAGTATCTACGAATTATGTCTGAAAATGTTGATGAATTCTTGCACAATTCATGTGACTTGATCAATAATGAGATGTAGGAATCCATAATAGTCCACAAATTTCTTCTCGCTTTTTTTGGAATACTATATCTAAATACCTATTGAAGAGTCTGCATCGAGAACAAAATCTCAACAAATAATTAGATTTCAACTGGCACATATGTTTTTTATACTAGTATATCATGTTGCTACACAATTCATGAAATGAATCACGATTAATTAGAGTTCTTGAGATGCACCATTTATCGCTGAAAGATCCAACATACACAATTTTTAAATTGAAAATTGTTTCAAATCGAAACTTTCAGGAGAAGTTACCACATTTCATTTGAGGCTAATTGTCAGCATATTGTGACGTGCGAGAGTAAGGAGGGGAGCTCGTAAAAACGACGTAGTATGGGGAGGAGCTTCTTGTCGTCTCTCAAGCCGCGCCACGTCGCAGCACATCACCCCTCCCAATGGAACCCTCTAGTGATTCCTAGAAATGGAAAGAGTCCAGAAGTCGAAAATTCGAGAACACAATATTTCTCTATATAAAGCCAAGCCAAAGACGTGTAGTACAGTACAGTAGTAAGGATAGTGGTAGTGAAATGAGTAATGTACTGACAAGTAAAGTGAACAGTGCATATAAATAGTGAAAGATAAATATCTGTGACCTTGTTTAAATTAGAATCAAGTGATTGATAAATAAATATAGTGTTATTAGTGACATAAGAAAAATGAAGCTTTTATTTCATTCAGATTATAAAAAAGTGACTTTTATTTAACTACAAACTGATTCTTCAAGCAATAAACATCACAGTGGTGTCAGGTGTGAGGTTGTTATAAACAATTTAGTTTTCTGTTTATTGCTGTTTTTTAAAATAAGATAATTGCGTCTACGAAGTTGTTGAAAGATTTAAAGGTCGCAGAGTTGAAATATCAATTGGAAGAGCGGGATTTGGAAACCAGTGGCCGCAAACAAGTTTTAATGGAACGACTTCGAGGAGCTATAAATGAAGACGGTGAGGACCCTGATACATATTTGTTTGAGGTTTAACTTTCTTTGACCGATTTGGCTATAAATTTGGAATCAAAATCAAAAGAAAATTCTACAAGTTTAGAAGAAGATTCAGAATCAAAATTAAAAGAAAATTCTACAAGTTCAAAAGAAGATTTAGAATCAAAATTAAAAAAAAATTCTACAAGTTTAGAAGAGAATTTGGAATTAAAATTGAAAAAAAATTCTACGAGTTTGAAAGAAGATTTATTAGGCAAGTTAGAAGAAAATTCTAGAAACTTGAGAGAAGAACTGCATGAAAAGATGGAGGAAAACTCAAAGAAAGTTGAACAGCAACTGGATAAATTCAGAGAAAATTCAAAGGTATGGGAGTAAGTATTTGAAGATAATTGTAAAATGTTAAAAGAAGATTTGGATGCAAAATTGGATGAAAGGATGAAGATTTTTGACGAAAAATTCAAATTTGGTGTTTCATCTCCGGAAAAAGCTCCAAAAGCTGAGATAATTGAATTATCCGCACCAAATCTTGACCCGAATACAAAAATGCGTGTCAAACCTCCAACCTTTGATGATCAAACATCTTGGATCGATTACCATAGACAATTGAAGCCGCTGCTAAGTCTAACGGCTGGAATGATACTGAGAAAGTTTCAGCACTTACAGTTGCTCTCCAAGGAGATGCGGTAAACATTTCACAGGCTATTCCACCGGAAGAAGACAACAATTATGAAAAATTGGTCAAGCGACTGGAGCTGCGATACGGCCATGCACACTTGGAGGAAGTGTATCACACGCAGTTCAAGAACTGATACCAACGTCCCAGCGTGAATCTACAGGAGTTAGATGTTGATGTGGCACGCCTAGTTCGACTTGCATATCCAACTGGCCCGGATGATTTCTTGGAAAGCTGGGCTGTGAGAATATTTGTGGATGGCATCAGAGACCATGGAACGCAACAAGCCCTGCGTTTGGCGCGACCGAAGAAGCTGGTGGAAGCATTGGCTCACGCACTGGAATACGAAGCGGCAAAACAGGCGTCCAGAAGCAGTGCTCGAGTGCGAGAGGTTACCTGCGACTCCGATACCACGGAAAGCTTGGAAGCCCAGGTTCAGCGGTTGGTCCAGGAAGCAGTGAAAGATCTCAAGAATTCCAGACAACTCCGGTGTCGGAACTGTGGAGAGCTAGGTCAACCAAAAAGTCAATGCAAGAAACCTTTGAAGATGCTACCCAAAGATAACTCCAGACATGAAAAAGAACGCCTCGCAAGAATAAAACTCACCGAACAAGACCCAAAGATAAAGCCTAACTGCGATAAACTTTCGAAGGAATTAACGACTCTATTACTATCCAAGGCTCAACAATTAGACAATCGACAACGCGCACAAGCAGAAGATCTGATACGCCGATTCCAAGAGATGTTTGAAACCAATGAAGGGCGAAAAGGAAGAACAAATATTGTCCATCACAAAATTAATACCGGCGATGCACGATCCCGATTCTGAAGAAAGAAGACGCTGAAGCCATCATTCAAGATATAGAGCAAGACGGCATCATTGAACCCTCAAACAGTCCATGGGCCTCGCCGGTGGTACTTGTGAAGAAGAAGGACGGGTCTACCCGATTTTGTGTCGACTATCGCCAGCTGAATAACGTTACCAAGAAGGACAGTTATCCTTTGTTCAGGATTGATGACACCTTAGATACCCTGGCCGGGTCAAAGATCTTCTCGACCCTAGATCTCAAGAGTGGATACAGGCAAGTAGCGATGGATGAGAAAGACCGAGAAAAAACTGCATTTACCATCGGCAGTGGATTGTGGCAATTTACAGTCATGCCATTTGGTCTGTGTAAAGCTCCTTCTACCTTCGAGCGACTTATGGAGACCGTACTTAAAGGACTATCGGGAAAAACTTGCTTGGTATACCTGGACGATATAATTGTGATGGGAAAATCATTTGAAGACCATTTGAAGAACCTGGGTTTGACACTCAGTCCAAAGTGATGCCACTTATTCCAAGAATGGGTGAACTATTTGGAGCATGTGGTCTCCAAAGAAGGCGTAGCAGTTGATGCAGAAAAGATTGAGACAATTCAAGAATGGCCGGTACCTGCGGATAAACATCAGCTGCGCCGTTTCCTCGGGCTCTGTACCTATTACAGAAGATTTGTTCATGGATTCGCCAATATCGCCAAGCCACTGACCAGACTGACGGAAAAAAATCGCAGATACAGCTGGGATGAAGACTGCCAAGTCGCTTTCGAGCGACTGAAACTACTCCTAGTCCAAGCACCAATCTTGAGTTACCCGAAGACGGAAGGACGTTTTGTTCTGGACACAGATGCCAGCGACGTCGGTATTGGGGGCGTCCTGTCCCAATTGCAAGAGGGTCAAGAAAGAGTAATCGGGTACTTCAGTAAGGTTTTGTCAAAGCCAGAAAGAAACTAATGTGTCACAAGACGGGAACTGCTGGCAATAGTGGAGTCCATCGAGCATTTCTACAAATATTTGTATAGTAGGAATTTCCTGTTAAGAACTGACCACGCTGCTCTGAGATGGCTACTAAAGTTCAAGAATCCTGAGGGTCAGGTCGCTTGATGGATCGAAAGACTTCAAGAATACGAATTCAACATAGAACATCAAGCCGTTACAGCACATAAGAATGCTGATGCTTTATCAAGACGACCATGTCCAAAAGATTGTCATCATTGCTCTAAGATTGAAGCGAAGGCGTTCAGGACAACTGTCATTGACGATGCTTGGCAACCACAAGAGATAGAAAAGCACATGAATGGCGACTCAGAGTTGCAAATTATTCAAGAATGGAAGAAGAAAGGAACAAGACCGACATGGCAAGAGGTGGCACCATACTCCCCGATAGTCAAATCGTACTGGGCGCAATGGGATTTCATAATCCTGGATGAAGGCGTCTTGAAGCGTGTCCTGAAGGATCCGGATGAAACCAAGAGTAGAGAACAGCTGATCGTTCCTAGAGATCGGGTTCCGTCGGTCTTGAGACATCTCCATGATGGAGTGAGTGGAGGACACCTTGGGGTAACGAAGACTCTGCATAGAGTTCGTGAGCGGTTTCATTGGCTGAACTGCAAAGAAGACGTTAGAGAATGGTGCAGGAAATGCAATACGTGCGCTTCAAGCAACGGACCGCAGAAACGACCAAGAGCTCCGATGCGACAGTATAATGTCGGTGCTCCATTCGAGAGGATAGCCATCGACGTAGCAGGGCCATTTCCTGAATCACACGTCGGGAATAAATACATTGTTGTCGTCATGGACTACTTTAGTAAGTGGGCGGAAACGAATGCTCTTCCTAATCAAGAGGCCGCTACTATTGCAGACGTCCTAGTGAAGAACTGGATCTGTCGTTTTGGCATACCTTTGGAACTCCATTCTGACCAGGGAAGAAACTTTGAATCCACACTTTTCCAAGGGATATGCGAAGTATTGAATATTCGTGAAACCGGAACTACTGCATTACATCCGCAGTCTGATGGAATGGTGGAACGGATGAATGAGACCATCAACAGATACCTGGCCAAAGTTGTCTCTAGTCACCAGAGAGACTGGAACAAATATCTCCAGCTGTTCCTTTTGGCCTACCGCTCATCCGTACATGAAACAACCGGACAGACCCCAGCAACAATTATTTTTGGACGGGAACTTCGGCTACCCTGCGACCCAAAGTTCGGTTGCAAACCTGGAGAAGACCTGGCTGGTGAAGATTATGTCATTAATTTAAGGCGCCAGATGGACGATATCCACTCCCGAGTCCGTATAAACATCCAGAATGCCAGAGACCGGATGAAAGAGACCTATGTATGACTTCAAGGCACAAGACGGGAGTTTGCAACCAGGAGACTCTGTATGGCTTCATAACCCAGGACGGCGACGTGGCCTGTCTCCAAAATTACAGACATCTTGGGAAGGGCCTTACGAAGTCATCAGAAGAATTAACGACATAATCTACGGAATCAGACGCAACTCCAAGAGCAAATCAAGAGTGGTGCACTTCAATCGGCTAGCACCATTTGCAGGAGACAATAATGAAGATCCCAACGACGCACGTGCTCGTAAGATCCATGCGCAGGAAGATTCATTTGAGGAGTTCATTTTCAAGTGGACGTCGGGCTCGATTCGGAATAACTACCAAAGTGCAGCAGGATCTATTCAGAGTTCCGGGCGACTACTTCTTGGCCCATTGTGTATCAGGAGATTTGAAGATGTCCCGAGGGATAGCAGCAGTTTCCAAGAAGAAGTTTGGCAGGCCAGAACACCAGAAGCCTACTGTAGGGAAGACCATCTGTCTGAGGGACAATACGACAACCAAGGAACGCTATATTTACCACATGGTATCGAAAGATGAATTTCTTCATGAACCAACCTACCGTTCCATGTGGGAAACGCTGCAGGACATGCGAGACCATTTAATGCAGAACGACATCCTGAAACTTGGGCTGCGGTCTGGATGGATTAGATTGAAAGATCGTTCGAAATATGATAGAAGAAAGATTGCAGAACAGCGGAATTCAAATATTGGTCTGCTGTTTCCACCCAGCAGGCCCGATCGAACCAAAAACTGTCGACTGCTACTTCTACCAAACTACTGATAGCACCAAGGGCGGCGAGTGTCGATTTCGGCATAGACATGAAGGTGTGCTTCGGGACGAAACATTCTCAAGAAGAGGGCAGTGTGACGTGCGAGAGTAAGGGGGGAAGCTCGTAAAGACGACGTAGTATGGGGAGGAGATTCTTGTCGTCTCTTACGCCGCGCCACTTCGCAGCACATCACCCCTCCCAATGGAAGCCTCTAGTGATTCCTAGAAATGGAAAGAGTCCAGAAATCGAAAATTCGAGAACACAATATTTCTCTATATAAAGCCAAGCCAAAGACGTGTAGTACAGTACAGTAGTAAGAACAGTGGTAGTGAAATGAATAATGTAGTGACAAGTAAAGTGAACAGTGCATATAAATAGTGAAAGATAAATATCTGTGACATTGTTTGAATTAGAATCAAGTGATTGATACATAAAAATAGTGTTATTAGTGACATAAGAAGAATAAAGCTTTTATTTCATTTCGATTATCAAATAGTGACTTTTATTTAACTACAAACTGATTCTTCAAGCAATAAACATTACAATATATTCTTCCATTTTCTGGCCAACTCTAATTTTCTAAAAAGCAAATATACAGAAAAAAATCTATTCATTATTTTCAAAAGAGCCTCAAGGAAAATTGGCATAGTTGCATAGTTCCTGAAAAATTTTCTTTGCTTGAAAAACGTGGAGGAGAGAAGAATATCCAACAACCTCGTCATACATAGTGAAGCACTAAGACATCTCACGGATGCACAACATGTCACTACTATTTTTCCTATTTTAAGGAATGTTATTCTGAGGTAATAAATTCTATAGTCGCTGGATTTAACGTTATCAGAAGACATCGAAGTACATGGACTCTGATTTTGTCACTTCCTTCCGTTGGACAGTAGTAGGCAGTTATTTATTTCAATCCACCGAGACCAATAAAAGCGGCATCTCGGCAAGAAAAAAATCTTCAGTATGAGAAATTCAACATCCCTAGGCCAGCAAGATCATCAATTTTCATTTGACGTTCCGGACACTGTCAATCTATCCAAAATTACTCCGGATGTGTTGAAGATAGCCCAAAACTATATGCGATAGTATGCGCCCGAGTGGCGATTCTCCCGCTCCTTAAGTAAACAATTCGTTCGCTTTTCTCTAAAGTGATAATAAAGGTATGAAATGACTGTCAGAATTTCAGAATACCTTACCTATGAATCAATTTGACTAGTGATGTAGAACTGGGTGGTTTGGAAGAGGATGCGAGTTTAGAGTCTATTTAATCAAATTTTTACGGAAGATCTCTATTGGCCTCACGTGATTGACTCAGCCTACCAGATCTACTGTCTCATTTTGCGAAGACAACGCTGTTAATCGAAACAAAAAAAAACGCTCTACTCGCTCACGTTATTCATTTGGTGTAACATTCTGTTCCCTGGGATTATCTGACACTTTTCTCCCATGTCGGCTTGAATGTTCTCAATATAATGGCAGGACGCCAACAATCGGACAAAATATTCAAAAACGTATTTAATTGGTATGTTCGAGTTCACCAGTGCTAAGTATTCCAAAGCTTTGTTTATAATAGGTGTTTTAGAGACATGAGATATTCACCCTGATATCGGCTTCGGTAACTATGACATAATTCCTAGCTGGCAGTCTATATACACTAGAAAGCTATAGGCGAACGAATTGTTTACTTTAGGAGCGGGAGAATCGCCACTTGGGCACATATTATGCGCACTTCCCAAGGCTAAGAATTCATGTTCTTGTTTTGGTTCCGCGCTGAACATTACAAAACCAGAAATAGCTCTATTCTATAGGAATTGTATGTAAATTTGAAATTAGTGCTTTTGAATCCACTTTCCGACAAAATTCGATTCATTCCTCTTTGAATGCCACATTGGAATAACGTTCGACATATATTTAAACGACCTCAATATAAATTAAATAGTCATAACTGAATTGGAATTTATATAATTGATTGGATGAATAGCTTTCCTGAGAAAATTATTTTGTTAAAAATATGGGTCTCATTTCAACTAGAAATGCTCCTATAACTGCGAAAGCAAACTTTACAATATATACAAATAATCTTTAATTCTTGTTTTGCTATGTTTCTAACGATATAAACAATAGAGTCCAGCGCGAGTCGAATTCAATCCCTTACACGTCTAGTAATTCCTCAAAAATATATTTCACGTGAGATTTCGATATATTTATTTATTTGAATGGTCTACATTTACATATGTCTCTTTATTATAGCTTTTGTTGGTAATAACTCAAGAAAAGACTGTAGCACTAGAAGAGAATGATCTTATATGAACTCATTTTTCACGGTGAAATACGCTGGAAATATTTCTCAATCTTAAAAATAATATCGCATATAGTTTTGGGCTATCTTCAACACATCCGGAGTAATTTTGGAAAGATTGACAGTGTCCGGAACGTCAAATGAAAATTGATGATCTTGCTGGCCTAGGGATGTTAAATTTCTTATACTGAAGAATTTTTTCTTGCCGAAATGCCACTTTTATTGGTCTCGGTGGATTGAAATAAATAACTGCCCACTACTGTCCAACGAAAGTGACAAAATCAGAGTCCATGTACGTCGATGTCTTTTGATAATGTTAAATCCAGCGTCTATAGAATTTATTACCTCGGAATAACATTCCTTAGAATAGAAAAAATAGTAGTGACATGTTGTGCATCCGTGAGAAGTCTTAGTGCTTCACTATGTATGACAAAGTTGTTGGATATTCTTCTCTCCTCCACGTCTTTCAAGCAAAGAAAATTTTTCAGGAACAATGCAACTATGCCAATTTCCCTTGAGGCTCTTTTGAACATAATGAATAGATTTTTTTCTGTATATTTGCTTTTTAGAAAATTAGAGTTGGCCAGAAAATGGAAGAATATAGGCTGACAATTAGCCTCAAATGAAATGTGGTAACTTCTTCTGAAAATTTCGATTTGGAACAATTTTCAATTTGAAAATTGTGTATGTTGGATCTTTCAGCGATAAATGGTGCATCTCAAGAACTCTAATTAATCGTAATTCATTTCATGAATTGTGTAGCAACATGATATACTAGTATAAAAAACATATGTGCCAGTTGAAATCTAATTATTTGTTAAGATTTTGTTCTCGATGCAGACTCTTCAATAGGTATTTAGATATAGTATTCCAAAAAAAGCAAGAAGAAATTTGTGGACTATTATGGATTCCTACATCTCATTATTGATCAAGTCACATGAATCGTGCAAGAATTCATCAACATTTTCAGACATAATTCGTAGATACTTGGACAGAATTCACCATTTCGTTAACCAAAATCAACGTAGGCTCTCAAACTTCTGTTTTTGTCAGCTTTATTACTTGCTGTGTAAGTAATTACGGTTGGCGGCTTTATAAATCAGATTAAAATTTGCAGAGTTCAACTGCGGCTAATCGCTGAACCAACATACCGATTTAGTCCCTGTTCGGATCACTCCATCGTTTTTATTTGCACGAACATTCAAACATTTCCAATAAAGTCACCCTAACACGCACAAGGAAAACTCCGTAATTAATTTCACTTGGTCAACTTCCGTGACAGGAACTTTTTCAATAAAAATTAACTGATTATTAATGATATTACTAGAGATATTTCACACCTTTTATTCTTGGGAAGATTTTGAATACCTGTACTTTGGACTGTAGTAGATTATTTATAGCTGATGGGCCGTCGGGTTATGCATAATCGCATAATGGAGTACAACATGATGAGCAGTACTGTTGAAAAGCTGGTATAATTTGAGCAAGTTGTTAGCTGCGCGATGGATTTCATCGTTGATGTACAGGAACTCACCTCCAATAATCGCGACTTTATTCCAAGTGAAGTTGCTATATTATCAAAAAATGGGGAAAAACTTCAACATTACATGCTTCAAGCACCATATGAATGGTCTTGTCTGAACAAAGCACGTCAAAAAGAAGCTGTATGGTTATTGAACAAATATCATGGCTTGTACTGGAGCTTCGGTCCATGCCCATATATAGAAACATTGGAGGACATCAAAAGCCATCTATCAAAAGCGACAAAGATCTATGTGAAAGAGGAACGGAAGAGAAGATTTCTCAAAGACAAGCTGAATCTGTCTGCTGAAATTATTGATTTGGTGCAGTATCCTAGCTTGAAAAATGCTAGCACTACCAAGTTCTCATGCTTAGAACATCCTCCACCATTTATTTGTGCGTTACAAAATGTTTTTGTTATAAAAAGCAGGTTAGAAATGGTCGCTTTGTAATGTTTAAAAAAATAAAGAAATATTTGAATCTATTCTGAATCTTTATTGTAAATACTAGTAAAGATAGAATAACCTTTGTACAAAACTAATAGTTCCTTGAATGCTAACACATTCATATCAATATCTTTGTCTAACACAGTTTCAAAACATTGTTGCTTAGAGTCGCACTCATTCATCTTACAATAATCTTGTACATGTGATGATACTTCTTCGAAATTCTCTTCAAAATTAAGCGCATTGATCAAATCCAAATGATGCAAGATTATATCATTCATACGAAATAGAGTTTGTACAGCTGACATCTCCAGAATAATGTTAAATTGATTGTCGTTCCATGTTACAGCTAAACTTTTTCTCCCACTTATATTATTGAGTATAAGACAATGGTTTCCTGGTATACTTTGATACATGATGTCTGTGCCACTGTCAAAATAATTCAGAATAATATTTTCATAGCTCATGAAGTCATTCCACTCTTTTAGAGTGAATTGAATTCCAGTACTTCCTGGTTTAGATGAACTAAATTTGATTATGGGCACAAACTCCAAAAACCAACGGATACCCATTTTGTTCTTGTTCTATTCAGCGAAAAATCTGATAGAAGAAGAAAGTCATTCTTGTAGAGAGAGCCAAGTAGCCCACGAGCCTCCATAAACTTATTGAGATCGAACTGGAATTTTGTCGTAGTGGAATCGTTGGAGGAAGTTCTTTTTCGACCCAAAGCCATCTTGAGTAAAAAAAATCATGAATTCTCAATGCAAATATTCCAAATTGATAAGCTTACCGTATAAGTGAGAGTTGATCGACTGAAGATGTGGTCTTCTGTCAGTTCGTAATATGATTGGTCAGAATAAGAGACATTTCTATTGGTCAAACTAGCAGCTATACTGATTCATAAAGTTTGCGCAAGAATCTGTCAATCAGAACACGATGGCTGAAAAAGTTATTGCAACTGAAATTCTTTGTGTCGCATATAATTTGAATATTATAAATGAGGTGGATTTATGTCAAAAAAATGATAATTTTTCCATTTGGAATACTAATTCTTATAAGACTGTTGGTAACATGGAGACTTGACAGATGGGCAAATTGTGTGAATCAAAATATGCTAACTTGATGGATGGCACTTTTTAAGAATTAATAGATACAAAACCCAAGCAATTTGAGAATTTTCTTAAAAACATATTGTGATCAGAATTATATCATGATAAAACGAATGAAGATTCTCGGAGAGAAAATCGAAGCGTCAAAAATGAAAATAAATATACAGAATTTGAATCAAAAATCGTTTTATATTGTTTTTGAATGACAGTTAGGTTATCCAACAACGCAGCTTCCAATCTACTGAAAATTAGATTTGAGTTGCCCAATGGGGCACATTACGACACTCAAACGAGTTGCGTAGAATAAAGTCATTTTAAACTACGTTCAAACGCATATTCAAGAAGCAGATATACTGACAAAACCTTTGTCAAATGTAAAATTCAAATATTTTAGAGAACTTTTAAATGTGATTTTACTATGAATTATTTATTCATTCAAGTTGTAATATTGTAGAATTAAAGGGAAGTGTTAATATGTATAGCAATTCTGCTTTGTATATTTGCTTTTACGCCCTATATTGTGGCTAATAAGTGGCTTTAGTTTTTTCATGTTCATAGTTCCAAGATAGTGGCGCAGGAAGGTAAGCAAGAAGAACTGCGCAGTAGATGTGTGTAGGTTGTGCAATGATAATTGCTTTTTTATTTTTCATATGCTTCAATAAACATTTGTTGAGAGACTCCTTCTAGTTTGAATATATAACTTTGCTTAACTTCATAATAACTTCTTATTTTAATGTGTCCTATTTATATGAACTTAAATTTTATTTATAATTGACGATGTACTTTGTTTCAGCTGAAAATAAAATTGAATTGGAACTGAATTCTCTCGCGACGCTACGCGGCTCTTCTACGAACTTCTAAGCGTGCGGAATGACCCCTAATCCGCACGCTACAGCGTGTGGAATGGATATCATTCTATGGTGACTGTAGAAAAAAGATTTTTTTTATAATAATAAATAACAATTTGGAAATTCAAATAAATCATAGTGTAATCTTACCATATGACAGGATAAAGCTCCGTTGAAAAAAAATTTTTCAAATTAGTCCTTCATAAAGTGAGGCTATTGTAAAGTAACTTTTTACAGAAAATACGTACTTATTGACTGGAAGTTCAATTAATGTAGAAAAAACTTATGGAATGCAGTTAGTGAGAATTTTATCTTTATTTATTTGGCAATATTTCTTTTGTGTTTTATCTGTTAATTCTATATTTACTTGTTTAGGACTTTGTAGTCTGTTTGAGTAATAAAGATTATTATTATTATTATTATTATTTTTCAGTTTCTCCCAGTTTCGATACCACTTGTGTCATCTTCAGAAACAATTTTTTTTCAAAAATCCGTTCTCACTGAAGAAAAATATATAAATTTATCCAGGAATTATGTGCTTCCTGAAGCCTTTCCCACATATATAGGTAACAAGACCACGATATATAAAATTTCAGAAACTGTTCTCTCTTGTCTATTATGAATTATGAACGAGAAATAGGTGGCGCTCGAGAGGTATTTGTCCGTTCGAGCATCGTTTATACCAATGAATTAATACTTTCCATAGTTGTTGCAGGCGCTTATGTGAAAGTTACTGAAATATCTTTCATTTATACCAATATTATAAAAAGAAAACATTTGTATTTTAATTTGTAATGAATAAAATCAGTAGAGCTCTATCTTATCTCTAAGTAACATGAGCTATAGTTCACTTTAAAAATAAAAGGAACCCTACAAAAACTTCAATGATGTAACTCAAGATGTACAATAATGATCAATAAAATTCAATACATTGCGTGTGCTGCAGTATAATCTTTTATAATAAATAGACTTTTTTGGTTTTAATTCTGTATATTTATTTGTATTTTTGACGTTTCGATTCTCTAACCGAAAGTCTTCATCAGAAGACTTTCGGTTAGAGAGTTAAGACGTCAAAAATAAGAATGAATATACAGAATTGAAACCAAAAAAGTCTATTTATTATGATTTAATTCTAAAAGTATGTATAGATCATGATCTTTTATCTCCAGCGATTTATTCTATTGAATACTAATGACACTATTCATACATAGATCAACGCACTTATCAACAAATTTTGACAGTTGGGGCTATGTTCATGTAGCATCAATTATGGTATCATTTTTCATGATTATCTTATATTATTTAAGGTGAAACATCACCCGAAAGAACTCTTTTAGCGCGAAATTTGGAATGATGATTCTTGTAGCAATATTTTTGATGAATACTTTCTTATGATAAATCAACAAATGTTTCAGTGATGAACATATCAGAGATTAGATAATCTATAAAGGTTGCATTGAGTTTGTAATGAATACCGTATATACTTAGTGCTAACTTATAAAATTAGCATGCAAATCTTGAAACTCAGATATTTTTCTTACGATTGTTCTTGGGAAAATATATATACTACATTTATATATGTACTATACTTGTAGTTATCATATGAAATTTCCATAAAAAATAATAGATACATTTTCGAGGAAAAGAAAAAAACGTGCTAAAAATACCAATTTCTCCAGGACTATCCAGTATTTTGGGACAGAATTTGTTAGATTTATGGATAACATAACTTTTTAGGATGCAGTGGGAGAAATTTCTACTTTTGATTATTAATATTTCGTTTTTGCGCACTTCTTTAAGTATAATATTCATATGAAGAAAGTATTTACATTTGAATAACTAATTTTTTTTCATACTAACTACTGAATTTTGAACCTGAAATTTCCGATATTTCGGATACTTCTCTGATGTCTCTCTTCCCTCTTTTCATTCTCCATTAAGATTGTGTCTATAAATTTTTATTAAATCAGTTCCATTTTGTGAATAAAAGTTTTTCAGAGGTAATATATCTTTTTGAAAAGAATAGTAACAAAAGTTTATAGAAAATTATTTTTTCTCTGTTTTAATCATATATTTCTACTAGAAAGAAACATTAAATGAACAAAAAAAGTATATTTACATCATTCAAAAATCATGAGCTTTTTTTTGAACTATTCGTCTGAATCTTAGCAATAATAGATAATAAAATAATAATAATCTAAACATTTTTCACATTTTTTGGTAAATATTTATGAATTTTTCTAGTGATGTGTGTATGGCTTTTTATTGCTGTGGTGTGCTGCCATCTGTACCTCGAATATGGCACCACAAATAAAAATAAAAAAATTACCTAACCCAGATTTATTTTGTTTTGTAGATATTTTTATTGTATCTTGTACTTCGGTACTATATAAAATATAGAAGAACGTTTTCTGTTCCGAGAAATTTGAAGAAGCTGTATATAATACTGTTGCAGTAAGTTTATTAGACTGAGTATATTAAAATTAGTATATGTGGAATCTCTTTCTTTCAGATCCTGAATGCTACAGATTGTACAGATGAAAATGTTAAGTTATCAATATCATAGTTTTGAAGTTGAATTTCGCAACGAAAGAACTATATTTCTCCAAAAGCAGAAAGAAAAAATCATATTCAAATTACAAAAGTCAGCTCTAGAGAATTAAAAAGCAATTTAGTAGGTCAGTAATAGTTATCAAATGACTGGAATGATTATTCTCCCATATACAGAATTGTCTATTTTGTGATTAGTTCTATAATTATGAATAATTTCAGTTGAGAACGATCGAAGCATTCTTACTGCACTACAATTCAAGTCTTCTGATTGCCTAAAATACGATCCAATTTTACAATAGCAGAAAAATCGTATTTGACTGTTTGTCACCTGCATCATTTGTCAGTCGTTCATCAATCATGATAGAGTTGTTCAGCTCGAAGACTCAAACTTGTATGTATTCAGGTAATATGCGAGTATATTTGTTGCTTTTATTCCTCCAATTCATTTCCAGACAGATTGATCTATATCCTGTATTTACTGTGAATGAATTGTGTTCGCATTTACGCCTTTGGGCCGTTCCTTGCTGAAATGAGCTGTAGTGAAAATTGTCGCATTTGGGATCCAGAAAATCCACAAGTGATTGTTGAGAAGCAAATGCATCCATAACGTGTCACTGTTTGGTACAAATTTTGGGTTGAAGGCAGCATCGAACCATTCTTCCAGGAAGAAACAGCTGATCAGGCAAAAACATTCGATGGTGCTCGCTGTCGCGATATGATAATCAAAAGTCGTGGAGATCATTTGCTCCATATAATATTCCATACATAATCCTCGTACTGCATACTTTACGATTCAATGAAAAACTCATAGTTTTCAATTCAAAAATAGTTCCTATCGAAATTAGAAAGCCCTCTACTTTACTTTATTTTTCACGATTCAATAAAAAACTCATAATTTTTCATTCAAAACATGTTTCCTACCAAAATTAGTTCTTGCGTGAATTTTGGGACATTTTTATATCATAATTTTATATTCTCATCATGAATAATTTCATTTAAAATTATGTCTTTGAAAAATTATTTGGTACGCGAGCATTAATTTCAGTAAACTTCTCTATTAAATGTTTGCCTTCTGAAATGTCAAATTTGAATTCTTGTGTATCCCGCCGTAATCACTGACCTTCCGTCAGCCTCACTTACTCCAAAATAAGATTAGACTAAACAGAGACAGCTAGTATTTCCGGATGATGCTTCACCTTAACTAAGCTCTAAATATTTGAACAAAAATGTTAAATACATAATAATATCCACTCGTGCGAAGTCGCTACTGATAAATTAGTAACACGTGGAATTACAGTTTTTGCTCTGATAATCTGACAGAATAATTTATAACAGAGTTTGGGTTCAAGAATGAGGTATTTTTCAAGACCGAGAGCGTTTTTGAACTTCAGAATGCATTCAACGATAGTTAGAGCATTGTATGACATTTATTTTAACGCCAAAATTCGTTATTACAATTAGAAAACAGCCAGAACGCGTTGTGGCTGTTTCACGCTTGCCAGAACGCGTTGTGACCGCCATTTTCAGCAATTGAGCCTTATGTAATGCTATTGCTGATTTCATGTCTGACAAATGCATTAAAAATCCTTGTTTTCAATCTTTTCTAGTCCCTTGTTTCTTCTTATGAACAAATTGACTAGTTTAATATAACAGATATAAAAACTGTAGCACGCGCACCAAAAGTATCCATTATTGAACTAAATTCTGCTTCGAAAGTTCTCGATTCAAGGTACGGAGACAGTTATCATCAACTCCGTGTTAACAGGGAGTTAATGAATATCATAGTTCATTTCAGTTGAGAACGGATCAAGCGTTCTTATAGGACTACGGTTTAAGCCTTCTAATTGGCTGGAATGCGAACATGATTCATTCGCGTTGAATACAGGATTCAAAATAAGCTTGCTGGAAATAAATGCAAGGAAATAGAAGCAACAAATATATTCACATATTATCTGAGTGGATACAAATTTGAATCGTTGAACTGCACAAATCCAAAGTACATTTTATTAACAAAATGAACTAAAATTATAAGGCGTTAATTTCGGACATTGTGAACGCTGTTTTTAGAACTCAAAGTATTAGGAAAAGGTAACGAGCCGCTGGAGAAGAGTACATAAACGTGAAAGAAAATGTTCAAAGTGAGACTTTCGGAGCTAAAAATTGTACCTGCCCGAGAAAGTGTCATCTTAAAATTTGTAAAGGACGTCATTAAGCATTGTTCAAAAACTTTTACTTGCAAGGGACATATACCCTGTAAACAAATTACATTTTTGGGCAAGTAAAGGTTCAAGTGAAACAGAGGTCTCATAGTCAGTAGAAAATTGAATGGAAAGAAGACACAAGGCTTTATTTCCCAACAGATGAGGAAGGAGAGGTGAAAAAATGTTTGCAAAGAATTCTTGAACAAACATTAGGGGTTTCGAATGGCCGCATGATAAGGGCTCTCGCGACAAAAAAGACATCTGGAACATCTAAATTTGACCAACGTAGAAAAGCATCATCAGCAAATAAAATTCCTCTTGCAAAAATTGAGGAGGCTAAAAATTCCATAAACAAATTTCCTACTTATAAATCTTCTTATTCCCGAACAAAAAACCTAAATCGAAAGTATCTCTCTCCAGATTTAGATATGACAAGGATGTGCAGATTGAACCGATTGAATGTACTCGAGCCTGTCTCAATGTTTGTTTCTTGTCAGATTTTCAACTTTAATTTCAATCTGAAATTTCACACGCCAGTAAGCGACAGTAGTCGTAGATGTGATATTGTGATACATTTGACATCAAAATCAAAGCAGCGGGAGCCGATGGACAGGACTGTCGAGCGATCATGATAGAACAAGAGTTGCACCACAGAAAAGCGGAAGCTGCACGGTTGGGGATGAAAAGGGATGCCGAAGCTGCAAAATCTAATGAAAATCTTACTATCATTTCCTTTGACTTGATGAAAACTCCAACAACACTGGTCATTTCGACAAGTGTTGCATATTATAAACGGCAGTTGTGGACATTTTACTTTGGCATTCATAATTTGGGAACTGATGTTACACACATGTACATGTGGGATGAAAGTGTTGCCTCACGTGGACCTTCAAGAAATTGGATCATGCTTCTTACATTGTTCAAGAAAAATGTTCTCTCACGTAACTTGATAATGTATGGTGATGAATGCGGTGGCCAGAATCGCAATTTTAAGATGACGGCTCTCTGTACTTACACAATCCTATTTTGCGAACGATCAAGGTATTTGTATCATTGAAAAAAACAAAAAACACTACAAACATACTCACGTTCCCAATGATTGTATGAGAAAGCCACAATCAAATGTCAATCTACCAATTTCTTGCTTCAAATTTTTGTTGTTTTATTCCCTAAATTCATCAGAATGAATTGGATTCAGAATATTCCTTTGAATACAAGGACATATATTCGAAAACCATGTTGTAAGTACTGCGAATTATTCTCTTTCGTTCTTCCCATTATGTTATGTGATGGACTTGGGCCATTTTGGCGCTCAACGCCTTAATTTATATCACATAATGTATATTCTCTGAATTGTCTGTGAATTGGACAGATAAATGAAGAAGCTCTAGAAATCTCTTTATATTCATACTCAAGTGGAACAAATAGAGATAGTTCTTGCTCATATCCTATATTTACGATAATTCTAGTTTATTAAAATTTATATTCCTTTATACAATTGCTGATGGTTATCATTTGCAATTAGTTTGGAGTACTCATTCAAATTATTCTGTATCTTAGCTTCTTATTGGAGATTCTGACGCAGCGATTGCTTTTCCACTATTCTTATTTCACAGTTCATATGATCAAATTTCGTCCCAGCAGATGTCCTGATGTATCCAAGGTTCTTGTAATCATTGGAAGGCAGTAAAACTGCGTTATCATCAGGAGAATCGATTTATCAGGTTAATATTGTACTTGGAGATAATCAGACCATGGTCTTCTGTGCTATTTTAGTTTATGCTTCTCTTCACAACCTGCCAATTGATAGCCGATTACAAGCTAATTCTACAATGATCTGGGTTACTCAACTTCATTTAACATTCTACTGATGCCGTTTTAGAACCGCAATTGATATCCTATAAATACATTCAAATGATCGACTTCAGTCCGCTACCTACGAGTCCAGAGCACGAGTCTTGCAACAAGTTATTTATAATTCACTTTGTACAGAGTCAATAAAAAATGGTCCTGCGGATTATTCATTAACGAGGGTGTTGTGGACTGTTCTGTTAGCACATCAGATTGGAGACTTGTGCACTACTGCTCGCCTAATCCACAAATAAGATCTGGTTTTATCTCCACTAAGTAAGCTTGGGAAAACTTCCTCGCCATTTTTTGTCTAATCCTAAGAATTTGTCCGGGCCTTGTTCACATTTCACAATCTTTGCTGTAACCGCTGATATTGATACCGTCTTGATCATCTCCGACTTGTTCTTGATAACTTGTTTGGCAAAACTGTCGATGTCGCTGATATTATTCTGGTAGAATAATTCTGGCCCGTTCTCGTTAGCCTGTTTGGTTCAACTTCCCCTGTCGATGAAATCAATTCAATAGAATAGCCCGACATGTTCACTCTAGCTACGTTGGCCCATTCATACCATTTGTTCGTGCTTTCATGCAGTTCATTCACATTGATTGCTATGTATCTTTTCACTTACCTGTACAATGTACAAGAAAGTGTTGTAGAACCGACAAAATTCACATATCAAGATTTTGGCGGATACATCCGCTTCGAGTATCCCTGAATCCATTTTGACAATCTTCGGCTTGTTGTCGGTAAGTATGTGCGTAACTCGCAAATCTCAAAACGTATTGTAATGTTCATAAGTCAAAAGCAAATAGCTTATAATTAGTTGAAAATCACTATTTAGTGAATAAAAATGCAATAAAAGATGTATTTTTCCGGATATCACTAACAAACATTATATTATTCATTTATTACTAACTACTTTCTTGAACAAAGCCTCACATATTCATTTTCAACCATTTATATACACTGATTACTTCACTGTTTGATATTTCCTGCTTTATTGTTAATCGTTAACTATTTTTCAAGTCGTTTGCTTGCTCTTATATACAGATTTCTATTTTTCGAAATTTTCTCGTCTAGCCTAGAATACCGCTGAAACTTTCCACCGTGCAAGCGGTGTGGTGCGGTGCAATGTGATACAACGAGGACGAAAGGCCCCGCCCAGACAAGGTCAGATCAAAGCCTACCCCAATTCTTCGAATTTCTATACTCTTGCACGTTACAGTATACAGACTGGTATAGGGTCTCGATGTGCACCTTGCATTAAGGTTGCAGTCGTCTGTATCAAAATTGCACCTTACTTGTAATTTTTTCTGAACTCCTCGCATGAATCCAGAAGTATTAGTCGCAGGATACTTCAATTCAGTATTTCAAATTGCTGTATCATCCAAATGGGCATCCTTTATTTTTGTACCAATCGACTCAGCTTTAAGCGCACTTTATATGACAAACTTTCCAAATTTTCCTCATAAATTTGATACAATCAGTCGTAGAATATTCAAATTACATATTTTGCATATAATAACATCTGATCGTACACCTTGCATTATGATTACAATCGGTTAAATCGGAATTGCAGTCTACTCGAAACATTTCTTAAATTTTCCGCATAAATCCAGAACCATTGAACGTTAAATGTTAGAATTCAGTATTTTAGACAATAGTACCGTCCAACTGCTATTCTTTTTGCACAAATGTGAAACGATTTGCTATAGAGTACTGAAATTCATTATTCCAGTCTGCTGTAGCATCTAAATGATTGTCGATGATTCTCATAGCAATAGACTGCACCGGAAGTGCACTCAGTTGGCTTTTTTCCCAATTTTGCGCATAAATTCAGAACTTTAAGCTGTAGAATCCTGAAAATTAGTATTCGGGAATGTTGTAGCATAAAAATTATGACCTATTGTCTTCATAGCAACCGACTGGGCCGAAAGCGCATTTTACTCGACAGTTCTTTCAGACTTTCTTAAATAAATCCAAAACGATTAGTCGTGGAACGTCGGAATTTTGTGTTTGATTATCGCATAATTATATGCAAAGAATATATCCAATGATGTACAAGTGAGTCACGTGATGTACATGTCAGATTTATTATTGTGTTTTTGTTATATGAATTCTCCCGCATCCACATTGGGGGTTGGAACTGTTTTGTAGCAATGTTGCATCTTGTTATTCGCAAATAGCTTGTTGAAACATTTCATTTGGATTTAGAATTATAATTACTGTATTAACCATTATTTAGCTGTGGAAATTATGACTAAAGCTGATGATGTGTGGGTTACCATTCGAAACATCCTCAAAGCAACATTAAATGAAAAACTGGACTACATATTTCATTCAACATATTTCCTGGGTCCTCCAAATTTAATCAATTAGCTTGATCATCTGAAAGTAGCCCTCACCTACTCCACTGCTAACTGTCGAGACAGAAGCTGATCCAGAATAAGAGAAGTTGCGGCCTGAATTCCTAGCATTTTGTGAGGTATGAGCTATCACAAGATTAAACTGTGTCAGTGATATATTGAGGTTGAATCTCTGTGAGGATATATAAATCTTGAATTAGAACTTTGTATTAGTTGAAGGAGGCTAGCTGCACGGAGAACCACTTGAGATCCTCTTTGTCAATGTCTAACTTATTGCTTGAGTGTAGATAGGATTAGTTTGTGATATTTGAAGTCTTCAATCTTCAAATCTTGAGTAACGAATTCAAATTCTTCTCTAACATTTGAGCAACAATATGTGTAGTACCTATTTCGAGTCTTGGCATTTGTAGATGAATATGTTTGCATTATGATACCATTCTTAATAATTCCATTTGAAATTTCTCTGGGTACCGACACCCTGAAACCTCGGGTTCATATAGGACTGTATCAATGATATTAGTTCAGTAAATTACGTTTTTTATATCAAGTTTGTAACTTTATTGCGAGTATGCTAATTACTTGAGAATAAACAAGTGCTTCTTATATTTCTACTTGTGAATTATCTCATAGGATTTGCCAAAAACAAAGAAAAATTCTTGAACTGTTTCAATAATGCAATAATTCATTCAAAAAGTTATCGACCTCCATAAAAGGTCATATCTCTGTTTAATTCGGGTCTTCTCAAAGTTGTGGAAGACTGGAAGAGCAAATAAAGTTGGATTTAGGGTATTAGCTCGTGTAAAATCTAGCTCGAGTGAACAATTTGATTTTTCCGCAGAGAGCACTCAACTCTACAGCCTTCAAAATATGTTGTAACTTGTTTCGTTTACTTGAATGAGTTATCAAGTTCCAGAACCTATACCAGTCTGAGAAAGTGATTGAATTACCAAAACAAGTTGCTTATTATTATTGCTTTGGCAATAAATTAGAATCAAGAGAAAGACGTCTATTCTACCCGTTTCATCAATCGTTTTTGAAGAGGACTATCAACTTCCTAAGCATTGATTAAGTTAAAACAATCATGTTGGTATTAGTATATAAAGGTTGACAACATTGATTTCAGTGAACAAACATCTATTTCGACAGGTGAAAATTCAAACAGCTGAATATATAGATTTAAAAAATGAATAATTATATCCGTAGACAGCAATAACAGGTAATATATTGATGAATACTAAAGCATCAAAACTTGAGGTTAGAAAGCTACCAGTGTTAATTCTGTGCAAATCGTAACCTCTCGAATACACGTGCAAAGGAAGGTGAATTAGACTAAGTCCTGGAAAAACTGAATACGCTGGACGAGATAAAGAGCGGGATCTTAAACACAAACATAAAAGTAAACTCTCTCGTTATATCCATAAATAGAAATATGGAAACAATAGACCAATCGAATTATAAAATAAATCTCCAAGTAAATCACATTGATTTCTTAGAGAAACCTCTTAAAAGGAGAAATTTGATACAGAATGGAGTGGAAGAAATCAAAACAAATGAAAGTGAGCTAGAATAGTAGATAATGTCCGACCTGTGAAAAATCGTGTTGTGAATTGAGTTGCAATTGCCGGAGTGGAGTGTCAAAATATATATATATAGCGACGGAACGTAGGTGAACGCAACTCAGTTCACAACAGGGCGGAATTTGACAGGTTTTCCACACGAGGGTCATATGAGCCCTCCGACAATACCATTCTCAAAAAGATAAGAATTAAATACTTACAAAATGAAAAAAAAGTTTATATCTGTAAGAAGTAAAATTATAAACTCTTATAGATCCACTTATCTGGCAATGGACTGATTGCAATTCTTCTCGCCTGATCTCTGCGACGTTTTTCAGAATTTTTGTACTAGAAATAGTCATTAAATCCATTTCTTATGATAAAATTATCGGTGTCATCGTATATTTTCGTTATTGACATAATGACAGTTGCTACGTTTTGATCATTTTATATTTGTTGGAAGATATAATATATAATTGGCAGACAAAAGAAATACGGTATTTTCCACGTCGTTCAAACGGAGAAAAGGAGATATTCTCCGCCGAGTCAGAAATAAATATATATAACCAACTTTTTAATCAACAACTTAAAGTTGATTTTTTGGCGAATGATATAGGAAACACCCTCAGACTGGGTAATCAACGAGAAACTGCTAGACCAGTGCTTATCGAATTCCGTTCCGAAAAAAACTGGAAATATGATTTTATTGAAAAGAAATCTTTCAATGAAGTAAAAATACTTTCTAGGTGAAGATCTGACTAAGCAAGAATATGCGTCGCGTGAAGAACTCATATCTCAAAGGAAACAACCACGTGCGGAAAGTTGAAATGTTCATATTTTTGGTAATAAAATTGTATTCAACCAAAACACAGAACGAGGACGTCAATCTTCAGAGAAAGTATCCCTACGTTCACAACAAGTACCAGAAAATATTAAACTGCTACCAATACCAGCAGGCAATTCAATAAACATACATAAGGACACGGCTGCAGAATCTTTTTCTGGACAAAGTCTAACTCAAACCAACCAAAACTCAACTCACAAGGCCCCAACACCTCCCATAATGTAGAATCAACACAAAATACTATTCCGGCCGTTGAGGGAAGTATACTTATTACAATTTTCTGTATTGCTTTTTAGAATATAAACGGAATCAACAATCGATTCACCTTAGATAAAGAAACAATGCAAACATTGTTACAAGGAACCGTGATCTGTATTCGCGAAATCTGGCAGCAGTATGATTTTCTTTGTTTACCTATGTTTTTGTCCGGATATAAAATTCTGTGTACCGCTAAAGTCACTAAAGAGAAAAGTGTCGGTCGTCCAAGTGGAGGTCTCACTGTTTTTATCAGGCAAAACTTCTTTGTTGAGAGTAATGTAATTGAAAGTTCAGAATTGTGGTCGATCATTGAATAAATTTTTCACGAACGCAAATATATTATATTATTTACTTACTTGAAACCAAGCCTTTCAACATATTGCATTGATCTCCTCTACGATGCACTGGAAGATATTAAAGTTACTTACAGATTTCACGATATTGCTGTGAAAGGGAAACCAAAATGCACATATTGGACAGCTGAATAATTTGTACAATGACTCATTTCTGTCTCCAAATTTTAATGACTCTAGACGACCATTACACTCGAATGAGAATGCAAGAGTGATAAAGTGAGTCGACACTATGGAAAATTCAGGACTTTACACCCTCAATGGCAGAACAAATATTGATATACCGGGTAAATATACATTTTCAACTAAAACAGTGAAAAGCAAAATAATTGACCAAGCTTGGTTAAACGTTAATCCTATTGGAAACGTGGAATCACTCAAAGTAATTTATTCATTGGCAAATACTAATGATGGATTGTGAATTATAAATTTTATAGAGAGTATCAAACTAGAAGAACCTTTATCTTCTGATAACCCTAGAATGAAATAAAAAGTGAAATTCAAGTTTGATGTTGATAAAATAGTTGAATACCATTGTTTTACTGGATAATATTCATTTCCAAAGCTACAATGTACACGAACTTGCTACAAACTTCAATTGTGCAATCGAAGAAGCAGCAAGTGATTGCGGCATGTTAAAAGTTGTGAAACCTACAAAAAAAATCAATAACAAATCATGGTTTGATAAAACATGTTTTCAATTGGAACAAAAAAACAAAACAAATTCAAGAAAACTCCATCAAAATTTTCCTAAAACTAATCTAGACACTTACATCACCGATAAAAGGAAATATATATACTTTGTTAAAAGAAATAGAAACAAATTTCAAGTTAGGTAATAAGAGTTCTACAAAACTTTATAATGGCGCAGGTATACAAATAAAAATAGAACATGAATATTCAAACCCTATACCGGTAGCTCAGGGGGCACTACAAGGCGAAATATCGTCTTCCTTAATGTTTGCAATTTTCATAAATAATATATGGGGTTACTTTAGCCAAACTGGGTCGGAGGGCTTGAACATTGATGGTATCAGTGATGTCTCTCTACTAGTTTATGCCGACGACTTGGTGATTCTGTGCGAATCGCCAGTAGACGTAAAGACAAAATTACCGATTTCAAATCAGGACTGCGTAGAGAATCATCTTGAAGTAAATACCGATAGAACAAAAATTGTACAGTTCTTCAAGAGGCGTTCAAAAAAAAAAGTTGCATTTTTATTTAATAATGAGCAAATTGAAACAGTAGATAGTACAATTATTTAAGTACTCTTTTTCATCTTCTGGTAAATTTGACAATGCAGCTAAATGTAGTTATAAGAAATCAGTTATTGAATTTCGAAAAGCTGAAAGTATACTAAGTAAAGGAAAATCCGTAGGGTGGTCAGAGAAAAATAAGCTTAATACTTCTATAGTGCACGCTACATCTCTCTACGTGGTAGAAATTTGAGGGTTGCAACATGGGGACATAATAGAAAAATTCAAGTTTATTACTTGAAAAATATTTTAATGTCCGACTAGTTTATTATTGCTGTCATAATAACATGTTTTTCAAGGTAGTTACGTAACAATTAATACCTGAGGGTATTATGTTTCAAAATAATGCCCTCGGGCATTATTTTGACGAATAACAAACAAGTTGCATAGTTACAGCAAGTAGCCGGAGTAATTTCTCTGACAGAAATCACAATGACAGGACATACATTACTAAAAATTTCAATTGAAATATAATAAAAATCGGACATTAAACATTGAAGACAACACGGGAGTTGAACAGACAATAAAGCCTACGGTCAACGTACACACCTCACACAGAGGCCCTCGGAAAGTACACTGTTGACCTCAGACATTATTGTCCTTCTAACACCCTTGATACCACAATTACTATAAGATTATTCAAGAATACTTTGAACTTTTTTATTAGATTTGAGACAGGGGTAAACCATTGGGTGACAAAAATGTGGAAAAGAATGTGAAGTTGGTGGTCAACCATTCAAAAAATGTCAGACGACCGTCTCCCTAAAATAATACATAACAGACAGAAAAATTTAGATGGATATAAATACAATGAAGAAAGCCTCAACTGATGCTTACAAATTAGAATTTCTCTTGTTGAACAAGGATATCAATACGTATGGAGTGAGCAACAGTTATCTTGTACAAAATTTCATGAAATTATTTCCACACACGCCAATACATTAAAACAGAAAGACCTATGCCGACTACAACTGACATCTTTCAGTTTACTGTGTGAGCAGTTGAAAAATGACTCAAATCTAGAGCTGTACTTAGATATGAAATTGTCCATTATAAAACATTAAATTATTGGCCAAATCAGACTAAGCTGGAATAGAGGTTTGAAAATTCTCCATAAAGACATAAAATACGAGACAAATAGTGAACAACTACGTACAATTTGTAACGTGAATGAAAATGAGGACATATTTCATTTTTATATAGAATGCCCCGTTCACAAAAATATGGGAATTTCATTTTTGTCAAAGTTCTACCAAGGAAATAACAAGCCAAAAATTCATCAATCTCTTAAGATATCTCGTTTTAGGGAAAAATAGATAATATTTCTTAATATACATTAAACGCTCTCAAATTACGTAGTTTTTGTTTAGACGAATAATTATTGTACTTGGTTGTTGTTTCTGTGTTGCAAAAATGATGACAATAATCAAATAAAAACAATATATATACACTTTATTACATATATAGTCTCCTTTATATGTATGTTTTGCGATACTCTATTTCTATCACCATATTAGGGACATAATCAAATAAGCTGAAACCTCTTTTGAATTCAAGACATATTAATATTCTAAAATCAATAATTCATCAATGAATATTTTATATTTTTTTTATTGTATAGTTCATTCACTTTCGTTATTCTATTATGCTGTTATTAATATAGTATTGCTGTGCATATTATTTGTTGATGCATGCAATATAAATAAATGTTGTCAATCATTTATATGGGTCTAGTGCCCAAAGACAAATTGAATAAATGATAATAATTATTATTATATAAATATCTTATCAATCTGCTGAGTCAAGTCTCTCCAGTTGAAGTCTTCTATTTTTTCAAAGACCAGATTAGGTATCAGATATTAGGTTATCGTCTCCTGCTCCGAATTATAGTCTTGTATGCAAGATTTGCGTAAAAATTCTATATAATTCACTTGGGTGATATTACAGTAGTCTTCTGATAATATTTTCAAGTGAATGAAGATGAATAAGACAGTTTTGTTCTCATATGGTTATGTTGTCTGATTACATTTACAGTGAACTGATGCTACTAAGCCTTACTTACATGACTGATTTTATCGATTGATATTACATCATGTTCTTCACATTCTCAATGCTATCACGTTCACAACAAATGTAAGAGCTATAACGAACACATCCTTGAATACAGTTTTTCTCCAAATATCACTTTGACATAGAACAATGGAATGAAAGAATACTAACAGCATCCATAATCCAAAATTATCATTCTTTTCCTTTTAACAAGAAATGGTTGATTATTAATAGCGTGTCAACAGAGAATTAATGACAAATGTTTGCATGGTTTGGAATTGGGAATAATCGGAGCAGTTAGAACAAATAAATAAATATCAATCACGCCTTTCACTCGCTAGGGGTGTGGCAGACACTTGCAGTGCAGTCGTAGTTTACGGTTACCAGTCGCCAAGCTACTGATACTCCTAGTTTCTGTGGGGAATACGCCACAGAGTACATTATAATTCAGTGAAAATCTTGCTGACTTCTTTGTTCGTCGATGGGATTCCATCCTGCGACCTTCGGATTACAAAGCCAGTATATTCGCACTGAGCTATGAAGCAGTCCAGCTCGGTTATAGGTACTTTCGGTGCATGTGTTGAAAGAAAATATGTATTACGGTAGTTAAACAGAGAAATAATTCCCAATGTAGCTTTGGCACCACTAAAATGGAGAAATTTTGAACACAATTTTCTTATATATTTTATAATATTGTGAATCACTATACAGTGGAATTTTCGTGAGTAGACGGGTATGTGATTTATGTCTAACAGTTATTATCATTTTCATGCGATTCAAGATAAATAACACTCATAGTACAAATATATAGCATGACCCTGGAAATTAATGAAAAGGTATCATTAGTATATTTTTGAGAATAATAATAACGATAATCCATTTTCCAACAGTAGAACCAATTACAGGGAGAGGTAACAAATCAGATCTATCCACTTAATATTCATATTTATAAATACCTTCCTTCTGCAAATTCTTGACAGAATGATATTTTGTGTCTATGTGTTCAGATATCTTGCTTATTTTTCCCCACGAATAAGTTTCAGACAACTTTGATCCTCTTCATGTATTATTATCGGATATTGAATCTCTATATTAAAATCCAAAATTAGTCTTCTCAACCACTCTGCTTCTTGTACTGCTTCTGATAATACGATTAATTCAGCTTTTGTAGATGACAAATATACACAGCTTTGTTTTCTGCAAGACCTACTTACAGTGCCTTCGTGTAGCTTGAAAACATATCCACTATTTGATTTCCTGTCGAGTTTATTCTGTGCCCAATCTGCATCTGCGTAACCATAAAATGTGTCCACTGCATCATATTTACTCAATTTAACATTCATGTTCATAGTTCCCTTTAGATAATTCACAATACTTTCAACCTCTAACCAATCTTCTTTTGTTGGATTATTAACTTTCCTGCTCAATATCGAAACACTGCCAGAAATATCAGGTCTAGAGATAACACTTATGAAAAGCAAACATCCAATCAGCTTTTGATATAATTTATTATCAATCATTACAGTTGCTTCTCCTCCTATGTTTGTTTTCACATAACCAGGATCTAATGAAATATTATAAGTTTTTCAATCTTCTAACTTGAATGATCCCGATTTTCATTCTATGTATTTTTTCTGAAATATTTCAAAACTGCCTTCAGAATCTTGTTCTATTTCGAGTCCAATGTATTCTTTAACTTCTCCCAAATTGTTTATTACATATTTTCTTTCAATTTCTTCTCCAACATTTTTAATGATTTTTTCTGACTCACTGGCAATGAGAATGTCATCTTCATAAATTAAAATGTAACACCATTGTCCAGAGAAACATTTCATGTATAAACATTGATCATCATTACTTTGCCTGAAATCTTCATCTTGACAATGTTGATGAATTTCTTTATTCCATGATCTTGCCACCTGTTTCAAGCCATATATGCTTTTATTCAGTATACATAACAGCTTATCATTACCGATTATTTCTTCAAAGCCTGGAAGCTGCTTCATGTGTAAATATTTTCTTCCAGATTCCCATTCAGAAATGCTGTTTTTACATTACAATGATAAACTTTCAACTCTCTTGTTCCAGCGTTCGATGAAAATGCTCTCAATGTTGCTTGACGAACAACTGGTGCGAATACTTCATCATAATCTGAACCATATTTTTGTGAGTATCCCTGCGCAACTAATCTGGCTTTATATCTTGGAATACACCCATTGATATCACATTTGATTTCAAAAATCCATTTGCAACCAACTGTTTCCTTATTTTTAGGCGCACTTGTTGAATGCCATGTTCCTTTATTCTCCAAAGATTGGATTTCTTCTTTCATATCATTTATCTTTTTTCAGTTTTTGGGCAATGAGAGTGCTTCTTCATATGTTCTTGATCCTTTTATGTCTTCTTGAATGATATTTTTCCCTGCATTGTATCTTTTTGGATGTTTACCTTCATTATTTCTTCTGGATACTCTTCTCTTATCATTTACATTCTCAATTTCGGTTATCTTATTAGCTTTTCCATTATCTTTTTCATTAATAGCACCTTAAGCTTCTCTTATTTTTGTCTCATGTCCGTTATTCTGTAGATCATTCTTGCTTTTAATTCCTATAAATAAGTTATTTTCTTCTTCTTTTTCATTTCATCATTCTTAATTCTCCGTGATAAGTCCTTATTATTTTCTATGGAAACAACATCCTTGTTTATAGTTATCCAGTTGTTCTCTTTGTCCAATAATTTATGAGCTTTTGAATGTTGGTCATACCCAAGAAAATACCTACTAGTTTTTAGCTTTTACATCTCACTTTTGCCTATGTTGATCTGGAATATGAGCAAAAACTTGGAGCCAAAAACTCTTAATCTTGTGGAATTGGGTTTCTTCTCATGCCAATTTTGAGACGGTGTGTTACAACAATCTTTAGTGGGTTATAAATTCTGTAGATAATTAGCTGGCATAAAAGTCTCTCCTCAATATTTCTTCTCAAAATTAGAATATATTAGCATACGTCTCATCATTTATACTTAATACCTATTTTTTCTTTCAGCTATTCCATTTTGCTGCAGACTATAAGGTGCTGTGCATTGATGATGTATTCCTTCTTCCTTCAGATAATCACTTATTTCTTCATTTACATACTCTCCTTCTCTACCCGTGCGTATTATTTTGGAACTTTAGAAAATTGGATTTTTACGCTCTGCACATATTTTTTCTGTTTTTGAAAGACCTCTGATTTATATTTGAGCAATTAAATTACTGTATATTATCTCAAATCATCAATGATTGGAAGGAAATATTTCTTACCACATGGAGTGACAGTTTGCATAGGCCCACATACATCCGTATGTAATAATTCTAGAATATTATCGGTTTCACTTTCACTTCGTTTCGAAAATTATTTTTGTGCTAATTTTCCTTCAATACATACTTTACATACGTCATATGTAATATCTGAGCATTCAGGTATCTTTATATCCTTGATATTCATTATTGCATATTTATTTCGATGTCCAAATATTCTGTGCCATTGGTGTGAACAATTTGATAGCGTTCTCTTCTGTAATGTATTGAAAACTTTGGTTGATTGTTGTAACTTATATAAATTATGTGACAAATAAGCTTTAGCTACGATTAATTTATTGAGTATTACTCCAAAATCCTTTTGAATAAGTTGCCGAACTGATATTAGACTGGATTCCATATTCGGGACAAATGATACATTTTCTACTTTGATTGATACTTCATCTTTATGATAAAGAATATTATCTTTCCTACTGGCGTTAAAAAATCATTGGTTTCCAAGCATCTGATACGGGCTGAATGTTGCTCTTTTCATAACCTCTCCATGGCACCGTGCGGCAATTAGCGTTCGTCGCACGTTGCCCTAGTGACGTGTGACAAACACTTTGCAGTGGTCGCCATATTATTAATACTTACTTACTTACTTAATCCCAAAGCCTATCTACCTTTTCAGGTGTAAGGCTGGTGGTTTTTACTTTTCTCGTTCATTCTTCTTCTTCTTCTATTGGTATCCGATTCTAGATCCCCCTCCATTTTTCTCTCTTTTTGCTCAAGTGACCTGCTTCCTCCCATTTACAGCCCCTCTTTTTCAGTGCTTTCTTCACTTCTTCTTTCCATGTTCTTCTGGGTCTTCCTCTCTGTTTTGTTTTTGCTGTTCTTGCTTCGTACACTTTTTTTGCCGTTCTCTCCTCTTCCATTCTTTGTATATGGCCCCACCATCTTAATTGTCCTTCTTCTATTATGTTTTCTATCGGTTTTACATTCAGTGTCTCTCTATATACCTTGTTTCTTATCTTGTCCAAAACTGTTTTCCCTCCTATTTTTCTCAGGAATCTCATCTCTGTGCTTTTCAATTTACTACGTTGTCTCTCTGTTGTTGTCCAGGTTTCTGATCCGTAGGACAGGATAGGCACAGCTACTTTTTTGTATATTTGTACTTTGGTTTCCTTTGGTATTTCTTTATTTGTTAGTAGAGTATTCTTCAAAGCGTTAAAAAGTCTACCTGTGGCTCCTGTTCTTTCGTTTATTTCATCATCTAGTTTTCCGCCATAAGTCAGTATTGTTCCTAGGTATTTCAACTTCTTGACTTGTTCTAACGTTTCTCCTTCTAACTTAATTGTGTGTTTTTCCTCGTTTCTGCTTACGACCATCGATTTAGTTTTATTGCGGTTAATCTTAATGTTAATTAATATGTATTATAATAGGTTTATATGAAATGATGACAGTGCACAAGAAGTTATTTATTTATAGTTACATGAATATCACAATTTGTATTGTTATTGAGATTCAAGATTGGTTGCATTCTACACATAGTGTTTGTACTAGAAGTTAAATTTGTAGAAGTTCCGACGTCACCTATAAGGATTTTTTTGCTATTTTTTTCTTATTCTGGTTAGAGTCTTGTATGTATCCCTCTGCGACAGGCGTCGATTTCCACCCCCGTGTTGCTTAATGGTGGTAATATCTGCCCCTACATTCGCAAGTGAAGTAGCAGAGGATCTACAGAAACAATGTCCTGTATATGAACGAGGATTTGCTAGTTCAAGAAATGTTGCAATTTCCATTGGAATTTTTCCGATTGTATTTATACCGACAACCTGCGTCGAGCATTTTTGTGTTATATTATCAAAGAATAGAGAGAATCTACGAGGATCGATATGAAGTGGATGGAGTGAAGCGTATTTACGGTGAATGTTCAGCAAACTTATATTATTGATTTTTTCATCGACATCTTCTATGTCGTCGATTGTTAATCGTGTAAGCTCGTCACGTCAATATGCCCCAGCAACACCAAAAATTGAACAAGCCTGCGATATACAATATCAATTATTGGAAATATATTGATCTATATATGTAAAAAACCTATTTATCTTCAACAATAGATATTTTTTATCATGCATCGCAGAGAAATTTCTCGACTTGATCTCTAGGAAAAATACTAGACTTATTGGCTTTGTAGCCATCGGTCGTTCGCTTGAGTAACGCAATTAACTTGACATATTTGCTAATATCCATGCTATTTTCAGCAATAAATGTCGCCTTTATCATCGAATATAATGACCAAAGCGTTGAAGATTTATAATCTTTGATTTTTTCGGCAAAATATGCCAGTATGACATTTTCAGTATAATTTGGAGCCCTTTTCTCCTCGCACTAATTCAAGAACTGCTTATATGCTTTCTCATATCTGCTTCTGGATTTTGGAGGTAATAAATTGAGTGTAACTGCACTCGCGGCCTCTGCTAATTCTGGAGGAGTACAATTCAATTTTTCGTCGTCACTCATTTCAGCTTTTAGAGCTTTTATAATCAATTTTATTTCAACTGAACACGTGTAACACATGCATAACAAAACATAAATTACGCTTGTCAATGACAACCACAGCAATCTTTGATATATTGATACTATTGAAATTATTTCAGCAAAAATCGATTTTTAAATATAATTCTGATTTCTAACGCCTGTAGGAAAAATAGTATGTTCACCTCGTCCTCTAGTACATGTATGTCACACTTGAGGTGGTTCACCACTCCGCGTGTGACATACATGCACTTCCTCGACTCGGTAAACAATATACTATTACAAGTACCTTTACCCTGTGCAACAACACTTTGTATATATTTCGTTCTCCTCTTTCTTCATTCTTCAGTAATAAAAAACTATTCACTTCTCTATTTGACTTCCACAATAAATATTCCCTACAATTCTTCTTCAAGTGTCCTTTCTCATGACAAAAATAACAATCCCATGATTCTTTTCCTTTTTCGTTCGATGTATTTCTGGTTTTCAAAACTTTACCTGTCGAATCTTCTTCCTTGATACATTGTCTGTCGTAATCTTCTAATAATTTTTCTTTGGCAATTTCAAGGGCCAATTTGTCTTCAGATTTTGTTTCTATCACTGAAATGAGCATATCATATTAACTGGGTAAGCTACTTAATAGAATAGCAATAATCCACCCATCTGTTGAGACTTTCTCTCCTAAAGCAGTCAACTTTTCGAAATAATCCATTATCTCATTCATATGGTCTTCTAAATTTCCATCATCTGACATTCTCAGGCTGCATATTTGTCTTATGAAATATACTTTGTTACTCAGAGTAGCTTTTTCATGATATGCCCTCAAATTATCCCAAGTTTCTTTTGCTGTACTCGCGTTTCTTATATGCATAAATTGATTATCTTTGACAAGCAAACCGATTGTAGCCATTGCAATATTGTCTTTTCTTTGCCATTCTTCTGAAGCCTCTCCATTTTTTGGTATGTCTGCGGTTATGATATCTCATAAATTCTCTTTCATCAATATCAGCTTCAAATTATACTTCCGTATAGTATAATTTGTATTATTCAATTTTTAAACCAATGTTTTTACAGTATATATTTTCCTTATTTAGATTTACTTTATTTTCAATCTATGAAATCTGGGCTCATTACCTCTTGGTAGAATCAAATAATACACCTTGAAACCTTTTCGTACTATATATTCTGACAAATATTATTTTCAAGACAAGACAAAAACTATATTTTCATAGCAACATATTATTGCATACTAGATTCCTGTCATTGCTACTTCATCAGTTAAGCCTTATTCATTTCGAAATATCTGTCTCTCATGGATGCGTTCAAGTGAGGCATATATGTGTAAGAAGGGTACCACGCAAGTGTAGCATAATTCAGTTAACTTGTAATGTAATAGAAATGCATCAATGCAAGATTTTAACTTGATTTATGAAAACACAACAACCACAACGACAGCTAAAATTTCAATTTATACATTACTCAATTTTTACCATCTCACTTACTCACATGAGGTTTTATATGCTCGAGCGCCAGGATCTTTTTACTTAAAAAGGAACTAAATATTGGAACTTTTACCAAAGGAAGTCCGGTTCTAAAATGTGAGAATATTCTCCCCAAAAAAAAACCACGTAATGAGTTTTAGGTATTTAATTTGATCAAATGCACGTAAATTGAACAAACGGAACGACAATTACAACATATTCTTGAACCAAACAATAATCACTACGGATTGATTCATCATGAACAATTATTTAACAAATAAAAATTAGTTTTGAGAGAGATGGCGTTTCTGAAAGAATTTAGAACTTTCCAAAAATAATTTAGAAAATGAATAGAACAGCCTATTCTAGGCCCTGGATGATTCCATTGTTGAAAAAGCGCTTCGCAAAGAAGGTTCTAATTCGAGCCCAAAAATGCTACCAACCAGTCCACATTTAAAGGAAATGAAATAAATCTGAAAGTTTTATTTGAATTCAATTGTCTTTGCCCTGGGTGATTTTATTTTTGAGCAAGCGCTTCGCAAAGAAGATGCTAATTCAAACTCAACAATGCTACCAACGAGTCCACATTTAGAAGAAATGAAATATATTTGAAAATCTGATCTAAATTCGATTTTCTTATTGGCATTAGATAGCGTAGCGCTTCACAAAGAGGGTGCTTCCAATTATCTGATGCCACAGACTCAAAAGAAGTGAAGAGTGCATACTTTAAGTACTAAGCAACTCTTCGATAATATTTGAAATGCAAGTCTAGCCTAATCAATCCATCGGGCCTTTATGACTGCAGAACGATTAAGTGTCGTCAGCGTCATCTCTGATCACAAAGTTAAAACATACTCGTATCGCCATTATCTTGGTTACACACATTTCTGCGCAATGGCCAGGCGGCGGAAACTCTTATGGGAGGCTCTGTATCAATGTTTAAGCTCACAATCAAAGGCGATAGATGACAGCACTATGGACTGAAATTATTTTGTTTCATTGTGTGCAAGGCAACTTGTGCGAAGTTCGAATACCCATTGTTGTGTTGGCAGAGTTCTACACACATCATATTTTAAATTTATAGCTTTTTTTTTGTTCTTTTATTGTTCCAAGTGTGAAATATGGCGGCTAGTTTTAAATTAGGTTCAACTTAATTTCAATTGAAATTGCAGACATTTTATTCTTCCAATATTATTATAGGGTCAAAAATTGTACTAGCGAGCTGCCCTCTCTCTTCAATCTGCCATCAAATGTCGGTAGACGGCATAAGTGCCTACAACGATTTGACCGGGAAGATTCGTCTTGCAAAAGCTTTTTACAGCTGACAGGGTTCACGGGCTACGCAGTTTGTGAGTTGCATTTCTATTTTTCTAAACACCTCGACCTAGAGTTCTTTTCTGGTCTCACAACAGATTCAATCAAAAAAGATAAGCTTTACGGTCTTGATACGCAAATCACTACTTTCATGTGAGAATTATCGTGTATGCTATGGAAGTTATTTATCGTTGTTCATTTCAGTTCGTTTGCGTGACTTTGGTACCACAAGAAGAGTCATCCTTTTCACGCGAAAGAAGCTAGATACAAAAATTTGAATGGGCAGAAGCTGTTCTGAAACTACGTCATGGTATCCTAGGAAAAAGACTCTTTTCTGAACCCAAAACTCCTATTGACACAATTCAATCCATCAAAGATCTTCCTAAAACCCTCAAGATGTTCATTCTTTTCCAGCTCCGAAATTTTTGAAAAAGCGAACACCTTTCGCTTTATCTCTGAATAGTCAAGAAAAAGTCTCCACATATGCAGCAAGTTTTCATGAAAGCTGCCCCTATAGGGCTTATCTCTGAATTATTGCTCTATCTCCAATAGCACTACAGCCAGTTTAATTCATTATTCTTCATTTCTGGTATATGAACTAAGACTTATCCAGGTCAAGTTATGAAAATGTTCTATCATTTGTGACTGCTTCTATGTCCACATGTCTATATTTCTTGAAATTTTATGTTAAAAAATCTTCTACTATGAAAGAAGTACTTTTTGTATTGAGAAAATGAACAAACAGTTCTAAATTTTCTACTGACGGAATAGATTTCCTTAGCTCTATATCAAATTCATTTGAGGATGCCAAATTATATCTATAACATATTCCGTCTTGTATTCCATATATGTAAATATTGTAAGCAGAATAATACACTTACAAAAAAAGTAGGCATCATTTTCAAATCAAATTCATATATTCATGGAAATGAGTCTTACGAATGATGAATGCTATTATTATTGCATATTTTGCTAACAATATAAGAGTAGAACCAATTATTTTTATCATTGAACTGGACAATAAAATTTTTTCTGTCTCCATATCTCAATTATTTACTTACTCACTTGAATGAATCTCAAATAAACTTTTACTGAATACTGAGTAATACTGAATTTCCAACTTTCTGAATATAGTTTAAAAATTAAATTCTCGAAACTATTTTCAATGAGTTGAAAATTCAGTTATACTCAGTATTTAGTAGATGTTTGTGATACTTTTCGATGATTCAAGAGATTCAAACTTCCCGCGCAGCTCATATTAGTTTGATCAAAAATATGAAATGAAGCTGCTAATCGTGTATCAAGCTATAACATTGCTGATTCCCATCTTTCTACTTCAGAATCGTTGGCAATGGCGCTTTTAACTGTCAAACCTGACAGCTGTCCAACAATTATAACTCATTTTATTTCATTATAACTTATCTGAGTACTCAATTTTGGTATCAATAGTTAGTCTAACACTCAATTCACACAGTTTAACTCGAATGGTATCACGTAAGTAAGCTTATCTTCTTCCACAGAATTTTTCAATCCACCATGGTTTGTAGGTTATGTTCACGGCGCGAGCACTAGAAATGTTTTCACAGAAGTATTATAGATGTTCGAGCTTCTGAGAATTTACCGTTTTTAGGGACTAGCTTGTCACAAACTTAGTACCAGCGTGAAATATGATATTTTAATCGGAGGCGTTTCTTGGAACAAACTTCAAACTCTTATAAGATTGCCAAGAGATCTACTTGCAGCAACGCATGAATTTTCTACTTGAATTGCTTGGGAACAAGAGATGTCCCAGACATGCTATGTTTGTAAGAGATGGGAGATAGACGTCTAGTATATAACATCGCATGACATCTTCAAAAATTTAGAGGTAAATTGTCTGGTATCAAACCACTCCTCTGGTATATCAATATTTTTTTTGTAGGGCAGCTGTATCACTCAGGAAAGAAGATGAGCCATAAATCTTGAGATTATCAGCATGAGCAAGGACCGAACACGTGAATTGGAGGAGAAGTTCATTGATAAAAAGCGTGAACAATAATGAGCCAAGATTCGAGCCTCAAGTTTTTTAACCATCTGAATTCAAATGAATATGCAATAAATAATTCATAGAATTTATCCAGAGCTGCAACGACTGCCCGACTTTCTGGACACGATCAGTCCATATTGCAAAAATCATGATACAAGATGTGAAAATTCGCTCTTCTGAAGTTTTATCTTGGATTATTAAGGATAGGAAGATTATTCTACTTTCGACTTTTCGAGCAAGAAACACAGAATCAATTTGAAGCAAAGGGTGATAATATTTGTCTTCTGGAACTAGTGGAGAATCAGATATTACAACTTTCAATGAGTTCAGTTAATAAGATAGTACCAGATCTAGTATATTCTGGAATTCAGCGAATCGCAAAAATGTCTGATGGGAAAAGATTTATTACAGTTCACAGAAGCTCTATCAATACATATATTATATATCCCTGTACATAAGTTGATGTAAAACTGTGGCCAGTAATGCAAAATGTTTTCAAAACAATTTGCTTATTTCCAAATTATTTATAAATTAGAACTACTGTGACGCCAGTGGTACTTTTTTGAATTTCTGCCGGCAGACAAGCGCGGAGCAAACACTTACTAACTATCAGCTGTCACTTCTATCTACTGCCATTTTGTTTGTTGTTGTTTTATCGTTTTTTGATTAAAATTTATTGTTTTGTAAGAGATATAATTTTATTTCTATTATATCAGCTCATAAATTGTTGTTCTGAGTCTTATATCCAGTAACAGTTCGCCACACAGAGCAGAAACTATTTTTTTGGCACACTAGGGCCACCTTGAACTTCATTCTTCACATAAATATTCTCCAATAATTACTTAAATTACCGTATTCTCTCTCTTTTATCGTGCAAATATTATAATATGGAATATATCAATCAATACTATTCCAGTTTGGTATAAATATCTAATTTCTCTGCGCTTCTTTCAGACGATAATCTGGAACAGAGAACGCCAGCACCACTGACGTCATACTCAAATTTTTGAAATTACAAAGCTTATATCTCGCTAAATAAGTGGAATTTTGGAATAATTATTGTACATTTAGTCTCTAATATTGATGGAGAATCATAAAATAGTAAAAAAAAAGAACAGTGGAGGTACCTATTCAAATTTCCATTGCACAAACAAATTGAAGGTTCAATGGTATAGCTCAAATACACATACAAACTCTACAGTATGAAAGATATTAGAATAATAATATTTGTATTATGTGGCTATTTTTTACAAAGCTACAGCCATTTGGGTCATATATGATGCAGAGATAATAAAAGATCATAGGTAGTATGCATCAGATGTACTGCAGATCGGTGTTGAATCGGAGTTGAGATTAGGAGTATTCACACTTACAGTCTATACCGTTTCACTCAATATTCTTCGAAAATAATCGATGACAGAGTCTTATTGAACTGAGATCGTATTTTAAATGGTACTGTATCAATATTATGGATACGTCCATTGTTTCTTATTGATAAATATTTGATCGGATCGGAAGCGTACAAGACCTGACTGTGATCGGGACTGTAGTGTAATCTCTATCAGAACGTAATATAGACGAAGCGTTTCCTATGCTGCTTATGACCAATAGCGATACTATTACTTGAATTTTAAGTGTCGCTCAATTGAACTATATCGTATCAAAATTCAAAAGTCGAATGTTATATTGACATTGCTGTTATTATTTCGATTCGATATTTTCTATCCAAATGGAGCTTAGAATTTGAGCAAGCAAGTTGCAACTGGCAAAAAATGATTTGATTCAAAACCAAAACTTGCTTGAGTTAAAGGATGAGATAAGGCAAAAACGTTAGCTATCGTCAAGGGCCGGTATACCAGTTTTTCAATCGTAATAAGCGAAGTTCAGTTTCTCAAAAAACAATTGTTCTAGCAATCACTAGTATGAAATTTGAGCTACATTCAAGATAAACCAAGGTCTAAAGTATAAGGCCTAAGCAATAACTGTTACAAACGTTGGAAAACCTAAGCGGAAAAAGTATTACACTGAAGGTTCTCACCCCATATTTCCATTGACTTCCTGTATTATTCACAAATGTCAAGTGCAACTGCGGTGATTCCTCTGCCGTCTTGGAATCGGTGTCAAGGTTCCAACACACATTAAACACTTATATACACTTTTTGTCCGTTGGTAACCTAGTTAGGATTACAACAGTCTAAATGCATGATCTCAGCCGTTGGTAATCTTGAAAGGGTCACTAGGGCTCTGAGCTGCTCGATGCTCCATTGGCGGCCAGCCACAGCACTCTCTAGCCCGAAGCTGCTCGCTGAGCTGTCGGCAACCAACCACAGTCGCATCATGCATGCCCGGCTTCATGCCGCATTAAAAACACACCATTCTTACGCACACATACTCCTCTTTCGTTGGGTCCACACCACTTTATGGGTCGTCGATAGCTAGTCATAGTGTCATCACACACATCTAGCTCCAGGCCATACCATAAACACACTACTCTCACACACATACTTTTCCTCCGTTAGCAACATGGTCAGGATTGCTACAGTTCCACTGTCTTATCCCAGTTGTTGGCAGCCTGGTAAGAGTTACTACAGCTCAAAGCTGATCGCTGCATCGTGGGCAGTCAGCCACGGCACACTACCGAAACTGTTCGCTGAGCCGTTGACAACCAACCACAGTCGCATCACACATGTCTGACTTTAAGCCGCATCATAAACAGTTCGTTCTCGCACGCAACCAGCTTCAAGCGATACCATGAACACACAATGCTCACACACAGTGAGAAATATCATTCCAATAGAAAAATACCCGGTCCCCTTGATGATAAATAATATTAAAAAAATATAAACATAATAATCCACTGCAAATGCAGTTAGAGTTTATAGTTTTGAGGACTTTTCACTTTTTTATCTTGATCATCAACTCACACATTCGCAACTGATTGCATTGTCTATTTAGCGCAAAAAGACATGCAGAACGTACGGATGAAAGCATCAATCAAATAAAGTCGTACGGGAAAAACAAGCAATGTAGAAACAGAAATTCATTCGCAAAGTGCATGAATCGTGTATTGATACCTGGAGATCGGAGCCGCACAGGATAGTAGAAATCATCAGTTCGGTGCGCTTTTCAGACGGATTTAGACTATTTTGAAGGAAATAGTACCTGCAACATCGAAAGTGGCCAATAAATAAGAGAGATATGACATCTGCACAAAGGGAAAGCTTGGTAAAAATTTGTACGCACAGTTAGGAAATTGAATAATAGTTCTCAGGGACCGATAATGCAGTCAACGTCTTGAGTCACATATCCAGTAGCTCAACTAACACACCTAGTAACTCAACTCACACACCTATTAACTGAGCTCATATACCTAGTAACTGAGCTCATATACCTATTAACTCAACTCACACTCCTAGTAACTCAGTTCACACACCTAATAACTCAATTAACCTAGCACTAGTACTCTTATTTCACCAACTCTGTAATAGCCACGTTTTAACTATCTGGACGATAAAACCAAATTAACGAAATAACTTGTAACTTCACATCCGGCACCTCTGGCAGACGTTCACTAAATCAGTCATTGTCGGTTGTGGCAATTGACAAAAGAAAATTTCTCTATTGTTGCTTTTTCATATTAAAATGATTTCAAACCAATGTATAGATTCAATTCAATTAACAATAACTATTTTTGCTACTAAGGATGAATGAGGGGCAGCCAAAGCTGTAAGGCAAGAAAGAAGTGGAATTAAATGATATGACTGGATTATCAAAGATTTTATTACTCACATTATTCACATATCCAATCAGCGTCAACTATTTTATCCAATAAGAGTTTATATTCTCCTACCAATTGAAACGCATTAGAGAATTTTATTACAATGAACTGATATTCGTTCTATTCCCAGTCTAACGCATTCAATATTATTCAAACAAGAATGCTTACTAAATAGAACTGTCAATGTACTAATATCATTTCATTTGCTTTTTTATAAATAGAGAATTGGCTTAGACGTTCGTAGCACCGTACCTCGGGTAATACTAAAAAGAAGTTGACTTCACAGCTGCTATATGAAAGCACTATAGGAGATGCATCTCCTTAAGTTCTTATACCGTGTTTCAAATGTGTAATGATCTACTACACAATACCGTGCTATGATCGTGAGGATGCAGATCGCGTAGTGAGTGATGGTCTAGTACAAATCCATTCAAAGAATACTCCACCAGATATATACAAAAAAGTGGAAAGAGAGTCAAGCTCCGCTCAAAGAAGAAAAATGTTAATTGGCTTCGCTCATATAATAATTGAGATTCGATTGGTCAACAGGTTCTACTGGAGCTCTTTTAAACTCACTTCCAGAGATGCAAAACATTGTATGGATCGTGAGTAATACAATATGGAAATTCAGTCAATTATTTTGATATTATTTCTTTGCTGCTTCACAGTTCCACCAGCATAATATTGAGAAAATTGACTGAATTCTCATATTGTATTACTCACATTCACTTATCCAGTCAGCCTCAATCATTCCATCCAATCGTATGGATTGTTCGAAGAACTATGAACAAGCTAGAGTCACACATTTCTGACCAAAAATTGAGGGAAAAACTGTATCAGCTAACATCAATTCCAAAATTCAATGTTTTGATTTTGTTAACAGGACTTTTATTATCACGATGAAGCAGTACTAACGAAAATTGTTAATTCTTCCCAAGCAAGCTCTTTCTATTCTCGAACATATTCTATAGGGCTATATAGTTAGGGAGCTGGTGGCAGAAATTTCTATATGATTTTATTGTGCGAATGAAATTGATAATTGTAAAGACGTCATTATAAAGAGCAAGAAAAACCATTCCAGTTATTCAGGCGCTGCTGAGTTTTTGATTGAGAGTCAATTGAGAATGCTAGAAGAAAACATGCTTCTATATAATCCTATTGTGTCAGCCACTTATTTAAGACGTTACTTGTCGATATGACATAAATATGAATGTAATCGGCTGAAATCTATGTCTGCATTTTTCTGCCATATTATTTTTTAAAATGGTTCTTGATATATTCAAAATTGAATGACTTTCTTGTCTACTTATCTTGTATCAGTGGTTTTGAAATGTAATTAGGAATGATAGAATAAGCTTCAGTCATCTGACTGCTGTTTAACGAGGACGAATTCTCTAAAATGAGGCAAAAAAATGCTTCTATATCATTTTATTGTATCAGCCACTGGACAGGCAGCTTCCACTATTTGTGAAAGACATTCGAAGAATAGTGGCTGAAATCTACGATTCTGAGTTTTCTCTGGTTGACGTTTCTTAATAGTTATTTTTATAAGACTTTTGTCGCGATCTGGGAAGTTTCAAGAAAAATTGAGTTCAGATATTTGCCTTGATGTTACAGCTGAGCTCTATCTAGATCTCTACCTTATAAATATAGCAAAGCCTAATCTGCTCATCCTTTAATTCTTATTTCTGATTAGTACAATACTTGCATCTGTACTTTTATTAGTTTTTTTTTTTTTCATTATTTCTGACTTGCCAGCATAGCGCCTTCTCATTGAATTTTGCGACATTTCCATTTCGTATCCAAGAAACGTTGTCTCCAAGGATAGTGCAACCCCTAAAAATCAATATCTAACTCTTTACACCAAAGTACAGCGTTTTGCTTCGCAAACAATAGCTTATTGGAGTAACAGTCCATCCCTGTAAAGTTGTCGGGACTGTGGCACATGACCACCAAGTCCAGTCAGCTTCAAACTGTCTCACGTGGAGCAAATTTTTCTACATAGTCTTTTGGTGTAGAATAACATTCTCCACTGCTATAACTGAACTCACTTGCTGTAAACTGTACTCTCGATGGCCATGAAACTAATTTAGCATTGTTAATTAACTTGCTAATCAATTGACAGTGAATTCACTTTTGCATTGTACAGACTTTGCAGTCATTATTGAAACCTTGTAGTTTGAAGAGAAAGAACAGTAAAACAAGAAGACTAGTCTTACAAAGAGCACTTGAGAAACAAATATAAAAAAAAAATGTTTGAATTGAGACTACCATTTATTCACCTGTACTATGAGTCCTGTTGAACTCAAATAACTGAGTGAGAAGACAACAGCCTTTAAGCAGAAATCAACTCTGGCTTATAGTTTCCATAATTATTTCCTCTGGTGTTCTTGATGAATGATTTGTAAAAGTTACTTCCACGATAGTGGTACGCAAATTAATCATATTTCAATAAGGTATTAATAATATTTATCTGTGTTGAATTGCTCCTACCTTTTGTTTGGGAGGCTCGGCTTACTCAAAGCACAGCTGCAAAGACCAAATAGCGAAAACCGAAAAAGAAAAAAATTGGGCACCAGGACTTGAAAGGAATAGATATAGGGTATAGGTAGTCCAACTTAGTACAAATAGTAGAAAGTGGAAGCATGAATGATTAAGCAGAAATGTACGTAAATTTAGATTTTAATTCTGCTAACCAAGCCAAATTAATAATGCGTTATTCGATACCATGAACCAAAAAATCAATAAATTCACCAATTGAATCACTGGTGTACCTCACAGTTGCTCAGGATCGTAGGTAGCAAGCTATGACTTTTTCTGGGTTGAGCCAGAGGCGGTGCCACACCCCTTGCGGTTGGAGTTGACCAAAAAAATATTTCGAATTGTTGTTGAAGTTTTTGGGCTGTATTTGCAGTCTTTGTAGGTTGAACGAATCAATACTGTTGGTGTTGACAGTTTCCTCAGAAGCGATAAAGAATAAAGACGACATCGGCTGCTCCTACGGCTGGTATCTGGCCTCTGCTCTCAACCCAGCTAAGTACCCTTGCTGATGTAATGGTTACAAGACACAATAATAATATGAAACAGCTTGCGCCAGTTATTTGTTGGGAACTATATTTGACAATAGTTTGAATAACGACACAAAATTACAATGAATTTACAACGGAATTTCAGTACCAAATAAAAATGAACAATATAAAAAAGCTTCCGCCAATGCAAGAAAAGGAGGATGCCACAACACAAATAAAGTGATCGCAAACATACACGGTGAGTAAGCGCATTATCGCAATTGACAAAATTGAACGAGTAACTCGTTGACCGAAAAAAAAAACAAATTCTATCAGTGAGGTCTACTCGAACGTATAACCAATAAAAAAGTTATAACGTCGAACCAAAAATAAGCAAGAAAGTAAGAGAAAAGTCCTCTCTGATAGAAACAGAGATGCGCATATTCACGAAGCTTTTAGTCCGAATACAAAAAAATGTCAGTAATTTCATTCATACCTCACTCACTCATTCATTTTTCGAAATGGATAGGAGAGCATATGAAAACGAGTAGAAGGACGATACTGATTTGTGAAGTTTCCGTAAAGATCAATACTGCGTCGTCACCGAACTAGTAATCAAGAAACCAATGAAAAGAACCAAGTGTTCCGTAGAACAGATCACTAGTGCGACAAAATGAGTCGACCCAAAAAACGCGAGTATTAATAAGACTAGAAAACTAGAACTTCACAAATGCAGGATCAGACAGGGAGATAGAAAATAGAACGAGAAGGAGAGTACGTCACCTGAACTTGAAGTAAAAAAAGGAAGCTCAAAGAGCCTAAGAACACTCGTGACGGTCTTCTTGCGATAGGTGTAGTGATCCATTAAGACAAGATTTCTTGTCTTGATGACCATTTCTTGTCTTGTCTTGATTTTCAAGACAAGAAAATGAAAATTTCTTGTCTTGCCCATTTCTTGACGACGCATTTCTTGTCTTGTCTCAAGAATTCTTGATATTTCTTGATCTTGACTTTCAGGGGAAATCCCCTTTCTCCATTGTTTCATCCAATCTGAACACTCAGTTTAGCGAGTGTCTATCCTTTACCGTCCCTGTCAGTTATGTTATAAATCGATTCTAGCAACGTTTTCCAAGATTGCCACCAATAGAAATAAATGAAAAGCCTGTCATTTTCATGTTTTAATCAGTATTTGCAATTATTATTGTTATATGATATAGCAATGTTGCTAAGAATCAACAACTTTCTTAGAGTATTGGGGATTCTAGCAATACATTTCTCTTCTACATGAACGATTTAATCATTGGAAACTGACGACTTATGCTCTCAATATGTATCAAATATTTGTTTTGGAAATTATAGTCACCGATACTTTTTACACCCCCAAATAAGTTTAAATTTATAAATGAGCTTTTTCAACTGGAAAATCTAGAAAAAGACTCTCAATTTCCAAAAATACTAATATTGTAAGCCGCCATCTGTCACCATAACAATGACAGCTGTCATTTAGACAATGACAGCCGTCACTTCGACATTGACAGCTGTCCCTCTGAAAATGACGCTGTCACTTTTAAAATGAAGCAGTCACTTTTACAATGACGCTGTCACTTTGAACTGTCAGTTTGACAATGACAAATGTCACTTTGAAAGTTGGTATGATACTCCTAAATTCATGAAACAGTGATGAAACTGGCCATGAAATTTATTATCGGGAAAAAACTGTAATGAACACAGCAGACTTCAATATTTCAATAAGGGAAGAATAAATATGCATTTTTGAATAATTAATTGTCAAGATATCAAGATTTCTTGACAAGAAGTCTTGATTCTTGATAGTACGTTCTTGCCTTGTCTTGTAAAATAAAAAACACTTCTTGTCTTGGTCTTGTCTTGATTTCAAGACAAGATCAAGACAAGATCAAGACAATTACTCACCAAGTTTGTTTGTCGTTTTTTTTCTTAAAAAAAAAAAATGATTTAGCCAATTGTTTATCTTTGATCAACAAAACTAAGAAAATTAGTAAGAAAAAAAAACCAATGGGAAGAAATGTTTGAGGATACACACTCTCTGAAGGAATTCTTAATAATAATAAATTAGCACTGCAGGCCTTAAAGGCCCATGGCTTTTTTGCAAATGTTTCTCCACGTCACTCTGTCTGCCGCTTTACGTTCCCACTTCTTGATTCCCAAGGTTTCAATGTCATTAAATACCGCGACACTCCACTTTGTGGACGCCCTCTTCGCTTATTTTTTCTAATACCTCCCTTAAACACAATTTTAACCGTTTTACCATCACACATGCGACTCACGTGCCCTAACCAACGCAACCGCTGCACTTTCACTACTTTCACTATACTTGCTTCCCCATACAGGTTCATCACCTCACTGTTAGTTCTCTGAATACTTAACTCTCCCTCTTTTCTTCCCCCAAATATTCTCCGCAATATTTTCCTTTCCCAAATTTCCAACCGCTTTTCCTCATTCTTATTTAAAACCCATAGTTCGCAACCATACAACACAGATGGTCTTATGACAGACATGTATACTTTAACTTTTGTTTTCTGGAATACACTTTTCGACTTTAGAAAATTATGAAACATTCCTGCACATTTACTTCCTTTTGTTATTCTGGCTTCTATTTCTTCTCTTTCGTCATTTTTATTCGTTATCAACACACCCAAATAAGTAAAATTCTGAACTTCCTCAAAAGAATACGTTTTGTTCCTGCTATTTATAACCATTGGATTTATCATTGTTACTTGCTCACCTCCCCCTAGCTTCATGTATTTAGTCTTTCCCTCATTCGTGTGCAGACCAACTTCTTTCGCTGCCTCCTCCAATTTACAGAATACCTTCTCTAATTCTCTCTTAGATCTTGTTAGAATTGCAATATCATCAGCGTACGCTAACATTTGGTACCTTTGTCTATAAATTGTTCCCTTTGTGTGCAAGTTACTTTTCCGCAATATCCACTCCAAAGCTAAATTAAATAGGATAGGTGATACAGGATCCCCTTGACGTAATCCTCTATTTATTTCAAAACTTTCAGAAATGTTACCATCTACTAACACTTTGCCTCTGGTTTCTTTCTGCGTCATCTGTATGAGTCGTATTATCTTTGATGCAATACCAAGTTCATGTAATATTTCATACAGCTTGCTTTCATTTATCGAATCATAGGCTTGTTTAAAATCGATAAATAGTATGTGTAAAGGAAGCTCATGTTCATAACTGTTTTCCATAATTTGTTTCAGAATAAATACCTGTTCTGTTGTCGATCGATTAGGTTGGAAGCCTGCCTGGTATTCCCCCAGAATTCCTTCTGCTGTTTCTTTTATACTCTCTGCTATACATCCAGTTAGTATTTTATACGCAATGTCTAACAACGCAATTCCTCGGTAGTTCTCACAGCAAGTGCGGTCTCCTTCCTTATGTATGGGGAAAATTATACTCTCTTTCCAAGTATCAGGCATTTCTTCCTTATTCCAAACTTCCTTGACTATACTACATACCATATCCTGCAACTTTTTTCTTCCATACTTATAAACTTCCGCGGTTATCCCGTTTCCACCTGGACTTTTATTCTTCTTAAGCCTTTGCAATATCTCCAGAATTTCACTATCCTCTGGTGTCTTAATTACGTGTTCATCCACCTCCACTGTCCTATTTTCGTTTTCTTCGTTCATTCCTTCACTTACATTAAGTAGGTTCTGGAAGTACTCTTTCCACCTATTGAGTTTCCGTTCACCTGTTACCAATTGACCATCTCTCTCCTTACAAAATATTACTTTTTGTTGATACCCTAGCCTTTGCTTTTTAACTTCTTGGTAAAAATTTCTTATGTATCTGCTTCTATAATTGTTCTCTAAGTGCTCTAATTGTTCTTCCATCATTCTTCTTTTTTTATTTCTGCAGATCCTCTTAAAATTCCTCTTTTCTACCGTATATTTTTCCTTATTTTGCTCTGTATCATTTTGTAATAATTGCAGTCCTGCCATTTTTTTCTTTTCATATGCCTCCTTACAATCTTTATCAAACCATTTTCTCTTGGATTTCTGTGTATCCTCTTTTAATACCTGTTCCGATACTTTACATGTTATGTTTTCCAATTTGCTCCACTTGCTTTTAACATTTTCATCACCTCCAATTTCCGTCAACTCTCTTTCTATTTCCTCTCTAAATTTCTTGTTCGTGCTTTCGTCTTGAAGTCGGCAGATATTATATCTCTTAACACAGTCCCTCTTTTTCGATTTATTTTGAGGTACACCCTCTTTAATCTTAATTTGAACCATAAAATGATCCGAACCGCATACCGCTCCTCTTCTACTTTGTATATTTTTTATGATATTGCTGTGTTTCTTTTCTATTAGTACATGATCAATTTGATTACATACTTTCCCATTAGGATGGACCCAAGTTCCTTTGTGGATTTCTTTTCTTTGAAAGGCTGTGCTCATAATTTTCATGTTTTGTTCCACAGCAAACTCTATCAGACTCACCGCATTTTCATTCGAAACGTCGTGCTTGCTATGTCCTCCAGTTATTGATTTGAATCTTTCTTCTTTCCCTATCATGGCATTCATATCTCCTAATATGATTTTATAATCATATCTTGGAATTTTATTATAGGCATTTTCTATTTCTTCATAAAACTTGTCTTTTTCTTCTTCAGTTTTGTTATTTGTCGGAGCATGAATATTCAAAATACTGAATTTCCTGTATCTTCCTCTAATCCTTGGTCTACATATCTTATCAGAGATTGGCTCAAATTCCAATATAGCTTCCCTTAATTCTTTTTTAACCATGCAGCCCACACCAAAGTATCTTGTTCCCTCGCCGCTATTCAAAATAACATAATTTTCCCCCTCAAAAATACTGTTCGTCTTCTGTTTAGTCTCTTGCAGAAATGCTATACTTATGTTATAGTTCTTAAAGATTGAATTCAATTCTTTATATTTACCTATTGTATTCGTTCCTTGTACATTCCATGTTGCAAAATTCAAAAATGTTTTATCTTGAGTCCTTTTGATCATATTCCTTTTCCATAGCTGATTCGTTGTATAGCTGTCGGTTTTATCATGTATGTTTGCTAGTTTTTTGACTTCTCGGGACCGGTTTGTTCCCTTTCTTTCAGTACTCCTAGCTTTGCATCCCACACAAAATTTTTATTATCCACGTCTATTTTATTGTAATATGCTCTGACTCTCCTTCCTTTCTCCTGTTCCTCCTTTGCTTTCTTTCTTATTGAACTTCGCATTATCCTTTCTTCTTTCGTCCAATCATTATCTATATATATTTCTTTCCCTTTTAGTTTTCTCTTTTCACTCATAATCTTCTTTTTATCCTCGTAATCCTCCACCTCTGCTATTATCAAGGATGCCGAGTCCCTCTGTTTTATAATGGATGTTGATTTTATCACGCATTTTACATTTAATTCCTTTTCCAGTAGCTCCGTTACGATTACTTCTGGTTCTCCTCTTTCTATCTTCACCCCTCTAATTATCAGGTTATTTCTTCTACTTTGTTTATCCTGGATTTCAATTCTTTCCCGCAATTGACTTATTTCTTTACTCATTTGCTCCTTTTCTTCTTTCCACCTTTTCTCTTTTAACCCATACTCCGTCTTTAAGTTCTCAATCATCGTAGTATTAGCTTTGATTTCTTCCTTTAGCTCCATATGATTTGAATTCAGTTGACCTTGTATCTCTTTCATTGTAGTAGCCATATCGGCCATCATACTTTTCAAATCTTCCATTCTCTCTGTGTCTGTATTCTGTTTTATAGGAGATCTCTGGATCATTTTTTCTTCTTTTGAATATGTTTCCGGTTTCCTTTTCCCTTCCTTCTCTTTTCCTTTCCTCCCAAGAGTCGCTGCGCTCCCTAAAAATTTTGCTCATTTGTTTGTACTTCCTCCGCCACTGAGCACTGTATCGGAGCACGCTTGGCGCTTGTGTTGTCTTTACTTGCTACTTACCGACGATCAAGGTCTTTGTTTATTATAAAGTTTATTGGATTATATTACTTTAACCTATGTTAAAGGTGATATTTTGAAGAACTCACGTTTTGCCACTTCTTTCACTATATTTTGTACCTAGCACTGTTTTTGTTTACACAGTAATTCCCAATGAAAATAAGGTAAATTGCTGGTGCTCACATCAACACACTTTTCACTCACTCGACATAGGCGTACGTTCGTAAGGAATTCTTACAAGGAGATATGTTCTAATGTTGTTTCACTGTTGATCACTCTCCTCTATATGTTTTGGAGCTATAAATTTCAAAATATAAGAAAATATGTTTTGCGGTTATAAATATACGTTTTGGAGTTATAAATTGAACAATTTGAAAATGTATGTTCTGGAGTTTTCGAGTCTGGCTCGAAGTATGATTTCACATCTTTCATTTGTGAAATACGTTTTGGAGTTTCACATTTCAGAATGGAAAGATTTTGCGGAGTTTATATTCAGAAAAATTGCCGACGGGCAGCTCTCTGGCTTGTTACCTCTTACCTGTTTAAGGTGATTTTTTCTTTTAATTCGAATTGAACTAAGTACTTGGTTTGGAGTTATGGATTGAACTTATATAACGTTGAAAAAAGCAACCTCAAAACTGAGCCACGAGGACCAAAAAAAATTCTAATTCACAGTAAAACTGTTCTCAGTAAGAAATCAAATATTAAGAAATGCAAAAAAATATTGGAATGAATAGAAAATAGTACTTACTATTGTAACTGTGATATTATTACTCTAACGTAAAATAGAAACTGTTTAAAGTAATATTGACCGGGCACTGACCACCGAAGGAAGAGAACGAAAACCGTCTTGCAGTCCTCTATATGCGCTCGCAAGACCATGGCGCTTGCGACTGCATACTTGAGAAGGCCAGAGACGGCTTGAGGAATTTTTAAACTACACTTGTAATTTTGAAAAAAGGTTTGGAAGTGATTGCAATGAAATAAATCGCAAAAATAGATCAAATCAAACTTCTGGTTGCAGAGCCCAATCGCAAAGATGCTCCGATTAGTACAAATGTCGAGTCTGATCCGCTGAACTCTCAAGCTACAACTTTAGCAGTGACCTATGTGATAAGTACCACATATGCCACGGTCTTCGGTCATACGCCCAGCAAGAAGAAAGTAGTCAAGCCATCAAAAATTGGCATAGTTATTACCAAAACCAACGACGATTCTACTTTGCAGCCCAGCTGTAAGAAATTCAAAATGGATCCAATACAGCTCCAGCCAGTTTCACCTTCAGCAATTTGAATGAATACTACTTCTTCTAAAAGTGGACACAGCGCTACAATCGCTCACGTCACTCTAAAAAATGTCTGTCGCCGAAATCTTTAAACGTATGCAGTGCAATGAGGCATTGGAAACATGTTAAAGTCCACTTTTCTAGTTTTGACTCAATTTAACCATGGACTAGTGCTAAATTGATAAGGATACAGTCCAGTATTTTAGTTTTACGTTCAATCCACGGATTAATTAAACTAAAGATCATATTTAATCGTCGCTTATGATCTTACGTGTATTTCAGTATCATTTGAACTGCAGATCAACTAAACTTTCAATTATGTCACTTTTGCTTATGTTGACAGAACAGAACAAACGTCATGTTGTATTTTAAAAATTTTATTTGGTTATGTTCTTACTGGCCGGTGACATATCTGTGCATATGCTACTCTGATTTCGCGTCGTACTTGAAAATAATGGATAAGGTAGGTAGAATAGAAGATTTATATTCTGGTATTCATATACAAAATTGTGATTTATCAAAAATAATTTCTCTCAAGAAGAAATTGATCTTCTACAACTGTTGATAGAAAAATATTTGGAAGTGGTAGAGATCAAAAAGTCAGTCGGACGTACGTGGAAGCAGAAAAATGATTGTTGGATCCGAATTGCCGACGAATTAAACAGTTCTAGTTGGTTGCAGCCTGAAACCTCGATCGTTTGAATTCTGCATAGGAAGTGGGATAATATCAAAAAGATTGTGAAACAGAAAGTGAGTTATGAGAAGAAACATGTGAAGGGTACAGGAGGAGGACCGCCAGAATCTACAAAATTAAATTAAAGTGAAAATGAGATTCTCTCACTGCTCAATGTTCAAGTGCCGGGCCGTGACGCAGAGTTTGACTGCAATGCATCTGGAGAGACTGGATATATGAGTATGAGTTCATGATATGAAAACAATATAATACCTTAATGGGTATACTGTAAATTTAAAGGTATTTTTCATTACTTAGGTGAAATTGAAGAACCAATTGCTTATTTTTATGTGGGTGGCGATAGGCAACTTGAGCATATTGAGAAAAATTATAATGCACAATCTACATTTTCGTAGGATGATTATACGCCTCAAATGTTGGAAATGCCTTTATCGCAATCGCTAGTAGTACCTTCGGCCATTCCATTGGAAGTGCGAAAAATACCTCATTTTAATACGATACATTCACGTTATAAATATCTATTTTTGTTGTTCAAGACCTCTAAAATGGTAGAAGAGCCGTTATAAATGAAACTATAACCCCAGAAATAGAAGATTGTGCACCAAGATGATTGTACTATAATAGAAAAAATATACACTCATCGTTTTATTTCTAGCGACATGCAAAAGAAAACATGCAATCAATGATAAAGCGACAGGCTCAATGACAAATAAAAACTGGTGCAATGTTGCAGATAAAAATACAAAAATATTCATCTACTATAAGAATAGAAGATAGTAGATAGATTAAAGAAGAATATGCGTTGGAATTAACTTGGATGCAAAGAAAATATGAACTAAAACTCAAGTTCTTGGAATAAGAACATCAATTGAAAGTAGAAATTTCAAGAACAAAATTGAATTCAAAAAATTGAGATGTTTCGCTGTTCTGTTCATCATATTCCGTACATTTCGTTCAATATAAATTTCAAATGTTAATTAGGTTTTTAATATGATTTGAATAATAGGATACAAAGTTTTATCAATTGTTTATTTGTGAAAATGTACTATAAATTTTCAAAATATCCGATGTAAGGCGATCTGATGATATTACGGTGGTCTCTTGCCATTGGTACTTGCGAAGTATTATTCACAAAATCAATTGCTTCTTGTAGCTCATTGGTAAATAGGGAAGGTTTGATTCAATTGTTCAATACGGCTTTATTGTGCAGAGCAGCAACACTTACTATGAGTGCCTTTGTTCTCCTCATACTTAATCTAATTCCTGTTGATAGAATAGGGAAACGTCGTTTTCATACTCCGAAAGCTCTTTCATTGGGATTTCTAGTTCTCATTTGTTCTTCATCAAGAAGATTCTTCCCTATACTACTTACTTCCTGCACTGGTGTTATGCAATATTTTTTTGAAGGATATGCATTATCCGCTGGTAATATACAATTTGGAAAAGAGTTCCTTTCAAAATCTAATTTAATGTTTGGATTTTGGGAAATTTGGCAATCATGTGCTAATCCTGGCCAACAGACAACTATATTCAAAAAACGTAAGTCCGATGAACATATGGCTTGGACATTCATTGAAAAATATTGTTTTCTGTTTCGATGAATTTCTCCAATATCTCCACCTGAAATTTCGGTTTTATATATTATCATTTTGTCAAAGTCTATTACCAAGAGACTGAATCTTGACATGAGTGCAATCCAGTGCCCTCAAATCTTTAGGAAACTTCGCTACAAAATAAAAGCTTTTTTTATTTCATAGCGAATTTTATTCTTTACTTCTAATTCATATGCGGAATTTGGAAAATGAAGGAATCTGTTTCTTAAATTGGCTATTGCCTGTAGAACTTTCTATCTGTATTTTCCAGCTGTAGTCTTATGTATGCCAATCAAATCTCCAACAGTTATCAGAAAATTCCCAGTGGCCAAGAATCGTAGTGTTAATAGTAACATTTCTCTTGAAGTAACAGCATGATTACTATTGAAATGTCAGGAAATTGAATGAGTACATTATACCTGAAATGATTGATGATAATATGTTCCTACTCACAGATTTGTTAGTAGTTATATTATATTTGTAATCAAATCTAATAACATATTTGTTATTCTTTTTGAAATGCGGAGTCTATGTTAGAATTCCATTTCATCCCATGAATTGAAATGATCACTCCTATTCCTATAATTTTCTTTCTTTTCGCCGTCTACCTAGTCTTATGATAAAGTTCTCTATTTCTTCGTCTCCACTAGATAAATACACATTTAATTCCATTTTATTTATTTATTTATTTATTTATTCATTCATTTACATATTCAAGGGAAGCTAACGGTTGTCCAATAAAAAGTTTCCACGGGTGAATACAAAGTGTCTAAGCATGAACATAAAAATAATAATAGCAATTATAATATTGAAATGAAAACAAAAGCTAGAAAAAGAGAAAAGAAAGAGGGAATGAAATATGCTGATTCAGTGAGCAGTAAGATGTTTCTCAAGTTGACTGAGGTTCAGACAGAAAAAGTCTGAATGCTGAAAATGATCATTATATGTTTTCATTATTCTTATGAACGATGAGATTTTGTACAAGTAAGATTTGATAGATGGAGTGTAAAATAGATTAGTATTTCTTGTGTTCTTAATTGGGACACAGAAATTCAAATTATCAGTTAGTAATTCCGTGCTTATTAGATTATTCATTATTTTAAAAAATAGAATCATATCCGCACTTATTTTTCTTTCTTCTAGAGTTAACAGATTGAGAATAGGCAGGACTTCGTTATAATTTGTATGAACAACATTAAATTTATAGCAAAGCATGGAAATAAATTTTTTCTGGATGGATTCAATTCCAGTTTTATGTATCGTGTACTGAGGATTCCACATTGTTGTAGCATATTCTAACTGAGATCTGACGATAGAGATGTATAACAAAATGACTGTGTGAATGTTCGTGAAAGGTTCAACAAAACGCATCCCAAAACCTAGTAACTTGTATGCTTTACTAAATATATTATCTATATGCTCACTTATTGCCAGTTTAGAGGTAAGAGTAATACCAAGGTCACAGATGCTAGTTTTTCTGGATAGAAATGTATTACTGATGGTATAATTGAAGGTTTTGGAGTTCATGTTTCTTGTAAAAGTAACAATAGAGCATTCACCTACATTTGAAGTTGAATAGTTTTAATCACGGAAGTGCTGCAGTCGCAAAAGATCATCTAGCAATAATAAGCAATCCAAATAATTTTCAATTACTCTATAAAACTTCAAGTCATCTGCATAGAGAAGGAAATTGCTGTTAAGAAAAACATTTGAAATTGTATTAATATATAAGTTGAAAAGTATAGGACCTAAATGTGATCCTTGAGGTACTCCTGAGGTTACCCGAATTTTTCTTAATTTGAATCCATTGCAGACTACAAATTAAGACTTGTTTTTCATATATGACTCAATCCATCTTATAAGTGAGCCATGAATACCACATTGAGAGAGTTCATGCAATAATAAATTAAAATGAACTCTGTCGAACGCTCAACTGAAATCTGTATAAATTACATCTGTTTGCTAACGAAGATCCATATTGCTATTCAAGAGCTCTGTAAATGGAATCAAATTGGTTAAAACCGATTTTCCTGGACAGAAACCACATTGTTGAGGTACGATTATACTATTGATTCCATTTTTAATTTCTTAAATTAGTTGGTACTCAAAAATTTCATTGAATATGGATAAGATTGATATTGGCCTGTAATCACAAATGTCACTTTTTTTACCAGATTTGAAAATTGGTGTTATATGTGATGTTTTCCAGAAAGAGGAAAAAATGCCTAACGACAATAATTGATTAAAAATTATGTAAAGTGGTTCGACTAGTAATGAGCACATGTTCTTATGAATTTAGGATGAATCTTATCAGGACCACAACCTTTATTTATGTCAAGAGTCTCTAGTGCTGATAATGTCTTAGTCTTACAAAGGTGAATTGAGCCTAGATCAACAGTGGCCAGGCTATTATCAGCTCTTAGATGTGTGAAGTCATTATCATTATTATTGCAATAAACTGATTCAAAATGATCAGCAAATAAATTACAAATTTCTGTACCAGAAAAAGCTTCAGTGTTGTTGTAGGTTAGAATGTTGGGAAAACCGTTATTGTTTTTGAAAGTTTTAATGTGTCTCCAGAGATGCTTCGAATTAGTCATTATTTTGTTTTTAATAGTTTTAATATAATTTTGGTAGTCCATATACATTTTCTCCTCAACTTTCTGTAGCAGACACGAGAAGGTAAGATAGTCTGATTGATTGGCATATGTTCTCCATTTTTTTGTGATATTTGTGTCTTTCTTTGATAGTCTTAATCAATGGTTTAGAGAACCAACGAGGGTATTTATCTCGTGAACGAGTCGCAAGTGGTACATATTCATCAATCAGACTGTGCAGTATCCTATAAAGACAATCAACATTTCTATCGACATCTGCGTACTCAAGTCTATCGGTCCAATTAATACAAGAGAGTTTGTAAGTTAGCTCATCATAATCGGTTTTGTTGTAATTATAGTAAGACAAAGCTTCATATAAAAGTTTATCAAGCTATTTCAAATTAAAATTGAATTCTATAGCGGGATAATATCTATCAATATTATTAAATGGAGCGATAGACGAAGTAACTTCTACGACATTTGTACAAAATACAAGATCTAGTATTCTGTTCATGTGATTGGATATTCCGTTATATTGGTTCCAGTTGCAAAAAGATGTTGAATTAATAACTTCTACATGGGTATCTAGTCTTTTACGGAAAGAAGGTAGTAGATTAACGGCTGACGCTATCCAATTAATTTCAGGAAGGTTATAATCACCTACAACAATGAATGCATCATCTGGATGAAGCACTGATAGATTGATAAGTTTATTACAATGATTTTCATAAGTCTGCAGGTCACTAAGGGGTGGAAAGTAGACACAACACAGGTGTATTTTATATCATTTAGTAGCACTTATTGTTACCCAGATATCTTTGGCCGATGAGAACCAATTAGATTGTAACATAGAATTAAATTTTGGGAACACTAATATTAGCACAACCCCACCTTGAGATTTATTATTATCGACACGATCAGGCGTTGCAACTGGAACCAATATGACGAAACATGGTTGAATAACTCGGTTTTTGACTCTGTGATCTGTGACCTGAGTAAATTTTGTGTTTACAGGCGTATAAACACAAAATTTATTCAGATCGCAGAATACAGAGTCAAAAACCGAGTTACTCAACCATGTTTCTGTGAGGAAAATAAAATCGAAGTTGCGGAATGATGTATGATTGGAAATATTGATTAATTTTGTTTCAATACCACGGAAGTTATGATAATAAATTTCCAGTTCCATCAAAGAGTATGTTCTTTAGCTGAAATTAATTCTGTGTGGGACTTTACATGATCTTCGAGATGTCGTTTGAAGCGCTAACTATTTTTTATGAAATGACAGACTCAATTGACGTTTAACCGACGTTCATCTCGTTGAACGATACTCGGTCTTCGGTTCAACTCAAACTGCAGTTTTTCAGATAATCGAACATCAAAATACAGATTTTTTTACTTCAAGCTACGCTTACCATTAATCTGTAGATTGAGCTTGACTCAAAATACCAGGCCTAGTATTTCAGGTTCAGCTTAATCTATAGATTACTCAAACGAAGCCTAATTACCATAGTTACAATTCACTTTACAATCGTTGGTATGGAAATTAATCCACAGTTTTTGTAATCCGAACAATGGAATACTGGGCCTTAGGCTACATAGATTAAGTTTGGCCAATAATTAGTGAATTTTCAACCTATGACCCACTATTCACTAATAAAATCCATGGATCAATAGAAGCGAACATCAGGCTTCAAAATTCCATTATAAGGGTTAATGATCCATTAATACAATTCAGGATTGAGTGTTTCTAGATTTGAATTTGAACGTAAAGCAGTGCGTTCCAGAGATAAGATCTATGCTTGCTCTTTTGATAAGCGTATCGTGAGTTTATAGGATATTCTGGTGAAGAACCTAATTGTTAGCATTTATTTTGATATTTTCTCATTACTATGATCGAACAGCCTCATTAGAGGCAACTATCGGACACAATATCACTAAGGAAATACAGGGATATATCCTCAGGTACTACTATATTCAAACTATATTGTTTGTTTTGTTCTGAAATATATATTACTCCAGAAGTATACCTTTATTTTACAGTCACAAATTGCTCCTGACACATTATCAGTGACATTATTATACAATATCCAATCTCAACTTAGATTAAATGCAAATTGATTTCGAAGCAATAAATACATGGAAGAGGCTTAAATTATACAGACATGATCAATCTGTGGCCAATAGTATTGGATAATGAAACATTCACGCAATTAATTCACAACTAAGTGACCGCAAAAATTGAATTCACCGCGTTATTAGCGTGGATGTTTGAGAAATATCATAGGACTCAATATATACTCACTGTAGAACACAGAAATGAGGTCCGCGAATCACAAAATGTGTTTTGTTAAGTCTTCTCACAGTTTATGCTTTTTCATCAATCAGTACTTGGAAAATTTCTTTACATATACCTAGTACGAATGGTTAAAATAACTCATTCAGTTATAAAACATTGGGTGTAGTTCCAGTACTTCTCAGTAGAGCTTAACTCCACCTGAATAAAAGGTACTTTGATCTGCCTGTAAGAGATCACAATATTATGATAATAATAGTAATTCAATTCAATAATAGCTGTTGCCATTTACATTGATTACAAAATTGCGCATTTATAAATTTAATACATGAAATGTATAAGTCATTGTATATAATATTTACACCAATAATTAGAATAATTCAGTCCTTCACAGTAGAGTGATCTATATCTAATCAGTTGACTTAAATTTCAATTCTTTGTTACATTCATTCTTCAATTTTTCCATATCTGTTACAGATTTTAGTTCTGTAGGTAACTTGCTATATAATCTAATACCCTTTTTGGAACTAGATTTTTCGCATGAATTAACTTGGAAATGGTGTTTTTGATGTGTATTGTGATTATGCATATCACATTCTTCAACTAGAAACGATTGTTAATATGCGGGTAATTTATTTGTTATAATTCTATGAATAAATGTCAGTGCACGGCATGTAAGTCTTTGTTTCACATTCGTCCAGTTTAAGGTTGTCAGCATAGCACTTATTGGTGTGTATCTATTGCAATATAATCCTCATTCCTCTATTTTGAAGTTTCTGAAGTCTCGATATGTGGTTATCAGTCAATGTAAATAATAAAGAACCACAATAATCAAAATGAGATTGTATGATAGTTTGATATATTATTATTTTCTATTGTATTGAAAGATTTTCACTTATTCAAGACAAGTATCCAATTTTCTTGCTAATTTTTTCACACATTTCATCACAGTGTTCATTCAAGTATAATCTCATCTTTATTTTCATACCAAGATACCTAATACTATCAATAAATTATCTATATCAATCCCATCAATTGTAATTCTATAATTGTCAGCAATAAGTTTCTGATGAATTGATAGTGGAGCTATCAGCATACACTTGGTTTTATTTTGATTTGATTTTAACCTATTTTGGGATCGCTAGTTTGATAAGTTGTGTAGCGTGGAATTCATTCCATTTATAATTGTGTCTAAGTAATAACCAGAGATATATGAGAATGTGTCATCTGCAAAAAGATTAACCGAGATATTCAGATTAATACATGTATGTATGTCATTTATATATATATATATATATAGTAAAAAGTGAAGGTCCTAAGACACTACCTTGTGGAACCCCATGTGATGAATCAAATTTTTCAGAGAATGTGTCATTATATTTCACAACTTGCTTTCTTTTTATAAAATAATTTGTAAACCACTCTAATGCTATACCTCTACTTCCGTAGTATTTAAGTTTGTTGATCAAAATATGTATATCTACTGTTCAAAATGCTCGTTTCAAATCAATGAAGACCTTTAAAATGATTTTATTCTTATTTAATTCTTCATACCAGTTATTGAACACAAGTTGCAATGCAGATTCGCAAGAGTGATTCGATCCAAATCCCGATTGACCTGAGAACAGTAAGTCATTATCGTTCAAATATTTCCGTAATTGATTACATACTACTGTTTCCAAGACTTTTTCACAAATTGGTAAAATATTTATTGGTCTAGATTCGTTTGCATCTACTGTTTCTTTGACTTTTTGTATTGGTATGATCGTATTTAATTCAAGTTTTTCAGGGGACGTTCCATACTGCAGAGATGAGTTTATTAGATTTGATTTAGGGTAACTTATAACATCAGAATTTTTTTTTTATTAAAAGTGTATCTATTTCATTTGAACCAGATTTTCCCTTCAACTCTGACACTATCTTACTAAGATCACAAATACTTATCAGTTGGAATGCTTCTAAACTGCTGTTATCAATTGGTAATTGATTACTGTTCCATGTACCTGTGTTACTATCAATATTAATAACAACTCCATCCAAGCTATTAATAAACTGATGGTTGAATTCATCGGCAATATTTGAACTGTTATCATTGACATTGTCAAATTTCATAGACAATGGTTGTTCATTCGTATCATGATTTACAAGAGTTTCCAGAGTTTTCCACATTTCTTTAGAATCACCTCTATTCTCATCTATTTTTTTTTTCTGATGATATTTCCTTTTTTGTCGATGGATTGATGAATTCACTCTACTCCGTTTAGTTTCATAGATATTCCAGTTTTGATCAGTTCTATTATTTTTGAATTGTTTATAAGCATTATCTCTTTCTTTTTGATATTTAATTATTTCTTTACTAAACCAAGGAATCACTCTGCGCCTATCTATAACTTTTTGAATCGGACATACATCATTTAAAGTTGATATAATATTTGATTCGAAACCGTCATAAATAACATTCATATCTGTAGAATGATATTTATAATCGCTTCCAAGAAGATTCTTTTTGATTGAATTAATATTCTCTGAGTATAGATATCGTTTGTTATAATGATTAATTAGTGCATCTGGGTTATCTTCCATCAAGTCAACAAGAATTATTCCATGATCAGATATTTTTGTACCATCAAGCATTCTGGCAGAAATCAGAGAATTATTTGTCAATACTAAGTCAATTTGTGATGATGTAGTAGCTGTGATTCTAGTGAATGAATTAATAATTTGTTTTATTCCTGATAGACTGACTATTTGTTTAAGTTTTGTACATTGAGAATTCGACTTACACCAGTCAATATTAAAATCCCTAACTACTATGATATTACATCCATAGGCAATTATATCTTCCAAATAGCTCTCCAGAAAATCAACAAACTCATAATGATTACTTTTTGGCGAATGATATCAAGTAACAATAATATAAGGATTATTTTGCATAACCATTTCTACTGATAGAAGCCAATAATCACTATCTTCAACTATATTATTCATAAATTGATAATTGCACATTTTTCTAATTAAAACTAATACTGCGCCTGTATTTTTTGAGAAATAGGGTATCATATTATATTCTTTGATATTTAATTCTCTGTCCGTTATATGGTTATTTACTCTACTCTCTGACAAACATAATATGTTGCGACTAAAATTCAATGTTAACTGATCAAATTCATCCTTATGTGCTAAAAAGCTTTGATCATTGGTATAAATTGAACGATTGTTCCTACTTATCATTGAATCAGATTTACAATGAATATTATTCATGACATTTTGCAATAGATCAGTTTTTTTGAGAAATTTTTAGTATGACATTGTTAACTTATGTTCATATGTATATCTGGCTGATATATTAATCAGAACTGGAATTTGTTTGATGTTATTCACATCATTCTTAGGAATTATATTTTGAATGAGTTTCCTTTTACCTTTATGATTTAAATGAATGTTATCTTGCAAGTAATCATTCATATTAAACTGATTATTTATTCCAGCAAGATATACATGATTGTATTTTTCAGTCAATTTATGAAAATAGTCATCTATTCCAGAAATAGATTTGTTCAGTGATTTGTTATTGTAACAATAAGGTATTTCCGTAAAAATCACATTGGTGTTGATACATTTTTTGACTACTTCCAAATAAGTTTTTTTCATACTATTGAGGTTACTTTATTGCTAAGGATGTTATTCGTGCCACCCATAATTATTATATAGTCATTTAAATTGTAAAATTCAGAAAGGTTGTTTATGTCATCAACCACAAGATCTGATTCAGCATTTGGCTTGGAATAATTAAAAATTTGAAAATTGGTATCATTATTGAGCAATTTTCTCAATCATCTTCCGTGACTATCAGCTAAGATCAATATTTTACTCATATTATTTTGATAATTGGGCTTAAATGTCTTATCTGTTTCTCTGACGCTGCCAGTGATGTTGTCACTGTTGTTATCATAGCCGCTGTTACTGAAGTTGATATTGACGCTTTGATTGTCGCTCGGGCACATGACCTCGAAAAATGGATTCGAAGAGTGTTGATGCATGTTTGGCACGGTGCACAGTGTAGGAAAATCAAAATTCAGCAGGACTTTATTCCCAGTGATACTAAATAAATATTTCGCTGATGAATAGTTACAATTTGCGTTAAAATGATGAAAAAAGTGGACACAGAGTGATGAAATCAGTTCTATTGAGAAAATTACCATAAAAAATTAAATAGAAAAATACTTTTAAAATTATCACTTTCCGTTCCAACAATTTCTCACAAAATTGGCTCTTTGGAGGTGGACATGGAGAGTAATGCTAAAACTACCATATTATTATTCTCTCTCCTCCTGCATTTAAGCTCATTTGGATAGGTACCATGGAAGTTCTGAAAAGATTTTCATCACAGCCCAATTCAATAAAATATGAGAATTCCTTTGAACCTGTTTTCAGCTTATCGATAGAACTTAAAACCTCTTTCTGGACTGAGCATAGACGCCTGATGCTATGATCAACTAGCGACTGTAGATAACATCCAGCAGATGACTCTGTTACAGTTTTTCCCTATGGATAGTGTTGTTTCTTAGCATCTTTTTTCTAATCGTACGACGGTAATAAACTTTTAGCTAATCTATTAACCCTCTGGCGTATAATTTTATATTGGTGAGTTGATAAATTGGCATCTATACTCATACCTAATGCTTCATCTGCAGATAAAGACACCGGATCACTGATCATCTTTTCACGAGCTCTTTTGATTGTCGTGTCTCTATTCGGTGAACCAATTGACAATTCATTCATGGTGCCAGCAAAGTCTTTTTTATCCGCTTCACGAAGATTTCTTCAGGGCTAGTCGATCCCAAAAAACTTCGAATTTTTCGCTTTTTAATCCTATCACAACATTTTGCAAATCTCTTTCCCGGCCTCCCTGATTCAATAGAATAAGATGAGCTTTGCTGTGCGACAGTATGTGGCAAATTTATATTAACGTTCAACCAGTCTACGTTCTTGTTTAGATAACGTTCGCGATGTCGACAACTTGCAATCCATTTTTGCTCCAAGTCAAAGCACAAGGTCTTTCATGAAGCTTTAATTTTTTTTCCGCAGCTTCAGAAAACTCGAAAAATTGATATTTGATCTTGAAAAAAACAGAGAATGGCTTCAAAGCGCTTATTTTTGCCATTAGAAATCCAAATATCAGTTTTCCCGTAATTTCGAAGACCATTCTGAAAATTGGAGAAAATGTGTGAATGGCGCGAAAATGCGCACGAGATTGTAACTTTATCTGAAAGCCAATACTCGATACTACGATATGTATATGCTTTACCACTGGAATAATGCGGAATAACTGAACTTTAGCACAATTATATCCACAACTTCTTATAAAAATTGTTTATTTTGCCTTCTGGTTCGATAAATGTTTTTTTCACAAACTTATCATTATCAGTTTGATTTAGTATTCCTGTATTTCCCTTGGTTGAAGATACAAGATCAACAATAGACAGAAGATAAAGCAATGTTGTAGGTAAATTCTTCCAGTAATCGGATTAACAGTTTACGCGAATTCTCGCCGCGTCAAGTGTAAATCGAACGATCAAATTTCTGTGAACATTTTTTAATCTCTACTTTTCTTTCAAGACACCTGAATTTTTTCAGAAGGCAATTATTATGAGCAGTTTTCCAACTATAAATAGATATCATCGGTTTACGAATCAGTAAAAGTTGACATTTAGAATTAAATCCCGTTAGATTTTGATTTTCCAACACTGTGCGGCGTCCGTACTTGTTCAATTAACTATGTTTAAATTCGGAGCTGTATATTAATTTATTTCTTCACTAACGGCCACAATATTTTTAGGTTGTACCAAATCTTTAGTTCTAAGTTTATGACTGTCACATTCTAGAACGCAAATTTTCCTATATAAAATGTTAATTTCACTTCTTATGTCACATTTAATCTTTTGTAATGTCTCTGTGAATGAATTATTGCTTTCACTTAAGTTACGTTTACTGTAAATTTTTTTGATGTCCAGTAGAATACTGTCCACACAATTATTTATATCATCTGTATCATCTTCTGCTTGCAAATTATTATTTTTGATTGCTTCTTGTAAACGTCTGATTAACGCAGTTTCATTTCCCTTAGTATCCAAATTCTATTCACTCAAAAATACTTCTAAATGATTGATTTTTGGTATTCCTAAATCTATTTCTGTGTCCTTGTTCATTTTGATATTAGATTTAAATTTATTATTATAGACTGTTCACTATTTGTTTATAATTTATATAAGAATAACACTTTGTTAAAAACTGAGCTCTTGGCAGACACGTCCGTTTGTTTCAACGTTCAACACAGTATCTTCAAATACAAATTATATTTAACATGGTTCCTTAGATCTCCCATCATCGTCAGTCAATTATCTACTCATTCGAAATTCATCACATCACTTAAACACTGACTTGAGAATCACTACATTATTTGCTCCAAAAATATTTGCTTAATTTTTGCTACTTGTCATGAAATGAACCAACGCAAAATTAGCTTATTGAAATGGAGCAATAACACAGTCAAATTGAAGGTCAAATATAGTTTAATATATATATATTATATATATATATGTATATATATATATATATATATATATATATATATATATATATATATATATATATATATATATATATATATATATATATATATATATATATATATATATAGTAGACGGGTAGTAACAACCGACTAGTTGAAGGATAAAAATTGCAGAAATTGCAGTATAACGGTGTAACGGTTGTGATTGGGCACAATTTCAATAAATTTTGAAACCTGTAGTGGTAGTAATTTAATTCAAATTCCAATCTTTCGTGTACAATTTTGACACTTCTTCAGGGAAAGCTACAAAATGGCGCTTATTAATATCACAAAGTCAATTTGGAAAAAAATATATATATATTTCTCTGCTTTTACAACTAACTTTGAGAATTCATCAAATTCATAATAATAATCATCAATTAAAAAATATAATCGCCCATTTGTATACTTGAATACAGATTCTATATTATTTGGAATACCGGGGAACTCCTCATCTACACTTCCGATTTCTGAAGCGAAAAATCTGCATTCATCAATTTTTATGAAAGAATTATTTTCATGAAATATATATGTTTGACCATTATTGGCAGATACAGCTCCATTAATATAGGTTATACTATTTTGATGATAGGGATTGGCAATATTTTCCAATTCTAAAGATGGAAACTTCATATTATAACTTACGTTATCTATGAATAATACGTTATTTCCATTTGGTCTTTGGTAAATGCCATTCATTCTCAAGAAATTTTTTGGAAAAAAATTTAACCAATCTGTTATAAGATATGGCTCCGGATCAAAGTTTTTTTCATTCAAATTTTTCACCCAGACCCACTTATTATAAAAAATATATATAATTTCTTTCCTACGATTAGAAATTTATTGACATTTTTCAAGCTACATGAGTCAGGAGAAGAATCTGGATTTGTTTTCCGCTTATTATGAGTTTTTTCGGTTGTTGTAATTGGTTTCTGTGTTCCTTTTGTTGTTGATACCTTTGTCGTTGTCGGTGCCTTTGTCGTTGTTGTTATCTTATCAATGACTTAAAGTTTTTTCCATATAATGATTGAATAGCATTTATATCATCAAAGTGTAAATCATAGTAATTACTATTTTGGAATATTTTTTCTGTATATATTGGATACATTATTGCATTCTTATCATTTGAATATCTGATTCCTAATGTACGACCAATTTCGTGGACTAAAACAGCAGAAAGATTTTTCTCCTCACTATTGGAAGGGGGATCTATACCATAGTACCATTGTTCTGCATTATCTATATGAATTTCTGAATGCATGCTTAAGCTTGGAAATTCAGCATGTCTCAATATCCTAGCCTCCCCATCAAAATGAGACTTGCATCCAGCTCGTTTCTTGAAATCTCAATGTTGGATTCCCCCAAATGGAATATAAATAGTAGCATTTCCATTATATGGCGAATGTATAATATTCAAATATGTATTTTTAGATCATAAATTGGAAGCTATTTCAATTGAATATTGAACAATACTATTTGTTCTTTTTGAATCCCAAGTAATTGTAGAATTTCCCCATAATATATAATAAGTATCATGAACATTCATATCTTTAACACCGCATCTAGGAGATGAAATGAGTTTCAGAACATTTTCTATTGTTTCATTGGATTGCGTTGAATTAAAATTGGTTTGTAATTGCTTTAGTGCTGTTATATACGATGAATCTTTTTCAGTTGAACTAGAAACCTCCTCTTCACTCACATTAAGATATCCATATGTAAATAAGTAATCAATAATTGATTCAAAATTTTCTTTTTTCACATTTTTACAATTACTCACGGTAATTATTAACAATATGACTATAATCACTTTCTGAACCATGTTCTACAGTGCTTGAATAGCTAATATATGATTTATGAGATACTTCAACTTTATATGGAAAAAAAATAAATTTAATAACAGAGAATGGAGGGGGTAAAAGGGGTTGATGCGGCTGAAAATAAATTTAATAATTCAAAATTACATTGAAATCTCTATTATATATTTATATATTCATGATGTTATACATTTCATTATAGTCTTAGTGACTTTTTATTTCATAAACATTACTAATTGCACAATTATTAAAATGTCTGAAACATGACTTATTCGATGGGAAGCTCTGAAGAGACTTACATTTTTCCCCCGAAGAAATTATTGTGGAATTCAAGTTGAAAGATTTTAGAAAGGTTTTCTTCATATCCCCTTTGACATAATATTGTTGATGCACCTTGTAATATTGGTAGAATCAAATTTGGAATTTCATTATATTGTATGTATCCATCACTCCAGTTTAAACCATGGTGATTATTATACAACCATCCTGCTTGTTTGCTATATAAATGTTCCAACTTATTCCAAGGAGATGGTTCTTTGAAGAAAAAATGTTCCAATTTGTTGCCATCTCTTGTAAGAATTGCAATTTCTTTTGCCACTATTATATAATCTCTGGCATTGAAGCCTTGTATATCAACAATTAATTCCATATTTCAGTTAGCTCTTTCGCAGTTCAATTTATACTGAAGCTCTAACAGCACTAGTGAGTGGATTATATTCGATAATGCGATCATGTATGATAAGACAATAAACACTCGTATTCTCGGGAAATATATCATTTGATTCAAACTCCAGACGTATATCAACTGAAGTATTTTCTACTGCTTCGTTTTGATTGGAACAATCTATCACTGTTATCGGTGCAAATGTTTTGAAATCTGTTTTATTCAGAATAGGACCAATATATGTATCATGAAAATCATAGTAGACCTTGGAAAATTTCGTGTACATATCATAAGGAAGTGCATAGTGATTATTTTTGGAATCTAGATCTAAATTATCATATGGATAAGAAACTGAGTTTCAATATAGCTTAATATTCGCTAAATTGCAACTATCAGAATGACTACTATTTTTATCTTTCAAATTTTTTTGATTTGTTTGGAAAGCAACAACAAATCTTGGTTTTCCCAATTGAGTTGATGATTCAATTCACCAAATTTGCTTTTTTGCTGAAGGAAGAATTGGATATTCATATAAATCCCAAGAACGGAATGGACATTTCAAGAAATGATTTGAGTTGACAATTTTAAATAATCTCAATCTATATTCGTCATTAACATATATATGAGGAACACGCCATTGAATTTTGTTCAGAATAAGACAGCTAACAGAAAGAGCATTAACATATAACAAAGAAATATTTCTATGCTTTATTGACATAGAAAAAGCATTTGACAAAGTCGATAGGAAAATACTATGGGAGATATTAGATAAATACAGAGTAGGAGATAAATTGACAAGAGCAATACGAATCATGTACAAAAACACCAAAAACCTCATAAGAACAGGAAATATTATTTCAGAAGAATTTACAACAAACCAGGGATTAAAACAAGGAGGAAATCTGAGTCCACTTCTATTTATAATATACCTTAATGAAATTTTGAAGAGAGCAACAAAAGAGACAACAAAAACAACTGTAGGCCATCTTAATCTAAACAGAATCACATTGTCTGATTTGCTTTTCGCAGATGATATGGTTATAATTGGAAGTACCAGAAGAGAGCTGCAAAAAAACGTTTCAACATGGGAAAAAGAACTCTCCAAAGACAATATGAAAATAAACATAGACAAAACCAAAACAATGATTATAGTAAAAGAACCTAAAAGTGTAGATATATACATAAACTCAAAAAAGGTCGGCCAGGTAGAAAGCTTTAAATATCTTGGAAGTATCATAGAGGCCAAAGGAGGGTTTGAAGAAGGAATTAACAGCAGGATACAGGCTACAGCTAGAACATTCTATCAAATCAAAACAACCTTTTTAAGTAATAGCACTATCTCCACGAAGTCCAAATTAACAATATACAAAACCATACTATTGCCGATCTTACTATATGGTAGCGAAACCTGGGTAACAAACCAAAGACAAGCCAGTAAATTACAAGCCATGGAAATGAAATGTCTGAGAACTATACTAGGAGTAACCAAACTAGACCGAGTTGAAAATGAGGATATCAGAAACCAACTTGAAGTAAAATCTGTCAATCAATTAATAGAAGAAAAACAATTAAACTGGTTTGGACATATAGTTAGACTACCACAATGGAGAAAAGTCAAATCCGTGTGGAAATCAAGAACTACAGGAAAAAGAAGTAGAGGAAGACCCCAAAAAACATGTGACGACACAGTTGAAGAAATTCTGCAAAAGAAACAAATATCGAATAGACAAGCGCATAAACTGGCTATAGACAAAGTAGCATGGAAGAATATTGTAGATACATAGTTTGAAATAAACTCGACACCCTACGGGTAAAAGAGTAACCGACTTTATATATATATATATATATATATATATATATATATATATATATATATATATATATATATATATATATATATATATATATATATATATATATATATATATATATATATATATATATATATATATATATATATATATATATATATATATAATATATATATATATATATATATATATATATATAATCTCTGGCATTGAAGCCTTGTATATCAACAATTAATTCCATATTTCAGTTAGCTCTTTCGCAGTTCAATTTATACTGAAGCTCTAACAGCACTAGTGAGTGGATTATATTCGATAATGCGATCATGTATGATAAGAAAATAAACACTCGTATTCTCGGGAAATATATCATTTGATTCAAACTCCAGACGTATATCAACTGAAGTATTTTCTACTGCTTCGTTTTGATTGGAACAATCTATCACTGTTATCGGTGCAAATGTTTTGAAATCTGTTTTATTCAGAATAGGACCAATATATGTATCATGAAAATCATAGTAGACCTTGGAAAATTTCGTGTACATATCATAAGGAAGTGCATAGTGATTATTTTTGGAATCTAGATCTAAATTATCATATGGATAAGAAACTGAGTTTCAATATAGCTTAATATTCGCTAAATTGCAACTATCAGAATGACTACTATTTTTATCTTTCAAATTTTTTTGATTTGTTTGGAAAGCAACAACAAATCTTGGTTTTCCCAATTGAGTTGATGATTCAATTCACCAAATTTGCTTTTTTGCTGAAGGAAGAATTGGATATTCATATAAATCCCAAGAACGGAATGGACATTTCAAGAAATGATTCGAGTTGACAATTTTAAATAATCTCAATCTATATTCGTCATTAACATATATATGAGGAACACGCCATTGAATTTTGTTCAGAATAAATTTTAAATTTTCTGTACAAATATATGCATTATTATCATTTCTGGCTCTGATCAACACCAATTCTTGTCTAACTTTCACCAATATTTTATTATTATCTTCACAAAATCCAAGCAACATTTTCAGTGGAACACATATATTAAAATTACCATTTTCATCTAGAATATTTATATTGAGTCCCCAACCAGCATTTTTAAGATTATCACTCTCAAATTTATTTATTGAAGTATATGCTTTCAAAGTTGAGCTAATTCCAATATTTTTTGTCTTATCAACTTTAAAACTATTTATTGAATATTTAATTTCGTCAAATAAAAATGCAATTCCATTATTTGTTATTTTTGCATCCACAGGAGGCTCACTACCATCTTCTTTTAATAGTTTGTTTTCAATATAAAGAAATCTTTGACTAAGCAACGTATAGATATCTTGCTGTTGGATTTGAATTCTTATTTCATCGCAATTATTAAATGCTGATGCAATAATAGGTTGATGATTATGTATCTCAACACGTGTTATTGCATCATTGAAAGCAATACCAGATGTAATATCCAAAATATTATTCATTGTTTCTGTTTTTGATCTCTTTTTAGTTTTAAACCGAGTGATCTCAGGAAATTTTTATTTTCTCTTGTGACCACTTTTATAGTTGATGGTGAACGGATTCTTCTCGTTGTTGTTTGCATTCTTTTATAACTAATACCCATTTATAATTTTTTTTTTTATATGTAATCTAATAGTTATTGTTTTACCACGAAAATTGATTTGTTTTTTCCTTGAACAACAATATTTACAGTTATATTGTTCATGGTTTGAGTGTTCACTGGTAAATAAATCACATTTGGAGGAACCTCATTGATTTTATACCCAGGCTCTACTGTTGGATAGAACTCATGTAAAATATGCATGGGTAATCCATTCTTATATGATCCAGTCACAATATTACATTCAATTAATATAGCATTCACCTTAACTATGTTGACAGGTAGATCACTTTCATGAACTACATTCCTTTCTAATATTCGCTTTTTAAGCCCCAATAAAGATCCAATTGAATCATCTTTTGTGAAATCAATACCAACAGTACTCCTGAGCTCACATTTTAAAGTGTTATTATTTGGTTTTAAGCTTATGAAATTACGTGCAACATTTTTTTCTCTTTCTATTCTATTAGTATAGAGTATCTCCTCGAAATCGTGATCATAATTTGGATCTCCTAATTCTTTTTTCAATATATTGTTGATATTCTCAATTTCATATAGCCCAACTGGAATAGATATCACTTGAAAATCTGTATTTGTACTTGAAATGGTTTTATAATAAAATTTATTATTTGTTGTAGCAATATTTGGTATTGAATGATATGATTCAAAGTTGATCAGTCCAATTACATAATCACTGCTTTTCAAATCAATGTATTTCCACTCAGTGTAATTGTTATTGACTCCATTTCTATACTGATGTATTCAACGATTACTTTGTGGATTTTATAAGGAATTTCAAACACAAATGACCACAATTGAATGAATAAAATTTTTGATAGCGCTTATAATTAAAGGTGATGTTAACCTTGTTTCCAAAATATTCAATGACCTCTATTGGTGGAGCTGAATTTCCAAAACTATCAAAATACTCAACGTTTTCACCTTTTCTTATATATGAAACCCAATGTGTACCAGCTCTTGCAATGGAATCGAGATTAATAACTGCCAACTCATTTTTTAATGGTTTTTTAGGTAATGTATCACGCATATATACACCACGGAAATATTTTATTTCATGAGCACGAGCAAATTTGATTATATCATCAGTGTTTGATGGCCTTTTTGGCAATTTCTTTTCTTTGTTTTTCGTCGTTTTTTTTTTATTCCCGCACCATGCTTTTGAGGTTTTAAATATAAACCACTACCTAGGGCTTTCTTTGCACCATATGAAGCAGCACCACTTGCAGCACCAGCAATTAAAGCCTTTCCAATTAATGGAATTAGTGCTGCTACAGGTAAAAATCCACCATATTTTTTTGGTGTTTTCAGCACTCGCTGATTCTTTGATTTTTTCGTCTTTTTTTTTATATCCATACCAAGTTTTTGTTTAGCTTTCATAGAGTTTGTTATTGTCCAAGCAGCAACTCGTTCACTAAAACTTGAATTCTCCGGTTTTACTCTATTCCACGCTATTTCTTCAAATATTTTATCAGCTTTATGTCTATCTTTCAAATTATTGCTTTGGAAATATGAAATATCGTGTTCACGACATGCAGCATCCAATGAATTTATACCTGTATCACCTCTTTTCAATCTCTTATCTAATTTAGTTCCAGGACCACAAAACTGATAACCTGGTATGTGCAATTCTATAGGTAAGGAGTTAATTGCCTTATTGAGTAAACCTTTACCAGCTCTGTGATATGTTAACATTGAATTATTTTTTTGTACTGAGCTTATTTGTATATATACAACAGCTTTTATATAAAAGATTAGTAGTAATCATGCAATTCATTAAGTAGAAAGAGCGTCTTTCAGTTCACAATTTTGATGCTATACAAATTAATTCTCACTTGAAAAAACATAGCGAACTTTTTACCTAATAGTATAAGAAGTATTATTGTGGGTCCTAGTAATTGTGGAAAAACTGATATTCCTCTAAGTCTTCTCATACATCCAAATGGATTGAAATTCAAAAATATTTATGTATACTCTAAGTCTTCACAACAACCAAAATATAAATTCCTAGAAAAATGTGTTTCTAGAGTAACGGGTATGAAATATTTCTCCTATAATGTGAATACTGAAATTTTAAAACCAAATGAAGCGCGATCCTATTCAATAATTGTTTTCGATGATATTGCATGTGATAAGCAAGATTGTATGCGTGATTATTTTAGTATAAGTAGACATGATGAGATTGATTGTTTTTATCTTTCACAATCATATGCAAAAATACCAAAACATTTGATTAGGGATTACGTAAATTTTATCATCATATTTGAACAAGATGAAACCAATTTACATCATATATATGACGATCATGTAAATAGTGATATGACTTTAATAAATTTGAGGAATTCTGTATAAAATGTTGGGATAGTAGATATGGACTTGCAGTTATAGATAAGAATAGTGAGCAAGAAGGTCGATATCGCAAAGAACCAGATACATTTCTTAATCTTAAATCCATCTAGGAGATTACTGTAATGGATAATAAAAAAACGCTCCACGAAATAATTAAAGTGAGTAAAGTGCTTAAACAAAAGTTCAATTCATTGGAACATAATGAAATGAATAGTGATATTATGTTACAAGAAACATTTGAACTACGACACAACCACTTCAAGAGTAAGTGAATAATGCAAAATATGAAATAGATAGTGAAAACACCATAGCAAAAAAAATACCCTCAAATTAAAAAAAAAAAAGGATACATAAAAAAAATTTGAAACAGCATCCAATTCCAAAATTAGAATTTAATACACGAACAAGTTCTGCTAGAGTGGAAGTGAATGAAAGCAGTGACAATGAGGAAGTATTTGAAAGCACACCTCAAATGTCACCAACTTCAGTTGCTAGAGGTATTTTGAATACTCCTCAAATCTAAAATTTGGAGACTAAGATAGTGAATATCTTCTGAAATTTTTGAATAAAGATAAGGCTTTGGATACTATTTATGCAATAAAATATATAGAAGATCGTGATAAATTTATATTGGGTGAAAAAGAGATAGAAATAGATAAAAATGATTTGAATAATTGATGATCAAGAATATAATGGAACAAAAGGACTTTTTGAACTCATATTCATGGAAAATCCTGAACATTATACTGCGGAAGGTGTAAACGAATATTTAGGAATTTTAAATCATACACAAGCACATAAGCAATCAAATAATATGTTGAAAAGATCCACTTATCCAGAATATTTCAGAATAACTAAACCGTTTTCAAGTGAAAAAAAAGGGTTTCGAGCTTCAACAAGAAAAAAAGTGCAAACCAAAAAATATTCACCTACAGGTTTTGGAGTTTTACCATTTAATATGAAATTCTCCAATTATAAACGCAAGTATGTCTACTGGGATAATCTAAACAAATTGTTTAATAGATTGCAGTTATTATTAGCATCCAAACAGAGTGGACACACAAATCATGATAATGAAATCATGCCAATACTTGAAGAATTGAGAGAATGTAATATAATAGAATGAATTCACTTCAAAAATAAACATTATTTTATCTGCTGTCAAGAGAAGAAGCTTTTATTTCAACTCAGAGAGATTGAGAACTATCAATTATGTCGGTAGATAAATTTGGTAGACGATTTTCAAGGAGAAAAAGAAATCATTCAAATAATTCAATGTTAGGGTAGGATATTTATGGAAATATAGATTTAAATGGAAGACAATTTTCAAATATTGGGAAAATACATGTTTCGAGTGATATTAAAACAAAGAAATATTTGGATAAGCGTATTAAAGACGTAGAAGAAACAATCAACAATAAAATCATAGTGATACAACATAAAAGAAATGAATTAAAAGATATAGTAAAAGATTAAATTGAGGAAGAAGTATACAGAAATAATAGAACAATTGGAGAAGATGAAAGTGATTCAATAAAAGATAATTCATCCAATTTTAAACAGAAACAGCAATTAGAGGCTTTGGATAAACTACGTGAAAATTTGAAGAAATTACAAACGATTGACTCGAAAGAGTCTTTAAACAAAATATATGAAGATTCTAAAGAGCATTAAGTTGAAGCTGTGAAACTAATTCAAAAAGAAGATTTTCACCAAAGTAAAAAAATTATTAAAATTTTTTTGATGTTTAAAAAATGGGGATGAGGAAAATGGAGATAGATGTTATCATAAATGCAATGTGATAAATATGAGAAGCTTTATTCATTTGAAATAAAAGTTCAAGCAATATCTTCGAATGGACAATATAAAGAAAATTGAAGATTTCATAGAATTGTGTATTGGAGTTATTATTCTTTCTTATAATGAAATATCTGCAGGTATATTAAGTTATATGGAATTATAAACTGGAAAATTGTCTCAAAAAATTGAACTACACGAAAATGTCAAAAAAAAACTATAGTGAATGAACTACATAAACCAGCCCGAAGGAATTATTTTAGACGTCGAGTTATAACTCGAAATATTGATGATTTGTGGCAAGCTGATTTGGTGGCAATGATTCCTTATGTATGAGAAAATAGTGGTAATGAATATATGTTGACAGTGATTGATGTTTTCTCTAAATACGCTTGGGTTAAACCTATCAAAACAAAATTTGCTGATGCAATAGTAAATGCTTTTGAAAATATTCTTCAACAAAATAGGCGACCTTCAAATCTACGAACTGATCATGGAAAAGAATATAATAAAAAGTTTGAGAAAATGATGCAAAGTTATGATATCAATCATTATCCAACATATAGTAATTTAAAAGCAAGTGTTGTCGAGAGATTCAATCGAACTTTGAAGAATAATATATATCGTGAATTTAGCTATTGTGGTTCACACAAATGGATAGATATTCTACCGAAATTAATCAACTCTTATAATAACACAAAACATAGCACAATGAAAATGACTCCAAATAGTGTTGATAATAAAAATAAGAAATATTTATTGGACACAATTTATAATAATATAAAAATTAGAGGTCGAGGTAAATTGATTCTGTTAGAGTATCCAAATTGAAAAATGTTTTTGGAAAAGGTTACACACCCAACTGGTTAACTGAAATTTTTACTATTCCAAAAATAAATTCAACAAACCCAATAACATACAGGTTGAAAGAATATCAAGATAAATCAATCGCAGGTGGATTTCATGAAGAAGAACTCCAAAAAACTAAACATCCAAATATTCATTCAGCTGAAAAAGTTTTGAAGAAAAAAGGTTCACAAGTATATGTAGAATGGTTAGGGCTTGATTCTTCACATAATTCATGGATACATAGAGACAATGTTTTATGGTGTGGGCATCTAATTACTATTGTAAAATTTTGTCCCATGTATTACATTAAAAAAAATATCAATATATATATATCTTCTCTTATAATTTCATATGGATTTTCGGTGAAGCGATAAATTAAAGAGTCAGTATCTTGATATAATAGTTTGGGTTTTTGAAATTTTTCATGTACGTAATTATATTAAAATCATACATAAGTACCTTACTTAGATCAAGAAATACCATGCCAATATAAATGGATCTGCTAGATTTTATCGATAACCTATTAAATTCAATAGATACCAAATTTTCAGTAGAAGAAATAATTTTTTTCAAATCTGGTTTTATCACCATTTTTTGAGCCCCATAACGTCCATCTCATTGTGTTTTGAGTTTTATATCTGTTTGATTCCGAGTATTCTCCAAACTTTTGCCAAAAATTGCATTATTATTCAATTTAAATCGATCTCTTTCAAAATTATTTTTGGCGTTCTTTCTGAACTCTGTATTTAAATCAATATAGCTTTCGAACCACAATGATTGATTAAATCTGATAGCTCTATGTATTTTTGTTAATTTCATACTAAATGTTGAAGCTTCCTGCTAATTTTGATAATGAATAATATATTTTACTTTATTATTAAGAGTTGTCATTAATTTCGTTATATTGGAGTTCTTAAGTTTCTCATGCTCACAACATAATAAGAAATCTGCATGGAGATCATGTAAATGTCTTGGATACTTTAAATCCACTTCTAATACATAACCAATTAAGCTATATTTTGATATATTCATCACATTAAGCTCTGATATATCTTTTTGTGATAACCATTCAAACCCACCATAGGGTTTATTGCAGGCATCCAGATACATTAAATAAGCCTCTTGTTCTGTTGCACAATATGTGGACATAAATTTATTGTTTGATTTTGCATAGCATCCCTCCTCTGATTCCTCGCTCAAAGAAGAGAATCATGTCAATATCAGTTAGCAATTGTAAATTCACTCTTGTCAGCTTCAACATAGCATCCCATGCATCCCATGCAAACCCTATAAAAAAGCAAAAGGAATATCCACTACAGTTATAAGATCATAAAAAGTTGTATTATGATGTTTTTTTTATATCATACCTGGCGTTGTGAAATAATTAGCAGGATCTAAATTATAAGCTTTCAGACTAACATTTCGAAAGTCTTCGAATATATCAGCTAGAAGTATAACGTCCGTCTGAAGATATAACTCTAGATAATCCCCCAAAGTATCTAAATTAAAAGTATTCCATATTTTTTGAGCATGTTAATAGTCTTTAGCGCTTATATTCTTATTTTTCAATCTTGAAAAAGAAAGCTCCTTTGGAGATAATACTGTTTCATCCATTCGATCCCACGAGTTCATATAATCATATGGGAAAACACCTTTTCTCAATAATAAATATATTTTGAGGATATCAACTAACACGATCTGAATTACTGTCAGCGGGGAACATAGCCGATAAAAGTGCCCAAATAAAACACTTATTATCACTATATTTTACATTTATCACAGCTTTCCGGTTTTTGATGGATTCGGGAAGATCGATATATGTTGATCCTCCAGAATTTGTTGCATCATACTTGCTAATATTGACCTAGAGAATTTTGTTTTTCAAGAAAAAAAATGCAAGAATTTTTTTGAAACTTACTCTTAAGTTTAATATTCTACTTAGGGCTTTTCCACTATCCCGCTCTTGAAACTCTGACATATGAGTCAATATGACACTTCTTACATTCTGATCAAACCAAATAGTAAAGTCGTCAGACAATGTTATGGGCATCATTCTTGAGTTATGATAAATTAAGATTTTTCTGAAAATACCTTGTTTTTCGAGTACATATTCACAACACAGCTCACAGTTTATCTTCACTGGGGATCGATATTCATAAATGAATTGTCCCACTTTCTCCAGCAATATGAATAAGCATTGATCCAAAAATGCCCCAGGGTCGATAATATCATCTGTATTCGTGATTTTCCCACAATGAATACGATTTTTGAATGATGAGGTGAGAACTTCCCAAACAAGCATTTCTGAAACTATAGTCACTATAACACCTATTACTATATATATATATATATATATATATATATATATATATATATATATATATATATATATATATATATATATATATATATATATATATATATATATATATATATATATATATATATATATATATATATATATATATATATATATATATATATATATATATATATATATATATATATATATATATATATATATATATATATATATATATATATATATATATATATATATATATATATATATATATATATATATATATATATATATATATATATATGATTGAGAATCTAGTTGGCGAATCCGTAATAAGCCAGGCGGTTGAATGAAAGTAAATTAATTTTTGAAAAAGTCTTGTACAGCGCCGGGATTCGAACCAGAGATCTCATGAATTCCGGTCATGCGTGATAACCGCTACACCACGCTGAGACAACTGAGTAAGTCTCCCAACACTGTACAAGATTCTTTGCATTTTTGTCAAGTTTGCTGTACGCTCCCTAGACGACACATTTTTGTGTCTTTGACAATGGAAAAAATTAATTTACTTTCATTCAACCGTCTGGCTTATTACGGATTCACCAACTAGATTCAATCAGAATATTCACATGAGAGTTAATTACTCACGAATGTCAGCCGTTGTCCACCATTGTCAAAGACACAAAAATGTGTCGTCTTTGGAGCGTACAGCAAACTTGACAAAAATGCAAAGAATCTTGTACAGTGTTGGGAGACTTGTGTCAGCGTGATGTAGCGGTTATCACGCATGACCGGAATTCATGAGATCTCGGGTTCGAATCCCGGCGCTGTACAAGACTTTTTCAAAAATTAATTTACTTATATATATATATATATATATATATATATATATATATATATATATATATATATATATATATATATATATATATATATATATATATATATATATATATATATATATATATATATATATATATATATATATATATATATATATATAATTCTTATTGAATATGTCTTTGATTCTTGGTAAGTCATTTAGCAATGTTATTAGCTTCAAGTTACTCTCTGTAATTCACGAATAATAAAAGCCCGTTTCACAAGTTTTTTAATGAGAGGATAATTGTGTTTTGCATAATATATATTACTTATATGAATGTGCATACAATTTTTTTTCGAATGTCAATCGATGATATATTTCTGATGAGAATATTGTATGTGTTGCATAATTTTTTATTTGCATATGGTTTCATTGCATTTTTTTCAAATTTTGATATATTTTTCATAGAAAAAAAAAACATTCCTCTCACTATAAATATAGGAATACACAATTAATACATATCAGTCCATCATGATAGACTCTCAAGTCAACCCAAAATACGTAAGTTTGTTTTTCTCTATAATTTCTTATATTAATATTAAGATATATTTTTATCCTCATTAAGAAAGAAGAACAAGAACAAAAAGTTAAAAAAAAAAACAAAAATGAGTAATCTAGACTTTTTTAATGTACTGGGGTCTTCAGATGCTCAGGTGCCAACTATGAACATTGGTAAACTGGATGAAAATGAAAAATATCGAATAAAAAAAGCTGATATAATCGATACCAGATATGAACCAAAACTAATCGTAACAACGAGGGAATTCAAAGTCTTTTTCCCAAACAATTTTGCAACCTTGAGTGATGTTTAAAGAAGTGATTTAATCAATGTTTATTTTCACATTGAAAAAGTGAATGACATTGTTGTGAATATTCGTTCTACAGAAAGTTAATAACGTGGATAAAATTTTTTTTTTTTCAATTTTTCCATTCTCATCTCTATTTGTTGGCAAAAAAAAGAAATGATAATCATTGATTAATTTTTTTTCCATTCTTCATATTGGAAGGCAAATATTTTGTTGGAAATGTCGCCTAATGTAACATATATTTTCAGACAATTTGAAGAAATTTGTGAATCAATACCTTCTCTAATAGATACTAATCTTACAGCAAATATGGCGAATGAGATAGCATTAGGTTGGGAGAGCACATCTTCATCATCGTCAGATGACGAGTATAATGAAGTGTCAACTGCTTGGGATTATTATGCAAATAATCCAACACAAATTAAAAATTCAAATATGGAAAATGTTCTACAATTTTGTTTTAATAATGGAAATCATATCAATTTGAAATATAGATTATGGTTATTACCAGAAATAAAACCTCACTATTGGTACACAAAAAGGAGAAACTCAGGAGTTCGAAATGAACAAAGGAGTAAGACAAGGAGATACACTATCAGCAACTCTGTTCAGCATAGCGTTAGAATATTTGATGAGGAATTTGAACAAAGGAACACTCAGAACTAAAGGCGGACAAATAATAGCATACGCAGACGATATAGTATTGGCAACAAAAAATAAGAAAATATTGAAAGAAATGGTCGAAGAAATAGTAACAGAAGGAAACAAAATAAGTCTAAAAATCAATGAGAACAAAACTAAAATAATGAGGATAGGAAAAAAATCAGGAAGTAGAAATATAAAAATAGGTAGCCTACAGTTTGAGGAGCTTAATAAATTCAAATACTTAGGCAATATGCTATCAAATAATGGAGACAGGAAAACAGAAATCCAAGAGAAGGTATTAACAGCGAACAGAGCCTTTTACGCAAATAAAAAATTACTCAGGGATGAAAACCAAACAAAGAAAACAAAATTGAAAGTTTATAAAACAATAATCAGACCAATAATAATGTACACGGCAGAAACAATGACAATGACCAAAAAAGATGAAGAAGATTTACGAATAGTAGAAAGAAAAATAGTAAGAACTATTACAGGATTAGTAAAAACGACAGAAAACGAATATAGAATATTAACGAACCATGAAATAGAACAAGAGCTGCAAGGAGAAGATATAGTAAGGAAAATAAAACAACAGAGAACGAAATGGTTAGGACACATATGGAGAAAAAGGGAAGAAGACACCGTGAGGGCAATTTTACAATGGGAACCAGGCGGAAACAGAAGAAGAGGCAGACCCAGGTCAGAATGGCTACAAGAAGTAGAAGCAGACCTGAGTAAAGCAGGAATAAAGAAATGGAAGGAGAAAACAGAAAATAGGAAGACATGGAGAGAAATATGTCAGAATATTTAGAACAAGGCGATGGGGACTGATCCCCCTCAAATAAAGGATCTAGAGAGCTTCAGTAGAAGCGGCGCAATCCCACCTGGGGTGTCCAAGCCACTATACATATATTGGTGTATGAGACGTCTTTGTGAAAATTGTACTCATATATTACTAGATGATTCCGATTTTCTAGTATTTACTTCTTCTACGTTTACAAATATTGAAAATATCATATCAGAAATGTAATACTGTTCGAATATAAAACAAGAACATAGCATCAAATTAGATAATGAAATATATTCGTTACTTTGCGATATTGATGACTACTACTGTTATCTATGTTTAGATCAATTGTTTATATGGAGTTCAAGTATAGCTTGTAGTTATTGTATAGAGTAGTTTAAAAAAAATTCTTTGAAATGTATGAATAAATTGTTAATTCCAAAAAAATAAAATTGTACTCACCTAATTATTCTCTTTTCTTCTTATCAAGCTCATCTAAAACAATTTTCTTTGGTTTTTTGAAGCATCAGAATCCAGGACAAAGAACTTATTTTAGTTGAATACCAATATCTAGTTGGAAGCCTCTCAAAAGGATAATTATGCTTTAATAAATACTATAACGTTGAAGTGAATTTACACGACTTCTCAAAAAAAAATCTTGGCGGGGGACTATGAACAAGCACATTTCACATTCCACAGTCTCGAACACAACTAACTTCAAATTACAAAGCGAGACACTCACACTTCTCTTGAGTTTTTCACTCCCATTCAAAGAATCCACACTCAAGAATGTTGCCTCTGGCTACCTGCTAAGGGTGAGGATACATCCGCCAACTACAATAGCAATATTCCAGTTGTTCTCAGATTTTTCGATCCAATTCGATCAACTAAAAACTTATCATTTCCGATAAGTGTAATATTAAATATTATGCAAAACATATTTTAATTCTTATTGATTAATACTATGATATTTAGGATCAACGAACAAAGGAGTGAATTCAGTTGGAATATTAAAAGGTTAATACATACCTACATTGCAGTAGTTCTCAAAAAAATTGATTTAACTCAATCCACTCATATCACAGACAGATAGTAGAAACTTCTCAAATAGCTGAAAAATTGTGGCATGCAAATCTCAATTTTCATTCACCAGAAAAGAACTAAAATAATGAACCATATGGACAATTGTCTTCTTTAGAAGATAATTTATTTCAAGACTCACAAGACAAGTGAATGATGTCAACTATCTCATTTTCAAGGAAAGCACGTAGTACATTTTACTTGTTTGATCTAGTCTTTTGATATCAATGTCAAAGGCTATCATCGGAGATTTGGAATTATACAGAGTATTTGAAATTAAAGAGTACAGATGTATGAGTGAATAAAACATTTGAAAACATACATTTGACGTGTTTTTTAATTGTTTTTGAGGTGTTTCATCACTCTCTTATGTATATAATTCACCAATGTCTAGTAAAAAATCCAATAAATGATTCATATATAGTTCATTATTAACAAAAAAAAAATCCAAGAGTATAATACCTAAAAAAATATATCTGAAATATAAAAAAAAACTAATGCTAACTACTAATACTACTGCTTTCCCCTCAAATGGAGATAGGAGCTCTAGATGAAATAAAGTCTATAATTAAAAGAAAAATGAAAAATGAAATCAAAAAACTCTCAAAAGTAGAATTGAAAAATATACCTTTCACACTGGCGAGCAATAATATCTTTTATTGAGCTTCGCCAGCTCAAAAACCCCGCTCAATCCTTCGATTGACCCCCAGTTAACCTTTACGGCTTGTGAGGGCGCAGCCTCTAGATATATTTCATCAAAGTTCCTATCCTAAAAAACACAAATTTAAATTTTTTAATGGAAAAAATCATTAAAATTTCATCAACCCACTCTAAGATGCACAACAATAAAGGCTTGAGTTTTAAGGGCTCTATTCATCCTTTCTTGAATTTCTAGAATGTGATAAAAACACATTCATATAAATATTACAATCAAATAAAACATTTAATACTTACGGTCAATTTTTTTTCTCTTTTATTGTTTCGAACGAATTTTTAGAATGTAACTGATCTAATAGAATGATTTTTCGTTCAGCTTTTTAAAGTACATACCTCATCACTGTCAATCAAAAATCTTCATGGTCCACTTGTGAATTCGTACAAATTTCTTCATATAATATAAAAATAAATCGTTGATAACCTCATGAAATAGAAGAAACGTGATACAAATCTACCTATCGAAAATAATCAATCCAAAGTCTCAAATTTATAATCAAAGGAGTGGAATATTTATGTAGATAAAACATTGCATCAGTTAATTATTGTGAATCAGAAATAATAAAGTCTAAAATTTCTGATTTAAGGAGTGGATTATTCATGCGGATACAACATTGCATCACTCAATTATTGTGGATCAATTGCAAAAATTGGTGAATAGAATATTCTGAATTTTTTTCCTCCAGTAGCTAATTTATTGAATGATAAATTGCGCTACTCATAATATAGAGCTCCATCTCAATATTTACTTTGATAAGTAGTTCATCTAGTGAATAATAGATAGCGTTACACACAAGAATAGAAATCTTTTAATCTAACGCTAGTTAGTCTATTGGATAATAGGTGACACCATTCGTCACGCAATTCGAAAGATGGCGTGACTGGTGAATGTGTAGATAACGTCATAGAGAAAAGATAGCGCCACACAAAAAAAAAATAGAAATCTTTTTATTTGACACTAGTTAGTCTGTTGGATGATAGATGACCCCACCCATCACACATTCCGAAAAATAGTGTTACTGGTAAATACACTTCAATTAGTAGTTCATCTAGTGGACAATAGATGGTGCCACACGCAAAAAAAGGAAATCTTCTCTATTAAACGCTAGTTAGTTTGTTGGATGATAGGTGGCACCATTCATCACACACACACACACACACACACATCCCAAGAGATGACGTTAGCGGTAGAATGTGTGTGAATACCGTATTATTGTCATTCATGGTACAGAGATCTATCACATCGATAAGTAGTTCGTCTAGTGAAAAATAGATGGCGCCACACGCAAAAAGAAATAGAAATCTTTTCCATTCAACGCTAGTTAGTCTGTTGGATGATAGGTGGCGCCACTCACCACTGCTCAAAAGATGGCGCCACTTTGAAATCTTAGATCGTTATCCGGTCCAGAATCGGCCTTGTATATCTACTAACATACCAGTAGCGTTTGTCAATAACGATTTCTCATTTTGGAGTGATAATTGTATTCAACATGTTTGATATCTCATCGTGTAACGCAGATATTTCTTCGCATATTGTATGATGAACAATTTCTGGAGCTGTCCTCCAAACTAATCAGATGATTGTATTACTGCCTGATTGAAAGAAGATGATAATAATAAGATACAATGAAACATGTTAAAGACAAGTCAGCTTAGCACTTTGCAGGTCGGATTATCTCTTTTTTTTTATAGATTTACCAATAATCCCGAGGAAATTACAGAAATAATGACGTAAAGTAGAATCAAATGGATCATTCGCTTTTTGAGAAAGGAAGATCCCCCGAGAAACAGTTAGATCTGAATATTAAATTGAGTATATTTTTCTTATCTCCTAAATCAATAAATAAATATTCAAATTCAATATACTTTATGAATAACATGATTTTTGACACACAATGTGGGAAAAAAGGTCAAAATTCGTAGGAGGACTGAAAAACATTGGTCTTCTACAAACAACTGAATGCGAAATTGAACTTGAATTACAGAAATTACAAGAAACGTCACATCACACAATATACGTTGTGATGGATATACCTTCAGGGAGAATAATCTTGAGCTATTGTGAGCATTTACAAATTATTCTTCCACCAGCTCAAATCTTCTTCCATATAGCAACTGCCAAATATGATGTCCTAGTCTCAAATCTCACACAGTGATTCGAAGTATTTTAGTAAGGTGCAATAAAGGTGCAAAATACCAAATATAAGCATTTTCTATTGCCCGGGTGGTTTGGTTGATAATGCGAGTGAAGCGAATATTTTTTGAAGGCTCCGTGAGTGTATTAGATGCTTTTAGCACGAACAATAATATGTTTACAAATATTTTTTATTTGAAGCCAAGAAAGCGATATTAAAGATTGTTCTGTTCTCGTTGAAGTTGATATGAATCGTCTTGAGTATTTGAATTGAAATATTAAGTCCAGAATATCCAAGAGAGATTTCATTTCTTTGCAAGTTATATAAAAACTGTAACTTCTTATATCCTCATAGAAAGAACAGCTTCAATCAATGAAATTTCCCGAGATTTACTAAAAACCCCAATGGGCTCTATATTTTTGTACCATAAAGAGTTAAAGCATGGACAATAAATTTATAGATTTAAAGAAAATTAACATTTTAACATATTATATTTTAGAAATCGTTTCTTTTATTATATTAAGTAGACTTTTCTATATTTGAATATATATATATATATATATATATATATATATATATATATATATATATATATATATATATATATATATATATATATATATATATATATATATATATATATATATATATATATATATATATATATATATATATATATATATATATATATATATATATATATATATATATATATCAACTTAGATTTCTTGATTGATCGATCGCGTTTTTAAAAACTTCATATCTTGCAAGTACAAGTACAATATGGTTGCTATGTGTATAATATGAAGCTTTGTTACTAATTCTAACAAATGTGAATACAGAATGTCTTATTCTCTAGTGCAATGGTCTTATATAAACTATAAAGGGGGAAATGTCACGTTCTGTGGTATCATCAAAATAGTTACTGAAACACGTAGAATCAACACTATAACTCCTCTCTCCTTAAATTCGAGCTTCACGGGGTAGTTGTAGCTCGATGTCTCCAGGGTTGTTGGATGTCTTCTCAGAGGTGAATTTTCTTGTCTTTTTCTTCTTTATATGCTTGTACATTACGTACCCACCGATGATGGCGATGATAACATATAAAATAATAGACCACATACTGGGGATATGCATATTGGCTGGTTCTTGAAATACAGGTACAATTGGATTAAATGATATATCATTCAATTTCAATGGGTTCAGATTGATGGAAAAATTAGTTACCTTCTGTGGTAAAATCTTGGTATTTAATTTAGGTGATAATAATTGTTGACCATATGTTTTACTTTGGAATACCAATTTTTGTTGTCGAAAATAGATTTTACAATCGCCTTCATTATTTATTAAATATATCCCTTCTAAAGGTTAAATGGTTGTTTCTGATTGACATCGAATGGTAATTTTTTCCTCTTTTGGAAAAACGGCCAAATATTTATTAATTTCTTGAATTACCTCCACGTGTTTCTCTAATAAATTGATCTTTGTATAATGGCAATGATTTGAAGTTTGATTTTGGAATAATTCTTGTTCGCACATCGTAGGGAAGTGGGCGTGATACTTGTTAGGGCACTGAAATATTCTTGCGCGATCACACATATCATTCAGAGGTATAATTTCTTTATCAGATTTCAAAAGGAATCTACTATTCGGAATTATTGTTATAAATCCAAAATCATGTTTAGTTGGAATCGGGTACATGTAATAAAGTTCAAAATCCTTCTCAAAATTGATAGCGGGGGAAATAATAGTATATTATATAACGAGGGACTTAAGTGCTTGATTTAATCCTGAGGGTGGAGTTTATTGCACGAGACGCAGTCGAGGGCAATACTCACCTGAGGGATTAAAGGCACTTAAGTCTTGTGTTATCTACGCTATTTTTCGCACTACCGTATTATATTGAATCACAATAGTCTAAAAGCAGATTAATCAATCTTACAATTTTGACAACAACAAACTTGATACAAAAATGTTGAGTAAATTCACCATAGTAACAAGGCTGGTTACAGCAGTTGACCAATAAATAAGCTTGCTGTCAAAAAAATGAGTGAAAAAATTGATATTGATAAGGCTGCGGAAGAGGTAACTGTAAAATGATTTTGCCAAAAGTCTAGAAAATTTACGAACAACAATCAATGCATTTGTGAAATTGTGTGAATTGCAATAATCCAATAATGCTAATACAAATCAAGAATAAAGGTTTGAATTCTAATGACAAAATTCAATTTGACATTTAGGTAAGTACTTTGATTATTCAGTTGTTATGGAAAAAATTGTTTATTTTACTTTAGTCCCTTGGGATTCTTGATCATTTTAGATCCCGAGGGACTAAACTCAAACTTAAGTCCCTGAAATGAGGGATTAAATTCATTGTTTACTCCCGGGAGTGCGAAAAATAAATTATCTGAGTCATTTCAATTTTACAATTTATTTTCAATAAGGACTCTATGTTCAATAAATTTTCTTGTCGAGGCTCGAATGGTAATTGTAAATGGTAGAATTTGGAGATTGTTTTCAATTCTGCGAGTAATTCCATGGGATGAATTATACTGGGATGTAAAATTCTCAACTTGCAAAAAGTAATCAAATTCTCTACATCTTGTAAGACATTTAAAATTGAACTATACAATATCATAAACTGATCATGAATATTTTTCACAAAAAGAGTATCTTGAAAACGCATATTATTTATAATTTCAAAAAGTTGTAAAATTTTTGATTTCAATATTTCCTCATTATGCTGTATATCTAAAATTGTGTTATCAAAATTTTTTATTATTTGATGATTTACTGAACAAGATAATTTTATTTAATTTTCCAAATTATGTTCATTTTCTTGCATATGTGCTAACATTTCGTTATACTTCTTCCAGTCTTCAGCGTCTAAATTTCCGGTTATCGCTTTAAATATAGTCCCTAATCCATCCACTAATCCTCGTTTAATTCTATAATGATCAACATGAAATCCTATATTATTAATTTTTGTCTCTATATTTGTCCTAATAAATTCTAATATTTTATCAAAATTTCTAAGTTCATTAAAATACTGAGAGTTATTTGAAATAGTTGTTTTCAATGTAGAATATTGCATGTTTAAGCCGTTGTATTGGTTCAAAAGTGGTTCGAGATTATAATAGTGTATGAATGTGTGAGTAGTCTTTTCGAGCTTGGCAGGACCGAGGTTGATGGGAAGAACTCCAAGATTTTCTGTTATGTTCCTAATGATTGTTCCTTGTTCGAATGCGAACAACCTGGAACCGGTTGAAAAGGATGAGTATTTTGTTTAGGACGTTTTATATTAGAAAAATGAATTTTTTCTGTTGTGTTGCCATGACTTGTTTTAATTTTCTCAATTTTAAGTTTTTTATTAACTTCTACGATATTTTCAGCCTTATATTTATTTTTAGTTTCTTGTTGCTTTTGTTTATTTTTCACGTAAACCTTTTCAAGGTACATTTGGTAATTCTTCCCTATTCTCGTTATATTTACTTAATACCTTTTCTTTGTTCTGTTGAATGTTGTCTTTAATTGTTCCATCTAATAATTTTGTTTTATTCTTATGATTTTCAATCTAATTATTCAAAAGCTGTTTTTCTAAATCAATATTCAGTGGAGAATTCGTATCTAAATGTCCTGTTATAATTTCACATGGTTTCAATTTGGTGACTGAGTGGATCGTATTATTATAAGCTAATAAGGCGTAGTTAACTTTTGATTCTATGGGTTCTGTTTTATATTCTTTCTGATTGTTGAATAATCTTAGGTGTTCTATGAGTGTTGAATGGAATCGTTCTATTACGCCGTTAGACTCTGGATGTTGAGAGCTAATGAAATGTATATCGATTTTATGTAATGCCAATAATTCTTTGACCACTGAATTTTTGAACTCTAATCCATTGTCCGAAATTATTTGTTCAGGGATTCCATGATGTGTGAAAAATTTTATTAAATTATTAACTACTTCTGATCCTTGTTTCGAATTTAACATGTATGCTTGTGCATACTTTGAAAATGAATCTACAATGGTCAAAAATTTTGCTTGCTCTAATGTAATACTATCTACATGTAAAATTTGGAATGGTCTTATGGCTGTAGGTGTCACGTTTAATTTTATTTTGAGGGGTTTTCTGTCGTATTTTGTGATTTAACAAAATTCACAACTATTTATAGATGACTGGATAGAATTCCTTAATTTAGGCTAATAATATTGTCGTTTTATTCGCGTTTCTGTTTCATCAATTCCTCTATGGTTAGTTTTGCCGCAATGGTAATTAGAAATAATTTGCATGATCTTTTCATCATCAATGACGTCAATTAAATACGTGGTACATTCTACTAATTTAATTTGAGAATTTTTAAAATAGGTTTGTAATATTCTACTAAAATTTTCATACAAATCATTTTGAAAATAAATGTAATATTTGACTTGCGAAACAATATATTCTTTAATAAAATTCATCATTTTGTTTTCATAATTATTTTTGGAAAATTCTACTAAAAATCGCATTTTTTTATTATCATACAATTTTTTAATAATTACTGGCTTTGGATTATGATCGGTTTCGGCAATAATAATTTGATTTTCACCGTAATTCACAGGACATTCCACTATCGGTATTCCGATGATAGGATGCTCGTTATTTGAATGTATCGTCATGTCATTATCACTTGGCGTGTCGTCATCGTTCATCTCGACTTGCTGTTGTGCGTCGCCTACCTCAACAACTGAGGACTAAGTGTCATCGTCCTTCTTATCTTGATTATTCAATTCATCATAAAACGTTGCCATAAATCCATTAAAATGTTTTGTATTTTCTGATTCATTAATATTAAGTTCAATTTGATTAATTTCATTCTCGGGTAATTTGTACACGGTTATCAATATATCGGTATTATTGAAAATATATTTTAACATCAAATTGATTTCGTTCCAATTTTGATCATCCAAACCACACCCTAATTTTGGTATACTTAAATTTTTAATATCATTAGATAAACAAAATTTCTTTAAATTCAATAACATGTAAAAAATATCTTGCTTAGACGGCTTATTAAAATATCTTTCTTTTGTTATTAAATAAAGTAAATATCTTTCTGGAGTTCTCAAATAAACTAAATTATGAATTTTTGGATTTTGATTTTTCAATTTATCTATATTGTTAAATTTAATTTTGAATTGTTTAGCTATACCTGCTGACATCTCTAAATCTTTACTCACGCAATGAGCTAGACTAGAACCGGAGGGTGCGTCAAATATATTACCAGATACCTCGAAAATATTATTACTATTAGAATTTGAGCATTGTTTCTGATCCAAATAATCTTGATAAATAATAAGGGGTGAATCGTTTTCTAAAGGTGATTAAGAAATGTTTTGAATTTTATTGTGTTACGGATATTTTTCATAGGTTTCACGTAACATCAATAATCATATCATTTTAACATATTTCAGGAAGTTATACAACACGTAAGTTATTTAAACGGTTCGACAATCAGTGATTACCTCAGTTTGTGTTATTATTTAGGAGAGTGGAGTTCTACAGTGTTTTAGTGTATCTTTAAGAGTTAAGGGTGGGTTGAATCAGTGTGTTGGTATGAGTTGAATTAATGAGTTTAGTTACTAGGTGTGTGAGTTGAATGAGTATGTAGTATGTTGGTTAAGAGAGCGTTTGAGAGTGACCGTGAGCTGAGTTGTTGTTGTTCACGTTAGTGTCCCAAATTATCCTATGTGTTGTTGTATGATTGCTATCTTTTTGTACGCCTAAGTCACTCCAGGGAAGTCCTCTGTGTGAGTTTAAGACGGGGAGTGACAGTCAAGCAGTGGCCAACGAAGCACGACTTGCTAGCCTCGTGCCACCGGTGCCCTGCCTGCCAACTTTAGTGTCTTAATGTATCAGGAGGTGCCCAACGTTTCGCTAACATCTGCCACATGCGGGTGGAGTGATGGGTTTCAGCTTGACTTTCAATTCATACTCCCGAGAGCCCAGTGAGGCATGTGGTTCGAAAGGTGTTGAGCATTGGTTCTAGATACTCTGACGGATGCCACTGTGGGTGGTTTCAGAGTATGCGAATGTTCTGATGAGTACTACCGTGTGTAGTACTGGTGTGATTGTGAGTTGATGGTACTGAGTATACAATCTACGTTGAGTTGATGGTATTGAGTATATACCCTGCGTTGAGTTGATGGTACTGAGTATATAATCTGCGTTGAGTCGATGGTATTGAATATATAACCTGCGTTGTGTAGATGGTATTGAATATATAACCTGCGCTGTGTTGACGGTATTGAATATATAACCTGCGTTGTGTTGATGGTATTGAGTATATAATCTGCGTTGAGTTGATGGTATTGAATATATAACCTGTGTTGTGTTGATGATATTTAGTATATAATCTATGTTTGTGGATATGATTCTCCTCACTAAGCAAGTAGTTTGCTTATGTTATATTCTATTTTCAGATTACATGAGATCTACACTCTGGGAACGACGGCCTCTGTGCATCGATTAGATGAATATTGGTTTATTGTAATGTTCCATTGGAATTTAATACAATTGTTATATTGAATCATGCTGTGTTTAATTTATCCTTAATAATTGTTGCACTCAGGCGGGATACGACTTAGGGCGTCGGCATTAGTGTTAAGTTTGCCTTTTTTATAAATGATCTCGTAATCAAATTCCTCTAACTTGAGGTGCCAACGTATCAGCTTCTGACTACATTGTTTCAACGAGAATAGCCACTGTAAAGGTCTATGGTCTGTGTAAATCTTGAATTTGCGTCCAAATAAGTACGGTCTAAAGTACTGAGTCGCCCAAACAATAGCTAAGAGTTCTTTTTCTATGGTAGAATAGTTTGTTTCTGTCTCGTTCAGTGTCTTGCTAGCGTAAGCTATTGGTAGGTCGTTGCCTAGGCTACTTTTAGAAAGCACGGCACCTATTGCTACGTGACTTGCGTCGCATGTTAAACTGAATTCTTTGTTAAAGTCAGGATACTGGAGAAGTGGTTCATTAGTCAACAAATTTTTGCATGTTTCAAAACATTGTCTGTAGTCAGGGTCATTAATGTCAATAACTGCATCTTTTTTCAATAATTTTGTCATTGGTTTGGTTATCTTGGCAAAATCTTTAATAAATTTACGATAATAGCCCAAAAGTCCAAGAAAACCTTTAATTTGTTTGGTTGTTTTCGGTAAAGGGTAATTTAAAATAGCTGAAATCTTGTCAGGATTTGGCTTCACGCCGTTGGGTGTTACAATGTGCCCAAGATATGCTACTTCTTCCCTGAGAAATTCACTTTTATCTAATTGCACTTTAAAATTTGAAATTTTCAAACGATCAAATACTAATTTTAAATTTTGAATATGTTGTTGCAAACTTGTGCTGAAAATGATGATGTCGTCTAGGTATACAAGACATTCATCATTTACTAGTCCTCTTAAAACATTATCCATAACACGCTGGAAAGTTGCAGGCGCGTTTTTTAATCCAAAGGGCATACGAATGAACTCGTAATGTCCGTCTTCCGTATTGAATGCAGTTTTTTGTATGTCTTGCGTGTCCATTTCAATCTGGTGAAAACCAGAAGCTAAGTCTAATGTAGTAAAATAGTGGCAACGTCCAAGTTTGTCCAATAAGTCTGTAATGTTTGGTAATGGGTATTTGTCGTCGATCGTTTTTTCATTTAATTTTCTATAGTCAACAACTATACGCCATTTGCGTTTGCCAGACGCATCAAGTTTTTTGGGGACAACCCAAATAGGTGATGACCACGGTGAATGGGATGGTCGTATGATATTTTGATCAAGCATTTTTTGTATCTGAGTGCGTACTTCCTGTCGATGGATTTCAGGATACCTATAGGATTTTGTATAGATAGGAATCTCATCTTTCGTTCGTATAGAATGTTTAATTTGATTTGTAAAACTTAATTTTGTATCGTCTATATGAAAAATATTAGAATATTCGCGAATCAATTTGAAGATTGCAATTTTCTCTTCGTCATTCATATGGTCGGCCCGAATTTTTGTTATATCAAATTTAATTTTGTCTGACTGAATAAAATTGAAATTTGGGGAACTGTACGTCTCGTAATTATCAATATTTTCGACGGATATTGGGTTTATTTGCTTGAATTTAGCATTTGTTCCAGAATTATTGATGGCGGTGCAGTATGCATGATAATCTTCAACTACAGTAACGCATTCAGGAATAATTACATTAGTAATTTTTTGTGATGGTATTAAAATTGTTCCATTTTGTTGGTAAACTCGGCTTTTTATAACTCGTTCCGTTTTTGAATCCAGTGTTATAATATTATCTGCATGGCCTATATTATTTATATTAATTTCAGAATTCTTATGAAAAATTTGTATGTGACAAGTAGGTGTTATTACCAAGTTTTTGTTCAAATCTATAATTACTTTCAATATTCTCAAATTATCTAAACCTAATAGTAAATCGAATTCGTCATGAAAGTCAAAAATATGATATTTAAAATTTTATTTTTTTTTCAAATTAAATAATTTTGAAACGGGTACCAATGTGCTATAATTTTCTACCGAGGTACCATGCGCGGTTGAAATTTGGAAGGGATCTTCAATGATGGCATGATTATAATATTTATGAGCAATTGCAGGTCTAATAAAGGATTTTGTGCTTCCTGTATCTATTAAAACTTTTAAATGGTTTTCAGGAAATACAATATATGGCAATTTACTTTTATTCGTCAAGTTCATCAATTCGATTCGGGATTAGTATTTTGCATTGTCTCCGAGGCTATCATGTCCAAAAAATTAATATCGTCTGCATTGTGAATATTTTCTGGAATATTTGATGCAGATGTCTCATCTGAAACTTGATCTGTCTGTTCTGCAATGTCATAGAACTCATAATTGTGTGATTCATCTACAGGTGCATCAGTTTCATTTATGTTCAACAATTCTTCGCGGTTTTGTTCGTATAGGTTTTGTACCGGTCTGTATGGGCCTGCTCTAGGGCGATATTGTGCCGTAGAATTTCTTGTTGAGATACTCATAGGAGTAGGTTTGGGTAGATTTTGACTAGTAGAAGGATTTGGTCGTATTTGTTGGGATGTACTAGGTTTTGAATAATATTGTGGTGTAAATTGTCTTTGAGGAAATTGTTGAGGTGTGAACTGTCTTTGGGGTAATTGTTGTTGATTTTTATTCGGCAAGGAGTTACCAAAATTCATGTAACCCATTGGTCTTGGAATATTGTATCTAGGCTGTTGTATTTGTGGTTTTGCATTTACTTTGTGATTTTGATTAACGGACTTAGATCTTGAATAATATTCGAATTGAAAATCGTTAGCTAACATGCTTAACGCTGAATTTAGATCGGTAGGGTTTTTAGCCCTCATTAATTGACCTATCGGCTCTTTTAGTACTTTCAATGATTCGCGAAGAGCATAACTTTGGAAATAATCAATCATGATTTTAGGTACAATTTCTGTAGCATTAGTAGAAATATAAGCTATTTGCAAATTGAGTAAATGTTGCAAACGACTATAAAAATCGAATACATTTTCATTAAAATTTTGTTTTAGTTGTGTAATTTCCATATTCAATGTGAACCAATCACGTTTATCGCTGTAGGCATTTTTTAATGCCTCTTTCAAGTCTTCCCATTTTGTGATGGTGCAGCTTGCTATATTAATGGCTGCTTCGCCTTTAATCTTACTAACTATGCTATTCATTAGATATTCATCTTGCAAATCATTTGAATTTATTGTATTATAAAAAGATTTCACCATTTTTTCGCTAACGCTAATAATTCGGGGGAGTAATTCACGTTCCCCATGGAACTCTGGCAACATGTCCAGTTATTCTTTCTTTAAAACAGGAATTGGGGGAGTAGCAATGTTTAATTTAGGTCTACATAATTGTATTTCAGTTATAGAATTTTGGATTATTGTAAGATCTTCTAGATCGGATTCTGATTCTGATGTATTATCTGATTCTCTGAATGACATATGTGTACTCACAAAATAGTAGTGCCGGCTTCATGTGCCCTGAAGTCGCTCTACGGTCTTCTCGAAGTCGCTGGAGTTCTGCTGATACTCGTTCAGCTGGGCTCTACGTCGTCGAGTGTTTCATCTTGCCTCTGATGTCCTCTCAGGTGCAGGATACGGGATGCGATGATTGATGCAAAGTGTTCGAAAAGCCAAATTAATCACGAAGTGAAACAACTTATATTCGTTAAATTGTTTCGGCTATCCTACCGACTGCGCCACTTAGATTTCTTGATTGATCGATCGCGTTTTTAAAAACTTTATTTTTTGCAAGTACAAGTACAATATGGTTGCTATGTGTATAATATGAAGCTTTGTTACTAATTCCAACAAATGTGAATACAGAATGTCTTATTCTCTAGTGCAATGGTCTCATATAAACTATGAAGGGGGAAATGTCACGTTCTGTGGTATCATCAAAATAGTTACTGAATCACTAGGAATCAACACTATAACTTATACATATATATATATATATATATATATATATATATATATATATATATATATATATATATATATATATATATATATATATATATATATATATATATATATATATATATATATATATATATATGTGTATATTTATATGTATATATATTTACAGATAGTAGTCTCTTTGAAAAAGTTTCTGCGCTTCACTAAGAGTTTCACTTCTAACGCCGTTATTTTCTGACTGATTCGTCTGGGTGACTCATGTCGGTATCACAATACTTTCTTGTACTCAGTGAAAGTAAGTAAAAAGCTTGACCTTTGCAAAAATTGTACTATTCAAAAAAACTATGATCACTTTCCTACAATGCCAGCGTTTTTTGAATCCTCTGGTGGAGCAATGTTTTTAACACAAGCACAAGAAGAAATAATTGAACACCTTCGCGGTTTGGGGTCTTTGTCTAGGAACTATTTTCCAGTACCCGACAAAAATTAATACGGAATACTAGACCCTTCCAATACAGATGTTACTGACATTAATGGCTTGACAACGGCACAGAAAAATCAATCTATGGAATTCTGCTGTGATCAAGCTCTGGAACGTAATTTCAAGTAGCCCCCTTCTTCAAATTTTTGGGTGAATGTAGAGAAGGATTACAAAAAAATCATAAAAGGAGAACTAAGACATTTACTGCCTTTCTCAATCACATATCTCTGTGAAAAGGCATTCTCTGTTCTTGTTTATACTAAAAATAAATACAGAAGGATATTACAAGTGGAACTCAATTCAAGTTCACAACTTGGTGGTAGCATCAAACCAAATATTTAGGAGTGAATAGAGTTAGTGTGTGTGTATTGATATCTGTGCTGTGAAAATGGATATTTTTTCTTTGAAAGTCGTGATTAAAAATGAGGAGAAACGCATGTCCCCAGTCAAAAAATGAGAGAGTAAATATATGTATATATAAAAAAATCTAAACTATGTATGACAACTGAGCGCTGGCAACATAAATTTTTTTTTTCAATAAAAATAATCATGCGAATTGCTGATATTATTGTGCATTGAACTCTCAAAATAAATGACGTTAGAATTAATGAAGATTTGACCACCCACAAACATTACAAGCATTACGTGAATTAGTTCTGAGTAATAGAGTAATGTTTTATCTACAGAAGAATGCGAATGCTTTGCCAGTGGTCCAGTGGTACCAAAAAGCTAGTTTCATAAAAACAGCCCTCAAATCTGCGATTTTCCAGGAAATTCTTTCTTCTCCGAATAGAATTTATTGCTTCACAACTTTCTTGTAAATTTTTATCTCAAAAATTCTACGCTAGGACGAACTATATTTGAGTTATGAGCAGAAAACATTGAAAACGGATCTTTATAGTCTTCTCTCTTTCCCCTAGCGGCATATGATAATTTCACTCTTGACTATTATATTTCAATCAAGGAACCTACCCTATGATATTCCTGGAACAATTGGTTATGCAAAGCTTAGTTTCCCTATTTTCGTTTTTGGTCTATTTTTCCTGAATTATGAGGGATCCTTGAGAATTGTGCTTCATTTTCTGGAGGTTAAAAAACGCTGCTCTAGTTCTTCATTCATGTTTCTGTTGTGGGTCAAAGTATCTTCTATAAGAAAAGCGTTATTTTTTGTCTGCAGGCAGTAATTCTAATGATTTTGTCGCTCTGAAGATATTTAATAGCAGCTTCCTCTGCTCTCATAATAATTCTTTTTCTTGTAATCCTGATAGTTTTAATTGACCATCCAAGTTCTTCAGCCTCTAGTCTAGAAAGTCGGATGCAGTACGCAGCACCGGTGATGCGCAAATTGGTTTGTTTCTTTGGTGCAAGCGCATTACCATTATCATTGTGGCTAGGAGATGAAGATTGGAGGAATTATCCTCAGGATTTCAATCATTCCGCAATTAGTCGCTTTCTATTTGTGTATATTTCTATTTTGTCAGCTACAAATACAAGAGACTAAGCCACCATAGCTCACCTCTTACTGATTTCATGCTACTTGAAGCATAGTGCGATTTTGGTTTAAAATAGAGACAATAAGAGACTTAGCTCAATCTTCAAATAATCATCAAATATGGTTTACAATCTTCAAAAAGACATTGATAATTAATTAATATAAAGATTTCATCTCTTGAATGAACATCTTTTATGCTTGCAGCGCCATTTTACGGCACCCAGTTTGTTTCAGGACGGTACTTGTCTGAACTGTATTATTCCTGTTTGATTATGAACCAGAATGTTTCGAAGAGTTTGCTCCACACACTTACATGAAAACATTAGATCACTCCTTTGATAAGAGTATCTCAAGTTGGTATTTGAAAATTATAACTCTTTGTAGAACAAATTTGGTAATCCATGCAAAAAACTCATGAATCTTTTGCTCTTTATCTAGTAATATCAAGTACAGTTTTCCATAGAATTATGGAAAAACCCTGCATATACATACATATTTATGAAGCTTAGACTATATTTAAAATCAATAGATTAAACAAAAATTTCTTATAGTCATATATTCATCGAACAAATGAGGATCATACACACAAATAGATTATATATTCCAAATCGCACTGTCAACCTTCGCTTTGATTTTGAATATATATATTTTTTTTAATACGAAACAATCGGTAGCTCTTGTCAAAAACTCTTCATTTTCCTTGCAGATTCTGATTGCATTGACTGAGCGGAGAGACTGTTGGTAAAATGTTGGCATCACTATGCTTTTGTGGATTCTATTGTAGTTATATTCTCATCATGGAAGAGTTATAATTCAATTTTCGCTCAAGTCTTCTGCTTCATTCATACCTACAACAAATTCCCAAAGCTCAGTACCAGATTATTAACAACAAAAGTCTGAAATACAGGACCTGTACATGTGTTCTAATGTCGCAGTCAAATTTTCAAGAAAATAATATGGCAAAGCAATACTTGAATTCACTTAGTCGTAAAGTTGAAATCTGGAACATCAATTGAATCATTAAATGGTGATGGGTTTATCTTTGTTACGAATGTAACAGATTTGGTAACTCTACCTTACAAATTGAGGCTCAAAATATTTACCTCGCAACATAAATATATTCTGATTATATGATCTGTTTTCTCGTACCCATTCATTCAGAAAGTTGGATGAATTCTCTGCAAAACGACAACAATTTAATTTTGATGTTGTTATTCTCAGTTCAGTTGTACTTCATTGGAGCTCAGACATCTAGGGATGTATTTATGCTCTAATTTTACAAAATTCACAACACAATAAACTTTGTCATATCATATTCGCATTGAATATTCTTCTACATGTTTCATCATAATTTGTTGATCTCTGAAAACCATCCTATTTATGGTATCAACATTCTCTGATGTCAACACACAAATAAATCTTACAGCACGGTGCTTATCACTCATATTGGTTCTTCCTCGCTTGTAATCTCTGACCCAGTTTTCCATAGTAGTGCAGGAAATATATTGCTTCCTTGAATATATTGAGCATGTTGCCTTGAATGTATTTTGCGAATATTCTTCAGAAAAATACTTCTAGAGATAGCTAAGTTCACTTTCCGTAGAAGAGGTAGTATCAATAACAAAACTTGAGAATGAAAAGATACATTTTATGGAGACAGTCATGATGAATTGGAACAGAATTTTCCGAATTAAAAGATATTATTATTATGTATGTGTTTTCGGTCAATATGCGGCACAATATATGATTGAGATGTTTTGATTTGAGACTACAGCTGCAAAGAGCAGTGTTTCAACTTGACTGAAGCTGTTACCGAGACAATAAATGTACTCGTATTTAGATCTAACATATTCACTCCTGAACTCTAGCGGCAGCAAAGAAACATCATGTGAATCTTGAATTATATTGTACCTTTTCCATCTAGATTTCTATTTCTAGCCTTACTCGAGTCTTGTACGATTTTCATATTCAATTCCAAAACCATTAGTGAGCAGCCATTTCTTGTTTTTTTACGTAAAAGCACAATTTTGATCACTTTCAAAATGTAATATGGTTATACGACAAATTGAGTTTTGTTGTTATAGGAAACTCATTCATGCCTATATTATAAGAAGGGAAGATTTGTTTTCTTGTTTGTGATGAGAAAAGTCAGAGACTACTGAGCTAGTTTTGAGAATTATTTCAATAACAAAGCTTATGAGAGACAAATTTACAAAGAGTGGCGCGCGAGCCCAATCTGTTCGTCCAATCACAGTTCATCCGATTGGGTTGAATTTCCTATAAATGATGATACTTCCGTAAAGGTTTTTGTTATAGCTTGTCGAGAACTATAACGTGATGACCCTCACAGCGGGTGCCTGTTAAGAGACTGGAACATGATTTATGAGGATGAATATTCAGAAATTATTAGGGCGGTATCAAATTTTTCAAGATTTCAATGTTATTTTACACACTTGCTGTTGAAATATACAATTATGCAAAAAAAAATACATAAAAATATGAACAATGTCTGAATTATTGGAAAAAAAAAATACTAATCGCTGATGTCCGCATCACTATGAACTTCACTTTTATCACTGGACTCGTAGACATTTATTTTTGATGGCTCAACAATATGATTGTTATCTATATATGTGTCTCCTATTTGTATGACATGTCGAACACTGTCCTTCCAATTTTTCCAGTTCATATTATTCATTTCACGTTGAATTAATTCAATAACACTATCATCTGACGCCGAACAAACATTATTTTTACTTATATTAGCTTCCTATTGCCTCCAAATCAATTTTATTAGATTGAGAATGTGGTAATAAGGGGGCAATTGGAGGGTACTGTGCCCAAATTTCTCAGCTCGAAAGTCACACACATATTGCTCATTCGCTGGTCTAATTTGTGATACTTTCAACAATTGATATAGTTCATTTGACCTTAAATATTTTTAGATGGCTGATTTAGTACTAGATTCTGACACTTGACACATTATAAAAATACTAATATAGATAATTGTATTTAGCTGAAACCCATTCCTACCTAGATATCAGAAATGATGCTATAAATACAAAATATTTGGCATAAACTTGAACCAATTTATATGAATTCAGATAATCCGGCTCTAAACAGTAGTCAGCAATACTCTCTGCTGTGATGAGATGACCACTTTATTTACATCAGAGATATAAAACGGTATATTTCTGGACAATCTATAAAATACTATCAACATATACTAAATGGCGCACCGGCTTTATTTATTCATTCGCGCATCCTTCATCTGATTGAGTTAAAACTTACTGTAGTTGATGCTGGCTCTTACATGAAAGTTCTCATTATTGTATCATCAATATACATCAAGTGATGCTTATTTATCAATTCGCGTATAGTTAATTCAATTGAGTTGGAGCTTTGTATTGTTTTTATTGGCACTTGCATTAAGATTTTGACATCATACTATTCATGTGAAACGGATGTCGCACGAACAGTATTTGTTTTTTCGAGTATCGCTCATTAGATTGAATTGAAACTTTCTATTGTTGTTGCCGGCGCTTGCGTAAAAGACCCTGATATTATCATCTATCGATCTATACCAATATTATGAAAAGAAAGCATTGTTTTTTTTTTTTTGTAATGGAAGAACTCAAAAACTACTCGACTGATTTAAGAGATTCTTTTATCAGCAGAATCCTCTATTTGCACTCAGTAACATGAGCTTCAATTCACTTTTGAAATCAGGAATTCCTATAAAAACTTCAATAATGTAACCCAAGGCGTGAAAAAATCACCAAAAAAGTTCCTTGCAATGCATGCGCTGCCATATAATCTTTTGTTTCCTGGAATTTATTCCACTTAAGACTGATGACACTATCTATACGTGCGATGCTGGCACGGGCTGCTTGTTTTATATAAAATAAGATGAAACTCGCACAGTTCTGCTAAGGATTCAGTCATATTTGCAGTTTTCTATAGTTCTGACAAACGTCAGAAGGTCAAAGGTTGGTGTAATGTAATACTCAAAATCATGCATGCGTTCCTAAATCTAGCCAAAACTTGAATGGAAAACTAGAATCAAGTATATTTTTCTATGACATATTTGAGTACGGAAGTCGAACGGAGGCTTCTCGGACTGAGCTCGGGTTGAAGTCTAGTAGAAAAAAGTGTATAGTAATTCAAGCTTATACTGCATTCAGTGAGACTGTACAATCAGCTCAAATTGTTCTAGAGTGTTTTCTGATATATATTGACATCCATATTCTGAAATATGGAGTTATTAGAATTTCTACCTCGTTTGAAAAAGGAAACAGAAGTGATTTATTGTGTAGGGATTCGTAGAAGCACTCAAAAGTAGTTATAGTAGAGATTGAGATGAAAGATTATACGACTCTACGTATTGCACAATGCAGAAGAACTTTTTGTGTTCACGCGTGAGTTTTTCTTGAAAATTCCAAAAAATAGACAATAATGAAGCATCATTATGATGTTAGTATGAAAATGTGTCGAATGACCTGACCGTTACTATATAAGTTATATTATTCATAACTGCTTATTTGTTTGTAGATATTATCGGAGAAAGAAAGCATCAGGAACTAAATGTATCACTGCATTGATTTGATGACGTGAGACCTTCTTTTCGGATGCTTGTAAACAAAACACTATAACTTTGGCATGACTGTTTATTCATCTCGCATCTGTTGGTCGGTTTTGATTTGTATTAGCCCAATCAAAAAATGTTGTCATATGAATCATAGTATAATTAATCAATATTTGGTTCTCGCCTGCATCCAACATGGACAATTCGATGCAGTAATGATTTTCGCCACTAGAGACCTGGAGTGAATATGTCATATCCGAATATGGAATGAATATTTCAATCTTGGAAAAATCATGATTGAAAAGAATCATAGATTATATTATTACAATATCAGGAGGATCAATTAGATAATATTGAGCGGAAGAGACATTTTTTTTTATGTAATTTAGGCTCTGAACTAGTAAGAGTGGCCGTTTGGGCTGATGAATCTCTCTCTACAAAAAAGATTCTTTGATTCTCATTTATAGTTGCTAATCTGTTGTATAACCATAGATGAATGATGACTCCTGAATATAAATCATGATTATTAAGTCATAAGATTGTATTCAGCGATAAGTATTGAAGATAATCGGTATTGTAAATCCATCAAATCCACTGCAACCTGGAGAATTTACATTTCACCGTCCATCAACTTTTGTTATTGCATGCTGCTAATTTCTCACTTACGAATAGAGGTGAAAATAATAGTAAGATATATTTGTTGCGTAGAAAAAAAGCAGCAAAACCAAATTATACACTCCACATGTCAGGAAAATCAGTTATTCCAAATAAAACTACAATAAAGGTAGAAAGCAATATAATAACTTGGAAATTGTGGCTCAAAAAAAGTCAAATCCTTTTATGTGAGAATTTGTAAGTTATTCGCGTGACTAGATGCACTGAAAACGAGAAAATAAATAATAGAGAAAATATAATTCATATATTTTCGTGAATTTTTTTTTTCGCCTAACAGTATGTTAATAGCGTCAAATCTGTTATACGAAACCATTAGGTCTCAGCTTGAATGGTTGGCATTTTGTATTTATATCTTCCCAGTCAGCACGTCACCTATTTTGGAGTGCTCACTTTGAAATGCATCTATGATTTAATGTTACGGAAACATTTGATGTTGTTATTATATTGTACATGATGATATTATGGAACGACAAGACCAGAAATGGGAGATGTTTGACTATTTTAGGTCATATATTACCAACTTTTAGTTTTTCTCACACAATTATGTTCTAACGGAGAGAATATTGTGATGTACTGGAGATGCTTCCAGGGAATATCGAAAAATCTATAGATTTCCTCTTTGGGATGTAATTGTCTTGAAAACCAAGCTGCTTGTTTTTCGTACTTGCTTCATCAATTGAAGTTAGGTGCATAATTCATACGTTGAATATGGAATTGCGAGAGACCATTCGTAAATTAAGTAGATGGGATGCTACAGAATCACCTATTCTGATTATTTCTTGTGATTTTTGTAAAATACAGGCATACGAGGGCAATTATTGGGAGTGGAGTAATCTAGTTAGTCATGCAGAGCAGACTGTTGCTAATCAAATAGTATATTGCTTCATTCGTCAATTGCAGCCTAAATTGCAGTTTGATTAGTAAGATCTGGTTGAATATTATCTGAGAAATAACACATAAGCTTTCGTTCCCGGAAAAATGGAGTTATAACAAGAAAACTTTCGGATAGTAATTTACTGTGATTTTGAAATAGAATAGTGTTACGGTATCTATTTTGATTTAACTTAGAGAGCCAAGATTACTGAACACAACTATTTATCTTTGTTATTCATTAAAATAATAAATTAGATAACTAACACTATCTTTGATGAATAATTCTAATTCAAACTAGAGATCATTACACTACAAAAACACTCAATCTATTTTGGATAACACAATTTATCTCTACCACTAGCAGTCCATATTATGAAGTATCTGAGCCAGAATCAATCATCTCCTCGTTGAGTCGGTCACATATAAATATATATATATATATATATATATATATATATATATATATATATATATATATATATATATATATATATATATATATATATATATATATATATATATATATATATATATATATATATATATATATATATATTAGGAAACAAAATAACGCAGGTTAAACAGTCAAAAATTTTTTGTGAGTGGACTCAAGTAGAAAACGCTCTCCTAGATTGGTCAAGCTTCCGGCCTTCAATTAAAACCATCCTCAGGACTCTAGAATTTCATGAAAAAACAGTTGTTATCAATCACAATTTTTTGATAACAATTTTAAAAATCATTTTTTACTTACATCCAGTGAGATTCCAAAAATATATGAATAATCATCACAGATCAGCATATTCAAACAAAAAATGGTAATACATGTTAAAAATTTTTGAACAAAATAGTTTTCAAAAAGTAAAATTCAGTCACATGTTGGACCACCAAACGGAAACATGACTGCCAGCCATGTTGCAACCAACAAGATTCAACAAAGTCAGCCAACGACGTTTGGTCCGAAAAAATAATGAATTTAAAACTAAATTAGACAAAAATAGTCCCTAGAAAAGTAACTAGTCAAGTGGCGGCAGAGTTTGAACAAAGTTTCAAAGACCAAGTCAGTTGAAAATTAATTAAAGTAGAAGAAAAAATCATTTGAAAAGAGAAAATTATTTTGTGATAATCTAACACAAACCTGATTTTTAAATTTAGTAAAATGTACAGAAATGTTATGTTACTTGAGAAATGTTATTCTTTATATGCTTATTTTCAATTGAATGTAGTAGAAAAATGTAAATATTGCTCAAGCCATCAACATCAGTACGTTTGTTCATTGTGTTATCAGTATTGAAAATATAAATCATCTCCAAGACATTCATTTTGATCCAGTTTACTTCTTTGTCTAAAATTACAGCCTCGTCATAAGATGCATTGTGTTTACTTTTTGTAAGATGTTCTGCTAAAGCTGTAGAATTCGGTTTATGCTCAGCATCACTTTTATGTGCTATAATTCTGTCTTTTAACGGTTTCGAGGTCTGACCCTCGTAATTTAGTTCACAATCTTTACACGGAATGCTGTAAATTACATTAGATTGTTTTAGAATAGGCACTAGGTCCTTTAACTTGGTGAACAAAGATTTGATCGTAGTACAGCTTTTTTGGCAAATTATGATAGAATCATTGGCTAGTACATTTTTTAATTTTGGCGTGAGTTCTGAAATGTATGGAAGTGAAACGTATTTTTTATTCGGAACAGTGTCTTCGGCATTTGCGATCACCTCCTGTTGGACCACCTCTTGTCTCTGTAAGATATTGAATAACAGACTATTCAACAATTTTATCGGGTACCCATTCTCTAGTAATATGTCACGAAGTTTTATGAGATTTACTTGGTGGAAAGAAGGATGTGATATTTTAATTATTCGATTTTTCAACGCTGAAATTACGTTGATTTTCATCGACTTTGGTTGGTCAGATTTGAAATGAATATATCTTCCTGATGCCATTGGTTTTCTATACCAATCCGTTTTCGTAGTACCATCATCACTTCTTATGACCAGTGTGTCTAGAAATGGGATACTTCTGTTGTTCTCTTTTTCAATCGTTAATTGCAATTGTTCATTGAAATTGTTAAACGTCTCCAGGATCGATTCATGTTTGTCAAATGGAATTGGACATATGACATCATCCACGTATTTCTTTATAAAATTTACTTGAAAATCAAGTTGGCTAATACAATGGTCCAGCAGGTAGTCCATTGTATATTGAGCAGTAATCGGACTGATTACTGCGCCCATTAGGCTGCCTAGTAGCTGTTTATAAAAAACACTGTCGTATGCGCAATAACAGCTGTCAAAAACAAACCTCAAAATTCAGAAAATTCACGTAAAGAAAGAGAAGTGTGCACCGAAATAATTTCCCATTTCACTTCAATACTTTGCAGAGCCGTTTCGTAACTAATGTTACTGAACAACGATACAACGTCTAAACTAATCAATACGTAATTATGAGGGATCCTATAATAATTCATGAATTCCGAAAACTCAAAAGAATCCTTGATAAAGTAAGGATTATTCTTATCATAGGCTGTTGACAGGATGTCAGTAAGAAATTTGGCGATTCTACTATTCGGAGAATCGATAGAAGCTACGATAGGTCTTAAACTAAGTGTTTTCTTGTGAATCTTCGAAAGGCCATAAAATTTCGGAGCCACGGCATTAAAAATCATCAAAGATTTGGCTAACTCAGGAGAAATTTTTTTGTTAGTTTTCAATCCGCTAATAATTTTATTAGCTTTGGTTTGAATAGTTTGCGTTGGATCCCTGTCCAGCACCACATACGAGCTCGTATCTTGTAAAATATTAAGTACTGGTGATACGACTCTTTTTGTAAAACACAAGTGACATTACCTTTGTCTGATTGGACTACAATCAAATCTGTGTTCGATTTTAAGAAATATGTTGTCCGCTGGAATAATCTCGTGGTGATTTCATTTTTAGCTGCCTGGGAATACATAAAATTTGTCATAATGTTAGTGACTTTTGCTCTCTCTACAAACATTTTTGTCTGAATGGCTTTGCTGTGAGATCGAAATTATGTATTCGATGTTACACAAAAGTTTACTGAGATTTATTCGACTTGGATTGTTTTTAATACAAAATTTTGGACCAAGTTGTAAGCATGTTTGCACGTCTGTAGGAATTTGACAGTTACTCAAATTCTTCAACTACTTGCTTTGTGTTTTGATAGTACTGATTTTTTCGGCTTTTAAAGAATTTAATTTAGCAATATTGTTCAACCTTGTATTATGAAAATGTCTGTTGTACGATACCGTTTGTGTATGTTTGAATTTAATAAAAATATTAGGTGGCGTTAAATTCGTAATTTGTGTGTCTAAATTTTTCAGTTGAATTTCAAGATACTCTAAATGTTCACAGGTAGAATCAATTTCAATGTTAAGTACTTGTTTCCTCAACCTGTTTTGTAAGTTGTTCATTCTTTCCATGTTCCTGGTGTCTTGGTGGTGTAATCTTATTGAATTTTGATCTTGGTTATTGGTGATATGCTTCGGTAGTACTCCATTTTGCCTGCATTTCAATAAGAAGATTATTCTGTTGATCATTGATGAAATTTTGATGTTAACGGTAGCCCATTGTTTGTACAGTCTCACTGATCGTAAGCCGTACTGTTGGTGGAGATGTTGATAAAAACCCATACCTGTAACGTAGTTGAAGAGTACTCGCGACTGTTGCGAATAGTTAAGGAAACAAAATAACGCAGGTTAAACAGTCAAAAGTTTTTTGTGAGTGGGCTCAAGTAAAAAACGCTCTTTTAGATTAGTCAAGCTTTCGGTCTTTAGTTAAAACCATCCTCAGGACTCTAGAATTTCATAAAAAAACAGTTGTTATCAATCACAATTTTTTGATAACAATTTTAAAAAACATTTTTTACTTACATCAAGTGAGATTCCAAAAATATATAAATAATCATCACAGATCAGCATATTCGAACAAGAAATGGAAATACATGTCAAAAATTTTTGAACAAAATAGTTTTCAAAAAGTAAAATTTGGTCACATGTTGGACAACCAAACGGAAACATGACAGCCAGCCATGTTGCAACCAACAAGATTCAACAAAGTCAACCAACGACGTCTGGTCCGAAAAAATAATAAATTTAAAACTGAATTAGACAAAAATTGTCCCTAGAAAAGTTACTAGTCGAGTGGCGGCAGAATTTGAACTAAGTTTCAAAAACCAAGTCAGTTAAAAATTAATTAAAGTAGAAGGAAAAAATTATTCAAAAAGAAAGAATTATTTTGTGATAATCTAACACAAACCTGATTTTTAAATTTAGTAAAATGTACAAAAATGCTATGTTACTTGAGAAATGTTATTTTATATATGCTTATTTACTATGAGATCAAATCTATTGAAAAAAATCCTGTATATCACTTAATATGAGAAAATCAGTTGTATTTCTAGTAGAATTTATTATGAAACTGATAAATTAATCATTTTTGTATATACATATATTTTTTTTTGCATGTATGTTCAATTTACGATGTCATATATTTTTTTTTGTCCTTTAATTGGTGTACACTGTTGGGCGAATAAATTACTATTACTATTACTATTACTATTATTTTCAATTAAATGTAGTAAAAAAATGTAAATATTGCTCAAGCCATCAACATCAGTACGTTTATTCATTGTGTTATCAGTATTGAAAATATGAATCATCTCCAAGACATTCCTTTTGAACCAATTTACTTTTTCTATTCCAAAACAATCTAATGTAATTTACAGCATTCCGTGTGAAGATTGTGAACTAAATTACGTGGGTCAGACCTCGAGACCGTTAAAAGACAGAATTATAGCACTTAAAAGTGATGCTAAGCATAAACCGAATTCTACAGCTTTAGCAGAATATCTTACAAAAAGTAAACACAATGCATCTTATGACGAGGCTGTAATTTCAGACAAAGAAGTAAATTGGATCAAAAGGCATGTCTTGGAGATGATTCATATTTTCAATACTGATAACACAATGAATAAACGTACTGATGTCGATGGCTCGAGCAATATTTACATTTTTCTACTACATTCAATTGAAAATAAGCATATAAAAAATAACATTTCTCAAGTGACATAACATTTTTGTACATTTTACTAAATTTAAAAATCAGGTTTGTGTTAGATTATCACAAAATAATTTTTTCTTTCCAAATAATTTTTTCCTTCTACTTTAATTAATTTTTAACTGACTTGGTTTTTGAAACTTTGTTCAAATTCTGCCGTTACTTGACTAGTAACTTTTCTAGGGACAATTTCTGTCTAATTCAGTTTTAAATTTATTATTTTTTTGGACCAAACGTCGTTGGTTGACTTTGTTGAATCTTGTTGGTTGCAACATGGCTGGCTGTCATGTTTCCGTTTGGTGGTCCAACATGTGACTAAATTTTACTTCTTGGAAACTATTTTGTTCTAAAATTTTCAACATGTATTTCCATTTCTTGTTCAAATAAGCTGATCTGTGATGATTATTCATATATTTTTGGAATCTCACTGGATGTAAGTAAAAAATGTTTTTTAAAATTGTTATCAAAAAATTGTGATTGATAACAACTGTTTTTTTTTTGATGAAATTCTAGAGTCTTGAGGATGGTTTTAATTGAAGGCCGAAAGCTTGACCAATCTAGAAGCGCGTTTTCTACTTGAACCCACTCACAAAAATTTTTTGACTGTTCAACCTGCGTTATTCTGTTTCCTTAACTATTCGCAACAGTCGCGAGTACTCTTCAACTATATATATACATATATATATATATATATATATATATATATATATATATATATATATATATATATATATATATATATATATATATATATATATATATATATATATATGTATATATATATATATATACATATATATATATATATATATATATATATATATATATATATATATATATATATATATATATATATATATATATATATATATATATTTATATATATATATATTTATATGTGACCGACTCAACGAGGAGATGATTGATTCTGGCTCAGATACTTCATTATATGGACTGCTAGTGGTAGAGTTTATGAAATAAATGATAATTGTTGAATACTTCAGTAAGTTGTGTCTTTTAGTATATATATATATATAGATATATATATATATATATATATATATATATATATATATATATATATATATATATATATATATATATATATATATATATATATATATATATATATATATATATATATATATATATATATATATATATATATATATATATATATATATATATATATATATATATATACTAAAAGACACAACTTACTGAAGTATCCAACAATTATCATTTATTTCATAAACTTACGAAATCAAATTAATTAATTACAATACGTAATGCCCTGATTAATGATTCCAAATTATATTCTCATCACCCATATTAACAAACTCTAACATGCTTACATAATTCATATTAACAAATTCCAACACGGCCATTCTGATAATCGCGCGGCCTCGCGCCTCAAATTAGATAAATCTCAGCAACTATCACGAGTTCATAATTCATCTCTAATCACATTATCAATCATTCAAACCTTATCAACCATTTAAGGTACCCTTAACGGATCTTTGACCATTTAAGGTCCATTGACCATTTAAGGTCCACCGACCATTGAAGGTCCATTGACCATTTAAGGTCCATCGACCATTGAAGGTCCATTGACCATTTAAGGTCCATTGAAAATTTGAGGTCCATTGACCATTTAAGGTCTACCGACTATTGAAGGTCCATTGACCATTTAAGGTCCATTGACCATTTAAGGTCCACCAACCATTGAAGGTCCATTGCGCATTTAAGGCCATTGACCATTTAAGGTTCACCGACCATCGAAGGTCCATTGACCATTCAAGGTCCATTGACCATTTAAGGTCCACCTGACTATTTAAACTGAATAACTAGATATTGCTAAAGCACCAGTTGCTCTCTTCATCTCCCATCTGTTGGTCCTCTGGCCAGTTTCTTAGTTGCTCGTGTGCTGCTACTTTTGTTACTCTTGTCTTCTAATTACTTCTTCTTAACACATACCGTTCGTTCTGTAACAGCTTGACTACTTCATATGGTCCAAGATATCTATCATCTAATTTACCAGAACCAGCCTTTTGTGAATCCCGGACTACTACAACGTCCCCAATTTGGAATGGAATTGCTTCCAATCTCTTCTCATTGAAAGATTGTTGTTGCTTCTCTCTAATTTGTTCTGATCTTCTATTCGCTTCAGACCTCAAATAACTGATATCTTTCAATTCTCGAGTTCTTATTCTCTTTAACAGATGAGTTTCCGTTGGTAGGCGTTGTTTTCTACCAAACATGAGTGCGTTAGGAGTAAATCCTATTGCTGAACTGACTAAATCATTGAGTACCGCTTGAATTTGTTGTAAGACCGTTGTCCATTTTAATTCATTTTCATTAGTAAGTGTGCTCCTCATGAGATTGAACGAAGTTCGCATTACTCGTTCTACTTGACCGTTGCCTCGCGGAACTTCAGTAGCTATGAGATGTAGTTCCACACTTTCTTCGTCAAGATAGCTTTTAAATTTCAATGAAGTGAATGCTCGTGCTCTGTCAGCTACGATTCGTCCGGGCTTACCAATTTGTTTGAAGAGATTTTTCAAGCCAATAATTGATGATTCTGTCGTTTTATTTTTCATTGGAGTAAACATACAGTATTTCGAAAGAGCGTCAATTGTTACTAGAATCTCAGTGCAACTCTTTGACTTGACGAGTGGACCAGTATGATCAATATGCCAGATTCCTAATGGTTGGGCTGCCTTGTTGCCCATTTGGTATAGTCCAACTTTAAGCCTAGTATGCGATTTTCCAACAGTGCAGGCTCTGCAGCTTCGGATATATTTCTTGGGAGCTTTTCCCATTTTAGGCCAATATAAATCTTCTCGCATTCTCAGAAATCCTTTATTGCCACCGATATGAGCTGCATCGTCATGATACGCTTTCATTACTTTCAGTCTTGCTGCTTGCTGCACGAAACACCTCATTTGCGCCTCCTTGCCTTTTGTTTGTTCAACATGGTACACAATGTTATCTTGTATTATGAATTCCTTTATAGGTTGATCAGGTAATGATCGACAAAAAATGTCTTGTGCTTGATATTCTGCAATTGTAGTACTTTCATTCGACCTCTTAAATCTCTGGATGATTGGATTTCTACTCAGATAATCCACATGGCCCATTTTGCATCCTTGTCTATACTCGATAGTAAAATTGTAGTCTTGGAGCTTTATCCACCATCTGGCTACTCTTGGGTGTAGATCCTTCTTCAAAAATGTCGCTCTTACGGAGTTGCAATCAGTATAGATTGTAAATCAAATCCCGTAAAGGTAAACACGAAAATGCTCAGCTCCTTCTACAATCGCCAGTGTCTCTGAATCAAATGAGTGATACTATGATTCACATATAGTAGTTCTTCGGCTAAAATAGGCTACAGGTCTAATGAATCCATCTTCTTCTTGTATAAGAGCTGCTCCGATTCCAACAGAACTAGCATCAGTGTGAAGTTCAGTTGATAGTTTCGGGTCGAATATTCTAAGTACAGGTTGTCTTGTTAATATACTGATTATATCTTGTACTATTTTCTCATGTTCATGTGTCCAGCTGAACTTCATGTCCTTTTGTAATAATTGATCTATTGGTACAGTCATTAGTAAAAAACCTTTAATAAAACGTCTGAAATATCCAGCTAATCCCATGAATTGTCTAACCCCTTTCACGTCTTTCGGAGGGAGAGTGTCTCTTAATGCTCTTATTTTTCGAGGACTTGGTTTAATTGTACCATTTCCAACAATTGTCCCTTAATACTCGGTTTCTTTCTTGAAGAAAGTACATTTCTCTAGATTTAAGGAGAAGCCAGAACTTGAGAGAGCGAATGATACTTTCTGTAAGCGAATGAACCCTTCTTCGATTGTCTGAGAATTTATCATGATGTCATCATGGTATACTTGTGCCCCTGTATCCTTTAGTTGTCCTAGAGCCTTGTTAATAGCTCTTTGGTAACAGGAAGGAGAGTTTGCGAAATTAAAAGGCATGCGGTTGTACTCATAATGGCTATCAGGCGTGATGAACGCCGTGTACCTTTTAGAATTTTCATCTACTTCGATCTGGTGAAATCCAGCTTTCATATCTAGAGTTGTGAAGTAAGTTGCTTGCCCCAATGCATCCAATTGATCACGCAGATTTGGTAGCGGATATCGATCTCTTATTGCTTCCTTATTTATCTCTCTATAGGAGAGCTCCATCCTTTTTCTTAACGAGAACAATAGGGCTAGCATATGATGAAGTACTCTCTCTAATTATTCCTTGTTGTAACAAATCATAAATTATTGCTTTTAGTTGAGTTCGTTCAGCAAAAGCTAAGCGTCTTGGACGAAATGCTACTGGTATATCGTCTGTTAGCTGTATGTTGTATCGCTATAGTAGAGGGCGATGGACATAATAACAATATGAAATATATCATGTCAAAAAAATAACAAGTAATGACAAATAAAGTATTTAAACTATATTGCGTGATTTCTAATCTTTATCAAATATAAAAAACACAACAGTTTGGCGACGAGGTGAAAACTATCAATAAATACTTGTTTAAAATGGATCCAAAACAATTTGAAGCTTTGATCGAAGCAATGAATCGTAATCAAAATATGCTTATCGATAAATTGATGACTACTCAAGCGAGAAGCAAATCTACAACTGATGATAGTGCGCATCAGACATCAAATATTACTATAACTAATATACCACCATTCGAGAATTTCAATCCAGCAAAAGAAAAATTCAAATACTACAAGCAACGTTTCGAAAATTATATTAAAATGAAAGATCTGTATAACGATAAGGAAAAAAGCGCTCAAATGCTGTTGAATTCAATAGGTGCTACAAATTATAATATTTTGGCAGCCCTAGTATCGCCAAGAATTCCAGGAGAACTGAATTATAATGAACTAATGGCAGAATTAGAGAAACATTTATCACCAAGGACAAGTCCTATTGTACCACAACATTATTTTTCATCCATGTATCAAAAAGATCAAAATACTGTTGCAGATTATGTAGCCGCTTTACGGCGTGACATCGCCGATTGTGAGTTCACAGTAAAATGTGAATGTGGAAAAGAAGTATCCGCTGCGGACCTATTTCTCCGTGCACAGTTCATTCGCGGAATTAAAGATAATTGGATTCAAGAACAAATTCTACAGAATGAGTTAGGCGAATTCAATGACATAGTAACAAAAGCTATTGCTCTAGAAGCATCAAAGATCAATAGTCGTGAATTATCATCAATACACTCATCGAGTGTTTCTACAGAAGATATTAACAAGGTTTCTAAGCATTACCACTCATCAAGAAATGATAAATCTAACGCTAATCATTTCACTTCAAATCAGAAAAGTAAATATAGAAAGTCAAAATAAAAAAAATATATTGATTATGAAAAACTTGGAATCAATAATACATGTCTACGCTGCGGTAGAGATAATCATATATCAAAAAACTGTCGAACTGATGCATCACTATTAGAATGTTCATCTTGTCATACTACCGGACACATAGCTAAAGTTTGTATTAAAAGTCTTCTCAGCTCTCAAAAAACAGGTGTATCAAACAAATTTTCAACAAACCAAATCAATAATTATGAAAATATTGGAGTGAACCAAATAATTGACATCTATGATCAAAAATTGCCTGTTACAGTTCCTGATGCAAATAAATATTTTATTATAGTCAAAATTGAAGGACGCGATCAGAAGTTTGAAGTAGATAGTGGAGCAGGATACACGCTAATTCCTGAACATCAATTCACAAAATTGGGAATCAATAAACCACTTCAGCAAACTAATATTGGGTCTCGGTCGTATACTGACACCATATTCTATCGTACTGGGAAAATTAATGTAAAGGTGACATATAATGGTGAATTTTCAAACGAAGATTTGTTCGTCATGCCTAAAGGATTCGATCCCTTACTTGGGAGAGTATGGATCAGACATTTGAATATTAACTTGGAAGACATTGATCAGAAATATCAAAATAAAATAAATGAAACTCAAATTTTGTCTATAAATGAAGCTGCTGATGTAGAAAGAGAGTTTCTTAATATATTTGTTCAAAAAGTCGGCTGTGTACCGAACTATGTCATAAAACTCAAGCTTCGAGAAAATATCAAACCAAGCTACACTCCCGAGAGAAGTGTTCCATTAGCTCTTCGCGAAAAAGTAGAAACGGAATTGGATAATCTAGAAAAAGCTGGAATAATATCAAAATCTATAGCGAGTGATTGGGGATCGCCACTAGCGGTAATATCAAAAAGTGACGGTACTGTTAGACTTTGCGTCGATTACAAAGTAGGAGTCAATGATGCACTGGTCAACGCAAATTACCCCATCAGGAAAATCGATGATGTACTAAATAGTCTTCGGAACTCTAGATATTTTTGTCGTTTAGATTTATTCAAGGCATATCTCCATTTGAAAACAGATGAGGAAAGCAGTATTATCCAGACTATCACAACTCATATGTTAAGCCGCATTTATCAAATTAAAAACAGGAATAGCAAGCGATCAAGTAGTAGTTCCCTACGATCCAGAGCTTCCAGTTATATTAACTACTGATGCAAGCCCTACTGGTACAGCGGCAGTTCTATCTCATGAAATTGGTAATGAAGAACGACCCGTTGCTTTTGCATCGCGGGCGTTAACAGACACGGAGCAAAATTATTCACAGTTAGAGCGAGAAGCGCTAGCTATAGTTTTTGGAGTGGATCATTTTCATGAATATCTGTATGGCCGTCATTTAAGGTTGATTACGGATAACCAACCCTCAACAAGAATTTTTCATAATAAATCTAAACTTCCAAAAATGACTTCTGCACGATTGCTACGATATGCTTCCTTTTTATCTGGATCCGACTACCAAGTTTCGTTTAAGAAAGGAATAGAAAACCAGAATGTAGACTGTTTGTCAAGAGCGCCAGTAAATCAATATTATAAGTCATCAGACATGATTATCAATGAAGAAATTCATCAAATATTTTGTTCAACGATATTAGAAATATCAACTGATGGATTAACATCTAAAGAAATCAAACAAGAAACTGAAAAAGATGAAGAATTAAAAAAAATTAAGCAAGAACTTAAATCATTTGTTATAGATAGTGAATATGTTATAGATGATGGCATCTTATTCAAAAACGATCGAATCGTAATACCAAAAAGCCTTCAACCTGCTGTTTTAAAAGAATTGCATTCAACCCATCTTGGGATTACGAAGATGAAACAGTTAGCAAGAAGATACTGTACATGGAAGAACATTGACAAAGATATAGAGAGAATGGTTAAAGCATGTGAAGAATGCGCAGCGATTAGACATAGTCCTCCTAAAGTTCAGGTCCACCATTGGGATCCTCCTGCTGGTAATTGGGAACGTATTCATATTGATTACGCAGGTCCGTTCTTGGGATTTTTCTATTCAATCATTATTGATGCTAAGTCACGCTGGGCAGAAATTAAACTACTTAGAGAAGTTCCAAACTCATCTAACTCAATAAGGTTGCTCAACGAAGTTTTCTCAAGTCATGGATATCCATTCGTCATGATTTCCGATAATGCAATAATTTTCGTTAGCGAACAGTTTAAAAATTACTGCCGAATGCATGGAATCAAACAAAAATTTATTGCGCCAGGTCATCCTGCAACTAATGGCCTCGCCGAACAAAATGTCCAAACGTTAAAGAATCGGTTAAAGCAATGGCTAATGAACAGATACCAATCCAACAAAAAATTCAAAAGATACTTCTCAGATATCGTGTGACACCTTTGGCCAATGGTAAATCTCCAGCAGAATTGTACTTGAATCGTCGACTACGTATCAAATTAGACGCAATGTTCGTATACAAAGAGAAGACACTTGAACAATATGAGCCTTGTTCACGTTTTTTTTTTAGTTGGGGATAGAATACAAGCAAAGTTTTTTATCAATAACGCAGTACAATGGAAATTTGGTGTGATTAAACGGAAGTAAGGTAAACTACACTACGTTGTTCAACTGGATGAAGGAAGATCTATCAAAAGACATGTTAATCAACTTTGGGGAAGTGGGGCTGAGAGAGTAACACTTGACGAGTCAGCGGTGGATAGCGAAGATTTGGAAACAACGAATACATCTGAAGAACATTATTTACGGCTTAAACCCACAGTATCTGGTCACGCGTCTTATGCAGAGCCTCCTGTGACACCCCTTAATGAGCCAACGATCATATCACCACGAAGAGAGCCTCCTCTGACACCCTTAAATGAACAAACGATCGTACCACCACGAAGATCGAGTCGCTTGAGACGTTGTCCTTCACATTTACAACATTATATTATATAGCAGTCTTTCATAAAGTAGGAGAGAATTGTTGTATCGCTATAGTAGAGGGCGATGGACATAATAACAATATGAAATATATCATGTCAAAAAAATAACAAGTGATGACAAATAAAGTATTTAAACTATATTGCGTGATTTCCAATCTTTATCGAATATGAAAAACACAACACTGTATTTGCAATTTTCCTGTTGTAACTACCGTCGGAGTTTGGGAGAATGTGGAATCCAAAAGTTCATTCAATCGCTGTTTTTGACGCTCGTCCAATCCTGACGATACACTGATTTGCGCTGTGTGAATTACAGTTTTGAGTACTGTGCAAAGTTGAAGATCCAAGTCGTGTTCTCTTGTGACGATCTGTAAACCTGGACGACTAATCGTTTCCCAACCAATTATTGCATCAACTCCTGAGATGGTGTTATCAGGTACAACCATGAAATCAATTTCTAATATCGCTTCTTGAAGGGTAACATATAAACGGCAATATCCAATTGTTTGTGTTTCTCCTTCTCCTAATCCAGATAAAGTTTGGACAGATGGAGTTATGTTGGCATTACCAACTTTAATTACTCGATGATGGATTGTAGACCAATCTGCTCCTGAATCTACAATGTATGTGAATTTATGCTTTCCGTCATTTGTCGGAATAGTTGCGGTTGGCAAAATATGACATCTTCTAATTGATACACAACGGCTTACCACGCTTCTTGAAACATGTGGTCTCGGTATGTCCAATTCGTTTACAGAAAGTACATATAGGGCGCGATTCTCATTTTCAACAACTTTATCAGCTAAACGATTTTCTTTTGGTGTAAATGTTGTTGTGGTTTTGCATCGATACTTCTTGTGGCCCATTCTACCGCAATTGAAGCACTTTCCAAAAAACTTATTCGATGTTTCCAGTCTCAAACGCTCTGGTGGTCTTTCAATACTCGAAAACTCATTTAATGTTCCAGTCTCGTACTGACGAAGCAAGATCATAAGCTCTTTTTGGTTTTTTGGTTGGTGTAATCGTCAACCCTCACGAATAGCACTTGAACTTATTCCACCTATTATCTATGACAAAACTCTTTCCCAAGGTAACTCCGAATGAAAACGATAAAGACTGCGAACTTTTTCTAAACCATATTCGCTAATACTAGCAAAATCGGTGCTTTTCATATTAGCTGCTCGCAGTAATTTTGTGTGCCATGTTTCACTATCAGGGAATGCAGTAAGCAAATCATCTTCGAAATTTGCCCAATTTTTCTTGCCATTGGTCTCTATCCGTCAAAAAATTGCCGTGCTTTTCCTTGAAGTGCTTCACCAGCTTTTAATACCATTATATGTACGATCATCAATTTTGAATCTGCCTATGATGTCGTTAACATCTTTAGGCCAATCTCCCATAGAGTAGTTATTTTTGTCAGGGTCGAACTTTACCAACGAGAAATTTATCTCGTGATTAGTTAATGATGAGTTTGCTTGACATGGACAGGTTGTGACACTTTTGAAAATTGATCAAAAAACATTTGCATAAATTGCTGCATACCTGGTATAGCTGGTTCAATACTTGGCAACTGATTACCTTCGTTTTGATTGGAAGTTTCAAATTGCTGTGACGTAGATCCTTCACAATCTTACAATTTTATAATGGCATTTTCCATTTGTTATTCCACTTATTTTTACTAGTTCACGTGAGTTGTATCCCAATTCTGATGTTAGTTTGAGACACAAATTTTAGATAAATCAACACTCTTAACACTGAATTTCAAATCTATATTTTCAATCGCAATTGCTGACTATCACCACAAACTACAAGACACAGCTAACTGAAGTATTTAACAATTTTTATTCATTTTATAAACTCACGAAATCAAATTGATTAATTACAATAATATATATATATATATATATATATATATATATATATATATATATATATATATATATATATATATATATATATATATATATATATATATATATATATATATATATATATATATATATATATATATATATATATATATATATATATATATATAATATAATATAATATGTTCACGTCAGATTTTTTTTCAATAAATTTCAAAATAATAACTTGAAATCTTAGTACGTGATTTAGGTACTGTTATCACTATATCCAAATTATTTGTATACTTCCTTTAAAAATTTTCAACTTTCTTTTTTTGTTTCTGACTTGATCATGTATACTTTTACACAGATCAGTTAGACTGGCATAAATTATATTTTTAATCAATCACATTATGCAGTTCAATCTTAAATCATTGATTTTTTTTTCATTCAGTTCAAGTCTTACCACAAAAATATATATTTTGTCGTTTATCTTTGCAAAATCACAAATTCTAATTTTTGTCATAAAATGGACTGGAGAATTTATCAGGTATCGATACTATGTTATGAGAGAGAAACTTGTAGTGGGAAAGATGGAAAATATTTGCTCCCCCTACTTTTCATGCTTGAATATTTTGTGCCTGTAAGTAGGCAATGTGTATTCAGAATTCAGTAAATTTTGTGTCGTCAAAATTACAAACTACGGTTTATTTTTGCCATATTTTCAAACTTTTGTTGTTTTTTCGTACTTTATTGTTTTAGAATCCCAACTGAATACTCTTTTATATGAGAAAGATCAATAAGACCTAAAGCCAATAATTTGTTAAAAATAATAGTTGATAAAAGTGGAAAATAAAAAAATGTATGGACTGTCCCTAATAATTTGGCCAGGTACTGTACATCAAATATGCTGTACCACAGTATTTCCCTGACCATGACCTGCTCCATAAATTCAAAGTGACCCAACATTTAATCGCAAATTCCAAAGTGATTGCTGTCATTGTTGAAGTGACAGCTAATGGCGATTGTATGAATTACTATTTAATTTTATAATGGCCATGAGTCTTATGTCCAGGTGCTTTAGTTGATCCTAAACTTGGCATAATCTAACTGAAGTTGTAAAGAAACAGTCAACAATGGAAAAAATTATTCATTTTAGCTTATCTTCCCGAGAGCTTCAAATTGATACCAAACTCAACATGATTTGAATAACATGTGAAAATACAATTCATAATCGCTTGAGTATCATTTCCAGCACTCTCACTAAAATTATTTCCGCAGAAGCTTTAATTTGATACCAAACATGATTAACTAAATTGCTTATTTCAAAAAAACAAAGCACGAATGTTTGCATGTGATATCCAAATATGAGTAATAATAATTCTGATTTCACATTATAAATCACATTATTTCCTTCCTCCAGAAAATTGTAACGAATTTCATGATAATCCAAATTCTGATAATAACAAACGAACCGCAAGTAATTCTGGAAAATGTTTTAGATAGTGGTTAGGAAATCAGTTATTATTTATTTTTCAAAATGTTGGATTCAAATTGTTGATAATTTCATAGTAATATATTCTTTCCCGAATTATGTAATTATATGTCTATTATAGGAAGTTTAGAAGAATTATAGCATATTTTGTATCTGTTAAACGAATAACTATTCACACACTCATACTCCAATGTCACTCGAAACTTCGAATACTAAGTCGTGTTCGAATACTAAGTCGTGTGGAGATGGCTCCAAAGGCGAGTTGACTCCGCGGCGATTTGGCTTCGCGGCGAGTTGGCTTCGCGGCGAGTTGGCTTCGCGGCGAGCTGGAGGGCGGCGAGTCGGCCGCGGCGAGTTGGGCCAGTCCGGAATGTATCAGTTTATCAGACTGATGATGAAACTACAACGCAATGATCTTGATATTGACTTCATGATTGAAAATTCAGTCGATCCTAATTGAAATGATATATTAGCATTAAGATGACACAATTGTCTAAAATACTATTCAAATTCGGAAAATTTCTTGAGTAAAGTGCACTTTAGATACAAACAATTGCAATCATAATGTAAAGTTTATAACTGATTGATGAAAATGTACCTCATATACGGAATTTCAATATACTACGGCTGATTGTTTTGAATTTATGCGGAAAATTCGAAAAGTCTGTTTTATGAAGTACATTTCCGGCTCAGCCGATTGGTACAATAATAAAAGATAACCATCAGTACACCAATTCCAAATACTGTTTTTCAACATCCGATAGCCAATAATTACATTATTTATTGGAAAAATTCAAAAAAAGGTCCAAATAAAGTGTACTTCCGATACAGATGATTGTAACCATAATGCGAGGTATATAACAAGACTCTGAATATAAAATTTCAACATAATACGTTCGGCGGGTTTTGAGAGTTGCGAGTTACGAACGCACATACGTATCGACATCAAACCGAAAATAATCAAAATGGATTGAGGGATGCTCAAAACGGATATTTACATCAAAATCTCGGAATGTGAATTTTGTCGGCTCCACAGTACTCACTTTCATTCCGTACAGTTGTTCGCCTACCGTTCAAGATGTGATACTGCATTGGATGTGGCCCTGACTATGGATTTGCGTTGCACTTTGCGGCAATCCTATTTAAATATTTTTAAATCATTCACGCTTTAAAGAATGAGACTATGTATTACTCATATTTAGCTGATGATGAGAGCAATAGGATTCTCGACACGTCCTAAGTTATGTTCAAATAAATAACATTTAAACAATTTGGATCGCTTAAAGCCTTTTTTTCAAATTCAACCTTATTATATTATTGAACGAGCTTTCTGTATTTGTGATACAGAGAACATTTTTCTCCATACATAACACTAATTCTTCACCAATGTATTCAAGTATTATATGTCTAATTGCCATATTAATTTTTGTCCAGTTCACAGAATGTGGTTTATTCGTGACTATTCCATTCGTAGTATTTATAACAAGGTTAACAATGCTAAATCGCCATAGAAACGGTGCATATTAGTGGGTATTTGGACGTTGTGAAATACCATCGGGTATTACACTAGTGGTCAGAGTGAGTATTTTACTCAAAGATGTGGATATCTCTAATTTGTGCTTTCTTCGTATTCAATGGAATATTTTTCTGAATATCTTCATCAATTTCATCATCTGATCTATCACCAAACCTTTTTGAACTTGATTCCATATCAAGACGCAATATATTTCTCTATTATTCGTCAAAGAAAATGCAAGAAAATCTAATTTTCCAGTCTGACAGAAGTTTGTTTACCCGTTCCTATGAAAATTACGTGAGTTGTTACTAGATTCATGGAAAACTGATTTGAGAAAATGGTTTGACTTCTGGAATAGTCCTCCATATACCATTTGTAGTTAAAGTATTATAGACTATTTTTGTGGTGCAATCACTCATGTTTATTGTGCTTGTGAATATTCAAACGCAAGCACAATAAACATTTGTGATAGCACCACAAAAATAATCGATAATACTTTAACTTCTTATGGTATAATAGATGACTATTTGGTGGAAGCATATGAAATCATATAAATATTCTTCCACGGTTTGCAATGAGTGAAAACTATAAATCCATACTTTCTTGGAGTGTAATCTGTACATTTTCTCTTGGAGAGGCTTTATTTGGACATTTTTAATTATTATATCCTTCTGGGGTACAGAAGAATCAGAAATTCATCCAAAATAATTTTTATTTCAATTGCATAGTGTTGTGGATATGTCAGTCGTTGGCAGTCGGAATGATAGGCAGAACTCTTGACTTTGGTAGAAATTTATTTGACAACAAAAGGCGCCTGCAAGTACACAAATAAAGTTACTTAACTATTACAGTAGTCTTTATAATCATATAATAACAATGTTTATTTAAATAGTAAAGAAAATAGCAATGTAGCCTGAAATAATATTACGGTTTATCACATGATTAATGGCGAGTGTCTCCTGCTTACCTTTTGTTTGCAGAAGGACACGTTTAATGTTGTTGTTACACTTTCACCAACTTCAATTACAGTAATAGTTGCCGATGTCGACAGATTTCAATAATGCGGCGAACTATCAAACGGCAGACCAGGCGGCAGACATTTTTATCAAATCAAAATGGAGTTATTGTGATAACGTACAGAGGGCGCAATACATGATTGCCAACTTCAGAAAGAAAAATACTCTATCCCCAACACTCCTCCTAAATTATTTTTCCTCCTTGACTAGCATAAAACGAAGATTACAAAATACTTTTCGGACCAACAGCTTGGTTAAGATATCTGCCAGCTGATTTGCGCTAGCTACATGTTCAAGTGAAACGGTCGTGCCGATGTGTTCTTGGATGAGCTTTCGCGATATCTCGATGTGCTTTTTGCCCTTCATGGTTTTCCCCTCATGAGAACTGTGGAGCATATGAATGGCTGAATGGTTGTCCACGTATAGAGTAATGGGCTGGTCCGACTTGACGATCCCCGGCTCCAGACCAGTCCTCTTGGTCCAGCTGATGTCGTCGATGGCGGATACTGCGGCTCGGTATTCTGCTTCTGCTGTAGATGTGGCAACGAGTCGTTGCTTCTGGGTAATCCAAATGACGGATCCTCCCCTCATCAGGAGAATACCGCTCGTCGAGTGTCCAGACTCTGCATCCCCTGCGAAGTCCGAATCAGTGTAGGCCACCAGCGTCCTGTCTCCGTTGAAATGTATTCCCATCGTGATGGTCCCTTTCAAATACTGTTGTATTCGTTTCGTCATTCGCCAGTGATTCATCATGGGCTTGCTACAGTAGCGGCTCAGAAGATTGACTGCGAAGCTAATGTCTGGGCGGGAGATTGTGGCCAAATACAGTAGGCTCCCCATAGCTTCACGGTACGGAGTGGATGTTGGTGCCGGCTTGTTGTTTACTCGGTTTTCCTCAGCAGTGATCATTCCTTTTTCGATTGGAGTAGGTGCAGGATTACAGAGATCGCTCCCAAAGCGTTTCAGCAGTCTCTTCGTGTAGAGTGTCTGGCTTACAAAGATTCCATGCGACTCAACGGCAATATCTATACCAATATAGGAGAAGTTGCGTGGTGCAGTGCGGTTGTAGGTAATTTCGAATCGCTCGTTGATTTTACTCAGGATTCTGAAGATTTCCTGCTCGTTTTGTCCAATGACGAGACCATCATCTACAAACAGTGTCATGAGTATCGTTCTGCTGCTGTTGTAGTACACACAAGGATCGTCGTCAGTATTCAACAGGCCAATTGTTTCCAGGTAACTTGCAATCTTCTCATTCCATTTGCGGGGCGCTTGTTTCAGTCCATAGAGGCTCTTCTGAAGTTTACACACACGTCTGGTCCCATCCTCAAATCCCTCGGGCTGGTGCATGTGAAGCTCCTCCTCCAGTTCCCCATGTAGAAATGCAGAAGTAACATCAAACGGTACGAGTTCAAGTTTTTCAGATGCGGCGTGACTCAGCAACAATCTGATCGAAGAATGGCGAGCTACTGGGCTGAATGTCTCAGCGTAGTCCAGGCCTTGCTCCTGCTTGAAACCTCGAGCAACAAGTCTAGCTTTGAGCCTTCCGTTTGATTTTTCTTTCAGCACCCATCTACAAGACAGTGGTCTGACTGTGTCGAGACAATCCACTAGCTTCCAGGTTTTCATTTTCCTGAGAGATTCAAACTCGTCAGACATAGCTTTTCGCCAGTCCTCATCCTGAAGCGCATCAGACACGGATATGTCCTCGGCGTCGTGTAGCATGGCTGCGTTGGCACTGTTGCCTTTCCTGGAATAGTTCATGACGTAGTCTGCGTATCGAGCCGGGGGGGCGATGTCGCGACGATTACGTAGTCCGACTCTTTTCGGCGACGAGTCCCGAAGTCCTGTCCGTGGTTCGACCGGCTGTTCGTCCTGCTCACTGTCGCTGTCTTCGTCTGACTCCTCTGATTCCAAATTTATCTCATCGATCCTTGCATCTTGTATGACCGACACGATCTCGGACTGTTGTAGTTTTTCCACATTCCTCTCGCTGAACTTGACGTTCTCGGAGCTGATGACGTCCCGTTCCTCCGGCAGGTAGACTCGGTACGATGGAGTGTCCCAGTCGTACCCCACGAATATTCCTTTTTTTGACTTCCTGTCCATCTTGGCTCGCTTGTGGGTCGGGGTTAGCACGTAGCAATCACAGCCAAATGTCCTTAGCTTGCTCAGGTCCACTCGGCGTCCAAACCAAATATCTGCAGGGCTATTCCCGCGCTGCGTACTAGTTCCAGTCTGGTTCAAGGTAAAAACGGCATAATTAACGGCTTCGGCCCACAATTTTTCATCCAAATTTCTCGCGTGAATTACAGATCGGGCTGCTTCCACTACGGTTCGCATCTCGCGCTCAATCCTCCATTTTGCTCTGGCGTATATGGGTTGGAAAAGCTGTGAAAAATACCCAGATCTTCTAGCATCTTCTTAGTATTGGAGTTTTTGATTTCCGTTCCGTTGTCAGATCTCAAGCATTTGATTTGTCTCCCGAACTGATTTTCAACCATCTTGAGATACGATTCTAGTTTGGCTGGTCCCTCGTCTTTCGATTTTAGGAAATACACGGTGCGAAAATGTGAGTAATCATCCTTAAACAATAAGAAATATTTGGCTCCTCCCAAGGATGTTACCGTCATGTCGCACAAGTCGACGTATACTAGGTCCAGCTGCTGGCGGGCTGTCTTCTCGTTGGCGGGATGAGATATGCGGTGCTGCTTCCCGTACGTGCACCCTTCGCACACGTTGTTGTTCCAGTCATCCTGGTACTTGATGTTGCTGCGATCAAGAACATCACGGACATATATAATATTTTGATGCGCTAGCCGCTCGTGCCAGATCCTGACAGATTCTGTGATCAGGCACTGCCCAGTCTCACGGCGTAGCATCATCCTAAATAGGTTTCCATCTCGTTCCGCCATGGCTACTACTTCCTGGTCCGACGTCTTGAAAATTGATTTTTCCTTGTCTGCAGTCTGAATGTAGTTCCTGTCCAATGTTTGGCTGACGGAGAATAAATTAAAGTTCAACTTCGGCACGAAGAGCACGTCTTTGAGTACGACCTGGTACCACCTTTCCCCGTTGTACGCCTCGAGTTCGACGTTGCCCTTGCCTACTGCTTCCAACCTAGTGAAATCGCCAATTGTAATCTCGAGGGGGTAGTCGAGCTCGGTGAAGTCTGAAAACCACTGTCGATTCGACGTCATGTGCTGCGTGGCGGCGCAGTCCTGATACCAGTATTCCTTTACGTCCTGTCTGGAACTGAGGTTGTGCAGGTTGGCGGTTGACAAGCTGACGGTTATCAGGGCTCGTCTGTTCGTCTGTCTGGATTCGTTTCGCCCACCTGTCTCGTTTCCGCGTCTGTGTTCAGTTTTCCTGGTACAGTCCTTGGCAAAATGTCCCTTGGCGCCGCAGGTATTGCACGCATAGTTTTCCTTGCAGTAAGCTATGTACTTAGCACATGGCTTGTTGCGGCAGTGTTTCTTCACGTGCCCTTTCTGTCCGCATTTGAAGCAGTTCACGGTTCCAGACTCCTCCCTGGTCGCGTTGCGATGTCCTGCAGCATTGTGATGACCATGGTTTCTATTTGCTTTTGTAAATAATGCGTTGTTCGGAGTTGATCCGCTAAGCTGGTCGGTTTCGTTCAGTCTGTCCTCCTCAAGTCGAAGTCGCTCGATCATCGTGTCCAGGTTCTTGTCGGCCCCGGTGACGTTGTCCCAGGCTGTTCGAAAATGATGAAGCTTCGGTGGCAATAATCCTAATATGCGGGTCATGACCCAGGTGTCCTGCACACGCTCACCTCCATTTGCCAAATCTTCAACAATCTGCATTACATCAAGGCAATTCTGGACAGCTGACTTGTTCTCATCGAACTTGTAGTTAAAGAATTTGGCCTGCAAGCCTACAGCTGTGATATCTGACTTTTTGCCGTACAAGTTTTCTAATTTATCAAGCATAAGTTTTGCGGAGGTTTTCGTACAAATTTTCTTGGCTATGTTGCTGCTTACATTTAGTCCTATTATTGTTTGGGCTTCAAGGTCCTTTTTATTCCATGCTTTCACTGTATCATCGGCCGCACCGCCTTCGGGTTTGACCTTCAAGCCAGTTGCAGCATCACAAATTTCGCGCGATTTCAAGGTTAAGTTTACCTTGAAACGCCAAGACTCGTCATTCGTTTTTCCGTCAGCATCCTCTGATAAAAGCTCTAGCTGTGACCTAACACCATCCATTTTACAATTCCAATCGCGATTAGCTTTCGGTCGACTACTTGCGGTTGCTTCGTGGCTGGCTGCAACTCTTGACAAAGACTGATTGCGACTTCTGGCGAGGAAATCAGGCTGACGTGTCCAAATATTCTCTGATCAATGTCCTCGGCTTCAGTTCTAGCCCCACAGCATGTCTGGGCGCATAACCTGTTGTGGATATGTCAGTCGTTGGCAGTCGGAATGAGAGGCAGAACTCTTGACTTTGGTAGAAATTTATTTGACAACAAAAGGCGCCTGCAAGTACACAAATAAAGTTACTTAACTATTACAGTAGTCTTTATAATGATATAATAACAATGTTTATTTAAATAGTAAAGAAAATAGCAATGTAGCCTAAAATAATATCACGGTTTATCACATGATTAATGGCGAGTGTCTCCTGCTTACCTTTTGTTTGCAGAAGGACACGTTCAATGTTGTTGTTACACTTTCACCAACTTCAATTACAGTAATAGTTGCCGATGTCGACAGATTTCAAAAATGCGGCGTACTATCAAACGGCAGACCAGGCGGCAGACATTTTTATCAAATCAAAATGAAGTTATTGTGATAACGTACAGAGGGCGCAATACATGATTGCCAACTTCAGGAAGAAAAATACTTTATCCCCAAAACATAGGCCGTCTTAAATGAAGTACATGATAATAGAGTACATCGTATTATTTTTTTCAATTCCATGAATTCGAATGTTTTTGAGAGTCGCTGAATATGTTTGTTCATATTTATAGATAAAACAATCTACCAAAAATGTTCATGCACGATATATCAAAGATTGTGAGTATGACGCAGATACTCGTGTTATCATGAACTTTAATTATAAGAAATATGATAGAACTGCGGATGCTTTGAGCGCCAATTTCACATTTTTGGAACCATCTGATAGTAGCTAGGAAGTGAGATTCTCGCTGTAATTTCTTGATAATTTCACTTGTCTTAAAAGAGAATTTATACATGAGTGGAATAGTCCTCAAAATTCTGTACATTGAAGTTGATGCTATTCATTCCTTCAACAGTCCATTATTCATTTATGAATTAAATATGGCAATGGGATCAGTCCCAGATCCTCCTTCAAAATTTCAACTCTATGATTTCGTGTAGTAGTTCAAGCTTGACATCTGGAAATGGGGCGATTGAGGATGGAAGAAAAATTTCATCGCACTACGAAGGAAGAATGCTGGCGAGTTTTTTCATGCAACTCTAAGAAATTTCGTGAACGATGTTGTAACAAATATGAATTGTTCTATAGAGTGTCCGCTTCCTGTGGTAAATATGTCACTTTGATAGCTTGCAATTATAACTTACATCTCAATCGCAATTTATGCACTGATTTTTGAACGTTTCTATTAAAATTTTGAATGTAAGAATTTCTCTCGGACACTCCTTGAGAAAAAAAGGTATCCGGAGAAAAGAGATCGAATGAGACTCCCATTCACGAATGTCATCATCACTGCTACCAAATCGCAGTTCACTTCAGTTTCGAAAATTCACATCGGAAACACTTTTGCAAACAAATGAAATGTTATTGCACCTGGGTAACACTCGGCAAAAAAAAGCGCACTACCCGTGAATGCACCAAAAATACAGATTTTTCAAATCACCATAACTCGGTTGATTCTGACCCAGAATGGATACATCTGTAGCGGGCCTAGCTCGATAGGATGATTTTGATGTTATTGTTGTGGTTGTTATAATTAATTCAACTTTTCTATTGAAAAAGAATAAACATAATGTAAGCTATATATTCTTGGGATTTCAGTCATTATTTTAATTTTATTTCTTTTCTGCTCTACAGTTTCGGCTGCACCTCAGCCATCCTCAAAAGCGCTACAATTTTATGTTATTACTAATTATGTGTTTATGAATGTTAAAATACTTACAAATGAATTATTGTTTAAAAAAATTGAAGTTATACATATGTTAAAATTGATATTAATATCAATAAGCGGAAAAAAGAAAAATTTTCTCTTGTCCTTTGCCACACCCGACATCTATGGAAGGCGTTGGCTAACTGCATGTTAAAAATCGTGCATGCACGCATTGTCAAAAAAATACATATTGACACTGGTAGAAGTTTGTCAATAGTGGTGTCAATCAATTAAAATTGTGCATCACGCAAGGTGCCAAAAATATAAACAAAATCAAAAAAGTAACATGAGCCTAGATCTGAAGGATATTGTTGTAAATCGTGCTAAGCGCTATAGTATCTGTTTTTTCATTAATATTTTGATTATCCTGTTTTATATACAACATCTCTAATGTAAGTCTTTTATTTAAGTTTACTTCATCATGAATAATATTAGTTCTATCAAAATTGAATGTATGACCTGAATCAATGCAATGTGTGACTAGCGCACATTTTGGCGTATTTTTATTTAATTTTTTACTATTTCGTTTGTGTTCATCCAGCCTTGTTTTCAAATATCTTTTAGTTTGTCCTGTGTACTGTGCATCACAATCATTACACGGTATATTGTAGATTGAATTAGATCTTAAGTTTTTGTCAGTTTTATCTTTTATTTTGGAGAATAAATTGCCTACTGTTTTGTACTGACAAAAACTTAAGATCTAATTTAATCTACAAAATACCGTGTAATGATTGTGATGCACAGTACACAGGACAAACTAAAAGATATTGAAAACAAGGCTGGATGAACACAAACGAAATAGTGAAAAACTAAATAAAAATACGCCAAAATGTGCGCTAAACACATTGCATTGATTCAGGTCATACATTCAATTTTGATGAAACTAATATTATTCATGATGAAGTAAACTTAAATAGAAGACTTACATTAGAGATGTTGTATATAAAACAGGATAAACAAAATATTAATGAAAAAACAGATACCATGGCGCTTAGCACGATTTACAACAATATCCTTCAGATCTAGGCTCATGTTACTTTTTTGATTTTGTTTATATTTTTGACACCTTGCGTGATGCACAATTTCAATTGATTGACACCACTATTGACAAACTTCTACCTGTGTAAATATGTATTTTTTTGACAATGCGTGCATGCATGATTTTTAACATGCAGTTAGCCAACGCCTTCCATAGATGTCGGGTGTGGCAAAGGACAAGAGAAAATTTCTCTTTTTTCCGCTTATTAATATTAATATCAATTTTAACATATGTATAACTTCAATTTTTTCAAACAATAATTCATTTGTAAGTATTCTAACATTCATAAACACATAATTAGTAATAACATAAAATTGTAGCGCTTTTGAGGATGGCTGAGGTGCAGCCGAAACTGTAGAGCAGAAAAGAAATAAAATGAAAATATTGACTGAAATCCCAAGAATATATAGCTTACATTATTTACATATCCAGTCAGCGTCAACCATTTTATTCAAGAATTAACATGTTGAGAGTCTGTCCAGTTTGAATTATTCATTTTCTTATATAAATAGTGCTTATTTCATTTTCAGTTTCGTTTATTTTAACATTTATTATAGCACGACCTGAAAGATCGGTCTAACGCTATAACTGGTGATCCCGACGTGATAATCACAATGGATCAACCTGGAGCAAATAATCTTGACATTTCCGTTATTTCCGCTTCATTCAAGATTCCAGAGTTCTGGCCAGCAGATCTGCAGCTATGGCTTGCGCAACTAGAAGGTTATTTCAGCGCACATCGCATAACCTCAAAGATGACAAGATTTGGTAAACTCATAGGAGCATTAACTCCTGTTCACGTCAATGAAGTTTGAGACATTATAATCGCTCCTCCGGCTGAATTACCTTATACTTCGTTGAAAAAAGAATAAATTTGTCGTTTTACTACCTCTGAAAAAGAAAATTTACATCAGTTATTCAACGTAACTTTAGACGGAGACAAGAAGCCTTCACAACTTTTACGAATCATGAGACAACAATTGGGAGAAAGCATCATCGATGAAACTATCCTTGAAGAATTGTTTCTCCAAAAATTGCCTACCAACATTCAAACTGTTCTCGCAACCCTAGTTAATTCTTCTCTTAATGAGAAAGCAAAGGTAGCAGATAAAATCTCAAACATCGTTCAAACTACTACACCTGAAACAGAGCAAGACTATCCCTCGTTTCACCTCCTAAGACAAGAAATCAAAGAACTGAAGCAACAGGTAAGAAATTCAATTTCTCAACCATCATACTGCTGGTATCATTAGAATTATCAAGACAAAGCGAAGAAATGCATTCAACCCTGCACTTGGAAAAATTGTCTAAAACAAAATAATGTACCTAAAAATTCAAGTCTATTTTCGAACACTTATATTCCTTACATTCCTAATAATTCTGGCTCTCATACTCCCGATCCTGAACCAGAGTCAAAACTTTTGTTCCTGACGGATGAAAGTTCCGGGAGAAAATTTTTAGTTGACAGCGGTGCCCCCAGGTAAGTGTCATCGCTCAAACGACAGTTTCCATTCAAAAATTATCTCACGTGCAGCTAATTATTCAAGCATCTATACATATGGTTTCACGAATATTACATTGAATTTTGGCTTGTCCAGATCTTTTACTTGGAAATTCATTATTGCAAATATAAAACATTCGATATTAGGAGCAGATTAATACAATTTTACAATAACCACTCCATTCACTAATATACTTTCTCAATACCCAAAATTAACTGACAACCTAAACGTCAAACGTCAAATCAAACATGATGTCACACACAGAATACTCACAACAGGATAACCCACATATGCTAAGCCTCGACGAGTAGCGCCTGAAAAATTAATAATAGCAAAAGAAGAGCTCCTCAAAATGTTAGAAATTGGAATTATTCGAATTCCCTCTAGTTGCTGGGCTTCACCACTTCATTTGGTACAAAAGAAGTCTGGTGAATACGCCTATTGTGTATCCTCACTGGCTCCGCTCTATCGGTTAAATTCTACATCTACGAGGTGTGCTGTCAAAAATATCAAATTGTCTAACGTCATTTTTGTATGTCATATTATTCGATAATCATGTGTATGAATCACTCACTTAGAAGTTGTTGTGTTTTTGCATATACTAATACTAAAGCATACAGCTCAGAACTAATTTTTATAGGTCTCCGGGAAGAGATTATGGAGCAAAACAAAGAGAAATGTGGATAACAGCAGTTAAACGAGTGTGATTTTATGCAATAATCTATGAAAATATATTAGATATCATTCAATTCTCAGTATCAACCATCTTTAAGAGAAGTTGAATATTGTGATTGTAAAGAACCTCAATAAATACCACTTAGATAAGTTTCTTGATTGACTGAACAGTCACATCAGAATCCTTCACTGAAAGCACCAAATTTTTGCTTGATATTTTTCCTTCTCAAAATTCAAGAATTGTTTTAAAGATAAACGAGATGAGACAATCTCTTTCCCCCAAGGATTTAGCTCAAATTTTGTAAGTATATAACACATTATGAATCTATCTGTAATTGATTACCTTTAGATGAGTCACATAAACAATAAAAAATAATAATGACTATGGTTGATTTGCTTCTTTTAGAAATGTTGTCATAAATTAAATACAGTATTAATATATAAAGATGGTATGTTATGGATTTCATTTAGATTTTAAGGCAGATTGACATATTTCAAAACATCCACGTTACCATATTTGAATTACTCTTTGAAAGACTCTATATTTCAATGAACTGAAGACTTCGAAAATCTAGAAGAGGACTTTTTATTTTCAAAAATACTTATTTCATGTAGGACTAAAATATAACTGTTATCTGTCACTTCAACGTTAATAGTTATCCCTTGGACAATGACAGCTGTCACTTTGATAATGAGAAATGTCACTTCCACAATGAGAGCTGTCACTTTGAAATATGCAATTAATTGATGCGATACTCTAAATTTCTGAAATAGTGATGAAACTGGCCAGGAAATTGATGGTCGAGGAATTACTGTGTGGCCACAGCAGATTTTTTTGTGTTATGACATCGATTTTTGATTCATATATAGATATTTAGATGTCAGTAATATTTGATGTACCTGATTGATTATAATTTGGTTTTTATTATGTTACCATTTGGTTTGAAGAATGAATATATATATATATATATATATATATATATATATATATATATATATATATATATATATATATATATATATATATATATATATATATATATATATATATATATATATATATATATATATATATATATATATATATATATATATATATATATATATATATATATATATATATATATATAGTTCGAATCTTGGCGCTGTACAAGGCTTTTTCAAAAATTAATTTACTTTTATATATATATATAATTTATCGCTGCGTGCCAAGAAGGCCCATGGCTTCTATTACAATTTTTCGCCATTTCTTACAGTTTTATGCCAATCGCTTGAAGTTCGTGATCCCTAGTGTCTCTAAGTCCTTCTTCGCCGCGTCATACCACCTCTTCTATGGTCTTACAATTCTTTTCTTTCTCATGACACCTTCGTCAAACACCTTTCTTACTACTCTGTATTCTGGTAGTCTCAGCACATGCCCTAGCCATCGCAAACTTTGTGCTTCAGTTAGTTCCACTACTCCAGGCCTACTATAGAGTTGGGCTCGGTATAAATTCGTCTGAACCACTCGTCACCCTCTTCTTTACCACCATCCTCTCTATATATGTTCAATTATACTTTGCAACAAAAGTATCCATTCATATAACAAAGGAATGGTAACTGGTAATACCGCAGACATTAGATGTGAAAAAAGTCGCACTGTTTTGAATGCTGTGCATGGCGGTGCCAGCGATATTGGAAAACATTGAAGATCAGAAATACACAGGTTTCTTGTTCAAGCTGCGGCTTCAAGCTCGTTGATGCTTATTTTATCTCAAAGAACCGATTCACCGACTTTCAATAATCTGGATATAGCTGCAGCTGAGGGTGCTTGGGCGTTTAATATGATGCAAGAAAATCATAGTTTTCGCTCAAATGACTGTGCCTCCCACCTAACTCAAGCATGCTTTGTGCAAAATTTAGATGTGCTCGTTCAAAGTCTCAAACTATTGTTGTAAATGGTGAATGTGCTGTCACCTATTGTAAATTTGGTATTTCAGTCTGCTGTAGCATCTAAATGATCGCCTACTATTTTTATAACAATAGACTGAACCGGAAGTGCACTCCCGCTGAGATTTATTCTTGAATTTTGTGTATAAATTCAGAATTGTCACTTGTAAAATCTTGAAAATCAGTATTCAGGAATGTTGTAGCATGAGAATGATGACCTACTGTTTTCATAGCAGCCGACTAGACTAAAAGCGCATCTCACTTGAAAGATTTTTAGAATATTTCAGATAAATCCAAAACGATTAATCATGGAATGATAAGATTTTGTGTTTGATTATATATACTCAATGATGTACAAGTGAGCGATAGGAATTGGGCATATATAAACGATTCATTGATTAGATAAATTGAAGGCAATGGGATGTGATTAGCAACTGATAAGAGCAGAGAACAAGAAATATCATTCAGTCTAGCATTTCTATAAATTTCACAAATTACATAAAAAACCTTAAATTGGAAAATCGGTTTCAAAGACATTGTGCTTGGTGAATTCATGGTAGTATGAACCACTCTGCATGGGCTATGCGGTAGCGAGAAATAAGATGGCTAACAAAGGTTTTTGAAAATGGTGGAAAGCTGATGAGTCTGTGAAGTTTCAACATTATTGTAAAGAATAGATACGAGAATAGATGAATGAAAATTGACTGATGTTCCGTTCTTTATCAGAGTTTTCGATTCTCGAATAGGATTCTCATGATGAGCTTTTTTTATATTCATGGTATTTGTATGTGAAATTTTTTTCTCCATTATATTCTATTCATAAATTTTCCCATTCCTTTTCCAGAAAACGATGAAACAATAGATAATTATCATTTTTATTCAGAAGTTGAAGACTACTAATGAGGTTCCAAATATAAATATTTGTTGAGATAAATAAAAATTAATACATTATATATAACTCTGTTAATTGTTGATTTTGATACTCGTTTATCATATATTCACAACATATTATATTCTCTCTTTCTGACATTGGAGCTCGTACAGATCTATTGTGCTTGCACTCTCATCAAGCGTTATGATTTTTATATACTCGTCTGGCAGACACTTGCAACCTCCAGAATACGCTGGCTGCTTACACATACTTTTTGAACTATTGATAGAAAATGCTATCAATATTTCAGCCTTGTTGAAGTAGGTTATGAACCACTTTCTCGATGACAACTTTGCAATTTTCTGGCGCATACGTGCGACCGTCAAAATAGGTTGTAAAATCATTTCTCACTTCCAAGCTCATTAAACTACAACATATTAAAATTGTAGCATTGTGGGAGTGGAATTTGAAGAAAAATTTCTCGACATTTTCAAAAATTGTAGGATGATGACACAACCGCAAGATGCCTGCCAGAACGGTGGTTTCTCGATCAACATCTTCCAAAAATTTTCTAGCCTTGAGGGAAACGGGATGGTCGGATGGTTCGCTAGCTCTTATACCATACGGCCGAATAGAAAATAGTTGAATACTGTGATATTAACTGCTGTTGAAGACATTGATTCTTATCACAATTAAAGTCACTATTCAATGGATTGAAAAAAATTAAAGTGCTTTTCTTTGATTCCACATTGAGGCAAACACCATACAATTCATTTCTCACTCACTACTATCAAACTTTAACTGCAAAGCCACTAGTTCTTATTCACAACAAATTATTCCATTCATTACTATTGGATATTGATATATATCAGATAATAATAATGGACATAAGTTCATTCTAAATCAAAATACTTCTTCATTTATTCACTAGATATAACCTTCTATTCAACTGCTCTTTACTTAGAATGAAAGCTTTAATCATCATCGATCAGCCTGTTTATTATAGTAACATACAGAGGTATCTTTTTCAGAGCACAGCCACGTCCCAAAACAATAAATATTACATTTGAGAATAATAAAAACATTAAGTTAATCCATTTCATAGGGAAGCATAATTAGGGTTGAACGATTAACTTTTGTACTCATGCGCTGAGTGCTATATCCCAGCAATTTCACTTCGCTCTAGCTGATCAAGCTCTCGGTATTCACTACTCTTCATATTTTACTCTCAGTCAGGTTGCTCGCCTTCATATGTTGGGATATTCATATCTCTAGAAATGTTCTACGTCAATCGAGTAGACTGCTAAAAATAGTCAAGTGTGTAGGGCGGCGCGTCACAAAGAGATGAAAGGCTCCACCCAGAAAAAGTCGGATTTAGTGCTCATTTCATTTTCATGAATTATGACACCTTCGCACGTTACAAAACTATTCGGCCTAATACCAAATAGTTTGAGATGGAGCACTACAGTCTTGTGAATTTTAATCAATTATTATTAGTAAATTTCGATGTGAATCAACTTATCTCTAACTATTGCCATTTGGATTGATTTGTATTTCTAAACAAAAACTGATGCAACGGTTCAGAATCACATTATACAGCTTAGATCAAACAACTGACCCGCTACAATATTCAAGTCTATTACTAAAAATTGAACGTATTCTGCACACACTATTTCTTGAATTTCTTTTCGAGACTATCAACAATGAACTACAATGATAACAAGATTTGATGAATTCAGTGAACTTAAATTGAAAAGTGCTGAAACAAAACTTCCCAGATTGAATACACGACCTTTGGGTATCGTGAGGAAATTGTAAATTAACAATTGTGAATGGGATAAAGTATCCGGGGAGTGATAACTGACCAGCCATGCCAGATTTTTGTTTGGGCATAGCAAGATTTAGAATCTTCTTGAGTAAAAAGAGCCGGATTTCCTCGTTAATAGCGGCACATACTGAAAAACTATATTTAATCAGTAGTTTTTGGTTACCTATTCTTATATTTGAGTTCCAATAGTTATTGATGTTTCAAGTACCAAAAGTGCATATTTTCAGTGAAAGCATGGATAATTGCAGCCTGAGGTAACACCAAGGTCTGCGGGTGCTGAAATCATACTTTCTGTACAAGATGCATACAATATTTTTTTTAACTGTGTCATTTAAGAAAATTCACATATCATGCGGTTTTTGAATGACATAATTTGAATAAAATCAATCTATCGTTTCTTAGGAGACGATAATCCAAAATTTTCATTGACACGAGAGAAATAATATTTTTGACAGACGATTTATGTAATAGTGTGAAAATTGTTTTATAACTAAGAAAATTATTGATAAAATTATAGACGAAAACAGTGACAGGAGTGATTTTGAAGATACTTATTTTATAAATAATATATGAGTAATCGATCTTCAGACGAACAATGTGTGATTGCGCTTTCTTTTGCAGAATAATCGAGATTTGGCAAAGCTATAATAATAATCCAATTTTGCCAGAAAAAAATATTAGGAAACATTGCTATGATTCAAAAAGTGGGCCGCTATGAATTTATAACCCTGAGCAAGAGCCAAAATCTTATCAGTGGAAACACTCGAGGAACAATTGTCTGGAGCAAATTTTTTTCACGAAAATATACGTTAATATTAAACGGTGATGAAAGAGTACTACTCCAAAGATCTGAAGCAATTTCTTAACTCAGTGTAGAGGAAGCTGACTGGAGCTCTATTCTTGAAATAGTGCGCAACTTTCAACGTATGCGGAAAAACACACAATAATATCAGCACGCGTTTGCACCATGCAACGAAATACGGAACTTAATTTTCGTAATCGCATACGAATTCTGATTACAAACAAACGCACATAAAATATAATACATCACGTGGTTTCTAGCACATGTTCCTCAATTTTCAAAACGGCTTAGACGTTGTTTTTTTTTTGGAGCTGAAATCCTGTGTACTACAGAGTGATCAATATTGATTGTCTGACAAGTGACAGGCCAAAGTTCGCATTATGATCAAAACTATCTTCATGGAATAAAGTTAGTATAAATTTATTTATTTTGAAAACTACGTTAGTGACATTTCAAGAACACAATGGCGTATATTTTGCATATTTTATGACGAATTCGTCCTCAATCTGAGTCAATATACAAAGAAGTAAGTGAATAGCTGTATTATTGACTGATTATTGAGAATTATTCATCATTCCACCAAATTATTAGGTTAGAATAGTGTTTTCAGAGTAGCTGTCATCTGTCACTTAGAGCTCACTATCTCAATCACTCTTTACAAAAAATTAAACATATTCATATAACGTACCCAAAATTACAATGAAAAATGGGAACATTGGTTGTTGAGTCTATTCAATCGGAGCCAATGCTTATAGAGGATAGATTACCAAAGATTTTACCTTCAAATAACATGGATAGAAATAACGAATCTGTTGAGCTCTGAACTATATGATGGAAGAAAACGTCTGAGACAGTGGCGAAAAGTGAGTGTGAGGCCACTTGCTTTGTCAATCTTGATACTTTTTCACAAAATTGAGCGTTACCATGTGTTTACCGGTCATCTATTCAAATTGGTATGTTGATTTTACCATACAATTTGTGACTACTATGATTATACTGGCCTTAACATCCATGAACGAAGGCGGTAAGTGGAAGAATTGTGGATTTCCACAGAAAAATATCCATTCATCTATTTCTATTTGTAATTGAGTATTCAGAATATGCTGCCAAATACAGTTGAAAGCGAATAAACAACCACCAATAGTAACTCAATTTGAAATAAAAAATTTGGATCCATATTTTAGGTAGATCTTTGAATCGTGTGAAAATTTTAGTGAGCATCACGGTCAATAAGTACAGTACCAGGCTCGGCCTCCAAACCTTTATTCTCGATTGATAAACTGTACTTACTGACCTTATTATTTGAATAGCTATCACAAATTCGTTATTTGACATATCAAATTGGTTAAGCTTTCGGAATATTCTTTGTTCCATTGGATTATCATATACATCAATAGTATTTATAAAAATTATTCTATCTTGATCGGCCATTTCATTTATAATTCATTCGTACACTTTCTCAAATTAATAGACCGATACTACAAATATGTCTCAAGAAGCTATTTTTTGCATACAATTTTCATTCGATGAAGAACCGCACAAAATTTTTGTATGCGTAACTCGAAAAGGAATTCTAGAATACCGCAAAGTCCAAATGCGGTTCTCGCGTAGTCTCGCATACGGAAAATTCATGTATAGAGCTCAAAATTTTTCGAAAAGTGATGATTGGATGTTATACCACGACCACGTAACTGCGTATTCAATGTAATTTATTTCACGATTCCTGATGCAATCTGGGATCTTCCAATTGTATCATCTATCATACAGCTTCATAAGATTTTGGGTTGCTTCCTAAGTTGTGAAATTCTCGAAAAAAAGGGAATTTGGAGACCTCAGAAAATATAGAACAAATGTGACGAAGCAGCAGTTAGCAATTAGGCGAATTGAATGGGAGAAGTTTGAAATTAGAAGGATTACTGGAAAAAAGTTGTGACTTCCAAAGAGATCAATCTTCAATAAGACTACGTCGTTATTGACCATAACTGATCGTTCTTTTTGCTGAAGCTTTATGTCGGATACTCTCGGGACAGCCCGTACAGCTAAGAATTACTTTGGCTAGGAGCTGCACCACACGGCTTACGAGACATCAATTAATCTCAATTTGCACCAAGATAGTGTTCATCCAGAGGTATTAAAAAGCGTAGTTGATATTAATCATGTCTTGATCATTCCGTAGTTGCATTTGGATGAATGATTTCGAGATCAAGTTTTCCGACGACCATACATTGATAAATACTCATAAATTTTACATAGAGCTTCGTGGTTGAACTCTATTGAATAGCAGCTTCAGAACAACTCTTTAGACTGTTAGTTCCATTTGAAGGTTTCTAAGCCTTGGGCTCTGTTGTACCTATTTTGGCGCTTTATTCGGTGAGAAAGCTTGCTACCGCTCTAGCTTACTGCGGCTTCTATTACTTTTTTGCCTTCAATATATGCTTCGGCCTGGCGCAATTTTTTGAAGGCTGATTTTCATGATAATCCACTGCTGCTCGAGCTGATGGATTATAATGCTGTTCCATCAGTGAGAAAAGCTTAACCGCATCGTTGCGTATGAAGTTTTCCACTGTCTCTATTTTGAGGTCTTTGTGAATGACCTCATTTCTGATGTAGCGTTGTGCGTCCACAATGCAGCGTAGAACTCTATTTTGCAGCGTTTGCAGTTTCTTCTTCTGTTTGGTAGTTGCACCGTTCAAAGCAGCGGAAGCATTTAGCATATGCGGCCGTATGATTGATTTATACAGTCGCAGTTTATTATTAATGGTCAGGGAGCTCTTCCTACCCAGCAGCGGGTATTAGTTTGATGGACGAGCCTCGAGCTTCAATCACTGCGTTTTTTATTTGATGATGATGATTCATTCGTTTGTCGATGCATATTCCAAGGTACACTGTCTTGTCCCTACAAGAGATAGGACGCCCAAACATGCGCATATCACTATAGGGAGCGAGTCTACGGCGAGTAATAAGAATTGCTGTACTCTTATCTCGATTGACAGTAATCCTCCATTTCTTGCACCATACCTCTAATTTAACTACCGCAACTTGTAGATTGGACGTGATGAGTTTCGGACTACGACTACTATGTTTAACCGCCGTGTCATCAGAATATTGTGCGATTTCAGTCGTGTCTGCTGGTCTAGGCATGTTGCTCACATAGATATTAAATAGCAGTGGCGAAAGCAAAGAGCCTTGAACCATACCTGCTGCTATTTGTTTTTTGGTTGATAGTGCACCTTGGAATCTCACTCTGAAGGTTCAATTCCGTAGATATGACTGGATAGTCTTCACTAGGTATAGTACGTAACCATAGTCCAGTAGTTTAATAAATAGGTCCTGATGCCAGATCTTCTTAAACGCTTCAGCAACATCTGGGAACATTGCTCCTGTTGCTTTGCCGTGGCTGCATCCAGCTGTGACGTGATCCACAACTCCAACAAACTGGTGGGTAGTAGGAGTGATTATTTCTGAGCCCAAACTGCTCATTGTGAATGATATTCAGCTCTTCCGTAGCTTTCTGCAAGCGGATGAGTATTACTTTCTCAGCAATTTTTGCTAAGATGTTGAGCGGGCCAATGAGTAGATAATTTTCAGAGATTTACATACTCTTTCCTGGTCTAGGAATTGCCTTTACGATGGCTTTCTTCCACGCGTCAGAGAAGTGGTTGAGTCTAAGAGTCTCATTGATTATATTTGTGAGCGCGACCGCAGCTTTTGTTAGGAGCGCTTCCAGTGCACCGGCCGATATATCGTACGGTCCTGGAGCTTTTTTAGCTTTGAGCGTGGACAGGATTTTGCTTACTTCCTGTGGAGCTGTGAGATCAACGTGTAACGTATCCACTTGACTTGTTTTAGCTGTGACTCGCCGATGAGTTTGTCTGATGAATTCAAAGTCTGCGTGCTCGCAGTTTGGAGAGCATTGAGTTTCTAGGCTGTTGGCGATAGCTCCTGATTCCTCAGGAGCCGAGTAAGTTATGTCATTTTGGCTGTGTATCTCTCTGACCGGAGCTCTCTTACTCCGTAGGCTGTGCTGTTTGATTGCGTCCCGTATCTGTGTGCTAAGACGGTTGTACGTGCGTTTGTCGTCTGGATCACAAGAGCGCTGCCCAGTTTTTTTGGCTTGTCTCCTCAATCTGATAAGCTGCACAATGTGAGCTGGAAGCGCAGGACTTTTGTACTTCCTTTTGGAAACGTAGGAAGCTTTTTTGATGGGATCCTGAATTTTGCCTGTGAGCTGCTGAGTAGCCTTATCCATATCAGCTGTGTTAGAAATCACAGGGATGAGACCAAGGTCATCATCTAGTATTTCACTGAGCTGTTGCCAATCCGTGTGTCGTTTTGGGTTTTGTACACCCCCAGTGGCCTCAGTTGCCACATCAATTATAATAGGATTATGACGAGAGAACATTTCGTTCACCGTGTCATTCCAGGGCTGGAACTACAACGACTTGACATTGACATTGACTTAATTCCTACTGTCAATTGCCATGCAAGTTGGACAGGTGTCCAATTAATATTTATCATAGATCTTATTTCAATAGAAGGATAACCTCACCTAGTCCTCATCATGTCCCTATTACAAATATTAACTGGAAACATGTCTAATTTGTGTGGCACATTTACAGTGAAAATCAAGTCAATGTCAATGTCAAGTCGTTGTAGTTTTACTACTGATATGAGTCTAGATGTCTTTCAACACCGCAAAATCTAGGATTTCTGGCGTGTGCCCTGCGATACCGCTGAAGTAAGTCGGTTCGTCCGGGGCGACTACTTGCAACTGGTTGCTTGCTGCAAACTTGTACGGGCTATTGCCTCGCGGATTTTGGACTCTGCAGCTCCATGCAGGATGTTTGGCATTACAATCTCCTGCCAGTATCACAGAGTGATTATTCAGGTCGAGGATACTTCTGAGATCAGAATGAAGCAAGTGTGTCTAACAGGACGTGATCTAGTGTACGCTTGACTAGTACTGCTGCCTCCCTGACATTGCTGGTTAGCATTGTCGCGCTTATCAACGCAACGTCCACTCCTGGAGCTCCTCAATTCTGTTTGACAAGGAATGAGCGTTCGAGGCAACGATTTGAATATTTTTTGCAGCGCTTGTCCTATTTACGGTCATAATTTAACAGAGATGAGATAGTCGACAAATTTTGAAGAGCCATCTTCAATAAGTTCATATTAGCGTTTGACTCTGTCGAGCTATTTATAGCTGTCTGCAGAGTCAGACAGATGGATTGAATGTCAGTTTTACTGATCAGCTCAAGCAGAATGTTAATAGTCATGTTAAATGACTTGTCACCTTTGCCTTTTCCATGGGCTAGCGACATTTTACTTTTCTTTTTGATAGCGGCTGCACGTCTAACCGTTTTTGGTTTGACAACAATCTTGGTAGTGCAGCTCTGTGTCTGTAGGTGCAGTTCAGCAGTTTCGTCGACAAGAATTGGTGGAGCAAGTGTTGACTGAGCAGCTTTTATTACAGTACTGGTAGTCCTGCTAGGTTTTGACGCTGTTATTTGTGCGAAAGTGCGCTCATCTCTTTTGTGAGATCTCATTAGTCTTGAAGTTTCAGCTTTCTCCGCAGCTGATTGGAAGAAAGCACAGCCTTTATAGTTACCGGTGTGCTCTTCTTTGCAGTTTGCACATTTGGCCTTGTGAGACTCCTTGTTTTTGTTCTCGCATGCGTGAGTAGCATGATTACCGCCGCAGCGAACGCAACGCCAAGCCAAACTGCAACCGGCAGATGAGTGACCGAATGCTTGGCAGCGGTGACATTGACTTGGGATCTTGTCACATTTCCTGCCTTCTACTTTGACAGAGATATAGAGCAAGTGATGTAGCTCGTAGATCTTACGTACGTCATCGTTGCGTTCAAGATGCACGACCATAAGATTCTGGAATTTGCCAAAGCGATACGCTTTTATGACTGGCAAATTATGTGCTGAGTGCCTTGACAATTTTGTCGCTCTCAACTTGAAGCGGCAGACCACACATTATCACTTGCATTGGAATCTGTTTTTTCAAGCGATAAGTGTAGTATTCTACATTTGTAGAGCGGAGTTGCGTCTGCAGCTTTCTATATTCTTCTATAGATTCAGGCTGCAGTTTGATCGCGTCATCAGTAGTGCGTTACGACTACATTTCAATCTGCGCGCTCCGAATGTCTCTCATGACCGCAGTACATGAGGTAATATTCTTCATGAAAATTGGCGATGGAGCTCTCGACTTCACAGCTTCAGCTCTTGGTTCATCATCTTCACTTGCTAGAGAGGTGGAACTATTGCCAGTAGGAGTGGTGCTGACTCAGACAAAACTTTTGGCTCTTTACTGCTATGTTGAACAGCAGTAAAGCCTTCAGTATTAGAGCTGGAGCTGCACGCAACTAGCGAGTCAGTCTCCATCAAGTCTTCACTGCCTACTCGACCTAGCAGATCCGACTTGTTTGATGACTCAGAAATTCTCAGTTTCTTGTCCTTGTGATTCTCTTAACCATCAGAAGAGTCACGTGGCTTTTTGATGTTGCCGTCGACTCAGCCTTGATGGCTGAACTTTTTCTTGCGGAAACAAGAGAATTAGCCTTGGCTATACCAGCTTCGGAAGCCGAAGGATTGTTATTCTCCTTGCGGCTGAGTTCAGCTTCAAGTAGCTTTATTTTTTGAGCTTGCAGATCGCGCCACGTGAGACACCACTTCCATTCCGCGCGTCAGCACTTCCAGCTTGAAAACGGCTTGGTTCATATCGACTCGTCGAAAAATTGTGTGCTTACTCAATATCAAAGTTCAAGCAAATGTTGTACCCCTGTAAAGAGGGCTTGGTAATTACTACCGGAGGTTGCACTATCCCTGAGATCAACGTTCGCAAAAACTAGGATATTGTCATGTGATAAATCTATGCAGATGCACTGGGCATGCAAGTCGATATAATTCACAAAAAAAAGCAGAGCAATTACTGCTAGACGTAACAGCACTTGGTGCTTGATCAAGTCTTGGTTAAATATCAAAGTTCAAGCAAACGTTGTACCGCTGTGCAGAGGGCCCTATAATGACTACCGGAGGTTGCACTATCCCTGAAACCAATGCTTGCAGAAACTAAGATGTTGTTATATTATGATAAATATATGCAGAGGCACTAGGCTTGCAAATCAATAAAATTCACAGAAAGAGCAGAGCAACTACTGTTACAGTAACAGCACATGATGTTGACAGCGAGTAGGAGAATGTAGCTAGGTACAAACATCTGTGTGGTTAATCAGAGGATAGTTTCTGGAACCCGTATAGCGCAGCGGGGTTCCTGCCTTGTTGAGAACAGAGAGCCGACTGCTAGAAAACTCCTGAAATTATCTAGCGAATATAAGTAGCCTAGAAATATTGTAGTTAAGATCTCTCAGATCAGTGGATCTACATAATATGAGGGAATAATATATTACGTGCCAAATTTGTGCCAGACTGTCGTGGATATCGGGATTTGAACCTGTTCGTTATGTTCCCAGGTTGACTCTTTGAATACACACAACTATTTTTCACCTAACTTGTCACGTTTTAATTTTGCATCCATGTGTGTTGCAAATCAACCGGTGCAGGCCCATGTTACAACAACTAGCCGGTGCCAGATTGATTCATTGAGGCCAAATTGACTTAACTCATAGCTTAGAAAGGTAACGAGAGAGAGTAGTGAAAAATTTATCATCAGTAACTGATAAGGGTTTTTTGATTTGAAAACCAGAAAATTCCCAATCACACTGTTCTCTGAATTTATCAGTAACTTGGTTCGATTACTTGGTGACAACCTTCAGATCACCGAAGAGACTACAAAGAGAGGAAAATAACAAAATTAAACATACATACATGTAGATGTGAAAAATTTCCAACAAAAAATATTAGAATGATAACTCACACAATAAAATTACAGGACTCTCACAGAAGAAAACGGCGTCAAGTACTTCGCTAGTGTCATATCGAGCAGAATTGTATTCCAGAAGTGATAATGAAGCGATAAAAAATGAATGGTATAAAATGAACTTATATTCCAATCTGGTGATTAAAAAATTAGTCCGGGTAACAATTTGATATGGATGGAAACGTTAAAAGCAGAAAGTTCAAGTTTAAAACTTCACTTGGACTAATTAGGAGACAAACATACTTGAAATTTACACATTCCTCAAGGGTGAGCCCTAGGAGGAAAAGCACAAAGAAAATCCCATTCTTTGTTTTTTTGGTTATATCTCGAAAACGATGCGTCATAGGAGATTTTGTTGAACTGCATTATGGAAGCTGATAAAATTCTCTACAACTTGGGTTCTGTACACTTTCTACTTATTCCCAATCGTTATCTAGATATAAGTTACAAATCAAGAAACGATCGATTTCCAAAAATATATTTTTCACCTAACTTTTTCTGTCATATATTGCTCTATAACTTGCAAACAATTTATCTAAGGAAAATACCTCTTGAAAAGGCTTGTAGAGAGTTGAATTCTCTTCAAGAATATATAAATATACCAATATGTCATCTACTGTCAAAAAGTTATACTAATTTTGAAAAATTCGACAGATTTAAACACTTCAGTATAATGTGCAGAGCTCATTATTCTCGCTATTCTCAGCTTGAATACAGTTCTAATGTTCAGAGCCTAAAATCATTAAATTTTTTCTTTACATAAATGATTAATTTCTGACTGAACTAGCGATTCAAAAAATTCAAAACTGTATGTGCTGACTAAGGGGGATGTGGAAATAATGTATCAAAAACAGAATGGCGTCTCTTCTGCACACAATCATAGTGTCCAAAACTTGAAATCATGACAGTTCATAATAATTCATTGTTCCATCGAGATAGATAATCAATTTCTGACTAATCCAGCAATTCAAAAAAATTGAAACTGAAGCGCTGACTCAAAGATGATGTAGAAATAATATGCTTGTAACAGAATAACGTCATCATTTCCCTGCATACAATCATAGTGCTCAGATTTCAAAATCTGAATTGATTGCAGCTCTTCCCTTGAGATAAATAATTAATTCCTGAATAAACCAGCGACTCAATAAATTTGAAACTATGAGTGCTTAATAAGGGAAAATGTAGATATTAAATGCCGGAAACCTACAAAATTCACAAAATTATAGTGTTCAGAACTCAAAATCATAATTGATATAATTACACTAGCTGTTCTCTTGGGATGAATAATTAATGGAAGTATTAGATGATGCTCACTGTTACGTGAAATGAAATAAGCGATGTATGGGAATTCAGTCACAAGTTTATTATTTCTATTCTACTATACAGTTTCGGTCCCACCTGGACCATTCTATTCACTCCTGAAGATAGTCCAGGTGAGACCGAAACTGTAGAGTAGGATACAAATAATAAACTCATGACTGAGCTCCCATACATCGTTTCCCTCATGAATAATCAATTTCTGAATGAGCCGCGATTCAAGAGTTTAAAAATATCAGTGCTGACTAAAGGAGGATGTAGAAATAATATACTTGGAACAGAAATAGATTTATTTTCATGTACTTGCATACAACTGTGGTGTTCAGATCACAAAATTATCATTAATATGAAAATCCTATGTGTTCCCTTGAGATGAATGATTAATTTCTGAATAAACCTGCGATCCAGAAAAATTGAAACTTTGATTGTCGACTAAGGTAGAATATTGAAATATCATACCGGAGACAAGATCATTTCTATTGTTTCCTGCACCCATTTATAGTGCTCAGAATTCAAAAATCATTCTACATGTTCCCTTGAGATGAATGATCAATTTCTGAATATACCAGCGATTCAAAATAATTTATTGAAACTACATGTGCTGACTGAAATGGGATGTAGATATAATATACCGGAAACAGAATGATGTATCCGATTTTCTACACACAATTAGAGTTCTTAAAACTCAAACTCGCTATCAATTCAATGATCTTTTCTGTTCTGATCACCCGAAATCCGAATTCACGATCCAATATTTAACTAATATCACTCACTTTCTCCGAATTATCTATTGGGTACTTCGGGCTCTATTAGACTCTGTGGCCCTATTTAAGTCTATTTCCAGGGTCATGAATGAATCCGAATTCGGTACTGCATTACTTTGTGTTAAGCGATCGTTTGGACCCTAAAGAATAAATTAAAGAAAATTGTGTGTTGGATAAATCGTTCCAGAAGACCAGAGAGAGAAAAAGTTAATTCGTTACTTTGGCGCTCTAGCTTAATCAAAGACAGTCGATATGTGAATTTTGTCGATTAAGTAAGAACGTGAGGTGAGAAACATTTCTGTGAAAATCGGCCATTTTTAGGAGCTCATTTCTGGACATCGATTGATAATAGATAAAAAGTATATGGGACCAAAGTTGTAGAGAATTTTATAAGCTCTCATAATACCATTCAATGAAATCTCCCCTGACGTCTTGTTTTCGAGATGTAAACAGAAAACGAGCTCTCTTTTGTGCCCTGCCTTCTAGGGCTTACCTTCGAAGGGTGGGGACTTTTGGTATGCTTATCTACTAACTAGTCCAACCAAAGTTCTGGAGTTAGGATTTCTGTTCTCGACATTTCCATCCACATTCATTTGTTGCCCGGACTAAATCCAAACTACAACTGAAAGGGACAGAAATTGATGGTTTCTGGAAAATCTCATGAGATCTAGTTATGTAAACCGTGAATTAGAATGAGGGACCAAAAGGTTTGTTTGATCATTCAAAGTGAAATCATCAAAATTTCATAAAGACTTCTCAATCTCTAAGTTTTCTAGAAAATCATTCTTGCGTATGTGTAATATTTCAAAGTTGGTAGTGAAATCGGAATCATGTCTGCTTACAATCAAATGATCAACGAAGCTTGATTGGATATTTTGAAATCATGGTCACTAAAAACTTCACAATCTTACACATAATAAATTCAGAGAACAGTGTAGCTGAGAATTTTCTATGTTTTTTTTGAAAAATCTCTCACCAGTTCCTGATATGTCATACTTGAATTATTCGTTCCCTTTATCATCATCATTATTATCTGAGTGATAGAATTACTTGAACAAATCGCACGACACCGTAGAATGCAATGCAATGATCAATTATAATCTAAACCATGGTGCATACTGTTTTATCATCACTCCTTACAAAATATTCATTTCTTATATCAATAGAAGTTGGTACTGGAAAGGTTGATCCTGGCAATGGATACCAAAAATGCGTTGTACAAAGGCCTCGAGTAATCTAGGATTCTTAATAAATTGTCTTCATCAATTCCAGAAGGGAATATATGTTCTCAACGAGGATGTATGCGATAAGCTGGTAATGAATTTCGCGAAGCACTTGCAATAAGCTCACGGAACACCTCTTAAGAACCACGGCTCTAGACACTCGCCTTCTGCTGATATTCCGAACTTGATCGCTCTGATAAAGATAATATACTACCAACCATGTTAGGTTCCATTTTTTTTTAATGCGATTAATTGTTCAATATTGATCTTAGATCGAACGAAAATTTCCACGAGGCGCTTATTTTATAGCAATCTCAGTGGGATATACATATGAATCACATCTTTTTCTCAAAATATCCAACATTCAAACATCATTTATTCTTTGCCAGATACCCCTATCCATACTTTTCTCTTTGGATTCATCCAAATTCACAATCCGATTCATACAGACCGGTTCATTCTTTCAACTAGAAACTTCATCTTGCGCAGCAAAGCAAAAATCATGCTTATTCACCTACATATAGTCAGTTTTTTCATTCTAAATTCCTCTAACATAAATTTCTTCTAGAAATCTTATATTCGATGTTCGTCCAACGTTTTTTTGCAATAATTATGAAAATAATTTCAAGAAATCAAAATATATAATGTAGATTAAATAATATGAGTCTTAAGGTGAAGTTATATAGAAAATGAAAATAAACCCCCAACCTTGAATAAATTTGTGGAATCTAAATACGTATTTCGAAAGCTTATTTCTCATCATCAGTAGAATTAGGTGAGACACATCAACAGCAGGCTGCAGTTTTCCTCTAGAGATATGCTCTCCACCGAATAGGCTTAGGATTTCTACAAGAGATATTGTCTCCACCAGATGTGATCTGTTCCACCTAATTCTACAGATGATGAGAACTTATTTCTCGGAATACGTATTTAGATTTTACAAACTTATTCAAGGTTAGGGGTTTACTTTCATTTTCTCTATATACCTAATGTAGAGATATGATTCCCAAAGAATTCAAGAAAATATTTGATCTTACATCCTGATTATCCTTCAAGGTTTATTATCATTTGTATGGTTGTCCACATTCCCACAAACCGAAGATTTATTTTGATGTGAAACATCTATAGGCTCACTTGTAAACCGAATTGTTGGCGTGGCGACGCTTGCCGTGGCGACGGGTCGCCACGCTATACTAAGGTATACATATATATATATTTTATATGTAGTAGAGTTTAGTGTCAGTATCAACTTCAGAAGCATCCGGAAATATGAAATTACTTACACATAAGCATACTTTTACGTGCTACAAAAAAATAAGATCTACTTCAGTGCAAAAGTGCCGATTTGAAGCACCATTCATGCCTTGTAAATCCACAATGATTTTAATACCGATGGAAAAAACTGATCCACTTTACAAAAAACCTTTGATAAGATATGATGAAATAAGAATTAACTTAGAAAGTAATGATTATGACAGTATTGATGATTATTATGGAAGTAATAATATCAGATCAGACGAAGAATACACAGATATTCTAAGATCTGGTATTAGTAGGCCAAAAATATTCTTTAAACGACATCCATCCGAAAAATGGCACAATACTTTCAATCCGTTTGTTTTTAATGTATTAAAATCTAATATGGATTTCCAACTAATTACTGAAGAATATTCTTGTGCGGCATACGTGGTTGAATATGTAAATAAGACCAACAGAGGTATTAGTAATTTGCAGCGTAAGATAATAGAAGTCATGAATGAGAATCCCGAATTTGATATTGTTGAAATAACTCGTAAAATGAGTGTTGACATGCTAAATACCATTGAGATGAGTAGTCAAGAAGCTGCTTGGTATCTTCTACGCCAAATTCGTAATACTTCATTTTTTCATTAGGCTATATTTAATTCCTGTAATAATATTATCTTTTATGCATATTACTTGTACACACACGATGTTTCACATCTGCCAGGCGTCCCATGACGGCTCACATTTTTTCAGTCACATTTCAACATTTGTGTCTAATGAGGAACGTGTCTTCATCATGAAAGTTATGAGGGCAATATTAATAACAGAGTACATCATGACGAAGTGAATTAAGAAATGGTGTTGGATATGATACATGTTATGTTGAAAAAGATTTAAATTTCACAAATAATACATTTTTTATAGAGTTGGCATCACTAGGAAATAGAAAAAAGGAAAAGTTCGGGTATAGATTATTATCACTAATATTTTTGATCAGAGTAGTAGACTGTCAAGAGAAGAAGTAGTTTTTCATGTTGTTTGTGTACCTTGAATTTTCTTCTATGCTGGGGCCACACTTATGTCTGACGCCATTAATTAAGGTGTTATTTGACATTGAAGGTAGGTGTAGCCATATCTTAGCGTAATAATTTATTCACGGCGTTGAAAATGATGTGAGGCGTTGAGCGATAGATCGGTTGGCGGTCCAATTCGACATATCAAAGTAATCAAGCGCGTTATTTATTGCAATGCTGTAGCTACACTAGCGTTTGTCTCTGTCAACTGTTATCGTAAATTTTAGATGTGCGAATTCAGATTCAGTAGGTTTTTCATTGGAATAATGTTATCATCAAAGTTATACAATGGAGTGGTGCAATGAAATGGCTATCGCATTCTGAGAAATGTTTCGAAAGGAGCCTTTTTCATAGGACAGTGTTTTGACGGCCAATTCAAAGACATTCATGATAACATTTATCATTTAAATGCTGGTGTGGCCACTCAATTTGACGCATAACTTAGAGCGTCATATTTGACGCAGTAGCGTAGCGGGACGGGAGCGGGGAAGGCGGTCCGCCCCGGGCGGCACACTTAGGGGGCGACAAAATTTCCCAATGAATAATAATAATATTCTGTAAATATCTCAATCATTTCATATTTTCAAAATAGATTCTAAAATCAGCAAGAATTTCCAAGGAACGAAAACAGGTCATGAATTATTCTTCAATGAAAATATAAATATTATCAGTATCTTCATATTTCTAATTGGCAGTCGATTTGCGTTTTTTATCCAATTCGCTGATAACTTGAAATTGTCGATCGACAAGGTATAATAATAATGTGTTCTATACCTGTTATATTAAATGGCATACGTGTAATACGTGTAAGAGTTTTTGTAACGAATGTGATTATTATGTTATACAACATATACAGGGTGTGCATCGAAATGCGGAACATAGGAGTTTAACATCGGATTCCTCAATGTGCGGATATTGGCTCTCCTGTATATTTTAGAGCAAAAGTACAGGAATGGAAAGTTGTTGAAAATCAATTTTTACTCGTGAAAAGTCTTCATTCAATGCAATATATTCTGCTCTAAAATATACAGAAGAGTCAATATCCACACATTTCAAAAATCGCATGTTAAACTCCTATGTCTCGCATTTCTTTGCACATCCTTATATAACTTTTCATTTGTAACCGTCACAATAAACAATAATGTGACTGTTCTTGTCAAAAAATTCGCCAGAATTACTGTATATTGAGGTCATTGGAATACCTAAATAAGAGGGCGGCAAAATTTTCTTTCGCCCCGGGCAGCTGATACCTACGCTACGCCACTGATTCGACGCGATATCTATTTCAATAAAAGGCATTAGAAGTTAGCATAAATGTGGCCCCTGCATTATAAAAAGTGGTTACATTGGTGTTTGTCCAAAATAAGCATTGTTTTTCATTTATTTATATGTTGTGTATCCAACAATACGTGAAAATTTCAGATACAATGTAATACAGGGAATACAGACTCTGAATTATGAAAAAAAAATGTAAGCTGAATTTTTGCATGAAGTTTCCTTTTGTGATTCTAAACGACATCCAAAATATCCCCGTCGATACATGCGCCGCTAAAAATGTAACACTGGGTCAAAGGTCAAGTTGCACGGTTTTTCGCGAAAATATCGTTTATGGTAATTCTTAGCAGAAGATTAGCGGTTACCGAATTTGTAGTTTAAAAAATTGCCCACAAAAAACATACTTTTCGGTAAAACTAACGGTTTTTAAGAAAGTATGATTCAAAAAGTTGTAACGTATAGTATGCACTCCTTTATGGTGTCTGTGTCAAATATTTGTAATTGAACATTAAATGTTGAAATATTGAAGAATTTATTCTCATGAGAGTCCATGATAATACAAACTACTATAAACTATACAATAGTGTCGACTCCACATTGTAATGGGCTATGTATAAATCACCAGTAAAATAAGTGTCCAATGATAATCATAGATATCCAATTGTGAAATTAATACAGCTCCAAGAACTTGTTGAACTATTCCTCATCTGCCAACATTTAGTGCTGCTCGGCAACATTCATATCGTGCTTATCATCAAGGGCAATATGGCTTGGTAACAAGCTGGACCCTCTAGGCTGGGGATGGACATTACAATATTAAATCTAGGAACCAGTTGAAACTCTTCTACTACTCAGTCCCAATAGTTTACTTAACTCTATTTTTTCTAACTGCACCAAGGAATGTACCTTGAACTATGGCTGCAGAAAAATTGGGTTATACTGTTTATCAGTTTTCGTTGATTGTCACGGTCAGAATCATTTAAATGTATCACCTAATGCGTTCAATGACGTTAATAATGTCGATCCTCCTGAAAATGTAGATCCATCGTGTTTCTTGACTAAAACTATGAAACTATAGGCAACAAAAGAAGATGTTGAAGAGTAAGACATTGTAATTAAGATGGATTCAGAAAAAGAACTATAATAATTCAACTGATTGATTGAGAAAGAATCATTCAATTGTTCTATAATATTTTCCTCCATTCAAGTAAACATTTTCTAGAAAAAAAATCATGAAAATCAGAGAAAAAATTATGTTCTTGAAATGGGAACAAAAATTATTAATTATACTTATCTAATGAATAATCATCTGGCTGATTAAGAATAATTTATAATTTGTTAATTTTCCATAGCAAATTTATATTTTTCAATCATAAATAAACATGGATTATGTCTCTGGAAGACACCACATCTATATCTCAAAGGTGGTGTGTTAAGGGATGCACATATCATAAAAAAAAAAACATTGGAACTATTTGAATCAAGTTTTCTCAAGAACGTTCAGTCTCACGGAGCAGGTGCAATATGTCTCTTGTAGGCGATTTTTTAAGCTACAAATTTGATTATCACTATTTCCAAAGTAAAAGTTACCGTTAGCGAGATTTTTGCGGAGAAGCCTTTGACTTCACATAACGTTTTCAGCGGCGCATGCATCGGAGAGATATTTGAGATATTGTTTAGAGTCACAAAACAAAGCTTCATGCAAAAATCCAGCTTACCGGAAATTTATCCGAAGTTAGATTTTCTTTCTGTCTTTATTCGCCGAACTAATGCTAGACATATTGCTTCTCAATGTGGTTCACATCATTTGACTGTATTGCGAGTTTTAGATGCTTATGGATATAAGCCTTATAAATCCTACAACCATAAAAAAAAATTCACACGATTTCGAGTCAAAAAATCTATTTTGTAAAATAATGAAAGAGAATGCAAACAGTGACTAACATTTTATTCCATCAATTTGTTTCACGGATAAATGTACTCTCACTGTGAATAATGAATATTCGAAGATGGACCATAGAGAATCCTAATTCAAATATGTGCACAAATGCTCAATTTTTTGGAGAAAATAGTATTTGGAAATTGTATGCAATCTAAGCTCCGAAACTTATTTGGAGCTACTGCAAAATCATGTTGATCCTGCATTAAAAGATGCATGTGGCCCAAATCAAGAGGTTTGGTTCCAGCATGATGGATATCTAGCTCATTTCGAATTGAATGTGCGGACATATTTAGAATTCATTCTTCTTGATCGGTGAATTGGCTGTAGGCGTGTGATAAATTGGCCTGTAAGATCACCGGAGTAAACTTCTTGCGATTTTATTTCTGTGGAAGCACCTGAAAAGCAGAATTCATACGAAACAATTTGAAAATTCAGATTTACTAAGGCAAGCTGAATTCTAAGAATACAATGGCATAACAGACAAGCAATTAGCTAATGCTAGAGCTGCATTCTACGTTGGACTTGAGCATTGTCTTGAAGAGAATGGTGGCTCATCCAAACATTTATCATAGTTTATCCTCTTGATTTTTTTTTGTTGTATATAAGGTATAGAATAATTATTCATTGATTCATCTGCTATGATGTATCATGCCTGGCTATTATCATCATCTGTATCTTTTAATCCATTTGTGGAATAGTTGTTACACTTATAATTGATTTATCATAAGAGAAGAAGAATAAATTCCACTTTTATGATGAAAGTGCAGTCATGTTCAATATTATTTGATGATAAGACAGATTGTTGTATGTCAACTTCATATCTTGCAATTTCTTCTTGGAATAATGAGAAAGCCACACACTCAACTAGAGATGTAAGAATAGTTTTAGGTGCACATTTTAATTCTTAAGTACCCCATATATTTTTCTGTGGAATGGATAAGAGAGCAGGAAATCGCACAAAACCACTATTCTGGATTTAATCCCTATGAACACCTCAACCCGCACTGCCCGGTATATTGAAGAATCCTTGAAAAATTCATAAAAATGCATCCACTCTTGTTGATTGATATGAATTCCTCTTGCAGAGACTTTTTCTCAAAATCTTGACTTGGTCATGAATGTCTCCGTTAATCCATAGGTAAATGAAAATAAAAATGACAAATATTTATTTGGTACTGTTACCATAGTTCTAGTAAATTATATTGATTCATCAATTTTTATTCAGCTTACGCCCGGTTTTGTGAAGAGCAGAGTATTTTTCTTCCAGAGTAAATAAAATTTACTCTGTTAGATGACCGTCGATTATTTGACAGCAATGATTCTGTTGTCATAAGGAAGCTCAAACTGATAAGAATTTGTTAAATAAAATGAATTTATTTTAGGAGTAAATTTACTTGGTCTTTTATAAAACCGGCCATTGGAATCGCAAATTCAAGATTCTTCAAACTGTCAGTGATTACTACATTATGTAGGAATATTTGTGTGCAAAGAACGTTAGGTTTATTGAAGCGACCTCCAATCAACAATTGCCAGATATTTTTTATGAGAGGTTAATGAATTTTGCCAGATGCTCTTAGATCAATGAAATAATGATAACATTAACGTTATAGTATTTGATCTACTTTTATATGTTATGTTCTAACATAAACTTTTGAATTGGATGCTGCCACATTTGCATTGGTGATTATATTTATTGTCTGATAACAGTCGGAATAAGAAAATTTTGCTTCAAGAAATTCAGTATGAGTTTTGTTGTCCGGTCAAGTTAGCCCTAAGAATACGGATACCCCTGCATGAATTTCCAAGAAGCTGAAAATTGACATGAACGTTGAGGATACCAATATGATGAAGTTGCGAAAAGTCTTTATCGATTCCATGTGTGCAAAAAATTTTATGCCAGGTTAAGAATCGTGGAAATGAGTTTTTCAAATTTTTCAACCAAATTGTCAGTTTTATGACAGAAATAGCTCAAACAAAAATTATAGATCTTTCAATTCCCTACAAAAATTGTGCTCACACTTTTCTCCCAAGATTTGCTATTTCTGAGAAGAAGTCATTCTTAAGTTATATTTTCAATAATATGCATGATTACGCTGCCTATCTACATTATGGCAACATTATGCAACATCTGTCTCCTGTTCAATTGTCGACGTGACTCTTACTTACTTCAAATTACTTGCAAAGATAATTTACGCTACGTATCTTTTGCAAAACATACACGTTAAAAAAACGGTGTTCAATCAGCTTTTCTTCCTCTAACCTTGGCTTCTGCTCATCAAGTTCAAGTGTGGATTGATAATCAACTGAACCCAGAAGAATGGGGTTGGAAGCTAATTGATGACGTATTGGAACCAATCTACACTCTACTTCCACCTGCACCAGAAAAGCTCCTTGATACTATTTTTTTTGAACTGCAAAATGAGATGTAATTGGAAATAAAACTTTGAAAAAATAGGCTTACTTTGTTCACCAGCATTCACCAGCTGTGAAAATCAGTCGTGCCTAAATACTAAGTCTCCAACAGAAGATGATCCTTACATCAACGACGAAACAACTGATGTATCGCTGTTTGAACAATTCATGTCAACTCAGGAAGATAAAGAAAAAGAAGAAGCAATTGAATACTAAGACTTCATATTATATTAAACTTAAATATGAGAACCGTGGAATAGAGCTACCGGAGGAACCACGACGAAAAATACGCGCCAAGTACACTACCGCAAAGGTGGCGTGGAAACGTGTGCATGTCATAAAGAATATAACTTTAGAATAGCCTTCTCTCAGAAACTGATAATTTCGTTGCGAAATTTGAAAAACCTATTTCTACAAACTTTGACCTCGCATAAAATTTTTTGCACACATGGGATTAATGGGGAGTCTCCGCAACTACATCATAATGGTATCCCTAATACTCATACCAATTTTCAGCTTCTTGGGAATTTATGCAAGGGTGAATGTCTATTTTGTCTGGACTATTAATTCTTCTTTCCACACTTTCGATTGAGTGTAATTTGATCACCATTAAATTGAAATTTCTCATGCAGTCTTTGTATTCACGCATCCCGGTTCTTGAAAATACCTAGTTTTGTAAGACAATAAAGTGAGCATCAAATAACTTCATTATTCAGCTGTGTTGGTCGTATCTAACATGGTTCATCGCTGTCATATTTGTGTGCAGGCTACATGTGCAATAAGAACATTATCACCCTAGAAACTACGGCAAGCTCATTGAAATTTGTACTTGTCTCTTTCAAAGATAAAACTTGTCGGCTTGTTTTCAACTAAATAATTGCTTTCCAGCTTCAAATTCAGAGAAATGCTGTGTTTACGAACATTACGACAAGTAAAGTTCTGCATTCATTAAATTTCCTGCCAAATCAATTCACTCCTCCAAATATTTCAAAGTTTTCCCAAAGCAAGATTGGTTCAGGAAATTCATGACGAGTTCTGATGAGGTCACCTGAAAATCAGCTGTAGGTATTGCTAGAGAATCATATTGATAGTATCACAAATATATGATATTTGTAGTAATTAGGTCACATAATTATCTATTTGAATTAGCTTTAACTGAAATCCTATTTAGTACTGACAAGGTCGATGTTCAATTGTCGGACATGATTGACAGGTTATGGTCACTAGATGTTTGATGGTTGCCAGGCGATTGGATGCTGGCCCATCAGCTTAGGTATATAAGAGCGCGAGCTAGGAGAGAGATTCATTCGCTTAGTGATTCAATAAATGTAATTGTGAGCGATATTGTGATCATACGAGTTTATAAAATAAATATTGGCTCTGTCCCTTGTGTTTATCAATTATTCACAATAAAATTTGTGACAAATTGGTGTCAGACGTGAGATTCTGAAAAATTCAGTGGGAATAGTTTTGGTACAGACGACGAAGAGTGGATAAGGTGCTGTGAAGTGTCCGAAATTAAGTTGGAACTGTTGTAAATGCCAAAGACGGGAAGCATGGCCACCAGCGTGATGCAGGATCAGCTGAAAATGATGATGGAATTCATGAAGACTTCGACAGCTGAGCAGAAAGCGTCGACGGCATCAATGGGCAAGAGAATGTCCGAATCTACAGAGACTATGGAGAGGAGAATAACAGAATCTTCATCCCAGCAAATACAGTCCATGGAGCAAAAGATAGCTGGATCCACGAAATGCATGAAGGCCAACGAAAAGAAGGTAGCTGAGATAGTGAAATAATCAACAGAGGAAATGGCCACAGAGTTAAAGAAAATTTCGGATCAGAACGAAAGTATGACAAGTAAGATTCAGGAGATAGATAAGGAACTTATGGGAGTGAAGCGTCATGTTATATAATTCGAAAGTCAAATCAAGCAAGTTGGACATCAAGTCTTGCAAGTTGAACGTGAGTTGGAAGCAAAATTGGAAACGATTGTCACCGAGAAATTGCAGAGCCTCTGTCTCAATAGTGATGGCGCACCCCTATGAATAGAAAATTTCCAGCATCAACACCAAAAGAAATTATAGCTAACTTCACCATGAAACCGACGCCGTTTGATGGCAAGACATCCTGGGATGAGTATTTTGCTCAATAGGAGCTGATTTCGAAAAATAATGACTGGAATATGGAGCAAAGAGCTATTGTACTGGCAGGAGTGCTGCAAGATACAGCATTAGCGGTACTCTCAGGTCTGAATGAACAAGAACGCCTTGATTATGAGAAGCTCACGTCTGAGTTAAAGCTGCGCTCCGAGGAGGAACACATGATGGAACTAATATATAGACAGGTTCGAGGCCGTATACAACTGCATAATGAGGATATAACCACATTCGCATATGCTGTGCAGAATTTGGTCAGAAAAGTTGTTGCAAATTGTCCTGGCTCAACACAGGAGTACTTAACAGTGAGACAGTTTATGGACGGCATCAGCGACGACGAGATTGGACGCGTTGTCTGGTTAGCGAATCCGAAGACGGTGAGAGGAGTGTGAACAAAGGCCTTGGAAATTGAGGCGGCCACGAAGGCGTCAAGACTGGCAAAGAGAGTGAGGTAGCTTGAACGCGATGAGGAGAATCTCGAGGTGAAAAGGACCACGACTTATACAGGGAGTCGTCAACGTGAGCGATCTTCTTCTCGATTCATATCTACCTCACCTGGACAGAGAAGAAAAATGAGATGCTGGCAGTGTGGCAAGGAGGGCCATCTTCGCGCAGATTGTCATCCCAAGCGAACCGTCGATTGTGGCGTGAACACGTCGTCGAAAAATCAGATTCAGCCAGTCTTGGTGGGCAGAGGCTGGCTGTATCTCCCATCGAGAGCCACAAGAACATCAATCTCTATGAACTCAAAATAGGAAGTAGTCCAGCTATAGAAGGTTTTGTGAGGAATGTACCATGAAGGATGCTGCTAGATACTGGGGCGAATGTCACAATTGTACATCCAGAGGTTTTTGCAAAGATAAGATAAATTCCAAGAGAACGTGCCCAAAGCCAGTGTGGAGGAGCTTGAATCCACAATAGGTAATTCAAAGAAGAAACGTCAAGCTCTCATTACTGCAGTCGTGGATGAGTGCATTTTTGGCGTCGAGTTCCTGCGAGATCTTGGTTGTGTCTTCTATTTGCACGGCGATGTCCCACGGATTGGTGATGAAGAAGAAATACCTTTTTATTGTCGACAAATGAAGATGGAAATAACGGATGTTGTTGCTTTAAAGAATTTTCTGGTACTTTATCGATCGGAAAAAGTGGTTTCACTGAAGCAAGACAACATTCCTGAAGATGCAACGTACGTCTTTGAACCAGACAGGACATTGAGCTGAAATATATCCGTTGAACTCTTGTAAACTCTCCACGACTGGTGATTAGGACTCTGAACGTTTTGATTCGTCCAGTTCGAATTAAAAAAGGTACTCCTTTGGGTAGATCAGAGGCCGTCACATTGATTCGCAAGATGGAAGGTACAGTAATCAAGAGAGACCCATTTACAAGGTAACTGAGCCACACAATTCAATATTCATCCAACAGAAGCAGCGCTAACTTGACAAAAGAACAGAAGAAGAAGCTACGCGATTTGCTGCTTGAATATCAGAATAGCTTTGCCGAGGATTCAAGTGATTTTGGGTGCACACATCTGGTTCAGCATAAAGTTGATGTTGGAGATGCATGGCCAAAAAAACAGCTTCCAAAGCGAATACCTATTTCCCGGATTGGCGGAGTTCAAGAACTGGTAGCCGACATGCAGAAGAGAGGAGTCATTGAACCATCGACAAGTCCGTGAGCATCTTTAATAGTTTTGGTGGGAAGAAAAGATGGTTCCACTCGGTTTTGTGTGGATTACCGAAAATTGGAGGAGGTAACAAAGAAAGATTCATACATCCTGTCAAGGATCGATGACACCTTCGATGCTGTTGGAAATTCGAAATGGTTTTCTACCTTAGACTTGCCAAGTGGATACTAGCAAGTTGAGATGAACGAGAAAGATAAAGAGAAGAGCAATCACGTCCTGCGCGGGTCTATGGCAATTCACAGTCATGTCTTTTGGACTCTGCAACGCCACAAGTAAATTTGAGCGATTGATGGAGAGAGTGATACAGAGATTGTTATGGAAAACTGCACTTGTTTATCTTGATGATGTGATAGTTCATGAAAGAGATTTTGAAGAAGAAATGACTAGATTGAGACAAGTGTTTCACTGATTGAAAGAAGCCAACCTGAAATTAAACCCGAAGGAATATCTCTTGTTCCAGAAGGCAGTTAAATATTTGGAACATGTGTTGTCCACTGATATAGGTGAGTGCGGATAGCCGAGCGTGTTTGTTCACCTATACATGCTGTGACGTCACTCGACCAAGAGGTTTCAGGTTTGAATCCACTGACCGACAATGTGTGATTTGTCGTAAAAATAAAAAATGCAGCTTCTTGCATCATCACAATCGGGTGCTACAGGCTGCCAACCTATACATCTTGAGATATGTAGCAATGGCACTAAATTCTGATCGGCAGTACGGCGGTGTTATACCGCGGCTCGGTGATACCGATTAGAAAGGCCAAGGCCCTTACAAGGGCTGTTGCGCCAGTGATGATGATGTTGTCCACTGATGGAGTACAGACCACTCCAGAGGAAATTTGAGCTGTGGAAACTTGAAAGACTCCAAGTAACATCCACGAACTAAGAAGCTTCCTGGGTTTCAGTGGAGTGTCGATCTCAAATCTTATGGAAACCGAATTTACCCGATAGGACTCCTTGCGCTTATCAGAGAGTTAACGTGTTTTTAGACTCAAGTTTTCTAGACACGAGCGAAGCAAGTGTTCCGAGGAACTCGTATCTAAGTAGTTCATAGAAAAAGCTCAATACTATATTTTTTTCACAAGCGCAAAGTAATACAGCAAAAATCTATCTGAGAAAAAAATATTCTGAGAGAAATTTCAGATACTGATGTTGGAGATTATGAAAGGTATCTTCAGCCCGTGCTCAATGAGCCTGTGCCAGCTTCACGACGTGTTCAAAATTATTGACGCCACGGATTTTCCTAATATGTTTAAAATATTATTTAGCGCAATAGAAATCAATCCGTTAGATTCATTTTGAATACGCTTGTGAGAGAACGGAGTTCTAGAATGCCCTAAAATGTTGTAGGACACTGCAAAACATTACTAAATGTTCCAGAATATTTAAAAACGTCTCCGAATGCCATAAAATCTTCCAGGATATTCCAAAACACTCTTCAATATTGCAGAGCGTTATGTATCGACTTTCTATGCTTTAGGATGTTTTCAAACGCTCAATAGAACTTATAGATACTCCAGACTGTTTTACAACGTTATAAGATATTTCAGAACGCTTCAGAACATCATACAATATCACATCACGTATCAAAATACTCTGAAACATTTCAGAATATGTCAGAATGTTACACAATGATTTAAAATACTTTTTGTTCTGAAATACTTCAAAACGTTACAGGATGATTTTTAACATTAGAAAACGTTCTAGAACACCATATTCCAGATGATTCCAAAACATTTATGAACATTTCAGAATGTTATATTGTTCCTACATGCTTTGGATTGGTGTAAAACGCTCCAGAATAATCAAAAACATTCCAGATTATTCTAAAACGTGATAAAATGCTCCAGAATGCTTTGAAACGTCGTACAATCTTCTAGAACGTGCCAAAACACTCACGGATACATCAAGATCATACAATGTTCCAGAATGTTTCAGGATATCTTAAATTGCTGCAGAATATTCTAGAACATTCCAAAACTTCACAAAATGTTCTTGAATTTTTGAGAACGACTCAGAATGCCGTACAATCCTCCAGGACATTTCAGAACACTTTAGAACGTACCAGATCATTCTGAAACATTCCAGGACACATCGGGATATCATACAATGTCTAAAAATGCTTCAGGATGTTCCTAAATACTGCAGTATGTCTCAGATTACACTAAAACGTTATAAAATGTTATAGAATATTTCAGAGCGTCTCAAAATGCCATAAAATCTTTCAGGATGTCTCAAAACAATCAAGAGCATTCTAGAACGTTATGAAATGATTCTATATACTTTAAAATGCTACAGAACAGTTTATTCCGACAGAACGTGCATCAAGATTCTCATAAACTTTGCGGCCCGAACCATTCATTCAAAATTTTTTGCCTGAGAATATCAATTATTTTCATAATAAAATCCATGACACAATCAGGCTTATTGCAGTAGACAGAGATGGGCATATTACCAGTGGTATCACCACAAATGGGACTGGGCATGGAATATGTATGAAAATATATATATATATATATATATATATATATATACGCCCACGAAACTTCTGTTACCTTAACTAATTGCAGTCGCGATTAATCCTTATCTTATATATATATATATATATATATATATATGTATGTATATATATATATATATATATATATATATATATATATATATATATATATATATATATATATATATATATATATATATATATATATATATATATATAAGATAAGGATTAATCGCGACTGCAATTAGTTAAGGTAACAGAAGTTTCGTGGGCGTTTGCAGTCAATGGAAATTGGCCAAATAAAAGATCACTCTTTTAAAATATTCGTCAAGCTTTCGCCTAGTTTTTAGGCTTCCTCAGGACACTAAAAAGTATTCTATTCATCAGATTAATTCACATAAAAAATATAAAATAATAAGTATGACAGCTCATTGTGAATAATACAATAACGACTTACATTTTTGTACGAGTTAAATAAATAAAATTCCATCAGTTTGACAGTCGAATGAATTTTCTTTTCAGATAGTTTACATTTAGTGTTCTAAACACACTGTATTTATAGCTTAACATAGGAGTAAATATTCGAAACACCATATCAGGCTTTGTACACTTTAAATTTTTGGAGAAAATTTTCTTCTAGTTAGTATTGTAGATTAATAGTACAAAGTTACACTTTTTTAATTAGAATGTACATTATAAATTTTTTGAAGATTCTACTTTTTAATCTTAACGCAGTAAAATCATGACTAAAGTATTTTTATCACAGAAGCAAATATATATATATATATATATATATATATATATATATATATATATATATATATATATATATATATATATATATATATATATATATATATATATATATATATATATATATATATATATATATATACATATGAGTTATAGTGTTGATTCTCAATGATTCAGTAACTATTTTGATGATACCACAGAACGTGACATTTTCTCCTCCATAGTTTATATAATTATATAAGATGAAAATATGTACTTCCTGACTGGGAAAATTTGATGAATAGGAAAAACTTCTGAAATGCGTCAATGGAATTCATTTCTATTTCGACACGACTTGAGTCATCCTCAGGAACTATAAATAATGATACAGGCGATCAATTCAAAAATAATTATAATTTGTTCAATTTTAAGCTATTCACATGAGAATTTTTGTTTTTAATAAAATTCAATGGAATCAATAATTAATAATAAAACATGAAAGGTGCATGTAGATAATATCTCACATGGAGTGATGGTGTGAAAATCTCAAAATTTGTGAACATGAAATATTTTAAATGTAGTCAAAGTTAAAATGAACTAAAAAATGTCTTCCGTTTTACGAAAACCGTTAGAACATCATTTTTGTATCAGTGGAAACCTGTTTACCATTTTTTCATATGAAAAAAAAATTAACTACCCCAAGGGACCAATTAGAGTGTTGCAATGATATTTGAATTATATTCAATCATGTCTTTGTTTTATTATATTCCAGTAAGTTATTATAGATTTTACTCAAACTCATTGTGTCAGTTTCTACATTATTATTGTTCTTATCTGCATTGATGTCTAGCCTCTCTAGTGTCAATCTCCAATTTAAGTTTGGTTCAAAATCCATTATTTCAGTTCCGTTGAAGTAAAACTTATGATTTAACTCTTTTGCATGTCCCACTACTGCACACTTTACTGTCATCATATTTATTTCCTCTGACAATTTTTGCTATGCTCATTCAATCTCGTCGATAAATATCTTTGGTTTGTCCTGTATATTGCAATCCTCACACGGTATTTTATATATTCAATTTGATTCGTGGCTTTTATTTATTTTGGAATTTAGGTTACTGAACAATTGCCTGCAGTTTCTGTTTTTATTTTCAAACAACTCTCGTAATTTTCCATCAACGCCATCTATGTAACTTAATGAGCAGTAGGTGATGTCTTGTTTCTCCATTTGTCTAGCGTTGTTTCTAGAATTTTGGCATTCATTTATTTAGCTGTTAATTAATTCACGAGGATATTTATTCAGCAGTAGCAATTGTTTGATTTTATTTGAAATGTTTCCATGATATTCAGGGGAAGTTAATTTTAATGCCCTGTTGATAAAATTTTGAGCTGTATTCAGTCGGTGAGTCATTGAATGATTTGAGCAATAGTTGAGAGATCTTGTTGATGCGCTTGGTTTTCTGTACCATGATGTGGTTATGTTGACCTCTTCATCACGTCTGATAGAAATGTCTAGGAACAGTATGGAGTTATTCTGTTCTACTTCTACTGTGAATTGTTAGTGTTCATTATCAGCGTTAAATGTATCCAATGTATTTTGTATTTGGTTTTCAGGTACAGCCAATGTCAGATCATCCATATATTTCTTAATAAAGGAAAGCTTGAACGGTAATTTTTGTATTACCTCTTCTAGTAAGCAATCCATAACAATATTAGCTGATACTGGAGATAACAAGGAGCCCATGGCAAGATCAAATAGTTTACACAATTGTTCACACATCATGGACATAATTTTTGAATGCATCAGGGTCTACGAAGACCTGGCTAACTACCACCTAGAACAGATTTTCAACCTAAATATCAAACTGACAGCTGCAATCAATCAAAGATTTTTTTTATTAGGATGTAAGCAAACAGAAACTTTTCCTAAGCATATAACTCATAATTTCAAATTTTCGAACAACATTTTGCTTGAAGATAATCCATACAGAAAGCAAAATGATAACATAGTAGAATTATGAAATATAACACCAAAATGTTAGCTTTGTGCATTGGCACCAGATATATGATTTGTTTCAGCAAAAATTTCAATTTTTCACTCTAAAATAGGAAAATATACAAATGAATAAATTCCATAACCTTCAGAAGCATAGACACATCACAGATACTAATACTACAGTGATTAATGATTGGTTTATGAATCTAATCAATGTATTTTCCCGGAAGAAGTCGAAGAGACATTGGCACTTGGCCCCAAATTTAGTATGCCTCTTCAGCCCGCAGATTTACCTATGTTCAAATTAATAGCAGATGTAGAATACATTTCACAATCCACTGATGATCAAGAAGCACAAGACTCGCTGAGATCTCAATTTACTAGTATCATGAAGAATTTCTGTAACAAAGACAGTAAAAACAATACAACAAAGAACTTGAGTAAGAAATTTCAAAAAGCAGAACAATTCTTGAAAAATGAAGATGGTATCATAATTCTGGAAGCTGACAGAACTAATAAAACTGTTGCCATGTACAAACAAACATACTCTGACAAAATGAATGACTTATCATCGGACAATACTATCTACAGAATAATACAAGAAGACCAAACTGAACGAATACAGAATAAGAATAATAAATTGATAAAAAATATGTATGATAAACAATACATCACAAAAAATGTGAAGAATAATCTTTCCACCAACAATGCAGTACCTCCTAGAATATATGGCCTCATCAAACTACATGAAGACAATCACCCGTTAAGACCTATAGTCAGTGGTATAAATTCACCAACAATCTCGCAGAATTTCTAGCAGATCTTTTAAAAGGCTTACAAAATACGTAGTATTTTGTAAGAAATTCATTGGAGGTTAAAGATGTCATCACGGAAATAAAACTTGATGCAGGATACGTGTTAATTCCACTGGATGTCATCTTATTATATACAAATGTACCGGTAAATTTGGTGATCGCAAGGATAGAGAAAATTGGGCAGCCATAGCACAAAGAACTAATATACCACTGCAAGAATTTTTAGACCTAATTAAATTATGTATCAAAGAGAATTTCTTCCAATTTGAAGATAAATACTACATTCAGTCGTTTGGTCTTGCCATCTCGTTATCTCCAGTATTAGCTAATATGGTTATGGATTGCTTACTAGAAGAGGTAATACAAAAATTACCGTTTAGGCTTCCCTTCATCAAGAAATATGTGGATGATCTGATATTGGCAGTACCTGAAAACTAAATACAAAATACATTGGATACATTTAACACTTATAATGAACACTTACAATTCACAGTAGAAGTAGAACAGAATAACTCCATACTGTTCCTAGACATTTCTATCATACGTAATGAAGAGAGCAACATAACCACATCATGGTACAGAAAACCAAGCGCATCAACCAGATATCTCAACTATTGCTCACATCATCAAATGAATCACCGACTGAATACAGCTCAAAATTTTATCAACAGGGCAATAAAATTAACTTCTCCACAATATCATGCGGACATCTTGAATAAAATAAAACAATTGCTACTGTCAAATAGATATCCTTGTGGATTAATTACCAGCCTAACAAATGAATGCCAAAATTCTAAAAAGAACGCTAGACAAGTGGAGAAAGAAGACACCATCTACTGCTCATTTATCTACATAGATGGCCTTGCTGAAGAATCACGAAAGTTGTTTGAGAATAAATTGAAAATACGGATAGGTTTCAAGCAAACAAAAACTGTAGGGCAATTGTTCAGTAACTTAAATTCCAAAATAAATAAAAGCCACCAAACAAATTGAATATGTAAAATACCGTGTGAGGATTGCAATATACAGGACAAACAAAAGATATTCATCGAAGAGATTGAATGAGCATAGCAAAAATTGTCAGAGCAAAATAAATATGATGACAGCAAAATGTGCAGTAGTGGGACATGCAAAAGAGTTGAATCATAAGTTTAACTTCAACGAAACTAGAATAATGGATTTTGAACAAAGCTTAAATAAGTGATTGACACTAGAGATGCTACACATCAATACAGATAAAAACAATATTAATGTGAAGACTGACACAATGAGTTTGAGTAAAATCTACAATAGCTTACTGAAGTAATAATAAAAATAATAATGATAATAATAATAATATATTTGTAGCCCAAGTAACTAGTACTTATTACAAAGTGGAGGGTACATGGTATATTTTTGAATGAACATTCTTATATATATTTCCAAATAAATTATTTCCTATATGTTAAATCCTATTTCAAACAAACATCTTCATGAATATCCAGTATTTTGACTATATAAGTAGCCTCGTATTTTTTCATCACAACCAATGATGTAGATATTTGATTTGGAACACGGACACATAATATGGATTAGCCCATTGACTGATTCTTGTCTAGTAAAAGTCCATAGTGTTTTTAAAGTTTGTTATCACTCTTCACTTCTGTGTAAACGCAAAAACAGGCCCTTCGCGAATAAATTGAATGTTCGGCCTGCAAATATTCTTGAGTTTATTGAAAAGTTTTAGGTATTCACTATGAAGCACTTCATCTTCAATGCATTTATGACAAAATTGTAAAGATCGTAGATCTTTGATGTGGTTGGATCCTCTAAAAGTCTCATATTGTTCTCCTGATCTTCCACTTCTGCTATATGTTTGCTTAAGAATTGGTTTCTGATAGAGTTGAAAATGGGACATCTAGTTAAAAAGTGAAGTAGCGAGTCATCCTCGTAGGTATTACATAGCGTACATATGCTGTCAGAAGGGAATAAAAATTTAGTGCCATTTATGTACAACTGGGCGTTGTCTGTTTTCGCTCACTCACTACTCGTAGTATTTTGAGTGGAATGTTGCACGACAGATAATGATGAGTAGTTGTAAATGTTCTGTAGTCCGTGCTATATATATTGTGAGTCGATTATTCTTTGGGAGTCTGTTGCGTATGATATCTCAGAATAAGCTCTGACTATATTATTTATTTCCGCCTTTAGTTCGGAGAGGCTTTGGTTATCCCAAATATATCTGAAATTTGTTATTTGCAATGTTAGTTTTAGTGTCCTGACCCAGTTGTATTTGTTTTGTTTTTCAATTGGATGTGGTTTGGTATCTAGCGTTATTAGCTTGTTGTAACATACTTTCGGATATCAAGATTCGGGCATCATTAGCAAATTTGTACCACCATGTAAGCATCCTTTTGAGCACAAGACTTTCTGTTTTTACTAAGCCTACTTCTCTTCTCACAATGTGATTTGGTGTGGTCGTTTGCCAGCAAAAAATTGATTTAAAAAACCTCATAACTTACTGAAATATAATAAAACAAAGACACGATTAAATATAATTCAGATATCATTGCAACACTCTAATTGGTCCCTTGGTGTACTAAGTTCTTTTTTTCATATGAAAAAACTGGTATACAGGTTTCCACTAGTACAAAAATGATGCTCTAACAGTTCTCGTGAAACGTAAGACATTTTTTAGTTAATTTAACTTTGACTACATTTAAAATATTTCAGGTCTACAAATGTTAGGATTTTTACACCATAACTCCATGTGGAATACTATCTACATGCACATTTCATGTTTTATTATCAATTAATAATTTCATTGAAATTTATTAAAAACTAAATTTTCCATGTAAGTAGCTTACAGGTTAACAAATTTTAGTTATTATTAAACTAATCGCCTGTATCATTATTTATAGTCCCTGAGGATGACACAAGTGGTGTCAAAACTAGTAAAAATAGAAAAATAAAAATAAATTCCATTGACTGCATTCCACAAGTTTTTCCTATTCATACAATTATATAACTTAGCAAACTTGTATTCGCCAGAAATGAGGTTTTCCAAAACGTGATTGATGAACCAAGAAATTCATATATATATATATATATATATATATATATATATATATATATATATATAAATATATAAATATATATATATATATATAGATACATATATATATATATATAAATATAGATATATATATATATATATATATATATATATTTATATATATATATATACATATATATATATATATATATATATATATATATATATATATATATATATATATATATATATATATATATATATATATATATATGAAGGATCAACAGATGACCCATGTCTTATCCTTCGGCGCTCCGCAGATCACATGGAGGAGTGAAAAAAGGGCGGCGATGAATAGGTTGACGTTTTCAGTTTTGTTTTTGGAGTATTGATTCTTTGTAATAATCATGCTATTAAATACTTCCAATTAAAACTGTATTTCTTAATATTGAATCAGTCCACACCCCACATCCTACAATTTGGGGGCTTGCTCGGTATACAAAGCAACGATCAAGGGCGTGGTGTTGGTTGGGAGGAAAAAAGTACGAAGAGAAAGAAGGAGCCATGATGCCGAAAAAGACGCCTGCAAAACATGAGACAAAGACAACTGCAATAGAAAAAATACCGAACATGAACTCTAACTTGAAATCAGAGCAGAGTAAAGACGCGTAAGCTGATGTAGTTAAATCAAGTGGAAATAGGAATTCAGCAACGATTGATTTGGATTAAGACAGTTTCTGGAAAAAAAGGGGGCTGCATTAAGTAACGCTGTAGACCCATCGGTAGTTTCAACAGAAAAAAATGTGACCAAAGGACGTTCTTTCGTGAGGAGCCATGACGCCGAAAAAGACGCCTGCAGAACATAAGACAAAGACGACTGCAATAGAAAAATACCGAACATGGACTCTTATTTGAAATCAGAGCAGAGTGAAGACGCATAAGCTGATGTAGTTGAATCAAGTGGAAATAAGGATTCACCAACGATTGATTAGGATTGAGACAGTTTCTGGGGAAAAAAGAGCTGCATTAAGTAACGCCTTAGACCCATCGGTAGTTTCAACAGAAAAAATTGTGACCAGAGGACGTTCTTTCGTGAGGAGCCATGACGCCGAAAAAGACGCCTGTAGAACATGAGACAAAGACGACTGCAATAGAAAAATACCGAACTTGGACTCCTATTTGAAATCAGAGCAGAGTAAAGACGCGTGAGCTGATGTAGTTGAATCAAGTGGAAATAAGAATTCACCAACGATTGATTTGGATTGAGACAGTTTCTGGAAAAAAAAGGACTGCATTAAGTATCGCTGTAGACCCATCGGTAGTTTCAACAGAAAAAATTTTGGCCAAAGGACGTTCTTTCGTGAGGAGCCATGACGCCGAAAAAGACGCCTGCAGAACATAAGACAAAGACGACTGCAATAGAAAAATACCGAACATGGACTCTTATTTGAAATCAGGGCAGAGTGAAGACGCATAAGCTGATGTAGTAGAATCAAGTGGAAATAAGAATTCACCAACGATTGATTTGGATTGAGACAGTTTCTGGAGAAGAAAGAGCTGCATTAAGTAACGCTATAGACCCATCGGTATTTTCAACAGAAAAAATTGTGACCAAAGGACGTTCTTTCGTGAGGAGCCATGACGCCGAAAAAGACGCCTGCAGAACATGAGACAAAGACGACTGCAATAGAAAAATACCGAACATGGACTCTTATTTGAAATCAGAGCAGAGCAAAGACGCGTAAGCTGATGTAGTTGAATCAAGTGGAAATAGGAATTCACCAACGATTGATTTGGATTGAGACAGTTTCTGGAAAGAAAAGGACTGCATTAAGTAACGCTGTAGACCCATCGGTAGTTTCAACAGAAAAAATTGTGACCAAAGGACGTTCTTTCGTGAGGAGCCATGACGCCGAAAAAGACGCCTGCAGAACATAAGACAAAGACGACTGCAATAGAAAAATACTGAACATGGACTTTTATTTGAAATCAGAGCAGAGTAAAGACGCGTTAGCTGATGTAGTTAAGTCGAGTGGAAATAGGAATTCAGCAACGATTGATTTGGATTAAGACAGTTTTTGGGAAAAAGAGGGCTGCATTAAGTAACGCTGTAGACCCATCGGTAGTTTCAACAGAAAAAATTGTGACCAAATGACGTTCTTGACATGTTATCTGGATTTAATCAATTAAAAACAACATCTTCAACAGCTGTTCAATGGACTTATAATGCTAGGACGGTGTCAAAAGGTTACCGATGGAACGATTCTACTATCCTGTTTCATGTAGTTTCCAAATTGAAAGGAGCAGCTTGAATGTGGTTTAACGGCTCATCTGAAGATTTGATGAAATGTACTGTTTTCAATAGAAAAATATTGAAGTATTATTCTAGTAGAGATGAAGCTTATATTCCCATTGAATCGATGAATAAGAAGAAGAACAAGAAAATAGACTCTCTCTCCTCCTCACTGCAGCTATCCATTTATTTCTCTGATTCACTTTACATTGGTTAACGGGGAATATTCAAATTTCACATTCATTATTTTTCTTGCATTTCCGCAATTTCTAACACTGCAACTTTGATTGCTCATTTTATTTGTTTTCTTGACAAACTGCAATCATTACAAGTATTTCTAGCATTAGAAGTATATAAAGCATCCTCCTGAAGTGCCAGAATCATCCTCTGCTCACGCTGGCGTCGATTTTACTTTCCTTTAGATTGCTTTCCACGGTATGGATAGATTCTAATCCAGCATAAAGTACGAAACAAGATAGATAGTTGTCGAATGACTATTTTATCATAAGAATGAATTAGAAATACTTCATCAAGAAAGTATCCGTGTAAAATAGACAATAGCAGCGAAAATCAAGTACAAATCCGACCACACAAAATAAATTGAAGGGAAATTGAAGACTGCTAAAATAAAGCCTTGAAACGGTAATACCGATAAGAATATCCATCTCCTTAAGCGTATAAAACTCTCGAAAAAGAGAACTTATCAATTTGAAATCGTTCCCGGTTGTTTGCAGTCGCTTAAGAAGTTGAAATTGGAAATAGTTGAACGGATGTTGCACACATTCGTAGTTTATTATGACTAACACACTTATACCATAAATCTAATGATTTGAATGTACAATATCAGAATTTAAATTCAACAATCTTCAATAATACTATTTATGATGATGAGTTAGCAAATTAGGAGAGAATGATAAAATTTCTGCAAACAGATATCGACGAAGAATCCGAAAATATTGAGAACATTCAGTTGACAGAATAAATGAAAAAGGAGCTATGGTTGAGATACACTAATTGAATCTATCATTGGTAATTTGAAGGAGGAAGATGAGAAGAGATTTCTTGGATATCTTATTTCTCGAAACAATAGTATATTGTGTGGCTAGGGATGGACAAGACGATTTTAGTTGAGGATGAGAGTTGCTTGCCTGAGCGAAGCGGGGGCTGTCATCACCCTCGGCTCAAATCGTGTTTTGTCCCATGCCACGTACTGTATTTTTCATAATACCTGCATTGAAACTTTCCATATTACAAATTTGTCGTAACAAAGTGAATATTTTTTTTTTTATTTTGCAGGTAATAAATCGAGAGTAGCAGCTTGTGTTTAGTCAATAAGATGTTGTGATGTACTTGAAATTGTCATATCAATACTTTTTTTTTCTTGAAACTTATCCTCTTTTTAATTTAATTTTCAGTTACGAATACAACAATTGTCAAATTAACTGAGGTTATAAGATTTTCATTTAGAGATTTACAATGAACAAATGCGACTCTGCCAGGGATAAAACGATATGAAAAACAAATTCAGCGGGCAGAAACAAGCTTTTTTCTCCCCTAGGGCAGACAAAGGTTTGTTTCTGCCCGGCTACACTCGCATTTGTCTGAAATTGTCTTGTTTCGATTGACAAAACGGGCGTTGAAATCCGTTATTTCAATGCAGGTATTATGAAAACATATTTTCGAGAAGGATCACACCTATGAAGTATCAGACTATAATTCAACCGGAAGAAATGTCTCCCAAGCTCTAGTCCAAATCAATGCAAATACTTATAAAAATATTATATAAATGGAAAGCTACTTGTCGTATATGATTACTGTGCTGTCTATGATGCCATAGATCTGAGGTGATATTTCTAGTACTGCAGCCTCCACAATTCCACAAAATACCGTGTTAAATCTCCTCTTACTTGTCCATGTGACCATGTGAAATGTATCAATTGTATCAAACATAATGAGATACATAAAATCCATGTGAATATCAATCATGAAGCTTGGGATACTGAATGTTTTGTATTCAGTGAAATTTTGAGAAATTTCAAATACAATATTCTTGACAGCTTGAATAGCAATCAAAGTCTGCTCCAGATGATATTTAATACCATTCAATTCTGAGTTGCTTATCAGAATGTTCAAAAACTCAACTTGAAGCTTGATAAATTTCAATGCAAATCTACCATCTTTGAGATATGATGTGATAACTCTCACGGAGACTTGGCTTACCAACAGAGTAAAAGGCTCAGAAATCAGTTACAACTCTTATTTCGTTTCCTGTTCTGTTCGCCACTGTGCTCTGTGATCCAAAGCCCGAGGTGATGGAGTTATCATATTGATTAGATTAGATCAGTGTTTCCCAAAGTGTGGTACGCGTACCCCCAGGGGTACGAGGAGAGTTTGATGGGGGTACGCGTTGCATCGGAGTTTGGTGGGGATCACGTCGCATTCGGCCATTTTCAAACTGCGCGTAACATAAATAATTGACGTTGAGCTTAGAAGCTGTTCAAAACGCCGGAGAATTGCGGTGTTATCTAGCGGTTAGACAGTCTTGTGAGGCGAGACACGGCGTGAATATACTGCACATTGTTACAAAGATAACTTACTTCTTCAATAGTTAGTTCCAGGCGTCTGTTATCGTGCTTTAATAAGTTCCAGTGATATTCATTATTTTTATAAGATACAATTTTTATCACTAACAGAGATTATGGATCGCTGGTTGAAATCTGGAACTAATGAGCCGAAAGAAAGTAACGATTGTAGTAGCAATCAACAAACAGGCAAAAATGTTATTAAAGACAAATTAATTCCAGTTCTGAAAGAACCTGTGAAGAAAAAAGCAAGCAAAACTCGCAAGTACGACAAAGAATACCTTAAATTTGGATTCTCATGGACAGGAGGTGAGAATGAGCCTATTCCACTTTGCGTTATTTGCTTTGAAAATCTAACAAATAAAAGTATGAAACCATCCAACTTGAAGCGCCATTTTGAGACAAACCACAGTCAGTACAGAGATAAACCTATAGATTTCTTTTAAAATAGACTTAAGGGTTTAGATCAGTCTCGAAAAGTAATGCGGGGTTTGACGGGAGGTGACAATCAAAAAATACTAGAAGCTTCGTATCGCGTGTCGCTTTTAATTGCCAAATGTAATGCAGCGGAAACCATTGGCGAAATTTTAGTCAAGCCTGCAGCCAAGATAATGGCAGAAGTAATGATGGGAGATCGAGCGAAACAAACTTTTGACCGCGTTCCTCTCTCAAATAATACAGTTCATCGACGAATTATTGATATGTCCAATAATGTTAAACAGATGCTATTATCTGATATTTCTCAAAGTCGTTATTATGCATTGCAAGTCGATGAGTCCACCGACATTGCAAATTTCGCAAATCTCATGGCGTTTGTAAGATACGAAAAAAATCAAGAAATTCATGACGACTTTTTATTTTGCCAGCCTTTATCAGGTCACACGACAGGTGAAGATATCTTCAATGTTATGAATATATTTATGAAAGAGAACAAAATTGATTGGAATAGATGTGTTGGAATAAGCACAGATGGAGCAAAAAGTATGGTCGGAATTAATAAAGGACTCGTTGCAAGAATTCAAAAAGTTGCTCCAAATGTCATACATACACATTGTTGCATACACAGAGAGGCTTTAGCAACACGTAAGATGCACGCTGATCTACAGAAAGTTCTGGATGAAAGCGTGCGAATCATTAACCACATCAAAAGCCGTCCTCTGAATGCACGACTTTTTTCGCAAATATGTGAAGAAATGGGAGGTAGTCATACCCAGCTGCTTTTTCATACCGATGTTCGTTGGCTATCTCGAGGAAAAATTCTAAACCGTTTGTTCGAACTTAGACATGAACTTCAATGCTTTCTCAATGATAGATTTGAATTGAGAAATTGTTTACATGACTGGAAATGGCTTTGTAAACTAGCATACTTAGCAGATATATTCTCTGTTTCAAATTGCCTCAACTTATCGTTACAAGGCAAAGAAATTTCATTGTTTCACGTTCAAGATAAAGTGAACGCTACCATCGCAAAGCTAAATTTATGGCAAAAGAGAGTTGGTGAAGGAGAAATAGACTCGTTTCCCTCTCTTCATGAGTTTGTTACAAGTTCGGCTACTAAAATTGAGGCTGATACTCTGAAAAGCATAATACAGCATTTCGAGTGTTTGCAAGTTGGCCTGAAAAATTATTTCCCTGATTTGAACAAAAATATTGAATGGATAAGATATCCGTTCAACATCAACACAACATCCATGCCAGAAGGTTTGTCGCATGCGGAAGAAGAGCAATTGTTGGGGTTAGCTTCTGACGGATTCTTGAGGAATAAACATAAGGAATGTACAATCTCATCATTCTGGTTACAAATGCAACATGTGTATCCAGTTTTAACACAAAAAGTCCTTAAATACATCTTGCCTTTTCCAACTTCATATCTATGCGAAGTTGCTTTTTCTGCATTTGTAGACATTAAGTCAAAAAAAAGAAACAGAATATTGGACGTAGAACCGCATCTTCGATTGAAATTAACAACCAGGGAACCAAATTATGATGATCTGACATCTCAACGGAAACAATTTCATCCTTCCCATTGAAACAAATGAATGTTCTTTAAATAATATAACTTTTGTTTATTTTGTGTATGTACCATGTATATGTGAATATATTTTAATTTTTATTGGAGCATATGTTTCTTATGAGGGGTACTCAGCGTTACGAAAATTATGAAAGGGGTACACGTATGTCAAAAGTTTGGGAAACACTGGATTAGATCAATCAGCCTTATTGGAGGACTAGTGATATACCTCCAAAAATTGATATAAATTGATTAAAGAACAGAACATCATAGTTTTTTACATATATTCTACCTAAAGCTCATAATACCAGTTATGATGCTTTGTTTGACTTCTTTGAGACTCTATCTCACTTACACGATAATATTTCCGTTGAATTTGATGATTTCAGTATAACATACCATACCAATCTCAATTATGATAGGGTTCTTGACTCGAAAAATATGTTGGAGTTTTCAGAGATCAGACAACATAACAATACTCTGAATGAATCAATGGAATCCTTGATTTGGTCGTTTCCAATATTGTTTGTGAGAGTTATCACATCATATCTCAAAGATAGTAGATTTGCATTGAAATTTATCAAGCTTCAAGTTAAGTTTTTGAACATTCTGATAAGCAACTCAGAATTGAATGGTATGAAATATCATCTGGAGCAGACTTTGATTGCTATTCAAGCTGTCAAGAATATTGTGTTTGGAATTTCTCAAAATTTCACTGAATACAAGACATTTAGTATTCCAAGCTTCGTGATTGATATTTACATGGTCTTTATGTATCTCATTATGTTTGATACAATTGATACATTTCACATGGTCTCATGGACGAGTAAAAGGAGATTTAACACGGTATTTTGTAAGATGGTGGAGGCTGCAGCACTAGAAACATCACCTCAGATCTATGGCATCATAGACAGCACAGTAATCATATACGACAAGTAGGTTCCCATTGATATAATATTTTTATAAGTATTTGCATCAATTTGGACTAGAGCTTGGAAGACATTTCTTTCAGTTGAAATGTAGTCCGATACTTCATAAGTGTGATCGCTCTCAGAAATATGTTTGTTTTGTGAAATAAGGTATCCAAGAAATCTCTTTCCATCCTCCTCCTTCAAATTACTAGTGATAGACTCAACTACTGTCTCTCAACCAAAGCTTCTTTTTTATTTCTTGTGTCAAGTGAATGTATTTCAATATTTCCGAATCTTTCATCAATATCTGATATTTGGAGACTGCATGAAACAAGAATAATAAGTCATCTCATCCATAGCCTCTTGACACCTTTCTAACATTATGAATCCATTGAACAGCTATTGAAGATGTTGTTATCAATTGATTAAATTCAGATAACATGTCAACAACGTCCTTCGGTCACAGTTTTTTCTGTTGAAACTAACGATAGGTCTACAGCGTCACTTAAAGCGGCCCTTCTTTTTTCCAGAAACAGTCTTAATCCAAACCAATCGCTAGTGAATTCTTATTTTCACTTGATTCAACTACATCAGCTAATGCGTCTTCACTCTGCTCTAATTTCAAATAAGAGTTCATGTTCGCTGTTTTTTTCTATTGCAGTCATCTCTGTTTTGTGTTCTGCAGGCGTCTTTTTGACGTCATGGCTCCTCACGTATAAATGTTTCGTCGTCTTCAGGGATATCCTTGTTTTTCTTCGTACTTTTTTCTCCGAGAATATTGTAACAAAAGGATGCGGCAGTAAAGCACAACCCCTGTTGACGTACTGAATTATTGTGCGGAACGGTCTCAATATTTAAGTATAGAAAATTATACTTACCTGCGTCCACTGCATCGTTCCTCGTAGTTCTGTAATGGTGGCAGGGAGCGTCGAATAACAACACACACGAAATATGAATAACTGAATGATAACAATTCATTGATGTAATAAGTTAAACAAAAGTAAAATTATGTTACAAAGAAAAATTACCTAATTAATATGATATCCAAAATAAAACGTTCAAATAAAATTTAGCTAAGTTGCATTAATATTATCGATTCTACCGGATTCCCGATCATCACGCGACCGACCACTTTCAAAGACGAACGATTACTCCCCTTCAAAAATGCTCAGTCAATCATCGAACTAAACTGACTCCGTTGGCACTTTTTTCTGGAAAATATCTACTAGCTTTTGCATAAAAATCAACTATCTTAAAAGGAAGTTGCCCAGCCGCTTGTCAGCAGCTTACAACAGTCACAGAGCAACGTACTTGGACGGAAATTGAATCGCTAAATTTTGGTGACTGTTACAGTGCCCTTTCCTCTAAACTCGACTTTAACTAACCCTCAAAGTCGAGTCCAGATAGGATCAGTTTAGCTCATGGCGACGCTTACAACTAATACCCTTACTGCTAATACATCATATTTTACTGGGATATGGGCTGACGCAAGATGCTAACGTTTACTGGCGGTTCCGTACTGCTGCGTAGCGAGGCCATGGACGGTCCCAGTTCGGGATAGATTGGTGGCGGTGTGGATGTCTGGTCGTTCGAGTTGGTGGAGGCGCTATCACGCATCAAGTTGACCAGGTATCGAGTCGTCAGGGCGTCCCACAGGCCAGCTAGTAAATACCATTTTCGCTGCGGTTGGGTGTTGGCTGCTCTTTTCAAACTAAACATATTTAAGATAACTGATGCGACATACCGTAAAACATTATACAGGATGTACAGGAGCATGAATATTGAGAATAAGTTGCCAGTATATGATAAGAATCCCCATACTTCTGATGCTGCCTTCCATGCTAAGTTTACGAATTCACTGCGACTGAAGACATTCGGTAAATAGAGATCTTGGCCATCCGTGATACTGCCTGCTACCCTTCGTGTCATAATGTTAGTTACTGTTCGTCTTTCATTGGAAAATAGTAACGTATGCTGGAACGCTTCCATGTCCTCTTTACTATATACTCCATGTGCGCTGATTGGTGCGATTTTCATCATTGGTATACCATCATTTGGATCGTTGGCATCTAGAACTAGTGGGTCGGGTTGAGTTCTACGTAATTCGGGATCAATTTCCAGCCACTTGCCCTCAAGGTGGAACATGACTGGGAGTTGTGTTCCACAGTCGACCTGAGTACCATGATTCTGAATGATATGTGTGATGGGTGCCATGAACTTGCTTGTGTTCTGGTATGTGATCGGCAGCTCTTGGTAACAATATTTAGTTTTTCGGAAATCGACGATCTTGGCGCTGCATCTAGCTACATACAACACTTCTCCCATCACTTGCCCCATGTGTCCTGCTGCTTCCTTCACGAGCCCGCTCACCACGTCCGGTTTTTCTAGAGCCAACATCAGACGGTTTCTTAAAATATGCTCTCTTAAATGACATCGCTTCAAAATGGCGTCGTAAACCAAGTCCTTCGTGCGTTGCTTGAAAGCTATTTCCAAAAATAATAGCTTGCTGAGAACCTGTGCCATGATGTCTGTGTTTTGGGGTACTCTTCTCGATTTTTGAAAGTAGAAACCGAGAGAGTTTTCGAATAGAACGAGGAGGCGATTCTGTTCCGTACGCCAGGCAGGTTGATGACACAGCACTTCTGATTGTACTAATCGGAGCGCGAATACTGTATCACGGGCTTCTACTACTACAAACTTGATGTTAGTGTTGTTTATGGTAAGAACCGTGGCAGAACCCTCGTACAGAACGTCCATCCCTATCTCCGAGCAGCGGTCTGCACTGTTTGCTTGCCAAGTCACTTCTCCAGCCACGTCGTCAAAACAGTACATTTTAGAGTACGCACATATCGTACCAGTCCTTAGACGAACTGCCTTTTCTTCGACGTCGGCGACAGCTAATAGTCGAACAGCTTGATGGAAATAGCTGCACTCACTATTACATCTTCATACGTAATACCATGGAGAGTGTATGATACACCGGAACATTTTCCGCTCGGTTCCAAATGACCCCCGAGAGTGGCCGACAGCTCGGTGGTCCCATTCAGGTGGAGGCCCATAACAATGCCGGCACCTAATCCCGTAAGATCCAGTCGCTGAAATTGGTGAGCTTCTAGACAACTTTCGGACTTCAGATAGTGAACATACTTCGCCAGGCCACCTGAGACAGCGCTAGTGTGCGAGTGCATCCCACAATGTTCGATAATTTGTTGGACTGACACTAAACAATTGTAAACATGGACTTCCGTGTATTTTCTTTCTTGCAGCAATTGAATTTTCATTTCCAAATGCGAGGATTCATTCTTCGGGTCTTGACAGGGTTTGATATCAAGTAAAGATATCTTTGATATCTCTACATCTGGAGCCGCGCAATCGAAAGCTTTCAATTCACATATCCCTGCTGACAAAATTTCTAAAACTACTAAACTAAATAATGGTAGTTTACCCATTCCTAAACGATTATCGTCCTTATGAATATACACTTAACGTTCAATTTAGGAGCGTGATGCTCTTATCCACGACAGGTCAGGGACGGCTCCGTGACTTCTAGTGTGATACCGTGCCTGAGTAACCTCTCCTTGTAAAGACTGTGCGGTGGTATTAGCATCGCTCTGCGTTGTATCGAGAGTTGAGGGGCCAAGACTCTCGTTATGTATACTGTGGGCACTCCAGTTGGTACCAGTCCTAACGCTTGGGTTGATGGTATCTGAAACTGAATGAATATCAGGATCTGGATCACGAATAGGTTGTAAGTTATTCGTTAGAGACCGAGGAATGATAGGAAAAATTCCCTCGTTCTCGCCCAATTCAGACGTCATTGGCGTGTTATTCTTGATCTCAGGGTCAAAGTCCTCCGTAGACAAATAACACGGCTTAAGACGGTTTACATGTACTTTCATTTGTCTACGATCATTAATTTCTTTGATGATGGCGTCAACTTTGCGCAGTTCTATTATGCGATACGGCCCTGACCACTTTTTAGATAGCTTAGCACTTGTTCCGACTCTGACAGTCGGTGTAAAAAAATACACACGATCTCCAAGCTGGAATATAATGTCAGCGGCCTTTTTATTAAAAGTTCGATGAACACGGTCAATATTCTTATTGAGTTGTTCTCGAGCTTTTTAATGCGCTATCTTCAAACGTTGCATAAATTCAGCAGCATAATTTGAGTCAGCGTCGTATCGAGTTTTCAAAGGTCTGAATATTTCGTCGAAGGGTAATTCAACGTCGCGGCCGTACATTAAAAAATACGGACTGTCACCCAGCATTGAATGAGCGGTACTACAAAATGCGGATACAGCAAATGGTAACCACTCATCCCAATCCGAGTGCTGCGTGTTGACATAATTTGACAAGATATCTTCAAGAGTTCGATGACTTCTTTCGAGACTGGCATTAGTTTGTGGTCTGTATGCTGTCGTATGTAAACGCTCAATGTTTAAGATTTTACAAACTTTTTTCATTAATTTTGAAACAAAATTCGTGCCAAGGTCTGTCAATAACTGTCGAGGGGTCCCGTGTCGTAATATGACACCCTTTACAAATGTTTCCGCCACAGCTGAAGCGGTTTGATCTCTGATAGGGAAGGCTCCCAGATAACGTGTAGCAGCCTCTTGCACAGTTAGAATATATTTATTCCCATTATCCGTCGTGACTAAGGGACCAACAACATCCATCGCAATGCGTTCGACAGGGCGAGTAGCTAAGTTGAATTTCTTTAACGGGGCAGGTCGCAAATGAGGCGAAGTTTTTCTTTGTGCGCATGAAACACATTTTCTAACATATTCTCTAACATAGTTACGTAATTGAGGCCAAAAGAACCGTGAGTCAACTTTTTCAAAAGTCTTTTCTGACCTGATAAGAGAGAATCATGACAAGCTCGTAAAATGTGTTCTCTAAATTTTGTAGGTATGACTAATTTATCTTCGTATCGTTCGTCATCCGATTTCTTATAAATTAATCCGTCGTCATCAAAATAAAAGTCGCCATTATTCTGTGTCTTGATCTGGTTGGCATACGTCATTACTAGTGCGTCATCGTGCTGTGCTATCTTCATTGCGTCACGATCCCATATGATGGGATCATATTCCTGCGAGTTTTGAAACATGAGCCGCACTGGCTTGATCCGCGAGAGTGCGTCAGCGTTAGCATGTTTCTTGTCCGGACGGTAATGAATGTCAAAATCGTGCTCACCAAGCAATAATGACCATCTAATAAGACGACTGGATGGTTCGGAAGTGCTCATCAACCATTTAAGGGGTTGATGATCGGTATAAACGATGAATTTCTGACCATACAAGTAGCATCGAAAATGTTTAATTCCCCAGACTAGAGCCAAACATTCTCGTTCCGTCGTACAGTAATTGCGTTCGGCGGGCGAAAGTTGACGGCTGGCGTAAGCGACAGGCATTTCATGACCATCGTTTTCTTGACAAAGAATCACACCGAGGACATATGATGAAGCATCAGGGCAAACAATAAATGTTTTATCAAAATCTGGATATTTAAGAATAGGTGATTCTACTAATAGATTTCTCAATTTTTCGAACGCTAGATCTTTATCTTCAGACCATGAAAATTCACAATTTTTTTTTGTCAATTGTGTCAATGGTAAGGCAACATCAGCAAAATTTGGGATGAATCTTCGATAAAAACCCACTAGGCCAAGAAATGCTCGCACTTCACTAACATCGCGAGGTATCGGGAATGCTTGCACGGCGCTTATCTTTTCCGGATCAGGTTTCACACCGTGCTTACTTGCTATATGACCCAGATATTTTGTTACATTCTGCATGAATCTGCATTTATCGGGATTCAAACTTAAATTTGCATCACGGAGGCGATCGAATATCAATTTCAATTTTCCGATATGTTCATCTAAGCTATCCGAACCAAAGCAAATTATGTCATCCAGATAAACAAAACAATGCGTCACCGTTAAACCTGCTAAAACCGTGTACATCAGCCGCTGCCAAGTACTCGGACTATTGATTAGACCCATACCCATGCGATTGCATTCAAAATGGCCCCACGGGACAGAGAAAGCTGTTTTTTCTCTATCTCGAGGATCCATTTCTACTTGTCAGTAACCCTTAGTTAGATCTAAGGTAGTGAAACGTACTGCTTTTCCCAACTGATCTAAAGTGTCTTGTAAATTTGGAATAGGAAAATAATCTCTTTTTGTAATTTTGTTCAGCTCTCTATAATCAATGCAAAATCTAAATGAGCTCTCTCCATTTGATGATTTCTTCTCGACGAGAACTACTGGAGCAGAATATGGACTAACGGAAGGTTGTATGATTTTATTGGCTAGCATATCATCTATTAGATCTTTCATAATTTGACGGCGACTAAATGGCACACGATACGGGGATCGTGCGACCGGCACTTTACTGCTTGGGTGAATGCGATACTTTACCAGCGATGTCTTACTCAGCAGTTTCTCTTTTGTTTTAAATACATCCGCGTATTCATATAAGAATTTCGCTAATTTGTCTTGTTCGTCACAGGACAAATGAGATAAATCAAACTTTAATTTACTTGTAACAATGACGTTTATTTGGGATCGATTACCAACGGTTGATTCTACCTCTTCTTCTGCTGCTACAGCTGTACCAATCTGGAGGCGGGCTAAAATGGTGACGTCAGTACTATTTACGTTCAAAATATTGACAAATGCTTTCAAACTACGTTTTTTTCGAAAAATTGTCCGTGCAACAAGAACACCCGGTATGTTGAGTTCTTTCGGTTTTAGTACGTACACCATATCAGGAACGCGCTTATCAAGCATAATTTCTACAACTGCCGTGTGCCGCCCTGAAATGTGACAAGTTTCTTTGGCGCGAATTGTAAAATTACTATCAGAATTGCGATTATGAGTGTCAGAACATTTTTCTGAATTAGGTAGGACCTCGCACTCATCGTTTTGATTTTTCTCCAACGGTACAGGATCCGAACGTTTAATATAATTCTGAAATTGTGCGTCCACTATTTCAAAATCCGAACAACTACTAGTTTGGTCCTGGATTCTAGACTCCAAATCACGGTTCACTGATACATCATTTTGACTTTTCACATTCGCACTAATGCGTGGGCTCACATTGCAATCAACGTCAGCAAAAACTACAACTACATTATTTGTATTGTCGTTCCTAAAGATTTCTGACATAGATAGAACTTTTCCGTGAATTCTAAAAAAGTTATTTTCAAAATCCACTACTACTTTGTGCTTTATTAAGAAATCTACTCCCACCAGTCCATCAGTCGGCAAATACAGATTATCAGGACATACTACAAACTGATGCGTTAATTTTTCAAATCCAATATCAAACTCTACATTGACTTTTCCGTCACTACTTAGTTGATTACCCGAAGCATCGACCAACACATCGTCTGAACAATTTTTTGTTTTAATAGCGAAACAGCAGCACCAGAATCTACTAAAAACGTGTACTCCTCGTTATTGATCTGAAATTTAACAATTTTTGTTCTATCTTTATCAAAATCTGCGACCCTTGGAGCAATACGAATACGTTTATTTACTGTGCTTGACGTGGGGTCTCCGTCGGGCCAGTTTGCAAGTTTAAAGAACACGCTGACTCATTTGCACGGTGTCCGACTACTACACAATTATAACAAAGCACCTGCTTTGCGATCGGGCACTTCTTACTTATGTGATCAGTGCTACCACAATTGAAGCAACGACCTCTCATGTTATGATAGCGCTGGTCAGTACGCAACGTTGCCTTTCTACTTTTATTTCGCTGAGAGTCATTAGTTTCTACAACCGAAGAAGAAGAAGCTCTTGTCAATGATCGTACATGGGCCTTATGGGCATCCGATTTAGTTTCCTTGAATAATCTATCTAAAACTTTCTCGCAGTGCTCCGCATAGAGCAATGCTTCTTCAACCGTCTCAAATTGCCTGAGCCTACATACTTTGTTCGCTAACCTCGTATCAAGGCCTTCAAAAAATTGTTTGATCATCAAAGTTTCACGCTTGATTTTATACCGTAGTCCTACCAATCCCGGACCATCCATCGGGGGAAATAATTTTGCAGCACAAATTTCTAAACGGAATGCAAATTTTCGTAGAGATTCGTCTTTTCGCCTATAAATTTTGGAAAATTCCCGCTCTGCAACTGCAAAATCTACTTTCTTCCCAAATAAATTTACCAGCCATTCACGCATGTCCGGAACCGTTATCGGCCTCTTATTCGACGGTAATGAATAAAAACATTCTTGAGCTTCGCCTTTAAGTTTTAATTTTATCGCTGTTACAACTTGACTATTATTCCATTTATAACATTCGGCTACGGCAGCTACATTATCTAGGAATGCCTCTAAATCAGGACCTCCGGAGTAAGTATCGATAGTTTCGAGGGCAGACATAGAGGTTTGATCGTCAAAAACATTTACAGGTGGTGTGGAAGTTTGAGAATTAATATTATCCTTTGCTTGATTTTGGAAATTCGGTAAATGATACGAAAACGGAACAGAAGGGTCATGTATTAGAACGCGTGAGGGTTCAGGAGCGGACCAATAATTAAAAGGATACGGTGGCATGGCAATACTTGGAACGAGAGGGGCGTTCGGGACTCTGGAGTCGGTTATCGTACTTGAAGTGGTTGGTAGGGGGGCGGTTGAGGGTGCTGTCGTGGTAGTCGTGATCGTCAGAGGGATAGTCACCTGAGCTGTTGTCTCAACCATTTTCAATCGTTACAGAACTCAAAGCGTTATGAATAATCCAGTCGAACAGTTCAACAAAATACTACCCTAGTCTACCGGGTAGAATTTAATCTATCCTACCGACTGCGCCAATTGTAACAAAAGGGTGCGGCAGTGAAGCACAACCCCTGTTGACCCACTGAATTATTGTGCGGAACGGTCCCAATATTTAAGTATAGAAAATTATACTTACCTGTGTCCACTGCACCGTTCCTCGTAGTTCTGTAATGGTGGCGGGAAGCGTCGAATAACAACACACACGAAATATGAGTAACTGAATGATAACAATTTATTGATGTAATAAGTTAAGCAAAAGTAAAATCATGTTACAAAGAAAAATTACCTAATCAATATGATGCCCAAAATAGAACGTTCAGATAAAATTTAGCTAAGTTACATCAATATTATCGATTCTACCGGATTCCCGATGATCGCGCGACCGACCACTTTCAAAGACAAACGATTACTCCCCTTCAAAAATGCTCAGTCAATCATCAAAGTAAACTGACTCCGTTGGCACTTTTTTCTGGAAAATATCTACTAGCTTTTGCATAAAAATCAACTATCCTAGAAGGAAGTTGCCCAGCCGCTTGTCAGCAGCTTACAACAGTCACAGAGCAACGTACTTGGACGGAAATTGAATCGCTAAATTTTGGTGACTGTTACAATATCTTGTCTCATTTCTGATCCCCACTCATTTACAGCCACTCACTCAAATTCACAGAATTCATTCACTTCAACCGACACCACGCCCTTGATCGCCGCTTTGTATATCAAACAAGCCCCAAAATTGTAGGATATGGGGTATGGACTGGTTCAATATTGGGAAATATAATCTGAATCAAAAATATTCAACGGCATAGTTATTACAAAAATCTGACGTGATCACCTGTACATCATTGGATATAGATATATATATATATATATATATATATATATATATATATATATATATATATATATATATATATATATATATATATATATATATATATATATATATATATATATATATATATATATATATATATATATATATATATATATATATATATATATATATATATATATATATATATATATATATATATATATATATAATATAATGTGGGTTTGTGTTAGATCGTATATATCATTGGATATATATATAATCAATACAAAATCTCATCGTTCCACAGTTATTCGTGTCGGATCTATCCAAGAGATTCCAAGAATCTGTCAAGAAAAATGCGCTTTCAGTCAAGTCGGTTGCTATAAAAACACTAGGTCATTATTCCTATACTACAACATTCCTTAATACTGATCTCCAAAATTCTAAGACTACCAATAGATCCAAATTTATGCGCAAAATTAGGAAAAAAATTCCTACTGAAGGGCACTTCCGGTTCAGTCTATTGTTATGAAAATAGGTAGGCAATCATTAGGATGCTACAGTAGACTGAAATACCAAAATTCAATATTCTACACCTGATCGTTTCAAATGTATGCAAAAAACTTCAAAAGACTGCCAAGTAAAGTGCACTTCCGGCTTGGTGGATCTCAATGAAAATAGTGTCACGTTATTTATTCTGATTCCGGGAGCAAAAATTTTTAAACACTACCATTTATTTTTATGATCCATTAAAATAATAATTCAAATAACTAAAACTATTTTTGATAACTAATTCTAATTTAAACTAATGAATATCATACACTACACTACAACTTAACCTTAATTATTTATGTCAATGTTGATTTATTCTCAATAACACAATTTATTTCTATCACTAGCAATCCATGGTATAAGGTCATTCTGCTAGAAAATCAATCATCTTCTCACTGCCAGTGCCATATATATACCTCGAGTCTCTCCCCACTGCGTACCTCCAGCAAACTAGGCGTTTCCAGAAGAACGCTAGAAGGTGCCAGTAATTTTCCAGAAAACAAATATATTCGCTTCTATTTCTTAATGTAGAATAATTCCACAATCATTCTAAGCACCAGTAGAGCCAAAGTGACTAATTTATAGACATAAATTCGCTACAATAGTATATGAGCATCTAGACGATATAATCATCCTAAATACTGAATTCTATCAATCTATGTTTAATCGTTTTGGATTAATGCGAAAAACTTGGAGAATGTTTAGATTAAAGTGCTCTTCCGGTTCAATCGATAGCAATCATAATGCAGGGTGTACAAATAGATATTATAAAAGTGCCCAATACAAACTTTGAATATTCTACGACTGATTGTTCAGAATTTATGCGGAGAAACCCAAAAGTCTGTCATATAAAGTGCTCAGTCGATCGTTACAAAAATAGAAGATGACCATTCAGATGCTTCAGCAATTTCAAATGCTAAATTTCAGTATCCTATAGCAGATCATTTCGAATTTAAGCGGAAAATTATAAAAAAGTCTTGAGTAAAGTGCACTTCCGGTCTAGCCGATCGCAATCATAATGCAAGATCTACAATAAAATATTATAGGAGTTCTATATACAGAATTTCAATATACTCTGGCGAATCATTCTATATTTATGCAAAAAATTCAAAAAAAGTTTCGAGTGAAGTGCACTTTTGGCCTGACCAATCCTCACAAAAATAGCAGATAACCATTTTGATACAACATTAAGTTCAAATACAGAATTTCAACATCCTACGCTTAATCATTCTGGAATTATTAGGAAAATTTGAAAAAAGTTTCAAGTAGAGTGCACTTCCGGTACAGACGATTAGAACTATAATGCGACGTGCACAACCAGATTCCATACCAGTCTCAAATACAGAATTTCAACATTATACGTTAAGCCAGTTTTGAGATTTGCGAGATACACGCACGAGCGCACGCACGAACATACATTCAGGGATGCTCTAAACGGATATTTCCATTAAAATTTCGATAGGTGAATTTTGTCGGTTTCACAATACTTTCATGTGCTTAGTACAAGTAATAAAGAAGACAACAAAGGTCTTAGCGGTATGTAGAGGAAACAACAACAGCCTGATCCGTCAGACAGCGGACGTGGATCAATGGCTGCCGGTCAAGCATCGACAACCAAAACACGCTCCTGCTGATTTCAAGATAGAGCATAATTAAAGCAGCGGTACACAACGGCCAATACTAACACCCAGAAGGTGTGAGTACATAAATATGAATTAGAGAAAGAGAGTCATTAACTCAAGACCCGCAAAAGTGGAGCAAATCATCGGGTTATTCAGAATTTTTGTATATCTGATGATGGCATAAATAGCCAAGTTGAGTAATATTGCAAGACTTGTGAACGCTGTAACTCAAGGGAGAGGCACGCCACTTGGCAGCGCGCTAAGATGCAGCAGTACAAAGAAAGCTATCTGTTTTAGAGAATTGCCGTGGACATACTTGAGTCCTTGCCTATTATTGAACGAAGTAACAAGTTCTTGATTGTTGTCATGGATTATTCCACTAAGTGGCGGCAGTAATACAAGCAAGAAATCAGGAAGCTGAAACAGTTGCGGAAGCCCTTATCAAGAACGTGATCTCAAGATTTGGGGTGCCGCTGGAGTTATACTCCGATCAAGGCAGAAATTTTGAGTCTGAACTTTTTAAATGTGTAATGAAGATCTTGAGCATTACCAAGACAAGAACTACAGCGCTACATTCGCAGTCTGATGATATGGTAGAACGTTCAATAGAACAATTCTGGATTATCTGTCAAAATTCATCAACGAGCACCAAGGTGATTGGGATAAGAAGATTCACCTGTGCCTCCTAGCGTACAGGTCGGCGGTCAATGAATCCACCCAGTACACTTCAGCCAAGTTGATGATGGGTCGGGAGCTGCGGTTATTGGTTGATATGGTTGTTGGACATCCACCTGAAGAAAACGAGCAACAGTTGCTGGAATAGATCAGCCATCTTCAGGACAACTTGCGGAGCTTCCATGAGTTTGCACGGGAGAACATACAAGCTGCCAGCGATAGAATGAAGACCCGATATGACTTGCGAGCAAACGGTCCCAGGTTCCAGCAAGGCGATAGGGAGTGGTTCCATAACCCCAGGAGAATAAGGGGAAACTGTATCAAATTGCAGAGCGACTGGGAGGGACCATATGAAGTCATAAAATGTTTGAACGAAGTTGTGTTCCAGATACGGATGGGCAGAAACGGCAAACTATAAGTTGTTCATGGACGATGAACCATGAGGGGTGAGCAGTGTCACAAATATGGAATATTTGTAGTGATTAGATCACATAATTATTCATGTGAATCTGCTGTAACTGAAATCCCAGTAAGTATTGATAAAGTCGATGTTCAATTGTCAGACATGATTGATAGGCTATGGTCATTAGATGTTCGGTGATTGCTGAGCAACAACTGTTGGACAATTGAATGCTGGCCTATTTTCGGCGGCTTGAATATATAAGAGCGGGAGCTAGGAGAGGAATCCATTCAGTCAGTGATTCAGTAAATGTAACTGTAAGCGATATTGTGATCATACGAGTTTATAAAATAAATATTGGCACTGTCCCTTGTGTTCATGAATTATCCACAATAAGATTTGTGACAATATGATTTCTCATACTATGTACAGTGTCAACATATGGATTGAATATCCAACGGCCAAGTTACTTGTTCAGTAACTGCAGCATTTATGAGTATAACTATGAAGTTGATGAAATCAGTCGAATGGAGAGTTTTTAGGAGGAATAATAAATCTTCTGGAAGCCGAAAACAACTGTTGGAACAACCACATCATAGTGTCTGAGCTTGGCACTTTGGGATTATTTCTGGGTGAACTCAGTATGAAATTTGAGGTGACTGAAGTATACGATGAGCCCAAACTTATACCATTAGTATTGAAATTCTGATCAGACTCATGTCGTACATATTCATGGATCCATAAGAAATACCGATACCTTGACGAATTTAGAATCTTGTCCTTGGTACGGCCACAACCTTTTTCCATGAGCGACTTTTGATTTGCCGTTTCTGCTCATCCATATCCGGAACATAACCTCGTTCAAACATTTTATGAACTCATACGTCCCTCCCAGTCGCTCTGCAATTTGAGACACTTTCCCCTTCTTCTCCTGGGATTATAGAACCACACCCTATCGCCTTGCTGGAACCTGGGACCATCCGCTCGCAAGTCATATCGGGTCTTCATTCTGTCGCTGGCAGCTTGTATGTTCTCCCGTGCAAACTCATGGACGCCTGAAGATGGCTGACCCATTCCGGCAATTGTTGCTCGTTCTCTTCAGGTAACCAATAACCATATCAATCAGTAACCGCAGCTCCCAACCCATAATCAACTTGGCTGGAGTGTACTGGGTGGATTTATTGACCGCCGACCTGTATGCAAGAAGGCACAGGTGAATCTTCTTATCCCAATCACCTTGGTGCTCGTTGACGAGTTTTGACAGATAGTCCAGGATTGTTTTGTTGAACGTTCTACCAAACCATCCAAACCATCAGACTGCGAATGTAGCGCTGTAGTTCTTGTCTTGGTAATGCTCAAGATCTTCATTACACATTTAGAAAGTTCAGACTCAAAATTTCTGCCTTGATCGGAGTATAACTCCATCAGCACCCCAAATATTGAGATCACGTTCTTGATAAGGGCTTCCGAAACTGTTTTAGCTCCCTGATTTCTTACTGGTACTACTGCCGGCACTTAGTGAAATAATCCATGACAACAATCAAGAACTTGTTTCCCCGTTCGGTAATAGGCAAGGATCCAAGTATGTTCACGGCAATTCTCTCAAACGGAGAGCTTACGTTGTACTGCTGCATCTTAGCGCGCTGTCAAGTGGCAGGTCCCTTCCTTGAGTTATATCGTTCACAAGTCTTGCAATATTACTCAACTCGTTATTCATGCCATCATCAGAAACACAAAAATTCTAAATAACACGATGATTTGCATCATTTTTGTTGAGTCTTGAGCCAATGGCTCTCTTCCCTTGGTTTATATTTATATTTTTCTACCCACACTATCTGGGTGTTAGTATTAGCCATTGCGTACAGCTGCTTCAATTATGCTCTATCTTGAAATCAGCAAGAGCGTATTTTGGTTGTCGATGCTTGACCGGCAGCCATTTGTCCACATTCGCTGTCTGACAGATCGGGCTGTTATTGTGTCCTCCACACCTCGCGAAGAACTTTGTTGCCTTTTACTTACTTGTACTAATTACAAGAGAGTATTGTGAAACCGACCAAATTCACCTATCAAGATTTTGATGGAAAGATCCGTTTTGAGCATCCCTGCGTCCATTTTGACTATTCTTAGCCCTATGTCGGTACGTATGTTCGTGCGTGCGTGCGTACGCTTGTGCTTGCGCGCGTTTGTTCGTGCGTGCGTAACTTGCAAATTTTAATACTGGTTGAACGTATAATGTCGAAATTTTGTATGTAAAACTGGTATAGAGTCTAGTTGTGCACTTCGCATTATGGTTCTGATCGTCGTTTCCGGAAGTGCATTCTACTTGAAACTTTTTTCGAATTTTTCCAATAGATCCAGAATGATCAAGCGTAGGATGATAAAATTTAGTATCTGAACTTTATGTTGTATCAAAATGGTTATCTGCTATTTTTGTGAGAATCGGCCAGGCCAGAAGTGCACTTCTCTTCGTACCATCTTTGAATTTTTCGCATAAACATAGAATGATCCGCCATAGCATATAGAAACTTTTGTATGAAGAACTTCTATAAAATCTTTTTGTACATCTTGCATCATGATTGCGATCGGCTAAACCAGAAGTGCACTTGATTTGAAACATTTCTTCTAATTTTCAACATAAATTCAGAATGATCAGCCGTAGGATACTGGAATTCAGCATTCAAATTGCTGTAGCATCTAAATGGTCATCTTCTATTTTTCGATCGAGCCGGAAGTGCATTTTATATGACAGACGGTTTGAATTCTCCGCATGAATTCTAAACAATCAGTCGTAATTTTGTATTAGGCACTTTCATAATATCTAGTTGTATACCTTGCATTATGATTGCTATCGACTAAGCTGGACTAGCACTTTATTCAATGCATTTTTTGAAGTTTTCGCATAAATCCACGACGATTAGACGTAGATTGTTTGACTCTAGGATTCAGAACGATTATGCCGTTTGAATACTCTTATCCTATTTCTATCGAGATCCATCAAGCCGGAAGTGGACTTTACTTGACAGTCTTTTGGAATTTTTCGCATAAACTTGAAATGATCAGTTGTAGAATATTGAAATTCTGTATTTCGATCTGCTGTAGCATCCAAATGATTGCCTTCCATTCTCATAACAAAAGACTAAACCGGAAGTGCACTTCAGTAGGAATGTATTCTTTAATTTTGCGCATAAAATCAGATCTGTTGGTAGTCGTAGAATTTTGGACATCGGTATTTAGGAATGTAGTAGTTTAAGAATAATGGCCTACTGTTTCCATAGCAACCGACTTGGCTGAAAGCGCATTTTACTTGACATACTTTTAGAATCTCTTGAGCAAATCCAAAGCGATTAATGGTGGAACGATGAGATTTTGTGTTTGATTATATATCTAATGATATATACGATCAAACACAAAACCACATCGTATCATATATATATATACATATATATATATATATATATATATATATATATATATATATATATATATATATATATATATATATATATATATAAAGGAGACAGTAAATTTTGTAGGCTTAGCAGTCAGGTTTTTTTTTTGGCCAATAAAATAAAAGATTTCTCTTTTAAAATTTCGTCTAGCTTTCGGCTTGGCTTAAGCCTTCATCAGGACACTAAAATAGAATTTATTCACAGATCAAAAATTTTTACATATTGATAAGTATAAAAAAAAAACTTATTGTGAATAATACAATATTACTTACATTTTTATGCGAGATTATTTTTAAGAAAAACATCTGTTAGTGAATCGAACAATATAGCATTGTAAATCATTAGTGACTTTGCCAAATTAGGTGGTATAATTTGTTTACTTTTCAATTTGCTGATAATTTGATTTGCTTTTTGTTGATACGTTGATGTTGGGTCTCCATTTAGCAATCTGTAGCAGTTTTGGTCAGACAGCATCTCCAGAGATAGATTATGATATTTTTGTTCATCCATAACGCACGTAACATTACCTTTGTCAGATTGTGTAACAATGAGATTAGGATTAGATTTTAAATACTTTTTCGTGCTAAAAAACAAGTGATGAAGGTAAGATGATTCATCATTGTCATTTAGATAATTTGTGAGTATATTGGTAACTTGAGCCCTACACATATTTTTTCTGATTTCATCAAAGTTGCTAATTATGAATTCAACATCACTACATTTACTTGGCTTTGGAGTGGTTTGACACAAAACTTGGGACCAAGACTCAATAAAGTTTCAACTTCTGTCGGTACAGAAGTAGACGATATATTTTTAAACCACGATTTTTGAGTACGTAATTTGTTATGTTCAGTATCAATTAACGCTTTTAATTTAAGTTGATTGCTTGTTTTGATTCTATTAAAAAATTTTTGGTTAGTATGATTCTGTTTGATTTTAAAATTATCAAAAATACATTTGGGAGTTAAGTTTAAGATATCCTTTTCTAAATTACTTAATTTAGTTTCAATATTAGTGATATGTTTTACCATGCTGTCTATTTCAATGTTAAGAGTCTGTTTCCTTAACCTGTGATACATGTTGTCCAATTTGGCTATATTTTTGGGGTCATCTGTCAAAATTCTGGTCGGATTGTTGTGGATGTCATTGGTTATGTGCTTCGGAAACACTCCATGTTGACGACATTTGAGTAGAAAAATTCTTCGATTAACTAATGATGAAATCTTGTTGTTGGTTGTGGCCCAGGATTTATATGCACGTACAGTTTGTAAGCCATATTGGCATCGTAACATTTCTGTTGATTAAGTTAGGATTAATCGCGACTGCAATTAGTTAAGGAGACAGTAAATTTTGTAGGCTTAGCAGTCAGGTTTTTTTTTTTTTGGCCAATAAAATAAAAGATTTCTCTTTTAAAATTTCGTCTAGCTTTCGGCTTGGTTCAAGCCTTCATCAGGACACTAAAATAGAATTTATTCACAGATCAAAAATTTTTACATATTGATAAGTATAAAAAAAAACTTATTGTGAATAATACAATATTACTTACATTTTTATGCGAGATTATTTTTAAGAAAAACATCTGTTAGTGAATCGAACAATATACGAGTAAATTCAGAAAAATAATGAATTTTGACACTTTATCTGGTGTACAACAGATTTGTATCATTTTGTAAGTTATAAAATGAAATTTTGTTTTGTTAAAACACATAACTGTTTAAAATTGTTAATATGAATAATTTAATAAATTTTACTTCATTATCACAGAAAATTTTGTAGAAACAGAACTGGTAAAATTTGTCAAGTAACACACATCAGAAATGGAGGATGAAATTTAACATGTTAGAACCAAGTTAATTTGAATTTGAAAAAATATAAAATATGTGACCAATTTCTGAACTAAACGAAAGTTGGCAACGTGACTACAGTAAGCCCGCGAGACATAAACATTTTTATAAATACTGTAATGATTGATAAAGCACATCACTAAAATCAATTGCTTTAAGTAGAATTGACATTATTATTTTAGTTTTTATTATTTGCCAAATTTAACAAATAAACATATATATTGCTCAAGTTATCAATATCAGTTTTTTTGTTCATGGAATGTTGGTTTTTTTGGATATGAGTCATCTCCAAAAAATTTCTCTTCAACAAACTCTTTTCCATATCTAATACTTTAACATTTTGGTAATCAATCTGATGTTTGGTTGTGTTTTGGTGGATAGCTAAGGCTGTTGACATAGGTTTTAATTTGTTATCACTTTTGTGAGATGTTATTCTAGATTTTAAGTTTCGTGACGTCTGACCTATATAATGTTGATTGCAGTCTTTACATGGGATGTCATATATTACATTTGATTGATATGACAATGGATTTTGATCTTTTATATTGGTAAATATATTTTTGACAGTTACGCAGCTTCTTGATGCAATTTTGAGGTTATCATCTTTTACAATTTTCAGTATTCTCGGAGTAAATGTTTCAATGAACGGTAACGATGCATATTTTATATTTTGGGGCTGTGATGGTTCTGGTTGTACTGGTGGAATTTCTGTGCCTGGTGTATCCCTTTGGATGTTAAATAACAAGCTGTTTACCAATTTGGATGGGTAACTATTCTTAAGTAAAATAGTTTTTAGCTTATGTAAGTTCTTCTGGTGATACTGAGGGTGTGATATCCGTAATATTCTATTTTTTAGGCCCAGAACTACATTTATTTTTAGCTGCTTTGGCTGTTGTGACAAATAATGCATGTACCTTTGCGATGCTATCGGTTTTTGGTACCAGTCCAATGTAATGATACCTGCTGCATCTCTAATTAACAAAGTGTCAAGGAACGGTAGGCAGTTATTGGTTTCCAGTTCCATTGTAAATTGAAGGTAAGTGTTGAAATTGTTAAAAATTGATAATATATTGTTTTGTTCTTCTGTAGGAATAGCTGTTACGATATCGTCCACGAATTTCTTCAGGAATGGTAGTTGGAATTTTAATTGTGGAATGCCCTCATCGAGTAATAAGTCCATGACGTATTGAGCTATTATCGGACTAATAATTGCTCCCATTGGACTTCCCATCAGCTGTTTGTAAAATTGACTGTCATAGATGCAGTAACTAGTGTCAAAAACAAACCGCAATAAATCAAGAAATTCATTCAGAGTTAGTGGAGTGAAGTCTTGAATAATATTCCATTTCTTTGTTATGCTATCGACTGTTATTTGTAAAGTGATATTGCTAAACAGTGATACAACATCAAGGCTTATCAGTATATACCCTTGTGGTATTTGAAAATTGTTCATGAAGTTGGCAAACTCAAACGAATCTTTCGTATAATATTGATTTTCTTTTTCATACGAATTGGTTAATATTTCTGTAAGATATTTTGCTATTTTGCTGTTTGGTGCATCTATTGATGCTATGATTGGTCGAAGCACCAGGTCTTGTTTGTGAATTTTTGGTTGGCCATAATATTTAGGTGGCACAGCATTGTAAATCATTAGTGACTTTGCCAAATCAGGTGGTATAATTTGTTTACTTTTCAATTTGCTGATAATTTGATTTGCTTTTTGTTGATACGTTGATGTTGGGTCTCCATTTAGCAATCTGTAGCAGTTTCGGTCAGACAGCATCTCCAGAGATAGATCATGATATTTTTGTTTATCCATAACGCACGTAACATTACCTTTGTCAGATTGTGTAACAATGAGATTAGGATTAGATTTTAAATACTTTTTCGTGCTAAAAAACAAGTGATGAAGGTAAGATGATTCATCATTGTCATTTAGATAATTTGTGAGTATATTGGTAACTTGAGCCCTACACATATTTTTCTGATTTCATCAAAGTTGCTAATTATGAATTCAACATCACTAAGCAATTTACGTACATTTACTTGGCTTTGGAGTGGTTTGACACAAAACTTGGGACCAAGACTCAATAAAGTTTCAACTTCTGTCGGTACAGAAGTAGGCGATATATTTTTAAACCACGATTTTTGAGTACGTAATTTGTTATGTTCAGTATCAATTAACGCTTTTAATTTAAGTTGATTGCTTGTTTTGATTCTATTAAAAAATTTTTGGTTAGTATGATTCTGTTTGATTTTAAAATTATCAAAAATACATTTGGGAGTTAAGTTTAAGATATCCTTTTCTAAATTACTTAATTTAGTTTCAATATTAGTGATATGCTTTACCGTGCTGTCTATTTCAATGTTAAGAGTCTGTTTCCTTAACCTGTGATACATGTTGTCCAATTTGGCTATATTTTTGGGGTCATCTGTCAAAATTCTGGTCGGATTGTTGTGGATGTCATTGGTTATGTGCTTCGGAAACACTCCATGTTGACGACATTTGAGTAGAAAAATTCTTCGATTAACTAATGATGAAATCTTGTTGTTGGTTGTGGCCCAGGATTTATATGCTCGTACAGTTTGTAAGCCATATTGGCATCGTAACATTTGGAAAAAGCCCATTCCTGTTGATTGAGTTAGGATTAATCGCGACTGCAATTAGTTAAGGAGACAGTAAATTTTGTAGGCTTAGCAGTCAGGTTTTTTTTTTGGCCAATAAAATAAAAGATTTCTCTTTTAAAATTTCGTCTAGCTTTCGGCTTGGCTTAAGCCTTCATCAGGACACTAAAATAGAATTTATTCACAGATCAAAAATTTTTACATATTGATAAGTATAAAAAAAACTTATTGTGAATAATACAATATTACTTACATTTTTATGCGAGATTATTTTTAAGAAAAACATCTGTTAGTGAATCGAACAATATACGAGTAAATTTAGAAAAATGATGAATTTTGACACTTTATCTGGTGTACAACAGATTTGTATCATTTTGTAAGTTATAAAATAAAATTTTGTTTTGTTAAAACACATAACTGTTTAAAATTGTTAATATGAATAATTTAATAAATTTTACTTCATTATCACAGAAAATTTTGTAGAAACAGAACTGGTAAAATTTGTCAAGTAACACACATCAGAAATGGAGGATGAAATTTAACATGTTAGAACCAAGTTAATTTGAATTTGAAAAAATATAAAATATGTGACCAATTTCTGAACTAAACGAAAGTTGGCAACGTGACTACAGTAAGCCCGCGAGACATAAACATTTTTATAAATACTGTAATGATTGATAAAGCACATCACTAAAATCAATTGCTTTAAGTAGAATTGACATTATTATTTTAGTTTTTATTATTTGCCAAATTTAACAAATAAACATATATATTGCTCAAGTTATCAATATCAGTTTTTTTGTTCATGGAATGTTGGTTTTTCTGGATATGAGTCATCTCCAAAAAATTTCTCTTCAACAAATTCTTTTCCATATCTAATACTTTAACATTTTGGTAATCAATCTGATGTTTGGTTGTGTTTTGGTGGATAGCTAAGGCTGTTGACATAGGTTTTAATTTGTTATCACTTTTGTGAGATGTTATTCTAGATTTTAAGTTTCGTGACGTCTGACCTATATAATGTTGATTGCAGTCTTTACATGGGATGTCATATATTACATTTGATTGATATGACAATGGATTTTGATCTTTTATATTGGTAAATATATTTTTGACAGTTACGCAGCTTCTTGATGCAATTTTGAGGTTATCATCTTTTACAATTTTCAGTATTCTCGGAGTTAATGTTTCAATGAACGGTAACGATGCATATTTTATATTTTGGGGCTGTGATGGTTCTGGTTGTACTGGTGGAATTTCTGTGCCTGGTGTATCCCTTTGGATGTTAAATAACAAGCTGTTTACCAATTTGGATGGGTAACTATTCTTAAGTAAAATAGTTTTTAGCTTATGTAAGTTCTTCTGGTGATACTGAGGGTGTGATATCCGTAATATTCTATTTTTTAGGCCCAGAACTACATTTATTTTTAGCTGCTTTGGCTGTTGTGACAAATAATGCATGTACCTTTGCGATGCTATCGGTTTTTGGTACCAGTCCAATGTAATGATACCTGCTGCATCTCTAATTAACAAAGTGTCAAGGAACGGTAGGCAGTTATTGGTTTCCAGTTCCATTGTAAATTGAAGGTAAGTGTTGAAATTGTTAAAAATTGATAATATATTGTTTTGTTCTTCTGTAGGAATAGCTGTTACGATATCGTCCACGAATTTCTTCAGGAATGGTAGTTGGAATTTTAATTGTGGAATGCACTCAACGAGTAATGAGTCCATGACGTATTGAGCTATTATCGGACTAATAATTGCTTCCATTGGACTTCCCATCAGCTGTTTGTAAAATTGACTGTCATAGATGCAGTAACTAGTGTCAAAAACAAACCGCAATAAATCAAGAAATTCATTCAGAGTTAGTGGAGTGAAGTCTTGAATAATATTCCATTTCTTTGTTATGCTATCGACTGTTATTTGTAAAGTGATATTGCTAAACAGTGATACAACATCAAGGCTTATCAGTATATACCCTTGTGGTATTTGAAAATTGTTCATGAAGTTGGCAAACTCAAACGAATCTTTCGTATAATATTGATTTTCTTTTTCATACGAATTGGTTGATATTTCTGTAAGATATTTTGCTATTTTGCTGTTTGGTGCATCTATTGATGCTATGATTGGTCGAAGCACCAGGTCTTGTTTGTGAATTTTTGGTTGGCCATAATATTTAGGTGGCACAGCATTGTAAATCATTAGTGACTTTGCCAAATCAGGTGGTATAATTTGTTTACTTTTCAATTTGCTGATAATTTGATTTGCTTTTTGTTGATACGTTGATGTTGGGTCTCCATTTAGCAATCTGTAGCAGTTTCGGTCAGACAGCATCTCCAGAGATAGATCATGATATTTTTGTTTATCCATAACGCACGTAACATTACCTTTGTCAGATTGTGTAACAATGAGATTAGGATTAGATTTTAAATACTTTTTCGTGCTAAAAAACAAGTGATGAAGGTAAGATGATTCATCATTGTCATTTAGATAATTTGTGAGTATATTGGTAACTTGAGCCCTACACATATTTTTTCTGATTTCATCAAAGTTGCTAATTATGAATTCAACATCACTGAGCAATTTACGTACATTTACTTGGCTTTGGAGTGGTTTGAGACAAAACTTGGGACCAAGACTCAATAAAGTTTCAACTTCTGTCGGTACAGAAGTAGACGATATATTTTTAAACCACGATTTTTGAGTACGTAATTTGTTATGTTCAGTATCAATTAACGCTTTTAATTTAAGTTGATTGCTTGTTTTGATTCTATTGAAAAAATTTTGGTTAGTATGATTCTGTTTGATTTTAAAATTATCAAAAATACATTTGGGAGTTAAGTTTGAGATATCCTTTTCTAAATTACTTAATTTAGTTTCAATATTAGTGATATGCTTCACCGTGCTGTCTATTTCAATGTTAAGAGTCTGTTTCCTTAACCTGTGATACATGTTGTCCAATTTGGCTATATTTTTGGGGTCATCTGTCAAAATTCTGGTCGGATTGTTGTGGATGTCATTGGTTATGTGCTTCGGAAACACTCCATGTTGACGACATTTGAGTAGAAAAATTCTTCGATTAACTAATGATGAAATCTTGTTGTTGGTTGTGGCCCAGGATTTATATGCTCGTACAGTTTGTAAGCCATATTGGCATCGTAACATTTGGAAAAAGCCCATTCCTGTTGATTAAGTTAGGATTAATCGCGACTGCAATTAGTTAAGGAGACAGTAAATTTTGTAGGCTTAGCAGTCAGGTTTTTTTTTTGGCCAATAAAATAAAAGATTTCTCTTTTAAAATTTCGTCTAGCTTTCGGCTTGGTTTAAGCCTTCATCAGGACACTAAAATAGAATTTATTCACAGATCAAAAATTTTTACATATTGATAAGTATAAAAAAAAACTTATTGTGAATAATACAATATTACTTACATTTTTATGCGAGATTATTTTTAAGAAAAACATCTGTTAGTGAATCGAACAATATACGAGTAAATTTAGAAAAATAATGAATTTTGACACTTTATCTGGTGTACAACAGATTTGTATCATTTTGTAAGTTATAAAATAAAATTTTGTTTTGTTAAAACACATAACTGTTTAAAATTGTTAATATGAATAATTTAATAAATTTTACTTCATTATCACAGAAAATTTTGTAGAAACAGAACTGGTAAAATTTGTCAAGTAACACACATCAGAAATGGAGGATGAAATTTAACATGTTAGAACCAAGTTAATTTGAATTTGAAAAAATATAAAATATGTGACCAATTTCTGAACTAAACGAAAGTTGGCAACGTGACTACAGTAAGCCCGCGAGACATAAACATTTTTATAAATACTGTAATGATTGATAAAGCACATCACTAAAATCAATTGCTTTAAGTAGAATTGACATTATTATTTTAGTTTTTATTATTCGCCAAATTTAACAAATAAACATATATATTGCTCAAGTTATCAATATCAGTTTTTTTGTTCATGGAATGTTGGTTTTTTTGGATATGAGTCATCTCCAAAAAATTTCTCTTCAACAAATTCTTTTCCATATCTAATACTTTAACATTTTGGTAATCAATCTGATGTTTGGTTGTGTTTTGGTGGATAGCTAAGGCTGTTGACATAGGTTTTAATTTGTTATCACTTTTGTGAGATGTTATTCTAGATTTTAAGTTTCGTGACGTCTGACCTATATAATGTTGATTGCAGTCTTTACATGGGATGTCATATATTACATTTGATTGATATGACAATGGATTTTGATCTTTTGTATTGGTAAATATATTTTTGACAGTTACGCAGCTTCTTGATGCAATTTTGAGGTTATCATCTTTTACAATTTTCAGTATTCTCGGAGTTAATGTTTCAATGAACGGTAACGATGCATATTTTATATTTTGGGGCTGTGATGGTTCTGGTTGTACTGGTGGAATTTCTGTGCCTGGTGTATCCCTTTGGATGTTAAATAACAAGCTGTTTACCAATTTGGATGGGTAACTATTCTTAAGTAAAATAGTTTTTAGCTTATGTAAGTTCTTCTGGTGATACTGAGGGTGTGATATCCGTAATATTCTATTTTTTAGGCCCAGAACTACATTTATTTTTAGCTGCTTTGGCTGTTGTGACAAATAATGCATGTACCTTTGCGATGCTATCGGTTTTTGGTACCAGTCCAATGTAATGATACCTGCTGCATCTCTAATTAACAAAGTGTCAAGGAACGGTAGGCAGTTATTGGTTTCCAGTTCCATTGTAAATTGAAGGTAAGTGTTGAAATTGTTAAAAATTGATAATATATTGTTTTGTTCTTCTGTAGGAATAGCTGTTACGATATCGTCCACGAATTTCTTCAGGAATGGTAGTTGGAATTTTAATTGTGGAATGCACTCATCGAGTAATGAGTCCATGACGTATTGAGCTATTATCGGACTAATAATTGCTCCCATTGGACTTCCCATCAGCTGTCTGTAAAATTGACTGTCATAGATGCAGTAACTAGTGTCAAAAACAAACCGCAATAAATCAAGAAATTCATTCAGAGTTAGTGGAGTGAAGTCTTGAATAATATTCCATTTCTTTGTTATGCTATCGACTGTTATTTGTAAAGTGATATTGCTAAACAGTGATACAACATCATGGCTTATCAGTATATACCCTTGTGGTATTTGAAAATTGTTCATGAAGTTGGCAAACTCAAACGAATCTTTCGAATAATATTGATTTTCTTTTTCATACGAATTGGTTAATATTTCTGTAAGATATTTTGCTATTTTGCTGTTTGGTGCATCTATTGATGCTATGATTGGTCGAAGCACCAGGTCTTGTTTGTGAATTTTTGGTTGGCCATAATATTTAGGTGGCACAGCATTGTAAATCATTAGTGACTTTGCCAAATCAGGTGGTATAATTTGTTTACTTTTCAATTTGCTGATAATTTGATTTGCTTTTTGTTGATACGTTGATGTTGGGTCTCCATTTAGCAATCTGTAGCAGTTTCGGTCAGACAGCATCTCCAGAGATAGATCATGATATTTTTGTTTATCCATAACGCACGTAACATTACCTTTGTCAGATTGTGTAACAATGAGATTAGGATTAGATTTTAAATACTTTTTCGTGCTAAAAAACAAGTGATGAAGGTAAGATGATTCATCATTGTCATTTAGATAATTTGTGAGTATATTGGTAACTTGAGCCCTACACATATTTTTCTGATTTCATCAAAGTTGCTAATTATGAATTCAACATCACTAAGCAATTCACGTACATTTACTTGGCTTTGGAGTGGTTTGACACAAAACTTGGGACCAAGACTCAATAAAGTTTCAACTTCTGTCGGTACAGAAGTAGACGATATATTTTTAAACCACGATTTTTGAGTACGTAATTTGTTATGTTCAGTATCAATTAACGCTTTTAATTTAAGTTGATTGCTTGTTTTGATTCTATTAAAAAAATTTTGGTTAGTATGATTCTGTTTGATTTTAAAATTATCAAAAATACATTTGGGAGTTAAGTTTAAGATATCCTTTTCTAAATTACTTAATTTAGTTTCAATATTAGTGATATGCTTTACCGTGCTGTCTATTTCAATGTTAAGAGTCTGTTTCCTTAACCTGTGATACATGTTGTCCAATTTGGCTATATTTTTGGGGTCATCTGTCAAAATTCTGGTCGGATTGTTGTGGATGTCATTGGTTATATGCTTCGGAAACACTCCATGTTGACGACATTTGAGTAGAAAAATTCTTCGATTAACTAATGATGAAATCTTGTTGTTGGTTGTGGCCCAGGATTTATATGCTCGTACAGTTTGTAAGCCATATTGGCATCGTAACATTTGGAAAAAGCCCATTCCTGTTGATTAAGTTAGGATTAATCGCGACTGCAATTAGTTAAGGAGACAGTAAATTTTGTAGGCTTAGCAGTCAGGTTTTTTTTTTGGCCAATAAAATAAAAGATTTCTCTTTTAAAATTTCGTCTAGCTTTCGGCTTGGTTTAAGCCTTCATCAGGACACCAAAATAGAATTTATTCACACATCAAAAATTTTTACATATTGATAAGTATAAAAAAAAACTTATTGTGAATAATACAATATTACTTACATTTTTATGCGAGATTATTTTTAAGAAAAACATCTGTTAGTGAATCGAACAATATACGAGTAAATTTAGAAAAATAATGAATTTTGACACTTTATCTGGTGTACAACAGATTTGTATCATTTTGTAAGTTATAAAATAAAATTTTGTTTTGTTAAAACACATAACTGTTTAAAATTGTTAATATGAATAATTTAATAAATTTTACTTCATTATCACAGAAAATTTTGTAGAAACAGAACTGGTAAAATTTGTCAAGTAACACACATCAGAAATGGAGGATGAAATTTAACATGTTAGAACCAAGTTAATTTGAATTTGAAAAAATATAAAATATGTGACCAATTTCTGAACTAAACGAAAGTTGGCAACGTGACTACAGTAAGCCCGCGAGACATAAACATTTTTATAAATACTGTAATGATTGATAAAGCACATCACTAAAATCAATTGCTTTAAGTAGAATTGACATTGGCCAAAAAAAAAACCTGACTGCTAAGCCTACAAAATTTACTGTCTCCTTAACTAATTGCAGTCGCGATTAATCCTAACTTAATCAACAGGAATGGGCTTTTTCCAAATGTTACGATGCCAATATGGCTTACAAACTGTACGAGCATATAAATCCTGGTACCAAAAACCGATAGCATCGCAAAGGTACATGCATTATTTGTCACAACAGCCAAAGCAGCTAAAAATAAATGTAGTTCTGGGCCTAAAAAATAGAATATTACGGATATCACACCCTCAGTATCACCAGAAGTACTTACATAAGCTAAAAACTATTTTACTTAAGAATAGTTACCCATCCAAATTGGTAAACAGCTTGTTATTTAACATCCAAAGGGATACACCAGGCACAGAAATTCCACCAGTACAACCAGAACCATCACAGCCCCAAAATATAAAATATGCATCGTTACCGTTCATTGAAACATTAACTCCGAGAATACTGAAAATTGTAAAAGATGATAACCTCAAAATTGCATCAAGAAGCTGCGTAACTGTCAAAAATATATTTACCAATATAAAAGATCAAAATCCATTGTCATATCAATCAAATGTAATATATGACATCCCATGTAAAGACTGCAATCAACATTATATAGGTCAGACGTCACGAAACTTAAAATCTAGAATAACATCTCACAAAAGTGATAACAAATTAAAACCTATGTCAACAGCCTTAGCTATCCACCAAAACACAACCAAACATCAGATTGATTACCAAAATGTTAAAGTATTAGATATGGAAAAGAATTTGTTGAAGAGAAATTTTTTGGAGATGACTCATATCCAAAAAAACCAACATTCCATGAACAAAAAAACTGATATTGATAACTTGAGCAATATATATGTTTATTTGTTAAATTTGGCAAATAATAAAAACTAAAATAATAATGTCAATTCTACTTAAAGCAATTGATTTTAGTGATGTGCTTTATCAATCATTACAGTATTTATAAAAATGTTTATGTCTCGCGGGCTTACTGTAGTCACGTTGCCAACTTTCGTTTAGTTCAGAAATTGGTCACATATTTTATATTTTTTCAAATTCAAATTAACTTGGTTCTAACATGTTAAATTTCATCCTCCATTTCTGATGTGTGTTACTTGACAAATTTTACCAGTTCTGTTTCTACAAAATTTTCTGTGATAATGAAGTAAAATTTATTAAATTATTCATATTAACAATTTTAAACAGTTATGTGTTTTAACAAAACAAAATTTTATTTTATAACTTACAAAATGATACAAATCTGTTGTACACCAGATAAAGTGTCAAAATTCATTATTTTTCTAAATTTACTCGTATATTGTTCGATTCACTAACAGATGTTTTTCTTAAAAATAATCTCGCATAAAAATGTAAGTAATATTGTATTATTCACAATAAGTTTTTTTTATACTTATCAATATGTAAAAATTTTTGATCTGTGAATAAATTCTATTTTAGTGTCCTGATGAAGGCTTAAACCAAGCCGAAAGCTAGACGAAATTTTAAAAGAGAAATCTTTTATTTTATTGGCCAAAAAAAAAACCTGACTGCTAAGCCTACAAAATTTACTGTCTCCTTAACTAATTGCAGTCGCGATTAATCCTAACTTAATCAACAGGAATGGGCTTTTTCCAAATGTTACGATGCCAATATGGCTTACAAACTGTACGAGCATATAAATCCTGGGCCACAACCAACAACAAGATTTCATCATTAGTTAATCGAAGAATTTTTCTACTCAAATGTCGTCAACATGGAGTGTTTCCGAAGCACATAACCAATGACATCCACAACAATCCGACCAGAATTTTGACAGATGACCCCAAAAATATAGCCAAATTGGACAACATGTATCACAGGTTAAGGAAACAGACTCTTAACATTGAAATAGACAGCACGGTAAAGCATATCACTAATATTGAAACTAAATTAAGTAATTTAGAAAAGGATATCTTAAACTTAACTCCCAAATGTATTTTTGATAATTTTAAAATCAAACAGAATCATACTAACCAAAAATTTTTTAATAGAATCAAAACAAGCAATCAACTTAAATTAAAAGCGTTAATTGATACTGAACATAACAAATTACGTACTCAAAAATCGTGGTTTAAAAATATATCGCCTACTTCTGTACCGACAGAAGTTGAAACTTTATTGAGTCTTGGTCCCAAGTTTTGTGTCAAACCACTCCAAAGCCAAGTAAATGTACGTAAATTGCTTAGTGATGTTGAATTCATAATTAGCAACTTTGATGAAATCAGAAAAAATATGTGTAGGGCTCAAGTTACCAATATACTCACAAATTATCTAAATGACAATGATGAATCATCTTACCTTCATCACTTGTTTTTTAGCACGAAAAAGTATTTAAAATCTAATCCTAATCTCATTGTTACACAATCTGACAAAGGTAATGTTACGTGCGTTATGGATAAACAAAAATATCATGATCTATCTCTGGAGATGCTGTCTGACCGAAACTGCTACAGATTGCTAAATGGAGACCCAACATCAACGTATCAACAAAAAGCAAATCAAATTATCAGCAAATTGAAAAGTAAACAAATTATACCACCTGATTTGGCAAAGTCACTAATGATTTACAATGCTGTGCCACCTAAATATTATGGCCAACCAAAAATTCACAAACAAGACCTGGTGCTTCGACCAATCATAGCATCAATAGATGCACCAAACAGCAAAATAGCAAAATATCTTACAGAAATATTAACCAATTCGTATGAAAAAGAAAATCAATATTATACGAAAGATTCGTTTGAGTTTGCCAACTTCATGAACAATTTTCAAATACCACAAGGGTATATACTGATAAGCCTTGATGTTGTATCACTGTTTAGCAATATCACTTTACAAATAACAGTCGATAGCATAACAAAGAAATGGAATATTATTCAAGACTTCACTCCACTAACTCTGAATGAATTTCTTGATTTATTGCGGTTTGTTTTTGACACTAGTTACTGCATCTATGACAGTCAATTTTACAAACAGCTGATGGGAAGTCCAATGGGAGCAATTATTAGTCCGATAATAGCTCAATACGTCATGGACTTATTACTCGATGAGGGCATTCCACAATTAAAATTCCAACTACCATTCCTGAAGAAATTCGTGGACGATATCGTAACAGCTATTCCTACAGAAGAACAAAACAATATATTATCAATTTTTAACAATTTCAACACTTACCTTCAATTTACAATGGAACTGGAAACCAATAACTGCCTACCGTTCCTTGACACTTTGTTAATTAGAGATGCAGCAGGTATCATTACATTGGACTGGTACCAAAAACCGATAGCATCGCAAAGGTACATGCATTATTTGTCACAACAGCCAAAGCAGCTAAAAATAAATGTAGTTCTGGGCCTAAAAAATAGAATATTACGGATATCACACCCTCAGTATCACCAGAAGAACTTACATAAGCTAAAAACTATTTTACTTAAGAATAGTTACCCATCCAAATTGGTAAACAGCTTGTTATTTAACATCCAAAGGGATACACCAGGCACAGAAATTCCACCAGTACAACCAGAACCATCACAGCCCCAAAATATAAAATATGCATCGTTACCGTTCATTGAAACATTTACTCCGAGAATACTGAAAATTGTAAAAGATGATAACCTCAAAATTGCATCAAGAAGCTGCGTAACTGTCAAAAATATATTTACCAATATAAAAGATCAAAATCCATTGTCATATCAATCAAATGTAATATATGACATCCCATGTAAAGACTGCAATCAACATTATATAGGTCAGACGTCACGAAACTTAAAATCTAGAATAACATCTCACAAAAGTGATAACAAATTAAAACCTATGTCAACAGCCTTAGCTATCCACCAAAACACAACCAAACATCAGATTGATTACCAAAATGTTAAAGTATTAGATATGGAAAAGAGTTTGTTGAAGAGAAATTTTTTGGAGATGACTCATATCCAAAAAAACCAACATTCCATGAACAAAAAAACTGATATTGATAACTTGAGCAATATATATGTTTATTTGTTAAATTTGGCAAATAATAAAAACTAAAATAATAATGTCAATTCTACTTAAAGCAATTGATTTTAGTGATGTGCTTTATCAATCATTACAGTATTTATAAAAATGTTTATGTCTCGCGGGCTTACTGTAGTCACGTTGCCAACTTTCGTTTAGTTCAGAAATTGGTCACATATTTTATATTTTTTCAAATTCAAATTAACTTGGTTCTAACATGTTAGATTTCATCCTCCATTTCTGATGTGTGTTACTTGACAAATTTTACCAGTTCTGTTTCTACAAAATTTTCTGTGATAATGAAGTAAAATTTATTAAATTATTCATATTAACAATTTTAAACAGTTATGTGTTTTAACAAAACAAAATTTTATTTTATAACTTACAAAATGATACAAATCTGTTGTACACCAGATAAAATGTCAAAATTCATTATTTTTCTAAATTTACTCGTATATTGTTCGATTCACTAACAGATGTTTTTCTTAAAAATAATCTCGCATAAAAATGTAAGTAATATTGTATTATTCACAATAAGTTTTTTTTTATACTTATCAATATGTAAAATTTTTTGATCTGTGAATAAATTCTATTTTAGTGTCCTGATGAAGGCTTAAACCAAGCCGAAAGCTAGACGAAATTTTAAAAGAGAAATCTTTTATTTTATTGGCCAAAAAAAAAACCTGACTGCTAAGCCTACAAAATTTACTGTCTCCTTAACTAATTGCAGTCGCGATTAATCCTAACTCAATCAACAGGAATGGGCTTTTTCCAAATGTTACGATGCCAATATGGCTTACAAACTGTACGAGCATATAAATCCTGGGCCACAACCAACAACAAGATTTCATCATTAGTTAATCGAAGAATTTTTCTACTCAAATGTCGTCAACATGGAGTGTTTCCGAAGCACATAACCAATGACATCCACAACAATCCGACCAGAATTTTGACAGATGACCCCAAAAATATAGCCAAATTGGACAACATGTATCACAGGTTAAGGAAACAGACTCTTAACATTGAAATAGACAGCACGGTAAAGCATATCACTAATATTGAAACTAAATTAAGTAATTTAGAAAAGGATATCTTAAACTTAACTCCCAAATGTATTTTTGATAATTTTAAAATCAAACAGAATCATACTAACCAAAAATTTTTTAATAGAATCAAAACAAGCAATCAACTTAAATTAAAAGCGTTAATTGATACTGAACATAACAAATTACGTACTCAAAAATCGTGGTTTAAAAATATATCGCCTACTTCTGTACCGACAGAAGTTGAAACTTTATTGAGTCTTGATCCCAAGTTTTGTGTCAAACCACTCCAAAGCCAAGTAAATGTACGTAAATTGCTCAGTGATGTTGAATTCATAATTAGCAACTTTGATGAAATCAGAAAAAATATGTGTAGGGCTCAAGTTACCAATATACTCACAAATTATCTAAATGACAATGATGAATCATCTTACCTTCATCACTTGTTTTTTAGCACGAAAAAGTATTTAAAATCTAATCCTAATCTCATTGTTACACAATCTGACAAAGGTAATGTTACGTGCGTTATGGATAAACAAAAATATCATGATCTATCTCTGGAGATGCTGTCTGACCGAAACTGCTACAGATTGCTAAATGGAGACCCAACATCAACGTATCAACAAAAAGCAAATCAAATTATCAGCAAATTGAAAAGTAAACAAATTATACCACCTGATTTGGCAAAGTCACTAATGATTTACAATGCTGTGCCACCTAAATATTATGGCCAACCAAAAATTCACAAACAAGACCTGGTGCTTCGACCAATCATAGCATCAATAGATGCACCAAACAGCAAAATAGCAAAATATCTTACAGAAATATTAACCAATTCGTATGAAAAAGAAAATCAATATTATTCGAAAGATTCGTTTGAGTTTGCCAACTTCATGAACAATTTTCAAATACCACAAGGGTATATACTGATAAGCCTTGATGTTGTATCACTGTTTAGCAATATCACTTTACAAATAACAGTCGATAGCATAACAAAGAAATGGAATATTATTCAAGACTTCACTCCACTAACTCTGAATGAATTTCTTGATTTATTGCGGTTTGTTTTTGACACTAGTTACTGCATCTATGACAGTCAATTTTACAAACAGCTGATGGGAAGTCCAATGGGAGCAATTATTAGTCCGATAATAGCTCAATACGTCATGGACTCATTACTCGATGAGTGCATTCCACAATTAAAATTCCAACTACCATTCCTGAAGAAATTCGTGGACGATATCGTAACAGCTATTCCTACAGAAGAACAAAACAATATATTATCAATTTTTAACAATTTCAACACTTACCTTCAATTTACAATGGAACTGGAAACCAATAACTGCCTACCGTTCCTTGACACTTTGTTAATTAGAGATGCAGCAGGTATCATTACATTGGACTGGTACCAAAAACCGATAGCATCGCAAAGGTACATGCATTATTTGTCACAACAGCCAAAGCAGCTAAAAATAAATGTAGTTCTGGGCCTAAAAAATAGAATATTACGGATATCACACCCTCAGTATCACCAGAAGAACTTACATAAGCTAAAAACTATTTTACTTAAGAATAGTTACCCATCCAAATTGGTAAACAGCTTGTTATTTAACATCCAAAGGGATACACCAGGCACAGAAATTCCACCAGTACAACCAGAACCATCACAGCCCCAAAATATAAAATATGCATCGTTACCGTTCATTGAAACATTAACTCCGAGAATACTGAAAATTGTAAAAGATGATAACCTCAAAATTGCATCAAGAAGCTGCGTAACTGTCAAAAATATATTTACCAATATCAAAGATCAAAATCCATTGTCATATCAATCAAATGTAATATATGACATTCCATGTAAAGACTGCAATCAACATTATATAGGTCAGACGTCACGAAACTTAAAATCTAGAATAACATCTCACAAAAGTGATAACAAATTAAAACCTATGTCAACAGCCTTAGCTATCCACCAAAACACAACCAAACATCAGATTGATTACCAAAATGTTAAAGTATTAGATATGGAAAAGAATTTGTTGAAGAGAAATTTTTTGGAGATGACTCATATCCAAAAAAAACCAACATTCCATGAACAAAAAAACTGATATTGATAACTTGAGCAATATATATGTTTATTTCTTAAATTTGGCAAATAATAAAAACTAAAATAATAATGTCAATTCTACTTAAAGCAATTGATTTTAGTGATGTGCTTCATCAATCATTACAGTATTTATAAAAATGTTTATGTCTCGCGGGCTTACTGTAGTCACGTTGCCAACTTTCGTTTAGTTCAGAAATTAGTCACATATTTTATATTTTTTCAAATTCAAATTAACTTGGTTCTAACATGTTAAATTTCATCCTCCATTTCTGATGTGTGTTACTTGACAAATTTTACCAGTTCTGTTTCTACAAAATTTTCTGTGATAATGAAGTAAAATTTATTAAATTATTCATATTAACAATTTTAAACAGTTATGTGTTTTAACAAAACAAAATTTTATTTTATAACTTACAAAATGATACAAATCTGTTGTACACCAGATAAAGTGTCAAAATTCATTATTTTTCTAAATTTACTCGTATATTGTTCGATTCACTAACAGATGTTTTTCTTAAAAATAATCTCGCATAAAAATGTAAGTAATATTGTATTATTCACAATAAGTTTTTTTTTATACTTATCAATATGTAAAAATTTTTGATCTGTGAATAAATTCTATTTTAGTGTCCTGATGAAGGCTTAAACCAAGCCGAAAGCTAGACGAAATTTTAAAAGAGAAATCTTTTATTTTATTGGCCAAAAAAAAAACCTGACTGCTAAGCCTACAAAATTTACTGTCTCCTTAACTAATTGCAGTCGCGATTAATCCTAACTTAAATATATATATATATATATATATATATATATATATATATATATATATATATATATATATATATATATATATATATATATATATATATATATATATATATATATATATATATATATTTACATATATATATATGTATATATATATATATATATATATATATATATATATATATATATATATATATATATATATATATATATATATATATATGTATATATATATATATAGATATATATAGACATATATCCAATGCTGTACAAGTGAGTCCCGTGATGTTCACGTCAGATTTTTCAATAATAATACGAGAATTAGGTTTATGTATATTGGGATTTCTGTCTTTGTGTGATAAGTGATAATTCAAACCTTAGCAATGTGTGAACCCGTGCTGCCAGTTGTAGCCTTGATATGACACTTCATTCTAGGTCCTAACAATCTGGAATGAAATTTGCATATAGGGCGTTCGGCAACAGCACAATACAGTCGCATATGTGTAAAGCTATATGTGTGTGCAATATAATATGAATGTGATAATGAAGGTATTTTACTATTTTATATAGAAAAAGTCTCCGGGCGCAGGGGTAGTGAGCTCAAATCTCGGTTAGGTAATGAAATTTTTCCATGACGTTTCTGGATCGATATTTTCTCTCGTTACCTTACCAAGTTGGGATTCATAATCACCTGGCAACATTGAAGCTATCTGGCACCGGCTAATTTTTTGTAACGTGGGCCTGCACCGATTGATAGGCAGCACACAATCATGGCAGCAAGATAAAACGTGGCAAGTAAAGTAAAAAATAACTGTGTGTGTGAGAAGGGACATAGTCAACAGGTTCAAATTCCGAAGTCCATTAATAGATGGGAAATAGATCACTTCGCCATCAATTCATAACTTCTCGTGTAATGATATGAATTCAGAATATCATTCAAGTTATTATTCTGTCCGTCTTGAGTAGAGATCGTGTCACACAACTGAGAACGGAAGTACGTCAAGCAACAGCAGATGGCATCTAGCTATATTTAGAATAGATATATAGAAATAAAAGTGTTGAAATCTATTACAGGCTTATAGTACGTAGAGTGCAAATCACAAATCCTAATTTAAGACTGATTTGATCGCTTATAAGATCAGGAAAACTCCTTAACGGCAAGTTTATCTGCATACATTTTCTCAACAGTGACTGATAGAGAACTACCAAATATTTTCAATCCTTTGGCTACAGTCCATTTGGCATTCTCGTGAAGCAACGTATAGAGCGAGATAAATTCAAGAGACTCAGAAGCGGACCCATATTTGCCATTTCAAAAAGGCTCTAGTCATGCGTTCAGATCATACCTTATGTTCGTAGTGAGCTTATTCAAATTTGGAAATAATATGAGACAATTTTGTAACTCTGCTTACTAGAGACGCGTCTAATGTACATATTCATGTCACGTACGTTATCTGTCTTCGCGTTCTTAGAATAAACTATCTGGTATTTGCACACACATCCCGTCCAAAACTTGGGGACATCTGATGATTAGCGCTATATCTAGCAGCCACATGAGAAATCTTTACTCGTGCAATAAGAGTAGTCTCTTGAAATCTCAATGCTTTCCACAGTCCCTTCTCAATTTCACAAAGTTATCTTCAAAACGAGAGAAAGCAGACAATGTATAGGTATTCATTGTAGAAATCGTGTCCAAATGTAATTGGTCATTAACCATTTGGTTCTGTTCCAATTGTTGCTGTTTTCAATCTTTTGTTCACTGATTCTATCTTTTCTCTACTATATTTGGGATTTTTTGTTCTGTTTACTGTAAACAAATATTGTTTCGGGAACTTCCGGTGTCATTTTACGATTTTTATTAGATAAATTCATTGTATTTGCTTCCCGTAACTGCAAACGTTCATTTTTATTTCCATATGCTAATTTAATTTCTACTCTATCGTTCCGGTAGATTCTTGTGTGATTTTTTTCTTCCGGTTCTATTTCAATAAGAGTATGAGTGTTTGAATGATTGATCATAATTTTGATTGGTTTCAATCCAGTGGAAGTGTGATTTGTGATGTTTATCCTCCATTCACTGTGTATGAATATGGTTTCGAGAATTTCCGGTGTCAATTCACGATTTTCATTTAATTTATCTATGGTTTTACAATTAGAGTAAGGACATTTCCGATTCGTATAGGTACGGTAGAAGATTTTCTTTTATTCCATTCCGTTTTTCTTCTAGATTTTGATATGCCTGAATGCTGCCTGAAATAACTATTCTACGCGGACGGAGCCGTGAGAAAAAGCTAGTGGAAATATATTTCCTGACACAGCTTTTGATAGTCACATTCCGTACATGGGTACCTAAAAAATTCGATTTTCCGACACTTTATGAAGAAAGATTTTCAGTAACTTTAATTGCAAGATGGCCAAGGGAAGCGGTGTTCTACATTTCTGATGCTCCCACCAGTTAGGTAGTCTCAAGACGTCACTAGTTTTTGAGGTATTGCAGTACTTCCTCAAAGCTTCCAAGATAACCTCCACGTCCTCGTCATGGTCTCTGGGCCCTCAGCATGCGGGAGAGTTTCACTGCTCTAGTGTCGAGGTGCTGACGGAGGTAACGAAAGGTCTTGTGTGTTACCAACAACACACTCCAAGTCAAGGTGGAACAGCTAGGCCGAGTACTGCGTGGCTAAGAGAAAGCTTAGTCATTACTAGCGAAACCTGGATACCAGGCGACCACCAGCTTTATTGAGCCTTCCTGCGATAATGCGGAGCGCTGCTGTAGGCGACTTTTAGTTCTCCGCTACTCGTGGGATCATTATGAGTAAAGAAAATGAGAAAGTGATAGAGGAAGTTGCCCCTCCAAGTGCATCTGAAGACGAAGGTTTTCAAACACCATTGTTGATGGAAGAGGAGCTTTTATGGAGCCCAGTTTCATCTGTATCTGCAGAACTGGAAGACACTATGAGTTAATTCCAGCTGAAAGACGTGGAAACAAAGCTCAGCGGAGCCGCTAGGAAACCGTTCAAATGGCGAATTGCACATAGGCACGATCCTGTAGAGGCCTGCAAGAAGACCCTGGAACCACTTCCTGAGACAGAAAAAGGGCCTAAGCGCCCCAGGTCGGACGGCTTAACCCCAGAAGCCGAGGCCAAAAAAGCTGAAACTACGGTTGTAAGGGCAGAAACTTCTAGTGCAGGTACTTCCTCACAGGAGAAAACGCCTTCGTCCGTTAGTTTCAAGCAAGCTCTCGTAGGCAAAAAGGTGGGAATCCTACATGTCAAATACCCAGATGTAATTCCGACAACGGACCAACTCAAGACCGTTCAGAAAGCCATTGTGGACAAAATTCTAGAAGAAGCTGATGGGACTACAAAGCCCAAATTTCTAGGTACAACCTTTAAATCGGGATGGCTGAACATCAACTGTGCGGATGAGGTCACTGCCCAGTGGCTCATCAAAATCGCCCCTGACCTAAGGCCATGGACTGATGCCAATCTTAAGGCTGCGGAAGAAAAGGACCTACCAAAGTCCAGCATAGTAAATGCGTTCTTCCCCAGCAGTAAGGACGACAAAAACGAGGTCCTCTTGAAACTCGTTAAAGGGCAGAATGAAGGCCTGAATACGAGTGAATGGAGGGTTTTCAAACGTACAGATAAAGATACAGGAGTTATGCTGACCCTATCTATTGACTACCCATCCTTGGAAAGTTTGAAAAAGTCCGAATTCAAAATGGACCTCAAGTTTGGGCAAATAAAACTTTGGAAGAGGGCCAACAAGCCTAAACCAAAACCTGGAGCTGGCAAAAAGAAAACAGATAAACAGGTGCCTCCACCACCAAAACCCTTCCAAACAAGAAAAACCTCTAGGGCTTGGGACGTTCAAGGAAACCTGCAAGATCCAGGGTGGATGACAAACGTGTCGATCAACCAGCACTAAAAGGCGATAACAAGGCGCCTCCCCCAAAACCCAAGTAGGGAGCAATGGCTAGCTTAAGCCTACTCCAGGTGAACCTTCAGCACTGCAAGGCAGCTTCAGATGTGCTGAACAAAGTGTTCACTGAATTCAACATCTGTATAGCTCCACTTCAAGAGCCATATTCATACAAAAGCTGCGTCAAAAGACTAACAACTAGAGCAGGAAAGCTTATTTACCATCATGGGTCTGAAACTCCAAGAGCAGCAATGCTCTTGAAACCCTCCTCCAACATGAAATACACACCATTCACACAATTCATTTGCAGAGATCTGGTAGCAGTGGAGGCAAAGCTGAATCCACCAAACGGAATACAAGAGGTGATTATTGCCTCAGCGTATTCCCCTGGTGACTTAGCGATGCGCCACCTCCAAAAGAGGTGGAGAACCTCATTTCTTACTGCAAAAAGAAGAATGAACATTTCATTATAGGTTGCGATGCAAATGCACACCATACCTCATGGGGTAGCACCGACACGAACACTAGAGATGAGTGCCTTTTTGAATTCCTAAATATGTACAACATAGACATAGGAAATAGAGGCAAAGAGCCTACTTTCGTTACCGAAAATAGAAGAGAGGTTCTGGACTTAACCTTGATAAATCTTCAATTGAGTCCAAATATCAAGGGCTGGCGTGTTACAAATAAGGCTTCACTGTCGGATCATCGGTATATAAGATTAGACATAGAGGCATTGAGTAACACTACAACTGAAATAAGAATTCCAATACCAACGGACTGGACCTCATATGAGATTCATTAAAGCCTGAAGTTAAGGATCTCTATGATACTGTTATTAATACAATAGGAGATCTTGAATTAGCTTCTGTCCAAATGCATAACATACTACATTCTGCATATGCAGACAACTGTCCACTAAAACAAAAGCGCAGCACACACAAAATGCCTTGGTGGAATGAATAGTTAGAACATCTGAGGTCTGAGACCAGGAAGCTCTATAACAAAGCTAAGAACTTTAGATTACCAGATAATTGGGAACACTATAAAGCAGCCCTAACGGACTACAATCTAGAGATCCGCAGATCAAAAAGAAGGACGCGGCGTAGCTTCTGTGAAGGAGTAAATGATGCACCCACTGCAGCTCGGCTACAAAAGGTCCTTTCAAGAGATCACACAAACGAACCAGGCTTTCTAATAAAAGCCGATGGCAGTTAGACCGAAAGCCCAAGGAAAACGCTAGAGCTGTTATTAGACACTCACTTTCCCGGGTCAGTAGAATTCAATCGACAAAACTTACCAGGGGTGCAACTGAACATACCCTCACCGCGGACTTGGTTTAACACCTCTTCACATTCAAGTGAAAAAGGAGGCGATGCTAAGCGCGCTATCACTCTCCGGTGAATCGACAATGAAATCCGAGGATCTAGTGGGTCATCTAAGAATCCTTCGAGACATAAATCTACCTCACATGGCTCTATCTGTTTTGGATACCATGCAGGTAAAATACAACTTTGATAGATGATATCAGATCAATATCCCTGAGAGATAGATCTGGGCCAGCAGCCCTGTCTCTACGACGGGATCCCTGAACTGGTATACTGACGGATCAAAAATGGACAGTGGAGAAGTAGGAGTGGGCGTATACGGACCTGGATGCAGATTTAGTGAAACCCTTGGAACCACTACCACTATCTTCCAGGCTAAGGTGTACGCAATAAAGCTCTGCGCCCGCATTAACTGCGAGAAAGGTTTAAGAGAAGCAACAATCAATATAATGACAGATAGTCAAGGAGCGCTAAAGACGCTTGATTCATTCACATGCGAATCAAAACTAGTCTGCAACTGTATCGAAAACCTTCAGACACTGGCCTTTCATAATCATATCACATTATGGTGGGTACCAGGTCTCGAAGGCGTACACGGAAATGAACAGGCCGACATTCTGGCGAAAAAAGGGGCCAAACTCACTTTTGTGGGACCAGAACCTTTCTGTGGCATCCTCAGAAGTCACTCAAAACCATAAGTCAATTCCTTAGAGGAAAAATCTATAGCTAGGCACTGGGAAGAAGTTCCATGTCTAACACAAGCTAAAAGATTTTTGAACCCTCTCAACAACAAAAAGAAAGAAATCCTCCAACTGGGAAAGGAGGACGTTAGAATCCTTGCAGGAATCTACACAGGACATCTTGCTCCAGAATACCATCTGCATAAGATTGGTTCAGCAGCTGACAGCATTTGCCGACTCTGCAATGAGGAAGATGAAACATCAGTGCATATTATATGTGACTGTCCAGCTATCTCTAGGAGACGACTGAACAAATTTTGCAAAGGTTTTCATAAATCCCGACGATGTCATAGAACTGACTCCCATGCAGATTATAGGTCTCTACAAAAGCCTAAACCTGACAGAGGAATAATAACAAGGGCACGTTACAATAGATCTTTCAGGTCGCAGTAACTACAGGCAGTTGTGCTTTTAAGCCCTTCAGTAAAATAATAAATAAAAAAATTGCAGTTCAATTTTTTCATCAACAGCAATGTGTAAGTTCATAGTCCATGGTATACAGAGCTCCACACCAGAAATTGTGAGCGATCGACGATCGATCAAAATTGGCTTTGCGATCGACCGGTTGATTGCGATCATCTTGTTGGCCACCTCTGAAAGAGTACATTACTTGAACATTTATCATTAAAGGCGCCACAGGAGTTGAACAGACGATAACGCCTACGGTCAATGTAAATATCTTGGATCAGAGGCCCTTAGGAAGTAAACTGTTGACCTCAGGCATTTTTGTCATTCTAACACACTTGATATCTCAATTACTATATTGTATCGGTATCTTGTAGCAGCAAACGTTCATTTATGATTTATATGCTGAATATGTTTCGGTCCCAAAACTATCTTGTAAATGGAATAGTCTTATATGGTCATAAAGGTAGAATGGATTTGCTCAACAAGTCGGTTGGTGTACACTGTAATTCTGCTGCACTGTTTGTACATCCAATATTATCATGATTCTGTAATCCATGAGTGGATGCATTTCAAGTCGATAATTTTGATTGAGAATTTCTCTAGTATTTCTGAAAACATAGATTCTCCATCCAAAAATTTGTTTCTGATACTCTTTTCTGCCGTAAAAGGAAGTTACACACTTAAAACATTCCATGAACCTGATATCCAAGTTTTCATGTATATGAGACATATTTGAGAATCTTGAATCATTTGTTTCCAATTATATTCGTTGGAAAATGCTCTATTTATTATCAGTATGCCAGAAAAGTACTAGCTTCTTTCCCCAACGATTTAGAGATTTTAGAAAATCATATATATATATATATATATATATATATATATATATATATATATATATATATATATATATATATATATATATATATATATATATATATATATATATATATATATATAAATTATTGTTACCGTGAACGGAATATAATAAAAAAAAAACTAATTTTTGTTTCACAACACAAGACTTCATTTGGTAGTTAACTCTTTGGAGTTTTACAGAAAAAAGGATGCTAATTATTTGTTACACTTGTATTTATAAAGTTTGTTGTCGAAGGGAATCAAGTTTCAACGTGAGAAACCAACTAAGGAATTCATCACGTATTTGTTATATCAGCATCTAACAGGGCTACATAATACCTCCCCTTCTAGATGATGATCTAAGAAATAGGGGATGGAAAAGAAATCTGATGATCTATTTTATTAATTGAAGTTTTATTACTTAAATTTGGCAATTGAATATTTTCTATATTGTCAGATGTCTTTCCCTTACATAATAGTTCATTTTCATATTTCTTAATTAATTCATAGCATATAAAAATTGATATAATAAAAGCTAGTGAAATATACAATATAGTAGAATGCGTTTCGTGAATGATATTTAAGTCCTCTAAAGGTTTTATTGTAGGAATAATTTCTGTAAATTCTTTTATATTTTGCAAAGTGTTATTATTATTAGATTAAATTTTCAATATAGGATATGAAAATTGGATTTTCATTTCTTTATATTCGTTTACGAAAGGTATGAATTCTGCATTCACTTGTACTAGAAATTTGAAATATCCCTTGAATGCTTTTTATTTCTTGAATATTTTTACAATTCATATTAATATCTTGTTTATCAGGGCTAAAAATTATCAACTCATTGGAATTTGGTATACGAATTACGTTGTTATGTGAAGTTGTTTGTTTGATTTCGCACTTGCGTTTATTATTATTCAACAGTTGGTTAGTACAATTACTTATTTTTATATTGTTAGTTCTACAATAATATATTTTCTTATTAACTAAACAGTTATCAACCTTTACATTGTTGTCAATATACATTGTTGTTTCTTGATCATAAAAACAATATAACTCTTTTTGTTTAAATGGAATCATAGTCTTTTGATACAAGTTAAAAGTTCTCTCCGACATGATGGGAATAGTTATTATGAAGTAAATTTTATTTTGATCGTGGTTGCAATTACCTGATAATAATTTTGAAATTTCTACAATATCTTAATTAGGTAGCATTTGTTTTAAATTTTTAAAAGATACTAGACTTATATCAGAAGTATGCAAAGAACAAAAGTTTATACTTTCATTTATTAGAGAAATTATGATTTGAATGTGATTTAACAAAGAGGTGATTATTTGAATTTTTGAATCCATTCCGAATATAGCATCTTTGTACAATAATTGATTGATATTGTTTTTCAAGTTTTCAATTTCAATGCAAAACTTCTTCTCATTAATTTTTATTTTATTGATTTGCTCATTAAAATGTTTAGTTAGATCTTTGTGTAATGTAAATTATTCTTAATTCCGTTTTGTAAATTTTGTTCATTATCTTTTATTTGTTTAAACAATTCTTCGTAATGATCAGCGTCATTTTGATCTAGATTACCAGAAATAGATTTTATCACAGTACCGAGTCCATTTATCAAATCTCGTTTATTTCTTCTATGAAGTTTCAATTTATTAATTTGATTGTTTGTATTTCCATATATCATATTCATTACATTGAAAGCATCAAAACTGTAGTTTTGCAAAGGTTCAGAACTATTTTGGAAGGTATTAATTGCGTTAGTTATGGATTCGAAATTTAAAAGTAAATTCTGCTAATCATAATTGAAGTAAGCACAAATATCGTATTCATTAATGTAGGTTTTTCCTGATTCCAATAGTTTATATCCGTTGTTGTCGGAAATATCTTGAAGGAGTTGACCGTAGGATAAGGGTAAAAGTCTGTAACAAATTATAATTCTAATTTTCACTCCTCTTTTGTGTATCTTTCGCTTTACTTCTATTGTTTTATTTTTATCATTGAAATTATCAATTTTCACTTTTTTAAATAAGGGTTTCTTAAATTTTGTTATGGGTCAAGAATTTTGTTTGAGGTATGCTTGAGAAACATTCTGGAATTTTGTATGGGAATTGTTTGGTTTGAAGCGTTTCAATTTTTCTTCAATAATTTTATTTCTTATTTTATCATGTTCATTTTGTCTATTTTTTGAGAATAATTCTATTTGTTGTTCTTCCGTTAAACTCATTCTGGGTCGTATGTGTGAGTAATCTCTACCGTATAGAATTTCATTAGGCGATAACCTCGTGACTGAATGTATTGTGTCGTTGTACGCTTGTATAGTCGTCGTCAAGATTTCGTCTATGTTTTTATTTGGATAATTTTGGAATAAAATTCGTAGATGTTCTATTAAGGTAGAATGTAATCTCTCTATAGCATTTGATTTTGGGTTACCGACAGATGTAATATGTAAATTTATTTCTTTATTGTGACAGGAAGTTTTGAAGGCTAGATTATCGAATTCCTTTCCTGAATCACAAATAATTGTTTGAGGTTGTAATAATTCTTTGATGAAATTTGAGACTATATTAATTACATTATTACAAGTTTTGTTTTCTATAAAATATATTTGAGCGTATTTTGAAGACTGATCAAATATTGTTAAATAATATTTTGAATCAAGAGTTAAAATATCTAAATTTATAATTTCAAAAGGCCGTTGAGGAGTTGATGTGAGCTGATCTTGTAACTTTGCGGGTTGTCTATCATATTTACATTTTTTACATATTTCACATTTATTTATAAAGCTTGTAATTGTTTCTAACATCTTTGGCCAATAATATTTTAATTTTAATTTATTATAAGTTTTCAATATGCCGCGATGATTTGTTTTACCATGATGGTAATTGAATACGGTCTCATCTTGTTTATTTTCATTTTCTATTTCTTTAACTTGTTGATTGACTCTAATTAAATTTATTGTTCCAAACACAAAATTTTCTTGTATGGTTTTATTTAAAATATAAGCAATTTCGTCGGTGCAAATGCAATAATATCTTACTTTAGGTACTATATAGTTTTGAATAAATTCAAACAATTGTGTACCTTGATTGTTTGAATGTAATGACAATGTCATTCTCAGTTTTTATTATTAAATAATTTTTTTATTTCTACATTATTAACTTCATCTTCTTGTATTATAATTTGGTTATCAGCTATATCAATTCGGTTTTCTACAAATTTTAAACCATTGACAGGTTCTTCCGGTGAGGAATGAATTGTGTCTGTGCTGTTAGTACTCAAATTTTCTAATTCCTCTTCGATATCTTCCGCATCATTTATTAAACTATCTACCGATTCACTCGAATGATTTTTGAAGGAATCATCGATTTCTTTTGAGTTTACAAAATTTTGTGGCAACCCATAAATATTGATTTGAATATTTGTATCCTTGAATATATTGTTCAATACTTGAATTAATTTTGATTTTTCCAATTCATCTAATCCACATGATAAATAGGGCATGTTAATTTCAAACAAATCGTTTTTGATTAGGTAATCTCGCAATCAGATAAGGCATAATTTTAATTGTTTTAAATTCACATTTTCTTTGTGAATATCTTTTGTATACAAATGAAAAATTATTTCATCATCAAAATTTTGAATGATCATATTTTGATTTTTGAAATTATTTATACAAAAATCTTTACTAATAAATTGTTCATTGACTTGTGAGGCTGAACCCATACCAAAACAATTATCTTTTGAGATACAATGACAAAGTATGTCTATTGTAGTTACATCGCCAGTAAAATAACTAATTTTGAATGGTTCTCTAATTTGTGATGAATAGTCGGCAATTTTGTTTGTTTTTCCAGGTAAATATTCTATTCCGGAATCATATTCATTAAGCTCGATTTTCCATCTCAATAATTTTTGATTTCCATTTTTCATAATCAATAACCAAATTAAAGGTCTATGGTCAGTTCGAATGATAAATTTTCTTCCATATAAATACGGTTTGAAATTTTGTACTGACCACACAATAGATTTTAATTCTTTTTCAACCGTGGAGTAATTTAGTTCCTGAGTATTAAAAGTTTTAGAAGCGTATGCTATAGGTCCTTCTATATTATCTTGTACTTGTGAGAGTACTGAACCCATGGCGTAATTTAATGCGTCAGTTGTGAGTATGAATGTTTTAGAAAAGTCAGGGAAACTAAGTATAGAAGGATTGGAAATTAATTCTTTGGATTTTTGGAATGCTTCCTGATATTCTTCGTTTGTTATATCAATTGTTTTGTTTTTCTTAAGAGATTAGGTAAAAGGTTTCGTTAATTTTGAAAAATTCGGGATGAAACGTCTATACCATGATAATTTTCCTAAAAATGATTTTATTTCTTTTTGTGTTTTTGGAATAGTTATTTTATTTATTGCTTCTATTTTTTTGACATTTGGTTTTTTGACATTTGGTTTAAGACCTTGTTCGGATATCACAAATCCTGAATATTCGATCTCTATTTTCATTAATTCACTTTTGTCAATTTGTATTTGTAAATTTGCATTTCTTAATCTATCAAAAACAAATTTTAAATTTTTTAAATGTTCATCTTCCGTTGCAATAAAAATTATGATGTCATCCATGTAAACAAGACAAATTTTGTTGATTGAATCGCCTTAAATTTTGTTCATCATTCTTTGAAATGTCGCAGGGGCATTAATTAGTCCAAAAGGCATTGTAACAAATTCATAATGGCCTGATAGGGTGCTGAAAGCGGTTTTTTATATATCATCTTTTTCTACGGAAATTTGATGGAATACTGAATGTAAATCAAGGGCTGTGAAAAATTTTGGTTTGCCAATTTTGCCTAAAAGAGTGTCAATATTAGGAAGAGGATATTTATCTTCTCTAGTGTTCGTATTCAATTTTCTAAAGTCTATCACAAGGCGTGTTTTTCTTTTACCAGAAGCGTCGCTTTTTTTGAGACGATCCAGATGGGAGAATTATAAGGACTGTTAGATTTTCTGATTACATCGGTTTTTAATAAATTTTGTACGTGTTCTTCTATGTCTTGTTCATATATTTGTGGAAGTCTATAATTTTTTATATAAATGGGAGTATTATCTTTTGTCAGTATTTTATGCTTAGTGTATGTCGTGCATGATAATGTTTCACCTTCCTTTGGGAAAAGTTCAGGATATTGCTTCGATAGTTTATTAATTGTTTGTTTTTGAAAATTATTCAAATGTTCTGAACGGAGATTTAATCAGCAAAAATTGGAATCTAGCATAGGAATAAAGGGGAATTCTACATTCTGTATTCTTTTTTTTTTCATTTGCAAAATTCATTCCACATTTTAGATTTTCCAATATATTTATGCCGAATAATAAGTCACAATCATTATGTCGTCTGCAAACGCTAAACATTGGTGTTTCAGTTGACAAATGGTTGCTTTTTTGTAGATTCTGCTTTTCCCTATAACTCACTCTAGCAACAAGCTGAACATGACGAGTGATACTGGGTCTCCTTGCCCCAGTCCTCTGTTTACATCGAAGCTCTCTGATGTTTCTCCATCCACCAGGATTCTGCATTTTGACTCTTCATGGGTCATCTTAATTATTCTTATAAATTTTTTGGGCATTCCTAGTTCTGCGAGTGCTTCATACAGTTTATGTTTATCTATTGTGTCATATGCTTGTTTGAAATCTATAAACAACATTTGCAGGCTCAGTTTGTGTTCATAACTATTCGCTATAGTTTGTTTCAGTGCAAATGTTTGATCCGTAGTTGATCTGTTCGGTCTGAAACCAGCTTGATATTCTCCTAGGGTATTGTCCGCTTGTTTTTGTATCCTATTTTTTAGACATCCTGCTAAAATTTTGTACGCCACGTCTAATAGTGCTATACCTCTGTAATTCTCGCATTTCAGTCTGTCCCCCTTTTTATAAATTGGGCATATCAGTGCTTCCTTCCATCTCACAAGCATACGTTCATTCCGCCATATATTCTGTATTATTTCCATAATATACTGGATTACTTTGTCTCCTGCATTTCTGTATATCTCTGATGTAATTCCGTTTATTCCCGGGCTTTTATTATTTTCCAACTGGTTCAGTATTTCTCGAATTTCATTTATGTCTGGTGGGCTTTGCTCTATACTATTCCCTTCTTGTCGAATTGTTTCGGTTTCATTTGTAGTTTCCAAAGTCAGATTTCCCTCATTTAGCACCTCCTTGAAATATTCTTAACATACATGTAGTTTGTCCTTTGCTAGTTCTCCCTCTTTATTTCTACAGTACACTAGTGGCGGTTGATACTCTGTTCTTTGTTTCTTGGCCTCCTGATGGAAGTTCCTCAACTCCTTGTTTTTAAAATCTTCTTCTAATATTATCATTTTTTCTTCCATCATTTGAGTCATTTTGTAGTAGGTTTCTTTAAGCCATATCCCTCTTCCTGATTGCACTTTTGGATTCTTCGTCGAACCATTCCTTATTTTTGTCCCTCACATTTTTGCGCAGCATCTGTTCTGAGACTTTTAGTATTGCTCCTTCCAATTTATTCCATTTTATATCCACCCTTTCCTCTGAAACCTGCTCTGCTAGCTCTAGCTCCTTCGACAGTAGACTTTGAAATTGCTCTCTGCTTTTCTCATTAGTTAGTGGCGAGGTGTCATATCGTTTCAAACGGTTGTGTTTATCCTGTGTTACTTTTGGCAACTCCTGTTTCATTACTATTTTTACAAGAAAATAATCTGTGTCTAATACTGCACTTCTTTTGTTTGTGATATTTTGAACTTGTTTCGCATGCTTACTCTCTATTAATACATTGTCTATTTGATCACATGTACGCCCATCAGGTGATATTCATGTTCCTTTATATATATATATATATATATATATATATATATATATATATATATATATATATATATATATATATATATATATATATATATATATATATATATATATATATATATATATATATATATATATATATATATATATATATCTTTTCTTTCAAAATGTGTGCTCATGACTTTCATATTGTTGGTTACTGCAGAATCAATCAACTTTTGTCCGTTCTCTTTTGTTTCATCATGTTTGCTATGTGCACCAATTGTAGTCTTGTACATTTCCTCTTTGCCTAGTTTTGCATTGAGATCTCCAATAACTATTTTTAAGTCATATTTTGGTATCGAATTTATTATTCTCTGAAGCTCTTCACAAAATTTATCTTTTTCTTCCTCGTCCTTCTCGTTTGTTGGTGCATGTACATTTATAATACTGATTTTTCGGTACACTCCTCTTAGTACTATTGTACATATTCGCTCGGACACTTTATAACTTTCTGCTCCAATTCTTTTTTTATCATAAAACCTGTGCCCAAACATTTGGTGTCGTTTCCACCACTGGAAAATATATAATTATCTACTGCTATTATGTCGTTTGATTTTTGCATTGTTTCTTGAAGTTCCAGTATGTCAATCTTATATTGTGTTAAGCACATTGATAGATTTCTGAGTGTAGCCGATTCATTTGTTCCTCTTACATTCCATGTTCCTAATATTAGCGTTTCATTTTTATATTCCTTAAATAATTCTAAAAGTCTTTTATCCTTGATCATTGCTTGGTCATTTCCTATTACATCCGTTTCTTTGTTGTCATGTCTCAGTTTTTTGCTCTTCCAATTGCCCTGCTTTTGCTGTTCCATATCCAGCATTGCTCTTCGATGTATATTTTCTTATAACCTACTTTAGCTGTTTTTCTTTCCTTTCTCTCTTTTCCAGCTCTTTCCCTAAGAATTTTTCAATTGCAATTTCCTCTTTAGTCAGATCATTGTCTATGTATATCTTGCTGCCGTTAAGTTTGTTTTCATTCTCCATAATCAGTCATTCTTCCTTCCAACTGCTTAATTCTACTACTGTCATGAAATGGTTTGTTGCTCCTACATTCTTTCCTTGAGCCGACTCTATCTTTACTTGTACTCCAACTAACTCTTTGCAGAACTTTTCTATTTCTTGTTTATTACTATTAAAGACTTTCCCTTTTATGACAATATTATTTTTCTTCTGCTGTTTTTCTCCTCTATCTACCTTCCCTTCAACTAGCGCAATTCTTTCTTTTAGCTCTCTATTCTCTTTCCTCAGCTCCTCAATTTCTTCATCTACTTTCTCTATAACTGTAAAATGTTTTGCTTGTTCCGATCTCATTTCTTTAATTTCCCTCTTAATTTCCACCATCATATTTTTTAAATCTTCCGATCCTGCAGTATGTTGGGTGGCTTTATTGAAGGATTCCGGTGTTTTTTTGCACCTTTCAAATAATTCACTCGTATTTGGTCTTTTCGGACTTCCATCTGTTGAATATCCGTCCGACTCATTTTCTTGTTTCTGCATCGCCTGGTGTTGCTTGACCCTCTTTACAGTTGTTGTTTGCTTACTCACCTCACGCTTCGTCAGTAGCAGCCGCTGATATTTGATACCCGGTCACTCACTTCGCGTGGACTTCGTGACGTAGATAGATCACGCCTGGTCACGTCAGATGTTAGATAATGTGTTCTTTGGACCAATACTCACACTAACATTTTTGCAAACACAGGTGAATAATATGACGATACCAGAAAATCATATTTCGACTTGATTGATAATGATGTAGGTATTCTTATATAATATTTAGGAACATAGGAGCTCCAGAAGGTAAGGGCAATTCTCTATACATATTTGACGTAGTTTCTTGTAAATTTGAGTAATGAAGAGATGTATCTCTGCGATAATAATTCGGAAAAATTCTTAAAGGCTGAACGTCACACATTTAGATTTGTAAAAGCTCTTTTTGCACTGTTGATGATTATCACGAAACTAGTAATGTCGATTGCTTTCATTATTCTCAGCTTCAATTCAATCATCAAATTGAAAACGAACAGAATATTCTGTTGCGTTCCTCCACATTGTAATTAGATCTCGTTAGGAACCATTGTTGTGCCCTGGAATTGATCTACTTGATCTTTTATAGATCCGGTTACTCGGAAGAATATAATATTGTTCTAAATTCGATATCTTCAATCGAAAGAACTCATAAATAATAATTTTCCTAAAATCGAATCAAATGATATATCCATTATGTGATTAGGAAGTGAGATGCAGGACGTAATAAGTCGCACATTATCGGGATGATGAATAAAAAAGTTTTTCTCATACGTTCTGTTCTGTGATGTTATTTTCGTTGGAGAATGTATCAGTTTTCTGAATGTCTTCATCCTCATTCATGATGACTATTCCTGCATTTTTAGCTTCTCTAGTTACGATAAGATTGTTGTTTGTTATTTTTTCTTTGATAAATTTTATATTGTTGGAGATGCTACTTTGATTATAATATTCACAGCGTGCACTCATCTTTCTATTGTTGATCGTGCGGAGGGAAAAAAATATTTAGATTTTTATTTGGTTGATGTTAGGTCAGTTCGGAAGTTTTGCTTCGATATCTATGGCTATTTCTAATAAGTTGGAGTTTTTTGGTTTTATTCGAATTTGTGGCCATATTGTAACATTTTTGTTCTTCTTCTGTCAAAACTATTGAAGTGAGATTGTTGGCTCTATTTAGGAAAGTACAGTTATGATGGTTTCCTTCTGTTTGTTGTTCCTCTATTTGTTGTACTTCTGTTTGTAGTGTCGTAGTTGTTTTTGTTTTTTCTCGTATGAGGGCTTGAGTTACAGTTTACGTTTTCTGTTGGCGTTGATTTTGCTACAAATTAACTTCTCTCCTAAGGTTTCTATAGCTGATTCATATTCTATTGTGTGAAGAAATCACAGCCATTAGACATAATGAAAATTACACTAGAGGATACATGAACATAATATACAATAATAAAAAAAGAAATATTATCACTCAAAAAATATACAAACACACTAAAAATAATACAAACTATATCTTCATCTCATATTACAAACACATACACAACACATTGAATCGTTCACTACAAAAACATTAAATACAGCTCACATCTAAATAACACCCAACTCTTGCATACATTTTCATCAACAATAAACTAAAATTTTATAACACAGAACACAGTGGTATGAACAAAATTAATTGCAATGGTTGTGATAGTGCTAACATAGGTATGACAACCAGAAAATTCAAAACGAGATATAAAGAACATACTGAAAACGACCCGCCATCAGCCTTCGGTTCTCATCTAAAAACAGAAAATCATTCATCCACAATAGAAAATACTTCCATCTTGCACAAAGAAAATAGCTATAATAAACTCATACTCTTAGAAAAAATGGAAATATTGGAATATATGAAACCTGAGGATAGAAGAATTTTGAACGAAATAACTGTTTTTCTTGGAAATCATATCTTCAAAACTTTACCGCCATTCAATACTCAACGAACACCACACAATACATAGCTTCCGCTGAATTTTTTAATGTATTTCATCTTCTTGATCCTGAAGCACGTATTTTCAAGTGCTCTCATTTTTTGATAATAACACATTCTGTAACAACATGATCTATTTGATTTCTGCTGCATAATCAACTGACGGTGAGCTGCTTCTTCATATTATTTACAAGCACGCACTTATCCTTTATTTGATTCTAAAATTTTCACATAGCCTCATTTTTTGAATACAGCACATGGTACCAATTTCTTCTGGTCTCCTTTCTCAGCATTCCTCTCCTAATTTAACATACGTTCCATATTTAATTTGACATATTTTGATAACATAAAATAATTATTAAACAGAACTGTCAAAATTTTTTTCAAAATGTAAAACAACAATATTTTTCATAAATTCAGAATTAACTGTATTTCAGCTGCACGGCCTGAAGATGGATTGTATCCGAAATCGATAGTCACAAAGCAAATTCAAAATATAAACGTATCTTTTTAACATTGAAATTTTTTACCTCAGATTTCACGGTTATCTACAGAACTTTGTACCAATTTAGGTGTCAATTCTTCTCTCTGTGAGGTAAACAACTATCATCATCATCATCATTCCGGCCCACGGCCCATTGAGAGCTTCTGTTGCCTCTATTAGTTTCCTTCAGCTGTTTCGATCCTTAGTTTTCTTACTTCAGTTTTTCTCTTTGAGTTTTTTAAGATCGTCTTATTCCACTTATTTCTTGGTCTATCCCTTGGTCTCGTTCCTGACGGATTTGCTTTGAATATCCTGTTGACTGATTCGTCATAATTCTTTCTCTGCAAATGTCCCAGTCATTGGAGTCTGTGCATCTTTATAGTCGCTACTAGGTCAGGTTCTTGATATAACTCCCTCAATTAAGATTAGTTCCAATTTTCCAAAGTTCCTCATTCCTCTGAGAATCCTTCTTTCAAAACAATTTAGATTCAATTCCAGTTTCTTGTTTAGTGTCCAGGTTCCGCTATCGTTGGTGACTACCGGTTTTATAATAGTTTTGTGGATTTCCACTTCAGTTTTTCTACACAATTCTTCAGATCTCAACAGATGTTTCACTGAGTGAAAACATTTGACCCGGCTTGCAGATCTAGACAAAATTTTTTTTCTAACTCTCCGTCGGAATGTGAGACTGCCCTTAGATATCAAAATTCATCAAAAATCTCGAAACTATGATTCAGTAAGTCTATGTGTGTCTCTACCGTACTGGATCTCCTGGAAGATAATGAGTATTTGGTTTTCTCTGTGTTTATTTGTAGTCCTACCCTTTTTGTGCAGTTCATCACTCTTTCTGAAATATTCTCAGGCCCTTCTTCACTTTCTGCCACAAAATGAGGCACTCAAATTTAAGACTATCTAACAGTCTATTACAGATAGGGTGAACTGAAATTGGTCTATGATTTACAGAGAGAAGAAGTCTGGTGTAATATGTTGACTGTAAATTTATCGATTCTTATGCTTCATGGTCTGTAAACTGGTTTAAATAATTGATGATCTTCACTCGGGTAGTTCCAGTTACCTATGTAGAAGAGAATTACAAATTCTAGATAGATCTAATTGAATTTGAATAAAATACAAGTATGAATAGAATATTGCGGAATACACCAAGATCTTTGATCTGATGAATACTATAGATTCAGAAAACCATTGAGTATAACAACAACAAAAATTCATGGTATATCATGTAACAAGGACCTAATGATTATCATTTTTCTCCAGGATGAATTTGGTTGTACTCGGTGAAGACGAGGGCGAAGTACGAGGCGCAGGCGAGGGCGAAGCACGAGCAAAGACGAGGGGGAAGCACAAGGCGTATCATCATGCAACCAAATTTTTCCATAACAATAATGACAGTCGTTCAGTGTCCGTGTAGCATACGATACTTTTTGTAACAAGTCTACCGTAGTACCTCCATAACTAAGTTTTTTGAATGAATCTCATCAGTATGACAAACAAATTTTTGCAATTGCGATTACATTACAGTAAACTCATTCAATGAAACATAGCTTACATGATTTATTTTATTGATTGATATTTTTCGAATTATCTGTGCTATTCCGTTCACAATGCACACAATATAACGAACACCTCCTGTAATATATGAAACTTCTTTCAAATAATTATTTGACAGATACAAATAAAATGAAAAAATTCCAACAGCATCCATGAACCACAATATATATATTTTCACCCAGCGGACAAAAATATTCATCAATTCCCTGTCAACTAAGAATGAATGAAAATTGTCAGCATGGTTTGGAAAAGAAGACTTTCGGAGCAGAATTTAGCTCGGTCTTAGAGTACTTTTGGTGCACGTGTTACAAAAATATATTTTATTATCTGATTTATAGTGATGTATAGATTTTTTTAACTATTTGTCGTTTTTGTTGTATAGCACCCTGAGAAAGAGTTATTTGAGGTCAAAGCGTCAGTTTGTTATCGATAAAAATGAATGTTGTGATTGAAACTCCGATCAATTTTCAACTTTTTGATAATTTTCCAGTTGACAAACCTATTTACCTTGCATTTCATATGTACAAGATCATTTATTCCTTGCACATAGTTGGAATACCTGAAGAATTTCATTTGGTCTCATCAATAAAATCCAATCCAATCTGGAAGTTGATTTTGTAAGATTTCGCACATACTCTGCCAGACTTCGATTTATCACCGCATACCCAATATTAATGTTAATACAATTCAATTACACAAATCTATTCTCACCAACGTAATCAGGCTTAACGTGCAAATACCGTTATTGCTTTGTCTGTGGATTAATAATTGTATCTTTTTGATGACAAGTATGCATTTTAAGCACTTGTGGCAACTCTACTAGCAGACTATAGCACTACATGTGAGATTCATCGAGTGGGAAGACGATTCAGGAATGTAAATACGTCTTGTTTCAATAGAAATTGTCGTAACCATTAGTAGCTTTTAATATACTGTACTGAGTAAACTCAATATATATTTTATATACTACTAAGTGTTGAAAGGGCTGTTCATATATTTACTAAGGCTCATTACAAGGGTTTAATTCAAAATGTGTATAGAATATTTGAATACATCCTTCTTGGAATTCAATTATGCATCAAAATTTAGCATTTCATAAAAATATTTTTTTGAATCATGGCTCCAAATTTAATGCGACAGATAAAATCATTCATAGTGCAGTATCCATTGAAATATTCGATGAATCTCACCTTACATTCCAGTCTGTGATTTCATATCGCTTGATAGCTCATCAATTTTTTTCATTATTTTACGATGAACTCTCTCAAAATTCTCTCGTCAAGATTTATTTCACACCGTAGTATGAATTTTCAAGTAACTATGTTTATACTTATCAATTCTTCTTGAAATGATCTCAAGATTTCGATGGAATAATTCAATCACTCAAATAGACTCAAATTTTTGCTTTGTGAATACCTATCTGAAGCGGGGACCAATAATATGTAATCTGGCAGTAGCGATTACTATATATTCATATAAACTACCCTTATCACTCAAAAGTGAAATCAAAGTTGTAAATTTTTTCATTCTCTCAAAAATAAACAAACAATCGGGTAAGATGAAGAAAGAAGCAGCTTCAATGTTCATATCGTCACGATTTAATCCCAATAACTTATGAAGATTACAGTCAATTTTTTACTCTACAAATTATTGCACAATGTGTACTCGCGCCAAATCGCTTGCTGTCACTTTTTGTACCACTCCTTGATCTTTTCAAGTTCTTCGCGTGAGTTCACATATCATTGTTTGATGTTCTCAGAGATTCTAGCCAATGAGATCTATATCTGCCCAATACGTGATAATTACACGTTGTGACCGTGAACCATCATCTAAATCTCCAACAACTCAGGGATATATTCTCTTGAATGTTTCCAAATGCCAACTTGGACAATAATTGCAACAAATATTGGTTCAAACAAATGAATGGTCTAGGATATCTTATATTCGTGACAATGTTAAGACTACCAGAGGACAGATCGGTACAACTAGTGTACAAGCGTGCAGAAGGGACCAATAAAAGAAGGGGACGATCGGGAGGAAGATAAAGAAATGCTGTACAGAAAGATAAACAGTATCTTAATATGAATAATTGGAGAAACGAGGCGCTGATCTGTAATCAATGGCGAAGTATTACTCATCAAGCCATAAGTCTGCTAAGCCTGGAGAGCTGCAATACTATTTACTAATTATTATGAGTACTTAGATGGTGCAATCGTCTCAAATACTGAATTTCAGCAATTCACGTTCAACCGTATTGGATTTATGCGGAAAATTCAAAATATGTGCTGAGTTAAGTGCACTTTCGGTACAGACGATTGCAATCATATTGCAAGGTATATAACTAGGATACTGAATTTCAATATTCTACAACTTATTGTTCCGAATCTATTCGGAAAATTAAAGAAGTCTCATATAAAGTGCTTTTCCAACTCAGCTGATCAATACCAATTCAAAAGATGACCAACAAGATGCAACAGCAATCTCAAATACTGAATTTCAGTATCCTTTAGCTAATCATTTTGAATTCATGCGAGAACTCAAAAATTGTCTTAAATAGGGTGCACTTCCGATACATAAGCTTGCAACCTTCATGCAAGGTGTACAACTAGACCCTAGACCAGCCTTGAAAACAAAACTTGGACACTATACGTTCGACGAGATTTGAGATCTGCAAGCTACGAACGCATAGACGCACGCACATAGGTCCTAACATCGAGCCGAAAATATCAAAACGAATTCAAGGATGCTCAAAACATATATTCACATCAAAAGCTCAAAATGGGTATTTTGCCGGTCTCATATTTCCTACTTGTATTGCTTAAGTATAAAAATCTGACGTGAGCATTGCGTGATTTACTTGTACATCATTCGATATATTTTTTGCAAATAATAATACAATAATCGAACAAAAAATCACATTTTCCCATGGCTTGGAGTTTTAGATTTATAAAAAAGAACTGAAATTTGTCAGGTATAGGGCGCTCTCGACCCAGTCGGTTGCTATGAGAACAGTAGCTCATTATTCTCATGCTATAATATTCCTAAATACTGATTCTCAAGATTCTATGGTTAACAGTCCAGATTTTATACGCGAAATGAAAAAAATCCAATTGGAGTGTACTTCCGGTACAAATGATGATTATGAAAATAGTAGGCAAACATAAAATGCTACAGCAGACTGAGATACTGAATTTCAATACTCTACTGCTGATTGTTTCAAATTTTGAAACATTGTCAACTATAGTGCACTTTCGGCTGAGTCGGTCTAATGGAAAAAAGAATATGAGCATTTAGATGGTACATTCGTCCTGAATACTGAACTCCAACATTCTACGTTCAATCATTTTGAATTTATGCAGAAAATTCAAGAGAATGTTTCGAGTAAAGTGCACTTGCGTACCGCGGACGGTTGCATCCATAATTTGACATTCACTGAGTTTACTATAAATTCATTGCAAAATAATGCTCAGGCTGATGTAATCTATACAGACTTCTCGAGAACATTTTACAGCGTGAATCATTCTGAACTCATCCGCAAATTCATATACAACTTCAATTTCTCTCAAGAGTTAACTGACTTTATTCTCTCGTATTTGACAAATCGTAATCTGTATGTTTATTCAAATAGCTATGAATCACTTCCTTTTACTGCCGCATCTGGTGTTCCCCAAGGAAGTACTTTCGGGCCACTTCTATTTAATTTATTTAGCAATGATATCACTGATTCCATTATCCACTCCCAATGCTTGCTCTATGCTGATGATACTAAAATCTATAGAATAATACATTCTCCACATGATTGCAATCTGCTGCAAGAAGATATTAGAAAATGCAATGTAATGACATACTCTATAATGTATGAAACAGCACCTAGTTCAAAATTATGTTATGGGCGATTCTACATTGTCTAGGATTACACGGTGCAAGGATTCAGGTGTTCTTTATGATCCAAAATGTCATTTTAATTATCATGTGAATTAAATTGTCAGGTCATCGTATAGAAGTTTGGTATTCATCATGAGAATGTCTCTATACAACTATTTCATCAGTGCGAAGCTAGAATATTGTTTTTCAATTTGGAATCCATTCAAAAATTCTATAAGGGCAATACAGGCAGTTCAAAAAAAATTCCTCAGATATTGTTGGCATGAATTCCATTTGGTTGCTACTCTGAATGATGATTTTCACTACTCCAAAGCCCTTATGGAATTTAATCTACTGTCATTGGAAAATATTAGAGTTTTACAATCATGTGTATTTCTTTTTAAATTAATTGACAATATAATAAATGATTCTAATATTTCATCATCAATAAAGTTTCGTATCCCTTGCTCCAGTAGTCCTAGACAAAAGTACCTCTTTGCTCTTCAAATGGTTAGAGCCATTTATACACTAAAAGGACCTATTCGCCGTATGTGCTCTTCTTTCAACGACATTAGTAAGGACACTGACATTGATATCGGATTCGACAAACTTGTAACATTTAAATATTAAATTCACTTGTACTTGAATAACTCATCTAAGAAATTTTGCAAATTATTCATTATTATATAATTGGCATTTTCGCTATTATTACTCATTTCGAATTTTTATTTATCTTTTCTGTTACGCTAGCTCTCTTCTTTCTTTGTATATTGTTATAATATTTCATGATCCTCTGTAATTGGGACATTAGTCCTGTAGGGGGGTTTTTCCAATAAATGAATGAATAAATAAATATGCTGACTGTAAATTTTTCGATTTTCATGCTTCATGATCTGTAAGCTGATTTAGATAATTAATGATCTTCACTCAGTTAGTTTCAGTCATGAAAAAGACAATTACAAATTCTGGATAAATCTAATTGGATGTGAATGAAATACAAGCATGGACAGAATATTTTAGAATACATCAAGATCATTGATCTGATGAATATTAAAGATTTCGAAAACCATTGAGTATAACAACTCATGCTTTTTTCTTATGTATAATGATTTCAAACCCAAAAATCAAGCATATTTCATCATTTGATCTATAGTGGTGTATGTAAATTGTGAACTATTTGTCGTTTTTGTTGTATAGCACCCTGAGTAAGAATTATTTGAAGTCTAAGCGTCAGTTTGTTATTGATACGAATAAATGTTGCGTGATTGAAATTTCGATTATCTTCCATCTTTTCGTTAATTTTCCAGTTGACAAATCCATTCACCTTGAATTTTGTATGTTATAAGAGCATTCATTTCTTGTTCATACTTGGAATATCTCTGGAATTTCATTCGATCTTATCAATAAAATCCATTAAGAATCCAAACTAACATCTCCATCGCATACTCCCATCTGGAGGTTGATATTCTGAAATTTCGCCCATGTTCTGCCAAACTTCGACTTCTCGTAACAGCATTATATAAGCCTTTGTTACCTATCTCTTTCTTCTCACCGCATACCGAATATTTGTGTCATTATAATTCAATTTCACAAATCTATTCGCACCAACATAGTCAGGTTTAGCGTGAAAATACCGTTATTGCTTTGTCTGTGGATGAATGATTGGATTTCCTTAATGACAAGTATGCATTTAAAGCACTTGTGACGACCCTACCAGCAGACTATATTACTACAGGTGGAATCCGTTGCGTATGAAGACGATTCATTGAATATATTTTGATTTAATAGAAAGTGCCGAAACCATTGTAGCTATCATTACACTTTGCTGAGTAATCTCGACACATATTTTATTTCTAGTATTGAACTATGTGTTGAAAGAGCTGTTTATAATTTCACTGAGGCTCATTACCAGAGTTGTACTCGAAATATGTATAGAATATTTCTGTTTCTGCTAGTTGATGGATGCAGTAGGATGCTGTAGCCTTTTCTCACTTTAGTGATGAATAATAAACACTTCGAGAATTTAGGATAGAATGTCTATTCACACTGAATAATTACAGCACAAAATATTTGAAGGAAACAAAAGTCTCACGTGAAACTGAGTAATATACAAACATATGAATGTAATTTGAATTTACAACTGTTATAAAACTTAACCTTTATAGTAGGAGACTAAAATCGAACTGCCTTCAAGTGATACCCTGAAAGTAGGGAATCAATTAAGTGCAAAGTGAAAGAGTCCTTCGGAAGATATTGTCCAGATGTTAGGAAACATAAATTATTCCAAAATTATTACTTAATCCTACACATTAGTAAACATTGCCAACACAAAGAGCTACTGACAGCCCTAAGTGATAAATTTGAGTGAAAGAATATCAAGCCATGTGAAAGCTACCCTTGAACGTCCACATCTACAAAATTTAAAAATACATGCAAAAAAATATTCGAATTATTAAAGTCTGAGCATGCCACTCACTTTGAAAGGATCGACTTTCGAGATTACCAACAATCACCTATGACACCATAGAGCCCATAGACACTCACTCCACTGAACACCGGACACCTATACGTCGAAAGGTAGAGAACAAAGTTTAACTGCAGCTTGTTTGAAAGTGCCTATGGCTGACCTGATTGTAACAGCTCTGACAACTTGATCACTTCCAGCGTGAGCTTTCTCGATGCGTCCAACGGGCCATTGAAGCGATGGTATATTATCTTCTTGCACAAGGAACATTTGTCTTGCTTTAAGATTTTTTGTTGAGGTTTTCCATTTTTCTTGCTCTTGAAGTGAGCTGAGGTATTCTCTTTGCCATTGCTTCCAGAACTGTTGTTTGAGCTGCTCAATATATTGCCAACAAGAAAGGCGGTTGACTGATACCGTTAGTAATTCCGGCTCAGATGTGGTAATCAACGAGTCTCCAATAAGAAAATGTGCGGGAGTCAGGAAAGAGAGGTCATATTAATCATTGGAAAATGGAGTCGAAGGTCTAGAATTGAAAACGGCTTCAATCTGGGTAAGATCAGTGGTAGTTTCTTCGAAAGTAAGTGATGCTTGACCTACTATTCGGACAATGTGATACTCAACCGATTAGACAGCTGCTTCCCAAATCCCACCAAAATGTGGAGATCTTGGTGGAATGAAGTGCCATGGAATACGGTTTTGTTGCATGGCGTCTATTATTGAGTTCTTACTAGTTTTGTTCTCAAACATCTCATGTAATTTGGCTAATTTGTTATTAGTGCCAACAAAGTTAGTTGCATTGTCCGAAAAAATGTTAGATGGTTTCCCGCGGTGACTTATAAAGCGTTACAAAGCACCGATTAAAGTTTCAGTGGATAAATCGGAAACTAATTCAATATGAACTGCCTTGACTGCCATGCAAATGAATACTGCTCCATAGCATTTGATCATTTTACTGCTCCGCCGTTCTCCCTCACGTGATTGCAGTGGGCCAAAATAGTCGACGGCACAGTTAGAAAATGGTCTAGATAGTATGACTCGTTTTTTTGGTGAATCGCCCATAATGTGTTTGGCTGATGCAGGTTTCACTTTGAAGCATGTTTTGCATTGTCTGATTATTTTTCTCATATTTATAGGCCAATAACGTAGTCTGATCGCGGCTGGAGTGCTTTGAACTTATGCATGTAATTTTCTATTATTGATTTTGTTACAAAATATCCTTTGGGTAAAAGTGCTGGATGCTTCTGTTAGTATAAGATGGTTGCATTTTTGAGTCGACCTCTAACACAAATTATGCTACAGTCATCTAAAAAGGGACTTAAAGATACCAGTTTGCTCTTTGGATGAACTGTTCTATGGTTGCTTAGTTGAATAATATCTAAGCTGAAACATTCACGGTGAATTTCGCGCAAAATGCAATTGTTGGCATTTTCTAATTCTCTAGTAGAGATAGGTCCTGTTTGTAGTTGCTGTCGCTTGATTTTATTTTGCAAATCATTTTTAAATCTCAGACATAACGCAGCCACGCGTACCAATTTGTCGAAATTGGAAAACTTTAAGAATATATTATCGTCTATTGTACTTGAAACAATATTAGAAACAATGTTACGGATTTCAAGTAGATTTTCAATTGCTGCTTTCAATTTCTCCACGGGCCAATTGTTGACATCTTGTTTTAACCAGTCAGGTCCGTACCACCAAATATTGTTTCCAATCAACTCGCCGGGAGTTTTGCCGCGAGAAATCAAATCCGCAGGATTTTCTTGTGAACTAACATGATGCTATTCCTCTGAGTCTGTTAAATTCTGAATCACACTGATTTTATTGGTGACATATGTTTTCCAATTACGTGAATTGGAATTAATTCATGCTAATACAATTGTTGAATCCGTTCAGCAATGTATTTTTGGAATAGATAGACTCACTGAATCAATAACCTTTTTTTTGTAGGCGTGACAGTAATAAAGCACCGTTGAGCTCAAGCCTTGGTAATAAAGTATTTTTTAATGGCGCAACTCTAGATTTAGAGCAAATAAGCGCACTGTGTGTGAGTCCTTGATTTGTTGCTGCGCGTATGTAGATACATGCACCGTAGGCTGACTCACTAGCGTCACAAAATCCGCGAGCTCCAAGATTTGTATTATTTGTACAACTTGTGATCCAGCTTGGAACGCGCAGTGCATCGAATTCATCGAATTGTTTCTTGAAAATAATCCATTTGATGTGAATATCTAGTGGGACAGATTCGTCGCAATTTAAATTAAGTTGCCATATTCTTTGAATGAATAATTTACCAATAATAATAATTGGGACAAGTTATCCAAGCGGATCGAACAATTTGGCTATGTTTGAGAGATTTGTTCTCTTAGTTACTTTTAGCGTACTTGGAAAAACAGGTATAGAAAATTAGAAAACATCAGTATTTACATTCCATTGCAAACCTAGAGTATTGATGTTCTCATTTTTTTCTAAATTTATTACTGAATGAATATTGTAATCGAATTTGAAACATTCAATCAACGGAAGATGATCCGAAGTCCATTTATAAAGTGCAAGCTCAGCTGTTTGAAGTAAATTGTTCACTTCATGTATATTAGTACTAGCTTAATTGATTGTATTAGCACCGGTCAATAAATCATGAACATAAGAATCACGGCAAGTAATGACAGTTCCTAGCGGATATTCTTGTTCTTTGTCTTTAGCTGATTGTCCCAAAGATTTGAGGGTGAGATATGAGGTTGAAGCAGTGCCGTACGTAACAGTTGTCAAATCATACGATTTTAGATTTTCAGATTCATTGTCGCGCCAGAATATTCTTAGTAGTGAAGTATCCTGTCACTAACTATCACCTGGCGGTACATCTTGGTAATATCTGCGGTTACTGCGTAGCGATTAGTTCTGAATCTGAGAATGATTGATATTAAATCTCCTTGAAGTGTTGGACCGATCATGAGTGCATCATTTGAGCAAATACCCGTAGTTGATTTCGCCGAACCATCAAAAACGACACGTAATTTTGTTTTGAAGCTGTTTTGTTCAACAACTCCATGGTGTGGTAGATGAAGAATTGGTTGATAAACATCTGATATTGAAGATGGTATCATGTGGCCTAATTCTTGATATTCATGGATGAAATTACAATATTCCCTTTTTAATACAGGTTGTTTGCTCATTCTACGCTCTAGCTAATAAAATATTTTCTTTGCTTGGTCTTACGTGTACACCGGTTTTTTCTAGCACCTCTGATTTCAATGGAAGTTGTACTATAAATCGACTGTCGTGATTTCTTGTGTATGTTTTCGCGGAGAATTCTTCACAATTCTTCTCTTCCTTAAGCTCGTATGACTCGCTTAATGTTTTTGCACATATTTTAGTTCAATGTTTTGTTTGTGGAAAAAATGACTGTCGCAAACAGGTTTAAATGTTTAATGATTTACTCAATTTTTCGTTCAATGAAATAATAGAGCATGCTCTATTTTGTTCAATGTTTTCGTCAATTAATTGCGCAGATGATATGCGCACGTCATCGCATTGCGCTGTCAATGGCAACCGATAATTCATAACCTCACTTCGTTGTGTTTGTGCAGGCATTTCAAACATTTCAAAATGTCGTGGTCACACGATCAAGTGTCCCTTTTAATCGAGGAATATAGAAGAATGGAATGTTTGTACGCTGTGAAAGCTGCGATGCATGAAAATAAACATGCAAGGCAAACGGCTTGGAACGCAATATTTAGTTCCTTAAAAACAATACGGTCGACAACGTCAAAATGAAAAACAGAATAAATGGGCTCAAAACCAATTTTATGACTGAGTATATAAGAAATGAGAAGTCAAAATCAAGTGGAGCTGGAACAGGCGAGGTAATTGTTTGAATTATGAAGTTTGGAATAGTGCGTGAGATCCTACGTATTATTTTCTAGATATATACTCCTGGATTGTGGTATTCCGATGATATGTTCTCCATATTGAAGCACAATATTCCCTGGACAGCTAAGGATTTGATTTCGGAATATATAATGGAAGAAAATATGTATATATCTTTTGTAAGAACTAATCATTATATTTTAATTTACTGAAATAAATTCATACCACTTTCATCTGCATTCTAGGACACAAAGGATTCCTTCCGACTGGTGGAGGCTGAATCTTCTACAACAGAAATATGCTCTTATACGTCAATATTAGCAGAAGTAAGCCTAAAAGATTCTTTTGCTGGTACTACGGATTCAGTGCAGCAAATTAAAAAAAAAAAGGAACAGTGCAGTAAGTAGTGAGACGAAAGCGTCAGAAACAGCTTCCAACACAATGAGCAGAATCACTGCAGCAATTGAAAAAAAGCAGAAGTCAGCTGCAAAAGATGATGTAGACATTTTCGTAGATTTTGTGGCCAGCAGAATTCGTATGCTTGAAGGGGACATACAAAATGAAGCGATGGAGTGAATAACTACATTATCGTTTTCTCTTCACGGCAAGAACAAATCCTAACATTACAGTGTCAAAACATTTTGTTAAATCAAGATATTTTTGTTTTGTACGTCTAGATTTGTTCAATTGTAATCTGGTTATTGATTTTTTTAATCAATATGTATTTTTTTCATTAATAATTTTTCATTATTCAAATCACAAATAAAGTTGTATACAAGCTAAAAAGAAAATCTTCAACTAACAAAAATATCGCGAGTTAGCAGCTATACTAAAAAATTGCTCCGGGGACAGGAAAAGAAGATGGGTTGAATAAAATATTAAAATTTTGGAATATGTCTGGAAATTTATTTAAAATATACATACGCTACATCCTATAGCTTATAAATCGAATATCATCGTTTCCATTCATTTATAAATTGAAGTTGTGTATTGCATCGCTCTGCTAGGGTACAGCACCATTGCTGCAGAAAAAATCTTTGAATTCATGCCGGTATATGCGACTTGCGTTGCTCGATTTATTTCCTCCTTGCTTATTAACACTTTGCAATTGATTCTCATTTGTTTCACTTAGATTACACTATGTATACTTAGTTCCATTTTCACGTTAGAGAATCATGTAATGTCACACAAGCTAAAGTAATTTTCTCAACTTTGCAAGGCTATAAATTAATTGGATTCAACAAAACCCGAGACTGATTAGCAAGAGTGCCAAATGCATTTTTCACTATTCTACAAGCTCTCGATAATCGGTAGTTGAAAATTCTTTCATCATCAGACAAACTTCTACAGGGATAAGGCTTCATAATTGTATTGCAGAGAGGAAAAGCATCATCTGCTACGAAAACATGAGGTACTACCATATTTCTTCTCGGTAAGGTATCCATAGGCGGAAAATTCAAACAATTATTATGGCATGCTTTGCTTAAATTACTTTTCCCGAAGACACCACTATCACTTATACGTCCATTACAACCTACGTTGATATATGTGAATTTATATTGCACATCTACAACTGCCAACAAAACGATGCTTCGATCCCCTTTATAATTAAAATAGTATGACCCATCAGATCTTGGAGGTCGAATTTTTATATGACGGCCATCGATCACTCCTAAGCAATGTGGAAACTGCCATAAATTATTGAAATTCCTAGATATCACTTTCCATTCTTCGATTGTTGAAGGAACCTTCGAATATTTTTTAATATTTCATAATTTGGAATTTATTGAATGATTTGTACTCACTTTCAAATAGTCTTCTTCCAAATATGAGTGAATTACATCACATACATCAATTACAAATTTTGAAGTTGTTCTCTCATGAATTCTAGTCGAGTACATCAATGATCTATACGTCTCTCCAGAAGCCAGAAATCTTAGTGTAACCTCCAATCTGAATTAATAAAATAAAATATCGTGTTGATTAGATTTATTCATCAATATTCAGATGGAAAACATCAAATTTGAATTCATATATACCTGTTTCTTGCTGATACACTCGTTTGCATACAGGTATCATGCTTTCCAATTCTCTCTGCTATACCGGATAAAAGATTCTCGAAACATTCATTCGGTAATCTTAAATAATTCTTGTATGAATCTATATCTTCTATTAATAGCTCTCCATTCAACATTGTTAGAATACCATCTTTCATTTCTCTACGTTGTAGCCAATTTCTGCTCAATTTTCTCTTTTTTTTCTTGCAATGACTTTGTTACGTTTTTTTTCGGCACTTGCACTTATAATTACATTAGTAGCTGCAGCTGCGAGAACCAGCAGATCGATTTCCTCCATTTCATCCATTTTTAATATTGTAAGTTTGACAGTTACAATTTGTCGGTATTATTTTTGAAACATATACGGAAGTACGCATGCGCATGCAACAAAAAATGGAGATACGTTGCATACAGGACTTCTTGCTTTCAATGATTAAGTTCTTAAAAGAGTACTGAAAAACTGATCACAAAACATCGAACTAAAATATGTGCAAAAACATTGATGGTGTCATACGGGCTTTAGTCAATGACGCCGTTTGTGTTTATTCTTCTGTTGCATATTGTTAAGTTGCATATATTGTATCTCCCAGAATTCATATTGTAATTCAGAAGCTTTCCGGAAATAATCCAACCGAGATGATTTTTTTGTAGAACATAGGCATATTTTTACCTAAATTTATTCTTCCTATACATAATAGATCCTAACAACAATCTACATGTGATGACATATTGAAATCTGGATCTGCGAGTTTCAAATTTGTTGGAATATTGAAGATTTTTTTGTTGTAAGTTATTAAGGGTAGATTTTCAGTAATTTGATGCAGCATGACGCAATAAAGTTAGCTTTTGGAATTATTAAATTTAGACCTAATTGAAACAACTGTTTTGTAAAAAGTGCATGAAAATAATTTATTTATACTCGTTATTTAAATGGGATATGCTACTTTTGTAAGTTCAAGAAGTTTGCACAAATTTTCCGTGATGAAATTGGATTGCGAACACGAATCCAACACGGCCCTGCATTCTTGAGATTGTCCTTTTGAATCACAAACAAGAACCTTTACAGTAGCCAGCAGTATTTCATGATTTGTTTGAATCGTACCACAGTAGCTGCTAGTAGAAGGTGTGACGGCTGGTGCTGATTATGCAGAATATGTATCCACTTGACTATCATCATGATGAAGAAGAGTATTGTGATGTTTGTGACATTTTTCACACGGACCCGATCTGCATTCGTTTGGAAGATGATTTGACCTCAAACAATCGAAGCATCGATTTTTTTGTTTATTAAATTGAATTCTTTCACCCACTGATAGATTTGAAAATTTGTTGCATTTATTTATAGAATGCTGTGGTTCATTGCAAAATGGACAATATGAGCAGATGATACCCTGATAGTAGATTTGTTGTTGTTGACAGATACTTGCATTTTGTTTGTTTTAGTGATGGCATTCAAAATTTGACAACGCAAAGACAAAAACTTGATCATATCTTTTAGAGTTGGAATTTGTTTTCCCTTAAGATGAGATTCCAATGCTTTATTGGTTGCTGTGTCTAGTTTTGTTGTTATAACATAAATTAAAAGTTATCCCAGTGCTGAGTAGAACGTTTCAATGATTCTAAGGCTCTGACATGCTTAAGTATGCCATCTTAATTCAATCTTAAACTCTGGTAGCTTTTTTTGCTGCAAACTGGCAAAGTGTGGATCGAATGTACATGAATTTAAATAATTAGCCTATTATTGTCATACCTATCATTGAGCATGTCCCATGCAATATTGTAAATATTTTCTATAATTTCTAATGATTGTAAAATATCAGAAGCTTCGCCTAGTAGAGACACTTTCGAATAGATATATTTTTTGACCGCAGAAATAGAGTCATTTGAATGAATCATTGAATTAAAAGTGTCGCGAAAGCTGTACCAATCTTTGTAATCACCGTTGAATTCAGGAAGTTCTATTTTTGATAATCGAAACCGTGAGTTATGCGAAGATGATGGCAAAGAAGCTGCGCAATGATTCGATGCTTGTTTATTGTTTTGATTGCATTGTGATATGATTTCATTTGCTTTGTTAAGGAATTCGAAAAATGAATCTTCAAATGCGGAACGCTCGTCATTTTTGTGTTGGAAGCACATTTGCTAAAAGATCTATTGTAACGTGACCTTGTTATTATTCCTCTGTCAGGTCTAGGCTTTTGTAGAAATCTATAATCTGCATGGGAGTCAGTTCTATGACATCATCAGGATTTATGAAAATCTTTCCAAATTTGTTCAGTCGTCTTCTAGAAACAGTTGGACAGTCACATATAATATGCTCTGATGTTTCATTCTCCTCATTGCAGAGACGGCAAATGCTGTCAGCTGCTATATCAATCTTATGCAGATGATATTTTAGAGCAAGATGTCCTGTGTAGATTCCTGTAAGAATTCTAACGTCCTCCTTTCCCAGTCTAAGGATTTCTTTCTTTCTGTTGTTGGGAGGGCTTGAAAATCTCTTAACTTGTGTAAGACCTAGAACATCTTTCCAGTGTCTAGCTATAGATTTTCCTCCCAGGAATTAACTTCTAGTTTTAAGTGACTCCTGAGGATGCCACAAGAAGGTTCTGGTCCCACAAAAGTGAGTTTGGCCCTTTTTTTCGCCAGAATGTCGACCGGTTCATTTCCATGTACGCCTTCGTGATTTGGTACCCACCATAATGTGATATGACTATGTGAGGCCAGTGTCTGAAAGTTTTCAATACAGCTCCAGACTAGTTTAATTCGCATGTGAATGAATCAAGCGCCTTTAGCGCTCCTTGACTGTCTGTCATTATATTGATTGTTGCTCCTCTCAGACCTTTCTCGCGGTTAATGCGGGCGCAGAGGTTTATTGCGTGCACCTCAGCCTGAAAGATCGTGGTAGTGGTTCCAAGGGTTTCACTGACCCTGCATCCAGGTTCGTATACGCCCACTTCTATTCCTCCACTGTCCATTTTTATCCGTCAGTATACTAGTTCAGGGATCCCGCCGTAGAGACAGGGCTGCCGGCCCAGATCTCTCTCTCAGGGATATTAATCTGATATCGTCCATCAAAGTTGAATTTTACCTGCATGGTATCCAAAACAGATAGAGTCATTTGAGATAGATTTATGTCTCAAAAGATTCTTAGATGACCCACTAGATCCCTGGATTGAATTGTCGATTTACCGGCGAGTGAAAGCGCGCTCAGCATCGCCTCCTTTTTTACTTGAATGTGAAGAGGTGTTAAACCAAGCATGGCTTCTATAACTACGGTAGGACATGTGCTCATAGCACCAGTTATGTTAAGACAGGCCAGTCGTTGCACTTTTTGCAACTGCTTCTGGGCTGTACTATGTTCAGTTTTTTGCCACCATATGAGTGATGCATAGGTGATCATGGGTCTGACGATCGCCACGTATGCGTGGGCCATGTGTGGTTTAGTTCCCAGTTTCTGCCAAGCAGTCTGCGACAAGTGTATATTGTCACCGTTGCTCTCTTTGAAATCCTATGTAGGTGAGAGTTCCACGTTAATTTCTGGTCAAGGATTCCTCCCAGATATTTCATTTCTTTCGCGAACTTTAGCTTTGCACCATTAGGGACTGGGGCTGTGAGAGCCAATTTCCTTCTCCGAGTGAATGGTACTAATACTGTTTTAGTTTGGTTCACATTGAGTCCCTTATTTTGACACCATCGTAGTGTTAGGTCAACCAGGTGTGCATAAGTTGTAAGATTGTTGCATCTTCATTTCCTGTTACAAGGACGGTTATGTCGTCAGTATAGCATCAGAAAGAGTAGGGAGGAGGTCGTCTACTACCATCAGCCAGCATAGTGGCGAAAGTACTCCTCCCTGAGGACAATCTTCACTAGCGGTGACAGTTAGAGCTTCTCCTTCAAGTAAAGCTGTGATTTTTTGATTTTCCAGCATGTTTTCAATCAATTCTGATATCGAAGGATCGAACCCCTTTGCTGTGCCTGCCCTTTGGATTGCTTCAAATAAGGTGTTATCAAAAGCTCCCTCTATATACATGAAAGTCCCTAGGGCTATTTCTTTATTGCCAAGCGCTTTTTCAATTTTATTCACTAGGCTATGAAGAGCAGTTGTGGTTGACTTGAATTTTTGGTAAGCAAACTGGTACCTATGAAGTTGAGTCTTCGAGAGAATCTCACTCCTGAGGTATTGATCCAGAGCTTTTTTCATCCCTTTGAGGATGAATGAAGAAAGACTAATGGGTCTATGAGCCTGAGGCTGGACTGCTGGTCGTCCTCCTCCTTTAGGTATAAAAATCACCTCAGTTTCTCTTCACAGTTTTGGTATGTAATTGAGGGCTGGGCTGGCCCTATACAGTTTGCAAGGAACTGATACAAGCACCCTTAGGCCTTTTTGAAGCAAGGCAGGGAAGATCCCATCGCTTCCTGGTGATTTGTAGGGCTTGAAGGACATAATACCTCATGCCACCCTTTTTCTACTGACCCGGGAAAGTGAGTGCCTAATAATAGCTCTAGCGTTTTCCTTGGGCTTTCGGTATAACTGCTATCGGCTTTTATCAGAGAACCTGGTTTGTTTGTGTGATCATTTAAAAGAACCTTTTGTAGTCGAGCTGCTGTGGGGGCATCATTTACTCCTTCACAGAAGCTACGCCATGTCCTTCTTTTTGATCTGCGGATCTCTAGATTGTAGTCCGTTAGAGCTGCTTTATAGTGTTCCCAATGATCTGGTAATCAAGAGTTCTTAGCTTTGTTATAGAGCTTTCTGGTCTTAGGCCTTAGATGTTCTAACTGTTCATTCTACCAAGGCATTTTGTATATGCTGCGCTTTTGTTTTAGTGGACAGTTTTCTTTATATGCAGAATGTAGTATGTTATGCATTTGGACAGAAGCTACTTCAAGATCTTCTATTGTATCAATAACAGTACCGCAGAGTTCCTCAACTTCAGGCTTCCGTTGAATCTCATATGAGGTCCTGTCTATCAGTCTTGGAATTCTTATTATCTTATAACTTGGTGCCTCTTTGTCAAATCTCATATAACGATGATACGACAGTGAGACCTCATTTATTACACGCCAGCCCTTGATACTTGGACTCAATTGAGGATTTATCAAGGTTAAGCCCAGAACCTCTCTCTTATTTTTGTTAACGAAAGTAGGCTCTTTGCCTTCATTTCCTATGTTTATGTTGTACATATTTACGAATTCAGAAAGGACCTCACCTCTAGTGTTGGTGTCAGTACTGCCCCATGAAGTATAGTGTGCATTTGCATTGCAACCTATAATGGAATGTTTACTCTTCTTTTTGCAGTAAGAAATGAGTTTCTCTACCTCTTTTGGAGGTGGCGTATCGGCTGAGTTATTAGGTAAATACGCTGAGGCAATAATTACCTCTTGTATTACGTTTGGTATATTCAGCTTGGATTTCACTGCTACCAGGTCTCTGCAAATAAATTGTGTGAAGGGTGTGAATTTAAAACTAGAAGAGGGTCTCAAAAGCATTGCTTCTCTTGAAGTTTCAGACCCATGATGGTGAATAAGCTTACTTGCTCTAGTTGTTAGTCTTTTGACGCAGCTTTTGTATGAATACGGCTCTTGAAGTAGAGCTATAGAGATGTTGGTTTCGGTGAACACTTGCTTCAGCACATCCGAAGCTGCCTTGCAGTGCTGAAGGTTCACCTGAAGTAGGCTCAAGCACGCCATTGCTCCCTACTTGAGTTTTGGGAGAGGCGCCCTGCTGTCGCTTTTCCGTGCTGGTTGATCTGCATGTTTGTCATCAACCCTGGATTTTGCGGGTTTCCTTGAAGGTCCCAAGCCCTTGAGGTTTTTCTTAGGGTTTTGGTGGTGGAGGCACCTGTTTGCGTCTCTTTACCTGGTTTCCCCTTGCCAGTTCCAGGTTCTGATTCAGGCTTGTTGGCCCTCTTTCAAAGTTTTATTGGTCCAAACTTGAAGTCTATTTTAAATTCGAACTATTCCTGCCTTTCCGATGATGGGTGGTCAATAGATAGGGTCAGCATAACTCCTGTATCCTTATCTGTACGTTTGTGCACCCTCCATTCACTCGTATTCAGGCCTTCATTCGGCCCTTTAACGAGTTTCAAGAGGACTTCGTTTTTGTCGTACTTACTGCTAGGGAAGAACGCGTTTACTATGCTGGACTTTAGTAGGTCCTTCTCTACCGCAGCCTTAAGATTGGCATCAGTCCATGGCTTTAGATCAGGGGCGATTTTGATGAGCCACTGGGAAGTGGCCTCATCCGCACAGTTGATGTTCAGCCAGCCTGGCTTAAAGGTTGTTCCTAGGAATTTGGGTCTCGTAGTTCCATCAGCTCCTTCTAGGATTTTGTCTAGAATGGCTTTCTGAACGGCTTCGAGTTAGTCCATTGTCAGAATTACAACTGGATAGTTGACATGTAGGATTCCCATCTTTCTACCTACGAGAGCTTGCTTGAAACTAACTCGTGTTCTGTTTTATCGAGTTCTTCTATCTTTGATTGGACATCTTCAAATGCATTCCAAACATATTCAAACTTATCTTTTCTTAATTTGAGCTGACCGACGGATTCAGAATCAGATACAAATGAATTCAAATGAGCTCGAAATCTAGTAGCAGCTGACTTGATTTGTTTACGTTTGTTTCTTAAACTATCCATAATTACCGCTAAGTTTCAAGCGAAAATAAGAAAACGGATAGTTTGGTAAAACTAGATTGGAGAAACACCGTACGGATTGTTGCCTTCTGAAATGATTGTTGACAATTGTTATCCTGCGAAGGATTGCTAATTGATTGTTGATAGCCACTGCTGTAGATATCCGGCTGACGAAGGACCAATAATGTTTCTGCTAGTTGATGGATGCAGTAGGATGCTGTAGCCTTTTCTCACTTGAGTGATGAATAATAAACACTTTGAAATTTGAGGATTGGATGTTTATTTACACTAATTATTAACAGCACAAAATATTTTCTTCTTTATATACATTTATTAGCAATCAGAATACAATTCTATGAGCTACTTTGATAATTACAGCACTAAAGAGTGTTGATTATGACATGATAAGGCTCGTGTCCAGTGACACGTCCTCTTCAACCAGTTATAAGGTCAGATGGCCAATTCCTCCTTAGTCTTCTGTTATCTTGTTCATCAAGTAATGGGTGAATTAGGTTGTTCTGGTGTATTTTGATTTTTTTGTGGTGGTTGATACTGCGTTCTGCAATGACGTCATTAACGAATGGTACCTTGAGATCGTCATTTAGAATTTGATTGGTTACATATCAAGGCGCATCTGTAATCATTCTCAATATTTTGGATTGACTGCTTTGGATTATAGCTAAGCAACCCCAAAGGTCCAATCCATGGGTCCAAATTGGCTTCATAATAGTGTTATATATTAATAACTTATTATCTAATGGAAGCTCCGATTTTCTTCCAATAAGCCAATAGATTTTTTTAATTTTCAAGGCTGTTTGCTTCCGCTTTTTGAGAATATGTTCTATTCACGTGCACCCTTTGTCTAAATGGAAGCCCAAGTATCTGGTTTCATTAGAATGTGGAATTTGTATATTGTTCATTGTTACTGGTGGGCATTCATCTTTTCTCAAAGTGAATGTTACTTGAACTGACTTTGTCTCATCAATTCTAATCTTTCATTCCATTAGCCCGTCTTGTGGTAGGGTTGAATGATCACAAAATATTCAAAGGGAACAAAAGTCTCACGTAAAATTGAGTAATACACAAACATATGAAAGTAACTTGAATTTAAAACTGTTATGAAACTTAACCTTTCTAGTAGGAGGCTAAAATCGAACTGCCTTCAAGTGATACCCTAAAAGTAGAGAACCAATTTAGTTTAAAGTGTAAGCAGGGAAAAAACGTGCCCACGGAAAGATATTGTCCAGATGCTAGGAAACATAAATTATTCCAAAATTATTACTTAATCCTACACATACGTGAACATTTCCAACACAAAAAGCTGCTGACAACCCAAAGTGATGAAGTTGAGTGCTAGAATATCAAGCTATGTGAAAGCGACCCTTGAACGTCCACATCAACAGAACTTAAAAAAACATGCAAAAAATATTCGAATTATTGAAGTCTAAACAATTTCAATACATATCTTTTGGAATTCATTTATGCATCAAAACTTAGCATTCCATAGAAACATTGATCCATTGGTTAAGAAAATGAGCTTCTGTCTTGTAAGATACCTTTTTAATTATGCGGCTTATGCAACTTTGAATAACTGCTGAATGATAATCTTCTCCAACTGTACATTGATAAGATCCTGTACTATAAAAATTTGAGACACATACATAATACTAGTGAATATTGGGTTATACAGTAGTAGTTTTCGAATCCATTTATAAATTATATAGACGCCCAACCCTTATTACATCAGCATTGCACCGTTCACACGGTAGTTTTCCTATGAATGTAATATTAAACTGCATTCACCAGAAAGATCATGCTATGTGGTTATTTAAATAGAATTAAGTTAGTTAGATAGTCAGATTGTGTAAGATTCTCGAGCAGTGTTCATCAAGTAACTTGTATTCGGCTGTATGTACTTGTGCTTAGCAAAATAAATATTTTTAAAAATCAAATCCATCGAGTGATTGATTTGATTGGCGCAGTCAGTAGGATGCCCGAAAGACTTTAACTCCGAAGATTCTCAAAATAAGAGCATCCAATTCGTTGAAGAGTTTAGTCATCGCTTTTAAGTGTTTAATACGGCATCAAAAGAACCAAAACCTTCTCAAAGTGTTCAAGAAATCCGGAATCTCACTAAAACTCTTGATGAGATTAATTCGTTGAAGATTTCTCACTAAAACTTGAGAATAGCAAAACTCCAAGTGCATCAACGCCGCCATAAAACATCATCAAATACAACAAATCATCTCCACGCAGTCTCCGACGAGGAAAGGCCAATCATATCGTCGTTAATTCCGAAAAGTCCTAGAAGTCAGAGCATCAACTGCAAGCCTACTCCAAAGACATCTCCAGCCCAGCTGTTGAGCGAGAATCAACATCCACCTGAGCGAACATCAGGAACCAACAACGCATACATCCCAAAGACAAGGACCATGAAATTGGCCGTAATCAACATAATAATTGCCTTATTGTAAGTCATATTATTTCATTTCCCTGTTGTTTGTTGAACGAATCACTGTTAGTTCAAATTAATGCGAAAATTCAAATCACTGTCTAAAACAAATAACCGTATTTAAGGCGAATTACAGCCAGCTAGCAGCTAGAAATCCAAAATCCCTATGTGAAATACAAAATTTGATCAAAAATGATTTCCAGTATATTCATACTAGTATAAACAAACAGAGTCTGCCAAAACATAAGATCAATGTACCAACTCCCATGTATAAGCCTAATAATAATTTCCAGAACCAGAATCAATATCGATCCCCAATGACTCGATACCCACAACAACAAAATTTTCCAAGTCAACTAGTACAAATAAAACCCAAATTCAATTATCCACAACCTATGTCTATCAGTACAAAAACTTTCAAACCACAATTAAAAAGACAGCGACAAGATTTACAGATGTTAGAAAATTGTGTTGATTCCAGTAATGGAATAAACACGGTTTACGAATACGATGAAGATACAAACGAGGAAGAAAATATTGATTCGAATGTAGAAGTGGAATCAGACAATGAAAATTTTTTGTTGAAGCCTTAAGAAAATTTGAATCCTTAGCTAGTTATACATCCAAGCTACCTTTCATTCAGTTTTAAAATTATAGAGTTTTAATAGATACAGGATCTTCCGAAAATTTTATCAGTCAACATTTTGTGAATAAAAATAAAAATAAGTTCAAAATATTTCCTGAATATTTTGAAATTCAAACTGCAAATGCCATTTCAAATGGAAATCATTTCACCTTTGTAGAATTATATACTAAAAATTTAAAATGTTATATTTACGAGTTTCATAAAGACTTCGATATCGTAATTGGCAATAGAGGTTTAAAATTATTGAACGCACAAATAAATTATTGCGATGAAACAGTTAGATTTTTAGGTAGATATAAATTCGAATTCAATTATTTCCACGAAAAAAAATTCTAAATAAATTTGCACGAAATTTGTGATAAATTGAAATTAAGAACGGAGCATTTGAATGATCTAGAGAAAAAAGAATTGAATAGATTAATTAAAGAACTTAGAGATTTAACTATAAATGACAATCAAAATCTCACATCCACTAATAAAATAAAGCATAAGTTAAGAACAACAGATGAAACACCTGTATATCAGAAATCATACAAATATCCTATAATTTATAAAGATGAAGTAAATGATCAAATTGACAAATTATTGGAACAAAAAATCATAAGACTTTCATACTCTCCCTGGAATAGTCCGATTTGAATTGTACCAAAAAAGCAAGATGCTTCTGGTAAAAAGAAATTTAGAATGGTGATAGATTATAGGAAACTGAATTCCAAGACCATTGACGATAAATTTCCGATACCTGATATTACGGAAATATTAGATAAGTTAGGAAAGTCTAATTATTTTACAATCATTGATTTGACAAGTGGGTTCCATCAGATTGAAATGGATCCCGAATCTGTAGAGAAAACTGCTTTTTCAACCGATCACGGACATTTTGAATACCTTAGAATGCCATTTGGACTTATAAACGCTCCTAGTACCTTTCAAAGGCTAATGAATTTTGTTTTAAAAGATCTCATTAACAAAATATGCTTTGTTTATTTGGATGATATTATTATTTTAGGCACTTCATTGCGAGAACACATTCAGAATATCAAAACTGTTTTCCAAAGGTTGTGAGAAGCAAATCTCAAATTACAATCAGATAAGAGCGAGTTTTTTAGAAAAGAAGTCGCATATCTTGGCCATTTAATAACAACTGAAGGCATTAAACCTAATTCTGAGAAAATTAAAATTATAAAGAAATTTCCAATCCCTAAAACACAGAAAGAGATAAAATAATTTTTAGGCTTACGTGGTTATTATCGAAGATTTATAAGAGATTCTGCAAAATTAACTAAAGTTTTCACTAAATGTTTGAAGAAAAATGCTAAAATTAATATTGAAGATAAAGAATACATTTCTTGTTTTGAGAAATGTAAATTACTGTTATCGAACCCCCCAATATTACAATATCCTGACTTTTCAAAACAGTTCAGATTAACGACAGACGCTTCTAACTTTGCGTTAGGCGCAGTTTTGTCACAAAACATAGACGGAAAAGATCTACCTATAGCGTATGCTAGTAGAACTTTGAACGAACACGAAATAAACTATTCCACGACCGAGAAAGAATTGCTATCCATCCTTTGGTCAATTAAACATTTCCACCCACATCTTTATGGAAACAAATTTAAATTAATAACTGATCATAAACCTTTAATATGGTTAAATACTTTGAAAGAACCAAATCAGAAACTCATAAGATGGAAATTGAAATTATCAGAATATAATTATGATATAGAATATCAAAAAGGTAAACAAAATTATGTCGCGGACTATTTATCCAGAATACCAGAACCGTTTGGAATTAATTATGAGAATACAAATATTTTCGATCATAATGAGCCTATAGTACATTGTGTCTCTGAAGATTTCAAAATGAAACAAGGTTTTGCGAAACAAATTAATGAAAAATTTCAGACTCGTATAAATTTAGATCAGATTTCAATTGACCAAGATATTGCTGTTCAAATGTTGCCCTGACTGATAATTCATTCAATTACTAAAGAAAATTATTTTGACAAGCCAAATTTAAGAGTTATAGAAAAATGTTTAAAACAGTTACGAGATTATTTAGTACAGAACAATATTAATATTATTAATATGCCTCAGATAGCGTCAGGTTTAGATCAACAAAATTGCCCAGATATAGAAAAATTATAACAGTCAGTATTTAAAAGTACAAATATTCAAATAAATATTTTTCTTCCAATTAATATCCAAAATTATGCCAATTCTGTTTTAGCTGATAAAGATACAGATAGATGTACCCAACATTCAGATGAGGAGTCACTCATAAATGGACTTAGCTATAAAGAAGTACCCATAAATTTTGGCAAAAATCAAATTATATTCAAAGAAACAAATACCAAAAATACAGTTGATATAAATAAATTATTTGGACACGAAAAACAAAGAATTTATGTGGACATTAATAAAACAAATCATAAAGACACATTATTGAAATTTATGAAGGAATAATTAGTTCCAGGAATTCGATATCATTGTATAGTCCCTGAAATGCTCAAAAAAATGTTAAATTCAATTTTACAGATTTATTTTTAGCCAGGTACTTATAAACTAATTTGTTGTAACCAACAATTGCAAGACATCAAGTCGTCTGATGATCAGATCGACCTTATTAAGAATTATCATGTCGGTAAAACCAATCATCGAGGAATATGCAATTAACGGTTTCAAAATTTATAAATAATTGTGATACTTGCCAAGAAAATAAATATGAAAGGAATCCAATTAAGATCCCCACATTAAAAACACCTAATGCTTTAAAATCACTTGAAATAATTCACATTGATATACTTTCCTTGAAGAAAGAAAAGTTTCTTACAATAATTGATAGTTTTTCCAAACATGCTCAGATATACCATCTCCCAGAAACAAATACAATAAAAGTAGTTCAAAAATTAATAAAATACTTTCCGATATTTGGCCACCCAAAGTTAATTATTTCAGATAATGGTTTACAATTCAATAATCAATTGATTTATAATTTTTTATCTGCAAAAAATATCCGTATACATTTAATCAGTGTGAATAATCCCAAAAGTAATGGAAATATTGAACGATTTCATTCCACTATAATAGAGCATATGAGGATATTAGAGCAAAATAAAGATTTCAATGACCTAAGTATTAGTGGTAAAGTTCGATACGCTCTTCAGGCATATAATCAGTCCATACATTCAATAACTAAACGCACTCCAAATGAAATAGTTTTCGGTCATTTTAATGAATCAAAAGAAGATGTTTCACCTGGAATCGTTACAGATAATTATGTCCAAATTCATAAAGAAATTATGAAAAAAATGTATGATGAGAATAGAATATTGCTAGAAAAAAGTAAAAGAAAATATGCTACCTCTCAAGTAGGAAGCTGCAAATTGCAGAATAAAGTTTATGAACAACAAGCTAAGAGAAATACTGGTGAAATAGAAAAACCTCAATTCAAAAAACAAATTGTTAAAACCTACATCAAAGATAGGGCATAAATTATCACGGACAAAGACAAAAAGATCAAAATAGATAAGCTGAAACCTTATCGTGAATTTACAGAATCGTGCGAGCAAGCACAACCATCAACCTCAAAGATGAACGAGACAATCCCGGAATTAATATCCTCAGATTAAGAAATGCTTTGATTTCCACTAATAATAAGTATATTTATGTTAGAATAAATTTGAATAAAATTAAGGAATCTTATAGCAATTTAACAATGCAATATACCAAGCTTAAATTAGAAATAGGCAATAGAAGATATGATAGCAAAGATATACAAGGATTGAATAATAATTTTATAATGTTGGAGAATTTTTTAGTAATAGTAAATAATAAAATACAAATTCTTCCACATGATACTTCAAGAAGTAAACGTGGTTTAGTAAATGGATTAGGGTCAATCATAAAAAGTATTACAGGGAATTTAGATGCATCGGATCAAGAAAAGTATGATACTGCCTTAAAATCAATAAATGAAAATCAGAATATTTTAAAAGATAATATGAATCAGATTATTGTTTCTAATAAAAATATTTCAAATTTTTTCAATAGTCAGGTAGAGAAAATTAATAATAATAATATAATTATTCAAAATAAAATTGATGAATTAGGAACTGTTATAGGTGAAATAATAGATGATAATGATAAACTCTATTTGGAAAACATTATCACACAATTGTTATTCGTCTCAACAAATTTAATTAGTATTTCCAATTAAATCGAAACTACTTTTGCTTTTTGTGAAACAAATACCCTTTATTTTGGAATATTATCTAGGGAAGATATCAAATTGGAAATTGGTAAAATATTACCTAATAGTTTCAAGAATCTTATAATAAAAAATTGGCAGAATCAACAATTAGTGAAAGTTTATTGCAAATATGAAAAATTCATTCTAGATATAATAATAGACATTCCTATTCCTTTTATACAGACCGAACTTTTACAAATAACCCCTATACCTACAATACATAGCAATAACTTTGTGACGTTAAACTTAGTACCAGGTTTTTATTCAAGATCCAACGGACATATGAATTATTTAAATAAATGTAGCCTTGCTGAGAATAAATTGTATATTTGTAGTCAAGGAAGTTCAATTCAAGACAATTGTTTAGAGAATTTGTATCCTCATAAAAATAATGATAAGTGTAATTATGTTAAAGTTTTGAATCATAATGAAGTAATTCCAATCCCGAATTCAGATATAGTTTATTTTTATTTACCTCATAAAGAGTTGTTAAATATTGAATGTGATGATGAAATTTACAGAAATACAGAACATGATGAAAATAGATGTTGATAGATGGAAAGATATTCCGTAGATATGTATTTGAGTATAATCAATTAACTACATCCGGAGAGGGATTTGAGCTGGAAAATTGTTGTTAGAAGTAGAAACATGAATGAAATGCTAAAGTCAATCCATTATTGTAAGTAGTGGCAAAATGAGCAAACTTCCAACGCTTCCAAGTGAATTTTCTCATTGATTCCACATGCTTAATTCCCATGTGACATTTCCCTCTATTGGTACTGACATATATGATTTGTAAACATGAAAATAAGGCAAATTTGAACACTCTACAATCAATTATTCTGTTTGATCTACTGCAAGAATTGCGTTTCAAACTCTACAATGCAGAGATTTTATAGTCGAAATGAGTTTTCACAAGCAGTCAATTCAAGCGCTAAGACATCATGTATAATTCAACTCAAACAAGAAGACAGAGGGATTTATCTCCATACTCAGCTTCTCTCCCCAAATTGAAGTCAAAACATGAATCTTCTCTAGGAGAATATCTATGCTCTTATGATGGCTATCACGCAATCTGTTCGCTTAGCTTTTTGGTATATTCACTTTCTTGCGTCTTCCATTCTCTGGCATTCTGTGAATAATACCTTTTCCGCCCAACCAGACAACATGTTTCGTAGTAAACATGGATCCTAAGTCTTATCCAATACTTGGTCGTTTAATCCAACAAATAAAGTTAGAATCTTCGGAATGGAGAACTAGGAAGCGCATTTCGAGAATTTTAGCCAGGGTTGATGAATACTTGATTATTGTTTCCGAGAAAACTAATGACGGAATTTACTCCAAGATGAGATTTCAGTGTCTGTGACGATTTATTCTCCAAATTGAGAATACTGTGAATTGTAATGGAAACTTAGGCTGAATGAATTCTGCTCAACATTTATAGCATTATTTAGTGGCGTAGCAACCATTGGTCCAGCTGATGCAACTGCCTGAGGCCTCCAGGTACGAGTGACTGCAACTGAACGTTCATTTTTCTTACTATGTATGTTTGAGTATAGATTTTAGAAACAGACTACAGATCATAGGATACGAAATTGTTAGATTAGTAGTTTTTAATTTGACCTTTTTTTGCTCGTAGACTCTGGAAGGGGTTCCTACTATGCTGCACTGGGGCCATGGAATATTTAGTTACGCCACTAGAATTTTTTCTTCCCTCCGAACCTGACAATTGTACGCATAATTTATAACAGGTTTTTTCGAATGACTTATTAAATTTTGAATGTTCATACGTTTGTTCTGAAAAGTGAAAACAGAGCATCTAGCATGGAAGCAAATTAAATGAGACATCATTATTGATGAATACTCATAAAACCTTTTAAATATTCTTCACGATGTTGTTCTTACCTTACAAGCTGTTTAACTATTTAAAAAAAACTCTGTGAGTGAGAGCTAGAGTGATTTGAAGGAGAAAATGCATGCTCAATTTCCTTCTAACCATCAGTGTATTAAGAATAAGGATGGAAAGTTCAAATACTTCAAAGTCCTACAATACACTTTAAATCTTCAGTTCATTCTAATACTAAAAGAAATCCACCCTACAGACATTCATTCACTCAACTGGATATTTTATAAATGCATTACGTACATTGTAGTCCTTTGACGATATTGAATGATGAAAATGTCGGTTGTGCGGGCATAATCAAATTGTGACTAGCTTCTAAGTTTTGCTTTCAATCTTCACGTTCCAGTCAATCAAAAATCAATATTTTTGAGTATACAATCATTTGTATTTTGATATTAAGTTTCAACGTCGACGATATATGGTTAGATCATGCAACTCAGTTGGAGTGTCAGATAAAATCTAATTCTTCTCCGGATATGTGGGAAATAATACGTTTGCTTCCTCCAGATCTCTCTCAGCATCATGGTTCCATATTAAAATATATACGTCAATTGTAGTCATATTGACATCCAATAAGTGGTGTACACGTCATATCTATCAGTTTGCACATTGTTCATCTGATCAAGTTTAAGCTCTCTCACTTTGTTTTTGAACTTTTTGAACTTTCCTGACCTAGTACCATTGATGCACCATAAATGATGCGCGAAGCTTTCGTTAGCGTCATTCATTCGATCAAGCCTGTCGCAAATATTTTATGTTCCAAGATCATTTTTTATATAGCTTGTATTAGCCTCTAATTTGATATCACAGAGTTGAAACACGTTATATAGTATCCAATTTACTATAAAATTTCATCAGACACGAAATCTCAAAATAGTTTGACCGATTGAGTTGGAATTAAGCAATAGAGTAGTATATGGAGCATAGACATTAGCCTGGAAATGATTCTGTAACAGAGTCGAATTAAGGAGATTCATGTGAGAGCTCTAAGTTTCTGCTGGTATAGGCATGAAATTCAGGAATTAAGTAGATTATATGTAAAAAAAACTGCTATGATATTTTGGCCTCCAGAACGATAATATTAATAATTGAATTGTTTATGCTCGATCAGTAACTTTTGAACACATAGTGAGGGAAATGCGTAAAACGAATAAAAAACACTGGCCTTCTACGGGCATCTGGATAAATGAATCTATATGGCATACAAAACTTCATGAAAATAAACACAATATTCACAAAAGAATTCATTGATATTTTCCATTGTCTTCTGACAGCTGTCATTAAATATCTTGACAATTGAAAACTCGGCCACTATGCTCGCCATGTGTATGAATGTCTAGCTACGTCAGCTAAGGTCATGTGCTCAAACAATCATAGCGAACACTGTCACTTAAAAGCTAGATATATCTGATCTAAATTAACTCTAATCGAAGCAAAATGCAATTGTGACTCATATTTGTATTCCTCTCAAGCGGGTGTTCATTGTACAAGCGCGCAACTTGCACATGTGTTCAGAGAGCAGAAGCTCTTTTGACATCTGAGCTGAGTTCATACATGTGTATTTATATAATACAAGTGGTTGCTTTGAGCCCGTTCAAAACCGACAGAACTACGTAAGACTAGTGCCCCTTTGGAATCGCCATTTCTTCAAATGTTCATAACTCTAATGGACAGTTAATCCATATTTCTCCAACAAATATCATGTAGTAAAATGGGCAAGAGTAAGTTATTCGAACAAACATTTGAATCATTCAACCTTTCTGATGATTCAGTGTAGAAAATATTCATCTCAATATCTTGAGAGTTACACAAAATAATTGCACTAAATATCCAGGAGTTTTTCTTCATATAATTTTGATAAAATAGAATTATTCCTTCAGTGTACAGATACTTTACAAGCTTTGTTAAAAATAATCACAAAACAAAAATATCAATAGGCGATTCGTTTTTGTTTTATAAACAAGTACATCAAATTGTCATTATATCAGGAGGTATAGCTGATGTAGGGAAACTGATTTTAAAATGAGTTTTAGTGGAGGTTGGAGCTCAATTGAAAATTAGTTAAGGACAACATATGACCTTTCATATCATCATTTGTTATCTTGTGTTTAACAGCGTATTTTTGGAAGAAAATACGGTATTATACTTACTTTGACTGTCCGGTTGTCTGGAATGACACTTGGTTCTCAGGAGCTACAGCACTTACAGACTTGAAACTGATACTATATGAGAGCTACTGTCTCGAAGATCCTAGATTTATTCAAACTGCTTTATTTCAAGCTCAGTAATTTTGGAAGATAGTAATTTGCGAGATCTTTGAGATAACAAGCATTTATGAATTGTCAGAAATGTGATTTGATCATCACTCTTAAATTTTTTCTTTCAGTCCCAACCTATTTCTCACCAAGGATGAGAGATTTCTTCAAAAACAATTTTTTTCCCGAATATCTCCTTTTATTGATCATACAAGAGAAAAACTTAGAGGTATTCACATTTTTTTTTCTATTTGTAAATCAAGCACTGCTGCATCACTGGTAAAATAACGGAAAATACTGAATAAAAAAATGAAATTGATGCACTAAATTACAATAGAATGAAATGGAAGCTAATTCTGAAATATTACATCTTGAATGTTATAACTGAATCTAATTAACAAAATTATAGACATTCAAATTTGTATAACCGTAGGGGTTACACAAAAGAAACAAATCTATTCAAAGATGTTTGATACTAACTGAAAGTGAGCTACTACCACCTTATTTCCTAGGAAAAATAAGGAATAAAAGAGTTTTAAAAAAAATGGTTCAGTTGGAAAACTGGAATTAATCTATATCAGGAGAAATTCACATCACATACATAGAATTAGGCAAAAGACTTCTGAGTAACAAATAATTTGCTTTTAAATTCAAGATAGTCCAATACTGGATATAACAAGTAGAATAATATTCACCTACCTAGTATTCTGGCTTCTCGTAGAGGAAGAAATGTAACAAGACGGTCTTCAGCTTGACTTCTAGAGCTTGCGGCACTCGTGAATGACTATCGAAATCTTAGAAAAACGAAATTGCTACGACTTGCTATTCAACATTCATAAACGCGACTCGACTAAGTTTTATCTACAAACTTTGTTGATCTCATACAGCGCGTAACTCTAAAGTGAATCTACTCTTTTCCTAAAATATTTACGTTGTTAAGATTTTTGGAAGTTTCTCCCACCTACAAATTTGGGGTTGTTCCTCACCCTGTGATTGGGTAACTTCTCCTGGGAAAATCTAGTGATGGCAACGTGAAAACTCAGCTTTACTTTGATGACTCATTGCAGAGGAATGTTCAGCGTTCAGCCGTCACCAGACTATTCCGACGGATAGAAGCCCTAACTAATTTTTAAAGGTCCAAGCTTCAAATTTCTAAACACCACCATAAAAGTTCTTAATTATTCATACAATAAAGTAAATTTGAATTTGCCGAAAGATTGGAACTGTGAGAATAACTAACAAGTTCATCCGCCTTGTAATAAAATATGCCGCCGTCTCAGACTGTTTCATTTGCATTGATTTTTACTAGTGCACACATGGACCACTGGTAATAATATTAATAGTCCAGTCAGAATAGACATTCACCCTTGCATGAACTCCCAAGAAGCTGAAAATTGGCATGAACGTCACGGATAATATTATAATAAAGTTGTGAAAAGACCTCAACGATACCGCGTGTGCCAAAAATTTTATGAGAGGTCAAAAATGGATTTTTTGAATTTTTTTAGCGGAATGATCAGTTTTATGATATAAATAGCTCATACACAAATTGTAGATCTTCCAATTCTCTACAAAAACTGTCCCCACTTCTTTTACTCTAAGATCCACCATTTCTGAGAAAAGCCATTCTTAAGTTATATTCTCCATAATATGCACACGTTTCCACGCTACCTATGAGTAAGTGTACTTGGCGCGTATTTTTCAATGTGGTTTTATTGGAAGGCCTACTTACGGTCTTCTTATTAAAGTTAAATATAAAATTAGGTCTTCTTATTCAACTTCTTCTTCATCTTCATCCTCCTGAGTTGACGTAAATTGTTCAAATAGCGATACAACAGTTGTTTTATCGTTGATGTGAGGATTATCTTCTGTTCAAGATTCAGTATTTGAACGCGACTGGCTTTGACAGCTGGTGCATGCTAGTGAAAAAAGTCAGCTTACTTTTTTGTAGCTGCATTTCAAATTACACCCCTTTCATCAGTTATAAAAAATAGTATTAAGGAGCTTTTCTGGTGCAGGTGGAAGTAGAGTGTGGATTAATTCCAATATATCATTAATTAGACTCTGGGATCTAAGTCTTGACTATTTTGAGCTTGACTATACTGTACCGATGAGTACTAATAAGGACGAAACATATGTCTACAGTTGCATTCCCGATCTAAGATGATGGTGGCTTCAGTCGCGACTCTAAGGTTTGAAGTTTCTATGGAAAACAATTCTTTTTTAGAATTATCCATTTTTTGAATATTCCATAGCACTTCACATATTTCACATTTTTTTTCCTGAATGAAATTTTATTCATACGATTTCCTCTTCATATCATTAATTAGCTTCAAACCCCTTCCTTCTGGGTCCAGTTGATTTTCAAGCCACACTTGAATTTGCTCATAAACTTGATGAAGATGTTGATGAGCAGAAGCCAAGGTTGGAGGAAGACAAGCTAATTGAACACGTTTTTTATTACGTGTATGTTTTGCAAAATATACGTAACGTAATTTATCTATGCAAGTAATTTAAAGTAACCAATAGACGGATACTGCTACGTTAACAATTAAACAGCAGACAGATGCTGCTTGAGGCCACATGGTCACATAAAATGAGGGACTGGGTTTCTTTTCATTTCATATTCTTAGAATTATTATTCAATATTAATATACGAGTACTAGTTACGCGGACCAACGGTTTGACCTTATTATACGTCCATAATGTACATAGGCAGCGTAGTCATGCATATTATTTGGAATATAATTCTAGAATGGCTTTTTCTCAGAAATGGTAAGTCTTAGAAAAAAAGAGGTAGAGACAACTTTTGTAGAAAATTGAAAGATCTACAATTATTATCTTGACTACTTCCATCATAAAATCAACCGTTTCACTTAAAAACCCAGAAAACCCATTTTTGTGAACTTTGACCTCGTATAAAATTTTTTGCACATATGGGATCGATAGGGACTTTGAACAACTTCATAATAATTGTATTTCTAACGTTCATGTCGATTTTCAGCTTCTTGGGAATTTATGCAAGGGTACCCCTATTTTTAAGGCTAACTTGACTAGACTATAATAATAATAATAAATTTATTTACCATAGAGAATATACAAGATATCATGGCATGTCTGATGAGAGATACAAAAGGGTAATTGAAGCTACAGTGAAACAGTAGGTAGAAAATATGAAAATAAAAACTAGTGTAATTAAAATAATCTCCAACAGAGTAAAAACTGTGCTCGGTGAGCATAACTTTTATTTCATTTTTGAAAATCATAATACATATTAGTTATACTTTTGAAATGCTGTGAAATACGGTTATAAATTTTGTTGAGCATGTAAGTGACGCTAGTATGAAAACTATTTGTTTTATGCTTCGGAAGATGTAAGTTATTACGTAGTCTTGTATCATAAAAACCAGAAACGTGCTGATTGGTTAAAAAAAGGGAGAGATTAGATCATTCAAAAACTAGACATTAAAAAATATAAATACATGGCAAGGTTGAAGTTTTAAAATCAATAAAGTAGTTCCGGCAAGACGTAGAGGAACTCACACCGACTATTGCTCTGATAACTCGCTTCTGAGCTACAAAAACCCTGTAAGCTGCGGCTGAGTTACCCCAGCAAATAACACAATATGAAATAATAGAATGTACCTGTGCATAACAATACATTCGAAGCACTTCAATAGTAATGCCTTTATTTTTTATCTGCCTAAACACAAAACAAGCACTACTAAGTTTCAGAACTAAGTACTCAGCGTGAGCAGTCCAAGAAAGATCAAACTCAATTTGCAGACCCAATACTTTGCTCGAGCAGACAGGTTTTATAATTGAACCATCCAATATAGTAGAGATGCTGAACTTGGAGCCTTTCTAAAGAAACTGGATGATATGTGTTTTATCACCATTGAGAATGACAGCATTATTAGAGCACCAAGTATCCATCATATTAACAGTTTCCTGTAAAATGCTATTCATATTATTGACAGAGGGGGCTGTAAGAATAGCTGAGGTGTCATCAGCAAATAGACAAACATCAACATTTTTAAACGAGGAAGGTAAATCGTAAATGTATAATAGGAAGAGGAGAGGACCAAGGATACTACCTTGAGGAACTCCACAGGATGTGCGTGAGGGATCCGGAAAATAACGTTGACCATTATATTCCATGCGAACAATTTGCGACCTGTTGGAAAGAAATGATTTGATCCAGTTCAGAGCATTGTCACGTATACCATAGGCAGACATTTTATTAAATAGAATGTCATGATTGATTGTGTCGAATGCCTTAGAAAAATCGAAAAACACACTAGATGTTAGTTGCTGGTTGTCCAAGCTGTTCAAAATTTTGCACAAACTAAAATATAAGGCACTAGTTGTGTATTTCCCTCTGATGAATCAAAATTGAGATGGACTCAGAATATTGTTTTCATTTACAAAATCAATTAAACGAGAGTACATTATTTTCTGAAACATTTTTGAGAAAACTGGAAGAATAGAGATAGGTCTATAATTCTCAACTTGATGTTTATTGCCTTTTTTGTGTACTGGTACAACCTTGGCAATTTTGAGATGTGATGGAAATTGTCCATATAAGAACGATTCATCAATTAGATGAGTTAAAGGCAATGTGATGTGATTAGCCACTGATAGTAGAAGAGAACAAGAAATATCATCCAATCCAGCAGATGGCTTTTTAGAAATATCATAAATCACATTAAAAACCTCAGATTCTGAAACAGGTTTCAAAAACATTGTTTTCGGTGCATCCATGATAGTATGAATCGCGCTGCATGGGCTACGTGGCAGTGAAGGAATAAGCTGGGGTGACAGAATCAACAAAAAAGCTATTAAAAATGGTGGGAGGCTGGTAAGGCTGTGAAGTTCCAACATTATTGTGAAGGATCGGTACAGAAAAAGATGAATGAGAATTGGCTGTTGTTTCGTTCCTAATCAGAATCCAGGCTGCTTTTGACGAATTATTTGATGACTTAAGTAAGTTGATTTCGCTCTGATTCTTGGATAAGATTCTTATACTGAACTCTTTTAGATTTAAATAAAGCCAAAATATTTGGATTCCGAGACACTGAGTACAAGTCGAGAAGCAGGTTTATTTCATCAGACAGTTACCCATTTGAGATTATTTGGACCTGATTTAAAAGAACGTCTTACTAATGGGAAGGTAGAATAGAAATAAAAATCAAATGAATAGAAGAAAACATCACATTTATTTGGGAAAGTGTCGTTAATGACGACACCGTTTCAATTTTCGTTGTTAAGAAGATAATAAAAGTACTCTTTATTGATCTCACTGAAGATTCTGCTGGAAGATATTTTAGATTCTGCAATCATATAGAATTCTTTCAGATCGATGTTCCGTAGCTGAAGCGAATGATTAGATAAACAAGGGTTAGGTATTTCATAAGAGATATTGTCGTGGGATAGGTTAGTGAATAAGTTATCAATACGTCTTCCGGAAGAACTGTCTAACAAAGTAAAACCAGGAGCTGGAGCAGATAAGTTATAAGATAATAAAAGTGTACTCACATCTACCGATACACTCACGCAACTAAAATCTAAGTTAAAATCACCGCACACAAAAATTGGACATTTATAAGATGAAAAACTAATAAGGAGATTATTTAGTTCATTTACAAAACACTTAATATTGCCGCTGAGAGAACGGTAAATTTGAATTGCATGAATATTTGAGATGTTTATCACAACTCTGAGTATTATCAAGTGAAAAAGAATGATAATTTATTGATTCTAACGAATGAATTGCAGCTCCACCACATTCAGAATTTGAACGACAGTAACAAGAAGCAAGCTCATAAGAAGGTAGATTAACAGAATTGATATTATCAACAGTTAGGTGATGTTCTGTGAGACATAATATTTCGGGAAAGTTTGCTTTTTCAAGAAACACACTCAGTCCACTGACTTTGTTGCCAAGACTACGTATATTATAATGAACTTTATGCAAATCATTCAGAGGAGCTATTTCATTGCTAGGTTCTGAGGGGGTCTCTGAAAATCTACGAATTTCTTCACTGAAACATATTCAGTTCATGAATTAGGATCAGTGATTTCTTCATAATGGCTAAGGGATGTAACGACTTTGTAGAATTTATACTGGCCAGATCTAACTGTAAGCTCAGAAAACTCAAAAGTTTGGTTAGGAAAAAGTTCTTCTAAATAATTTTTCAGATCTTCTGTTGATACTGATAAGGCCAGCCTTGAAACGTGAACCGGGATAGTTCTCGGTACAGTAGAGATTCTACAATTATTGTCATATTTTTTCGAACCGACCACTGGAACAATTTTGCTGCGTCTCGGACGGAGATTGGGAATAGAATTCTGTGGTTTTAAGGTAGCAGAGTTAGCTTGATTGACCTTAGTTGACGATTTCACCTACTCAGCGTAAGTCGACTTGCTTACTGATAAAGTAATGACATCTATTATCGCTGTTTTTTGATTTGGTAAGTTGATCTTCTTACGGCAAGGGATTATTTTTGAGTGAGAAGCATCAGAGATGGCAATAGTAGCTCCCAATGGACACATTGAAGAAGCCCACTCATTTTCGGCGAGTTCAGACTTGGCAATTAGTAGATATGGCTCAAGTAAATCTGACTTATGTACAGACTTGAAGATTTCAAAGTCGGTGGATAATTTACCGACGATCACAGTGAGATCATCAATTTTTTTTAAGAGCTTGGCGATGAATGGTGCTTGTGTTTTTGTATCTTCGGAAGCCAGGCTATTAAGGGCACCATTGCTGTTGTATAACACGCACTCGCAACTCTCACAAATCCATTTAAGGTTCTTGTTTGAGAAATTAGATGTATACTCACGTCTGCTGACTTTAGCACACCCTAGATGGAAGCTGAGTTCACAGAGACCCGTACAAGTAGTTTTGTTTCGTCTTTGGTAGCACTTTTAGAAAAATTGCACTGGGAACCAGCACCACACAATACAGTATTCGCAATTTTTCATACCATCCATTAAGGATCAATGTCACTTTTTCTATTTTCTATGATTATTTGCGAAACACCACACATGTAAATGTGTGGTGTTTCACATATATACATAGTGTGCATTAAAAAAACTCAACATCTTCTTTAAGCTTCAGATTCGTGGAGAATAATACTGTGGCCTGGTTATCGAACTGGATCTCATCCATCCCCTAAGGAGTATTTCTTACAACTTGAACTTTCTCAGTTATCAAAAGGCGCGGAGCAATATAGGACTTGAAATTAAGCTGGGACATTCTTGAATCATAAGCAATATTATCGAGTCTCCAAGCGTTTACCATCATACTGTCTATTATAAGGCATATTAAGATTAGATTGGGAAATAAAAATTTTTTTTTTCTGTTTTCTGTCGTAGCGTTTTACGTTGTTCATCTGCTGAACGCTATTAACATTACTGCAGAGCATCACGACAGAATTATCATCCCAGCGAACTATACAAATTTTGAAATCACTATCATATGCACTAACAAATGTATTCCAGTTCTATTTTGAAAAAACTACTGATATATCAGGAGACATTTATCAGTCCTATTTTCTCTAATGGTACCTGTAGCAAAGAGACGTAGTTTTTTCGAATGATCAAACAGTCGAAATGGAGAGAAAAAATTATTGAAGAAAATTGTATGGCTGGATGACTTTTCGATGACAGATAACTATTTCATCATAATATCACTATCGAGACAAAGTTCCAAATACTTCTTGTTCTCCTTTCCTGCATAAGGAAAAGAATGGAATAAATAGTAATCAGATGAACAAAGGTACCATAATTTGAACCCAAAGCGAGCTGACTCACCTATTACCTTTGACTTGTATAAACTTGCATAATTTTGTGACGTTCCATTTATATTGTCAGTAATTTTCTTGGAAAAACTCTAGACATGGAATTATATTGGAGAATATTGTTTTAAGGTATCAAAACTACATCGCTTGGTGATTTAGTAAAGGTGCGAAACCAAGCGCATCTCTATCTGAGTTATTTTATTTTCACAGTTGAAAATAGACCTGATTGAACAGCATATATCTCATATATTTGTGAATACCTGTTCGCTCCTTGATAACACATAACAAGTATTAGGGATGATATCATGTTTTGGAGCAATATATAACAGATAATAATCCGTACAGAACAGAATTGAAAACTTATTCTTAGTTCAAATATGATCCATTTGAAATTGCTGGAGCATTATCGCACCACTGGAAGTAAATGGGGTTTGAAATCAAATTTTCGTCTTCTTTCCAAAGGATACATGCCTTTGCTCCATATAATATCACTGGCTTAGTTAGTGTTCTGTAGATATTCATTCTCATATATCTTGATAGCGATCGTGATTTTAATAAGTGTTGCGATGAGAAATGGCCTGTGTTACCTCTGAATATCTTCCTCGAATATTCTCAGTTAATCATATTGCGGATTTTTTCCCAATTCTGACTAATAAAAATAAAATATCAGTGAGTATTTTGCACATGTGCAAGTACTCGGGTATTTTTACATGTGTATTTCTTGCATATTTGATAATTTAAATTACAATTGGCATAGTTGAAAACACCGTTACTGTAATTAGTAGTCCCAGTGTTGTCTCCATTTTCTGAGCTATTGTTGGCTGCATTCAGTAGTATCTCTGGACTCCGCATTCTCGGAATTAATTTTTCAATATGTTTAAAATTTATTCCCAAATAAGAACTTACAGAGCTTCCTTGTAATCTGAACTATTTCGTTTTTTCATATAGCCATAGTCTTCCAATATTTGGGCCAATTTCACTACAGATACATTTTCGCCCAGCACGTAGCCTTTCTCAATACAAAAATCTTCAAATAATTTCTAACAGGAACAATTTGATTTCTTTGAGTTCATAGGAGTGATATCTTTCATTTTTCTGTCTTATTACTCCTCAAGATTCATTTACAAATCCGTGATGAAACATGTTTTAATGTGAAATGATGACAAGGTCTCAGATTTTTATTGATGTATCTCAAAAAATAATAATTTTTTGTAGCCCGTGCACTGAGAGTACCCTATCAATGAATCAGATTCTGCTCCGGAAGTTCTCAATTTCAAACCATGGTAACAATTTTCATTAACACTCTGTTTACAGGAAACTATGAATATTAATGTCCGCTGGGTAGAAATTAAAATTGTGGACCATGGATGCCATTGGATTTCCTATCTCTTTAATACATGCCTAATTGATATTTGATAGGAATTTGTATTATATAATGTGTTTGTTATAACGAGTGCATTGATTGTGAACAGGATAGCACAGAAAATGTGAGAATATCAATCAATGAAATAAATCATTTGAGTTATGTTTAATTGTATTCGTTTACTATAATGTGATCACAATTGCAAGAATTTGTTTGTAAAATCGATAAGATAGTTTCAATACATCTATATTCATTCAGAAAGCACAGTAATGGAGGTACCTTGGTGCACTTGTTACAAAAAATATCGTATGCAACACGGACACTGAACGACCATCATCATTTTCACAGACAAATTTGGTTGCACTAAGCTAAACCTTGGGCTACGCTCTTGCCTTCGCCTCGTACTCCGCCCTTCACCATTACCTCGGGCCTTGCTCTCCTCTTCGCCCAGTGCAACTAAATTCATCCTGGACCAAAATAACAGTCGTTTGGTCCTTGTAGCATAATATACTATTATTAGATGAATATATTTTTGAAGACTCGCGTTCAAATGGATTGATTGAAATTTAAAAATATAGTATCAATTGTGAGATTTTGCTCAAGAGATATTCTTCCCATATATCCCTTGTGCACGGCAAATACGATTAGAGTATCCAGGTATTTGCCGTGCATATTGAATATTTATCTCCTCATTTATATTCTTTGATCATTATTTGTACAAATACTCACTCTCAGATATTCGAATATGAGTACTACTTGTACACCGAGTCCATTTACGGCTCTGCTCAAGTTCTCCACGTTTCTTTGTAATTTCCATCACCTCAATTTTCTATACGTCTATTCTAAGGCCTATTTCATCCTGCAGATTTCTTGAAATTTTCCGTTCATTTGGATTTCTGCAACTACATCTAGTAGTAAATGAGTTATACTCACACAGTACCTGTTGTAAGTATATCAGCTGTCTTTATCACTCTTGCTAGAGCTGGATTAGATAGTCTTGTTGGAGACCCGTATTCGTGGAGAAGGGCTCAGAAAATGCTTATTGAAACTGTACCATATTGTTCTAGTTGAAAGTTACCATTTTGATGAGGTCTACTAGTCTATTTGGCATACCTAGTTCCTCCATTCCTTTCCATAAATTGTTTCTGGGCATGCTATCATATGCTTTTTCGAAGTCGATGAATATACAGTAAACGGTATACCATGCTTCCAGCTTTTCTGAGTTGTTTGTTGTACTAAAAATATGTTATCCATCGTAGATTCACTGTCCCTTAAGCCACTTTGGAGGTCTTTTATTATTTTTGAGCTAGTTTATTGGTGAATGTTTTGAAAACAAGGTTCGTTAGTGATATTCCTATGTAGTTTTTACAAAGAAGGAGATCCCTTTCTCTAATATTTGTCTTATTGAAACTTCTGTCCATTCTGTTGTCTTTTTCTTCTGATATATTGCCTGAATTATATTATAGAGATTGTCTGTTAGTTCATCTTCAGCCTGCTTGTATATTTTGGATCATATTTCATCCGATCCTGGTGCTTTATTGCTTTTGTGTTCATCAATAGCTCCTACGATCTCCTCTATGGTGAATGAATTGATTTCTGATTGCGCTGTTGAATAGCAGACTCAATCAATATTTCCTATTTCCTTCTTAATACCTTGCTTGTTATTCAAGAGTTTTTCAAAATGCTCCTCGAATCAGTGTACTGCTCTTTTATTGTCTGTTATACTTTCATCACATCCACCTGGTTTTATGCGATACACACTTTGGTTTCCTTATTCAGTTGAGGTACTCGCGTACATTGTTATGACCTTATCGTTTCTCAATATTTTTTTCCTATAATTATTCTGAACGCCTCCTCTTTTGCCTTTTTGTGATACTTTGATGCTGTCTTTATCGTAGCAGAGTTTTCTCTTCACTTTTCTTGTGTTCTGGTGTTCCGTTCAAACTGGGTGTTATCATCTTACTTATACTATCCTATTTTTCATGCACTGTCTGCTTTTTGTTCTCATCTGCTGTCTGCAGCCTATAAATGATTCTGTTTGACAATGTTTCCTTCATACTTTTGTCTTTAATTCTATCTATGTCCCATCTGAGAATGTTTTTGGATTTCCCTCGTACCTATATTGGGTGATAATTTTTGCCTTATGTTTGCAATAATAAGATATCAATCTGTATCTAGATCCGCTTCTTGTATGTTCGGAAGTCTATAAGCCACAATGACGTGAACTATTCGATTTCCGTACCCTCCAGTTGGTGCTTTCCATGTTGCTTTGTGTATGAAGAAAGTACTGCTTATTTTCATATAATGTGCCATTCCAAACCTAATCATACATATTCCATTGTCATTTGAATATTATGTAAGCTCTGCTTGCCAATTATTGGTTTGTGTGATATTTGATATTCAGGTGGACAATTTGAAAGAAATATATACCATTATATGATGTTTTCAACGGGGATGGATTGAGGTGATTCAAAGAACAATAAAAATATCAATAGAAGTTCTTTTGTTGCTGACGTCAGAGTATGTTGTCTACACGTTCATGTTTCCTTCACCATTCATCTCTTGTAATTTCATCTTATTCCACTAAGGATGCGTGAATCGATTATCAATATTTGATATTTGCTGAATACCAGAACTCCAACACGAGCTTTCTGAATTTTCGTCTGTCTGTTAGTCTGCCCTTTTGTTTGTTCAATGTGATATTCGAGACGTCTCCATTAAACATGTGGAAACTTCTTACAACTGTTGCTGGCAATCACATGAAGATCTCTGACATCAAAACAATGGGCATATTGTCACAAATACGAAATATTTGTAGTAATCAAGTCACATAGTTATTCATTTGAATTCGCTGTAAACGTAATCCAAGTTAGTATTGACTAGGTCGATGATCAATTGTCGGACATGATTGGTAGGCCATGGTCACCAGATGTTCCGTGGTTGCCAGGCAACAACTGTTAGACAATAAGAATAATAAAAAAAACACACTTGGTTAAGTTTCAAAATTGATATATATTAATTACTTTATACGTGATTCGGTTTTCACACCATCATCAGAAGTACAATGTACTTCTGATGATGGTGTAAAAACCGAAATACGTATAAAGTAATTAATATATATCAATTTTGAAACTTAACCAAGTGCGTTTTTTATTAATTTTATTATATATGTTTCAACAAGTGCCAACAGCTTACTCACTAAATATTAACTGTTAGACAATTGAATGTTGGCCCATCGTCAGCTCAGGTATATAAGAGCGCGAGCTAGGAGAATATTTCATCCAGTACGAGTGACTGTGAACGATATTGTGTTCATATGTAAGAGTCAGCAAATTCACAGTTTGCTGAACTTTGACGAAATTGAGGAATGTGCTTTTCTTGCAAGCAAGCAATAGAGATATATGAACTATTTGTAAATACGATTGACGTCAATAACGAATATTGTTATATTGGCATTTTGGATTTTATATATAGAAGTCAATAGGGAGCTACATAGTTAGTCAAGTTACGAAGTTATAAGTTAGTGAAGAGAAGATGTAGAGAGTTAGTCAGTAGAAGAAGTAGTTGGGTAGTTAGTTAGTGATAATATAGTTAGTGATAAGTTAGTTAGTGCGTGTTTTGAGAAGTTAGAAGTTAGTAAGTTATCCATAAAAGTAGTTTGAAAGCCGGTGATCAATCGGAGTTTGGTCACTTAATCTTCATACTCTTTATTATTCTTTAATACATTCAATTATTTGTTAAACGTGCAAATTATTCCAAGTTCCTGTTGCATGTCATTCTCCCCTTTCAGAAGTTTTACTTTAGAGCAGATAAGTACAAAATATAATATCCTCACAGCTTAGCAAAGAACCCAATCTACCAAATATAAATTTATTGTAAGTGGGAAACCCTTACAATTGATGGCAGCGGTTGCGGGTATTTTGCTGAATATAGATAGTCAAAATTTTTTTTGATTTTCTTGTGAGAATATATTTTTTTTTCTTCTCTCTTCTATTTTTTTTGTACATACCCCTTCGCATATCACCAGCAATGCCTAGAATTGCTGATGAAAGTAGTCAATTCAAATATATATATATATGAATCAAAATTTCAAAGATAATGTTTTAAAATTGTAATTTGCCGTATTAATCTGGAGTCATTCACAAAAAAATAATAAATAATTCATAGTTGTTATATCAAACGTTAAGTACAAAAATTATCAGAATGAAAGACCGATCGCGAGAATTCGAATATATTTTAATTAATAGTCTGCAAAATAGTGGTGCTGTGGAGTTTCTCAGAAATCTTGTGATAGAAGATCCAGCGTTTCTTGAGTTAAGTACCAATTTTCAAAATTTGAATGGAACTGTTGATGAGTTCAAGATACGTCTATGGTTGAGTGATCCAGTATATAATAATCCATTCAATTTCAAGTTGGAAGGATTGGCGTGGAGAGAATTTCTTATGAGCACTCAATTTGTAACAGGTCTTAGACCACAGATAAGAAGTAAAGTATAGTCAAAAATAAAAATATAAGATTTATATTTGATAGAAGACCAGTACGAGATATGGAAATTTGCTGAATTCATTGAAAGTAATAAATGTGAACAGAAACAGACAAATAGAAATGATCCAAATATAATTAATAAGACTAGTTGTAATAATAGTGAAAATATCGATGATGAAGATGGATATAGCGAATAAAATTACGTATTAACGAACGAAGGAGATCATTTAGAGTTAAACTTAGAAACAGAAGAAAAGTCAGAAGATACAAGTGAAGAAGACATGGATATGAAAGGAAGTGAAATGATAGAATCAGAATTAGAAGATAGTGACCAAGAGAAAATAGGTCAGTTTAAGGTAAATTTCTGGGAAAAGATATTTGCAAAGATGGATATTAATGGTAGTAAAACAGATGATTCAGAATAAGAAGATAGTGACCAAGAGGAAATAGGTCAGTTTACGGAAGATATTAAGAGAAACATAATTTTGAAGATGGAAATAAAAGAAGAAGAGATGATATATTCAGAATTAGAAGAAAGCGGTCAAGTGAAAATAGAGCAGTTTACGGCAGATATAGAGAGAAAGATATTTGTGAATGAAACAGAGACAAGAAGTCTAGAGCAGGAAGAAAACAAAAATGAAGTTGAGGCAGAGATAGAGAAGTTGATGAGAGATTCAATTACTTTTGGAAATTTTGAAGAAGGGGAAATTGAAGAATTGATTTTTGATGTCACAGGATGATGCAAGAGACACAGCAAAGATCACAGACACAAGTTTCACTGAAAGTAACGTTCTCGAAGAAGATGCTGAAATTTTTGAGAATATCTTATGGGATTTCTTGATTTTTGTAGAACAAGAGAAAATGATTCCAAAGTTTTCATCGATGCAGTTGACGGAAACATCAGATCCGGTAAGCATAAGTGTACATAACCCAATTGTATTTTATAGCAAGTGCATAGCGGAGGATGCATGTTTCGCAACTGGATTCGTTCAAAACGAGGTGATCAGTGAGACATGGGAATCTCATAGGATCAGATACAGAGTCCACGACAAGAGGACCTTTTACAGTGGAATTTTCAGAAAACTCGACCATTGGCAAGGATACAAGCTAAACATAACAATTAGAGGTAATTCAATGTTACAAGAGTTGATCAGCTTTTTAATAGGTTTTATTTTATTCGGTTTTGGAAAAAGTAATATTTGTTATCCTCAAATCAATTTTGTCATCCGAATAAATTTAAATGGTTTCATAAAATGCAGAAACAAAGATCATTCAAATTTACGTCATGATGTCAGATAGAATCAACTCAGAAATCATTATTCTCGCCATTTCGAATATATTTTCTCATTTACTCCTGTTTTGAATGATTTTTATTGCAGTTTCAATTGAATTTGAATAATTTTTATGTAAATGTAATTATTTTGAAGCTATAAGATATAGTATGTGGTCATCAGAGTCTACTTCATTGTTTTTAAAATAATTCTATTCACGACTAACAGCTATAGAACAAATATATGAATTTTTTTCAACAGTAGATTCAAATAAGTAATTTTGCTGCGTTTGGTATTATGAGATGGTTGAGGATACAGGTAAATTTAATCTAGATTTATTTACACGGATGCCAGGTATTAATTTTATCACATACTCAGGAATTTGGCTCTCCTGTCCGTTGGTAGCCAACTTATGCTTTAGAATTGCTGCAAATCCAAATCCCAAGTGTTTTGTAAATATTAAATTTTCATAGTTTTGGTTCACCGGATGCCAGAGCATATATAATTGATATGATCCTCAGGAAGTTGTTTCTCCTGTCCACAAGATAGGCAACCAGAGCTTTAGTTTGGAAATTTCATTTTGTAAATCATAAGGATTAAGATTAGGAAGAATCTGAGAATAAAGTGTATTTTGCGAACATAATTTCAATAAGTTGTAGGATTTCAGGCAAATAAGGAATTAATGAGTTTTTCTTTTTTCTTAGACTTTATGATAATTGTCCGTCGGTGATTTTATGTCAGTTATTGATGCATAAAAGCTGGAGTTCAGACAAAGAGTTTCATTTAGAAAAACCGATTATGTCAGTTGATTTGTGAAGTGTTGAAAGAGCTTTTGAGTTTTCTTTTAAGATGGGCATGGAGAAACAAACAAATTGAAATTATGGTAGCTCAATTCCAAACTAAATCTCCGGTGGGTAATTAAGAAATGAAATTTGGAATAAATGATCAAGGTTTGATGTGAATAGCAATTATATGAGATTTATGGCCAAAATCTCATTTCATAAAAAAGATGTCAAGATTATTTGATGTAGTTTTATGTAGCGAATTTCGGAGCAATTATTTTTAAGATTGTACTGCAGAATATGTCTACTTGTTTCAGTGTGTACCGAGACTAAACACCTGCTGTTGAGACAAAAGTTGAGTGAGAATAACCATGACGGGAGTAAGAAGAAAGAAAATTTGAAGAGATCAATGAAGGAGAGAAGAACAAATTCACAAGAAGATCGGCAAATCATGTCGATTTCAACAAAATGGGTTGAATCAAGACAATCTGATGGAGACTACAGAACTGCTGTATACACGAACAAAAATTATTGTGACAAAGGTCAAAATCAAATTCTACGTCAAGCAGCAGTGGGTCATCAAAAACATCTTATTTGAAACAACAATCATCAGCAAAAAAATCACACGATGAAAACTGATACCCGAGAAAGCAGAGCCAGCCATTATTCATGAAACCCAGTGCCCGACATAAAGCACTTGTGAATGTGCAGTGAATTCCTCCCACCAAACTATTACACAAATCCCCTGAAAACATCACCATTGAAATGAGTGGCCGTGTAGAGACACTAAGTGTAATAATTATGTCAAGGTTGAAGGAATGTTCATATAACAATAGTAATTTCCTATTTTTTTCTAAATTGTGCTTTAGAGAAAGCAGGTTTCCAAGAAGGGGAGCATTGTAAGAGTCAGCAAATTCACAGTTTGCTGAACTCTGACGAAATTTAGGAATGCGCTTTTCTTGCAAGCAAGCAATAGAGGTATATGAACTATTTGTAAATACGATTGACGTCAATAACGAATATTGTTATATTGGCATTCTGGATTTTGTATAGAGAAGTCAATAGGGAGTTACATAGTTAGTCAAGTTACGAAGTTATAAGTAAGTGAAGAGAAGATGTGAAGAGTTAGTCAGTAGAAGAAGTAGTTGGGTAGTTAGTTAGTGATAATGTAGTTAGTGATAAGTTAGTTAGTGCGTGTGTTGAGAAGTTAGAAGTTAGTAAGATATTCATAAGAGTAGTTTGAAAGCCGGTGATCAATCGGAGTTTGGTAACTCAATCTTTATACTCTTTATTATTCTTTAATACATTTAATTATTTGTTAAACGTGCAAATTATTCCAAGTTCCTGTTGCAAGTCATTCTCCTCTTCCAGGAGTATTACTTCAGAGCAGATAAGTACAAAATATAATATCCTCACAGTTCAGCAAAGAACCCAATCTACCAAATATAAATCTATTGTAAGTGGGAAACCTTTACACATACGTGTTCAGAAAATGAATATTGGCACTGTAACCTGTGTAAATAAATTATTCACTATAAAATCTGTGACAAATTGGTGTCAGAAATGAGATCATAAGAAATTCAGTGAAAATAATTTTGGATCTGGACGACGAAGAATGGATGAGGTTGCAGTGTTGTGAAGTGTTTTAAATTAAGTTGGGACTAATGTAGATGCCCAAGACTAGAAGCATGGCCACCAGCGAGATGCGAGACCAGCTAAAAATAATGATGGAATCCATGAAGACCTCAGCAGCTGAGCAGAAAGCGTTGGCGACATCAATGGAGATGCAAATGGCCGAATGTACAGAAGGTATGAAGGCCACCAAGGAGAAGATGTCTGAATCTACAGAGGCTATGGAGAAGAGAATAACAGAATTTTCAGCCAAGCAAATGCAGTTCATGGAGCAGAAGATGGCTGAAGCTATGGAAGGTATGAAGGCCATGAAGAAGAAGGTAGCTGAGTCATTGAAGGAGACTGTAGCAGAAGAGATGAAAATAATGAAAAAGTCAACAGAGGAGATGGCTACAGAAAATTATTTCTGAGCAGAATGAAATCATGACAAGTAGGATCCAGGGGATCAAAGAGATAATCGATGAAGAACTTGCTGGAGTAAAAGATCGTTCAGATCGAAAATCAAGTAAGGCAAGTTGAACACAATTCAGAAGCAAAATTAGACTCGATTGTCACCGAAAAACAGTTTCAATAGCGATGGCGTAACCCTACGGATAGAAAATGCTCCAGCATCCACACCAAGAGAAGTTAGATCCATTTCCACCCCGAAACTAATGCCGTTTGATGGTAGGACTTGATGGGATGAATATGTATATCGTTCAATTTGAGCTGATCTCGGGGGATAATGGTTAGAATATGTAACAAAAAGCTATTGTACTGGCTGGAATGCTCCAAGACACAGCATTAGCGGTTTGAAGAAGAACGCCTGGATTATGAAAAACTGACGTCTGAATTGAGACTGCGCTTCGTAGTGGAGCACATGAAAGAATTGCTGCATCGACAGCTACTGAATAGTACGCAACTACACAAAGAAGATCTAACTACATTTTCATATGCTGAAAAATGTCTGGCCAGGAAATCTTCTGCAAATTGTCCTGGCTCGACACAGGAATATGTAGCAGTCAGGCAATTTATGAACGGCATCAGCGACGACAAGAATTGGCGAGTTGTCCGGTTATCGAAACCGAAGACGGTGAGAGGAGCGCTAACGGAGGCCTTGAAAATTGAGGTTGCTAGAAAGGTGTCAAGACTGGCAAAGAGAGTGAGGTGGCGTGAGTGCGATGAGAAGGAGCCCGAGGTGAGAAGCAATATTACTTATACAGGGACTCCAGAACGAGAGCGATCTTCTTGATTGGTACCAACCTCACCTGAACCTAGAAAAAGAATTAGATGCTAGCAGTGCGGCAAGGAGAGTCATATTCGAATAGATTGCCGTACCAAGCATACTGTTGATTATGGCATGGATACGTAATCTGGATGACAGAAATTAATCAGATTTTAGAGAATGAAGTTATGGCTGTGTGGTGAGGAAAGACATCTTCGAGCGAACTGTCGTACGAGGCATACCTGGCTCCTCAAATTGAAGGGTTGAAATTTTGACACTATATTTCTAAATGACATATATAGCCACTTATTAAGAGTTTTCTGAAGTGTTATAACCAAGCGGGGCAATCTAATACATTTGTGTGGGGAATCATATTACCTGCGAGTAATATCATATCTGTATGAGATAGCTAATTGGATCGTTTAGCCTTAGAATTTCCTTAGCATGGGGCTACTGCAGGCTCAGCTCGTTGTTATCTATGACGATGCAGGTAATGAATGATCTTATGCCCGTACTTACTGTGGAAACTCAATCTCGTTCTTAAGTAACACCTGGTCAAGTCGAGGCAGAGTCACAATAGATTCTTACTTGATGATCTATCCTATAGTCGATATGAATTCTTGACGGAGCCTGATATTTCTCATTTCTGAAATATATTTTATTGATATGTTTGAGGTTCATGACAGTATTTGCGGAATATTTCTTGTTTGACTACTGGATTTGATCTATTTTTGGACAATTTGATTGGAAAAGTAAGTTTCATCAAGTATGTATAACTCTATGGCATATATATCTATGTTGGAAATACAAATGTCAAAAATACCTAACACGAATACTTCAGCACGACTAGAGGTAGTCTTGTAGTAGACTCAAGTAGAGCCGGAATCAAATAAATGCGAAGTATCACTCCGGTGTCAAATAACGACTGTTGGTAATATCCGCTTACTTGAGCAATTCTCAAGTCTGAGATCGAGCGAAGTATTGACTATAAGTACGAGCATCATTCTTATTGACTCCAAGAAGTCACCTCAAGCATAGTCTACTGTTCGCCCAGGAGTTGTAATAATTGGTTTTTATTGATTTCAAAAAGTCATTGCTAGTACTGCTCGCTGTTCACCTAGATGCTATAGTCAATTATTGTACCTCTCAGAGATAGCTGTCAGTATTGCAGGTAATCATTATATTGTTTCCATCGATTTCAAAAAGTACAACTATATGCGTGTGGAACCGTGAGTAACAACTAGTTTATTATAAAATGAAGTGAAGAAAAAGAGAAATGAATGGTTGGACACTGACCTGTTATATATCCAACAAACAAAGAGCCTTCCATTGCATTGTGGTCACCTTGTTCCACAAGAACTTATATTTTCTCTTCGTAGTAATCCATATTAGAATCTCGTCAAGGATCCATTACACAGCGTCTCAATTTCCACATCCTACAATCTTGATATAACATCAAGTTTTTACCTCTTGTTAATATATAACCATCATGGCATCGTTTGGTGTCACAGAATCAGGACATTAGCGCTTAGTTTATCTGTGTGCAGTAATATTTTAGAATGGGAGTCCAAAAAGCGTTAGGATTTGTGACGTGATTGTCGATGTGATTTTATTGTTTGAAGGAAATCCGTGACTTGCCGTATATCATATTTTTGTTGAGGTATCTTTATTTTCTTATATTTGAGGGAAATTGAACTGAGCATATGAGAACAAATCACTATTCAGAAGATACACTCAGGATATAGTTGATGATAATAAATAATGCTTCACCATTTTCTTATAGTTGGATCACATGTTATTTTCAGAGGTTAATCGGTAGTCGGATTGCAATGCATTAGATATAAAAATGTGAATAACATGTCAAACTGTGAGTAATTAGTTTATTTACCAAATATCATAGTTTAATGTGAGTGTTATGACCAACAGTATGTGTAAACACTTGACATATCATAAAAGTGTACGCCTGATAGCTCAGTCGTAACAGTTCTAGAATTAGGACATTTTCTGTAAATAAATCTGGGAAAGGACGCTGTGCATTTCGAGATGGATCGAGAAGATTGAGAAATAAATAGTCTAGACTCACAAGGTATGGGGTAAGCTTATCTAATTTGTGTATTTAATATATATATATAATTTAGCGCTGCAGGCCAAGTAGGCCCATGACTTCTGTTACAATTTTTCGCCATTTTTTACGGTCCTGTGCTAATCGCTTGAAGTTTGTAATCCCTAGTGTCTCTAAGTCCTTTTTCACCGCGTCATACCACCTCTCCTTTGGTCTTCCCCTTCTTTTTTTTTTCACAACACCTCCGTCTAACATCTTTCTTACTACTCTGTCCTCTGGTAGTCTCAGCACATGCCCTAGCCACCGTAACCTTTGTGCTTTAGCCACTTCCACTATTCCAGGCTCACCATAGAGTTCCATTAGCTCGGTATTAGTTCGTCTTAACCACACATCACCCTCTTTTTTACCACCATAAATCTTCCTCAGAATTTGTCTCTGCCACACTTCTAGTTTATTTTGCATAGTCTTGCTTAGCACCCACATTTCACTACCGTACAGTACCACTGGTCTTATAATGGTTTTATACAACCGCTTTTTTGCACTTCTTGACACACTTTTCGATTTTAATAGTTTTCCCATAGCTCCCGCACTTCTGTTTTCTTTTGTTATCCGTGTTATAATATCCCGCTCTTTGCTATTGTTGTTTGTTACCGTAACACCTAAGTAAACAAAATTTTTAACTTTCTCGAATGCGTAGGTTTTACTTCCTCCAACCTGTATTTTAAGAGACTCTTCTTGTGTTTCTTGATGTTCCGACTCTATCTCCATGTATTTGATTTTGTCCTCGTTTATTTTTAATTCCATTTCCTCCGCCGTTTGGACTAAACGTTTGCATACCTCCTTCAGTTCTGTTTTTGTTCTGGTTATTAACGTTATGTCGTCTGCAAACGCTAAGCATTGGTGTTTTAGTTGACAAATGGTTCCTTTTGTGTAGATTCTGCTTTTTCTTATAACCCACTCTATCGCCAAGTTGAACAGGACGGATGATATTGGGTCTCCTTGCCTCAGTCCTCTATTCACATCGAAACTCTCTGATGTTTCTCCATCTAGGATTCTGCATTTTGTCTCTTCATGGGTCATCTTAATTAATCTTATCATTTTATTGGGCATTCCTAGTTCTGCGAGTGCTTCATACAGCTTCTGTTTATTTATTGTGTCATATGCTTGTTTAAAATCTATAAACAACATTTGCAGGCTTAGATTGTGTTCATAACTATTCGCTATATTTTGTTTCAGTGCAAATATTTGATCCGTAGTTGATCTGTTCGGTCTAAAACCAGCTTGATATTCTCCTAGGATATTGTCCGCTTGTTTTTGTACTCTATTTTTCAAACATCCTGCTAAGATTTTGTACGCTACGTCTAATAGTGCTATACCTCTGTAATTCTCGCATTTCAGTCTGTCCCCCTTTTTATAAATTGGGCATATTAGTGCTTCCTTCCATCTCTGAGGCATACGTTCAGTCCGCCATATATCCTCTATTATTTTCATAATATACTGAATTACTTCGTCTCCTGCATTTTTGTATATCTCTGATGTTATTCCGTTTATTCCCGGCCTTTATTATTTTCCAAGTGGTTCAGTATTTCTCGAATTTCATTTATGTCTGGTGGGTTTTGCTCTATATTATTCCCTTCTTGTTGAGTTGTTTCGGTTTCATTTGTAGTTTCTAAAGTCAGACTCCCCTCATTTAGCACTTCCTTGAAATATTCTTCCCATACATGTAGTTTGTCCTTTGCTGTCACTAGTTCACCCTCTTTATTTTTACAGTACACTAGTGGCGGTTGATACTCTGTTCTTTGTTTCTTGGCCTCCTGATGGAAGTTTCTCAACTCCTTGTTTTTAAAATCTTCTTCTAATATTAACATTTTTTCTTCCATCATTTTCCTTTCCTTTTGTCTACACAATTGTTTCGTTCGTCTTTTATGCATGCTGTATTTCAATTTATTTTCATTTAAGTTATTTTGTAGTAGGTTTCTTTTAGCCATATCCCTCTTCCTGATTGCACTTCTGCATTCTTCGTCGAACCATTCCTTATTTTTGTCCCTCACATTTTTGCGCAGAATCTGTTCTGAGACTTAAAGTATTGCTCCTTCCAATTTATTCCATTTTATATCCACTCTTTCCTCTGAAACTTGCTCTGCTAGCTCTAGCTCCTTCGACAGTAGACTTTGAAATTGCTCTCTGCTTTTCTCATTAGTTAGTGGCGAGGTGTCATATCGTTTCAAACGGTTGTGTCTATCCTGTGTTACTTTTGGCAACTCCTGTTTCATTACTATTTTTACAAGAAAATTATCTGTGTCTAGTACTGCACCTCTTATGCTTGTGATATTTTTAATTTGTTTCGCATGCTTACTCTCTATTAATACATGGTCTATTTGATTACATGTACGCCCATCAGGTGATATCCATGTTCCTTTATATATATATATATATCTTTCCTTTCGAAATGTGTACTCATGACTTTCATATTGTTAGTTACTGCAAAATCAATCAACTTTTGTCCGTTCTCATTTGTTTCATCATGTTTGCTATGTGCACCTATTGTAGTCTTATACATTTCCTCTTTGCCTAGTTTCGCATTGAGATCTCCAATAACTATTTTTAGATCATATTTTGGTATCGAATTTATTATTCTCTCAAGCTCTTCATAAAATTTATCTTTTTCTTCCTCATTCTTCTAGTTTGTTGGTGCATGTACATTTATTGAATGAATGGTTGGACACTGACCTGTTATATATCCAACAAACAAAGAGCCTTCCATTGCATTGTGGTCACCTTGTTCCACAAGAACTTATATTTTCTCTTCGTAGTAATCCATATTAAAATCTCGTCAAGGATCCATTACACAGCGTCTCAATTTCCACATCCTACAATCTTGATATAACATCAAGTTTTTACCTCTTGTTAATATATCACCATCATGGCATCGTTTGGTGTCACAGAATCAGGACATTAGCGCTTAGTTTATCTGTGTGCAGTATTATTTTAGAATGGAAGTATAAAAAGCGTCAGGATTTGTGACGTGATTGTCGATGTGATTTTATTGTTTGAAGGAAATCCGTGACTTGCCGTATATCATATTTTTTGTTGAGGTATCTTTATTTTCTTATATTTGAGGAAAATTGAACTGAGCATATGAGAACAAATCACTATTCAGAAGATACACTCAGGATATAGTTGATGATAATAAATAATGCTTCACCATTTTCTTATAGTTGGATCACATGTTATTTTCAGAGGTTAATCGGTAGTCGGATTGCAATGCATTAGATATAAAAATGTGAATAACATGTCAAACTGTGAGTAATTAGTTTATTTACCAAATATCATAGTTTAATGTGAGTGTTATGACCAACAGTATGTGTAAACACTTAACATATCATAAAAGTGTACGCCTGATAGCTCAGTCGTGACAGTTCTAGAATTAGGACATTTTCTGTAAATAAATCTGAGAAAGGACGCTGTGCATTTCGAGATGGATCGAGAAGATTAAGAAATAAATAGTCTAGACTCACAAGGTATGGAGTTAGCTTATCTAATTTGTGTATTTAATAATAGAACCATATATATTGAAGATGAGGCACGCGAAGGTAAACAGCAGTTTAATATGACAATAAAATCTATTATACAAAATAGATGATTATAGGGTTGGAGATCCCAAGGTCGTTGAACTGTTGGGCAAAGAAAAAAATCATAATAAATAATGGGGTTTTAATTCTTGAATAGCAACACACGGTCAAACAAAATTAGAAGAGACTACTGAATCAATAATGACTTCAACAAGTATGTATCTATTCAAAAATCGTTCGATAAAACAATTAAAAATTACTGGTACATCAAATTTTCAGTGAAGATAATGGAAAAACCCCCACAAAGTACCTCATGCCTGGTTGTACAGTCTTTGGTTTATTCTAAGCCTAGCTCAATTACCCAAGTAACAGTCGTTTCAACAATCGTTACTCAAGTGATCGAGCTACGCTTAAGATAAACTGAATACTGTGCAACCGGATCTCAGAGTCTTGTTGAGGTTAAAGAAATAGCACTAGGTTGGTAATAAGAGGCGATGTATGTAAAGCTGGATTGGATGTCAGATTTGCAGCTTGGAGGGGAGCCTGTGACAAAGACGTTCATCCTTCGGTAATGGTGTGGCTTGGCATGGCAGTAAATTTCAGATAAACCCCTTCAAAAGGATCTTTTGGTACGGAACGCCCAGACAAAGCAAGAAAATTCGATTGTACAGCGGAGGTTCCAACAAATTCTTTAGCATGGGTTAGAAACATACGTGGGTAAATCCACAATCGAGCATGGAGCACACCTCAAGAAATCTACCACTGTACACCATTGGACACGTCACAACATGAGTACTGACCAAAATTGACTGTTTCGCAAGTTTAATCAAATCTTTCGACCACCAAAACACAGAAATTAAATTGAAAACTATAATTTGTGTTCAAATTTTGAGCTGCTACTGCCATCCATAAATGAAAAACAGTGAAATGAGAAGATTGGATATGAGAAAAATTGAGGAACATGATGAAAGTTTCTGGAATCAGATTCATTCACGGATAAAATACTGCTAAGTAACATTCCGGTACTTTAAATTGTTATTACAGTACAGGGAATCCAGTTAATTCACTTATTTTTTTTTTCTCCTAGCTCGACAGTTTTGACTGTACCTGAGTTATCTTTAAGAGCGCGAAGAATTGTGGAATTTGGATATAATACATGAATCTGAAAGTCTGATTTATAGGAAGTGGAAAAGAGCAATTCTCATCTTGTCATATGTCACAAACGACTATCATAGACGCTGCTGCCTGAATGCGTAATAATCGGTTGTAGCATATAACAAAATGAAAATTGCTATTTTCCATCTCTTATAGATCAGACTTTCAAATTCATGTATTATATTCAAGCCCCACAGTTCTTTTCGCTCTTGAAGATGACTGGGGTATAGCCAAAATTGTCGTGCTGGAAGAAGTGAAAAATAGATAAATTGACTGAATCTCCTGATTATATGGTCATATTTATGATCCCACACAGCTTCACCGATATTATCCATGTAAGGTTGGCTAGGTAGCTCAATCTGTTGTTTTGTTCCCCTGTAAAGACTGTCACAAACTAGTTTGAAAGGACGTGAAATTCAATTCTTTTGTACATTCAAAGAACCTGGTTTATATAAATATGTATTATTTATTGTTGATATTCATTTTTTGTACAGAATAAAATCACGTTCGAATAAAGAATCTCATAAATTAAATTACAAACCACAACTAGTAGGGAGATGACTGACCTTTTTTTTTGTGCAAGTTGTGAAATAATCAGAGGACAATTTTGTTATCAACTGTATTTCTACTGATAAGAAAATGTATTTTTTACCAGAAGTATGCCAGGATTTGAAGCATCACACTTTTTCAGCAAATTAGAAAAGCATTAAGAACGCGACAGTTGCCATTGAAAACATAAACGGTTTTAGAACAATAGGTATAAAAATTGATGAAAATATTTGTATGGAATATTTTGATGAAGCATAAAATGTATGTTTCAAAGTATTTTCATTAGAAAAATTCATTCCAATGCCCGTCTCTCGAGCTTTTGGACCAAGGAATATTGAGTTAGAAGATCGAATTAGACAATTGGAGCATGAATTAGAATTGAACTCAACTAAATGCGAGTCACTACTAAAAAACATTGGAAATAAAAATGATTCTGGATAAGTTTAAAAGTAGACAGAATGATTAGTTAGCTTGGTTAAGTAGGTTTGAAGACGAATTCCATAGATTCAAGTTATGTTCAGACTTTACGTTGCTTTGTCAATGGACCCGCAAGAGATTTGTATGAAACTAATCTAAACAAGATACGTCTGAAGCTCCTTGGGAAATCTGGAAAGATTCATTTTTCAATGTTTCCGTAGATAAAGGATGGTCTATTGTAAGAAAGGCATTCAGCAATAAATATTTGGGTGGTAGACTATTCGCTTGTAAAAAAAAAATTGTGCCTTGAAATGGAACCAAAATATACTGAAATTTTTCGTGTCAATCAGATAGTATTTGGTTTGTTGACAGGGACGTAAGACAAACTTGATAGAGAAGAGATAATTAGTGTCGATAAATTATAGGCGAAACTTCGAAAATTGGGAGAAACTTTTGCTAGAAAGAAGAAAGATAAATCGACAACTCTAAATATGAGTTCTATTCACAATTCATATGAGAGAATCAAGCTCCAGAAGAGAAAAAAGTCTCACCGGGAACCCTGTTCAAATTGAAGGTTTTAAATTAAAAATTTGCTTCTGAATCAGTGAAATATCTTGGACACAAGATTTCGAAGAATCAGGTATCACCTGCCTAGAGAAATTTAGTCTCTATCCAAAAACTTCAACGACCTTTGGATAAGACTAGCGTTAGTAGTATTCTAGGATCTATAAATTTCAATTTGAAGTATACAGAGAATAGTACGCAGAAATTAGAACCATTACATAGATTACTGAAAGAAGATGTCAGATTTGAATGGAGGGATGAATATGAAAGAATTTTCAATATGGTCAAGGATTACTCATGCTCCATATCGATTCTGGCCATGTATGACTAAGAAAAGCCCGAGAAGATATTATTGCGGATCTATCATCCAGAAATCCAGTTCTTGAATATTTTGAAAATGAAGATGCGATCCAAGCTGCAAACTTAATTAATCTACCTACTATACTGAAATATCAAGCTTAACACATTTCTGAGTTGCAGAGAGGGAAAAAGATCGAACAAATTATATTACTCAAGAAATTCAAAGGGAAGTCAGATTTTTTTCCTCCAATATTAGGACGTGAAATAATTGAACTGGTGCATCATCATTACGGTCATATTGGTCCGCCACATATGCTCGCTACAATCAGACCACATTATTAAATTAAAGGTCTAGACAAGGATGTATATACTTTCTGTAAGAGCTGTAAAATCTGTATTGAAAATAAGGTCTGTCTAGTCGTGCTATTGGACTTCTCTTAAGATTGGGCCCCACAACTGAGCCATTCCAAACTATGTCTCTCGACAGTGTGGGTGGTTTTAGAGGAAACCGTTCTCCAAAACGATATATGCATATCTTGGTAGATCATTCCACCAGATATGCGTGGATTTCTAACACAAAGGGTCAAACTGCACAAGATTTTGTAAATTTGATTACTACGATTTTAAATAATAACCAAGTTTCAATTTTATCTGCCAATCAATATACAGGCATCAACTCGATAGATTTCAAAAAAATTTCAGAAAATACTATAGTACAGGCTGGTTTTACGTGCATTGACCATCTTGAATCTGATGGGCTGAACGAGAGATTGGACCAAACATTGGTGAATCGCCTCAGATGCAAAATACTGATAATGATAGTACAAATGCCTGGTCGACACTTGCACAAGAGTGTGACGACGAATACAACGATACGATACACAGCTCTACACGTCTTGCACTTTCATACTTCCTGCTTGGCAAGAGACCTACAATATCATCTCTTCCAGAAGACAATAAATCATCATTTGAAGAAGACCGAAAACTAGCGTATCAAAATTCAATTGAAAGTTTTCAGCTAAATGAGAATCGTGTGGATGAAAATTGGCGTCAACATATTTTCAGCGCTGGTGATTTGGTATATATGGAGAATGGCAATAAATTAAATCGTAATAAGTTAGATCAAGTTCGCATTGGTCCTTTCCCAATTATCCAACGAATTTCCCAATCGTTTTACAAAGTGGCTTGTGGAAAGAAATAGAAAATTTTCAATTCTTCCCATTCCAGTGAACTGCTCCCTCTCTTCCCACATGAAGTGTCTTCAGGGGGAGAGGTATAAGGCTGGCTAGGTTGCTTAACCTTATGTTTTGTTCTCTAATAAAGACTGTCACATACTAGTTTGAAAGGACGTGTACTCCAATTCTTTTGTACAGGTAAAGAACCTTGTTCATATAAATATGTATTATTCATTATAAATATTCATCTTTCGTACAGAATGAAATCACGTTTGAATGAAGTATCTTACATCCATTATGGATTAGATTTAAAAACAAAAGTAGCACTTTCGTCACAGTCGGGCTTAGAGTTAATTTTTTACTTGATAGACTATTTAATATAGTCCCACTACAGATCATCTCACATATATGCTAATAAAGAACCTTAAAAGGAACAATAAGTTGATGAAGTTGTTCGTTAAGCTTGAAGACTACATTTCGCAGAAAATTTGATATAGATATATCTGAAGCATTTTTCAAATAGCTGCAACTTCACGCCATACAGAAATTCTTGAAGTTTCTGCTTGTTTTTCCAGTCTTATTTTGAGTTGAAATCAGAAAGGACAGGTATTCCAAGTTTTTCTGTATCGATGAACAATACGGAACAAATTTTGATTTTCACGCTCTTCTGGATAGTTCTGAAATGCAATAATTCGATCCAGAGAAGACGTGCAAATCAATAAACTCAGAAAAGTTAGAAATGATGCTATCTTATTTTTATTGGATCAATTTATTTGAATAACAGTCAATTCTGCCGCAAATATCAACAGATTAATCCTCACATACTGTGACGCGCTCTATGTGGCGTCTCTTTAGGAGTTGCTTACGGTCGGTATACTCGGACGCCAATAAAGGAGCAACTCTATGGCGATGGTGCCGGATAGCTAGTTGGAAAAGGAAGCGTTTGTTGCTGCGAATGCAGAGAAACGTATATGGGAAACAAACAGTTTTATTAAAACACGAATAAATGGAGAAAAGGTACATAAAATGGAGGGAATAAATGGTAACGATTATACCTGCACAATACGACGGACACAACTTTGAACCAGCACACGAAGTTAGAAATATAATACGTCAGATATCGGCCGTCGTCGTCAGAAGTTGTCGTAGCCCTTCGTGGCAGCGGCTACGACGTGGTGAACGAATTGTAACTCTACGACAGAGACTACAGTTGCGGAAGGTGGATGCTGTAGCCCTACGACAGAGACTATGGCTAGGTGCAGGAGGCTGTAGCCCTACGGCAGAGACTACAGTCGTGGTGAATAGTGACTCTGACACAGGAGCCACGACGGACGTCATCTCAACGGCTCTGAAACAGTAACCACTCGACAGCGGGGTTTAAGTAACTCTGTCGACAAGACGTTACTCACGGTGAATACAGATGACTCTGTAGCAGGAGTCACGACGGATGCGGAACGGTTTAGAAGGTCTGTTGCAGAAACACTACTAAATTACAGTGGACTCAAGTCTCTCGGAAGAGAGTTTTGCTGATCGATTTCAGCCTGTATTCATACCTAGATTTTGAGTAAACTGTACTGGGCCGGTACAATTATGAAAAGAGGATGTTACTTAGATATAGGTAACCTCCAAAAAAAATATGAATAAATAAAATATTGACTTTCCGTGTGTTAGTTCTTTGCTAGATATATATTACAGCATTTTGTTTCCCTCATTTAATTTAAACTTGGAATTAAACTTTATTACTTGTTTCCTATTTGACCGCCAGATGACTCTCAGGGTCAAACAATCGGAGTAAACTAGCAATCGGTCAAAAAATATAAACAAAAGCACATGTATTCAATCACAATTTATCTTCCAACTACGGTTTATTTTATTGTATTTAACGGTTTTATATATTTCAGGGAAATAAATTGGATCAACTTCAAAGTTGACTTGCATCGGATAATTTAAACAGTTCGAAGCGGTTCCGGTGATTGGAATTAATGTAACTGAATGCTATTAACTGGAACAGTGGAATTGTGACTAAGTTGAGTTATTTTGAATTATTTCATCAAACAATTACTAACAGCAGTTTTTCAGATACTAAAATGGGGGCACCTCGTCACAATACTCACATCGCCTCTTTGTTCTATTATTTGGAATATTTTATCATATGGTTGGTTTGTTGTAACCAAGTTTCAAAAACCGCAGAGCTTAAGAATCATGAAGTAGAAGTTTCAAGTACCTACATTCATTGGAAACCAAGCGTAACGAGTTTTACACCTGGATGCAGATTACACTGGAAGAATCACTGTTTTCATTTAAATTCTTGCAGTTAGGAATGAAGAAGTAATTTCCAGGTACATTGACTAGAAATAGCAAGAAATTGTTTCAAATACTGTGGGATTGAAGCAAAGTGCTCAGTAAATAAATTTTTTGCTGCTCTCTCAGATATTAAAAGAACATGGAAACAGTAACAGTTAATTTTTTTCTATCGCTTGAATATGACGCCTTATTGTAACACTGCACCACAGACAGAAGTGATTCATTTGAGTACTCCAACAAGCTACAATTGCAACTGTACGAAAAGCATAATTTTTTTTAGACAACAACAAAAAATTAATGACATTACGTAGTTCGTCGAGTCTTCTAACTACTAGTTATTCTAAGGATTGATATTCAATTACTTATCAGTTTTATGTGTCAGTCATTCAAGTGGAGTTTATAACTTAGAAATAGGAATCCAAATTTTGACATTAGTCACTCCAATAATTTGAGGTTGACATTGGACCGTTAGATAGTCGTAGATTTGTGTGCCCCATTTGGTTCTTTCTGTTGTCAAGAGTTTCGATAAGTGTGTATATTTGGAGTATAAAAATGCCAGAAATGAAGCTGTAATGTGTGGCCAGCATGATAAAAATCAATTTCAAATTTTTATAAAAAAAACATGTTCCGATCCAATTTTCTCGCTTCTGCCATGCTTACGAAATGAAATTAGGGGAAAAAAGAGTCCACGGGAAACGATAGGCAGAAGTAACCCACTTGGCCGAGGGTTTGGAATGAGAGCTAGATCGTGCAAAAAAATCTTAATAATTGCTCACGTTTCTCTCGTTTCTGCCATTTGGCCATATGAAAGTTGATATCATGAGTATCTCGTAGAAACGAATGGCATAAGTTTATCGAATGACAAAGGCAAGATATGCACGAAAACAGTAAAATTTTTGCAAGATATTTTCGTACATATCTTGACTTGGTCATTCGAAAAACTCATGCCATTTGTTTCTACAGGAGCAGAAGCAAGAAAATTGGATCAGAACATGCTTCCCCATGGAAAATTCAGATTACTTTTTATAACGCTGGCCACACGCTCCAGCTTTAATTTAAGCATTATTATACTCCAAATAAACATACTTATCATAACTCTTGAAGGCAGAGAAAACCAAATGAGGCACCTACATCTGCGATTATCTTACGGTCTATATGATGTTTCAATTGAAAATAGTTGATGAATCAATTCTCAAATCATATTAAATGCGAATGAAGGCACCAATCAATTTTATTCATATTTATGCGTTAAATCATAATTTCAACTCTCTGAAATGTACATATGAATAGCTGATTCAGAGAAGGAAGAAAATGTTACCCCAATTTTCAAGGATCCAATAATCAAATACGATAGAAGGAATACGTACAAAATATACGATTTTGGAGTTCTATAAGATCGCTGTACGACGCATGAATCTAGCATTCTTTCTACTGGTTGAACAAATAACTATTTCTTGTATACACGATGTGGATTATCATTTTGAATATCTGAAGTCATTGAAAGTGACTATTATAGTCCGTGAGACAGCGCCTAAATTTTTTGTTGATTACCGCTCATTCGAAACTTTGTGAGTGGCTTCATTGTGATGAGTCCGACAACTTTTTCATTCAGCAAAATTCTAGATTTGGGGGCGTTTACCCGCGGGGGCTAATTAATTGAAAGAATATTACCGTAATACTAATCTTTACACTAATCGGAAGATTTTTTGATAATAAAATGAAGGAAAAATATTGTCCGACATGAATATTGAGGCTACCGGTGAATCCGACAAGCCGCACTTGTCATAAGTATGTTGGTACTAATGGTAAGTATGTTGGTACTTATGACAAGTCGGACTCACCGGTAGCCTCAATATTCATGTCGAACAATATTTTTCCTTCATTTTATTATCAAAAAATATTTCGATTAGTGTGAAGATCAGTATTACGGTAATATTCTTTCAATTAATCAGCCCTCGCGGGTAAACGCCCCCAAATCTAGAATTTTGCTAAATGAAAAAGTTGTCGGACTCATCACAATGAAGCCACTCACAAAGTTTCAAGTGAGCGGTAATCAACAAAAAATTTATGCGCTGTCTCACGGACTATTAGGATGAGAATAGAACTAATATAGATAATCTATTTTCATCTGATTGATCTGGTGTCAGACATCACCTAGCACATTTCGCAACTCTCATTGAGAAATTTCTCTCAAATACTCAACTGAATATAGACCATTCTTTGAAAGGGGATTGGTAGATTCTCATGGATGATCTCAGGTTGCTGATTTGAGTTCTAGTCCATTTGATGGTTGCCATCCTCACAGAGCAAGAATAGGAATACTGAAAAGTTTATGGAGCAGTTTTATTACTCAAAAAAGTGTCATGTACAATAATATACAAATTTTTCGATGATGTTATCATATCATAACAATCGACCACTTAGAATCATTTCTGAATTACTGAGTTCAACGGAAGAAAAATTGATATTCTAATTCTCATTTTTCCGTCAGGTAGTTTCTGCGACTACAATAATTATATCATTCAATTCTTATCATTTTCGTTCCTTGGAATCTCTCTTCATGCCTATCTTCTTTGATACATTAGGTAACTTTCAATAACTATTCCAGATCTATCCTTCAATATACGATGATTTGAAGATCTACTAATAGGGTATAAGCATGAGTTCATTTTATATTTTTAATTCACTGATTACATTGTTATAACATAGTAAGAAATATAAATTATGTTTAAAAGTGCTGTAATCAAGTTCAAAAAAATATTTAAAATTGAGAATAATTTTGAACTGTTTGAACGCCTCAATTTTTGCGCGCAAAATACTATCAGAAATGTATCTGGTAATGTCTTTTTTCCAATCCAGACAGGTTTTAAAATACGTAAGAAATGATGTAAGATTATCAGATGGGATGAAGTATCATAAGGAATTTGATAGATCATAAATATGTATGTGATTAGTTTTAGCAATAAAAACAGTGTATGCGGCTTCGTTTAACTTTTGCTCGTTTCAAAATAAACAAAAATCATAGGTCATGTTCACTGCCCATCATATTTCGGATTGTATTTATCAAAATAGTGTACATAATGTACTCTTATTGAATAATTATTTTTCAGTGTTCACTCTTTTCCCTTCAGCGGACGTAAAATTTGGATTTGAAAGAAAATAAGACGACATCATAGACGGATCTATTCTTGGCAGCCGCTTGGCTGATTATCCGATTGTGCTCTCACAAAACCACTCTGTCTTAAATGATTTATAATCCCACTAGGATGCTAGAATTACACTTGAAAAATAAATGAATTTACAACACACATATTATTACTATGTTTTCCAATCAGAAGCCTGCAATGCCATACAAATTTAAGCAGTGCGTACTTGTTGGCACAATATTTGACGTCACATTTGTTTTAACCAATGGTGTTGCGTTTTAGAACTTGGAACTGCCCGCGCTCAATTTGCATTTTTATTTATTAATTTTGAGCAATTGAAAATATATTTAATACTAAAATGATGGTATGGTACAAAAGTCCGGCTAATATAAATCCGAAAAAAGAATATTTGAAACAAATTTAAATTTCATGCATATTCCCTATTGAACATAATTGGAAATGTGACAAGAAAACTGCAAGTAATACTGATTACAATCTGAAAGAATAGTATATTATGCTTCAAGGACCAAAAGATCGTCATTATTGTTCAGGATGAGGTAGGCTGCATTCGGTAAAGGCAGATAAGACAGAACGTTTATTATTAGATTCATCATACATGAATAATAGAAAACAACCAACGGAGAGAAAGGTAATGATACTCAAGATATTCAATGTAGTCAACATAGATGATTAACAATCTATGTTGCAATTCTGTGTGAATCTATAAGTCTTGCAGATCTATGAATCGATAGAAATTGATGAGAATACATCAACATTTATTGATTAATGTCAACTTATTTATAACAAAGACAAATTAGTTGCGATTTTGATGATAATTTACGGTTTTGTGAATCTATAAGACATATGGATTCACACAGAATTGCAGAACTAATCAATGTACTGATAATCTTCACATTTTCAAAAATCTTATCAAATAAAAATGACTTTTGATTCCAATTGATGTACTATCAATTGAATTGGAATGGAAGCATCAACAAAAGGAATACTCTCAATCTTCCAAATGTAAATAGATGTTCAATCAATCCTTCATTATTAGTGATCAATAATCCAATTTCTTGTAGAATCTTTGTGTAACATTACTCAACTTTCAGTTATCTATTCTATATAAAGTTCTTTTGAATTCCAGTATCTTCATTCATAAACATCAGATTTTGAATTACCGCCTGAAAGTCGTACGATTTTGAATCTTGTGGCCGTGTTGACTAGTCAATTGGTTCCTATCCATCTCCTAGAAAATACATGGTACAGATATTACACAACTTTCCTAGTGCTATATGCGGGGTAGCTACCGTGCTGGAATCTTTGTCTGTTCCAGGATTAGAGAGTAACAACAAGGAATTCTTTTCCAGGAGTGCAAATAATGTCATTCCGAAGGTGAATTTGCATACTGTGTATTGTTTCTCCCAAAATTGTTCCCAACAGAAGTAAATCTCGAAGTTGATCAAATCATTATCATAATAAATTCAACCTTCAAAAAGTACAAGAAATTAGTCAGAATTTTTATTTCGTATTTCATATTGAATAGCGATTGGAAAGAAGATTAGAAAGAGTAATCAAGATTGGAATGAAAGAATTTTCCTCCAACAATGTTTTAGATTCTGCACATGAATATATCAACGCAAACTATTAACGACTGAGAATCGCAGTACTCAAATTGATTCGTAGTTCTTGAAAAGATTGTAGATTCCAAACTGGGATTCAAATTGAATTGACAAAAATTAGGCTATTTGGCTCCAACTAGTTGTTGTAACATGAGCCTACAAGTTTTACTGCCGACGCACATGGCAGCAAAGTGGAAACATGACAAACAAAGTGAAAAATAGCTGTATGTGTCAAAAAATCAGTCTGGGAACATGATCAGGTTAAAATTCAAAAATTCACATAATTACAATTACAATTGATGAGACTTGAGCTCATCATAATGATATTGAAGCAAAGAAGCTGTCAAAGAAATGGAAATCGAAATTACCAGGGAAAATTTTCACACCATTTTCTGGACAAATACGTAATAGCACAGTTGATTGCTCATGATGGATGAATATTTTGTCAAAACATCACACCAATATCCAAAACAGTACTGTTTCCACGAGAAAATGCGCCTGTGGAATATGTAACTATGATATCTGATGTAATTATGTCAATCACTTTACTGAGTATGTGAGAAAGCGAGAAACAGCGATCATGCACAGGAAGTATAAAGCAGTTATTAATTATAATTGAATGGGGTAACGCCCAAGTGTAGAAATGAATGTAAGTTACTTCGCAGTCTCCACTATAATTCTGATGACAAGGCGCTTCCCACAGCGCCATCTGACACCCTTAGTTTAGTTTAGCTTTTAGTTGCTTTGTGTAAAATAGTTAGTTAGAATCTTACTCTTGGCTTGTTACAACAATAAATTGTCAAATAAAACTTTTTCAAAAACACGTCGACTCAAAACAAAAAGTTAACTGGCGCAGTCGTGATAGGATTTTGAGACAGAATTAAGGAATATAATTCTGGTTCGTTGTAATGATTTATTTGAAAATTCGAATAAGTCGCGTGAGAGGAGAAATTGGTGCCCTCATCTGCAGCTGGACGCATATCAGCAAGTTCGAGAGAATATCGAAACCAGCAGCCGAGAATCCACCAGTGAGCCCTCCTGCCTGCAACTGAAAAAAAATCAGCAAGTTCGAGCGCATATCGAGCGAGCAGCTCCAGGAAACGACGGACAACACAACGGAGACGCTGACCAATGTACTGGATCTAAGCCCATGTCGATTAGTGGCTCTAAATCAATAAGTCCTACTAATTTATGTGCAGATTCTGATTCAGAAACAGAAAATTTCCATAATCTCATGCAAAAAATACAAATTGAAAATTATCTTAGAGAACCATCAATAAATTTAAATTAAAATACAATGGCTCTACCAGTTCTTAAGAAGGAGTACCTTGATATGGTCCCTGAGTTAAATGGCGAAAGAGGATTACTTCCCAGATTTGTAGAAATAACCGAAGAATTGGTTAGTAAATTTCATAATAGTATAGATACTTCGGATTTTAAAAACGAATATTTGATGTCCAGTATTTTAGCAAAAGTTAAAGGCGAAGTTGCTCTTAATATCACATCTTGCAATGTGAAAACTTCTAATGATTTAAAAATTGCATTATTACACACGTATGCAGATAAACGTGGTATGTACACATTATGCTTAGAGTTAATAGAATAAAGCAATCTCATAATGAGTCAGTATTGAATTTTTGTAACAGAATACAACATTTTCTGAATTTACAAATTCCTTATATAATGACAAACACTGAGGATGCTCGCGAGAAACATACATTTACCTTATTTTCTAGAAATTACGCTTTGAGAATTTTGTTACACGGTTCAAAAGAGCCGATAGGCCAGCTTATGCGTGCCAAAAATCTACTATTTGAACACTGCTTCAAATATGTTAGCAAACAACTTTTAGTTTGAGAACTATAAAAATCTGAAACCTATTCAGAATGTTCAAAGTAGGAATTTTCCAAGGCCCAATATGTATGATAATAATAATCACAAACAATTACAAGTTCATAACCCTGTTCCAAACGCTCGTTTTCAATCTCCCATATTTAAAAATATATACAATCATTCATCAAAAATAATAATAAGTTTTCTGGAAAGTCAAGTGCTTTTCCATTGTTCTCAATGTGTTATATTTCTACGTTGTTATTAATGCTAAAATCATGTCCTGTATTGAATGTAATAAATTTTATAAAATCTAAACCTGATAAGTTTCACAAAAATACAAATCCGAGAGTCGTTTTTTACTCCATCATCCTGAATTGGGCAGCAACCGTAGACACGTGTTTTGTTCTTATTAGGACTCTCCAGTACGGTATAGCAAGCCACAGATAGTCGGACTTGTAGCCGCGATACTATTGAAAAGTAAATTGATACATGGCATGCAGAGAAATTAATCTGCAGCAGTGACATCTACCATGATACAGACGAGGTGGCAAGTCTGGAGAAATGCAGGACACTGCAAAGTGACCTTTAGAGTTTGACCGTGAAACAGAATTCGATAAATTTTATAAAATCAAAACCTGATAAGTTTCACATAAATACAAATTCAGAAGTCAGTTTTTACACCATCATCCTTAATAGGGCAGTAACCGTAGAAACGTGTTTCTCACTTTTCAGGACTCTTTAGTACGGTATAGCAAGACACAGATAGTCGGACTTGTAACCGCGATACTATTGAAAAGTATGTAAGTTGGTATGTACATGGCATGCAGAGAAATTAATCTGCAGCAGTGCCATCTACCATAATACAGCCAAGGAGGTGAGGTCTGAAGGAATACAGGACACTGTAAAGTGACCTTTAAAGTTTGACCGTGAAACAGAATTTGATAAATTTCATAAAATCAAAACCCGATAAGTTTCACAAAAATTTAATATATGTTATCAATTATATCAAACTATTGGAACGGTCTGGTTATATAGAAGTTAAACTATGAACGCAAATTCCAGTATATATAGAAAAACTTATGAACAAAACGCACTGTACAGTTAGTGGCTCTTGATTAGATTGGCACTAAAATGTGACACTTCTTGTAACTTCTTGCTCAGTCTGCCGGCCAAAACACTTTCGTAACGCCTACTCTTGTGTGGGCGATTGATAAGCCCAGGTATCTGCTGAGCTCAAGAGCATATTCCTTGCTACAGACCCCCCTTTGGATTCTACAAAGACGTTCTCATAGTAGATCCAGGATATACGGGCACACGGAGTCACCTTCATCGTCTTCTGCTGCTGTTTGAGTTCTGTCAGCAGCGGTTTGGATTCCCATGTTGACACGTATCGATTTCTCCCGCAGCTATTCTGGTAAGGTCCATCTCTTCGAGGCATAAACTTTGAACTGACTCTTCTTTGCGAGTAGCTCAGCATATGAGTGTTCACCTAAACCAGTTCTCCAATGACGTGGATTAGCAGCGTTTGACGTTTGGCATTGGCGTAGCGTTTGTTCCTGCCTTGTACCTACTCATAAAGTTCCCTTCTCTTGTACACGGCACTAGAAATTTTCTTTAGGTACGGCAAAATTTCACTCCAAGATTCTCATTGGATAAAATGCTCGCAAGTATCGTCTGACATCATCGACCGACTTCTGTTCGCAGCCATACGTTAGATAAGCTGGCGTTCGACCTGAAGATTGACAGACAGCAGTGTTCAATGCGTATCTGGTTGCACGCAGTTTATTCGCCTGTTCTCTGTGGCCAGACTGCAATGATATGGCCAGCTGAATCATCAGGTCACGATACCGTCTTTTCACAGGATGAAGAGTGCACTGCACTGATAGATTGCACGCCATTATCTTGAGTGACACGTTTCGAAAATTTCGCCTATCAACGGCTTGGCACAGGTTGCTGCTGTGGTCTTCTTCAACGCGACAAGCTCCACCTGCCTAGTGCTGATATCCTCCGGCCACCACACTCCTGTAACATCCTAAGGTTGACCCAGATACCTGCTGGACTGAAGGGTACCTGCCTCATACTTCAATCATTATAATTGTAATGTTCATTGCTTGAAGAATCAGTTTGTAATTAAATAACTCACTATTCAATAATCTAAATGAAATAGAAGCTTTATTCTCCTCATGTCACTAATAACACTATATTTATTAACTTGTCACATAATTCTAATTTTATCAAGGTCACAGATATTTATATTTCACTATTTATATAAACTGTTCACTGTTCGACATTTATTTCACACTACTACTCTTATTACTGTACTACACGTCTTTTGCTTGGCCTTATATAGAGAAATATTGTTTTCTCGAATTTTCCATTTCTCGACTCTTTCCATTTCTAGAAATCACTAGAGGCTTCTACTGGGAGGGGTGTTGTGCTGCTACGAAGTGCGGCGTAAGCGACGACAAGAAGCTCCTCCCCATACTACGTCGTCTTTACGAGCTCCCTCCTCACTCACGCACGTCACACTGCCCTCTTCTTAAGAATGTTTCGTCCCGAAACACACCCTCATGTCTATCGACACTCGCCGCCCTTGGTGCAACCAGTAGTTTGGAAGAAGTAGTAGTCGACAGCTTTTGGTTCGATCGGGCCTGCTGGATGGAAACAGCAGACCGATATTTGAATTCCGCTGTTCTGGAATGTTACCTCTATCATATTTCGAACGATCTTCTGATCTAATCCATCCAGACCGCAGCCCAATTTTGGTATTGCCAGTTTCAGGATGTCGTTCTGCATTAGATGGTCTCGCATGTCTTGCAGCGTTTCCCACATGGAACGGTAGGTTGGTTTGTGATGAAATTTATCTTTCGTTACCATGTGGTAAATAAAGCGTTCCTTGGTTGTCGTATTGTCCCTCAGACAGATGGTCTTCCCTACTGAAGGCTTCTGATGTTCTGGCCTGCCAAACTTCTTTTTGAAAACTGCTGCTATCCCTCGGGACATCTTCAAATCTCCTGATACACAATGGGCCAAGGAGTAGTCGGCCAGAACTCTAAATATATCCTGCTACACTCCGGTAGTTATTCCGAATCGAGCCCGACGTCCACTTGAAAAAGTCTTCATGAACTCTTCAAATGAATCTTCCTGCGCATGGATCTTACGAGCACGTGCGTCGTTGGGATCTTAATTATTGTCTCCTGCAAATGGTGCTAGCCGATTGAAGTGCACCACTCTTGATTTGCTCTTGGGGTTGCGTCTGATTTCATAGATTATGTCGTCAATTTTTCTGATGACTTCGTAAGGCCCCTCCCAAGATGTCTGTAATTTTGGAGACAGACCACGTCGCCGCCCTGGGTTATAAGGCCACACAGAGTCTCCTGGTTGAAAACTCCCGTCTTGTGCCTTGACGTCATAGGTCTCTTTCATCCGGTCGCTGGCATTCTGGATATTTATACGGATTCGGGAGTGGATATCGTCCATCTGACGCCTTAAATCAATGACATAATCTTCACAAGCCAGATCTTCTCCAGGTTTGCAGCCGAACTTTAGGTCGCATGGTAGCCGAAGTTCCCGTCCAAAAATAATTCTTGCTGGAGTCTGTCCGGTTGATTCGTGTACGGATGAGCGGTAGGCCGAAAGGAACAGATGAAGATATTTGTTCCAGTCTCTCTGGTGACTAGAGACAACTTTGGCCAGGTGTCTGTTGATGGTCTTATTCATCCGTTCCACCATTCCATCAGACTGCGGATGTGATGCAGTGCTTCTGGTCTTACGAATATCCAATACTTCGCATATCCCTTGGAAAAAAGTGGATTCAGAGTTTCTTCCCTGGTCAGAATGGAGTTCCAAGGGTACGCCAAAACGACAGATCCAGTTCTTCACTAGGACGTCTGCAATAGTAGCGGCCTCTTGATTAGGAAGGGCATACGCTTCTACCCATTCACTAAAATAGTCCATGACGACAACAATGTATTTATTTCCGACGTCTGATTTGAGAAATGACTCTGCTACGTCGATGGCTATCCTCTTGAATGGACTACCGACATTTTACTGTCGCATCGGAGCTCTTGGTCGTTTCTGCGGTTCGTTGCTTGAAGCGCACGTAGTGCATTTCCTGCACCATTCCCTAACGTCTTCTTTGCAGTTTAGCCAATAAAACCGCTCACGAACTCTCTGCAGAGTCTTTGTTACCCCAAGGTGTCCTCCACTCACTCCATCATGGAGATGTCTCAAGACCTCCGGAACCCGACCTCTAGGAACGATCAGCTGTTCTCTACTCTTGGTTTCATCCGGATCTTTCAGGACACGCTTCAAGGCGCCTTCATCCAGGATCATGGAGTCCCATTGCGCCCAGTATGGTTTGACCGTCGGGGAGTATGGTGCCACCTCTTGCCATGTCGGCCTTGTTCTTTTCTTCTTCCATTCTTGAATAATTCCGAACTCTGAGTCGCCATCTATGTCCTTTTCTATCTCTTGTGGTTTCCAAGCATCGTCAATGACAGTTGTCCGGAATGCTTTTGCTTCAGCCTTAGAACAATGCTGACAATCTTTGTGACATGGTCGTGTTGATAAAGCATCAGCATTCTTATGCGCTTTACCGGCTCGATGTTCTATATCGAAGTCGTATTCTTGAAGTCTTTCGATCCATCAAGCAACCTGACCCTCAGGATTTTTGAACTTGAGTAACCATTTTAGAGCAGCGTGGTCAGTTCTTAACAGGATCTTTCTGCCATACAAATATTTGTAGAAATGCTCGATTGACTTGACTACTGTTAGTAATTCCCGTCTTGTGACACAGTAGTTTCTTTCTGGCTTCGATAAAACCTTACTGAAGTTTCCGATGACTCTTTCTTGACCATCCTGCAATTGGGACAAGACCCCCAATTCCGACATCGCTGGCATCCGTGTTCAAAATGAAACGTCCTTCCGTCTCCGGGTAACTCAGTATCGGTGCTTGAACTAGGAGTTGCTTCAGTTGCTCAAAGGCGACTTGGTAGTCTTCATCCCAGCTATATCTACGATTTTCTTCTGTCAGTCTGGTAAATGGTTTTGCGATATTGGCGAATCCACAAACAAATCTTCTGTAATAAGTACAAAGTCCGAGGAAACTACGTAGCTGATGTTTATCCGCAGGCACTGGCCATTCTTGAATTGTCTTAATTTTCTCTGTATCAACTGCTACGTCTTCTTCGGAAACCACATGTCCCAAATAGTTCACCTGTTTTTGAAATAAGTGGCATCTCTTTGGACTAAGTTCCAAACCAGCTTCCTTTAAATGTTGGAATACCTGTTCCAGATTCTTCAAATGGTCTTCAAATGATTTTCCCATCACAATTATATCGTCCAGGTACACCAAGCAAGTTTTCCATGATAGTCCTTTGAGTACGGTCTCCATTAGTCGCTCGAAAGTAGCAGGAGCATTACATAGGCCGAATGGCATAACCGTAAATTGCCACAATCCACTGCCGATAGTAAATGCAGTTTTCTCTTGGCCTTTCTCGTCCATCGCTACTTGCCAATACCGCACTCTTGAGATCTGAGGTTGAGAAGATCTTTGACCCTGCCAGAGTATTCAAGGTGTCATCAATCCTGGGTAGAGGATAACTGTCCTTCTTAGTAACGTTATTCAGCTGGCGATAGTCGACACAAAATCGTGTAGACCCGTCTTTCTTCTTCACAAGTACCACCGGAGAGGCCCATAAACTGTTCGAAGGTTCAATGATGCCGTCTCGCTCCATATCTTGAATGATGACTCAAGCGTCTTCTCTATTCGTAATCGGTAGTCGTCGTGGTGCTTGTCGAATTGGTCGTGCATCGCCTGTGTCAATTTTGTGATGGACAATATTTGTTCTTCCTTTTCGCCCCTCACTGGTTTCAAACACCTCTTGGAATCGGCGTATCAGATCTTCTGCTTGTGCACGTTGCCGATTGTTCAATTGTTGTCCTTTGGATAGTACTGAGCTAGATAGTTCTCTTGAAAGTTTGTCGCAGTTGAGTCTTATCACTACGTTTTGTCCGGTGGTTTTTATAGTAGACATTCTTGCGAGGCGTCCCAAAATAGTACCAGCTTTCAGTCTTACTGCATAATAATTGACGTTTATTATTCTTACCGGTACTATTTTTCCTGAACTTATGAGGGCCCTAGCAACCAAAATCCCCTGCTGAACATTATCGTTTGGTTCCAACATTGCGACGCTTTCTTCCCGGATCTCACCACCTACTGTAGCTGGTACAATTTCTTCGCATCGCTCAGGAATTGCAAGGTCTTCCGCCAGTATTGAGCAAGCTGAAAAATCTTCTTGATAATGTAGGACGACCTCTTTATTATTGATTTCAATCACGCCGTTTTTCATATCAAGATCGAATCCGTATCTTCTCATTATATCTATTCCAAGGATACAGTCTTCTTCTATGTCAGCTACCAAGATACGGTGTCCAATTTTTGTTCCTAAAATCATGATGACGACGTTAACTTCTCCGTGTGTGGTAGCTGAGTCACCTGTAGCTATTTGAAGTCGCCATTTTGTCCTCATGCACGATTTGTTCGGACGCAGAAAATCGAGTCTTACTATGGTCTTCGTTGCGCCTGTGTCCAACAAAATACTACAAGGCTTGTCGTCTATGTATCCATTCACAAATGAGCTATCAAACTGATGACGTAGCGAAGCGATGATTGCAATATTTTGTGAAGCAGGTTTGGGTTGGATCGATATTTGCACCGGCACATCGACCCGATTTAGTTCTCCTGCTAGGAGCTATTTTTCGGCCACGTCTTCAAGGGTTTCTTGCATCGACTTTTTGAATGACCTAGTTCTTCACAGTTCCAGCACCGAAGTTGTCTTGAACTCTTGAGATCTTTTACTTCTTCGATTAACCGCAGAACCTGGGCTTCCAAGCTTTCCGTGGCATCGGAGTCACAATTAACCTCTCGCACTCAGGCACTGCTTCTGAACGCCTGCTTTGCCGCTTAGTATTCCAGTGCATGAGCCAATGCTTCCACTAGCTTCTTCGGCCGCGCCAAACGCAGGGCTTGTTGCGTTTCATGGTCTCTGATGCCGTCCACTAATATTTTCACAGCCCAGCTTTTCAAGAAATCATCCGGGCCAGTTGGATATGCCAGTCGAACTAGGCGTGCCACATCAGCTTCTAACTCCTGTAGACTCTCGCTGGGACGTTGGTATAGGTTCTTGAGCTGCGTGTGATACACTTCCTCCAAGTGTGCATGGCCGTATCGCAGCTCCAGTCGCTGGACCAATTTTTCGTAATTGTTGTCTTCTTCCGGTGGAATAGCCTGTAAAATGTTTACCGCATCTCCTCGGAGAGCAACTGTAAGCGCTGAAACTTTCTCAGTATCATTCCAGCCATTAGCCTTAGCAGCGGCTCCAAATTGTCTATGGTAATTAATCCAAGATGTTTGACCATCAAAGGTTGGAGGTTTGACACGCATTTCTGTAGTTGAATCAAGATTTGGTGCGGATAATTCAATTATCTCAGTTTTTGAAACTTTTTCCGGAGATGAAACACCAAATTTGAATTTTTCTTGGGAAATCCTCATATTTTCATTCAATTTCGAGTCCAATTTTGCATCCAATCCTTCTTTTAACATTTTACAATTATATTCAAATACTCTCTCCCATACCTTTGAATTTTCTCTAAATTTTTCCAGTTGCTGTTCAACTTTCTTTGTATTTTCCTCCATCTTTCCATGCAGTTCTTCTCTCAAGTTTCTAGAATTCTCTTCTAACTTCCCTAATAAATCTTCTTTCAAACTCGTAGAATATTCTTCCAATTTAAATTCCAAATTCTCTTCCAAACTTGTAGAATTTTCTTTCAATTTTAATTCTGAATTTATAGAATTTTCTTTTAATTTTGTTTCTAAATTTATAGAATTTTCTTTCAATTTTGATTCTAAATCTTCTTTTAAACTTGTAGAATTTTCTTTTATTCTTCATTCTGAATTTATAGAGTTTTCTTCTAATTTTGATTCTATATTTATAGAGTTTTCTTTTAATTTTGATTCTAAATTCATAGCCAAATCGGTTAAAGAAAGTTGAACCTCAAACAAATATGTATCAGGATTCTCACCGTCTTCAGTCAAAGCGTCTCGCAGTCGTTCTATTAAAACTTGTTTGCGGCCACTGGTTTCCAAATCCCGCTCTTCCAATTGATATTTCAACTCTGCGACCTTCAAATCTTTCAACAACTTCTTAGACGCCATTTTCCAATTCTGCAAAGCAGCAATAAACAAAATACTAGATTTTTTATAACAACCCTACACCTGACACCACTGTAATGTTTATTGTTTGAAGAATCAGTTTGTAATTAAATAAAAGTCACTATTCAATAATCTAAATGAAATAGAAGCTTTATTCTCCTTATGTCACTAATAACCCTATATTGATTTATTTGTCACTTAATTCTAATTTAATCAAGGTCACAGATATTTATATTTCACTATTTATATACACTGTTCACTGTTCGACATTTATTCCACACTACTACTCTTATTACTGTACTACACGTCTTTTGCTTGGCCTTATATAGAGAAATATTGTTTTCTCGAATTTTCCATTTCTCAACTCTTTACATTTCTAGAAATCACTAGAGGCTTCCATTGGGAGGGGTGATGTGCTGCGACGAAGTGCGGTGTGAGCGACGACAAGAAGCCCCCCCCCCCCCCATACTAGGTCGTCTTTACGAGCTCCCCCCTCACTCTCGCACGTCACATAATCATAAAAAGTATTTGAATATTTCTGCAGTCCATCGCAGAATAGAGATTCAAGTCTAGAATTGGAATTCAAGATAATGAATAATGATAACATTAAATGGATATCATGAGATGGAAATTTTGTTCTTATTACTCATGCAGGATGAGTACTATTTTGCGCACGGTTTTCCGGACAGTAAATGGCTCTTCAGCCTTTGAGTGCGCCAAGTATAATTTGCGTGCGACAAGTTTACTCACACTGCACAGAAAACAAGCGAAGAATATTATTTATCCCGCATTCGTGATGAAAAATAGTATCTGCAACTCGTGCGGTATTGTTAATAGCCCACTTGAGCAATCGACAATTCATTGCACTTGTCGCACAATATACTATACTCTATACATTGGTCTCGTAGAGGTCATTGAAAATAAGAACAACTGGAAAATGAGTTTTGAAGGTTCTTGCATCTGGAACATTTTCGGAAAGAGTTGTAAGAACCAGAAATACGGAAGTTTCAAGTGGAGCTGATGATATAATAATTTCTCATCATCTCTTCTTATTGATTATCCATACTTTGTGAAGTTATGTGAAACACATTCTTCATCAGTTCATTGCAAACTTAAAATTAAACTTGTGATTCATTTCTACAATAACGATGATAAATTATTTCGCCTCTATTTTATCTGCAATTGGGTCATGCTATCGCCTATTTTGTATCCGTTTATGAGTATCAATTCCAATTTAATCCAGTGAGTATAGCCATAACTAGAGTGCGGATTATATGCATTTTGCATATGTTGTACAGTTGTACATAGCAGTATTTTCTCTACAAATGTTCACAGTTTATACTAAAATTGAATGTAATTATTGATTTGAATTTTGCATATTGTGCATATTTATAGTTTTTTCACATATATTGAGTCTTTCGTGCATATAATTGCATGTTTCTAATTATATTTCATGACCAGAATACTCACAAAATTTCTTCTTGTAGTATTTCGACAATTTTCGTTCAGATTCGATAATATTTAAACCCGCACCATTTCTACGTTTGCGGGATCTGTGGACAACAGCTTGAAAAAAGCATGTTGCCCACTTGATGAGTGATCCATATATTTGATTTTGGAAGAGAGAATTAATTGTGGTTATGCTCATGTTTACATTTCGGTTTTGAAATGTCTCATTCATTTGGTAGTGTAGGATCCCAAAATTTGAAACAATGGATAAAAGAATACAAGCTCCTGGATATAGACAACGGGATTGTATTTAGTATAGCTTGCGAAAAAAAGATGGAATTTATTGATTGTACATAGTTTGATTTTTCTTTACAATAGTGTATCATATTTACTATTTTGCTTTCAAATTATGCTCAACTACTGTCCTTGCCAAATCAATGAAATCAAATTATACAGACAGAGAAGGAGAGAAAGTTGATAAACTGTGCTGTTTTCTGAGATCAAATGATGATAAATAGAAGGTGTAATTCAAGAATGGAGTTCCGATTGTGATACACATTTGTAAATGGATATTGGCTTAGAATATGTCTTAGCCAGAACACGTGAGAATTTGGAGTCTGCAGAGGAAAGAGTCCTTATTATTTTGTTGGGTAGATCTTAGTCAATAGGTTCTTCTTTGATTTTTGTTGATATTTTCAATTTTTGAGCAGGTATATTCAAGATAGCAAAAAGTCAGCCACGATTATAATTCTATGGAATATATTTCAGAAGAATGTGCTTTCTTATACGACCATAACTCTAATTGTTGTTACTATTTATGTACCTACATTTAGGTTAATATGTTCATAATCAAGACGTGATATGTTTAGTTTTTTGTGATAGTATAGATATAATTTATTCTACTTTCGTATTTGATAATATACCAAAGATAACAAAGTTCAAATAAAGTTGCATATTTGCATATATTCATAAAAGTTCACATATATATTTTATTTCATGCATATTCAAGGCATATTTTGATGATATTTTAGTGCATATTGCATTCATATTTTGATCATATTCTTCTGCATATATTCCGCACCCTAGCCATAACAGATTATATGCTGCAGTGTTTCTGTGTAAAGTAATAGAATGATATACGAGTAGTATATTATACACATGTGTGTATTCTAACATTAATTTCACAAAACTTTAATCTCTATATAGAAGCTTTATTCTCAGCTTTTGGGCTCTGTTTCATTCCTTATGAATGGGCGAAATTCATATCACTTCGCGATATTGATCCTAATGAAAAAAATTACAATAATTCTGATGAAGAGATATGCAATTGAAGTGTTTCAGCAGTTGAAAATCATCGATATTCAGAACAGCTGAATAGTACGGCTCACAATAATTTGGAGAGCTCAAGACATTAATTACAACGTAAATTGGATCGGACATGCTCAAAATGCAGTTTTGATTTCGAGAATTATGAAATAACTGGATGCGAGAGATAATGTATGTACCAGTTTTATTTGAAATGAGTTCAATTTGAGGGAATTACTTCACAATATTGAATTTGCTTCAGAGATTTGAAAGTTCCTGTGGTATGTCAACCTAAAGCAAACTTTCCTTCATATAAAGTATGAATGAATGATTTTGTTGCACAAGTATTGAATGAATACCTGGCAATAATTTAAAGAAATAAATGTTCTTCAAAATACTGTAAGGAAAAAGTCTAGCAGTTGTCACAATGATCAAAGGATTAAAAATGTTTTCTAACCAGAAAGGACATTCGAAAGAATATTGTTCCATTGAAAACATCAGAGGTGGGAGGCATAACCGAGTTCATCTTCCTTCAAATAGCTATAATCTCATTGCTTGGTTCCTCCAATCAGACTTTAGGGAAGAGAATAATTCCGGGGACTTGAATGGAATATATATATATATATATATATATATATATATATATATATATATATATATATATATATATATATATATATATATATATATATATATATATATATATATATATATATATAAAGTGAATTAATTTCTGAAAAAGTCTTGTAGAGCGCCGGGATTCGAACCCGAAATCTCAAGCTTTCCGGGCTTGCATGATAACCGCTACACCACGCTGAGACAACTGAGTAAGTCTCCCAGCACTCTACAAGATTCTTTGCAATTTTGTCAAGTTTGCTGTACGCTCCAAAGACGACACATTTTTGTCCTCCATTGTCAAAGATATAAAAATGTGTCGTCTTTGGAGCGTACAGCAAACTTGACAAAATTGCAAAGAATCTTGTACAGTGCTGGGAGACTTACTCAGTTGTCTCAGCGTGGTGTAGCGATTATCACGCAAGCCCGGAAAGCTTGAGATCTCAGATTTGAAACCCGGCGCTGTACAAGATTTTTTCAAAAATTAATTCACTTTCATTCATATATATATATATCAGGGACTCAAACCTTCAAATATGATTTCTACAATTATTTTATTCAATTGTTGATAAATCGCTTGTCACACAGAACAAAGCATTCATCAGAGAACAGTTATAACATTATTCAATCATTCATTTTCTACGCCATATTTACATTTTAAAATATGACGCCACAAAGCGTAATGTTGTCATGAAGCGTTTAAAACGTATATATATATATATATTTATATGTATATATATATATATATATATATATATATATATATATATATATATATATATATATATATACATATATATATTTATATATATATATATATATATATATATATATATATATATATATATATATATATATATATATATATATATATATATATATATATATATATATATATATACTTGAAGCTCACTAGTAGAATGAAGTTTTGTCTATGACACTAGAACAGTGGCTTTGTTTCTGGCCAACAGTGCTTGAATATTAAAAAGGACTTGTACAGTCTGTCTTTAAGAATGAATCATGCATGAGGATAGTATTGAGATTTGTGGAAAAAAGTTCCGCGTATCAAAGTTTAATATACCATTCCTGTTTTACTTTTCAGCTGCAAAAAGTTGGAATTATTTCCGAATATGAAAAGAATAAGTAACGGGGCCAAAAAACGAGTATATAAGACAGTAATAAAACCGACATTGACTTACGGGTATAATGGGTGTTTAGTGAAAAAAATAAAAGGAAAGTCGAAGTATGAGAAAGATAAGTGCTGCGGAAAATATATGGTGCAAAACTAATAAACGGGGTATTTGTGCAGAGATCAAATGAGGAATTGAAAGAGCTTCACGAGGACGCTAATATTACGGGTGTTATTGAAGCTCAAAAACTTAGATGGACAGATCACGTTGTGCGGTTGGCAGAAAATAGAGTGAGTAAGAAAGCATTGACTATAGAAATAACGGGTAGAAGAAGAAGAGGCCGACCAAGAGGGAGGTGGAACGATGCCGTACAACAGGATCTGAGGCATATCAATGTCACAGACTGGGAGCGGAGAGCAAAGGACCGCTTGCAGTGGAAAGCCATTGTGCAACAAGCCATGGGCCAGCTTGGCCTGCAATGCTGACATATTATTATTATTATTATGAAGATGTGATCGTAGATTATAAATGAACCTTGAGCAGGTGTTTCCACAAAGAGTTTTGCGATTAGTGTCAGCCGTAAATGAATCAGGAATTTAAGAGAGATAACGTAGGTGAATTTTTTGTATTCGAGTTTATAATGTGATCCAAATGGGCTTTTTTCTCGCGTCTGACGGCAGTTATTGTCAAATTGTGGAGCTCTTTATCACAGAATAATTTCACATCTATCTTGATCTTTTTATATTCCATTCAGAAAGAATCTATCTTTTTCTGCATGCGTTAAACTACTACTGACTACTGTAATCCATGGTGTATGGCTTTGAGAATTAGATGAAGATTCAGGAGCAGCCTGTTTGTTGAATGAATCAAGTATATTTGCACTCAGAAAATGGGGTATTTCACTGTTTTTTCTCATTTATCTTTTCTGATAGGACATAAATGAATAAAAGTATTAGTGAAAATGCGATCTAAAAAAACCCCGTTGCACTTGAGAAATATTTTTTTTCAATTTGAAAATTTTCCGTGACGTCCAAAAGTCTATTGTGTCACTCAAACGGTAGGTCTTAGACCCAGTTTATCCAAAGTTTAGTAGAACCAAGTTCAATCTCCATGGTTACAATTATTTCAGCAACTGTAACCATAGAAATTGAACTTGGTTTTGGTAAACTTTGGATAAGCTCAGACTGTACAACTTGGCCTTTTTTAACATCAAACATTTTGAGAATATTGACGTAAAGTAAATAAGGTGGCGTTAGTGTTTTACTTATTTTACATCATTTGAATCATTTTTATTATTGTCAATAAGATCACGAGCTGGATAAATTATACAATCATCAAATTTAATTGTCAAAATCACGTTTCTTTCGACCAAACATTACCAGTAGTTTGAAGCTTAATTTTCTCTCAGAATGTTTTTGAACGGCATTCAAAAAATAGAAATGATATATATTTTAACTTTTCCGATCAATTCCCAATAATCTATAAGTACATCAAATTGCAACGCAACTAGATTTTTTATGAATATGAACAAATCTTTTAGGAATTTGTACACCTATGAAGCCCACAGTTTGAGGACCACAATAGACTTTTAGACGTCACCATGACGTCATATAAGTATTAAATCGTCTTTTTATTAAAAGGGAGCAATATTCAATATCATTTTCATTACTTATAGTTATTATTTATCGCATATTATCATATTTTCATGAAAGTCTCTCAAATTTTTATAGTGGTGGAGTACCCCATTATCTTTTTCATTGAGATCATTGGAGCTGAACATTCCGTTCCAAATGATTGAACTAATATCATCATCCAAAAAATCCAAATCTGGATGATCGAAGTCTCTAAGAACGATAAGTATTTCTTTGAATAGTGATCTAAAATACCATTTACAGTGTTTACTCCAGAATCATTGCAAGTATCTACACTTAAAATAGTGTCACAAACTTAATTGTGATCGATTCATGAAATCAGGTCAGTGCTAATGTCTATTCTATGAACTCATATGTTCACAAATCGCTCACAGTCACAGTTACTAAGTGACTGAATTTCCCAACTCACGCTCTCATATAATAACTGAATTGCTCAACGAAACTGGTAGTTCTGTAACACCTATGCGAATATTTTGTCTAGGTAGAGGTCCTAACTCTGATAGACCCCAGCCAGTGAAAGTTATTCTCAATTCTAAAGATGATGCTATGGCCATTTCGAGAGAATAATCTGAAATAAAGAATAAAACAGTGAAAATTGCTTTAGACCGCACACCGATACAGCTACAATATTCTCAATCTATTGAACAAAAACTACAGGAGAGAAATGATAACGGTGGAACCAATCTCACTACTAAATATGTGCGTAACGTGCCTACCATAACGAATAAGACCAATACAGAAAACAGGTCAATCCAACAGGCAATATAACATCAAACAAGCTGTTAGTTTACTATTTAAATACAGGAGGAGTGAGTTCTGAATTTGATAAAATGTATTAAGCTATATTAGAGAAGAATTTTCACATAGTTGCTATATCAGAATCGTGGCTTAGTAACAGTGTTTCTGACTTTGAGTTCTGTGATGAATCATACAGTGTGCTCCGCGCTGATCGCGACTTTCAAGCCTGCGGAGCGACTAGAGATGGTGGTGTACTAGTTGCCGTAAACAATGAATTCAACTCAACAAAAGCCTCATTCGTTGAAATTGAACACACTATTCCTCATAAAATCGATGTCATCGCAGTCAAGCTGACATATAAATCAAATTTTTTGTATATTCTTTGTATATATAAGTTATAGTCACAACTTCCTGGCAATTCTTGATGACACCATGGTTTCCACATTTCTGCGAGATCAAAGTCCAAACACGTGTAAGCGTGTAAGGTGTCAATCTTATGAACTTTGTAAAACATATTAGTTAGTCACATTTTGTATCTTAAGTAGTTAACATCCAATATTGTTGTTAATAAATACTGAATCTGTACTTGTAATAAAATAAATAGTATTTTTGATGTCAACGAATAGTCGTTAACTTAACTGGCGCAGTCGGGTCGGATATGTAGACAAGATCTAAGAATCATTTTTCGTTTCGTTTCTACGATTTACCAGATATCGAACAAGTGTCCGTGAACCGTCAAAGGGACTTTCCAAAACTGCGAGCGAACATCGCAACATCGAGAAGTCACCAGGCCCTGAAGTACACAGAGCTACACGACAACGTTCAGTTTTAGATCGAAGAACACGACCAAGGAACACATGGACCACATGTTGAAAGTAATTCTGTGAGTACACGAATATCACTTAGAGATAACACAACACCAATTACTTCAGATTCAGAAAATAGTTCAGATACAGAATCAACCCATTCCTGTGACTCAATCCTTGATTCCAATCCCCACAACAATTTAATTTTCGAAATCCTTTCCCAAGAAATAAGTAACTTGAATTTACAAGAAATGGCTACCCCAACTTTGAAACGCGAATACTTAGAAATAATCCCGGAGTTTACCGGTGATACAAAATTACTTTCACGTTTTATTGAAATTTGCGAGAAACTTGTAAACTAATTTTATGTAGTAGCAGACCCATTAGACTTCCAAAATGAATGGCTTATGTCTAGTATCTTGGCGAAAATTAGAGGCTAAGCTGCAGTAAATATAGCTAGTTGCACAATTTCTGATTGGAGAAGCTTGAAACAAGCTTTATTATTATTGAACACTTATGCTGACAAACGCGATTGTTTTACATAAAATAAAGAAATGTCAGAATTAGAACAAACAAATGAATCTGTGTTTGAATCCCTGCACAAAGTACAAGAATTATTGAACTTACAAACCTCATACATCACGAATCATTCAAAAGATCCGAATGAAAAAATTTTAATAGCTTACTTTCAAACATATGCAGTGAGAATACTTTTTCGTGGCTTGAAGGAACCTTTAGAAACTTTGCTACGAACAAAAAATCCAACAGACTTGAATTTTGCTCTTGGCATGCTCACAAATGAATTCCAGTTGGAATGTCAACCTAAAACGTTCCAAAAACATCATCAGAAACAATATAAAAATACGTCCACACATTTGCCGCAAACACAGACACCGCAATTGATTTACCGACCTCCACCATTTGAACAAAATAATAAAGAAACAACTTACAACGCATTCAAATCTTATCCCAATAAGAAATTTAACACCCCTACTCCAATGAGTACGAGTACAAAGCAATCATTTACTCCTAGACCTACTTCAATGAGTGTGAGTACGACTAACAACTTTAATCCAAAACCAGGTCCTTCAAATTTTCATCCCAAACAACAACACATGTTATTCAATACAGAAATGACAGAATACAAACAACTTGAAGACAATCAGAATTATTCAGTTTATGAACCAGAAACAGAAACAGAGGATATTCATGACGAACAAGAGAACGATGAGAATTATTTTTTTGAGGAAAATGCCTCGGAAACCAAATAAAATTCTTAAATTTAATTTACAACCAGAGCGAATTACCCTTTGTGATTTTACCTGAATACAACTTGAAAGCTTTGATAGATACAGGTAGCCCGCGCTCATTCATAAGACCGGACATTGCGAATAAATTATTCAAAAATCAAATAACTCATGATCCTCTCAAGATCACGACAGCACATGGAACATCGGAAGAAAAATTTAGTTTAATATTGCCGTGTTCAAAGATTTTTAAGAAACCAAACACCTTATTGAAATACCATCTGTTTGATTTTCATGATAATTTCGACATTTTACTCGGATTAGACAATTTGAAGACTCTAGAAGCCATAATAGATTTAACAAGAGATAAAATTATCACACCGATCAGTGAAATTGAAATAAACTATCATCGAATTATAATACGTCCACAATATGTTCAAATTCCAGCTAATTCGGAAACAGTTACAAAATTTCATGTAAATAATTCAATAATACCTGAAGGAATAGCAAAAGTAGAAAATAACATCATTTACTATCCAGTTATTATTGCAACAGAAAACGAATGTGTAACAGATCTGACTGATAACTTTCAAGTAGAATTTTTGGAAAATTATGAAATAAACAATATTAATTCTTATGAAAATAGTTCCAACAATGACTTTAATATCTCTTTAATTCGTACTGACCATATGAACTTAGAAGAGAGAGCAGCAATCTCTCAGCTGATAAAAGAATTCGCTGACATATTTCATACAGAAAACAAAACTTTGACCTCTACCAACGAAATAAAACACCAAATACGAACTGAAGACGAGATACCCGTATACACTTAGACATACAGATATCCCGAAATTCATAGAAAGGAAGTTCAAGATCAAATACAAAAAATGTTGAAACAGAATATTGTTAGACCTTCACATTACCCTTGGTCATCCCCAGTGTGGATTGTACTCGAAAAACTAGATACATCGGCAAGAAAAAATGGAGAATAATGATTGACTATAGGAAGCTTAATGAAAAAACGGTCGATGACAAATATCCAATACCAAACATCAATACATCACTCGACAAACTCGGTAGATGTCAGTATTTCACCACACTCGATTTGGCATCCGGCTTCCATCAGATAGAGATGCACATAGACGATTTTTCCAAAACCGCGTTTAACACCGAGAATGGACACTACGAGTTTCTCCGAATGCCATTTCGACTCAAAAACTCCCCAGTCACTTTCCAACGCGTGATGAATAATGTTTAACGTAATTTATTGAATGATATTTGCCTCGTTTATTTAGATGACGTGATCATTTTAGCACAAGTCTTCAAGAACATCTTGAAAGCCTCAGAGCCGTATTTAAAAGATTGAGAGAAGCGAATTTAAAAATCCAAATTGATAAGTCTGAACTTTTTCATCTTGGAGTCGCATATTTAGGCCATGTCATTACCCCTGAAGGCGTTAAACCAAACACTGACAAAATTAGAGCAATTGAAAATTATCCAATACCTGAGACAACCAAATAAATCAGAGGATTTTAAAGCTTACTCGGTTATTACCGTGAATTTATTAAAAAATCACGAAACCTTCAACAAAATGTTTAAAGAAGAATGCTGATATTAATATCAAGAACCCTGAATATGTTGAATGTTTCAATACTTGTAAGAACTTGCTTATTAATGAGCCGATATCACAGTACCCAGATTTTTCTAAACCTTTTGTTCTTACTACAGACGCAAGCAATTATGCTATAGGAGCAATTTTATCGCAAGGACCGATAGGCACAGACTTACCGATCGCTTATGCGAGTAGAACTTTGAATGACTAGGAACAAAACTACTCAACTATAGAAAGAGAGCTTCTCGCTATAGTTTGGGCTAAGAAATACTTCCGGCCATATCTTTTTGGACGAAAATTCAAAATTGTGACAGATCACAAACCGTTACAGTGGTTGTTTCCATTAAAAGAACCGTATTCAAAATTGATGCGCTGGCGTCTCAAGTTGGAAGAATACGACTACAAAATCACTTACAAGAAAAGTACTTTGAATAAAAATGCTGACGCACTTTCTAGAATCGAATTAAATGTAAATTCTGATGATTCCGGAACTCAAAACTTTTTCGAATTTATTCAAAATTTCAATGAGACCTTCCAACCGAATCAAGATTCTCAGTCAATGATAGCAGAACACGACGACTCGAGTGACTCAGACAATACAATTCATTCCAACCATGAAAATCCTATAATTGGCATACCAATTAGCGAATCACCTGTGAATGTAGGAAAAAATCAAATAATTATCACAGAGGTAATACATTCGCCCTCTCAACCAAAAATCACTCAGCTACATTTAGATGAAATGCGAATCAATGTACAACTTTTACAAGACAACTTTGAAAGCGATGCGCGGTTTTAAGCCCTGGCCTGAGTCTATTTTATACATAACCATGACGACGTTTGAAAATCGATTAGGTTATAACACAGTTTTGACATGTTGTCATGGTTATGCATAAGCCAGACCTAGAACCAGGTTTAAAACTGCGTCCTGACTACGGGCCTTTGAGTCCTAGAAATTGTAAATTTCTAACAATAATTGACGCTTTCTCGAAATACGCACAAGCCTATTTAGTTAATTCCACAAATGCGATAAAGATAACAAATGAGCCATTACGAGTCTTTTCTCATCATGGTATCCCAAAATTATTCATTTGCGATAACGGATTACAGTTCAAAAATAAAATTTCACGAGAATCGCTTAGTTTGCACAAAATCGACATACACTTCACAAGCTCGCAACATCCCAACTCCAACGGACTGGTTGAGCGTTTTCATTCTATGCTCATAAAACATATAAGACTATTCAACTCACAAGATAATTTTGAGGCCGTAACAATTGGAAGTGAAGTTCAGTATGCATTGTTTGCATACAACAATACAAATCACACTTCTACCTGATTAGAACCAATTGAAATTATAAACGGTCATTAAGACACAAATTCACCTTCAGAAGTAGAATTAGAGAAACAAATTACACAAGAATATGTTCAGAGCCATGAAGAAAAATCCAAATTAGCATATAAAAATATTTATGAACCTTTGCAGTTACGAAAAACAGATATAATAAATAAATAAAATGAAGATCGTAAAATTACACCGGAAGTTCCTGGAACTATATTTGTACACAATAAGCAGAAAGTAAATAAGACGAAAAATCCCAAATATAGAGAATAAAAGGTAGAATCAGTAAACAGAAAGTTGAAAACAGCAAAAATTAAAACAGAACCGGATGATAAAAAGCAATCTAAAATTCATTTGAGTGATGATAAACGACCAAGAAAAAGAATTGACAAAGATTCTAACTTTCCAGGTGCTTCTACTTCGCACACGTCTCCGGACAAGAAATAAAAGACATTACAAACAATCCTGGACTATTGACATTGAATTTAGAACCAGCCAAATTACAAAAGATAAAACATACCTATCTTCACTATTATGATTTCCAACCAATAATTACACAATATGAAAGATTTAACGTACAGCACTACAACTTGCAAAACACAATTTCCAACGATTCACTAATGGAAAAACAATTTGAAAGTTATGAAAAAATTATAAATTATATTCGAAGTTCAATAGATATCAAATTTAATTATATAAATGCTCGACCAGAGAATCACCGACAAAAAAAAAGGTTTGATTAATGGCTCAGGCTCAATAATTAAACCAAAACTGGTAATTTGGACGCAGAAGATGTAAACCGATATACAAAAATTTTGAATCATTTGGAAAATAACCAGAAGAAATTTAATAATCAGTTGAAAAATCAGTATTCTGTGAATAATCAAATTATCGAAAAATTTAATAAAACTATCGAAACAATAAGACATAATGGGTTAGAATTGAAATCAAAAATTGAGCAATTATCGCATATTATCCTCAGCGAAACCGAAAAAATAGATAGACTTTTCATTCAAGATATTTATAATCAATTTGATATTCTTTACACAATGATATTAAATACGTTACAAGACATAGAAAATTCGCTAACATTTTGTAAGCTTCATACCTTGCATCCTAGCATCATCAGAATTAATGATCTTCAATCAGAGTTAGAGAAAATTTATAATTATTTTAATAATGAATTACCTTTTGTACCCATTCCAGAGAACATGTTTGAAATTAAGAAATTGATTAATGTTAATTGTAAATTAGAATCAGAAAGAATTATTTATTTCATAGAGATCCCGATGAACTATGACAAACAATTTGAATTCAATCATCTTGTTCCTATCCCAACCAAATATCGTGACGAATTCATTACTATTATTCCCGACAAGAACTACTTTCTGAAATTAGCTGATGGTAACTTGATATCTTTGAGTGAAGCTTGTACGAGAGGAATAAACTTTCAATATGTCAATAGGGCGAACGAAGTCAACAATGAAACATGCAAAAAAAAAAACATATTTTACGGCAACAATAAAAATTGTCAATATACAAAACTTACCATTGAGAAGAATCACATTGAAATAATTGGAGATATCAATCAGTTCTTGCTTGTCTTCCCAGCAAATAAAATAATTCATCTGTCATGTAACAAAAGCGATGAGATAAAAAATCTACAAGGAATATTTCTTTTCAAGAATAACAAATGTCAACTGAATTTTAGAAATAAATTATTGAAATTGAGAGAAGGAACTTTTGGCAAGCCTGTAATATTTGAAAAGTTTAATATCGACTTGAACAAGACACAAATCCCAAAATTAGTCATCGAGCTCAACAGCATAGAAGATTTAAAATTTCTTAACAACAAATATGAAGACATAGAAAAAGAAGTCAACATTGATAACACCAATTATGCAGTTATAATATTGTACATCATTTTAATGACTTTTGGCGTTATTATGTTCACAGTTTATCTCAGGAAAAAGTTTATTCAACGTAGACTAATCCAACGAGGACAACAGGACCAGAATCAATCAACCCCTATGCAAGAGCTGAAACTTCCCGGCGATGCCCAATTCTAAGGAGGGAGGAGTTATAGTAACAGCTTCCCGGCAATTTTTGATGACACCACGGTTTCCACATTTCTGCGAGATCAAAGTCCAAACACGTGTAAGCGTGTAAGGTGTCAACCTTATGAGCTTTGTAAAACATATAAGTTAGTTACATTTTGTATCTTAAGTAGTTAACATCTGATATTGTTGTTAATAAATTCTAAATCTGAACTTGTGATGAAATAAATAGTTCCTTCAAAGTCAACGGATAATCGATAACTCAACTTTTATATACCATCTAAACAATCTTATACCATCTACAAATCTATATTTTAATTTTTTGAGGTTTTTTGCACTCAAAATTATTCATGAAAAATTATTGATTCTGTGACACTTCAATATTCCAGAATTGAATAGTAATTCCTGCACAAAATTACCTGAATATCTGCTAAATTGTTGCTTATTTCTTAACTTGAATCAATACAACCAAATTGTCAATCATAATAACAAGTTACTTGATTTAGTTTTATGTAATTCGGTATGTAATGGTTCACACTCCGAAAAGTTATTTTCAATGAATGCGATCATCATCCTGCATTAGAATGTATCTCAAAATCAAATGACTCATGTGATTCAAACAATGACACTTATTTCATTCCAAATTCGTACACCAAATGTTATAATTGGAGGAATGCTAATTTTTCGTACTTATATTCACTAATTTCTGATTTGAATTGGAATCAGATTAGTTGTTATTCTGGTGTTAACAATGCTTGTGACTTTTTTTATACTACATTGTACACTTCCTTTTATTTATCAATAGCTATCAAAACTATGAAACATCTCATTTATCCCTGCTGGTTTACGGAAGAAATCATAATAAACATAAAGAAAAAGAATTACTTTTTGAACAGCTTAAAAAAAATTACGGTAGCAAATCTTATAATTTAAAAAAAATCAAGTCTATGAGAGAACAGATCAAAATCGATAATAAAAAGTCATACAACCAATTTATAAAGCAATCTGAAGACTCTCTGATAAAAGATCCCTCCAAAGTTTGGTCATTCATAAACAGTAAGAAATCAAAATCAGCAATTCCATCCTGCATGAATTATGGTGATAACACTAAACAATAATTATGACATAGTAAATGCTTTTGCATCGTTTTTCAGTGGAGTATACAACACATCCTCAAATACTTTGCCTAATATTAATGTCCTATATATAGACACATTCTGTCTCAACAATACTACAGTTGATGATGTAATTGTAGCATCACGTTCACTCAAAGAAAGTAATTATTTTGGTCCAGATCTAGCTCCTAATCTTATTGAAGAGGATTGTGTCTTTCCTATAGCTTCTGCTTTGGTTCATATAATTAATCTGAGTTCTAAAACTTCAGTTTATCCAAATATGTAAAAATTGGCAGAATAGTCCAAATATTTGATGCTGGTAATACTAATGATGTAAAAAACTACCGACCAATAACAATTTTATCTGTACTCAGTAAACTTTTTGAGACAATATTCTACAAATTCATGTATTCAGAATTATCTAACTTTCACCCATCTCCACATCAGCATGGATTTGTCGGAAAAAGATCAACTTCTACTAATTTGTGTATCTTCACTCAGTTTGTCTCACAAGAACTTGATAATCGTGGCCAAATTGATGTTCTATATACTGGCTTCTCCAAAGCATTTGATCGTATCGATTATAATATCATAGTGCGCAAACTGAATGCTTACGAGTTTCCTGATTATTTGATACACCTTATTTCTAATTATTTATCAGATAGATCACTATACGTTCACTATCTGGGTTATGATTCTAATATATTTACTCAAAAATCCGGTGTACCTCAAAGTTCCAATTTAGGTCCATTACTTTTTCTCATTTTCATAAATGATGTGACTAGTGTATTACAGAATAAAGTGTTACTCTTTGCGGATGATTTAAGAATCCTTTGCACTATCAATTCTATTAGCAACTGTATCTTTCCACAGAATGAATTGCATGGCTGGAGTCTTGACAATAAACTATCATCAAATATACAGCAATGTGAGTCTATGACATTTACAAGGAACAATGATACTGTTTATTTTATCTATGAAATCGGTAATACTGACTTAGTATTGTTGATCATTTGATTTCAAATCTCGTTTTCATCTACAAATGAATAAAATAACATCGTCAGCCAATAGAACACTGGTTTTCATCATCAGGAATACCCGTAGCTTTACTAATATTCAGGCGTTACTTGCTTCATATTATTCTCTAATTAGATCCAAACTTGAATATTGTGCTATTATTTGGAGTCCTATTTATTTATGTCACATCCATCAAATAGAATCTGTGCAAAGAAAATTCTTGAAATTTCTTTATTACAAATTAAACAAATCTTATCCAGAACAGAATTATTCTTATAATATATTACTCAGCAACTTTGATGTAATTTCATTAGAACATAGAAGAACTTTTCTCATCCTTTGCTAGTTACATAAAATCATCAATAATAATATGAATGATACTGAATTTTTCCGTTCTATTTATTTTAATTCAGAACCATTACGTTCACGAGTTTTTTTTGCCGATACCAAGGACAAATATCTTACTTTCAGCTCCTCTAAAAAACATGTGTCATTCTTATGTTTCTCATCAAAATATTGTTGACATATTTTATGATTCATTATTCATTTTCAAGAAAAAATTGTGTGACTTTCTGGAATCCAATTTATTAGTTTATTCAATTAACATGTGTGTCTTCCCTAGTTATTGGATTTTTGTTTGTATCTTTGAATTGTGTATTGTATTACCTAGCTTTCTGTTATTGGGCACTTAGCAGGTTGGAATCTATTCAACAAATTATTCAATAAATAAATGGATATATCTAACCCAACAATGGGCCAACATTCAATTGTCTAACAGTTGATGCCGGGCAACCATCGAGCATCTAGTAGCCTTAGGGTGTCAATCATGTCCGACAATTGAACGTCGATTTGGTCAATGCTAACTAAGTTTGCAGTTAAAATAGATTATTGGCTAAATAATGAATTCAAATGAATAATAATGTGAGCATATTACTTGAAATACTTTACATCTGTGACACTGCTCCCCTCTCATGGTTCGTCGTCCTCGGCGAAATCAGAGTCTTGTCCTTGGTATGATCGCAACCTGTTTCCGTGATCGACTTTTGATTTTCTGTTTCTGCATCTCCGTATCCGGAATACAGCGTCGTTCAAACATTCTACGACCTCGTCTGGTCTCTCCGCAATTTGGGACACTGTCTTCTTCTTCTTCTGGGGTTGTACAACCACAACAATTCGCCTTACTGGAACCAGGGACCATGGCAGCTTGTATGTTCTGTTGTGCAGTAATAGGCCAAGATCCGGGTATGTTTACGGCAATCCTCTCAAACGGAGAGCCCACGTTGTACTGCTCCTTCTCAGCGCATTGCTGAGTGGCGAGCTCCTTCCTCGAGTAACAGCGTTCACAAGTCTTGCAATATTTTTCTGCATCTTCTAGATAGCCAACCCAGTAGAAACGTCCATGGACCTTATCAAGTGTCTTCTTGATGGCAGAATGTCCGCTGCTGTTACCATCATGCTTTTGTTCCGAAATTCAACACTTAAGACTCCTTGGCACTATCAATTTTCCTTTTATCCTCTTTTCATCGGAATTCTCACATATTCTGTATAGTAGGTCGTTTCTGACTCTCAGAGAATTCCATTGTGTCAATTAGGCCTTGGTGATTGGTTCCATAGCAAACGTTCTGCTGACGATGTGTTCGTATCACAGTCGACAATGTCCTGGCCAGACTCTGTACAGTATATGCAAATATAGTTAGATCTTCTTTGTGTAGTTGCATACGATTTTGTAGCTGTCCATGTAGCAATTCTTCCATGTGCTCCTTTCCGAAGCGCAGTCTCAATTCTGACGTCAGTTTCTTATATAATCTAGGCGTTTTTGTTCGGACAGTCCTGAGGGTACCGCTAATGCTGTTTTTTGGAGTATTCTAGCCAGTACAATTGCTTTTTGTTCCACACATCAACCATTATTCTCCGAAATCAAGTCAAATTAAGCAAAATACTCATCCTAGGATGTCTTGCCATCAAACGACATCGGTATCAAGGTAAAGTTAGCTATAATTTCTCTTGATGTAGATGCTGGAACATTTTCTATTCGTAGGGCTACGCCTTTGCTATTGAGAATAAGGCTCAATAGTTTGTCGGTGACAATCGGGTCAAATTTTACTGCTAAGTTCTACTATTTGCCCTACTTGATTTTCGATCTGCACGACTTGACTCTCTACCATAGTAAGCTCTTCATCAATTTTCTCTTCAAGCTCCTGGATCCTATACTTGTCATGGTTTCATTCTGCTCGGAAATTATTTTTCTCAATTCTGTAGCTATCTCCTCTATTGACCCTCTGACTCTTTTCATCTCTTCTACTACAGTCCTTTTCACTGACTCAGCTACCTTCTTCTTCATGGCCTCCATACTTTTCGTAGATTTGGCCATCTTTTTCTCCACGGATGCCGCCGATGCTTTCTGCTCAGCTGCCCAAATCTTCATGAACTCCATCATCATCTTCAGCTGATCTTGCATCTCGCTGGTGGCCATGCTTCTCGTCTTTGGGATTTACAACTGTCCCCACTCAATTTGAAATACTTCACAACACTGCAACCTAATCCACTCATCGTCGTCCGAACCTAAAATTCCTCAGGAATGCACTTTAGACACCAATATGTCACAAATTTTATTGCGATTGATTTATCATAACAGGTTCTAGTGATAATATTTATTTCATAGACTCGAATGCTCACAAAATCGCCATCAGCCACATTAACTAAGTGACTAAATCTATCAGCTCACACTCTTATATACCTAAGCCAACAATGGGCCAATATTCAATTGTCTAACAGTTGATGCCTGGCAACCACCGAACATCTAGTAGCTATAGGGTGTCAATCATGTCTTACAATTGAAGATCGATTTGGTCAATGCTAACTAGGTTTGCAGTTATAATGAATTATTGGCTGAATAGTGAATTCAAATAGATAATAATGTAAACTAGTTACTCAAGATATTTTACATTTGTGACAATACAATTAGCATCCACCAATAATTTGGATAGGGATCGTGTATAATTTGTGATAATATCATCTGCTCAAGGATATTATTGACCAAAATACTTCTAAAGTCTATTGTCAATATGTCAACATTATATACAACTAGTACAAATTCTATTATCACTTCAACTAATTATTGTAACGATACCCTGGCTGATGGCGTGGTTGTTACTTTTGACGTCGTTGTTGAAAACTGCTAACGATGTGCTCGGGCGCCAATACGGTCGGTGACGCAGTTTTTCTATGATGGACGGCTGGATAGCTCAGACGGGAAGGGTTAGGGTTGTCAGAAATAATTATCAGGAGGTAGGTGTCACAATGAGATTTATTACACACAGAAAACGATGACGATGAACATAGAACATTATATTACAGAAACTTGTACGGTGATACTTCGGCGAACGGTGACGGACACCAGCGGTCGCATTTCGGACCCAGGCGGTCGCAGATGACGAGAAACTTTCTATGCGGATGGAACCAAACTTGCTCCCTCGCAGTGATTCTACGTTAAGGCGGTTCGATACTGTGAAGTCACCAGGTGACTCCTCTAGCAGTGCTTCTACGTTAAATCAATCAAACGCTTCGAAATCATGAAGACTCCTTCAGCGGTGCTTCTACGTTAAATAATCAAACGCTTCGAAATCACGAAGACCTCTTCAGCGGTGCTTCTACGTTAAATAATCAAACGCTTTGAAATCACGAAGACTTCTTCTAATTTCAGGTGTTTTTTAAAAACCTAACCTTATTTGTCCACATGTGTAATATTCAAGGTATTTAAAACAGTTGAAGACCGATGAATGAACGGTATGTGATGTTGTAGGTTGATGCAGAGTTACTGAATTTGAAGTTTACAGGGTGCGCAAGAAGTATATAAAATTGTGATGGACTGAAAAATGTTTGCGGTAGCAGAAGGCTCTGGGATGTGAACAGTGACGGATTTTGGGGCCTAATTCGTTACATTATTCTGACAGTAATGTATTGAAAATTCAGAGATATTCATAAAAAGTAATCTTTGGGTTATATAGAAATACCAACACAAATTTTCATGCTATTTATTCAACTTGATATCCACCATTGTTCTAAATATTTTTTTGGTCCTATAGTAGGATCCAAGTAGCTGCCACCAAACCTATCAGATCTAACTGAGATGATAAATTATGACCATTAGCAACAAATAATCTTGGAGGTGATACAATTTCAAACCATGTTTCAGTTACAGTTATTATGTCACAATTATTTGCTTCCAAAATAATCAGTAAATAGTATTTGTGCATATGTGTACTAAAATTGATGAAGTGGCTTATTGTCACGTTGATAGTGTTCAGTATTTCATAGTTTTCTGTCAGTATGCTAAATTTTGGTCTTACTTCATTCATTAAGCATGCACAAAATATTTTTTTTTCTACGTTGGCATTATCGTATCAAGGCCCGCAAGAACTCTCTTATAATGACAATAATTTCTTCATACCTGCATTCAAACAACGCGTTCCAACGCCAGTTTTGTCAGTCGAAACAAGACAATTTCAGACAAAAGCGACTAACAGGCTTGTTACCGCTCCCTGAATTTGTTTCTTACATCGTTCTATCCCTGACAGAGTCGCATTTGTTCATTGTCGATCTGTGAATGAGAATCATATAGCTTCAGTTGATTTGACAGTTGTTGTATACGTAACTGTAAGTTGAATTGAAAAGACGATTAGTTCCAAGAAAGAAAGTATTGATGTGACAATTTCAAGTACACCACAATATCTTATTGATAAAGCCCAAGCAGCTATTCTCGACTTGTTACCTGCAAAATCAAGAGGAAAATATTCACTTTGTTATGACAAATTTGTTATATGGAAAGTTTCATGCAGGTATTATGAAAAATACAGTGTGTGGCACGGGACAAAACACGATTTCAGCCAAGAGTGATGCCAGTCCTTGCTTCGCTTGGGCAAGCAACATTCATCCCCAGCTGCAATCGTCTTGTTTCATCCAAATATTTCATATTTGTGACACTGCTCCCCCCTCATGGTCCGTCGTCCTCGGCGAACTCAGAATCTTGTCCTTGGTATGGCCACAATCTGTTTCCATGAACGAGTTTTGGTTTGACGTTTCTGCCTATCCGTATCGGGAATACAATATCGTTCACTCTATGATCTCGTCTGATCCCTCCCAGTCTCTCCGCAATTAAGGACACTCTTCTTTTCTTCCTCTGGGGTTGTAGAACCACATCAATTTCGCCTTGCTGGAACAGGAGACCGCTGGTTCGCAGATTATATCGGACCTTCATTTTGTCGTTGGCAGCTTGTATGTTCCTCCATGCAGTAGTAGGCAAAGCTCCGAGTATGTTCACGGCAATCCTCTCGAATGGAGAGCTCACATTGTACTGCTCCTTCTAAGCGGATTGCTGAGTGGCGAGCTCCTTCCTCGAGTAACAGCGTTCACAAGTCTTCCAATATTTTTCTACATTTTCTCGGTAGCCAACCCAGTAGAAACATTCACGGACTCTATCAACTATCTTCTTGATCCCGAAATTCCCACTGCTATTACCATCATGAAGTTGACTCTAAAATTCAACACAGAACATTGTAGCAATTCTTTCCTATTCTCTGTTGGGTTCTCTTTCTCACTGGGAAAAGTGACGTATTCTGCCTTCACTTCTTTGCACAGGCCTTGAGAATGATTTTTTGATACTTTACGAATTTTTTTTTCTAATATTTAGAGTTATATCAGCGTTCCAATATTATTGTTACTCATCTCCTTTAATAGCTTCCTGCTATTGATTCTATCCACAGTCCGTGTGACCTCACATTTTTCTCCACTCCCTTTGATTTTTGTAATTCAGTATTACGTTCCTTGAAGTTGATTTTTTCACGAATCTTTCAGGTCCCCGTGTTCTTAGCAACTCTTGACTTTTTTTTCTTCAGTACATTTTGTAATTTTGTTTCATTTTACTTCCGACCTATCTCACTCGCGAGTACTTGACACAGTGTTATCTAACCCGTTGAAGCTAGTATAGTCGTGAAAGCTTTTCCATGTTTTCTCCATTCCATTATTAGTCGTTCTGTCTCAATTAAATTTTCCTATATATTTTTTTGTTGAATTAGTCTATTCTGGTGTATTGATAATTTACATTTCTGTGAGTGATTATTCCAATAACAGATTTTTTCAGGGCTAATTGCTAGGTTTTTATATTGAGTCATTTTGTTTTTGATATTTTCGTGAAGCCTCTGCATTGGCATAGTTTTTTTTTAACTTTTTAACTCCTCTCAGGTAACCATTTTTTCATCTCTCTCGCTGTTAGCGTTGATATTTCCCACGGTCCATATTTTCTTTCGATCTACTAACTTTTGTTGTAATTAAAATCGAGACTTCAACTGAAGCGAGTAGCTTGCGAGTTTTCCGGAACTAGCTTCACTGCGACGCCACGAGAACTAAACCCCTCATCTCCTCATTCACCTTTCCTCTTTTTTCATATTGTTCTGTCTTTTTATTATATCCACCTGTTTTTTTTCTTCAGTTTCAATTTTTTTTTGTATTGCTACTGGCTATATATTTTTCAGATTATACCAACCAAAATAACTCTTTCTAGGGATACAAGGCTGAGTTGGTCCTGGGGATCTGGATACCAAGCTAGATTCCATCCACTCCGCTGCTGCTACACGCTCTTTGCGTCTTACCTATTCTATCTTCTTGTTTGTGCTCTAGACGAAGGCCGAGAAAAGCTAACTGCCCACTTAGAGAGGCCCTTCATCAACTACGAGTCGTAGTAATTACTCCATTACAGCTGCTACGGTCAAACCTGAGGTACCACCCCTGGGGCCCCTACTCAACAGAAGATAAAGATAGTAGTGCAGAAAGACTCCTATATTCATTTATCCACGTGCCATGTAAGTAACTGTTTATATTGCTTAGTTTGTTATCTCTGTGAATTATCTCTAGAATTATAGCTCCAATTTTTTTTTTGTAACCTTCAGCTGTTTGTTTTATTCTTGCTAATTTATTTGTTTTTTGTTTCACTATTGAATTCCTGAGTTTAAATACTTGTCTATGTTTTTGTATTCTTCATTTACTTTCCTTATTGCTAATTTAGGTACTTCTAGCTTCTTTTTTCTCAGTACTTTGGCGTCCATTTTTCCTTTTCCTGGGTCTTGATTGATTTTCCAGCAAGTGTTTTCAGCTAGCCGTGCCCTCCAAATACAAGTAATACAAATGTATCACCATTAAAATAGTCTCAAACTTTTGCAATTTTGTCATTCCAATTCCAACCGGAGGAAAATTTGCAAACAGCCCTTGTACTGTATACTTAATGATTCCATAAGAAATATATTATTTTCAATTTGAAACTAGTTTTCTATCAACGTTAGATAACCCTCATACTTTATACTTTATGATTCAATAAAAAACTAGTTTGAAATATGTTTCCCTTCAAAATTAATTCTTGTGTGTATTTTGGGACATTTTCATATCAGAATTTCATATTGTCATTATTGAATATTCCCATTAGAACTTGTATCTTTGAAAACTCATCTTGTATGTTACCATTAATTTTAGTAAATTATTTTATGGAATGGTTTTCTTCTGGAATGGATTTGTATTCTTATGAAGGAAATGATGTATGTGAATTCAGTCACAGATTTATTACTTCTATCCTACTCTACAGCTTCAGTCCCACCTGGACCATCTTCAAGAGTGCTACATTTATTCAATAGTGTGAGAATGTGGGACAAAAAAAGAACAAAGTGTAATGAACAGTGTACTCACAATAGAATTAGTGTTTGTGTATGCTGTCATCGGTAGTGTTACATGGATATTTTGTTTCCTTTTATAAGTCGATGTAGTAAAAATGAGAAGAAACAAACCTGTTTCCAGTCAAAACTAGAAGAATGAATCAATATATCTGGCTTTCATAATGGTCAGTTGTTACCACTTAGTTTTTATATTTTAATTTTATATATATATATATATATATATATATATATATATATATATATATATATATATATATATATATATATATATATATATATAAAATTAAAATATAAAAACTAAGTGGTAACAACTGACCATTATGAAAGCCAGAGGCTATGTACAGGTTACATGAAGTGAGTGTTCGTGTAATGCGGAAAAGCAAAAAACGCACAAATCACAACAGTCAATTGTTGAAGTCAGCAATGGAAAAGAATCACATCAAGATGTCCAGGGATGCAAGTCACAAGAGATTAAACGGAATAAACATAGAAACAAAAATTAAAAAAAATATATGAACAATTTTAAAACATCAAAAATCATTTCAATATATTATTATAAATGGTTTTCAAGGCTATGGTATCCGTTCTCTCATTGACAATATTATTATCTTGTTTCATGAATAACATTTCAAGTATTAGCCTTTTGTGCAGAATAGCCTAGTTATGTAAGATGCGAGTTTCAGCAAAATTAAAAGAATGTCCAGTGTAATGCAGTGACTAACCACTGCATACTTGACATCCACCGTTTTGGCATTCTCACAGTTGCGCTTGTATTCATCCAAACGTGTTTTTAAATTCCGCTAGTTTGCCCTGTATATTGTGCAATCATTACATGGAAACTTGTAAATCAGGTTAGATCTGATACTTATATCAGTTCTATCTTTTATTTTAGAAAATAAATTGCTCACTGTCTTGTGTTGTTTACAACAAATTTTAATTCTATCATTGTCTCTAAAAACATTTCTGATATTACCACTTACTCCACTCATGTACGGAATGGTGAAATACTTCTCTGTCAAAGGTGTTTTGTTGACACTTACAAAGCCAGCACGCAAACTGCTGTTGATTTGATTCTTAATGCCGTGAATGATGCCTACAGGATATTTATCTGTACGTAGTAGAACAGTTATCGTATTCGTTACTTCATTATGGTATATTTCAGATGTTAAATGTAATGCTCTGGTGAAAAGATTCTTTGCTACAGATGACAGCATACACAAACACTAATTCTATTGTAAGTACACTGTTCATTACACTTTTTTTTTGTGCCACATTCTCACACTACTGTATATATGTATCACTCCTGAAGATGGTCCAGGTGGGACCGAAACTGTAGAGTGGGATTGAAATAATAAACTTGTGACTGAATTCCCATACATCGTTCTCTTCATTTCACGTAACAGTCAGCATCATCTTATAATTTCATTGTATTCTCATGTATCCTGCCATAATCACTGACCTTCCATGAGCATCACTCTCTCCAAAACAAGATTAGACTAGACGCATGTATTAAGCGTTCTTGTGTAACAAATAATTATTCGTAGCAAATATGCTCAAGAGTGTTCTTATGTGATATGCAAATGATCAAACACTGGATCGAAAACAGAGAGATATGCAATTTGATACATATTGGAAAATCAACTTTCGAATCAACGTATAGTTCCAATCATTTCGATTTACTATCAATTGTACATATGGAACCTCACATTACATATTTGCATATGTATATTCCAACAGAAGATTGTGAATCCTTGGATGAAAATTATTTATTTTATGATTTATGTGTAGGCTTCAGAATCAATCTGATGATACAATTCACAGAAAAAAATGCAAATGTGTTTCCATTATAATAGACGTTGACATTGGACGTTCCAGATGCAAAAATTGTCATCCATCATCAACTATTTCATAGATTGTAAATTTTTTGAATTGTTAGATTATATGAGAAAATCTTCATTGAGCTAAATTGAGGAACAGTGTGATCATTAATCTTCTGGTTTTCCATCAGAAAACTCTTACAAGTTTGCTACCCCCTTTTGGGGTTGTCCCGCGCAAGAACGGTTGTTGACGGTAGTAGATGGCGTTGTAGGTGCTGATTCTGGTGGATGCTGTAAAATGGCGGATACTAGACTGGCAGCGTTCGAACGATTCGGCACACTCTCCAACCTTCCAAATTTCTCCGCTATTTCCACCCTTAATATCTCATCCGACTCAATTTGACAGTAATGATGGTATCAATAAAATCGCCATCAATGAAGCCCAATTTTGAAAGCCTGAAAGGTAATTATTAATCTACTGGTCAACACATTTTATGCACGCCACTGAAGCATGCGTGCGAGGAACAGGAAGTGAGAAATCATATAGTTTTAGTTCTCACGTGAATTTTGTAAGAAATTTTTGCTTGAAACTGCAAAATTTACCAATTTGAAAGATCAGAATAGTTATCATACCTTAGATGGTGTACGGCTTGAAGTTTAATTTGAAAACAGTAATTGGTGGTAAAACTCCGGGTATGCCCGTGGAAAATATTTCCTGCTCAAGAATTTTGCCCCAAACTCCCAATTTAATGGAAAACTAACGTAGTATTACTCAAAATTCGAATACTTGCTGCAAATAACACTGGTGCAAAATTACAACCACTCAATCTTACTGCCAAACTATTAATGTCTAATTTTTAACTTTTTCTCACAAGATTCAGACGGCTCAACAAAAAAATAATTTATTTATGAAGTGCGCGCGATGCATTGACCAAGTAGAAACAATCACCTTCGAGTAGATAGGGTTGCCTACCAGTATTTTTATTTAAATTTATATCCTGAATTGGTAATAAAAAAATGAACTGTAACAATCCAAATCCAATCACGCAGGAAATTTTCTTGAAAATTTCCGATAAGTCGCAAGCAGTAACAAAAAAAAACAAGAAAGATGAATGTGAACACAGTATACCAAAGAACTTTCACAAAATATGTTAAATCCTATTCATATTCGAAATCGATAACCTAATCTATTGTCCGTTGATCGGCTTTCAGATCCTGAATATTCCAAGAACCTGGAAGAACCCTTCCATCTACCTCTTCTAGCTGATACGTGTTGCCCGAAATCCGTTTATGAGTTTTGAATGGTCCAATAAATTTGTTAGCTAGCTTAGCCGAAAAGTACTTCGAGGCATCTGATAAAACAAAATTTCTTCGCCAGACCAACTGTCCAGGAGAAAATGAAATATCACGACGACGAATATTGTAACGTATCCTTGATTCATCGTAGGCAGTCTGTAGCCGTTTTCGAACGTCCTCGTATAAATTTTTGAAATTGGATGCCCTTGCCAGAGCTTTATCTCTATCAAACTCTGAATTATCATCATCAGAAATCAACTTACCGACAGTATCACCAAGAAGACGAGCCTCGCGCCCAAAGTTCATGAAATAAGGAGTCAAACCCGTCACCTCATGCCTTGCGGTTCTAAGAGCACATGCCACCTTGGGGAGGAATTTATTCCAGTCACGTTGATTTTCGGAAGCAAAGGAAATTAACATGGTTTTCAAAACACGGTTCACTTGCTCGGTGGGGCTGGCTTGCGGATGATAAAAGGACGTGAATACCGGCTTGACACGATAAGAACTAAGAAGATTAAGATATTCCTTGGATTTATATTGAACACCATTATCTGAAACTATTATTCGAGGAAGACCAAAAATCAAGGAAATATCATTTTCCAGATGCTTTACAATATTACTAGCATTTGCTTTTCTCAAGGGATAGCATAAAATAAATTTGCTAAAACAATCGGTGACGACCAAAATATACGAAAATTGATTAGTAGTCGGCGGTAGAGGTCCTATCAAGTCCGTACTCAAAACTTCCCAAGGTCGCGAAATATTGGAATGTCCTCCCATTTGACCAGCTGGAGCTCTTTGCTCTGGTTTGGACTGAACACAAGTAACACAACGGCGCACGTAGCTTGAAACGTCAGCTTTCATTTTTGGCCAAAAATATTTCTGAGCTAAACAATGATAAGTTTTATAAACACCTAGATGGCCACTAGTTGGCAAATCATGACATTTTTCCAGGAGACTTTTACGTTTATCTTTGGGTACGACTAATTTCCATTTATCACACTCTTCCACTAAGTCACTATACTTTAAATTGACGAATTTATATAACCTACCGTCCTCGAGTCGAAAGTTAGGCAAACGAAGTGGGTTTTCCACTACCGAATTAACTAAGCGAGCGTACCAGTTGTCCTTGCTCTCAGACACTTCGGAGGTATCCACAACGGGCACAGAGCGTGACAAGCTATCAGGAATTGCATGGTTTTTTGCTGAAGATGTACTGCCCAAGATGTACTGCCCAACGCGCAAGTCGCCCAGACGGATTATGCAATTTATTCAGCCACAAAAGCGAATAATGATCAGTAATAGCTTTAAAATGGACGCCTTCTAAATATGGCCGAAGCTTTTCCGCTGCCCACAGCAGAGCTAATAACTCTTTTTCAGTAGTCGAGTAATTTCTTTCCTGACGAGTGAGGAAACGCGAGAGATAACACACAATTCTTTCACCGTCGGGATATTCCTGAGTTAAAACTGCACCGAGTCCGAAATTTGACGCATCGGTCTGTAGAACAAATTCTTTTGAATGGTCAGGACAAGACAGGATTGGGGCAGAGACCCAATGATCTTTTATTTGCCCCCATGCTTCGTCACAATTATTATCCCAACAAAATTTAACGTTTTTATGCAAGCACTGAGTTATTGGCGAAATTATACCAGAAAAATTTGGGATAAAACGTCGATACCAACTGGCCATACCAACTATTCGACGCACATCAGACACCGTTCGAGGGATAGGAATATCTGAAATGGCTTTCACCCTATCCGGATCGACAAGTAAACCTTGTTTATTCACCACATACCCTAAGTACCGCAATTCATCTCTACAGAAGATACATTTCTCACGGCTAAGTGTTAGCTTCGCCTTAGATAAACGATCACAGACTTCTTCAAGAATTTCTAAATGTTTTCCAAGAGTTTTTGTTGCAATAACAATATCGTCTAGATAGACAAATACATTGGGTTCGAGGTCCGCGCCAATGACTGAATCTATAAACCTCTGCCAAGTCGCGGGAGCATTATGCAAACCAAAAGGCATTCTATTGAACTGAAAGAGGCCTCGATTGGGGACAGTAAATGCAGTATATTGTTTAGATTCTTGCGATACTGGAACTTGCCAATAAGCAGACTTTATATCCAGAGTTGTTAAATACTGTGAATCTCGTAATTTATCTAGAGTGTTCGATACGAATGGAAGAGGGTACGCGTCGCGTTCTGTGATTGCATTTAATTTACGATAGTCTACACAGAAACGATACGTTTTGTCTTTTTTCGGAATTAAAAGTATTGGCGATGACCACGGACTATTGGACTTCTCTACTATTCCTTTAGTCAACATTTCATCAAGCTCCTTGTCAACATGCTTTTGCATGGCCGGAGATAAAGAATAATATCTTTGTTTAATGGGTGGACCAATTGGCTTAATGACATGTTCCACCAAATTAGTGCAACCAATCGAATCAGAAGGTATTTTTGCGAAAATTTCGTCTATTAATTTATTTAACTGCAATTCTTGTTCGGGTGTTAGGGAAGATCGAGAAACAACTTTGTCAAAACTGGCAACAAAAATAGGACTTTCCGAAAAGGTCCACTCTCCTTTCCGAAGATCTGGGACTATACCCATTATTCTAAAAAAATCTACTCCCAAAATTATGTCGTGACGTAAGGATGGAACTACTACAAATTTTATTGATTTAACTGTATCGCGAAATTTTACTGGCGCTGTAATTTCACCTGGACTATCACACTCTTCACCATTAGCAACAATACATGACGAAAATTTTTCCTCTAATTTAAGACCCATTTCTAATAATAACCTATATGCTGAACCTCCAAGAATTGTTCGAGAAGCTCCCGAATCTAACAAGCCAAAGAAGGAATGATTTAAAACGGAAATTTTTAAATAGGGTCGTTCATCCCCTTGAACATGCGCAAGTATAAAATCTAACTTTACATTATTAATAGTGGCCTGATTATTGAATCGTCGATGATGCACTCGGCCATTTACACCATCCTTCTCTCGTTTCCCGAATTACAATTTGGACAAGAATTACTCGTATGGTTTGGCAAACCACACTTAAAGCAAAATTTATTTCGTGGGCGTCTACAATCTCGGAACGAATGACTTGTTTCCCCACAATTCCAGCACTTGAACGTAGCGCGAGTATTTTCGGAGCGATTTTGGACTTCTGCCGAATGGACGGCTAATCGCATGCGACCTTGATAAGATAGATCAGGTTCGAGAAGTGATCGACGATTTATCGGAGGCGGTTGAACCTTTCCTGCCATAAGACGATTTTTTTCCAGCCTTCTACACATATCGCACAATTCGTCCGTAGTCCTAAATTCTTGGACACCTAGGCTGTGAATGTAGTAAGGAGCTAAGCTACGACGCAGTACTTGTATCTTTTCTGCCTCAGACGGAGGTGACGGTAAACGTGCAAATAAATCAACCATGCAAGCGAAAAAGGTTCCTATATATTCATCCTGTCCTTGGGAACGGGTTCTAATTTCCTGCCATAATTCGGATTGATGATCGTAAGGTTCATATTCTTCCCGTAGTAATTTAACAAAATCATCCGACGTTCTAATCTTATGGCGCATTGACCGATACCACGTTAACGCATGTCCCGTTAATAATTCAACCGCTCTATCACATAATTCCGTTTTTGAAACATTTCGCGCGATACTAAGCTCGTTTACCTTTTCTAAAAACGCATTTACACTAAAGTTGGAGTCTCCACTAAAAGTAATTTGCCATTTAATAACCGGAACTTGTTTTCTGTGAGGTTTATCATTACTCGCGGGCTCTTTGGATTTATTCGACTCATCTTCCGTTGCACTACGATCTAAAACATCTGCTTCGCATTTGAATAACGTTTGTTTTAATTGAACAACGCATGCATTTATCTCCTCGTCCTCAAATTTTATTCTAGCTAATCTTCCCTGAACATGGGCAATTTTGGCAAATATTTTACAAACTGAATTTTTTGTGGAACTATCGATTGTTTCGGTCATAAGAGTTTGAATCTCATCTATTTTTCCCGTACAAATATCGATTTCCATCGATGGATCATACGGTTAAGGACTCTTATCGTCAATTGCACCAAATTCTTCTCGCTTCAATCTGCGTCTAAGTTCGGAACGCATTATCGGTACAGTCAAATGTTCCGGAGCTTGTACTCCACGGACAATCAATTCATATGCAAGTTCATCACGACCTAATCTTTCAATCTCCATGATAAAAGGAGGTAACTAAGCAAATATAACATAAAAACAAGAGACAGTAGCTATTTCTAAAAGGTACAAACTCAAAAGACTCACAAAATAACAAAAGTTCGAACTATGAAGAATAAATAAACAGTCCTGTCAATGAACATTCGGACGGCCCAACGTTCTGGGCGCCACTTTACTTGCTACCCCCTTTTGGGGTTGTCCCGCGTAAGAACGGTTGAACTCCGGCTAACTGCAGTGGAGGAGGGTCGGGGCACCAAAAACGGATCGTGAGTGAGGGCTAGTACCTCCAAGCAGGAAAGCAAACAAAAAAATAATAAGGGCGCCAGTCGACCAAAACTAAGTTCAACTAAAGCTGGTCAACAAGCTGAGCGGGAAGGGACGGTAACTAGGTGTCCTAAGATAATATAAGTAGACTGAACTAAGTTAAATGCACCTTTAATGGATTGAATAAAAAAATGTTTAACCGCAGTATCGCTCAACATTTCACAATTTGATTTCATGTGCGAATATCGCTGACAGCTTGACACTTCGTTCTACCATAATAATTGTTATTATAAAAACATGATAGTATAAAGTTTATATCCGTCACACAAGGATAACTCAAGCGAGGATCTCACAATCAAGCGTAAGCAAAATTAAATGAGAAGTTAACGTCGTTAGGAAGCGAGATACGTTTTAACGTCGAGGACTGCCTACTACTGATAGATAAATGAATAAAAGCGCAACAGAGTTAATGCATGGCGGATCCGTTGATCGATCAATGGGGACTATGCAGGCGCAGAATACTAAATATTTACTATTGCAACCCTAGGCGCTAAATTGCCCAAACCCCTAATACTACTTAACGAAAATTAAATCACTCGCGTGAGCTATTTACAAAAGTTGCTTAACCGTTGAGATTAAACATATTGCTGAAGCTCAAGTAGGATAAAAATAGACTGATGCGTAATCACGAGACATTACTTAATAATAAAATCAAAATGGAAATCCCATTGATTGACTTATCTGCGGTTGACGGAAGTAAATGGCGTTGTAGGTGCTGATTCTGGTGGATGCTGTAAAATGGCGGATACTAGACTGGCGGCGTTCGAACAATTCGGCACACTCTCCAACCTTCCAAATTTCTCCGCTATTTCCACCCTTAATATCTTATCCGACTCAATTTGACAGTAATGATGGTATCAATAAAATCGCCATCAATGAAGCCCAATTTTGAAAGCCTGAAAGGTAATTATTAATCTACTGGTCAACACATTTTATGCACGCCACTGAAGCATGCGTGCGAGGAACAGGAAGTGAGAAATCATATAGTTTTAGTTTTCACGTGAATTTTGTAAGAAATTTTTGCTTGAAACTGCAAAATTTACCAATTTGAAAGATCAGAATAGTTATCATACCTTAGATGGTGTACGGCTTGAAGTTTAATTTGAAAACAGTAATTGGTGGTAAAACTCCGGGTATGCCCGTGGAAAATATTTCCTGCTCAAGAATTTTGCCCCAAACTCCCAATTTAATGGAAAACTAACGTAGTATTACTCAAAATTCGAATACTTGCTGCAAATAACACTGGTGCAAAATTACAACCACTCAATCTTACTGCCAAACTATTAATGTCTAATTTTTAACTTTTTCTCACAAGATTCAGACGGCTCAACAAAAAAATAATTTAATTATGAAGTGCGCGCGATGCATTGACCAAGTAGAAACAATTACTTTCGAGTAGATAGGGTTGCCTACCAGTATTTTTATTTAAATTTATATCCTGAATTGGTAATAAAAAAATGAACTGTAACAAGTTCCTAATATTTGTCGTACTCGAATTATTCTTTACTTTAATTAACTTCAAGACTAGTATGAAATTTCTCAGAGATTTTGATCATAACTCTTGTTATCTTGAATCTATATACTCACAGAACTGAGATTTATTTATCTGAATAAAAAAATTCTGAAACATTCATTATTTGTCCACAAAATTTCAAATCTAAGAATCGGTTTTGACATCATCATCTTAGATCGGGGAGCAACTGTATACACGTGTTTCGTCCTTATTAGGACTCGTCAGTACAGTATAGCCAAGAACCCAAGATAGTCAGGGCTTGGATCCCAAAGTCTTTAAACTCATAAAAATAGATGTACGGCAAAAGTAAAAACTATATGCAGCGCCATCTATCGAGCATAAATCCAGTTATGGCATGTAAATAAAGTAGATGTCACAAATTATTTGTAACAAAGTTTATGCTGTGGAACAATTAGAATAAAAAAATTCTGAAACATTCATTATTTGTCCACAAAATTTCAAATCTAAGAATCGGTTTTGACACCATCATCTTAGATCGGGGAGCAACTGTATACACGTGTTTCGTCCTTATTAGGACTCGTCAGTACAGTATAGCAAAGAACCCAAGATAGTCAGGGCTTGGATGCCAAAGTCTTTGAACTCATAAAAATAGATGTACGGCAAAAGTAAAAACTATATGCAGCGCCATCTATCGAGCATTAATCCAGTTACGGCATGTCAATAAAGTAGATGTCACAAATTATTTGTAACAAAGTTTATGCTGTGGAACAATCAGAATAAAAAAATTCTGAAACATTCATTATTTGTCCACAAAATTTCAAATCTAAGAATCGGTTTTGACACCATCATCTTAGATCGGGGAGCAACTGTATACACGTGTTTCGTCCTTATTAGGACTCGTCAGTACAGTATAGCCAAGAACCCAAGATAGTCAGGGCTTGGATCCCAAAGTCTTTAAACTCATAAAAATAGATGTACGGCAAAAGTAAAAACTATATGCAGCGCCATCTATCGAGCATTAATCCAGTTACGGCATGTAAATAAAGTAGATGTCACAAATTATTTGTAACAAAGTTTATGCTGTGGAACAATTAGAATAAAAAAATTCTGAAACATTCATTATTCGTCCACAAAATTTCTTTACTTTACATGCCGTAACTGGATTAATGCTCGATAGATGGCGCTGCATATAGTTTTTACTTTTGCCGTACATCTATTTTTTGAGTTTAAAGACTTTGGGATCCAAGCCCTGACTATCTTGGGTCCTTGGCTACACTGTACTGACAAGTCCTAATAAGGACGAAACACGTGTATACAGTTGCTCCCCGATCTAAGATGATGGTGTCGAAACCGATTCTTAGATTTGAAATTTTGTGGACAAATAATGAATGCTTCAGAATTTTTTTATTCTAATTGTTCCACAGCATAAACTTTGTTACAAATAATTTGTGACATCTACTTTATTTACATGCCGTAACTGGATTAATGCTCGATAGATGGCACTGCATATAGTTTTTACTTTTGCCGTACATCTATTTTTATGAGTTTAAAGACTTTGGGATCCAAGCCCTGACTATCTTGGGTTCTTGGCTATACTGTACTGACGAGTCCTAATAAGGACGAAACACGTGTAGACAGTTGCTCCCCGATCTAAGATGATGGTGTCAAAACCGATTCTTAGATTTGAAATTTTGTGGACAAATAATGAATGTTTCAGAATTTTTTTATTCTAATTGTTCCACAGCATAAACTTTGTTACAAATAATTTGTGACATCTACTTTATTTACATGCCGTAACTGGATTAATGCTCGATAGATGGCGCTGCATATAGTTTTTACTTTTGCCGTACATCTATTTTTATGAGTTTAAAGACTTTGGGATCCAAGCCCTGACTATCTTGGATTCTTGGCTATACTGTACTGACGAGTCCTAATAAGGACAAAACACGTGTATACAGTTGCTCCCCGATCTAAGATGATGGTGTCAAAACCGATTCTTAGATTTGAAATTTTGTGGACAAATAATGAATGTTTCAGAATTTTTTTATTCTAATTGTTCCACAGCATAAACTTTGTTACAAATAATTTGTGACATCTACTTTATTTATTTATCTGCTATAAATCGTAGAAACATCATTATCAACTTTCTTTGTTTGAGAATGTAACTCCATTCTTAATTTTAATAGGCTCATGATATAATATGGAAAACAACGAGATAAGATGTTTTACTTATTAATACAAATTCCGATATAGTTAATGATGTACGAGTATATAGAAGGCCTACATTGTAGTCTCATAAGAGCCTTATACTGTTCTTAACTGAAAGAGAGTATAGTTTATCTAGTGGAACTTAGGAAAAACAAAACATAAACAGTGGGTCTCCTATGCTATGCAATGTTTTGTTGTGGAGCCAAATCTCGTCTGGCTAATAAGGAAGAGCTGACAGTGCAGTGTGCTGCCTGGTAAAATATTCCAAGCATTCCCTAGATTGAATGTGAAATAAGTAAGACTGTTTGATCTACAAAAATGTCTTCTCTCTTCTCTTACTCAGACGAGTGAGTACTTTGTTTATCTGAGAGAATGAACGACCTTGTTCAAGAGAAGTGCAAAAGGAAATGTGAGGTATTCCACAATTTTTTTCTATTTGTAGGATACATTTGTATTCTAAAGTTCTTCGATATTTCAAGAATCAATCCAGTACGTGCCTTTCTCATGTTTTAAATCACCGTGGATATCTTCATACCATCAATTATTTTACCATTTTCTCTGCACAGATTTTGAATATGCAATCCAGCGAACACTTGCACAAGGCTAGTAATTGAGCACACACATAATTATGTCGCCCTCTTGGCTTGCACTCTCCACTCAGAGCTACGACCATATAACAACACATGAAATATCACAGCACACTCTAAAAACGCTCTCTCAAACAACACACTGCATACTTATTTGACTCCGTGTGAGCGAAGCGAGCTCAGTTAACGTTAAGGTGCCGTGCAAGCGAAGCGAGCTCAGTTGACGTTAAATCGCCTTGCAAATTAGGCGAGCTCGGTTAGCTGTAATACTGAATGAATTTTCTATAGCAGAACTGAAGAATCAAAAGTAAATTTCAATTTCAAAGAACTGAGAAACACGCTTCAATGGTAGACCTAACTAAAAAGTATAGAATAATTTTCATATAATTATAATATCATAAGTGGTAAAATTTCACCGGAAAATTTTTTAGATTGCTAAGAGAGCTTGTTGCTTAGCAATTGATTGAGTAATATTGACAGAAAAATCACGGGCTGTCAATCGAGTGATTTTTGATCAATGTCACGGAATAAATTGTCAGCAAGCTCTCGTAAAACAATCTGAAAATTTTGCCAGGTTAAATTCAATCACGAATGGTATTCGGAAGACTGTTTCCAGAATGCAGAATGTACAAATTAAAACGTCAATTTTGTTTTTTCTACAATACTACGAACATTACAGAGCATACGCCTATCGCGTATCCTCAGTGGCTCCGCTCTATCGGTTAAATTTTACATCTAAGAGAAGTGCCGTCAAAAACGTCAAACTGTGAAACGTAATTTTTGTATGTCATATTATTCGATAATTATGGGTATAAATCATTCACTTAGAAGTGGTTGTGCTATTAGATATACTGATACTATAGCAAACAGCTTACAACTAATTGTTACAGAGCTCCGGGAAGAGATTATGAAGCGAAACAAAGAGAAATGTAGATAACAGCAGTTAAACGAGTGTGATTTTATGCAATAATCTACAAAAATGTATTAGATATCATCCAATTCTCAGTATCAATCATCTTTAAGAGAAATTAAATATTTTAATTGTGAAGAAACTCAATAAATACAATTTTAATAAGTTTCTGAACAGTCAATAAATTCGTCTCAGAATCCTGAGCTGAAAGCACCAGATTTTTGCTTAATATTTTTCTTTCTCAAAATTCAAGAATTGTTTTAAAGATAAACAAGATGGGAGAGTCTCTTGCCCCCAAGGATTTCACTTGAATTCTGTACGTATATGACACATTATGAATCAACCTGTAATTGATTACCTTTATAGACAGAGAGCCGGGACTCTACGAGACCGTACGTCATCTTCAGTAAAACTTTCAGCCCCCTCATCGTATCCGCCAATAGTGATGATAGAAAAAAAAGTGTGTCTGGCTAAGGTGGCGCGGGGCCACTACCCAGAGGAATTCTTCGGAAAATGGAATTTTAAACTAAACCTACATCATGTTCAGTAACTTTCCAAACAAATGCAACTAGTGCGGTAGAGCTCTCAGAAAGCAAGTTAGGTCCTTGAAATCCAATAAAATGGGGCTGGGCGCTTTTCGGACAGATTGAAAATTATTTTTTTCATCAAAATTTTACATCATTTTCAGTACAGGTTTTCTCAGCGTCAAAATTTTTCTTAGGCCTCTCTCTTTCTGAAACTGGCCTGTAAGACGGCAAATTTTGGGGCAATCAACCCTTCAGATGTGCCCTAAAATAAAGTAGGGGTAACAAAATTACATCACACATACATATTGTTCCAAAGCTTCGGGTTGCATTCGCTGAGTCTAAGTAAATGTAAACACCATTTATAAGACGAAAAATTTTGAGACACATTGATAACCAGAAAACTCAAAAATTGATCATTTTGGGCAAAATTTACTTCATAATCAATACGATTAGATGAGATAACATCATGTTAATTATGATGCCCTGTCAGCAAAACTGCCCCGTAAGACAAAAAATATGGGGGTGGTACACCCTAAGAAGAGCCCTTATTGGAATAGGGGTAAAAGTGAAATAATCAATCAGTATGGTTAAGAATAGGCCTTATGCAATCGCTGTGTCAAGGAACAGACAAATTTTATGGTAAGACAAGAGAATTTTGGATCCCCTTAAAACCCAGACAACATCAAATTTGACTATTTTGACAAGATTTACATCATTATCAGTATAATTTGTTTTGCTCATAAAATTCTTGTTGTGAGCCTTGGAGAGAAAAACTGTCCCGTAAGAAAACATATTTTGGGACCACAAGCCCCCCAGACGAACCTCAAATTTTTTTAAGAAGCAGAAATTACAACATACATTAGTTTAGTTGAAACTAGCCGCAATGTTTCCGCTAAGCATTCCCAATATGCAGCACGAGATCTAAGAAAAATTAATTTGGAGCCCAAGGCCCCTCATGCTAAAATGTAACTAGATTGAGAAATATTCTATTCATATCCGAATGTTATATAGTAGTTTCGTGGCAAATTGTGTTGTGCCGTTTGACTACGCTCCCCTCCCCCAGATATCAGGGTTTTGCGAATCCTATTTACGCCACTGAATCCAAATTTTCACGCTACATAGGTAGATTTTTTTTTGTTCGTCCGCTATAGCAATTTGCTTTGTCAGGACCATGGCGTGAAAGTTATATGATTTATTCAGAGTTAATCACATGTTTATCAGAATTTTCAACTTTCCATGGCGTAACTGCTATCAAAAACCTAATGAAATTATTGGTATTGCTCTGCAGGTCTCACATATATATGACTCACAAGATTTATTTTCGGGCTGAGATTCTTTGGGTGGTGAAGCTGGAAATCTATTAAAAATGTCTGAAGGTAAGTGCTGATACTTGGGCTGGATATCATCATGTTGAAACAAGACGGTCTGGAGTTTCCAATAAATTTCAATAATCACTTAGAAACAACAAGATATATTCATTTTGAGAAAACTATGCCAATAATTATTAAAATCGCTCCATCATGTTCTACATCTACTCAATATCTTCCAATTGAACAAATAGTTCACATGATATACGCGTTAGTTCCAAAGAATAATAGAAACAAAAACTTGAAGTGTGCTCACTTTATAGCTGTAAAGTCACTCATTCTTTATGATGACTTATATTGCTGGTTCGGCGACAGAAGTTATTGATATTGACTCCACTGATACGAATATGGCCTCTGATAATGACTATTCTGTCGATGTTGAAGGTAGGTTAATCTTGTCTTGTTTTCTATTATTTCACTTCATTCTGGTTCAAGAAATGTCACAAACCCTCCCACAATTTATGAGTTTAGACTTTGTAATGAGGGTGAAGGATCACTTGAAAATTAAAAATTTTGATCCCTTTCCTATATGAAGTGGGGAGGTGAGCATTATTATTTTACTGATTATTTCTATGCAAAAAATAAAATTTTTTTGTCGTGTCACGCAACTTTTGACCGAGAAAAGTTTTTGAACCCTATTCACAAGAGTCAAATACGAGAATATAGCAACGAATACAATTATAAATTACTGTAGATTTGGCCCGAGAATATTTGTTCATTCACTTGGAATGGTTTTCCTATCTATGTGCATAATGTACATAACGAATTATTTGATGGTGTTTTTTATTGCAGGAGAAACAGGATTATTTAGCGCTCCAGATGATCCTAGTAATGTTGGAGGAGAAGCAGATGTGGAAAAAACACTACATTGCATCATTAATTGTGATGGCGGAGTTGTTGGAGCTGATACCGGTAAAATCAAACTACTTGATAGGAACAAATTTGATCGATTGTGTGCTGTAGCCACTGCGCGCAAAAATTTTAAGACCAGTAAATATGAAAAATCTATGAGCAAAATGCCGACGGATCTAAAAAGCTACCGCGGGTATCATCCAACATGCTACAAACAGTTCACGGCAGTGAGCTCAAAATGTATTGGAACACCTAAGGAAGAGCTATCAGCATCAGAGGGAGAAGGAATGGCAAGTAAAATGGAGAGAACTTTACGGTCCCAGCAAGAGTCGAAAATGGGGGAAGATAAATCAGTTCTTGAAAAACAATGTATATTTTGCAATGGTTTGTACTTAAAAACAAAAACCAGGAAGCAAAAGTTAATATCGGCATGTACAGAAAGTTTCGAAAGTAGTTTAAGACGGGAATGTTGTCTTCTTCAAAACCACAACCTCTTACGATGTGTAGGAAATATAGATTTTACCACAGCTGAAGTGCATTATCATAAAAAATGTCGAGTTGACTTTTACAACAAAGCAATGAAAGCTGCGTCAAAAGGAAAAAAATCAAAAAAGGAAGGATCTCAATGGGCACTTAGTAAACTTGCCAACGAAAATACATGGAAAGAATTAGTGACTTACCTTGAAACCGCTTTTGACAACCTGGAAGTCATATTTATACAGAAAATTTTCGAGATTCATAAGACAGTTGCGGGCTTAGGAATCCACGATGGGTACATGTTGCATCATTTAGAAGAGGAAATACAAAAGTATTTTGGAGATAAAGTGATAGTTTTAAAGAAAGATCGAGAACAGGTCATATTCAGAATTGGTATGGGAATGACAGAGTCAGTTTGGGCTAGATACTTCTCCGAAAAAGAAAAACATGATAACTTGTTAACGTTTAGGACAGCTGCAGTTAACTTGCGTAGCTTGATCCAAGATATCAAACCGATTCCCCTTCAAATCATCATTTTATTAAAGATGCTTATGAAAGAAGATGAAGAAGCTCCGGAAGCTCTAAGCTTTTTCATTACAACATTATTAAACGGACCATTTTTTACCATCTCTAAAGATTTGAGTCCTAGGTTGCGGTCATTGATGTCAGACATAATATTCTGTGTTTCCAAGGGCAAAGCCCTCACAAAAAAACATCTAGCACTTGGTTTGGGTGTCAAAAGTCTTACTGGTGAAAAAGAGCTTGTGCAGATTTCAAACTGTTTCGGCCACTCTGTTAATTATTGGCTCGTCGAACAGCTAGAAACAGCATTAGCTGAAGAAATCGTTCTCACATCAAGATCAACCCTCGAATGTTTTGAAATAAGTCCGAATTAGTGACGTCATTGGCATTTGACAACTATGACGAATCCACAAAGACGTTGTCAGGAAAGGGATCACTGCACGAAACTGTTGAAATTTGTTACCAAATTAAATCAAACACTCACCAACCCCTAGGACCACAACATGTGGAAGAACGGGATGTGAGAAGCGGAAACAAACGCAAGATGACACTGAAAGACCTAGACTTGGAACCATTCGCAAAAAAACCTGGATTTAACAATGTCCATTGTACTGACAAAGTTCTAACCGAGCCTGCAAGTTGTCAAGCTGCTAAAGTACAGGATTTATTCTACATTCTTTCCCATCATTGTTTAGGAAAGGGCATTCCTCTTTGGAGATGTTTATAACTCTAAGACTGTGAAAGACCAACTTCCACTACAACGGGTAGCCTATTTACCAAATTATCATGAACATGCTTCAGACCCTGAAATGATTTTTGAAACTCTAAAATTAGCAGAGAAAATACGACAAGAATGCCGACAGCCTTATATTTTGGTGACATACGATTTGGCCGTGGCCAAATCGGCACTACAACTGCATTCGATGTTGGCGCCAGAATTTGATAGTGTTCTAATCAATTCCGGAGCATTTCACATTTTCATGGCATTCTTCGGTGCGCTGAGAGTAGTTATGGCTGAGTCAGGTTTACCGCACATAGTGTGTGAGAGTGGAGTCCTAGCTACGAATTCTGCAAGGGGAGTCATGTCTGGAAAGCATTTCAATCGATGCATAAGACTGCATCCACTTCTTGCCTTGGCCATGCAATTGCAGCACGTACGATTTTTCTTATCACAGCCGGGTGTAGAAGAGCCAGATTACCTAGAACCCTTCCTGAAATCATACTATGACGTTGAACTAAAGTATGACACTCCTGAAGAAGTTGATCAATTCTTGGGTAAATACGAAGAATTCCTAGAACTAACTCGACAGGGTGTCCATGGAGCAACAGCCCAGTTCTGGTGCTAGTACATTGACTTGGTTCAATTGTTTTTGATTCAAGGGCAGTTAGAATGAATGATCTGTAGTTATTTAGATTTTGCCTTCCAAAAATGACAAACTTGTTTTTTGTGACCAATCGACACAATTATTCGAAATGTATGACATTGTACGCAGAAGTCTTGAAGAATTTAAAAGAAACCCACCCAGGATTAAAAGAAATAATCGGAAAAACCGGACTGTTGGTCAAAAGATCAAATATTCCTTTCTCGGGAACTCTTGTTGATCAGACCCTGGAGCAACCGGTAAATCGGGATGCAGCTTCTAGGCTCACAGGAATCAGTTCAGTCACCAATGAACCCAGTGCATATTTGCGATGGACAGTCACTCGCAGTTTAAGATCCGAAATCGTGACTGGTTTAAAGGATATGGCGGGAATGGACAAAAAAGATGACGTACGCCAAGAGCTTACAAAGTCTTGAATCCTTCGAGACAACGACGATTTGAAAGCATTGCAACAAACTATTGAGGATTCTTTCGATCCTTTCGATGAATTCCTTGACAAAGACAACCTATACAATCTGGCCAATGGAAAGGCAGCTCGTGAAGAAACTAAAACCTACTTACTTGATATTATCCATAAAGGGGATGCTATATGAAGAACTTTTCTTGCTGGGTGGCAAAATAATACTGAAAGACCAAACAGGAAAATCAAAAAGGTCCGAGCTCACAACTTTGAAGCGGAGGGTTTGAAGGTTAAAGTACTATCCAAGAAAGACAACACTGTAAAGAAGTTGACCATAACTTGTGGTGTATTTGGCCGACTGTACGCCTTTGCTATGGATAAAAAGTTGAATTTAGAAAACGTTTTACTTTATTCTTCAACACCCGTACCACTGTCACTGGCTCACGTTAACGGACAAATGAGAAAAACTGAAAAATTTCTCTTCCTGGGCCATCTTCAAAAATTTCAAACACAAACTGAGATCCCTCGTAGCAGTGTTCTCTTAATTGATAGCATGTTTTCCCTTCACACCCTACCAAAAACATTACCTGAAACTTATGGGCATCTGTCTGAGTACATTGTCACCAAAATTGCCCAAACTGAAGCACATCGCATTGATATAGGTTTTGATGTATATAACTCTCCTTAAATTGAGGGTTCTGAGGAGGAAAGAAGAGGAGCATCAAAAATTGAAATCAAGATCCTTGGGCCAGGTCAAAAGAAACCCAAAGATTTTGCAGCAGCTTTGAACAATGAAGTATTCAAGGATATTTTCACAAAGTTTCTGGCTGGCTGAAACAAGACCTAAAACACATTTGAGGAAGCAGAATATTCTACTTTACACTGAGAGAAAAATGTTTCATGAAAGAAGATCGACAGACGACGGAAGTATCTGAACTCAAATGTTATCATGATGAAGCAGACACCAGGCTTATATTTCACGCCAACCATGTGTTTTCCCTAGATCGCGTACTAAGGGGCCAAATTGCTAATGATGTAACAATAAGGAGGGGAAACACTGATGTGTTGATGATTTCATTGAAAATTTGCCAGACTTCTCCCCATTTGAGGCCTCACCATATTTTTTGTCCTCACTTCGGATCTGAAAGGCTCCAAAGATTCATAAACGTTACTGAACTAGCAAAGAAAATTGGGTCTGAAGTTTGCAAAGCCTTACCCGAATTTCACGCCTTCACTGGTTCGGACTATACTGCTTCTTTTAATCAAAAGAGAAAGGTCAGACCTCACAAAGTAATGATACAAAATCCAGCATACATTGACGCACTCCAAAAATTAGGAAACGGACTGCATTCTGCTGAAAGAATTGTCCAACAACTGAATGCATTCACATGTGAGTTGTACGGCCTAAAGAAAACTCAATCAACGAATGAAGCCAGACTTAAGATTTTTATAAAACTGAACAAAGCTGTCGATTCAAACAACCCCTTCAAAAATATAAAAAAGGTTGATCCTGCGCTATTTCCACCATGTAAAACGGTCTTGTACAATAAAATATTAAGAAGCAACTACGTAGCCACAATGTGGAACAATGTGCGAGACAACGATCCTATGATTGATTTAAATCTAACAGAACATGGCTGGGAGCTAGTAAATGGCACGAAATTATTGCCGAAATGGAATAACCGAACGCACTTGCCACAATCAATGAATGAGGCAGAAAAAGCATTGTTTGGAGAAGAGGAGCAAGAAGAAGACTTTCGTATGGTAGTGTCTTCTTCCGATGTTGATCAAATCTGGTTTGTGCTTGCAGTCAATGCGAAATTTATACCTCAAGACTCAATAACCTATTATTATTTCCTTGCAATTTTGCAGCTTTCGTCCAACTCATGAATACCATGTACAATATACTTCCTTTAGTATGTAATTTATCTATGTTTTGCTAGACATTACCTTGAAAAAACAGAAAATCAACCATAAATCTTGAATCCTGAGCTAACTTTTGAGTATAATGTATATACCTAGTTATTCTATATTCTACTATACTATCATACTTACATTGCATATTACTATTATATACTGATATTATGTACGAACTATTTTTTCAGTTTTAAAATAAACCTTTTTCCTGTAAGATGTTCTGGTTTTATTCCATCTTAAGCAAGGGTTGGGGAGGAGATTCTTCAAAACCTACGTGCATACTTCAATCACCTATAGCTATAAAATTCATACTGCGAACGTCATATTTTTTCATAGAAAACTGGCAAGGCTAGAACTGTACTTTTTGTCATGAACAACCCTAAAATAACCAGTTAAGGACTTATTTATTGTTATCATCCCTATTTTATTATTATCATTTTTAACATGTTGTCGCCGCGTTGCTTCAATAGGACAGTGATAGGATTCGGCAAGACTAGAAATTTACAGGCAATAATAATTTTGAAAAATTCAAAATTGGATTCTATGCTGAGCATAATTATAATAATGATAATAATAATAATAATGATAATAATTATGATAATAGAAATCGCTTGAGTACCTGAAATTGAACTGCAATATATACAAGGAGTTTAAAAAAATTACAATTCTGGGAGCAACTTGGATTGTACGTAAGACAATAAACTAAATTCCATAATACGCGTGCATACTTGTTTTTCTGAACCGTATTTACCATAGTTCATAAATACCTGTTTCACCTTTCTTGCGGAGGTTAGAGAGTGAGAAGGTGGAGAGTTATTGATCATAATCACAATAATTATAATAAAAATGATAATAATAATAATACAGCCTATTATTACAGGTGTTATCTGAGTAAATGATAATAATAATAATAAGAGGCTTGAATTCCAACCTCACCTCCCTGCGGTGGGCCCTGGGTAACGCTAACGAGGCAATTGCATTGGGTGGCAGCCCCACCCGCTAGTTTTCAGGACTAGCACCACTCTTCGTGCTAGCAGCTCGTTGAGTGGGTATCATCGAATCGCTCCTGTCAATACAAGACATAAGAGATACTCAGGTGGGCCGGGACAGCAGGACCCGGGTCGGAACCGCCTTGAAGATAGGCTTGCAACTGAAACCAGCATTGTCAATGGACGACGAGCAAACAGAGGCAATAACAACTCCACTACTGCCTCTCAAACTTGTTCACGTGTTGCGGAGAAATCGCCTCCGCCCACTGCTCAAGCCAGAGTAAAGCGACGAACTAAATGTACTATAGAAATGAATAGCTTCATATATCGTTGCTACCTGCAAATAACAAAAATGGAATAAACTAAAAAACCATACAGCACTGAATTACACAAAAGAGTAACAGAGAAATTCCCGGAACTGAGACAGAAAAGAGTACAAAATACCTTGGACCAAAGAAGAGCACTATTCACAATAAATTATCTCCTTATAGACACAATCGACACTATACGGGAAGATGTAGCTCAAGAACTAGGACTACAAACAGAAGAACACCAAAATGAGATAGTCGAGATTACAGATACAGCGTCAGAAGAGTCTACAGCTACACATGAGAGATAATCGGATTTCATCTTTGAAAGAAACACTATACTATACTCTGAAATAGATCCCATGAAGAGATTGAGACTACCAAGAATAAAATTTAACAGAGACACAACATCAACAATTGGAAACGTAAATGATGTCATTACAGGAATAATTAATCATGAAACAACTATGGAAGAGCTACATGATCTTATTTATATTGGAGCGGTAACAGTACTAGCGTTAAACGACCAAGAGATAAATGAGCAAGTACATTCTTTCCAGGTGAAGAATGCAGAAAACACTAGAGATCCACCATGGATGAGAAGGCTGAAAAATAAAATCTATAATTTCAGAGTTGATATCTCGTGCCTCACTTTGATGAGAAACAGGAATGCTAGTGAAAAAGTCATTAGAACAAGTGAGAAGATCATGGAAGACAATACTGATCAAAAAAACAGATCAATAACTGAGACCATAGACAAACTGAAACAGAAATCAATGGCAACAAGCAATAGACTAAAAAGGTATACAGCAAGTGCAAACAAAAGAAAACAGAACTACGTATTCAACACCAGTCAGAAGAATTTCTATAGAACTATTGAACAGGAAGGACAAGTTGATAACAAAGGTGACAAAGCACCAAACATCGATGAAGTGACAGAATACTGGTGTAATATATGGTCGAATATTAACACAACAAAAAAGCAAAATGGATTAAAGATGGAAAGAGCTAAGAGCATAAAAACAATGCAGTCACACATAATAACCGTGAAAGAAATTACAGCAGCCATAAAAAAACTGCAGGATTGGAAATCATCAGGCATAGATAATATACAGAATTTCTGGTTGAAAAAGTTCACTTCAATTCATAGCACTATAGTAAATTTATTCACCAAAATGATAGCAAATCCTGAGGTAACACCATCCTTTTTCACCCAGGAAATAGTTCACTTGATCCCTAAAACTACACCAACAAGCGATAACCCATCCAAATACCGACCAATCACGTGTTTACCAACAATCTACAAACTGCTAACTAGTTTTCTCACAAACAAAATATATCAACACCTCACATCACAAAACATTCTTGCAGAACAGAACAGAAAGGTTGTAAGAGAGGAAGCAAAAGATGCAAAGAACAGCTTATAATAGATAGTATAATAATGGAGGACACTGAGAAAGCAAAAAAGAACTCACTTACCTGTTATATAGATTACCAGAAGGCGTTTGACTCCGTGCCGCATACCTGGTTGGGCGAGTTCCTGCAAATATATGAAATAGACATGAAAATCCAAGAATTTCTGTGTTCAATTATGAAAAGAAGGTCGATTACACTAAAACTAAAAGGTTATGATAAGATAGACAACATACAAATACGAAGAAATATCTACCAAGGCGACTCTCTGAGTGCACTTTGGTTTTGTCTGTCACTTAATCCGCTGTCAAGCCTGCTCCAGAGAACTGGAAGAGGTTACACTTCCCCAGAAACGAATACGACCATAAACCATTTGATATATATGGATGATATCAAGCTAATAGCTGACAACGAGAAAGATCTCAATACACTCACAAAAAAAACAGAAGCGTTCAGTAAAGACATGAAAATGAAATTTGGCCTCGATAAATGCAGGAGAAATGCAATGACTAGAGGAAATTGGACACAAATAGAAAACTATCATATAACAGATGAAGAAAAAGAAGGTGAGATAGTGGGACTAGAAAGAGAGGAAACATATAGGTACCTTGGTTTCAATCAAGCAGAAGGAATCAGGCATAAACAATCTAAAGAAGCAGTTACCGAAAAACTTACTGAAAGAATTGAAAAATTATTGAAGTCAGAACTATCAGGCGCAAGTGTCATCAATGCAATCAATACTTTCGCTATTTCTGTAGTTAGCTACACATTTGGGATACTGAAATGGACATCAACAGAACTGGAGGCACTGAACAGAAAAATGAAAGTGCTCTTCACCAAGTATACTTCGATGGGTACTGAAGAAGATAAAACACGGATGAAATGGACAATAGATATGAACAAGTACCTTATCGGCTCTTATCTACTCATTACGGAGCTTCAAACTAGTAAAAAGCCCTATAGCAAGAGGCTATATGAGGCAATGGTGGAAAAGTTCCCTGAATTGCATACCAAAACGATACAAAATATGCTAGACCAAAGACGTCAGCTTTTCACGGAAAACCGCATAGCGGAAGAAGAATTCGCACAAATCACAAAAGAAGTAAAACACACACTTCATCCCCTAAGACGTAGAACAACAGGTAATTCCAATACTCCCTTGGCACAGCAACAAGTCATTGATCAAACAAGTGATGATAATGAAGAGGGTGATGGAGATAAAATATTAAGAGAGATATTCGATACCAACTACCTGAAATTTGAAGGAATAGATCCAACGAAGCGACTATCAATACCGAGGATTAAGTACAATAAAACAGTGAACATCCTAATGAAAAAAGTGAACAACATCTTTCAAGCTTATATAGACCCATGTGAAGATCTCAAAGTGATTATTGAACTTATATACATAGCAGCGTTGAGCTTACTAGAAGCCAATGGTCAACATGCATACAAGTACAAAACTAAATCCACCGAAAGATCCACAAAGCCACCGTGGGAAAGAAGACTCGACGACAAAATCAAAGAGCTAAGAGCAGCAATAGGCGTACTAACACAGGCCAATAGGAATGTACAGACAAAGCATGTACAAATAAGAGCGAAAGAAATTCTGGAGAAACATTCCAACAACGAAAATAGGACGAGAGTGGAGATACTCGATCTGCTGAAACAGAAGCTAGCAGCAGCGGCACATAGACTAAAAAGATATAAGAAAAGCAACCTCCGCAAGCAACAAAACAAATTATTCCGCACAAATCAGAAGATGTTCTACAAAACTTAAGAAACAAACACCGATGAAGAAAGCCAACATACAACATACTGAAAAGAATAATATGCCCAAAAAAGAAGATTAATGAGAATTTTGGGAAGGAGTGTGGACTGTTGAAACTGAACATGAAGCAAATAATACCTGGCTAAAAGAAGAGAAGAAGATATCTGAAAAAGTACCTGTTATGCACTACAACACAATAACTAAGGAAGATCTATGTACCGCCATATAGAAAACTGCGAATTGGGAAGCACCTGGTATAGATAAATTGCACAATTACTGGCTCAAGAAGTTTCACGTTACACACAACAAATTAGCGCAACTTTACACTGATGCTCTCCGTAACCCGCAAATTATTCCGGAATTCCTAACTGAAGGTATCACTTACCTATTACCAAAAGACCAATCTAGAAGAAAAGATCGATCTAAATATAGGCCTATTACATGCCTGCCCACAATGTATAAGCTTCTTTCATCCGTGATAGCAAGTAGAATAGCCGAACATCTGGAACAAAATAAAATATTATCCATCGAACAACAAGGCGCTAGGAAAAATAGTCAAGGTTGTAAGCAGCAGCTGATAATTGACTCGATAGTATCTGAAGATGCAAAAAAAGAAAGAAAAGATCTGTATATAGCCTTTATAGACTTTCAGAAGGCTTTTGATAGTGTACCGCACACGTGGCTGATAGAAACACTAAGAACATACAAGATCTGCCCAACAATCATACAGCTGCTGCAAACATTAATGAAAACATGGCGAACTAGTATCCCAATAGAGAATAAGGAAATAGGCCCGATACAAATTAATCAAGGAATATTTCAGGGAGATGCACTAAGTGCATTATGGTTTTGTTTGGCTCTCAATTCGATCTCAAATATTCTTAATAAAAGCAAACAAGGCTATAAGTAAGAGAACCAGATAGAATCGATAAATATAACACATCTTTTCTATATGGATGATCTTAAATTATATGCGGAAAGCAGAGACGAATTGAAAAAGCTCATAAAACTTGTCGAATCATACAGTAAGGATATAAAAATGTCATTTGGGTTGGAAAAATGCAGGATAAATGGAATGAAGAGGGGGAAATGGGAGCAGTTAGAAGAACACAGAATGGGAGAGGACAAAATTATTTCTAGTATGGAGAAGGAGGAGCTATACAAATACTTAGGGGCACTTCAAACTACCAACATAGCCCATACAAAGGTAAAGGAGAATTTAAAAGACAAATTAAAATGCAGAGTGCAGAACATTCTAAACACAAATCTATCAGCTAGAAATAAAGTGGAGGCAGTAAATACTTACGCTATACCAGTAGTAACGTACAGCTTTGGAGTAGTCCGTTGGTCGGATACAGACTTGGTTGGCCTTAACATCATAATGCGATCACTATTTACTGAATATAGAGATCACCATCCACGAAGCAGTGTAGAGAGATTCCATCTTCTCCGACATATGGGAGGAAGAGGTGTTATGGATCTGAAGAACGCTCACTACAAACAAATAAATAACTTACGGCAATATTTCTACACTAAATCGTCAGCTGCAGAATATTACAAAATTATTGCGATTTCAGATAACAAACTCACTCCCCTCAATCTAAGCTCTTCTGAATACGATACGAATTCCAGAATAACAAGTAACACCGACAAAATTGAAGCATGGAAGAGTAAGAAACTACATGGACGTCATGCACATAGATTGGAAGACCGAAATGTTGACAAAATAGCCTCAAATGCATGGTTGACTGATGGCAACCCATTCTCTGAGACAGAAGGCTTTAATCTAGCAATACAGGATCAGGTGGTTATGACACTGAACTATAGGAAACTCATCATGAAGGACAAAGAAGTAGCTAGCGACAAATGCAGAATGTGCAAGTTGCAGACAGAACACATCGATGATATAACGAGTGGATGCGAAATTCTGGCAAAAACACTCTATATAGACAGGCACAATAATGTCGCAAGAATTGTGCATCAACAACTTTTAAACCAAATCATTGAGCAAGAAATGGTTCCGTACTACAATTACAGCCCTACCCCAGTAGTCGAGACTGACACACACAAGCTATACTGGGATAGAGCAATCATAACCGATAAGACAGTTTAACATAACAGACCAGATATTCTATTGCAAGATAAAATAAAGAAGCATACTTACCTTATTGACGTTGCTAAACCAGCCGCAGTAAATCTGGAAAAGAAACACAGAGAGAAAGCTGAGGAATATAAACCACTTGCACTGGAAATAGAAAGAATATGGGAACAGGAAAAGGTATTCATCATCCCAATTATTATAGGAGCAACTGAAGAGATTCCTGAGAAACTAAAGAGATCCCTTGAACATAAACATCTAAAATATTAAGCTTATAAGATTATGCAGAAGGCAGCAATACTAGAAACAACACATATCGCAAGAAAAGTACTGAACATCAAATAGTACAGAAGAACGAAGAGGTATACTTGTCATAGACCGTATACTTACCTGAGTCGTATTCCAAGGAATTTTTCTTGAGCGTAATTACAATAATAATAGTAATAATAATCCCGCAGGGGATGTAGACAAAGCGTGCTCATGAGCATCTCTGCGTCTACATCTGGTGGGTGACGACACCACGGGTTCCCTAGTTACTCCAGGGTGGCAGCCCCACCTACACCGCTCGCAGTGTCAGCAGCTCTGCGGGCGAGAATACACAACTAGCTCCTGTAACTAGAGGTAATAGCCGAAGCGGGCTGGGACAGCAGGACCCAGGTCGGAACCGTCGTGATGCCATACCTGCAAACGACCACAGCAATGAACCAGACAATGTTGAAACGATTCGAATGAGAAGGCGAAACTTAGAACGTCAACCGCCTCCTGGAGATGTGATTGTTGTTGCGGGCGATGAGCCGCAACCCAGCACATCTTCCCGTAACAAGCAAAGGACCACTTGGAATACAGAAATGAATGAGTTCGTAGTCCGATGCTACTATATATTGAAAATAGAATAAATTAATCTTGTATCTGAACTATACTTACTTGTTACCCAACCGTAAGCTATAATTATTGCCTATTGGAAAATGGAGAAATAGGCAACAATATTAATAATGATAATAATAATAATAATAAAAATAATAATAATAATAATAATAATAATAATAACAATAAAAAAAAATAAAAAATGCTGCGCAACATAAAAAATCAAGACATGGTTCCCTATTACAACTATACACCCGACATAGTAATAGAAACACCAACGCACAAGCTATACTGGGACAGATCCATCATAACAGACAAAACAGTAAAACATAACAGACCAGACATTATACTGCAAGACAAAGAAAGTAAATACACTTACCTGATCGACATAGCAATTCCAGCCGCTGCGAACCTAGATAAGAAGCACAGTGAGAAAATTAGAAAATATGAGGCACTCGCATTAGAAGTAAAGCGGATTTGGGATCAAGAAAAGGTGTTTATAGTACCAATAATAGTAGGAGCTACTGGAGAAATTCCCAAAAAGCTGAAGAAGAGTTTAGATTTAATAAATGTAAATTATAACGTCTATAAAACATTACAAAAAGTCGCAATTCTAGGAACAACGCATATAGTAAGAAAAGTACTCAACATCACATAGTACGGAGCGGAAGAAACGAAAAAAGAGAGGAGAAGTAGAGGGAGAAGAGAGAAGGACAGAGTATACTTGTTTTAAGGACCGTATACTTATCTAAGTCGCAGCCCGGAGTAGATGCAGCAGGACAGCAGAGTCGAGCGTAGGCCTTACAGGATACACCAACCCTTCCTGTAATTTCAACAAGTATTGTACTTACCACCTTAACTTGGCCTCTGTGATCCTGATGCTCCTACTTTGTGAAAAATGAAAATAATAATAATAATAATAATAATGAATGAATATGATCCCAAAGAAGAAATCACAACCACCAGCTCCAGGTTAGAGAAATGGAAGGGGAAAATATTACATGGAAGGCACGCACATAAACTGGAAGACCCAAATATAGACATCACAGCGTCAAATGCATGGCTGACAGATGGAAACCTCTTCTCTGAAACTGAGGGATTCAACATTGCAATTCAAGATCAAGTCATTGCAACGCTAAACTATAAGAAATTGATCATAAAAGACCGAACAATAACAAGCGACAATTGCAGAGTATGTCATACACACCCAGAACACATCGACCACATAACCAGCGGATGCGGAATACTAGCGACAACACTCTATATAGAACGACACAATAATGTCGCAAAAATTATACATCAAAAAATGCTGCGCAACATAAAAAATCAAGACATGGTTCCCTATTACAACTATACACCCGACATAGTAATAGAAACACCAACGCACAAGCTATACTGGGACAGATCCATCATAACAGACAAAACAGTAAAACATAACAGACCAGACATTATACTGCAAGACAAAGAAAGTAAATACACTTACCTGATCGACATAGCAATTCCAGCCGCTGCGAACCTAGATAAGAAGCACAGTGAGAAAATTAGAAAATATGAGGCACTCGCATTAGAAGTAAAGCGGATTTGGGATCAAGAAAAGGTGTTTATAGTACCAATAATAGTAGGAGCTACTGGAGAAATTCCCAAAAAGCTGAAGAAGAGCTTAGATTTAATAAATGTAAATTATAACGTCTATAAAACATTACAAAAAGTCGCAATTCTAGGAACAACGCATATAGTAAGAAAAGTACTCAACATCACATAGTACGGAGCGGAAGAAACGAAAAAAGAGAGGAGAAGTAGAGGGAGAAGAGAGAAGGACAGAGTATACTTGTTTTAAGGACCGTATACTTATCTAAGTCGCAGCCCGGAGTAGATGCAGCAGGACAGCAGAGTCGAGCGTAGGCCTTACAGGATACACCAACCCTTCCTGTAATTTCAACAAGTATTGTACTTACCACCTTAACTTGGCCTCTGTGATCCTGATGCTCCTACTTTGTGAAAAATGAAAATAATAATAATAATAATAATAAACCCGCAAGAGGTGCAGACTAAGCGTGCTTATGAGAATCTCTACGTCTGCACTTGGTGAGTGACGACACCACGGGCTCCCTAGTTGCAGGTGGGACTCCCACTTGCGGGTGGCAGCCCCATCCACTGTTGTTTGAGTTAGCTCCCCGCAGCGGCATGATATATCGGCTGTTAGCACAAGAAGACAACGATACTCTGGCGGGACAGGAGCCCAGGCTGCCCCTGTCACTCGGAACCATCGTGATGATCCCCAGCCTGGCGTTGGACAAGGTGAAGCGAGTGGCGCCTCCCAACGACCTATTTCCACAAGACCCGCAACGGAGTCTATACATGAAGAAATACCCCCAACCTCTGCAATTGTTACTGAGAATCTCCAAACTCAGCCCAATGCAGAGGCAAGTAGGAAACCTCTGAGAACTAAATTCACAGAGAGAATGAATGAATACGAACTGAATAAACTAGACACAGAACCAAATATCTCTGGTCACAGACTACATCAAATGGTGACGGAAAGATTTCCCGAGTTAATACACCTGAAAATACAAAACGTTGTTGATAAGAAAAACAACCTACTGAAATGTATGGGAATAACTAGGAATAAACTAAATATAATTAGGAAAGAAGTTATGATACAGCTAGAAATAGAGACAGGTAACATCCAAGAAGAACCAACTACACACTCTATGAAGGAACTAAACCGACAGCAAGACCAAGACATCAAAAACTGAAATTCAGGAGAGACACTAAAAACATTGTCTCAAAAGTGAACGATCTCATTAGTCTCAAACTGAAAGCAGATACATCCTTCACTGAGCTGCATGATCTCTTATATATTGGAACGGCTACAGTCCTCCAATGTCATGACATAAAACTCATCTCAAGAAGTAGAAAAAGCAATACGAGCGTGAAAACTCCACAATGAGAAAAAAGAATCCAACACAAAATTGAAAACCCACGAGCAGACATAGCACGTCTGACGCAAAAACTTGGAAATCCCAATATTACACACAAAGTGAGCAAGAAAGACAAAAAACTATAGAGACGTATAAAACAGAAGAGCACAATACACTAGAAAAATTACTGGACTTCCTCAAACAGAAGTTAAACATAACATCTCATAGACTAAGAAAATACAAAACAAAGTGATGAGAGGAAGCAAGAAAATACACTGTTCTTAAATAACCAGAGAACTTTCTACACAACATTAGGGAAAGAAGACAGACCAGAAGAAACTTATAACATCACACCAGATATGCAAGAAGTCAAAACTTTCTGACAAGACATATGGGGGAAAGAGCAAGCACACAGATCCCAAGCTAAGTGGATAAAAGAGGAAAGAAGTAGAACATCTAAAGTTCCTTATATGATGGACTATAAGGTAGAATTAGCCGAAACACAACGACAAATGGAAAGATTACAGAATTGGAAAGCACTAGGTATAGATATGATCCAGAACTTCTGAATTAAGAAATTTGATAGTACCCACAATCTGCTTACTACGCTGTATAACAAAATGCTAGAAGACCCAGTAAACATACCTGATTTCCTCACAACAGGAATAACGTACCTACTGCCGAAGACTGATGAACCATCTCAAGATCCATCCAAATATAGACCCATCACATGCCTTCCTACTCTCTACAAGCTGTTCACATCAATAATGACTGAGAAAATGAACAAACACCTGGAAGAAAATAACTTGATAGCTGAAAAACAGAAAGCATGTGAAAGAAAGAGTCAAGGCTGCAAAAAGTGATTAATTATTGACTCTACAATAACAGAAGATGCTAAAAGAAACAAGAAACCACTGTGCACTACGTATATAGATTACAAAAAGGCATTTGATAGCGTCCCGCACACCTGGCTCGCTGAAACCTTAGACGTGTACAAGGTCTATTCAGTGATTCAACGAACCATACAGAGTCTCATGAAGAGATGGGAAACTAAGCTGATCCTGAGAACAGAACATGTGGAAGACAACGAAATATGTACAGTACATATTAAGAGAGAAATATTTCAAGGCGACGCGCTGAGTGCATTATGGTTCTGCCTGGCCGTAAATCCTCTTACATCAATTCTAAACCAACAGCGAGCAGGATATGTCATCAATGACAACTATAGAGACATCAGTCACCTATTCTATGTGGGTGACATAAAGGTAATATCAAATATCAAAAAGAACATGGAAATACAGGTGAGACAAACTGAGAAATTCTCACAAGACATCAGGATGCAGTTCGGAATGGAAAAATGTGAGACAAACGTAATGAACAGAGGCCAATGAGAAGTGCACGAAGGATACAGCGTCAACATACAGAACGAAGAGGGAACGATTCAAGGAATAGGTAAAGAAGAAACCTATACTTACCTAGGGATGCAACAGAGCAGAGGTATCACTCACGAATCAGTAAAAAGGAAACTCAAGCAGAAGACACTAGCAAGAGTTGAAAGTATTCTAAGTACAAACCTTTCAGGGCACAACACTACGAAAGCCATAAACACATATGCCTACCCAGTAATTACATTCAGCTTCGGCGTTGTCAAGTGGAGCAAAACAACAAAACTAGAAGAAATACAAAGAAACATAAGAACAATGTACACAAAACATAAAGCTCACCATCCCAGAAGCAGCACCATACGGTTTCACCTCCATAGATCGAAAGGAGGCGTTGAAATAACAGACGTGATTAACCTCCATCTGAAGCAGATACAAAAACTACGAACATATTTCTACCATAAAAAAGAGACAAGTAGCCTACACAAAATCATAATAGACAACGACAAAAGTTACACACTCCTCAATCTACAAGACCAACACTACAAGCCAGAACAACAATTGAAAAGAGAAGAGTCTAAAATACATGATTGGAGTGGCATGGAGCTTCATGGAAAATACCCCACCAGCATAGCAAAGGAGCACATAGACTCGAAGGCATCTAATGAATGGCTTAAAAGTGGCATATTCAGGGAAACGGAAGATTTCTTTATGGCTATCCAAGATAGAGTGGTTCCTACTTTGAACTACAGAAAATACATCATTAAAGACCATACAATCAAAAATGATAAATGTAGACTATGCGCAAAGACTTCTGAAACAATAGAGCACATCATCAGCGGGTGCACGGTTATTGCAGCAAAAGAGTATACAAACAGACACAACGATGTTGCAAGCATAATACACCGGAAAATATGTGAGAAACATAACCTACTAACGACACCCATAGTCAACCACAAATATCAACCAGAATCTATTATAGACAATGCTAACGTGAAAGTTTACGGGGATCGCACAATCCAAACTGACCATCCCATTGAGCACAATAGACCGGATGTTGTGTACACTGATAAAAAAGACAAAATAACGTACCCAATAGATATTGCGATCTCTATAAGCAAGAACATCGAGCCGAAGCACAATGAGAAGATTCGAAAGTACCTACAACTTGCCGCAGAAATCCACCAACTATGGAATCAAAATGAAGGTATAAGCAAGTTGAGTCAACCTAAAAATACTTACCTGGAAATACAGAAAGCGGCACTGCTATCCACCTGCAGCATAGTCCGAAAGGTCCTCAACATCCAGGACGAGCAACCAGCGGAGTAGGAGCAAACACCAGGAATCTGAAACAATGGGAACTTATATATCTATGTATCTAAGATTTGTCATGAACATACTTATTTATATGTATATATATAGAACTAATTGTAAGATACCTATCTATAAATATGAAATATTGTATAGACTTGCCCAAGTGGCCGTATGTATTATAGTATGTATACCAAGTAATGTGAAATAAAGGATAATGATAATAATAATAATAATAATAATAATAATCCCGCAGGGGATGTAGACAAAGCGTGCTCATGAGCATCTCTGCGTCTACATCTGGTGGGTGACGACACCACGGGTTCCCTAGTTATTCCAGGGTGGTAGCCTCACCCACACCGCTCGCAGTGTTAGCAGCTCTGCGGGCGAGAACTCAAACTTAGCTTCTGTAACTGGAAGTAAAAGCCAAGGCGGACTGGGACAGCAGGACCCAGGCTGGAACCGTCGTGATGCCATACCTGCAAACGACCACAGCAATGAACCGGACAATGTTGAAACGATTCGAAGGAGAAGGCGGAACTTAGAACGTCAACCGCCTCCTGAAGATGTGATTGTTGTTGCGGACGATGAGCCGCAACCCAGCACATCTTCCTGCAACAAGCAGAGGACCACTTGGAATACAGAAATGAATGATTTCGTAGTCCGATGCTACAATATATCAAAAATAGAATAAATTAATCTTGTATCCGACTTAAACTTACTTGTTACCCAACCGTAAGCTATAATCATGGCCCATTAGAAAATGGAGATATAGGCAACAGCAATGAATAATGATAATAATAATAATAATAAGTCCGAAAGGTTCTCATCATCCAGGACGAGCAACCAGCGGAGTAAGAGCAAACACCAGGAACCTGAAACAAGGGAAACATATATCTATGTATCTAAGATTTGTCATGAACATACTTATTTATATGTATATATAGAACTAATTGTAAGATACCCACCTATAAATATGAAATATTGTATATACTTGCCCAAGTGGCCGTATATATTATAGTATGTATACCAAGTAATTGTGAATTAAAGGATAATGATGATAATGATGATAATCATAGTTTTGATAATAATAACTCTAAATTAACTCCCTTACATCTCCAGAATGAAGATTGGGTACCGGCGAAGGAATTCCTAAGCTACGATCAGCTGAAAGACCAGTGGAAAAGTGAACCGCTTCATGGCAAATACCTAGCATCCCTAGAAGAACCGCATATGGATGGAACTGCTTCTCAAAAATGGCTCAATAAAGGTAATCTCTTCAAAGAGACTGTAGGATTTGCTCTAGCTATCCAGGACCAGGTCATTAATACAAACAGCTATAAGAAGGGAATTATCAAGTGTCAAGTGTAGAATGTGTGGTGAGAAAGAAGAGTCTATAGCTCATCTGATCTCGGGTTGCTCTGTATTGGCACACAAGCAATACCTGGACCGCCACAATAAAGTAGCCAATAGAGTGCATCAAGCGTTACGCAACAAGCTATTCGAAGACCAAGAAGCAGTACATTACTATAAATATGTCCCTCCGCCGAACTGCGAGAATAACGATGTCCTCCTGTATTGGAATCGAAAAATAATGACCGACAAGACGATAACCACACAAATTACACAAGAGCCTACAGCGCTTGGACATCAACAAAAACTTATACTTACCAATGCAACGTGCAGTGATCCTGGATACCTGTAGCATCGTCCGTCGTGTCCTAGGGGAAAAGAAGTAAGAAATTAAAAGGGAGTCTTTCACATTTTTGATTTGAGACTCACCTCCTCATTAGGTGTATGTACTTGCTTGTAAAGCCGTACATAACACATACTTACCTGTAATACTTATTGCAGAGAAATGTTATGATGATAACGATAATAAAAATGAGTAGCTCCATCATTATGATTATCAAAATTATTGTAATTTGAGTTGTTGGCTTCATAAATTCTCGTCTTACCAAACATATATTTCAATAAGGTATTCTCGCGGAGAAATAGCGTCAGTTTCAGAAGTCTTTGATGTGACGTAGTTATTCTCTCCTCCGAGATTTTGGAAAGCATCTTAAAGATGTATTGTCCCAAAATATTAGTTCTTACATTGTGGATATGGAGACCCTATTCCATTCTTAAAGTAACATGCTGGTAGAAATTTGAGACATACTGAGAATGATGTAAAATTTATCTGAAATTCGTAATTTTGATTATGGTCTGAATCGGATTTGGTCTAAAAAAAGCTCTTCTTACTGATCAAATATCCAAACAAAGGTGACGACCGCACACATCAGGCCCTATTTCAATCATGATAAATATGATGTAAAATTTTTCCAAATCTGTTGCTCAGAAAAATGTAATTGATTGACGTGACACTTTTCATTTCTGAAACATCGATGGAATTGGGTATGAAATTCATTAACCAGGAGCTACTATGATGACTACCGTAGATTTTAAAATCATGAGCAATAAACTGATAATTTTCAAACTAGTTTTTATCAATAAACATCCTGCGAATTCAAAGTCTTGATGAGAAATCCCAAATTTTTATTGACAAAAAGTAGTTACTAGGGATACACGAACAAGATGATATCATAGATAATACATGCAAAATTGAATATCAATAGTAATTCATGTAAGAAGAGTATAAAGTTGAGCATTATGACATAGAGCCACTTGATGACTGGGCTTGCCGAGACACCAAAATTTTTGGCCAAATATCCTAATGCTTGTTTACACTCAAATTGCATATAATATTTGCTCTACGGCCTAAATGGCATACAATTTGAAACTTTTTAGATACATAGATACATACTTGAGCTTTATTAATATCAACTATGTAGTGAGTTGTGCTAATATTACAGTTGTGAAAATGAATTTAAGTTGGTTTTATGACTGACTCCAGATTCTCTTACGTGTTCACTTGGTTAAATTTTATTACATACTAGCTGACCCGGCGTACTTCGTAACGCCACAGAATTAATGAATTCAGATTGCAAGGTACTTGAGACTAACTTCTATATCAGGACCTTATAGCCCGGAAATGATAAGGACATGTCAAACTGTGAGAAGATCTTCTCGCGCAGCGGTCTACTGTTGACCGAGCTTGATTTGCTCGTACGGTGCATTACCGTTGATCGAGCTTGCTTCGCTGGCACCGCAGCTTACCGTTAACTTAGTTCGCATCTCTAGTAAGGCGTTTTAACGTTGACAAAGCTCGCTTCGCTTGCATGCCGACTTATTTTTGACCAAGCTCTTTTCGCTCGCATGACGAAAAAAAAACAGCCGATAAGACCTGAAATTTCCAGATTCATTTTCAGGTCCTATCGGCTACTTTTGTTTGTTCCGCCCTAAGGCAAATCTTATAAGCTGAATACGATAAATAAATTCTCATGATATCATCAAAAAAACTTTTATACAGAATGTATGAGAGAATGATATTTTTCTTTCCGATTTTTTAATATTTATTCTGCTATTCTGGACGGAGACAGATCAAAAAAATCAAAAATCATGAAAATCGGTCAAGCCGTTCTTGATTAATGAATGGTGTAAGTAACCCTACTTTGTTTCATCCAATACTGATATGAATCTAGTTTTCGATATTTTCTTTGATGAAGTGATAACAATAGTTAATTATTCATGTATTGAGTCATCAATAATATACATTCTTTCCACCAAAGCAGAAAAATTCATTGAAAACAAAAAACTCATTTATATATAGTTTTTTTCTGTCACGAACCGTCTCGTTCGTCCCCAGAACATTCTATCAAAGTCTCACTACAATCTGATCAATGATTCCCGAACGCATAAGGTACAAACAAACAAACATTGACTTTTATTTATATAGAAGATTGATTCTTCTTCTGCCACATCAGAAGATTGCCAGCTTCTATGTCTCCTTATAGCAGCTGGAACTGTTGCTGAGGAACATCTGAAACAGTGGTCTGTATATAGAATCAGATTTGCCATATTTGAATAATTGATGATAGTTTTTCGAGTGTAATTGTTCCAACAACTTGAATTGTGCAACATCCTGCAGTATATTTCAGGAAAAAACATTTGCCTACAGGTTTATTTGCACAGAAGGGTGAATATTTGAAGTGAAGTCAGCGGTAATCAATGTTCGATTTATCATTGGGGACGGTAAAATTTCTTGGCCTATGATTCTCAGTTCCAGGTCTATTCATTATAAGAATATAATATGATTCAACTTCATCTTTTGGAGTAAAGTAGTTGAAAAAGAAGAAATTTACCTTTATCATGAGAAATTTTTCATCTGAAGCTTGCTTTAGGGGCTTCATAATATCTTCATAGCTCAAAATTTTACATTATTTTTCACTGCCAAAATAGCTTTAAGCATAGAAAATTTTGACTAAACTAGAGGAGCTTACAGAGCTCTTGCCTGTTCTGGAACATATGCTAGTAATTCATTTTCAGAGTATCTCTCAGCCTCGTTATGATGAGCAACACTAAATTAATTCTTTATATCGTTTCTTGTACCATAATCTGGACTTTTACTCACTTGTACAAAGTACAAAAAAGTATTGTGAAACCGACGGAATTCACATATCGGGACTATGATGGATATATCCGTTTAGAGCATCTCTTGATCCATTGTGACTATTTTAAGCTTGATGTCAGTACGTATGTGCGTAACTTGCAAATCTGAGAACCGTCAAACATATACATAGTACTGAAATATTGTATCTCAGACTGGAATAAGGTCTTGATGTGCACCTCGCATTATGACTGCAATTGTCTGTACCAAAAGTGCACTTTATTCGAAACTTTATTCAATTCTCCGCATAAATCCACAATGATATGCCGAAGGAGACTGAAATTCTGTATTTGAGATTGTCGTAGCATCCAAATGCTAATCATCTATTATTGTACCAATCGACAAAGTCGAAAGTGCATTGTAACAGACTTTTCGAGTTCTCCGCATAGATTCAAAACAATAAGTCGTAGTCGTAGAATATTGAGATTTCGTAGTAAGCACTTCCATAACATCTAGTTGTACATTTTGCATTATGATTGAGATCAGTCGAGCCAGAGGTGCAGTTCACCCAGAATATTTTTTGAATTCTCCGCATAAATCAAAAACGATGGAACGTAGAATGTCAGTATTCAGTATTTAGGACGACAATACCGTCTAGATGCTCATTTTCTATTTTAGTTAGTCTTTTGGAATTTTTTGCATCAATTCATAACGATTGGTTGTACAGTATCAAAATTAGGTATTGCAGTCCACTGCAGCATCTGAATGATTACCTATTACTCTCACAATCGACCGAACCGGAAGTGCACTCCAGTTGGAATCATTCTTCCAATTTTACGCATGAATTCAAATCTGTTAGCCATGGAGTTTTAAAAATCAGTATTTAGGAGTTTTGCAGTATGAGAATGATGACCTACTGTTCTCATACTAACTGATTTGGTCAAAAACACACTTCACTTGACATTTTCAGAATTTCTTGGATCAATCCAAAACGATTGGCCGTGAAACAATAGCATTTTGTGTTTGATTATCCAATGATGTACAAGTGAATCACGTGATGTTCACATCAGATTGTTTCTAGTAATAACTCCAAAATTGTTTTGGCTGCAGTGTTAATTGAATCTGGCAGTGTGCTTACAATAATTCGTTCAAGCTTCATATTTTCATACAGCGCAACATATATGACTACTTGAAAATTTACAGCTACTTCACTGCTACTAACGGAAAAGAATTGAACAAGTGAACTCGGATTACTAAAATTAACAAACGCACGTCTATTGATGATTCAATACATGAAAGGCTTAAAGTGATGAAAAATAATAACGGCCTGAGGAAAAATTATCTTGGTGTTTGAATACAATTTTAGTTAACACATCCTAAACCATGTCGAGTTCAACTTTGAAATTTTCAGTGAACAACATACCCAATAGACGTGTCGAAACGTTGTGACTTACATTTTCTCGATATCATATATTCAACGGTAGAGATGGGCAAAATTGGTCTTGGTCTTGCAGTCTTGATCTTGCGAAAATGCAGGACCAAGACCATTCCAAAGCTGTCCATAGACTAACAAGACCACGACTGAAACTGATTAGACGAGAACAAGACTAAATGTGCCAGACCAATAGTCCGGTCAAGTTAGCCTTAAAAGTACGGGTACCCCTGTGTTCGATATGTGGACTTTATATATTGAATATATGTTTCTCGTGATGACTTTTTTTATATAAGTCTATTCATAATTTTTTTTTTCTATTACTAAGTTACATTATGTTACTTCGACAACAGATCACAAATATTTGAGGTAACTAGAAGGTCATGAATATAGATAACTAGAAAATCATAGTCATACCCCCTGCCTTGAAAAATAGTTATTTGTATATCAAGGCCGTCAAGATTATATTTTTTGATCAAATCGGTCAAAGAACTGTAGACCGAGGTGCACACAACGTTTTCTAGGCGATCATCATTAGATAATTCAAAATCACGGAGTTTTATCTCTCTATTTCTGAAACATTGCAATTGTGAATCTCAGTTTTCGTTGAAATTGTTTCATTTTATTGTCTTGTATCAAGTTGATATTTATAAAGAAATGCATATCAATTTCTTCAATTGCAAGAACTATAGAGGTTGATGGAAGAATATAATCTGTATTTCGGCAAACTGTTTCTCAAAGACTCCATCAAACTGTCCACATAGGTGATATGAAGAGTTTATGAAGTAGTTTCTGACAGATCAGTCCCAAGAAGTAATCAAATAGCATGTTTAAATTATGGATGAATTTTATGATGTTCTCTCCAGGAAAGGAGAATGTTAGATAAATATAAGCAATTATTTGATAGCGAATTATGCACTGTTCTGCACGTGTAGAGGATATAGCTTTGCCTCTGCTCTGCGTACTATTCCTTTTGAAGTTTGCAATGACACTACGCGTACAACTGAATCGATTCCAGGATGAAGTTGCGTTATGCGTCCCAGTTGCCATTTCATCGGTGATGAATTATCGTCCTTGATGACGACTAGCATGCCTTCTTTTATCTCATTCTGGATGGTTTTCCATTTAGTACCGCATTAAAGTTTCGAGATGTACTCCTTCGCCCAGTGCTTCCAAAATTGTTGTTCATTTTCTGTATTTGCTGGTAACGAGATAATTGCGTTTCTGGTATGCATGTCACGTCTGGATCGGGAACCGATGATAATGATCTTCCAACGAGAAGGTGGGCTGGTGTGAGTGGATGCGAATCAAGTGGATGTGGAGTGGTCGTGAATTAAGTATGGCTGTTATTTGTGCTAGTAGACTATTAAATTCTTCAAATGTTAATAGAGATCTTCCCATCACACACTTCGAATGGTATTTGGTTGATTTTATGTCCGCTTCCCAAATGCCACCGAAGTGTGGAGAATACGATGGAATGAATTTCCAATTAAAACGCTCATGAGCAAGCCGATCGCTCAAACAATTTTCATTTTGCTAGAGAAATCTTCCTAATTCCCTTAATTCTGGATGAGCTCCAATGAAGTTGGTGCCATTGTCAGAATACACTGTTGCAGGCATTCCCCAACGGAATGCAAATCAGCGCAATGCTAATATAAAACAATTAGTGGTTAAATCTGATACGAGCTCGAGATGAATAGTCCTTGACGCAAAACATACAAATAATGCAATATAGCATTTTGATGTTTTGCATCCTCGACCTTTTCTATCTTTCATGGAAAAAGGACCTGCGTAATCTATACCAGTTATTTGGAATGCTGGCGCGGGAGTGACACGAGTATAAGGCAAATTTCCCATTAATGGAGTGAATTCATTAGGATTTGCCCTAAGACATTTTACACATTCATGAACGATTTTTCGCGCTGAGTTTCTGCCAGCAATTGGGCAATAAACCTCTCTTATACAAGAAAGTAGCGCTTGAGGTCCAACATGCAACAACCTTTTGTGCTCTCGAGAAAAAATTTACTCTGCTAATACCCGTACTTATAGTCGAAACTCAATCTCGCTCTTGAGTATTACTTGGCCAAGTCAAGGCGAAGTCACCATAGATACTTACTTGAAAATCTATCCTATAGTCGATACTTCGTGAAGCTTGAGATTTCTTGTTTTTGACATATATTTGATTGATATGTTTGACGTTCATGACAGTTTTTGTGAAATATTCCTATTTTGTCCACTGAATATAATTTATCTTTGGACAATTTGATTGGAAAGGTAAGTTTCAGTTAGTATGTATACCTCTATGACATATATCCATGTTAGAAATACAAATGTCAAAATAAACTGACACGAATACTTGAACACGACTCAAGGTAGCCTTGTAGTAGACTCAAGTAAAGCCGGAGTTAAGCGAACGCGAAGTGTTACTCCGTAGCCAAGTAACGACCATTGGTAATATTCGCATACTTGAGCAATTCTCAAGTCTGAGATTGAACGAAGTATCGACTATAAGTACGGGCATAAATGATGTTGAGAAGAAAGTATTATTGGATGCCGTTTATCTTTATTGTAATAAGAGCGCTTTAAGCGACCTCCAACTCTCAAAGTACCATCCGCATGAATGAAAGGATCCAAATTTATGATTTTACTTTTGGGATGCACGCTACGACCATCCGAAAGATGCGTGATTTCTTGCGGGATTGATTGGTTCTGAGCAATTTTGATCAAATGAGTCATGGAATACGAATTTCTTCGGATGTGATGTGCCTAACTTGTCGCTCAGCTGAAGATCTACGACAATTGCAAATAAATTGCAAACAATAAACTATAAGTCTCTCCAACTTGTTCAAATCAGAATACCTTTCAAATGATAATTATTGTGTGTGTGGGTGAGCTGCTATTTGTTTCGTGGATTTCAATTCGAGTAAATCAAGTGTTGTGCTATCAGTTCCTGGAGATTTCAATTCAACATTAAAAAGCCACGACGGGCCTCTCTACCACAAAGTAGAAGTTTGCAACGATTTTAGATTGATACCGCGCGACAGCAAATTCACTGGATTTTCTTGTGATGCTACATGATGCCAATCGTTGGATCGCGATAAGGATTGTATTTGAGATATGCGGTTACTGACAAAGGTTTTAAATGTGTGCGGTTCCATTTTTAACCAACTCTAAACAATGGCTGAATCGCACAAATAAAAAATTTCAATCATTGGAATATCCAACAAAGTTCTAACCTTTTCAACAAGCTTGATCGACACTTGTGCAGCGCTCAATTCCAGCCAAGGTATACTGATGGACGTTAAAGGTGCAATCTTTGTTTTCGCACATAATATATTAACAAAAACTCTTCCTGATGAATCAACTTTACGTATATAAACACCAGCACCATATGCCATTTCGCTTGCATCGGAAAATGTATGAATTTCAAATATTCTTGGGAATGCGCAGCAGACCTGACGTACGATTGACAGTTTCCTTATAAATGAGAGATCTTGGATGAATTTTTCCCATATTAGGGACATATCAGGGGATAACGGCTCATCTTATGATGATTTTTCAAGCCATAATTTTTGTAGGATGATCTTTGCAGCTATGATACATGGACTTGAAACTCCCAAAGGGTCATATATTTGTGCTTTTGTTGATAGAATTGAACGTTTTGAATTCGAAGACTTCTAATCTAATCTAGAGCTCAGCTTTTTATCCTGATATGGCAAGTCCTCAATTGAATTTTGCTCTACAATCTGTGGCTCACTAGGAGTCCGTTTTCTAAGATGAAATCCACCTGAAGATAAATGTGTGAAATATCCTTTCGAATTCGAGTTGCATCTTCTATTGTGTTCTCTCCTTACAGCAAATCATCAATGTACATACATTTACGTATTATTTCTGCAATTTTAGGGTGTGATTGCTCGTTTTTTGCAGCGAGTTGGAACACACATTTTATGGCAAGATAACAACTAGAGGCTAATCCATATGTTATTGTATTTAGTTCATATGTGTGTATTGGTTTATCTGTGGCAGATCTCTAGATGATTCGTTGTGAAACTCGTTGCTGAGAATTGATGAGAACTTGGCGATACATAATGGATGTATCCGCTCCTACTGCAAATGAATGATGATTAAAGCGCAGAATGATGGTAAAAATATCCTGCTGAATCGTGGGTCCCACCATGTGCAAATCATTGATGGAGACTCTTGTGGCTGATGACGCTGAGTCATCGAATATTACACAAAGTTTTGTGGTTAATCTCTCTTCTTCAAGCACGCCATTATATGGAAGATAATAATCGTGTGCAGGTGACTGTTCTTTATTGATTCTTGACATATGGCCTAATTGTTCGTACTGTTGCATAAATTCTGTACATTTATCTCTCAATTTCTCGTTGTGCTGCAATTTCTGCTCCAGAGATGCAGAACGACGCTCCCCTTGTTCTCTTGAATCTCCCAATGAATCCAAAGATTCTTTTAGAAGAATTGTAACGATAAAACGACCATTAGCATCTCGTTTTGCATTTCGCATGAAATTGAGTTTACAAGCTTTTTCTTCGGCTTAAAATTGTTCTTGATTTGGAAATTCTTCTATTTCCCAAAATTGTCTCAATTGGTATGCGATACCAGAAACGTTTGCCGATGTATATTGAAGGATTCTACCCGAAATAACGTAACCCAGTTTTGTTTTGTGCATGTGAGGATAGTGCATTGAATCATTACATATTAGATCCCAACACAAGTCTACCCCTATGAGCAAGTTTATATTCTTGGGTTGATAAAATAGGGAATCTGCAAGCGATATATGATTGGAAATATGCAGATTTTTCATATCTAGTGGCTCATTGGACAAATTGGGAGTGATTTTTTCAGCCACCAAGAATGGTAAAGTGATAATTGAATTGGTATATTTTGATTTGACAGTAGCATTGACTCTGATTGATTTACGCCCAATACATTGAAATATGTTTCTATTGGTGTAAGCTTCAATTTGCGACAAAGGTTTGTAGATAAAAAGTTTGATTGGGAAATTGAATCCAGTAAAGCGGTGCAATCATGCGAATTTCCATCTTCAACTAAAATTTCAATTACATTTGTCGATAATACTTGCAATACACTTTCTTTATTTCCAACATGAGTAGCCTCACTTGATTTGACTAGTTCATGCCAAGATGCAATAACATATTATGTAATTCATGACATTTACGACAACCTTGAGATTGACAATTTATAAATATGTGTCCTGACCGAAAACAATTCAGAGATCTCCTGAGTCTCTTAACTTCTGCAATTCGCAAATGAATTGGTGGAATAAAAAATGATTGACATGAGTGTTAATTTCGCAATTGTTTTATTGCGAACGTGGATTGTAATTTTCAAATTGTGGACAAATTGGCATGAATAATTAGCACTTGGCGAATATTGTCGACTGATTTATTTATTTAAAAGTCAGCACGCATTATACACAAAGTTACAATTTTCTTAGTTTTTTTTGGATTGGTGCACTGCACCGACTATGCTACTATTCTTATGCTATTCAAAAACCATGATAATCTCTTAAAGTCTAAAACAGGCTAACAAAATTCGAAGATGTAAAAGGATGAAAGGTTGCAGGGAGAAGAAAAATAAGGGGATACTATTGGTTAGGCGGTTGTGAAGAGAATGTTACACTTCTGGGAACCTAGGATGAACATGCTCTCGGCGCGGCAGAAAGAGGATCAAATGCATCAATAGAACGCTTATTCCAGCACCTCTGACAGGGCGTTGGGTACGGCGGCATCAATATTAGTCGGCTACGACAATAAACCTTTGGACCCAAAGCAGGGTTGGAAAATTCGAATAATGCTTAGAGAATCAAAAGTAAAATATAGCAATAAATTTCACACAACAATAAAATAACTTTGGTACAATATTTACAAAAAATATACATTAATATCAATGCGACGGAATAAACGCCCTGCTTTGGACGATCAAGGTTTAAAAAAAAGGAGGGTAACGTCGACACTTCACTTAAATGGCACATAAATACTGTTCACACTTCACCAGGGGTCACACTGCTAGGGGAGTTAAATAGTTTAAGCAGGGAACGACGCTATTTCCGATTGGTCGATGAGAAGAGGACAGAGCCTCCTGGTGCAATATTTGTACTCTCCAGTGTTCGTCTTTAAAGTGACTACACGGATGATTCCATCGTCACCGGGATGCACGGCGATGAGTCAGCCCGTAGACCACTGCTGAGGCGGAAGGTTGTCTTCTTGGATCAGGACAAGTGTACCAACGGTGATAGGGTTGGGGCTTGATAGCTATTTAGAGCGGGCGATCAACTGACTAATATATTGTCTCTGCCATTTTTTCCAAAAATGCTGCTTCATCTGTTGAGCGTGTTGCCAGGCTGAGAGGCGGTTTTTACTCGTGCTTGTATAGTCTCTCTGTGGAAAACTCGGCAAGGGGCCACCAATTGGAAAATGGCTAGAGGTCAAGGGACGTACATCGTTGGGGTCAGAGGACATGGAAGATATTGGTGTAGAATTCAAGATAGCTTCGATTTCAATAACATATGTTTCTAACTGCTCGAACGTCAATACTGTGTCACCCACCGTACGTTGGAGGTGGTGTTTGAACGATTTTACGGTGGCTTTCCACATTCCTCCAAAATGAGGTGAGCGGGGAGGAATAAAATGCCATGTGATTTTCTCCTCCTTTAGATAGTCTTGAAGTGGTTTGTTCGATTCATTAGAATGATACAAGTTATAAAGCTCATTTACCTCTTGTTTAGCGCCTACAAAATTTGTTGCGTTATCCGAATGAGTCGAGTTTGCTTTTCCTCGTATAGAAAAAAGACGTTTTAAACTAGATATGAATGTTTCAGTTGTAAGATCGCTGACTTGTTCTAAATGAACTGCCTTATTGGTCATACAAACAAAGATAGCCACATAAGCCTTTATCTTAGTGCGGTTTCTGAAGCGCTTTTCTTTTACGAAAAATCGACTCCAACATTTTGGAACGGTCGAGCAGGTATGAGTCGTTCTTCCGGGAAATTGCCTATAATATAATTCGCTGGGCGCGGTTTGCTACGAAAACATGGTATGCATTGGCGAATTATCTTGCGGACTGAATTTCGTCCATTTAAAAGCCAATAATTTTTCCTAATGAAGTATAAGGTACTTTGACTTCCAGCATGTTTGAGTCTTACATGCTCTTCACTAAAAAGCAGGTGCGTGATAGAATGATCAGATGGTAATAGAATGAGGTGACGTTGAGTGTACGGTGCCTGAGCGTAATGAAGTCTGCCACCCACTCGCAAAATACCCTCTTGATTGACAAAAGGGCTCAAAGGAATCAATCGGCTTCGTTCTGGGATTGATTCATCGTTTTTTAATGAATTAATTTCTTTGGAGAAACTGGTGTGTTGTGTAATTTTTATTATTGTTCTATGGACACTGTCAAGTTCGGCAAGGCTTAGAGAGCCATCTAATCTTTTATTGTCATTTTCTGCACCATCAGATTTTTTTATTCTCGCATTGTTTGCGAAGCGGAGAATGTAGGCGATTATTCTTTTCTGTTAAGAAGTTGAACTTTATTTTTCTAAAATGCTTTCACCATTCAATTTTAGTTTTAAAAAAGCTTGCTGGGAGATTGGAGTGCGCATTTCTGGGACTTCACTTACAGTAAAATGCTTTTGAGGCCAAGACGCTGACGTCTGCATGAGCCACCGAGGCCCGCGATGCCAAAGAGACGCCTGCATAATACGCTCGGTGTCTGTCTACGAGAGACAAGGTCGGCCGGACTATCCTAAGAGGATACGTGACGCCAGTGACAAGACTGAGTCAACCTTTGAATTTCCACGACCCTATTCGAAACAAAAGTCTTAAGTAAATATGGTTGAGTGTTTATCCAGTGCAGGGTTATACTGGAATCCGACCATGGGTAGACATTTACAAGTTCGACAGGAAGGGCTTCCCTGACGCTTCTAAACAGCCGCGAGAGAAGAAGAGCTGCGCAAAGCTCCAAACGAGGTAACGTCAGCGGAATGACGGGCGCGACTTGAGATTTAGAACAAAGCTGATTCAAAAGAACCGTACCTTGATGATCAGTAGAGCGAAGATACATGCATGCTCTGTGTGTCTTTTCGCTGGCATCGCAAAAGCCATGCAATTAAATACTAGCAACACGAGGCATGATAGAGAGACGATTAAAACGAAGTTTCTCCAGCATAGGCAGCTGCGTCCGGTACTCAGACTAAGACGTATGTATGTGGATTGGGATTGGTTCGTTCCACTCTACTCCCGCTTTCCATAAATGTTGAATAACTATTTTTGCTTTTTTTTTTTTTTTTGTATAAAAGTCTCCATGGTGGTATGTCGGTAGATAAGGTGAAAAATTTCATTGTTGAAAAAACATACGTTTATATTTTAAATTGCTTTGTGGCTATCGATTTCGGATAAAATCCATCCTCAGGCCGTGCAGCTGAAATATACATTTTATTTGAATATGTAAAGAATATAAATATTTGTAAATTTTTGAGAAATTGTTATTTGACAGTTTTGTTTAAATTTAAATTTATGTTATAAAATTGTTAAAAAATATATATGGAACGTATGTTAAATCAGGAAAGGAATGAATACATAGGAAAATGCTGAGAAAGGAGAACAGAAGAAATGGTACCATGTGCTGAATTTAGAAAATGAGGTTATGTGCAAAATTTGAATTTAAATAAAGTATAAGTGCATGCTAGTAAATAATATAATAAAGTAGCTCACCGTCAGTTAATATGCAGCAGAAAATAAATAGATCATGTTGTTGCAGAATGTGTTGAATTTTAAAAATGACGAGAGCACTTGAAAATACGTGCTTCAGGATCAAGAAGATGAAATACATTGAAAAATTTTTTAGCGGAAGTTATGTGTTGTGTGGTGTTCGCTGGGTATTAAAAGGCGGTAAAGTTTTGAATATATGATTTTCAGGAAAAACAGTTATTTCGTTCAAAATTCTTTCATCTTCAAGTTTCATATGTTTTAATATTTCCATTTTTTCTAGAAGTATGAGTTTTTTATATTTACTTTCTTTGTGCAGGATGGAAGTGTTTTCTATAGTGGATGAATGATTTTCTGCTTTTAGATGAGAACCGAAGGCTGATGGCGGGTTGTTTTTTATATGTTCTTTATATCTCGTTTTAAATTTTCTGGTTGTCATACCTATGTAGGCGCTACCACAATCATTGCAATTAATTTTGTATATACCGCTGTGTTCTGTGTTATGAATTTTTGGTTTATTGTTAATAAAAATGTTTGCAAGGGTTGGATGTGATTTAGATGTGAGTTGTATGTTATGTTTTTGTAGTGTACGATTTAATGTGTTGTGTATATGTTTGTAATATGGGATGGAGACATAGTTTGTATTTGTTTTAGTGTGTTTGTATATTTTTTGTGTGATAATGTTTCTTTTGGTATTATTGTATATTATGTTCATGTATTCTTTAGTGTATTTGTTATTAAGTCCAATGGTTGTGATAGTGTCAAATTCTGTATCAAAATTTTTTGGTGAAAGAGGAGTGGTTAGTAATCTGTAAAACGTGAATCTAAAAGCGCTTTCTTTGATTTTAGGATTATGGAATGAATTGTATGGTATAATAATGTCTGTGGATGTAGGTTTTCTGTATATGTTGAATTCGATTTTTTGTTGTTCAGAGTGTGTTAGTGTTAAGTCAAGAAAATTCAGTTTATTATTTGTTTCTGTTTCTAAAGTGAATTTAATTTTGGATAAGCTATTTATGTGTGTTAGGAAATTATTTAAATCGTCGTCGTTTCCCGTCCAAAAACATAAAATATCATCAATGTATCTTTTCCAAAAATTTTGATACAGAATTTGACACTATCACAACCATTGGACTTAATAACAATTACACTAAAGAATACATGAACATAATATACAATAATACCAAAAGAAACATTATCACACAAAAAATATACAAACACACTAAAACAAATACAAACTATGTCTCCATCCCATATTACAAACATATACACAACACATTAAATCGTACACTACAGAAACATAACATACAACTCACATCTAAATCACATCCAACCCTTGCAAACATTTTTATTAACAATAAACCAAAAATTCATAACACAGAACACAGCGGTATATACAAAATTAATTGCAATGATTGTGGTAGCGCCTACATAGGTATGACAACCAGAAAATTTAAAACGAGATATAAAGAACATATAAAAAACAACCCGCCATCAGCCTTCGGTTCTCATCTAAAAGCAGAAAATCATTCATCCACTATAGAAAACACTTCCATCCTGCACAAAGAAAGTAAATATAAAAAACTCATACTTCTAGGAAAAATGGAAATATTAAAACATATGAAACTTGAAGATGAAAGAATTTTGAACGAAATAACTGTTTTTCCTGAAAATCATATATTCAAAACTTTACCGCCTTTTAATACCCAGCGAACACCACACAACACATAACTTCCGCTAAAAAATTTTTCAATGTATTTCATCTTCTTGATCCTGAAGCACGTATTTTCAAGTGCTCTCGTCATTTTTAAAATTCAACACATTCTGCAACAACATGATCTATTCATTTTCTGCTGCATATTAACTGACGGTGAGCTACTTTATCATATTATTTACTAGCATGCACTTATACTTTATTTAAATTCAAATTTTGCACATAACCTCATTTTCTAAATTCAGCACATGGTACCATTTCTTCTGTTCTCCTTTCTCAGCATTTTCCTATGTATTCATTCCTTTCCTGATTTAACATACGTTCCATATATATTTTTTAACAATTTTATAACATAAATTTAAATTTAAACAAAACTGTCAAATAACAATTTCTCAAAAACTTACAAATATTTATATTCTTTACATATTCAAATAAAATGTATATTTCAGCTGTACGGCCTGAGGATGGATTTTATCCGAAATCGATAGCCACAAAGCAATTTAAAATATAAACGTATGTTTTTTCAACAATGAAATTTTTTACCTTAACTATTTTTGCATAAACTATCACCGGACCTAATAATCCCAGCGGGCCAAACCGTTTTGCTACTTGAGACAGTATGCTACGCTTAGTAATTGTTTTTGGTGAGCCAGTTAGGTTGACGGAATAAAGGATTAAATCCTCGAGAGAGTTCCATTGAATTTCTAAAGTTTTGACAGTGGAGTTGGGGTCAAGCGACATATAGGAATTTAATTAGCTCATCTACGGAAGGGTTTTGCGACTCGCTTGTACATTCCTCCCACTTTTTGCTTGTGAAATTATTGAATTTAGCGATTAAAAGTGTAGCGCATCGCCAAGCGCCGTCAAAGCTCGCAGGTGCTTTTGTAAACTATCAGACAAGGGACGAATATGGAAGTCTTTTGACTGGTTAGGTAGCTCTAATATAGCCCTTGCATGTTCTTGACAAATAATTTCTTTATTGTCATAACGATCTCTCAATGGACCCCATGCTACTGGATAATTCTCCGCGGACAAGTGAAGAAAGTCTATTACTTGCTCCGCTTCTTCTGTTAAACACTCTTTTAAATCAAAAAGTTTCTGGATAGGGGAAATTTGTGAATCCGCATTGATTAGTGAGTTGAAAATATCTTGAAGGCCTCGCTAATTTTGATAGCCACCACTAAATTTAGGTAAATTAATGTTTGGCATATTAGCAGCATTAGTTGAAGCATTCGCCTACAAAAAATCTGAATTTTGAGGCGTTTAATCGTTTGCCAATGTCAGATTCGACTGTTGTGTCAAATTTGTTGTAGTTTTTTGCATGCAACAGGATAAAAGATTAGTGGCAATGTTGTAAGTTTCGAAATATTTTTCCTCGAACTCAGTGCGATAATTTTTCGAGTTGGGTTCATCTAGAAGCGATTCTAACTCTGTTTGAATTCTATCAAAGCTCTCCCGATTAACATCCTGTTCCTTATAACGTTTTTCTTGAGCTGGAAATTCTTTAATAGGTTCAAAATTTGTTGGGAGTTTTTCATACATAGTTAATGCTCGTTTTGCGTTGGCGCGTTGTCCTTTTGAAGCTTTAATTTTTGCTTTCGCCATTCTTGAAAGTGATACGCAATGAACTTGTCCAAGCAATTAGAAACACTACGGGGCAGGAAGATACAAACAGCAATGAAATTGGTGGCACAATGACTTACCGAGCTATTGTGGATGACTGCACCTTTGCTGATTCCAGCTTCCGTTGATGAAGATTGGCTCTGATGATGAATTGTTGGCGATTGAGGATCGTTGGCCATCCTTGGAGATGTCACGACAATCGTTGTGGCTCGGAAGAACAAAGGCTGACTTCCGCTGATTCACTGCTGGATGCGTGAAGCACAGCTTTGTTTTGTAAACGACACGATAAAAAACTGGCTACGTGGAGCACAGCTTTGTTTTGCAGACAACACGAAAAAAAATTGAATGCGTGGAGCACAGTTTTTTATTTCACGACTAACTTTTTGATTTTCACTATCACTATCCGGTTTGAAGGACCATATGTTGATTTCTCAATTGTTTTATTGCGAACTTGGACTGTAATTTTGAAATTGTGGTCCAATGGACATGAATAATTAGCACTTGGCGAGTATTGTGGACTTATTTATTCATCTACAAGCTAGCACGCATTCTACACAGAGTAAAATTTTTTTTAGTATTTTTGTATTGGTGCACTGCACCGACTATGCTACTATTCTTATGCTATTCAAAAACTATGATAATCTCTTAAAGTCTAAAACACGTCAGGCTAACAAAATTCAAAGATGGGAAGGGATGGAAGGTTGCAGGGAGAAGAACAATAAGGAGATACTATTGGTTGGGCGGTTGTGAAGAGAATGTTGCACTTCTGGGAACCTAGGATAAAGATGCTCTTGGCACGGCAAAAGGAGGATCAGAGGCATCAATAAAACGCTTATTCCAGCACCTCCGACAGGGCGTTGGGTACGGCGGCGTCAATATTAGTCGGCTACGACAATAACAATTCACTCAACCTTTGGACCCAAAGCAGGGTTGGAGAATTCGAAAAATGTTTAGAGAATTAAAAGTAAAATATAAAAATAAATTTCACACTACAATAAAATTGCTCTGGTACAATATTTACGAAAAATATGCATGAATATTAATGCGACGAAACAATGAGAGAAGTGCATGTTGCTCATTACACATACGACAAGTTGATCGTTTCATTGAAGCATGTGATAAACTTGTATTCTAAGTACGTGGTTGTTCTCCAGATTTTGGACAACAGATTTGATCATTCGATTCTTTGACTGGCTTGTTCATTTTTTCCAGAAATTGACATCGATCTCGTGTGTGCAAAAACTTCTATGCGAGGTCAAATTTCGTAGAAATGAGTTCTTCGAATTTTCCAACGGAACGGTCAGTTTTATGATGGGAATATAGACCTTTCAATTCCGTACAGAATTGATTGGAACGTCTTCTCTTCTTTGATTCACGGTTTCTAAAAAAGCCACTCTAAAGTTATATTTTCAATAATATGCACGACTACGCTGCCAATGTAGAGGAGACTGGAGATGTTTGGCGATAGGGGCAGGTTGACTTATTATCAATTACTTTATATACTTCAAAGTGTTGTGTCTCAAACTAGGTATAAAAAACAGTTTTTCATTCACTGAGAACGCGGCATTGTCTACGCTCATTGTTTGGAAAAAGGAGCATGTAATCGAAAAACAGCACATGTAAGTGATTATTTTGCTACTAAATTTTTTGTAGTAATGGTTTATATATGGTTTACTTTCAGGTGATCTGAAGTATGAGCCTGATTGTGATTCTTTTGATTACATATAATCTTTTCTAATTTCGCTGCAGTTTCGAGGTAAGATTGCAAGATTAAGAATGAGAAAGTCATTTGGGGCTGTAGACAAATTCATTTTGGGGCTGGTTGATCACCTAGTAAACCTGTCTCAAAATAGTCCGGATATATTTGAATGGAATAAAATAGATCTTTTGTCAAAATTTATTGAAAAGTTATTGTTCCAGGATCGTGCAAATTTACAAGAGAAAGCCTGATCAAGAAAAAACATCCAAACATATAATCATATCAGTTATGTTAGTTAGCACTGTTTGTTGCTGAATGAAGTCAATGAAAAGCTTTCTAATTGGCTTTGGCTTTTCACATACGTAATGTTGAACGATTTATGTTTCTAGTATTCAGCTTGTCAGATATTGCAATGTCTGATTATTTTACTCTAATTTGAAGTTAATGTTATTTATTAAAATTGTCAGGACTGACAAGTGTGTTTCAATCAAAAATTATAAGTGCAAATACCTGTTTTTTTTTATCATATTGAGCCCCAGATTTGGCACAGGTCAACTTGCCCCTAGTGAAAAGTCAACCAACCCCGGGCATGTGGAAGATTGACTCAAATTTCTTGTTCTACAAAATTAAACTTGTACACTTTATCATAATTGATTCCGTGCCTTTCGTAATTCTTTATGGAGCTTGATGGCATATGGTTCAAGTGTATTGGTTATTGCAATTATATACACTTAAATGATGAAAATACAAGCGTCTTAACTAAAATTTGGTCAACCATCCCAGATTTCCCCTATATTATGGACGTATCATTTGAGTAAAATTATCAGTCTGCGTGACTAGTACCCGTTTATTAATATTGAATGATAATTCTAAGAGTATGGAATGGAAAGTATTCCAGTCTCCCAATTCATGTGATCATGTGGCCTTAAGCAACATCTGTATCCTTTTCAATAGTCAACGTGACAGTGTCCGCCTGTTACCTACATTAAATTACTTGCAAAGATAAGTTACGTTATGTATCTTTTGCAAAACATATACCTAATGAAAAACGTGTTCAATCAGCTTATCTTCCTCCAACCTTGACTTGTGCTTATCAATATTTTCATATGGAGCCGGAAGAATGGGGTTGGAAGCTAATTAATAATATATTGGAACCAATCCACGTTCTACTCCTGCCTGCATCAGAGAAGCTCCTTATTACTATTTTTGATAATTGCAAAAAGAGGTGTGACTTGAAATGGGACTGCATAAAAATAGGCTTGATTTGTTCACCAGCATACACCAGCTGTCAAGGCCAGTCGTGTTCAGATAGTGAATCTCCAACAAAAGATGATCCTTTCATCAAAGGCAAAACAACTGATGTATCGCTGCTTGTACAATCTATGTCAACTCTGGAAAATGGAAAAAAGGAGAAGCAATTGGATAAGAAGACCTAGTATTATTGAACTTTAATATAAAGACCGCGGATTAGGCCTTCCGAAGAAGTCACGACAGAAATACGCGCTAAGTACATTGCCTCATAGATAGCGTGGAAACGTGTACATATTATGGAGAATATAACTCTAGAATGGCTTTTTAGAAATGGTGAATCTTTGGAGAAAAAGTGACTGTACCATTTTTGTAGAGAATAAGAAGATCTATAATTTTTGAATGCGCTATTTTTATTATAAAATTGACGATTCCGTTGAAAAATCCAGAAAATCCTTTCTACGAACTTTTAGCTCGCATAAAATTTTTTGCACACATGGGTTTGATAAGACCTCTCACAATTTCATGAAAATGGTATTCGTAACGTTCATGCCATTTTTCAGCTTCTTGGGAATATATGCAATATTGAATGTCTATTTTGACTGGACTATGAACTGAAAATTCTCACTTCCAGAGCAATATGAGTTGAAATGTTTGTAACCGTCAACACATGCTCTTCCTGGAACATTTTTTTTTTTAATTCGGAATCATCCGTTTGCTTTACTAGATATGCATGAAAAAAGCTTCATAAATGTCCGAAAGAATAAGAATCTACAAGAACGTTCTTAAAGTAAGTATTCTTTATCTAGGAAACACATGGTTGAAGTATGAGAAAAAAACAATTCCAATTTTCTGAATGTTCACTTCTCGCAAGCACTTTTTTGTGTTTTGTCGTTAAAAGGTCAATTTATGCAATCAGGAAAGAGTAGGTTCTCGAGTTTCCATAGCTTTTAGTGAGAGCCTCTTACAACTAGAGATATCATTGTCTCAAAAAGCTATGACAAGCCCGCATATATGATAGGAAATTTCAGTATTTGACGGCACCCATATACATACGGATGAACCTAAAGGTTTGGACTGATTGAGATTCATCCTGAAGTGTGTGTGCGATCCTTGCGATCTTCGTAAGCTCTTCCGGTAACCAAAAAAGTGTAGTCATGAATCTTTCGTGGAGGGAAATGGCTTCCTGAATCACTGTTCCTTTCTCTCGATGAAATCTTTTCAATTGCAATGAAATAAACTATTCTGCTAGTGAATAACTGATTATAAATTATCTTTAATTCATAACTATGATGATCTTTGATAGTGAAGAAAAATAAGTAGAAGGTAGAATGAGCAAGACCACGCACGACCAAGATCAAGACTAGATGAGCAATATCAAGACCAAAACCAAGACAAGTGTATTTGAGCACGACTAAGACCAAGACTTAATAAGCAATACTAAGGCCCAGTATTTCAGTGTTCGGATTACGAAAACTGTGGACTAATTTTCATAGCAACGATTGTAAAAACAATTGTTACTATAGTAATTAAGCTTCGTTTAAGTAATCTATAGATTAAACTGAGTCTGAAATACTGGGCCTAAGACTGGCCGAGTCTTGGGCTTATTTTTGCTCTGCTTTTCACTATTCAATAGCCAGTTTCTATTTGATTGTATTCAAAAATAAACGTTTTTTTTTTTCCATTGCAATTCAAGAATAGTAATAAAACTGAACGATTAAGGTGTGGGCTTTTGATAAAACATTGTAACAAAAGCATTATTGGGACAATACTTGGTGATAATTTCACAATAAAATTATATGTTCCCTTTATCGATTTCAACTTATTGGGCCATCATTAGAAGAACAGAGATACATATACAAATACAGATAATAATCCCAAATAATATAAAAAATGTGAACCAAGCCATGCCTACAAGTGTTTTCAATAGCTTCCAAAAAAAATATATATCTTCCTTGACTAGCAAACTGAAGATTGCATATTTTATTTGCGTTTATCAATTTTATTAATTCTTTATCGTGATCGGAAATAGCCAAAATAATGTCATCCGTGAAAAGAATTTTTATTTGATCTAAATTGAAGGAGCTGTTCAAATATTATTTATGATTAGAAATAGTACAAGAGCAAGTAGAGTTCTCTGCATAAACCAACACTATAAGCTGAAGTGATATGAATAGTCTTTGCTGCAGAGAGTTTTTCATTTGAAGTGGAAGAAACAAATCAATGTGTAATGAAGAAAGAAACTTTTCAGGACTCATTTTTCGATATGAAAAACGCAGCACTTTGCCATCGAAACGTTTTGTTTCTATAAGTTTGTATACACAAGCTACAACCCGGACATCTGCGCATTCCAGTTCATCAATAAAGCGACTATGGTTAACACAGTCAAAGACCTTACTGAAATTGCATAGAATACCATGTGATAACTCTTCCAGATCTGAGTTCAGTAAATATTCTCCTAAAAATGAATCCAAGAATTACATTATTCTGTCCAAAAAAACTTCTAAGTCATCTTGGTAAGCTGTATTCAAAGATCTTAGAAAACCCAACAGTTAAAGCTATTGGTCTGAAATTATCAAGCATATGGGCAAGCATTTGCCAAAAAATCTATATCAGGCACTGCGGCTGTCTGTTGGATATGTTTTTACGAATAAAAACGGTGCAACTGATACCCAATAAGAAAATTGCAATCACTCTCACCGTTGTTATTTTTGCGTCTCCTGACATGGGCTCTGTCCGAACATAGCAGTACGAATGAGTTTTGATTCGAACAAAATCTCAAGCAACTCCTTTTATTGATATGAATAGGTATTTCTAATTGATAACATTGAATCGTTCATGCTACTTGAAATAGTATCATATTAGAGGCAAAAGGTGAGCTAAAGTTGAGAAAATCATAATTTACTCTCAGTTGTACCTTTTCCTATTTCCAAGGTGGCAGTAGGAAATTAAAAAAGGTAATGTTTCTTCACTATTTGGTAGCAAAAACTTAATGTACTGCTGAATGACACTAAATTTGAGTAATGGAATATCCTACCTTGAAAGTGAAGACCCAGGCTAGCTATTAATAAGGGCACCAGAAATATTTTACCTGAAAAATAGGAAATGGGCGCCACTCCCAGGAAATGATCAAAGGAGAAAAAGGTACTATTCTGGGAGACAATAGCGACAGTAAAAAAGAAATAAAGCATAGACGTCGAAATCAATTATAAATAAAATTATTATTAAATTAAAGCAAAGAATTCCAAAAATTATAATTCAAAAAATTTGTAACTTACGAAAATGATTGAAGCTATTATACAAAAACAAAATCTCACTGCAACAGCCAAAAGGGAACTGGAGAGCACGTCACAGACGTTCAAAATTACGTTACAAAAACTAGCTAAATATCCTCTTCAGGCGGAACTCAAGACTAGTATCGGCAGAGGAGATAGATGTCGAATTGGTAGCCACAAAAACAACGTCAGACAAGAACGTTCCCTGAATTAAGTAAAGTTGATCTTGCGTCTTATAGGGCTTTGATAAATACCCAACGGTCCTTGAAGGTGTTAAGGTTGGCCGTGCGCTTGGTCGTCAACTTCGGGAGATATTAATGTTCTTCTTTAAGTCGTAGACGTGTTGGTGTTTTTTTCTTAACTTGAAGTTGGTCAAAAACTAGTCTCAAGTGGCCACAGGTCCCTAAGATTCCTAGCAGTTTACACTGAAAACAAACAACCCAACCAGTATCCAATTCAACTGAAACAGGAGGTTCCTACAAAAAAATTGGAGAGCTCTCTTCAAACGTGAAGCGTTAAACTTGAATGAATAAATTTAGATTCAATTAAAAAAATGAATATATTGTAAATTTAGTAAAGGTTAAATAAAATAATCAGTAAGTTATTTATTTGGCTGATTTTAAATAGTGCACTAAAAATTTACAAAGTAAAAAAACTACGCTGAGCATTAAAGAGAAGAAAAAACACAGAAAATACAAAGTCTAGCAGGACAAGAAAAAGGATTTATTAGCGTCGAGTCGATAAATTTACGAACGTGGTTCGTTACTAAAAAAATTGGATCAATCTTCACAAACTCGTAGGCTTTTCCAGCTTAAAAACGGGAACTAAAGCCCACAACAAAATATTTTAAGCTTTGGAAACAAAAAACTACAAAAACAATGTGAGAAACTAAACTACGAGTTGTTGAATGACAAATCCGCAACGCGTTGGATCCAAAATATAGTTAAACTATTTATTATCAACCACTTTCACTAATCATTCATACAGCACACATACTTAGGTGAGGAAAGGTAAAGGGAGGAACGAAGATAGCCACAAATCTCGTAGGTTTTATTACTTCGAGTGTTTATATAAAAAAAAATCGCGTATCACCGAATCGATATCCGCCTGATCGCGTTTGGTAGTAGAAAAAAATTTAAAACAGAAATACAAAAAAAACCGGTAAATTACAAAGAAGGAATGTCTACTCTTGTAGACGGAAAATTATGGTAAACTAGGGCAGGTAGCAACTAGACATGTGTACGAAACACTATCAATAGTAATAATTATCAAAACTATTCTGAATACAAAACATCAGAAATAGTTAAACGAATCTTCCCGAGGAAGGACAACAAACAATAATAACCTCCTAAAGAGGAGAAGACCAGCTCCTACGACCGGAACGGCTATTGCATACGCTATTGTAAAATTTAGAAAAAAATAAATTTAGAACAAAAATATCAATTTGGTATAAAAGTTTCAAGGTAGTAAAAAGGTGCTGAACACAAAAAACCAACAAATAATTAAGGATGAAAGAAATAAATTTGGAAAACAAAAGGTTAACCACGCGGGTCGCCTCAAACGAAATCACTAGAAAAATAATACTAAATTTGGAATACGTGAACAAAATGATAAACGAAATACTTACAAAATCATAACACTGATTTTAATTAAATAAAATAATCACCAAATTTAGAACAACAAGAAAAATCACAAGACTATCCAAAAACAAACGTCTGCAACAACCGCTCGGAAGCAAGAGACCGAGGAAGAAGCAGACGCGTCGACTCCCAAAGAGAGCGCTTTAATCCCGTGTCATATGAACGTACTATTTACAAATAAGTGCGAATCTGCTACATAGATGGCGACATGAGTATGCACTAGGAAAACAATTGTACAAAAAAAAGACGTCAGGCGAAATTTTGTAACACTGCCCCTCCACGAAAAGGAATTTTTCTTGAAAAGAAAAATTTCTAAGAATAGGGACGAAATAGGAGGTAGCAAATTATAAGTAGGGGTCGATTTGGGACGTAACGAAATATGTGTAAAAAGAATTTTAAGAAAATGTAAAATATTTTGTAACAAAACTATTGATTTGAAGAATTAACATCATCAGAAGGATGAGGCTTTAGGTCTTTTATGTGCCAACGTCCTAAGTCGCGGCCATTTAGGTCGTGAAGTTGATAAACTAATTTAGAAATTTTCTTGTGTATTACACAAGGAATGTATTTAGGAGCTAAAGAGGCAGAGAAATGTTTGGTAGCATCAGAAAGTACGTAATTACGTTTCCAAACTGAATCACCTACAAAGAATTCTAAAGAACGTCTACGAAGGTTATAACGTTTAGCGGAGCGGTCATATGAAGATATAATTTTCTTCTGAACTAGATGGAAATTAGTATGCAATTCTTTAAATGAATTAGCATAAGTAGCTGGAGTATCAGATAAAATGGTATCAGGTGGAGTGGAGTAAAAAGTTCCGGATAAGGGTACGTGACGGCCAAAGTTAAGATATGCTGGTGTAAAACCAGTAACTTCGTGAACAGAAGTACGTATGGCTTGACCAATTTGGGGTAAATTTACATCCCAAGCGCGGTGGTTGTCTTTAATAAAGGATCGAATAGCGGTTTTAATGATTCTATTGGTGCGTTCTACAAAATTTACTTGCGGGTGGTATTTAGCATTGTACCAAAGTTTTGGAACTTGATATTTTTTCAGCAAACGACGAAACTCGTCACAATTGAACTGAGTACCATTATCACAAATTACAATTTGAGGGACTCCAAAGAGAAGAAAGACATCACGTTCTAGAATAGTAGTAATACTTTTAGAAGTAGCTTGACGAAGTGGAAATAATAAAGGAAATTTTGAAAACCAATCTGATACTACTAATAAATGCATATTCCCATGTGATGATCGAGGAAAAGGACCCATTAAATCAATGGCGATGGCCTGCCAAGGATAGTTAATTTTCTTAGGCTCTCCCATATGGCCTAAAGAAGGTAATTGAGAAGGTTTTTGAGATAAACAAATTTTACATTGCGTTACAAATCGGTGTACGGAACGTCTCATACCGGGCCAATAGTATGTTTCGGAAAGACGACGAAGGGTTTTAAATACGCCAAAATGACCAGAAGTAGTAGCAGAGTGAGCTTCTTTAAGAATTTCATCCCTGAGATCTGAGGGAACGACTATTTTCCATGGAGATAAATTAACAGCACGGTTCTGCGGAACAAGTTTATAAATTGTCTGGTCCTCTACACGCCATCCTGGATAATCAGAAGGAGAAGCAAGAATTGAAGTACGAAGATTTATATACCATGGATCTGAGTTATCGGCTGGTACAAATAAAGTTGAAATTGTTAATGGGGCACGTGAAAGAGCATCTGGGACAGTATTTAGTTTTCCAGGTCTATGTAAAAGTTGAAAATCAAACTGTTGAAGCTTAACAGCCCAACGAGCAAGTTTACCTGTGGGATCCTGCATTCTCATAAGCCATAATAGTGAATGATGGTCAGTAATAACCGTAAAAGAAGTACCTTCGACATAAGGACGAAATTTGGTAATAGCGAAAAGAACGGCTAAACATTCGCGTTCAGTAACTGAGTAATTACGTTCAGTGCGCGTAAGAGTACGACTTGCATAAGCAATGGCATGTTCTTCGCCAGAGGAATCTTGAGATAATACAGCGGCTATGCCGTAATTTGAAGCATCTGTTTGAATGGTAAATGGTTTCGTAAAATCTGGACTAGCCAAAACAGGTGAAGAAGTGAGTGAAGATTTTAATTTATCAAAAGCTTGAAGAGCTTCTTGATCCCAAGTAACAATATTAGATTTGCGTTTTCCTTTAGTTAAAGCAGTGATAGGAGCTGAAAGACATGAAAATTGAGGTACAAAACGCCGATACCAGGAAGCTAAACCTAAAAATCGTTTAATTTCCGTAACTGTTCGTGGTAAAGGGTAGTTATTGATGGCGGCAACCTTGTCTGGGTCGGTACGTAATCCTTGTTTGTCAACTACGAAGCCAAGATAATTTAAAGAGGGTTTACAAAATTCACATTTTCCAAAGTTGATAGTAAGACCTGCATTTTTAAGTCGATTAAGAATGTCAAAAAGTACTGACAAGTGTTCTTCGAAGGTGGAAGTACAAATTATAATGTCGTCCAAATAAACGAAAACAGACTTATGTAAAAGTGGACCAAGAACGGCATCCATTAATCTTTGCAAGGCTTGAGGAGCATTTGTAAGACCGAAAGCGGTTCGCGTGAACTCAAATAAACCTCGATTTGGCACGGTGAAGGCGGTTTTTTCACAAGAAGCGTCATCAAGTGGAATTTGCCAGAAAGCGCTTTTTAAATCAATTGAAGACAAATAGTTAGCATCGCGTAATCGATCCAAGATGTCATTGACTAAAGGTAAAGGATAAGCATCCTTTTTGGTAACTGAATTAAGTTTACGGCCATCAAAACAAAAACGGGGCTCTCCAGATTTTTTCTTTACGATTAGAACGGGGGACGACCAAGCACTTTTTGAAGGACGTACTACACCGAGTGCAAGCATTTTATCTAATTCTTGATGCAAGATGGACAACATAGCTGGGGAGACAGAATGATATCGTTGTTTAATAGGAGTGGCATCGCCAGTATCAATTGAATACGTAAGACAATGAGTGCGTCCAAGAGGTTTTGAGCCAAGTTCTTTGAAAGAATCTATGACTACTTGTAGAGCAGCAGTTTGAGAAGTAGTTAATTCGGTAGAATCATGTAGTGAACTAAAAGCATTAATAGTCGGCCTAGAATTCCATAAATTATCTTTGAAATTGACATGAATATTGAAAGTTTGCCAGAAATCGGTACCTAATATGACAGATTGTTCAAGAGCAGGAACTATTAAAAAGTTTATATAATGAGTGACTGAATCTGCAGTGATAGGAACGGTAACTTTTCCATTGACTTGTTGAGAAGCACCATCTGCAGTAGTTACAGTAGGTTCTTTAGAAGGTAAAAGGGGTATATTATTAGCAGAAAGTAAAGAAATGCCTTTATTTCCTAGTACAGAAACGTTAGCACCCGAATCTAATAGAGCGACAACAGGAGTTTTTCCGAAAAGAATTTTAACAAAAGGTCGCGAGTCTAAATTAGGATGATGAATAATAGGCGAAATGGTAGGACTTTTACAGAATTTAGCTACAGTTTTCAGCCAGTCATTCCAAGCTGAACGGTCAGTCTTAATAAAAGATCGTGTGCGTCGGCGACTGAAACAACGCGATCCTATTCGTTTTTTGAACAATGTGGGCATGTAAAACGAGTGACATTTTTATAACCGCAACTATAACAATGCTTATTATGAGGCTTTGGGCATTGAGGCGCTAAATGATTTGGATCACCACAATTAAAACACTTACGAGTATTTTGATTTTTAGAAGGTGTCGTGTGCACAGTATTCACACGAGAAGAAGATGCAACGGAACGTTGGTAAGCTAACTCGGGCTCTAGTAATTTATTTGTACGAGAAGGTGGTGGTTTAAACTTTTCAACCCTATGTTCTGTGTTTTCTTTGAGTTTACAAACACTAATAAGATGTTCGATGGTAGGAGATTGTAAAACGGCGATATCCTGCTGAAAGCGAGGCTGTAAATTTCGTAAAACCAAAGTTAGAAAAGATTTTGCATCTGGTTTAATTTGTAAGCGGCTACACAACGATTTCAAAACAGCAACAAAAAGTTCGGTTTTTTCATCAATACCCTGAGTACGAGATTGTATTTCTTGCCAAAGTTCGAATTCATAATCTGATGGAAGAAAAGCTTGTCTTAAGCGATAACATAAATCATCCCATGATTGAATATCATCTCGAATTGCACGAAACCAAATTAAAGCAGGTCCAGTAAATAGTTCGCTAGCATGTTTAGGTAAATTAGCTAAAGAAACACCTCGAGAAGTAGCTAGTTCAGTTACACGTTCTAAAAAAGAGTTGACACTGCCGGTACCATCGAATTTTAAATTCCATTTATAGACGTCAGGAACTGAAGAATAAGTAGGTTGTAAATTATTTGCTAACGGTGAAACGACTGGAGATGGAACAGTCAAATTAAAAATAGGTTGTCGTAGAGATAGATGTTGTGATGGTGCATTTAAAGGTTGTGAAAAACCGTAAGAAGAATAATTTGGGGTGTCAATCAAAGTTTGATGTTCTACTGGGGTCGGTGGTGTAGAATTTGGTAAGGATACGTATTGATTATTGAAAGAAATAAGATCGGCTTCAGCCAAAGGAGCTTGTAATCGCGAAAAGTTGTCGAGCTGTGTTCGCAAATCAGCTATAAGAGCTAATAGGTTTGGACTAGGTTGAACTGAATTTAAACGTAAAACGCGATTGTAAAGGTAATCTAATCGCAACGAAATAGCACGAGAATTATCATTATTGATTTGGGCTATCTTACCGCGTAAATCCAGTAGCTTCTGTTGACATGTCGCGTTTTCAGTGGCTGGTATATAATTGTGTGGTATAGGAGATGGATTCCCATTTATTCCTTCAACTTGCAGCAATCCTCTCAATATAGGTTTTAAATCCACCGACAAATTATTGATTTCAACACCTCGGTTTCCTAGTTCATATAACAATTCATCCTCCGATAGGTATTCGATGCATTCGGGCTTCATCTTGGTATGTACCTCAGAAAAGTTTATTTGATTAGTAATTGCACAAAAAGGAGTTGTAGAGGTATCTTGCATATGCTAGAGGAAAAATAGTAATGATAGAAAGAAAAGAGTAGAAGGATTTCAGGATGAATATTTCCAGTTTTCTTTTCGATGTCAAAGTTTGTGCAACCAATTGGAGAAGCAAAAAAGTATTTATTTGAATTGCAACAAAATTCAAGGCTGAACAAAGTTAAGGGCCCCACGTTCGGACGTCAGTGTACCTTTTCCTATTTCCAAGGTGGCAGTAGGAAATTAAAAAAGGTAATGTTTCTTCACTATTTGGTAGCAAAAACTTAATGTACTGCTGAATGACACTAAATTTGAGTAATGGAATATCCTACCTTGAAAGTGAAGACCCAGGCTAGCTATTAATAAGGGCACCAGAAATATTTTACCTGAAAAATAGGAAATGGGCGCCACTCCCAGGAAATGATCAAAGGAGAAAAAGGTACTATTCTGGGAGACAATAGCGACAGTAAAAAAGAAATAAAGCATAGACGTCGAAATCAATTATAAATAAAATTATTATTAAATTAAAGCAAAGAATTCCAAAAATTATAATTCAAAAAATTTGTAACTTACGAAAATGATTGAAGCTATTATACAAAAACAAAATCTCACTGCAACAGCCAAAAGGGAACTGGAGAGCACGTCACAGACGTTCAAAATTACGTTACAAAAACTAGCTAAATATCCTCTTCAGGCGGAACTCAAGACTAGTATCGGCAGAGGAGATAGATGTCGAATTGGTAGCCACAAAAACAACGTCAGACAAGAACGTTCCCTGAATTAAGTAAAGTTGATCTTGCGTCTTATAGGGCTTTGATAAATACCCAACGGTCCTTGAAGGTGTTAAGGTTGGCCGTGCGCTTGGTCGTCAACTTCGGGAGATATTAATGTTCTTCTTTAAGTCGTAGACGTGTTGGTGTTTTTTTCTTAACTTGAAGTTGGTCAAAAACTAGTCTCAAGTGGCCACAGGTCCCTAAGATTCCTAGCAGTTTACACTGAAAACAAACAACCCAACCAGTATCCAATTCAACTGAAACAGGAGGTTCCTACAAAAAAATTGGAGAGCTCTCTTCAAACGTGAAGCGTTAAACTTGAATGAATAAATTTAGATTCAATTAAAAAAATGAATATATTGTAAATTTAGTAAAGGTTAAATAAAATAATCAGTAAGTTATTTATTTGGCTGATTTTAAATAGTGCACTAAAAATTTACAAAGTAAAAAAACTACGCTGAGCATTAAAGAGAAGAAAAAACACAGAAAATACAAAGTCTAGCAGGACAAGAAAAAGGATTTATTAGCGTCGAGTCGATAAATTTACGAACGTGGTTCGTTACTAAAAAAATTGGATCAATCTTCACAAACTCGTAGGCTTTTCCAGCTTAAAAACGGGAACTAAAGCCCACAACAAAATATTTTAAGCTTTGGAAACAAAAAACTACAAAAACAATGTGAGAAACTAAACTACGAGTTGTTGAATGACAAATCCGCAACGCGTTGGATCCAAAATATAGTTAAACTATTTATTATCAACCACTTTCACTAATCATTCATACAGCACACATACTTAGGTGAGGAAAGGTAAAGGGAGGAACGAAGATAGCCACAAATCTCGTAGGTTTTATTACTTCGAGTGTTTATATAAAAAAAAATCGCGTATCACCGAATCGATATCCGCCTGATCGCGTTTGGTAGTAGAAAAAAATTTAAAACAGAAATACAAAAAAAACCGGTAAATTACAAAGAAGGAATGTCTACTCTTGTAGACGGAAAATTATGGTAAACTAGGGCAGGTAGCAACTAGACATGTGTACGAAACACTATCAATAGTAATAATTATCAAAACTATTCTGAATACAAAACATCAGAAATAGTTAAACGAATCTTCCCGAGGAAGGACAACAAACAATAATAACCTCCTAAAGAGGAGAAGACCAGCTCCTACGACCGGAACGGCTATTGCATACGCTATTGTAAAATTTAGAAAAAAATAAATTTAGAACAAAAATATCAATTTGGTATAAAAGTTTCAAGGTAGTAAAAAGGTGCTGAACACAAAAAACCAACAAATAATTAAGGATGAAAGAAATAAATTTGGAAAACAAAAGGTTAACCACGCGGGTCGCCTCAAACGAAATCACTAGAAAAATAATACTAAATTTGGAATACGTGAACAAAATGATAAACGAAATACTTACAAAATCATAACACTGATTTTAATTAAATAAAATAATCACCAAATTTAGAACAACAAGAAAAATCACAAGACTATCCAAAAACAAACGTCTGCAACAACCGCTCGGAAGCAAGAGACCGAGGAAGAAGCAGACGCGTCGACTCCCAAAGAGAGCGCTTTAATCCCGTGTCATATGAACGTACTATTTACAAATAAGTGCGAATCTGCTACATAGATGGCGACATGAGTATGCACTAGGAAAACAATTGTACAAAAAAAAGACGTCAGGCGAAATTTTGTAACACAGTACACTCGGATACTTGAAGTCAAAAAAAAATTCTCCAGTATTCACAAGAATACTTTCTAACGTATGTACATCACGTTCCACTTCACCAATTTCTGTGCAAGATTGACTGATCAAATTATCATCATTGTATTCCTGTGATGAGGTTACTGAAGGCTTAAATCGATTCTCTGGACTCGACGAGTTTCCAACTCTACTGAAAGAGGGTAGGATTTCTATGAGTTTATTTAAATATGATACTACGTGTTCGAATCTTAATTGTACAAAAGGATTATTTTCTCTTAATCTTCATGTTTACTGAAATTTTACATGCAAGTATACAGTAGTATTACACAAAATTATTGATTTTCTCTATAACTTTGACTGTTCTTTTTTTCACTTTTTCACTAAAAGATTTATGGTCTATTCATGCCTATGTATGATTTTAAATCAGATAGATAATACTCTACTTGAATAGAATTTGGTTATCTGGCATAATTTATTATTTTGAATTTATATGCTAACTTGTTAATAATTCAGATACAATCAATTTTATCGTTCTACAAAAGTTCATAATCTGTCAACAGATAGAAAACTATATCTCATGGTAAGTTATTTCAGGATTTATCAATTTGTGATTTAAGTGATTGGAATATAGCAGTCTAATTGATAACATTGTATTAGATGATGCTGACGAAACTTTCATAAGTAATGATTGGAAGATCTCTAGAAGAGTTCTATATTTGCTTGAAATTGCTAACCGGTTTTGATTCTTCAAAGAATCATCATCAGAGCCAGTTTAGAACTATACAACTACAGAAGAGAAACTGAAAATGAAAGAACAACTATGTGAATATGTTTTCAACACAGTCGCGCGCATTCATGGCTCGTATCCAGATAACAAATAATCATAATGAATACGATAATTAACATTTATTGAGCAGAAGTTTGTCTATGAATAAGATTAATTGTATGTAAGTACATCTGATGAGTTTGGAATTATATCATGAGGTTATTTTTTGCAATCTTGGAAGAAGTAATATGATGAGCTTCACATAGATATTCTAAACGATTATAACATAGTATATTGAATTATTATCATGTGAGGAAGGGCAAGAACGACATTTTCCACTTTTGTTTGTGATTGGTTACTCTCTCATTGTGGTATTGCTGGTTAAAGCTCGTATCCGTAGAATAATTTGAGCTACAGGAATGCTTCCACGAAGATTTTTTTTCTCTCGCAGTAATGAAGTCTTAAGTTAATTGCCCAATTCTTCAAGAAATAGTCTACGCTTTGTGAGCTTACCAATATTCCAGGCTGTATTCCCCTGGCACCATTGAACGTAGTCGTTGTAGGCTGATACGCCCATAATATTATAGAAGACAGCCATTGGTATATATATAGTTTGTCGTCTGCATTTGTACGTTATAATTCACTTATCTAAGGTATCTAATATTCGAATAGCATCTGCCTTAGATCGTAGAAAGTAAAAAGATAATCACACATCATACTATGGTCATTTAGGCGATAAGTAAGGTCTAGAACATCTCTCTTATCTTCATCTCTCTCAGGATGTTCACCTACTTCTTTCCTAGATATACTTGCATCATATGCACAAGTATTTACAGTCCATGTATTCTAGATGTAGCGTACGTTGTAGGTCCAGAAGTCAACGAGATGACATTTTCTGTTGAGAATCTCCTATGTTGATCAGGTACCTTGCAGTTTCATAATATATTGCTTCACGTAATTGACTACAGCACTTTCATATGGACTCGTGAAGTTCACTTCATCATCCGATTCAACATCATACATCTTAACTTTTGACGAATGTTCATCTACTTCAGAGACACTACAACACCATCACCATCATCAGCAAACAATAATTGTTCAACTTGAGCATCCGTCAACGATCTCTTACCACACATCTTCAATCATTTCATTTTACATTTTCTCTGTATTAGGGCAGCACCAAGGTTGATGTGCACTACGAGAATAACATGTGAATATTCATTCATATATACGCGGTACTAGAAAGAAGCATCTAGCGACTTACACCAACCAAAATCAATTTGACGTTCATTGCTTGAAAATAACGTGGGTGTTGTAACTCTTCCAATGTAACAATGTGAGCTGTTTCCATAAGAATGGATCAAAACAAATGTAATACGTTCATTCATACCATCCTTCTTCTTGAAATTTCAACAAAACTAATCATCAAGTCATATTGACTTACACACAATGAGTGTAACAAAGTATTAAAGAAATAGCTTGGAGTCCTTCTTCTTCCGCTATTTATCCATTACAGTTATTAGAGACATACAGCGGTAGCAAAATATTCAAATATTCATATGAAGCCGAACAGAATGAGAGAGTTGAGTGAGTTTCTGGGTTGTCCAGCTATTGCGTACTAGAATGGAGCTAGCAGTATGTCAGATCACAAAATCATGCGAAATGAGCAACCGAATTTGTTCTACGGCACTATTGCAATATTCGGTTCTTCCATAATTTTGAACTGGTATTGACTATAGCAACATTCACTTGAACATTCTAATTTGAACTGAATATTTAGAAATTGCAACAGGTAAAGCTATAGAAAGATAAATTAAGGGGAAGATTGATGATTCAATTACTCCACAGAGCAGAGGTATCTAGACTGCTTGCCACGCGAGCCATTGACTGTTCTTAAGAGGTTTGCCTCGGCTCAGGTCATTATTATTCCGTACTACATATCATACAGCAAATTTGATCCATCCCAAATTTTTTATCTAAGTATTATATGACTATTGAGTAAACCTCAATGAGAAAGCTCATAGTATGAACTTATATCATTTGATATATTCTCCGTTATAGAGTTTGAATCCCTTACTGAGATCATAAATATAGAGAGTTGAACACATTACTACTGAGGCTCTTGCTGCAAATAGACTGGCCACCTCTGCCATATAAAATTCCAAAAATCATACTTCATCCATAACAGATATCTTTTTCGTCTTCCTGCGATTTCATTACCTCAAAAGTTTCTGACGAAAGCGCTTTTAGTATTGCTCTTGCAACGGTGAGACCGTTATTTGTTTGACTCAATTCTATTTTAGAGAATAATATTTTTCCCTTGCTCCACATATACAAAGTGCGCAATTCCTGACAAAGTGGAGCTACCTAAATCAAAATAAAACCTCAAAGAGCTCGAGTAGTTCATCCGAAAATATAAGTGAAACTTTTTTCTACTAAGCTCAAAAATTCGTCTTCAATTCCCCTATCTCTATAAATTAGATGAGCTAACATTCTTCCTCTTCTCGCTTTGTTTCTTTCTCCTCTTCTTCTTCCAATAATGTACGTTTCGTGTATGATCAGTTGAACAAATAAAACTCACGTAATATTGCAACAAATACATTTGTGGGCTATGTGTTATTGGTTCAATAGAAATAGGAGCTGCCAGAATTATAGCAATATTTTAAATAAAATATTTTAGAGTCGGGTTTTATTCAATATTCCAACGTTCTCTTTCAATGATTGTTCAATGATTTTAGAGACTAACGGTTAGTTTATTATCGTGTATAATGAATTGGAACAAAAGTCAGAGCCTGCTCGGAGCTCAAAGATAACTTATCTACAATGATGAGGCTGCTCATCGTTCACAATGCTATAATTTCTCCAGAAGTAGACTAGCTTATATATAATTTTTGTTTTCAACACCATTCATCATCATTCCCTACTTCATAGTTGCAAAGATGGCTATGTGAGACGAGAGTTACACAAAATACTTTCCAAGAAAATAGTACAATGTTTGTTAAACTGTAACTAATGTCGGAGCAAACAAAGCGCCTGGTACTGCATTGTTGGTAATATGTATAGATCCCCGGAGTAATTTTCACAACACAGCCGGTTCTGTTTGAGATGTTTAACGTCTCAGAAAGAGACAATAAGGTGTTCTTGATGCTTCAAGATGTAGATGAGATTAGGCAACAGAAGAGAAAATGTATTTTTGTGTAAAATGGGCAATATTCGTTTCGTGAACTACTTCAAATAGAAAATATAAATGGTATGAGTTGAACAATAAGAGTGCCTTTATTATAATAAGAGATTTGAAGAGAGGATGTAATTATAATGCCACTGTAGAGAAGATTATCTCAATTTTGTCGGGATAACTAAATATAAATAATAGTTATAGGCTAAGAACAGATGGCAGGTGAGGCACTACGATTTTATAGCGCATGCCTTTTTGGATGATTAAAATTTAGTCCTTGGAGAAAAAGATACAAATGTTATTGTTGGATGCACGCTTTCCGGTTATAGTGTGAATACCAATTACAAAAAATTGGATTTTTTCATGATATTTTGCATGACTTCATAATGTGAAATAGTTGACAGTGGCTCAAAGCCTAGTACTGGCAAGCATTAGGTTCGCAACAGTCCAAAAGGCTCGAGCGGGCGTGTGAATTCGTAAAAAAAAATGATACTTCGTGTTGCGGTCATCAAACTCTTGTGAAAAAATTGGCACAAGGGTGAGAAACTTTGAAGACATCTTGTACAAATGTTAAACCAACTAACAAAGATCTTTCTTATACAATAATCTAGTTTGAGATTACAATAGAATCAATCTTACAATTTCATAGTCATCTATCGAAAAGCTGAAATTATTCCATTCCAGTGCAGTATATTATCATGTTAGTTCTAAGTGATCTTATGAATATTCCATCTATTCAAGAGTTCTTTAAAAAAAAATGCCGCTATAAAGAACAAAATTATATGTGGGAGGAGGAATGAGATATCACGAGCAAAACTTGGTCCAAATGAAATTATTAGTATCTACCTACGGAATTTTTCTAAATAATTCTTCAGGCTTAGATGAACGGCTCCGATCACTCTGCTGATGAGGATAATTGCTTGCTTATATCTTAGATATATTATAATTTCCTGAAAATTTCTCTGATGTTGTTGACCATTTTTGATGATTTTTCAAATATGGACTTCAAACTTTTATTGTCTCTATTCATGGAAAAGATAACACAGCGTCTTGAATGCTATGAGTCTCCCTTCGTTCTCAGGTTTTAGGTTCATAATGATCTTAGAGCTACAAGCAATCATATACTAAGTTGATGGGCAATGAAGTATAACGGCTCCACTTTTTGAGGCCTTAGCTAATTCAATTCACTAATGAGAGGGTGTCATGCATTGTGGATATCAGTACTAAGTTCATTGAAAACTGCAAGTAGATACATTCGGTATTATTTTTGACCATAACATCAAGAGAAGTAATGTATGTTACTCTGCCCCTTAATTGTGAGAAGTAAGAGGAGGTTATGTAGCTTATCTTGTTACGTAATTATTTCCTCTGGTTTTCTTGATGAATAATTTGTAAAAGTTACCACCACGATAGCGGCAAGCAAATAAATTATATTTCAATAAGGTAAAAATAATATTTATCTATGTCAAATTGCTCCTACCTTCAATTCCGGGGGCTCGGCTAACTGAAAGTGCAGCTGCAAAGACCAAATAGCGAAGACTGAAAATGAAAAAAACTGGGCGCCAGGACTTGAAAGGAATATATAGAAAATTTAAGTAGTCCAACTTAGTAGCGATAGTAGTAGGAAGTAGAAGCATAAATGATCTAGCAGAAATGTACGTAAATTTTGATTTTAGTTTTGATAACAAAGACAAAAGTAATAACGCGTTATCCGATACCATGAGCAAAAAAATCTATAAAGTTTACAAATTGAATTACTGGTGTACATAACAATTGCTGAATATTGTAGGTAGCAAGCTATGATTTCTCCTGTTTTGAGCCAGAGACGGTGCCACGGCCCTTGAGGTTGGAGTTAGCCAAAAAATATTTAGAATGGTCGTCGAAGCTTTTGGGCTGTATATGTGGTCTTTGTCGGTTGGACGAACCAATATGGTGGGTGTCGACAGCCTTCCCAGAAGCGATATAGAATAAAGACGACTTCGGCTGTTCCTACGGCTGGTATCCTGCCTCAGCTCTCAATCCAACTAAGTTCTTTTGCTGATATAATGGTTAAAAGACACAATAATAATCTGAAACAGCTCACGCCAGTAATTTGTTCAGGAACATATTTGACAATGGTTTGAATAACGACACAAAATTACAATGAAATAACAACTGAATCTTGGTGCCAAATAAAAATGAACAATATAAAAGAATTAACGCCAATGCAAGAAGAGGAAGATGCCATAACACAAATGGGGTTATCGCAAGCATACACGGTGAGGAAGCGCATGAATGCAATCACAAAATTGAACGAGTAACTCGCTGACTGGAAAAAAAAACAAATTCTATCAGCAAGGTCGACTCGCGTATAATAAATAAAAAAGTTATCGTGTCGAACCGAAAATAGGTGAAAACAATAGGAGAGAAGTCCTTTCTGATAGAAACAGTGATGCCCAAATTTACGAAGCTTTTAGTCCGAATACAAAAAAATAATAATAACAGTAATCACATTCACACCTCACTTACTCATTCATTCCAAGGAGAGGGTAGGAGAGCATGAAGGAGAGGAGTAGAAGGACGATACTGATTTGTGAAGTTCGTAACAAGTTTAATACTCTGCCGAACTCGGAATGGTAATTCCAGAAAGATTACAAAAATGAAAACTAAGGGTTCCGTAGAACCAATTACTAGTACAAAAAGTAAATCAACCAGAAGAACGTGAGTATTGAAGCAACTGATAAAATTGAGCTTCACAAATGCAGGATCAGACCAAGGGGTAGAAAATATAACGGAAGGAGAGTACGTCAATTCAACTCAAATACTTGAGTGGAAAAAAACTCCAAGAGCCCAAAGAAGCTTGTGCCGATCTTCTTGCGATGGGCACTACCTTGCCGGAGCCTCAAAGTGATATTTAAAAGCAAAACTACGAATCTATATAACGTTCAAAAAGTAACCTCAAAACTAAGCCACGAGGAGTAAAGATTCTACTTTACAATGAAACTGCCTACAGTAAGGAATCAAATATCACGAATTGCAAACGAATATTGGAACTGATAGAATATAGTTCTTACTATTGAACTTTGATAATAATACACTAACGTAGAATAGAAACTGTTTGAAGCAATATTGACAGGGCACTGACCACCGAAGGGAGAGAGATAAAACTGCCTTGCGGTCCTGTATGTTCTCTCGCAAGACCATGGTGCCCTTAACTGCATACTTGAGAAAGCCAGAGACGGCTTGAGGGATTATCAAGCTCTACTAATATTGAAAAAAGGTTTGGATATGGTTGCAGTATAATAAACCGCAACAATCCTCTTTGTTTATCCATGTTAGAAATGTGTCGTTTACATACCTTAAGGTACGGTCACATAGCTTATGTTATGTTATGTCTGTGTTATGTCATTATGTTGAGATCTATTTAAACTTATGAAACATGTCACATAGGTTATGTCATGTTCGTAATGTCATTTGACATAACACAACAGTTGATTTCAACTCAACTTTCGGACGCTGTGTTATGTCTGCGCCAGCGCAGTTGACGGTTATCATTCTTTGACATTTCATCTAACCTCAAAAGATGAAGGAAAATTTATTAATCACATTAGTAGAAAGTAATCCTAAATCCTATTTATTATTATAACAATTATAATCATGTTGTGAAAAAGAAAATACATGAGAGCGTTTATGAAACTATAAATAATCTCGTTATTGAAAATATGTAGTTCTTAAATCCTACACATGATGGCTTCAAGTCTTTGTGTTTGTTGACATAACATAACATACAAACATAACACAGACATGACATGACATAAGCTATGTGACCTTAGCTTTAGCTATAATTCTGGTTTGTCTGATGTAATGTTAATTGCTTGGAATTCAAACTATTTCAGGTGAATATTGACGATCATTAGTGGTTAAGAAAAACTCATTGGTGAATCATCGTTCTGAATGAAGAAACGATCATGAACTTGGCAATATGTGTTACGCATATAACTCTAAAAGTTCAATAAAATCCCATTGATTGTCATTGTGGTTCCATTTCCTAGAAGGTGGTCTTTTTCTTCTTCTGCTCTGACGACTCTCAGTGGCTTTGTTCAGGGTACATTGATATAAATAACTGGACTAAAATCTAGCAGTGCACTTTGCATTTTAGTTGGTCTGTACAGGAAGTGCGCTCTATTTGAAACATTATTTGAATTTTCGCATGAACCGAGAATGGCTTGTCGTAGGATGTTGATATCTAGTATTTTGAATGCAACAATTATTGTTGTTGCATCTGGAGGTTATATTTAATTTTTCTATCAATCGGCCAAACCGAAATTGCACTTTATATAACAGTCTTTCCGAACTTCTTGCATGAATAATTCAGAACAATCAGCCGTAGAATACTGAATTTTTGTATGGAGCATCCAGTAGTACACCTCGCATTATAATTGCGATCGGCTGAGCCAAAAATGCAGTTTACTGAACTTTTTTTTATTCCTGAACGATCAGCTATAGAATTTTAAGATCTAGAATTTGGAGCAATTGCAGCATTCAAATGATATCTTTATATTCTCATAGCAATCTTCTGAACCAGATGTAAGCTTTATCAGACAACCTTCTCCCATTTTTGCATAAATTCGAAATTACTGGTCGTAGAGTGCTAAAATTTAGTATTTGAGATTGCTTCTGTGTTTTAATGGATTGCAACATCTAAATGATCAGCTGAAATTTTTTGGTTGCAATCGATTCTGCCTTATGTCAATGTCAGTGTCAACTATCAATTATTCAGTCGTGAGGTGAACAAGTAAGTCATGTGGTGTCCATATCAAATTTTTTTATTATATATGAATCAAAGAAATTTTGTTCCTTTCACGACAAGGATGAATCCAATATTAGAGAAATAATAACCTTTTGTTGAGGAAGTTGAATTATCACTTCCAAAATTATAATTTTATTCTTGATACATAAAAATGAGGTCCGATCGGTTTTGCTATTTGCACAAATAAGTCACCAATAACAATACTTTATGATGATGAACATCTGCAGCAGATAGAACGAATTGAGGATTTTAAGTCTATTGCTGGATAGATGTCCATTATATTTTATGGAGTCATAATTTGAGAAACATCATCCGCCCTGAGCAGGCTGTTTGTCATCTTGAAACAGATAATCAGGGCGATGTATGATTAAAAATACAATAAGTCTTTTAGAACAGCACTCATTCTGAATAATTCATTAGCTTTACAAGATATCTTCCTATAAAGAGTGGACGAAAATAGATAGATAAATTTTTACCAGTAATAAAATTCGTTAAGTGCAACAATTTTTCTTACGACTTCCAGGTGCATAATTAATGGATCCAGTAGCAGTAACAATGAAACAATTGATTTTGACTCAACTCATGCGAGTTGTCAACTCCATCAAATAGACTCTGGGAAATTGAATTTGATTGAGCTTAAGCCTGTGGAAATGTCTACGTTCTCTGTCACGGCTTCGCAGGCAGCTCAAGATTAGTGCATTGCATTTATTGAGAACGTCATTTTTCACTGAAAACTTAATCATTGTAATTGTCCTACCAACTTATGATGCCATTTTTTAAATTATTGAAAGACATTTTTATAATATTTGGCTGCACCACTTGGAAAATAGCAGTAGATCTGTACGATCAATATTTTCTGTCAATTCATTCAAGGATTAAGCAGTTCAATTAACTCTTTCTTAGAAAATTTGTAATTAACTGCAGCACCCAAGCAAACGCGGCAATGCTTGTGAAAGTCTTGTGCTACCGATATTTTTTCTTGTTGGATTCCAGGGTGATCCATATCAATTGGCTCTTTTTTGGAAGCATTACTCATCCATTGACTTACTTGCAATAAAAAATATGGGAGACAGGAACAACCGCAAAATAAAATGCACGGAAAAGAAATTTAACTCGCCAAAATTTTTTTTATATCTCTGACATATAATTTGGAAAATTTATAACAAATGACATTTGTGGTAGTTGAGTTGGTTTTCAATTATTTGATCAAAATTTACATGCAATAAAAACTTCAACAAAATTTGATGTGTCACACACGAAAACCATTGTTGAGAGAAGACTCATTTTATTCGCCCCATTGCATTCCAGGTGAAACCAAGCTGAACTGAATTGATATTATATCGAATAAACGCTTTGTAAGATAAACAATTCCACTCCACATTTTCCTACAGCTCCAGCGGTTTATGCAGTGAACACCGGAATAGCTCTTGAATGGCAGAATTTTTTTCGATCTACTTGATATTAATAGTTATACTCAGACCAATTCACACCATATCGCCATCTGTTATAACTTATATGTTATTCTGATGTTTAAGCTATAACATTGTGGAATTTCATCGAAATCCATTCGGTAGTTTTCACGTGAAGGAGTACCAAAGATGGTTTCATCCTCACAAACTTTCACATTTATAATATCAGTATAGATTGAAATATATGTCCAAATGTTGTAGTGTGAAAGACATAGTCCATCTATTCCAAATACCAGAAACGATAAGAGTATTTATTTTGATTAGGATTAATTTGTTAGGATCAAATGTGCATTAGAAATAAGGTATCAATTTCTATTGTATCTATGACAGAATTTTTTCTTACTTACTTGACACTTATCAGTATATTTTGGACAATTCACACAACATTTCTATAAATCATAGCCTATGTATCATTCTAATGTAAAAGCAACATTATTGTAAAATGTCATTCGAATTCATCAAGATATTAAATTTCAATAAGAAGACCATAGAGTAGACCTACCAAAGAGACCATGTTGAAAAATACGCACAAAGTATACTATTTGATAGGTGACGTGGAAACGTGTACATATTATGGAGAATATGACTTTAAAATGCCTCTTTCTCATAAATAGTGAATCTTGGAAAAAAATGGAAGAATAATCTAGATGAGGAAAGCGCATTTTTGACAGCTCATGAATACTTGTTACCTCAGAGATTTCGCAAATTATTATCTCTCACAATTACTGAATCAAGCAGTTTTGGCAAACTTACGAAACAGCAGCTTCCATTTAGTACTAGTTTCAAGTTGACAGTTTCATAGGTACAAAATTTATGCATGTACAAACTCAAAAATACCTTTCATTCTTCATTGTTCAGTTATTAACTGACAGGAGGTCAAGTGCTGTACCTTAAAATCAAAATTTGCTCTTTATTAAAGCTATATAAAAAAAATACACCAAAATTAAACAAATTCTCAACCAATAATAGTGATGCATTCTAATAAGCTTTAAATTTGCGTCAAACAAGTCATTGAATGAATCTCGGACAGATTTGACAACTGTACATAATAAAAGTGACACCCCCGGCTAAAGTTGTAACTAAATTTTTAACTACTTCAATAAATTTTAGATGCCATATTCCTTATGTCATATATATCCATGGGCATTGTTTCACTTGAAACAAGTAATTTAATAATTCAATCTTCCACAATCACTGAGCTTGAATTTGTGCAATTTGTGCAAACCTATGAAACAGTAGCTTTTATTTAGTACCAGTTTCAAGTCTGTAAATAGTATAGTTGCTAAGAACTCAGCGTCACGCCAGCCAGCCAGACAGCCAAAGTGAATATGATAGCGCTTTCTTCGGAAAAATGCGCTAAAAATGTAGAGACCATTTTTGTAGGGAATCGAAAGATCTAGAATCCTTATTTGAGCTATTTCTATCCGAAAACTGATAGTTTCACTGAAAAAACCCATTTTTGCGATCTTTGACCTCGCATAAAATATTTTGCACACACAGGATCGATGAGGGCTTTCCACAGCTTCATTATAATGGTATCCTCAACGTTCATGTCAATTTTTAACTTCTTGGGAATTAATGCAACGGTGAATATGTATTTTGACTGGACTTATATGCAGAAATAAAGTCACGAAGGTTTCAAATGAATGATTGACATGACTACGATGGTTTAAAGTTACAAAATATCTATTTTAATCGTCATCTGTCATTCTTCCAGCAAACAAGTAACATTCAGTTTGATCTATGGGCGCACTGTTAGCTTCTTAACAAAATTTTAATGAATTTTCACTCGTTATCTAGAAGGTCAATTGTGAAGTTATTAAGAAAAACTGTTATACTTGACAAGTTTCATTACTGATAGGAATTAATATACTCATTTCTGTTACACCCTGTATATATTGTCTTCATGAAAAGTAATATCTTCAATTTCACAAGAACATACATGCCCGTCATAATTACCTTCTGGAAGCTCCAAGACACAGAACCATTATTTTCAAAAAAAAAGTATTCATTTTGAGTCTAATATTTTATACTGAGTGAAGCTCTGAAGTGGAAGACAATAGCGATATATCCAAATCAAAAAAGATCTTGAAAAAAGCATTAATGGTACTATGATGCGAGAGAATTTTGTGATAATCCTGATTGAGAATCTACTGTGATAATTTTTTTTTTTCGATTTATCTCATATCATTTCGTAATATCATTTGGATAAGTAGTCATTCGATTTTAATCATTATTTCTATTCAACTACGGTTTATCTGTTCCAAACAGAGACGAAATTATATCCATCTAAGTTTTTCTCTTCTCTCACTTAGACACTTTCTCACACGCATAATATCGTACACACCCACAGTTACATACCAGCCGTCCATGCAATCATTCACTCCGAATTTCTTCTTCAATTTGACATTCGTTTCACATGTCCAAACAACATTCTCAATTCGTTATTTTATTTTGCATCCAAGTACGCGACAATATCATCTCCATGAAATTCACCCGTAACTTTTATTTCTTTAACTACGCTTAGAATTCACTTTCATTCATCAGAGCATCAATGCAGGTTCATATATGCATCATGTTCTTGAGGAAAACTAACATTTTTTGACATCATGAAGCGATACTTTCTTGTATTAGTAGTTACTCAAAAATAGTGCGGAGTTTGAGGCTGCTCTTACGGCTTCTGTGGAAATTAGGAGTAATAGCACATATTTTATCAGTGGTCCTAGCATCTTCTAATAATTGTTGAGTACTATACCAATTTCAATCTTTTTCATCCAGCATCAAACAGCAATACTGGATGTACTTTGTTTCTATAACGTTTTCTTTCACTCAGTTTCTATGCTACTGCGCGGACCAATAGGATCAATATTTGTACTACTTCTTGGCAAGCCAGAGCTGTAAAATTTTGTATATACATGTGAGTCAAATAAAAATGCGTCATGTGCTTTGTGACGTTATCATAAGTTTTATTTGGCGGACACTTTATAATATCAGATTTTTGTTCTCTTTATATCCTTCTCAATATAGATATCAAATGAATGGATCTATTGAGTAAAATACAATAAGCTATGTGAAGTCCTCATGGATTCAATGTGGTGTACAAGATCATAGATTATAGATTGCTTGCTGCAAGTAGAAATGTTGGTAAAAGTTTAACGAAATATGAATCTAGGAATTGAAGTAAAACTAGGGTCTGTTCTGGTAGCTCACGAGACAAATGGGCATAGTGAATCGAAAATTTGAGTAATTTACATATTATAGTGACTCACATGTAAATAGCATGAGGATAGTGGACGAATTTGATGATAAACTCTCTTGATTCGTATAAACTCTATCATTTCATACATCAACTAAACAAAAAGAGTTATTAGAAATCTCTCGGCAGATTTGAAACAATATTCTAGCTGCTTGTGTGTAGACAAGTTTTCACGATGAATGAGCGCCTTCTCATCGTAACTTTAGTATAAATCGATTGCAAGTCTTATGAATCAATGCTATATACTTCATCGAGAATAATGCCTTTTTGATGAGTTCGTGAGACAGAATGAATGGTATTGAAAATGCAGATCACTTGAACGATTCACAAGAATCTCAATTTTCACACCATCACACCATGGCAACTAAACATATATTCTATCCTTATTCGAACTCTCTAGTATGTCATCCTCAAAATCGGATGTAACAAAGAATTAAAGAGCTCTCTTGCTTGATGAAAAGTGGATATTATTGATCTTATTGCTGTGCGGCTTAGTATGGGATGAAATCATCTCAAGTATTCTCTAACCCGGACTCTAGATCATGGCCTTAATGACTTCGTAATTGTGTCTCATCACTCAAGTGACTGCTTGACTACTCACTTAAGTTATGGATTCTACGATATTTTCACTATGAACGTGCTGACTTGAACTTGTCCAACCGAGCTTTAGCAGATAATAAGAGTTTTGTGCCAAAGTTCCTATCTCATTGAATTACTAAATGCTCCGCAGAAATAGAATTTACACCAGTATCATTTATCGGTTTACAACCAAAGTGGACAGTCCAAATCCACTTTATTTTGTCCTGTATTTTTCATTGGTCTCATTTTAGAACATTATTTTATTAAGTATCGTAATTAAACTGACCTTAAGTGTAATTGAGATGAATATTTTCTGCCACAGAGCACTGGGATACAATTAACAGGAAATATAGACAAGAACATTTGGTTTCCTGATATACTAGTCAACCTTTGGCTATATTGTACTTTGAAATTATTCCATATGAGATGACAATTACTTTTATTCCAATAATACTTCGTTATAAAACAAGATGCAACTATTTTATTCTGATATTGTATGTTAATAACAGATATTATAAATACATTTCTTAGTCTTGATAACGATTCATCAAGATCTATTTAAAATTTCACAATATAACATACCATGATATGATATAGTATTGCTCCTTTGGACTAATTCATTCGAAACTTGAGTTAAATATTCGCAATAGTACTTGATAGTACGAAAATTCTCATTATCTTTGCGATAGAAGAGAGACGTCATCAGAATTCTAACTAAGGTTCTTCCCTTCTCTCATAAGCTACAACTTTACGTGCACCACCAGATTATGGTATAGTACATGTCAATTTATTCTAGCACGACTTTATTCGCTAATAGCATGGTAAACCGCGGCACAGCATGAGTTCTATTTACCTGTGAAATAGGGTGGTATTAGAAATATTTTTCTTTTAAGTAAATTTCTGTATTTTTCCTAGGACATAATATTCAGAAGTAAGAAAAAAGTATTCGGAAATTATTTTATATATATTTCAATTTCAAAATTAAAATTGATAATTAAACTGTAACTTGAATTTAAATTCAAGCTACTAATTGAATTGAAGTCAAAATAATTTTAGTACAACCCAGAGAAAAGAAAATTCATCAGCTGCTTATAGCCCCCTTACTGTGAAGATTTCCTAAAGCCATGCTAAAATAATTTGTCCAGTACAATACTCGGTACTCGGAGAATGATACCGAGTTGATTGTCCGAAGTGCGTGTTGCTACAGGCTTAGGGTAACGTAATGTGATTTGATCGGTGTGAAACTAGGGTGGCGGTTTTCAGGGATCCAGAGTTGCGGCCCAATGATGATACGTGTGATGTTTCTATCGTAAATCGAACAGTCCATTCGCACAATACAAGTGTAAATGAAGTATTCAAAGTAAAAAAGAACTATTCGTGGATTGGTCAGTATATGTATGATCAATTAGTGACTGAGACCTCTAAATTACGTAAATAGTTGAAAAGGTAGATAATCCGGTTTATTTCCACTTTTTTTCAAAAATCCAGGTGAATCTATCTGAAACTATTTGGAAATGAATTAGAAAATAAGTAGTTATACTTGATTGAGAAGGTAGAGAGCATGAAAGCTGAATATTCTGGAGAAAGAAGGAATTTTGGTAAAAAAGCTATCAACAAGTCCAAATATAATGCTTATTCGTTGTTTGAACATACAAGAAAGAGTTAGACGACAGAAACATGCATAGTAGAATTGCAGAGACGGTTCCATACCTCAATGGTGGTGAAAAATAATTACTAATAAACATATGTGACCAAAGTACAAAAAAATCGAAAAAGGCAGTAAAGCAGCAACATGTCCCTAATTTTTGCTGATTTTGTGTTCGATTTTTCCAACGGACAGAGACATGATGTTGCATTTGATACTGTTGCTGAAAGAATTAAACAAGAGTAGCCCAGACAGAGTACTCAAAAAAAATCATAAATCAAAGTATAATTCTTTTGACGTCCGTCAACCAGAGAGAACAAAATAAGTATATTACAATCAGCTGACGTTTTTCTCAACTTTATTTGAGTTAATTGAAGGTATGACCTAGTTCAAAGCTTGAACAAGGCCTGGAATCTGATGTCCAAGATATGCAGGAAGAACAGATGTTGAGAATTGATTCCAGTGGCGTAACTGGGATTTCTTTATTTCATCTAATTTGGAATATACCAACTTCCATCGGTGAGTATCAGAGTGCAATTTTGGAAACATCATGTAGAAAGAATGAATGAATGAGTGAATAACTCCATCACTCTCGGATGAGATCCTGTAAGGTGATTGATTTGTATTTGGATATCAATCAGTGATTGTTTTCTTGTAGAGTCGCCTATTTGTCTGTATTCTCTAGGATGATATTGAATTGAATTTTTTCTTATGACTATCAGTCATTTGCATTCAATTCAAAAAACTTCCTGCATTGTTCGCTTTTATCATCTGAGCAGATAAATAAAGTGTCTATCTGTGATTTTCAAATAAATGCAGAAATATAGATGAGAACTGCTAGATACAAGATGTTGATCCATAAATGACACAACACAACAGATTTCAATGGAAATTTCAAGGATTAAAAGATTCACTTTCCGTTTATGTTTCACTTGAACATCTTGCAGGGTTCGAATGATATGATTATAAATATATGATTAGGCATACAAATAGTGCTTGCGTGTCAGTCTGTGCTTGAGATATAAATACTTCCCCTTAATTTCAATGTTTCACTTCTTGCAGGGCTCAGAAGATATGATTATCAATATGTACTCATATATATATAAATAAAACTCAAATTTCAGTCTGTGATTTTGAAATGGATACTTTTCTCCATTTCAGATGTTCTTTCGTAGGATATCAAAACCAGGACATGCGTCTTTCAGATCTTTATCTGTCAGTCTATCTGTTTGTTTATTTGGACTAATCTGCGAAACGGCTGGATTGACTGAATTGAAACTTTTAACAGTTACAGCTAAGTAGTAAAGAGGGCACTTTTCAGAAGTCATTAGCGACCGCTACGCGATAATTAGCGGATTCAGCAGAGGTCATTAAAATGATTAATTGAGGTCGCGAGGGTGATTTGAAGACATTGCAATGAAAAAGAATGGAATCAATTATCAAATAATGAGTATTGTAGTGAACAACACATTAAAAACAGTAATTAAGCTCAGGAGGGCGATTTGAAGACATTCCTTGTGAATAAATAGATTCAAGCTGTAACGTTCCAATTTCGCACCTTGCTTTTATTTCTCTATTCTTCATATCCCAGTTGTTTATCCATTCCTTTTTGCTACAATTGAAACGTATTAATACTATTATTTCGGATAAATGAAACATTTCACTCACCTCTTACACTTGTTGTCAATATTTGACACTTTACTAATTAATGTTGCATTTTGATTCCGTATTTAAAATTCTCGTAGTTGCTGCAAGGTGTCAGAAGTCGACAAGACTCTGTTTCAAAATGAGAATATTTTATTGAAAACCTAAAATTACATTAAAATCACGTTTGACACAACACATCACAAAATATAAACACGGTAAAATAACATAACATCTCAATAAAATTCCTCAACCCCAATAATCCTTTTCCGCCAGTCTCTCCCCTCTAATCTCTTTGTAATTAGCTGAAACCAATGAAAAAAACGGTTAATTTAGGTAGAAACGGTTTTTTTTCAAGTAATTGTTCAGAAACTGACTTGAGTAAGGGATTCGAGCAAAAGTCAAGAAACGTGACGATCGCATAAGAAGTTTCTCCAAAGGAAACGGTCTATTTTATTCTTTAAAAATAATCAAAACCGCTCAGCGGGATCTATAATAAATCAGTGTCGTGCTTCGACCGAGTAACCGTGTTTCGAGTAGTGTACGTCGGTCGAGCAGCCCAACTTTGGGGATTAGAAAGAAGCTTTTACGCACCTCGTGCTATCGTAAACCGCCACTAACATCCAAGACAAAGTGTCCGGACGCCTGCAGAGCACGCAGCGATGCTAGCGCTGGTATCCAGTTCCTGAGACCACCTCCGCGGGACTTAACCTTGACGCCTGTCCACGACCAACTCTTGGACCGATACCTCTACCAGGTCAGGCGATGTCATCTCTACAGTTCCGGAGAACTTGTGGGTTCAGCTCAGTGTCTGTTCTGTACTATTTATTGGTTTAGTTACTCTATAAGCAGAAGTCTTGGTTAATTTTTTTGTTCACGTTCTTGTCATTCATTTTGTGTTAGGTGCCCCTTGGATGCAGCTGATGTGGGTACAGTACTGTTTAGGCGCTATACACTAATTCTGTACAGCGCAAGGCCCCTATCCTCGTGATTAGTGTGAGCTTCGGCCAGTTAAGGAGCAAGGCATATAGGCGTCAGGTTTTGCACACACTGGTTAGCTGGTTGCGTGCTGTCCTCCAAAGCGCGTTATTTTGTGTATTAGGCCCTCAGCCACTGTTTGTTTATTCTACAATAAGCTCCATCATTTTCACAACGATTTATATTCATTTTTATTATTCAAATTCCATTTGAATTCATTTTTTTTTTGTTCAACCATTTATTCATTTCTGCGTATATTGAAGTCGACAGTAATTCAGGCGTCAGGTTTCGCACACACTGGTGTGTTGTTGGTTACGTGCTGTCCTCAAAGGCGCGTTATTTTGTGTATTGAGCCCTCAGTCACTGTTTGTTCATTTTACAATTGGCTCCATTATTTTTACAACGATTCATGATAATTTCTAATAGTCAAGTATTCAATTTTTTATTTTTTTTCTTGTAAAACCCATTTATTCATTTTTGCGTATATTAAAGTCAACAGTAATTCAGGCGTCAGAATTCGCACACACTGGTGTGTTGTTGGTTACGTGGTGTCCTCAAGGGCGCGTTATTTTGTATATTGGACCCTCAGCCACCATTTGTTCATTCTACAATCAGCTCCATTATTCTCACAACGATTCGTATTCATTTTCACAAGTAAAATTCTATTCAAATTCATATTTGTTTTCTTACTCAACCATTTATTTATTTTTGCGTCTATTAAATTCAACAGTAATTCAGTTAAGAATCTTTTTTTTGTCGTACTAAATAGTGGATTTGCTCGTTTCTTTCAGACACTTTAGTTGTAACAATCTCCGTTCAAGAGTGTGGCTTATGGCGAGTACAATGTCCCATAGGTCGATCCCTCTGGTGGATGCTGAAGGCCATCACGCGGACACCCATTTCTGTAATATCTTCATCCCAACAGACACCCCTTTATTGCAGGTACTTCCGATGTTGTGTGCCCTGCGGACGAAAAGACAACATCGTGGCGCTCCGGATATGTCCGAAGTCTAACTTTGCGATGCCTCGCGTCACCTACAATCTCCCTGAGATTAAGAGCGAAGTACGAACTGAGGTCAGTTTAGAACGTCAAAAATTGGTGCCCAACGTGGGGTCGATTTATTTTTGAATGATTAGGGTCACTACCCTTATTCTGCGTGTTACGTATAGAAACTGAGTTGCGGAGCTAAATGAACTAATTTCAAGATCGCCTGCAAATCCTAACTTTGAATCGGCCTAGCTCAGTATCAAGAGAAGAAGTCAAAATAATCCCAGGACTGGACTAGGTGGTTGTGAGGTCAGCTTTGAGAGAAAGATAAGAAATTCCCCAAAACAGATGTACCGGACGTTACGTAACGGATTTAAATTGAAGTTGAATTAAAAACCAAGGCGCTATGCAATTGTTGATTTTTCCGTCCTCAGGCACACAACTGCGGAATTACCTGTAGAAAAGAATGATGGGAGGAAGAACAGGTAAAATATCGGAATTTAGGTTAATTGGATCTGTCGCCGTCGATCGAGATGCCGCATAACATGAAATAAAACAATATCTCAAACAGCGATACTCCACCAGCTAGGAGATAACACTGAATAAATTCACTTCCTGAAATTAAGAATGGTAGGTACTTTCTACAGAATAAATTATTATCGATATAACACAGAGTGAAAAATATTTAATGGAGTTAATTCAACATGAATATCAAAAATGACGAAGAGTAGATAAAAGAAGCGTAAAACAAAATGGCGAAGAATCGCGTTCCACGACTTCAACAAGTTGTAACTGAATTAGGAACAAAAGTACGAAAATAATGAGAATTAGGCCTGAGATCGATCGATGGGACGTAGCGTTCATAACGTAGACAAAAAAAGAATAGAAAAGGAAGGCGCCAACAAATGCCTACCGCAGCAGGAGGTGGAATAAAAAAATTAGCAAAATCGTGGAAAGACCATAAGGTGCCTAATAAGGCAGATTAACTCAATTGGAAATAAATCGTCTATCATTAGATCAAAAAAAAACCTAAGATGCAAAAAAACTCAGTCACGTCACTGACTACAGCGCGAATTACAACAGCGAGAGCTCAAAACAAGTATCTTGAACTGGAACTGATTGACAAAAGTAAACAATGAACATGCTTTGAATATAATCAAAAAACTGAGCTTGAAGAAGGCAAAAGAAACGGAACTAAAGATTCGAAAAATGAATGAAACTTTAGAATTGAAAACTAAAATATTTTGTCTTCAAAGTAAGTACATGAAGTTGACTTAAGAAACACAAATCAACCAAAACTATATTTCAGAATTTAACCCAGCAAAAAAAAATACCAAATGCTTAATTGCCCCGTAACAAATCCTCCCCTCTTCAGAAATTCATCTCAAAAAAAAAACGTCGCCGCACTCTCAGAAAAAAATTAAGGGCCGTCAATAAGAAGTGAGTAGAGAAGACGACGTAATTTTTAAGACAATGGATCCATGAACGAAGGTTGTGTCTGAGAGATGCCTAGAGTCGAATAATGTAAAATATGTTCTTCCAAATCATAACCATTCCGTATTTTCGAGACTGAAGTAGGATGCCAGAGATCTGAAGAGATCCAACACGCTGCATGCGTATCCCCAAACTTGTCAGCAGCTTGTGCGCAACAACGGAACGACTCAGCCGAACCATAGTCGAATTAGACTGGGAGCTAGTGACAGGTGGGGTTCTCCGATTTTATACCGCTTGCCTTTTTGAGGGTTGATAGTTTACCTCTTGATAAGAAAGATAAAAATGTTATTGAGCGATGCACGCTTTCCGGTCATAGTTCAAATTTCAATTAAAGGTCTGAAAAAAAAGTGGTTTTTTCCGTGATATCATTTTGCATGCCTTTGTAATGTTAAATAATTGAAATTGATTTAAAGCCAAGTACTGAAAGGCAAGCGATTCGCAACAGCCCAAGTTACTCAAAGGGTTGCGTGAACTTGTGAAAAAAAATATGAAAAATGCCGTGTTTCCAAATTGCATGCCAATGGAAAGAATTGAAGTTTTAGTCATGAAACCCTTGTAAAAAAATTGGCAAGCATTCCTCGTTGGCGCAAGGGTTTGAAATTTAGGGGTAATCTTGCTTAAATTTTGCACCAATTAGCCGTGATTTCAAACTACCTCAAATGGAGCAAAAGCTTGATTTTGAAGTGAAATATTTATAAATTTAGAATGGCATGCATGTTGCTTAAGCCCTTCATATTTTAAATAATAATGAAAGTTGCATAAAAAACTAGCAGAATTTCTCTGACTTCATTCTGCCTGCCATTCTGTATTACATCAATAAATGCTGTTCTAAATTAATTTGGGAAATGGCAAGCATGTTTCTCAAGCCCTTCATATTTTAAATGATGATGGAAGTTGCATAAAAAACAAGCAAAATTTCTCCGACTTCATTCTGCCTGCCATTTTATATTACATTAATAAATGCTGTTTTGAATTCATTTGGAAAATGGCATGCATGTAACTCTGTCCGATCATTGAAAAACTTTGGAAAAAGTGGCAATAAAAAGTAAGAATATTTCCGTTATTTTATTTTGTATTTCAATAAAAAAATACTGATGCTTCAAGTTGAAATAAAAAAATTTAATGCATATGACATAAGACAAACGTTTACAAATGAAAAAAAAAAAATCAAGAAAATATGCCCTAGAATCAACTTAGTTTGTGATTATAGGCATGGCAGGAAGTAAATCTTTCATAATAATGCAGATCATATATTCAAAGTAGTACAATTAGGTTCATAAACAATACTTTTTCACCAGTAAGTTCTCCGTTTGGCATAAATAAGTGAAGAATAGTATGAAAATGAATAGAGTTAAAGAGCATGATTTTTTTCCATTGGGGAAAAGTTGAAACATTTTAAATTACTAATTGTAGGAAGAGTTAAGTTTCAATTTATGATTTATATATTTTTTATAAAAAAGATACCTGAAAATGACTTCAAAAGTCGAAATGATCATCGTAAATTAATAAAGAAAATCATAAATTGAAACTTAACTCTTCCTACAATTATTAAAGAGCATGATATTGTAAAAAGGGTCGACAATGAGGACGATAAAGATTGATCGGACGATGATGACAGCGACACTTATTCTCAAATAGGTGGTGAAACTATTGAAGAGGAATCTGAAATTGACAATAATTATGATGAAGAAATGGAAATTTTAGCAATTATTGCTAATTTCAGATTCCTTTCCATTCCTATTATTTATATTATGAAACATCCCATTAGCTATCTGAGTATGATTTTTCTATGATAATAAATTTTTTCTCCTGCTAATAAGCTATTCTATTTTTTCATAATGATAATAATATTTTTGCCTGATAATGAAGATATACCTACTCTTAAGTTCCAGATGAAGGCAATTTAACTTTCAAAAATATATTTTGCTACAATATTCCATCCACATAACTTATTCACATCCCGGGGGAAAAGTAAGAAGAGAAAATATATATATTACTTGACTGCAGGATAGATGTTGGAAAAAATTTTTTCTTTGGAATCAGTCATAAAATTTATTATATTATAGGTCAAACCACTCTACCAAGCCGAAATTGGTGGAGTGGTTTGACCTATAATATAATAAATTTTATGACTGATTCCAAAGAAAAAAAATTTTCCAACACGAAAAGTAAGAACATAATTATTATTTTTTTCGTTGTTAATATGTGTGCATATTATTTTATTGATAGCAAGATTCAAAACCTTGATGTTTCACAAATTCAGAAGTTGAGATGTCAACTATACATACGTGTTTCGTCCTTATTAGGACTCTTTGATATAGTATTATTCTAGTGCCTTATTGGTTGCAATTTAATGTTATACCCAGCTAATACTGATATTAATGGGAAAATTTGATGTTTCCAGTGATTTCAATTGAATATTTTTGGAATTGCTGCTATGAAAACATTATGGATAATTTTAATTGTAGCTCTCTGCAATATTTTGGAAGAGATTCACCCAGGCCATTATTGTTTGAAATAAGTCAAAAAATTTGAATAAATAAATTCGCAGAATAATTCCTGTTTATTTTACTGAATTAATTTACGGGCACTTTTTCTCAATCCTTTTTCCAAAATTCATCGATGATGAGCCTGAGCAACATGCTTGTCATTCTTTGTGTAGTCTAAAAAAAATAATTTTGAACGAAATATACAATGGCATGCAAAATAAAATGACGGCAATTTTACTTCTTTTTTTTGCAACTTCCTCAATGCATGCCTCTATTTTGGGATATCCTAAGGTGCATGCCAATTTCCTCAATAACAATTCATCGAACAAATAACCTATAGTTGAAATGGCATGCAATTTCAAATCACGGCTAATTGGTGCAAAATTTATGCAAGATTACCCCCAAATTTGAAACCCTTGCGCCAACGAGGAATGCTTGTCAATTTTTTTACAAGGGTTTTATGACTAAAACTTCAATTCTTTCCATTGGCATGCAATTTGGAAACACGGCATTTTTCATATTTTTTTTCACAAGTTCACGCAACCCTTTGAGCCACTTGGGCTGTTGCGAATCGCTTGCTTTTCAGTACTTGGCTTTAAATCAATTTCAATTATTTAACATTACAAAGGCATGCAAAATGATATCACGGAAAAAACCACTTTTTTTTCAGACCTTTAATTGGAATTTGAACTATGACCGGAAAGCGTGCATCGCTCAATAACATTTTTATCTTTCTTATCAAGAGGTAAATTATCAACCCTCAAAAAGGCAAGCGGTATAAAATCGGAGAACCCCACCTGTCACTAGCTCCCAGTCTAAATGGGCGATGATCCTCGCGCGCTAGCTTCGTGAATTCATCCCATTTGGCTATCCAAGTACCCAGGGAGCTCCAAGACTCGCTGGCACAGCTGTCAATTCTCGCTTCACGCACAACTCTGACGTCACGCGTCTCTTCTGGCTTCAACATCATCTGGACGCTTAGATCATTTGCTTAAGAATTTTCAGCATCGTCAGTCAGCGTCGGCCTGCTACAAACTACCGGTGGTACCCATGACGTATCTATCTTCTCGTCCATGCAGGTACTTTAGTCAGCTGCCTTCGCTTTAGTAAGAAAGATCTCTTCCGGGTGATCCGTTTTACTGAAAAACTCCTCAATTGCAGAATCTTAATCTGCAATCCCACAGTTTTCAATTTGGGCCAGTCTCGAAAGGATGTGCTGCATTCGAGTGTTTATTCTCAGGTAAGGTTTGTTGTTGGATTTTGAAGAAAAACTGTCAATCAGTGCTTGCACCAACATCACATTTTCAATGCAGATATTAGCTTCGCTGGCAACATCCAAAGGCTCCTCGAGATGTTTTGGTAGGACACCAGACTTCTCCTCATCAAAACGCTTCTGCAGCTCTGTTCGCATATTAAGTACGATTGAATATCGAGCGTTTTTGAGTCCTTGAGTCCTCATATTATACTCTAGCTCATCCTCTTGCAGTAACGCTGGATCCATGGCCACGGAATTAGCGAAAGAAGAAAAAAAAATGATGATAATAAACAAAAAAAATACCGTATGATAAAATTCCAGAATGATAAAATCAAATGGAATTCAATTCAATAGATAGAACCTCTACTGATCCCATCCATTTGGATTGAAAGTGAGAAGAAAATGTAGGCTAACGTGAACTATTGTCAAGAAAAAACGAAGTGAGGTTACGTTTCACGTATTCGAAAATAGGAAAAAGAATCTATTTTGTCTGAAACTGGGTAACATTAAGCATAAAGTTTGAGCAGAAACAGTAAAGCTAACCAATCGAAGCCACACTTGATTGGGCGCCAATTTGTAACACGCAGAAATGGGGTAATGACCCTACTCATTCAAAAATAAATCGGCCCTACGTTAGACGCCAATTTATTACATTGGAAACTGGGTTGCGGAGCTGAATGTACTAATTTCAGAGTCTCCTGCGAACTCCAACTATAAATCGGCCTAGCTCAGTATCAAAAAAAGTAATCAAAATAATCCCAGGGCCGCACTGGGTAGTTGTGAGGTAAGCTTTGTGAGAAAGATACAAACTTCACCAAAACAGATGTACCGGACGTTACGTTACGAATTTAAATTAAAGTTAAACAAAAAACTAGGGCTCCACGCAATTGTTAATTTTTCCGTCCTCAGGCACACTACTGCGAAAGTACTTGAAGAAAAATTATGGTTGGATAGACGGGTAGAATATTGGTATTTAGGATAATCAGATCTGTCAGCGTCGATCGAGATGCCGCAGAACATGAAATAAAACTATATATCAAACAGCGATACTTACACCAGCTGAAAGAAGATACTAAATAAATCCACTTTCTAAAATTAAAAATAGTAGGTACCTTGTATAAAATAATTGATAATTAAAATTACCCAGAGTAATGAATATTTGATAAAGTTAATTCAAAATTGATATCAAAAATGACAGGAGGTAAAATGAAAGAAGCGTAAAACAAAATGGCGGCGATTCGCGTCTCACGACTTCAACAAGTCCTAACTGAATTACGAACGAACCAAGTACGTTATGAACCTACTCCGGCGGAAGTACAAGAATAATAAAAATCAGGTCCGAGATCAATCGACCTAGTTCACAATTGGATGTAACGTTCATAACGTGGACAAAAAAAGCATTAAAAAGGAAGGCGAAAACGGATGCCCACCGCAGCAAAAGATGATACAAAAAAAAATAACAGAATCGTGCTTAATTAGGCAAATAGCACCAACAGAACCAAAGTCAAATAGCAAAGAAACAAAGCGGAACAGCTTAGCTGGCGACGTCGCTGAAGACCCAGATTGACTTGTCTGCCTGGCGTATAGATCTTAGCCTGCAGATCTAGTTTTGCTGGTTTCCAGGTGGTCAGGAAGTCTGGGGTGGGAGTCAGGCACTTCCACAGCATTGTGCCCCAGTCCGAGCGACGTCAAATCGCAGGTGGTAGCGATAGAAAATTATAACGGTCACTAACCATTTTAAGTAATCCCCGACACGTAGGCTGCTCTGCCGAATGACGCAAATGGCAAAACTACCTCAAAATATTTGGCCGGAGCATAGGTTTTCTCTAAAGGAATCCCCAAACCTGGGATTGCACACGCAATAAAACTTTGATAGAACCCACAAAATTGTGGTAATAAAGAAAAAACGGAAAAGCAATAAATGTGACTTAGGACTTAGGCTGACCGTCTTAATTCAAGTCAAATCCGGTCGGTTTGACACAATTGAAAATAAACCGTTCCACATTGAATTAAAAAAAACCTAGCCCAAGTACTGAGATTCAAAGAAACTCAGTCACATCACTGACTACAGCGTGCATTACAACAGCGACAACTTGAAGCAAAAATCCTGAAACAAAATTAATTGACAAAAGCTAACAATGAACACGCTTTGAATATGACCAAAAAATTGAGCTTAAAGAAGAGGAGAGAAACGGAGCTGAAGATTTGAAAAATGAATGGAACTATAGAATTGAAAACCAAAATATCTTCTACCAAAAGTAAATACACAAAAGTGACTGAAAAATAACCCAAATTAACCCAAACTATATTTCAGGATTCAACCCAGCAAAGAAAGTGACCAAAAGCCAAATTGGTATGTAACAACGCATCAAATGACCTGCAAGATATTCAGGTTTGTTATTTCTTAAATTAGTGAAGTTTTCGTCACCCCATCATATTCTTATAGTTTGTTGACTAATGGAAATGCAAACTGCCAATTCCATTCCGTTTTCTTTGGCTGATATCAGTGGATTTGCGAGATTTTAAGAACTCTCTATTATACTTAAAAATTAAATGATTGACACTTATGCTATTACTGTATTTGAAAAGCGCTTTAAGAAAGACAATTGAGTATGAATTGGGCTTCTAGACCTGCTGTTCATCAGGTGTTCAGTCATTATTCCACATTAGTGCCTGTATCGTTGTAGGTGTTCATTTCGTAACTATTTGGAAGTTACCTGCATGAAAATATTATCAATGAATAAATCCAATTTCCAAATTGTTGAAATAGGAATAAATTCTTTGTATTTCCTGGTTATAGATGTCAGCCAAACGTCGACAGCTCCAGCGTCGCGACGAGATTTTGCAAACTTTTGTGGAAAAGAAGCGTCAGACGCCCAATTTCCATTCTGATTCTTCGGCGACGCCGTCACCTTCACAGCAACTGTCCGCACATAGTTACAACAACAACGATGACAATGCAGTTCCAGCTGCTAACAACTGGAGAATGATTCCAGCAGTTCGTTTTGTGAGCATCAGGAATTGAACACACCCGAAAATGCTATAAATTATGGCGGGAGAGAATTGGACGACGGGTGGTACACGCCGTTGAGAAACATGATCAATATAAAGGAGGAAAATTGATTGGAATGAAACTGAACAAAAAATATCGATTTCTAGATACCATTGAATTTCTTGTCACAAAGACTACCAAAAACTTTCAACAGTTGGTGTAAAACCATTAAACGAGTTTCTACCTATTTTACGATTAGCGAATTTAGAATCAACGGCCGCAACCTGTTTTACATATGAAGAGGCAAAAGAATTTTCCAAGATCTTGAAGAACGCCATGATAAATTCTGTAAAAGACAGAGTTGATACGGTGGTAGGAAATTTGGAAAATCATATGATTGTGAGGCACACCAGCCAAACTATTAGTCTCAATTCTCGAAGATGTTCATATGTTTATGGACCGCTGTACTTGGCTTTAGATACTTCGAAAACTCCATTGAACTATGAAGAAATAGTGCTAAATTTGATGGTAAATAGAGAAATGAAGCGAAAATATTCCTCTTATTATGATGAATTTGTAACAGATATAATTGTTCAAATTTGCAAGCCGAAGACTTGATAACATTTGGAGATGCACTGTTCAGAGTGCTCAAGGAATCTGGAAATGAAATGCTCTCAGATTACCTCATAATCCATGATCAGATGTTGATGAGAAGTCGAAATATTATATAGATAGTAACCACTGGTGGAATGAATCACATTTTTTTTTTTTATAATTGAATAAAAAATCATGAAAATTATTATTGTTTCCATTTTGCGACTAGCCTCGATAGCCTTAACGTCTGCTTTAAAGCATCTTCCACAGCCGGACCTACTCCGTCAGGCAAATCATATGTTGTGAAAAGACTGCTAGAAAATTCAAGTTCGATGTTTGAAAAAATTATCTGGTGTAACGATAAGTGGCAGCCAATGTTTGATGACAAAAATATTGCAAATATAGAATTTTATAATGGCGTGCCAAAAATGATCTCTATTGATGGTTTAGAACCGACAATGATTATTTTGGACGATTTAATGCGCGAGATAAATAATAACGTTGTGGATATTATCACGAAAGGTAGTCATCGCCGCAGTATAAGTGTTTTCTTTATAACACAGAATACTTTCCACCAAGGTTGAGGACCTCATGGATATTTATTGATTGAAAGATACACCAGAAAATCTCCGAATTTGTGCAAACGAGTTACCGGATGAGGAACCTACTCTTGTGTATAAGGCAAAGAAAGGATATAGATGAGTTACTATCTATTGTTATAGTTATTTGTATCCAAGATGCCGAGAGCGCTGGTTGAAAATGCACAACTTCTGAAATTTCTTCAAAACACAAAACCTGCATATCGGAAAGCTATTTTAAAATCTGCCGATAGAAATTTAATTCACTGCCTATGTGAATGAATTCATAATACTTCAATTGGAAGAATTCCTTTAAACGGTAAACATAAATTGAAGCTATAACGACACAAGCAAGTGCTCCGTCAAATAGTTAATAATAAAACATCAAATAGTCATGAGATGAAGCTGCTTATTCAGAAAGGCGGTGCGTTGCTATCTTTTTTATTAGCGCCAATTATATCAAGTGTACTCTGCGGCCTATTTGGGAAGTAAAATAGAGATTATGAAGTACACAAACAAGATGACGTTGATAGAGCCCAATATTCTTGGGAAAATCAATAAGTTACAGCAAAGTCGACCAAATACTCTATCGCAGCTGAATCATGAAATGCAGACACTATCTACGGCTTTCGTTAATGAAAAAAGTTCCGAGCAAGTTGAAGATGAGAAAAAATATGATGATTCATTCAACAAAAATAATTTTAAAATAACTATTGCTCGAAAAGTTGAAAAATAGAGGAGTTTTTAAAATTAAAGGCAGAAATATGGCAGATCTAGTTAATAACGTATTGAGGAGTTATAAAACTGGTAGCAACCCGATAAGATGGCAATATTCTGCTGATATATCACGTGAAGCTAATATACCACATGCTCAACTGTTTGATCAAAAACGAATGAATTATATCAACAGAGATATCAAATTCTAGAGGGAAAAGAAGGAAGATGAAGATAACGTACAAAAATCGAATCAAATAGTGCGAAATCGACATCGTTCAACGCAGATGACGGTAAAAGTTCACTAAGCGCTATACCAAAACCAAAATCAAAGCAAAATAGAGAAGTTCGGAGAATAATCTAGTCACCATATCAAATGTCGTGATACTCGAAAGCGTTACTACACAATTTCTGATCCCATAAGTTTTTCAAATGAAAACAGAATTAATAAAGCGACTGAAGTTCCCAAAAAGGAAATACAAAATTGATTAGAAAATCAAGGTGCATATACTCTACATAAAGATGTTCGCCAAGAATTTGAAATAAATAAATATTGCGTTACAACATTGAATTGATTATTTCATTGTGATTTGCTTGACTTGAGAAACCTGACACAATATAATAACAATGTTAAATATTTACTGAGCCTAATTGATGTCTTCTCAAAATATGCTTTTGTTAAACCGTTACATTCAAAATAAGGTCGGGAATCTGTAGTAACTTTAGGAGACATTCCCAGTGTACGTGTTCGTATCAGTATACAGACTCATAGAGATACAGAATTCCTAGGTTCTATTCTAGAGACGTTATTCAAAAAATATGATATAAATTTTCATGTTGCAAAAAATCCTGATGTAATAGCAGCTGTTGTAAGACTATCCAATAAAGCATTGAAAACAAAAATGTCCAAATATTCCACTTTTGCGAATACCTAGAGATATATTGATGTCTTCGATGATTCAATAAATAGTTGCAATAATTCATATCATAGAGCAATCAAAATGGCTTCAAACGAAGTTAGTGAGGATAATATTTTAGAAGTGTACAATAATATCAACGGAATTCGCTCTCAAGAAAGAAAACCTGGAAGTACTGAGAAATTATATTAAATTGGCAACTACGTTAAAGTTACTGAGTATGAACATCCATAAGGAGAAGATTATCTACAAAATTGGAGTAGTGAAATATTCAAAATCACAAATATCATTATGAGAAAACTTGTCGTGTATAAAATTAGTAATTTATCAGATGAGCCTGTAGATGGCGTATTCTATCATTCGGAGCTTCAACGTGTTGCATACAATCAGGAGAATAATTCTCAAATGGAGAAAGTTCCCAGGAAAAGGTGTAAAAAAGGACACTGTGAAATCTTAGTTCAGTGGAAGTATTATCCGCCCAAGTTCAACTCGTGGATACTGTGTCATACTCTTGAAAAAATATGAACGACAATTCTAATAAATTACATCTCACATGACTGTCTGCTAGTTCTATGAATTATCTTTCGACAAACACGTCTGCAAATTTTTCCGCGCAACTTCCAAAAAGTGTATATTTGACTGGTGAATGGTGTCAAGGATTATCTGAAATACAATATCCCTGCTCATTCTCATCAGTAACCGAAGGAGATAATATGATATATTGCACTTGAAAGCTGGTTTCGCAAAGATACATGGGGCGTTCACAGATAATAGATTAACTTTATGTGCTGCAAGTCTTATAAGTGTTGGAGAATTTAAATCAATTGATGAAATGATTGATTTATATTTGAAGAAAAATAGAACTTTATTTGTGGATTGTAGAGCAAAAATGGATAGTGGTAATTATGAAACTATAGAATCTATTATAGTGGCATTGAACTCTAATAGAATACTTCAAAAGGAACGAGTTGAGCTTGGAGTGAATGCCAGAAGCAAGAAAATAGCATGCACATCTATGCTAACATTTTGAAAGCCATTGAAATTATTACCTCGATTGAGTTTACAGCTTGGTTTCAAGCCAAAGACGAATATATTAAATAAGCCTCCAATCCACTCGGCAAATATATAACTAGGCTTACCATCACAGTTTTTCGTATATAGCGACATCATCGAGCCTCAAATGATTGAAGATATTTCTGTTAAAGTATTGCAAATTGTGACAGTTGATAACAGTCATTACATTTACGGCACTCATAACGTTCCATTTTTTCACAGCCCCATCACATTCCTGTTCTGAAGAGGGGATTTGAAAGTGTTGAAATAGATTTGAGGACAAGTTCTGGTGAGAGAGCGCCATTCCAATACGGTACAGTCAGAATTGAACTTAATTTTGAGAAGTTATTACAATGAGAGCTTGTCATTATCACGACTATTATATAATTATCATTAATTGTGAATATATATAGCATTATGACAATACATCATTTTAAAATTTGAATCTAATCATGATATAAGTTGAAAAATTATACGTTGTATACATATAAACAGTATTTTTTAAAGTGACATGAATTTAGCCTGAACTTCATAGCATTACAATAGAATTTTGTGATTTGCAGGTCAGCGATAATGACCATTATTCATTATGAGCTCGAAGTCTTTTAAGATTTAACTATGTTTCAAAAAGCGTTAAGGTTTTTGAAACTCAAAATATCGATTTCGCGAAATAATACATACATTCATACAAGATTTTTCTCATGTTTCGAGATAGTTCGGTAAGAGGTCATTAGCGACAATAAAGTGATAACTGATGAAAATAAGATTTAAGAACATTTCCTTGGATAAAAATAGTATCTGCTATTATAAAATCAATTTGTACGTGAATAAGATGGTTCATTATTTTTTGAAACCATATGGTACAGTCTTGTAACTCTCTGGTGAGCGGCGACGTTTTGTGTTTCAACTCGAATATTTTTTTGTGCTTTCCTCCATGAAAACACTATAACCAGAATCTCACACAGTCATTCTGTCAGTTGAAGTAATAATTTTATCAAGTGATCCTTCACATATCATATTTTCAATAACGTCGAAGTTGACTTTCCCCGAATTCTTGTAGTGTAACGTTAATCCTTTTACCTCACACACGCTATGATAGCAGCCTTTCCTACCATTCCAAAATTTGAAACTGTAATTTAGTGGCCTCCCGCTGAAAAATTCAGTAATGAAGCTACCCTCGTCATAATCTGAAATCTCGTCGATCATAACACCGAGATAATCGTCTGTCGTTGACAACCATTGTCCCTTCTTGTGTGAAAAAGTGACGCTGTCAGTATCGTAATATAGAACGCATCAATCAAGTTTCTCTAGATATCTATAGATCTCTAACCGAACAATAAAAACTTCAACTGTTCTAAGATTATATTGCAGTCATGGTCGAGCTGTTCGGTTGTATTTTTTGTGCTCGTTCTTCCAATTTATTCATTGTTGGTCATACTTATCAGTTATTCTGATTTTTGGTATCAAATTGTGTTACATTGTGCGAATAATTGAAATTCATGTCTTACTTGCGGTTCATAATTACTGTGGTGGTTTTTTGTGATATAGTGCAAGTTTTAGTCTCCAATTTAAAATCTTCTCATCAGCAGATAAATTTCAAATCTCAACAAGTTTACTCGAATTTTTTGAAGGACAAGGTCACAAACTTACCGATATCTTTATTTCACTCACACATAGATACACACCGTTTCAAAATAGTCTCATCGTGCAGTCACTGTGAAGTCAAAATAAATCGTGAAGAAGCTACGGTGATTTGTGGCGGCAATTGTCGTTTGAGTTTTCATATCAGCTGCCTACATATTCAACAGTCTGAAATGAATATTTTAACAACATTAAAATCTCTCTGTTGGATATGTGATTCTTGCAAGATCTCAACATTACGTTTTCCTGCTATTACTGAACTAGATTCAAGCTCCTTAACACTGTTAGATGTTATGAACTCAATAAGTGAACTCAAGACGTCTATCGAGTTTTGTTGCAACAAAATTGACAATTTTGAGAGAGAACTGAAAAAATGGACTCAAAAAATGAATCTTATTGAACCTTCGCAGAAGTAGAAGATTTTGAGTTGAGATCAAGGTTTAATAACATAGAAGTTATTGAGATCCCCGAAAAACCCAATTGAAACATAATGCAAATTCCATGCAGTATTGGTAACTTAATCCAATGCCCCATAAATTGAAGCGATCTTGATGCCATTCATCGAGTATTGCCCTTTCATCACTTATTGAATACACCTAAGCCACTGAATACATAATACTGTAAAGAAGAGACATCCAATGTATTTTATCTTCAAGAGTACAGTACGTTGATAAGTGCCGCTGCTATTTATTGTCGGAGAAATAAAGTACTACCTATTTTGTCTACACAAGTGCGAGGTGGCGGTGCAGAGGGAACAAATGGGCAGATGCTTATGTATGAGTCATTTGTTAAAATATTTCATTTTGTTTGCGTTTAGTTATGTTTTTTATAATGTTGAGTAGTCGTAGCACCGTTTGTGATTTTGATATTTGGAAAAAAATATTTTTTACTGTTATATTGTTTGAGTATGTAATAATTGGAAAAATTGTTCTCTTTGAGAGTTTTCTTCATTGTCAATATTTTTTTTTCTATTTGCAATATAAGAGGGAAATTATTTTTTGTTTGAAAATCTAAATTGTAAGTTCTCTAAAGAATAATAAAAAATATATTTTTTCACTGATAGTTCAATTGTTTATCAAGTTCACAATTGGTCATAAACAATTTCTGATCATCATTACTGTATCTCCAATAGTTGAAAAGTTACAACAATTTTTAACTTGACAAATTCAATGGTAGCTCGAATTTTGGTATAGCGTTTTGTTAACAAATGTTATGCAGAATGAAAACAAAATTATTCGCATTTGATTCCATACGGTTGTTTTTGGAATTTTATGTAGTTTCAATTTCGAATGAATGTTGTTGGTATCAAGATTCGGAATATTCACAAAGTAGTCGAGAAAAAAAAATTATGAAGATCAGAAACTGTTTTTAACTAATTGTGAACTTGATAAACAATGGCATTATCAGTGAAAAAAAAAAACCATCTTCTTGTTATTCTATAGAGAATTGTCAATTATGATTTTGAAACATAGTTTTTCCAATGATAATTCAAATTGCTGATATATCAAAGAAAACTATTATGAACAAAAACAAATTTCATCTGGGAGGAATGTATTTTTTCAATTTATTATATACTTCTAAACAATATAGCAGTGAAAATAACTTTCCTCGAATATCACACTAGTCAATTTGTTCATAAAGAAGTCATAAACAAATGGCTTGAAGAAATCAGAAATAAGATTTTTGATGCTTGTGTACGACATGTGATCGATAATAGCATAACATACACAAAAAACTTCTTTCAAAAACAATAACTAGATTTTTCTACATTTTGTCAACTTGAAAAATTCATAATTTACAAGACAAACAACTCTTGAATACTTATACGACGTTGATCTTGTTGAAAGGAAGATTCCTAGAAGCAAAAATTTATAGACGAATTATTGGAACATTTTTTGTAGTGAGGTTTAAAGAGATTTTGTTGACAATAGCCTCACTTGTTTGAAAATCAATTTGAAACTTTCTCTCGAACAGAACTTCATTTAAGATGACACCATAATTTATTCTAATTTCTAAATTGTTATTTTTTATGTGCTGTACTCTCTCTACAGCGCACCGCTCGTGCTGTAACGGCCGCACGAAACCCTATTTTCAACATTAAATTGGAATTAGGAACAAAAGAAATAGAACTTAGGAGTACAAGACTTATATATTGGAAATATTCTCCTCTTTAATTATATTCTTCTCAGTTTCCAGTATCGCCGATAGTTTTTAAGTTATTGCTGAAAAAAACTTTGCGATTTTTCCTTGTTCTCATTCTTAAATTGTATTGTTTGTTGACAAAAAAAAACCCTGGATATATTGTCACAATTTTTATGTAAATATCTTATTCACACAGGTATAGTGCCAATATTCACTTTATACACTTTTATGATCATTATTTCGCTCGCAGTTACTTGTACTGAATTTCTGTCTCTCCTAGCTCACGCTTTCATATAGCCAAAATCAAATTGTCTAACAGTTGATGCCTGGCAACCACCGAACATCTGATAACCGTAGGCTGTCAATTACATCCGACAATTGAACATCGACTTGGTCAATATTAACTGGGATTACAGTTATAGCGAATTAGAATAAATAATTATGTGAACTAATTACTTATAATATTTGGAATCGTATGAGATATTGCTCATATTTTTTGAACTTTTATCTGCTCTTTTCTCATTCTGAAATAAATATATTTTGTATAAAACAATATGAGAAATGCATTATTCTGAAAATTCTGTAATTATTACAATTTTTCCACTTTAATATCAGGAGCAGCCTTATGAGGTGCTGAGAGTTAGAAAATATGATGAGTAAACTAATATCTACTCTAAAGAAAATAGCCACACGCATATCGGCCATTAGTGGATAGTGCAATAATGTTTTAATGAAGTTTTTCAATGTCAACTTTGTCTTTGGTTCATGCACGGTAAAGCAAGTATTAAATTTATTTTAATTCCATGCTACATCAATTACTAGTTCAAATTGAATCACTTTTCTCCATAAGAGTAATATTATTATGATCCAAATTTCGACTGTCATTTGAAAATTCATATTTCATTTAGTTTAGTGATTTATTTGTCGTTGGTGATTCAACAAATCACAGCAATTTGAAGTTACGTTCAAGTGCGTTCGTTGCATTTTTTTTCTTCATTCATTTATCTATATATCGTACTTCAAAACTTCAGAGAAAACAAAATATATTTTTCAAGCGATTAGTTACTCTATTATACCGATAGTGCAACAGTTCTCATTCTCAATCCTAGATGTTATTTCTGCGAATATGCGATGGTAGTAAGCATGTTCAGTACCAGATGTCACCCATATCGAATCTGAAGCGACGCGTAGCGTTGAACATAATTTTCTGATTTAAAGATCTTCCATATACTGTCACTTCTTCATATAATTATGTATTCAGTGCCCAAGAATACTATTAGATTTGTTTCATGGTTAGAACGTAATAAATTTGTTGCATGCGCGCGCCTACGTAAGGATTTTTCTGTAGATGAACTAAATTTGTATCAGATAACAAGAACTTTTGTCAATGACCATTTGAATCCGAAAAATAAATTACTTCTGAAAAAGACAAAAGACCTCGCACGATATAATGGAGCTACAAATATATTTGGGTCCGCAACTGTAAAATATTTGCAAGGAAACAGGATTAGTCACCAATCCAAATAATTAACTCAGAAAAAGATCTAGTCAAGTTCAAATAATACCTCAAATGAAATTGAAGTAATTCTCCATGAGTTTTTTACTTAAAATGCTAAGTGCCTATTACTAGAATGTCCGCGGCCATATAACTAAATTAATCAATGTCTACAACGAGATCTCGTCTAACATCTATGATGTGATCTGTTTGTCTGAAACGTGGCTAAATAATTCTATTAGTGACAGTGAACTTAGTGATCTTCAATCATATTCTGTTTACAGACGTGATCGTAATATTGCTGGTGTAAATCAAGGTGGTGGTGTGCTGATTTTAGTGTCTGAAAATATTACTCACAAGTTCATTTAGATTAGTACTCCCAGGCTGATGACATTTGGGCGAGTGTCTCTAGTTCCAACTCCCAAAAACTACAGTTGTGCTGTGTTTATCTCCCACCATAATCAGATCTCGACATCTACAACAGTCACTTCAGTAAACTCAGTGATGCAACCCTCCATGCGATTACAATTTACCCGAAATTAATTGGTCTTCAGAGAGCAACAACGCCTTAATAACACCCCAACTGTCTAGAATATCTGTAATATAAATTGACTTACTGAACACCATGTCTTTTTGCAATCTAACACAATATAATAAGGTTTACAATCACTTGAACTCCATTTTAAATTTAGTATTATGTTGGTTTGATATAAATATTACTAATTGTACCTCACCAATCATCATATTGGATGCCTATCATCCTGCACTTGAAATTGACTTTTCTCCGAAAGATTTTGGACCGTTTAGATATAAAGGAATAACGAAGTACAATTTTGATAAATGCGACAATGAAACCCCAATTTACAACTTTCAGCTACCAACTGGGATGCGTTACTGAATAATAAGAACATAAATGATGCGGTGGAAATTTTACATAGCGTTCTATATCGTCTTTTAGATGTATATTGCCCAATTTATAATAAGCATAAAAGTAATTATCCAGTATGGTTTTCCAAGTCCTTGATCAAAATTAACAAAGAGAAGAATAAATTCCATAAGAAATGGGAAATATTTAGGGATGTTGATGCAAATAACTCATTCTCTCTACTACATCAAAGAGTTGAAACTAAAATATCTGATGATTTCAGTAGATTTATCAACTACATCGAACAAAACATGATATCTAACGTAACAGCTTTCTGGAACTACACCAAAAAACTCAGAAATGATAACAGTGTTCCTAATTCAATGTATATAAACGACTCGACAGTTTATACAGGCGATAATATATGTCATCTTTTTGCTACTTATCTCAAATCTGTGTACTCTACTAATTATCCTACGACGAACAAAAATAATGATATTTCTGATTACAACAATGCTAACATTAGTAACGTAAATATTAATGAGGAGGATATATTCAATTGTCTATGAATATTAAGAAAGGTTGCGGTTCTGACTTAATTCATCCTTCCTTCGTCCAAACCTGTGCTCACTACCTTACTTATCCTTTATTCCTCATTTTCAATCAATCCTTGAGACTTGGAACATTTCCTGACCTATGGAAAAGAATATATGTATGTATATAGACTTGGAGTCTGTTTTGACTCGTGGGAGCTTTGACTCCACGATGTTGTTTTTTAATCTTTTATTTTGAAACTATGTTACTAATCAAGGTGGTTAACTCCTTTTTCATGATTTCACTTCAATGTTCACCTAGCTGAATTGATAATGGCCAAAAACGATGGCCGAAACATCGTCGTTTTTTCCAAATTATAAAGTTTTTTCTTGAAGCCAGTCTCCTTTATTCTTCTACCAAATTATGTATATAGACAGTAAAAGAACTCATTGAAATGAATTGAAATCAAAATTTCTACATTATAAAATCATCACAGATACAGACGCGGTATATCAGAACGAGAAATCTTGATCTATCTCGATCATCAAATTACTGATCAAATCGTAACTATTAGTGACGTATAGAGGACTGAGAATTGGGAAGCTACTGTGACATACACGTCGATATCTCTGTTTTCTAGGAAATACGGGAACAAAATATTCGCGTTGTATCAATTTGATCGACCGCGCCCCACAGAAGATCAACCATCCAGGTTCTGGATATTTTATTTGATCCCAAGCTACTTTTCACTGAACATGTTGTCTTAATTGTAAAGAAAGCATTTAGGACATTGAGATTCATTTTCCGCACAGCCAAATGTTACAAGCAAAAGGAGTCTGTTATCTTACTATATAATGCCTTAGTTCATCCTATTGTTAAATACGACTGTCTAATTTGGAGCCCGTTGTACAATAACAGTACATCTTCAATCGAATCTATCAAAAAAAAAAGTCATTCCACTACTTATTGATAACTTTAATATTATAGAACACATTAGTTTTTATACTCCAACAAAACAAACTCGCAGCACCTACACATTCCACTTATCAAAATATAACACAAATAACAACAAAAATTTACCACTTAAGAGGCTGCAGTCACAATCCCGGTGAGGTAAGCTCACCAGCGCGGTGAGAGACGAAGTACTTGGTAGGCTGGCCTAGAATAGTACCCCTACTATGTACTTATTCAGTGAATTATCGCTCAGGCGAAGGAAGAGGCATCATGAAATTAGGTGAATATTGAGAATTACGAATTGGGAACTTTTGGTGATTGAATTGACAGAAAATAACAAAAATTTACTGAAATCCAATAGTTTCATTTCTCGAATTGAGATCAAGTTCAACATAACTGATCAAACTGATTCTTTAAGAGCGTAACAATAACAAAGGTACAGACATTTGCGAAAAATTAAATAAGTTGAATGATGATATTTGAGTCATGAGAATTCAGTTTTTTATTATTTCTTCTTCTTCACAGTCTCGATCCCATCTGAGTCATCTTCAGGAGTGAAGAGAATTCAGTTTTGAAATGAACTGTGAGCATGTTCATACTCCTGAAGATGACCCTGGTGGAGTCGAAACTGTAGAGGAAAAGAAATAATAAAATCATTCGATCAACTCACCAGTTGGCTTCATCTACACAATAGTTATATTAGAGGGTGAAACAAAAACAATATAATGTGCAATTTTATTATTAAAAATGATTTCCTACTTAGATGTCTTGTGAATAACTTATAGTTTTATATATGATCTTATAGTCTTATATGTCTAGTTAGGCGCGGATCATCAGTTTCTGGCAGTAGGCCTTTTGAATGAAACTCAATAAGCTCTGGCTCCATATTTTTTCTTCAAAACTCTTCATTTCTAGAGATCCATAAATGGAATAGAATTGTTCAAAAATTTCATTCCAATTGTCCTTGTATTTGGTAAAAATAACTCGAATTTTGTTTCAATTTTGTGACTCAAGCTATTTTTTTTGTTGCAATGACGTCTTTCAGAATTGAATTTCAGACCGCAAAAGGACACTTGATTTCAATGATACAATTTGTGCTTACTAAACCATCCGGTGATGCTGCCAAAAAATTATGTTTTCTGTAAATAAATACAATGAGTCAATATATAAGTAGTTATAGAAGATAGATCTTCTTCTCATATTTCCTATGACTACTTTTATTTTGGATTCATTATGTTCAAATTTTTTTGTTTGTTTGCAAGAAAACAATTTGTTGCAGAAAGTTTACGAGATTTTTCAATTTGAAAATTAATAAGTTGTCAGTGTAACCTATGAAAGTGTCATGCAGTTTAGTATTTGATAGCCACAACTATTTTTCATAAATGGTCATTCATATTCAGTAAAAAAAGATCTATTTTAATAAATATACAGGCTGATCTATTGATCTATATTGTGAGATATTTCAAAATATGTTTCAAAAAAAGTTTATTTACCATTTAATTACCCACATTCTTGCCGTATGAGATTTTCCATAAGGTGTTTCATTTTTACGCAATGGTATGCAATTTTAAATGAGGCACCTCATATATTGTTGCATATTTTTGAAGATATTTCATTTCTTCTCAAGAAAGTTATTTGTTATACCTAAAATTACTGGTACAGGAATTATTCATGTGGAATAAACATGAAATTGCTCCATTTTCGCACAGCTATATCAATATGCAATTCCATATTTATTTTACATGAATAATTCCTGTACTAACCATTTTAAGAATATGGCAAGCTTGATTTTTTTCTAAGAGAAATAATAGTATATTATGCTACAAGGAGCGAGCAGCTGTCATTTTTGTCCAGGATAAATATGGCAGCATTTGGTAGAGACGAGGGCAAAGCACAAAGCGTAGCTCCGTGCAGCCAGATTTGTCTGTGACAATGATGACAGTCGTTCAGTCATCCGAGTTGCATACGATACTATTTGTAACAAGTGCACCAAACTATTCTCATTTCTAAGCTTTTTAAATTAATTTGGATGCATCGAAACTATCATATCAATTTGACAAACAGATTTTTGAAAATGCAATCACATTACAGTAAACTAATACAATGAAACATAACTCACATGATTTATCTTATTTATTGATATTTTTCACATTTTCTGTGCTGTCCCGTTCACAATAAATGCACATAGTATAACGTACACGTTCTATAATACAAATTTCTTCCAAATATCAATTTGACATATATCAATGAAATAAAAAAATCCAACGGCAACCTGATCCACGATCTACAATTTCATTTTTACCCAGCGGACGAGAATATCCATCAACTCCCAGTCAACAGAGAATCAATGAAATTTGTTACCATGGTTTGGAATTGAGAACTTCCAAAGCAGAAGTCAGCTCAGTATTAGGGTACTTCCAGTGTACGTGTTACAAAAAATATCTTCAAAAATAAGCAACAATGTAACTGTCGGCTTCTCAATTGAATAAATGGATAAGTAAATGGAAAAAGAGTCTTGACATCGTCCTCTACGCACTCGTAAGCTGCTAATATTGTTTCAGGATTGATTAATGTCAAATCTTGAACCAAAATACAGGGATCCATGATCAATTCGAAAAGAATATATGGTTGTGAGATGATTTTAGTTTCTGCAGAGTTTTCCTTGTGTACAAATTTTGCCCAGAAAAAGTTTAGCATCACTTTTGATACTAACCTCATGCCAGGATTCCTCTTGATAATTGATTTATCTAAGATCTAAGTCAACTTCCTCCCGCTGTTCATAGTCCGCGACATACTTTTCCTTGTCACTATCGGTACAGCACCATGCAGGCCACCCGCTACATTCTCGCTTAATTTTTGGAAAATTAATAATATATTATGAAAATAAGCCACCGGACTTGAATTCCTTATCATATGGAGTAATTTTGTATTCGAAACTCCGTAGATCTCAATTTATTCATATCCAAGCTCAGAAGCTCTTCTGATCACATCAGCCACGTAAGTACTGTCAAACTGACGTTTGTGATCATGTAGTTGAATGTTGTCATGTAGACAGCATTCAACTTTTGACAATGTTTCTACACAAGTTTCACAAAGTGGGAACGCCAGCTCACCGTTGTATCTGTATGGAAGCACGGGATACAAATTTTAGGGAGGAAGAATTAAACATTCAATCAAACTTACGATATTCATAAAATCTATATAGTAACATTCCTCCACACCAGTATAGATTTTTGTGATTGAATTATGTCCAGCGCTCCTAATTCTTTCTTCTTTATACAGTGTATTTTCGAATCTTGTGAACATTGCGACGTTCTTATTTACAAGTTTTCCAGTCTGCATCAAATAACAACGCTGACACCCATGCCAGAAGCAACCGCAGAACTCAAAAACAGTATTAGTCTAACGACAAAAACCATCTACTTTCAAGCAGCCCTCAAGGGCACTCCTGGCCTCACTCTGCATGCTCAATTGATGTTTCGAGAGTACGCGCTTTCCACTCTAATCACTGTAGAGAAATGGTTGAATGTCTATCTGCTGCTCTGAAGCTATATCTAGGTAGAACACCGATGTTATTTGGCTCTAAAAAAACCCGTCTGGAAGTTAAAATGCTGGCTGAAACTATCGTTATGCATTCGTTCAAGGAATCGACTTTATTAGTTCGAACAGAAAAATTCCCAAACTGTAAACAGATGTGGCTCAATATGTCTACATCTAGTACACAGTATCTTAGAATTTCAACACGCATGTCAAAAATACTGTCCTCCGAAACCCTCGAATTATATCATTCTAAGAAATCGGTTCTCACGTCCAACTTCATAGAATCGTAGCCATACAATTTATTCTAGGGTAATTGACCAATATAATTTTTGTTTGCGTACGTATTGGAATGATGCGAGAAAATTTTTCTGTCGTATTTATTCCGGAAGCTTTTGAAAATGCTGCTAGCGGTAGCTAGATAGAATTTAATTTATCAATGAAGCGAATCAACTTTCCGCACTGTCTCCGCATTAATTTAACACCAGTTTGTATAATTTTGAATCGCGATCGTCCAGCATTTTTTAACATCTCACGCAACACAGAGCATCTATCGGAGGACTTCAAATTGTGAGCAATGGCAACAACATTGAATTTCTAAGACATCTTTGCAGCATACTCAAATTTTGAATACGTCGGAAATTGCCATAAACGCCCGAGCGCAATCGATGTACATGTGACGTCACTATGGTGCTCAGTGCACAGATTACCTATTTACTCTGAGTGATTACTGAACGTTATTGCAAGAATTATATCAGAAGATAAATTATATAGAGGTTGTTTTGTTCATTTCTATCCTAACACAAAAGAAGAATGTCCCAATAAGATTTTTGTAAGCAGAGAGGTGTTGATAGAATCTTATCACCAGTGATGTTGTGATGTTTGAGGTTATGGTGTTTCATATTTTACTTCAAGATGGACTTCATATTTAGTTGTGGCCATGAAATTTTTGTGCATAAAATCCCCATAGGACGAAAATTCATAATAATTGTGAACAAATATCAATTTGAAATCTTATTTACGTCAGGAATGTAGTAGGTCAAATTCAAATAACTGTTAATATTACGCAGCCATATTTTAATTCTCATTGATGAATACTGTAAAATATGGATACCTATTATATTGTTTATATTTATTATATCTGACAAATTTCCAAACTATAGATATATGGTGTATCAACATGAATAAATATAACCAGAAACTTGAGCAAGTACGATCACCTTCAGATGGTTCAACGGTGGAAGGTGATATGACGTTATTAATATATCACCTCAAGTGAGTGGAAAGTCATGAAAATTATAGAATAGGTATTCTGGAGCGATTCTTCTTTTCACAATACAAGTTTTATTTTCGCGTTGAATACACACATAACCTATAGCATTATCACAAAATGATTTTCAACTAGATTTGTATAAAAAGATGACACAACATGTGCATATTGGGTAAATAGTTTTAAAAAACTGCTCACATTGATAACTAAATACCTCGTACTTCTAGAGTATTGAATTTCTCATATGTATTTATGAATTATGAATGAACTAGCTTCTGGTATACTACTTGAATTAGCTTTTGTAAAATTATCTTTGAGACACATCGCTTATATTAGAATAGTTTTTCCAATAAAAAATTGACGATATACAAGAAAACTTCACTTGAGTATATAAATGTTGGATTGCTAACTACCGAAGTGATGTCACGTGAATGTCGGACCAATCAGAGAACGTTTTAATGCTTCTTTCATCAATTAAAAAAATTTTTGAACTCCAAATATCAATTATAATTAATAAACTTATTTATAAATTATAAGAATAATTTTCACACTCATAGTTTGATATTATCTATTGAAAAAATAATATAAAGTCACAACTTTATTTTCATGACACAACCCAATTGTCACATAGTGAAATAGAAATTCTGGGAGTGATTATTGTTGGGCTACTTTCATATATCTATTTCTGTGTAGGAATGTTTTGCAACGGAAAACAAAAATTTAATAAGGAGAATTCTCGAGTTTTCTGATGATAATCTAATGTTTCTATCTGCGCAAAAAATATTTTCCAAATGACAAACACTCATTTTATATATAAATTTCTCCATAATAGTACGTAACGCGAAAAAGATAAATTTCAATGTTGATGAATATATTTTGGGGTCATCGATTCTGGACTCAACTTATTAGGTCATAATAGCTGAAATTATACATTTATCTACTGGAATGTATCGAATTTGAATACAACAGTTCGAGAGCTGAATTCATAATCAATTATTTCAAGTATAAATTTCGCCATGATCACACGCCACGCGGATAAAATATATCTTAATGTTGATGAATATACTTTATGGTCATCGATGATGGAAAACTTGTAGAATCTCGCAAATCCAGTAATATTAGCCAAAGATATTGGAATGGAGTTTGAAGTTTGCATTTCCACTAGTCAACAAGCTATGAAAATTTACTCTATAAAATTGAAGAATAACAAACCTGAATATCTTGCTTACCAGAGTACGAGTCAATTTGATGATTGAATCTATTCATTCAAAAGAAATGTCTTCAAATCGCCCTCCCGAGCTTGATTATTGTTTTCAATATGTTGTTTACTACAATACTAATGACTTGATAATTGATTTCATTTTTATTCACTGGAATGCCTTTAAATTGCCCTCGCGACCTTAATTAATCATTTTTTCAATGACTCCCGCAAAATCCGCTTATTATCGCATGAAGGCCGCTGATAACCCCTTAAAAGTACCCTTTCTACTACTCAGATACTTGCATAAGAGTTCCGGACATTGTATCACAAGCTTATAATGAATGACGCACAAGTTGTATTCGTCTGAACACGCATCATCCATCCGATTTGAATAAAACTATATGCATTTGTTGTAGGCATTTGCATAAAAGTTTCTGGCATAGTTCATCTGATTGTGCTGAAACTTTGAACAGTTGTTGTTGGCATTTGCGTGAAAATTCTTGACTGAGTATCATCAACTATTTTGCCGAAGAATAATTTGATGCTGCTGGTGGAAAATGTGCATGGAACATATTGTGAATCAAATCCACAAAGAGGTGGGTCCGCAATCTGTTATGAGGTCAGGCTTCTAAAATTTGTAATGAATGCACCAACATCATGATGAAGCTGGAACTCGAGAGGAGCATCTCGCACTGCCTTAGAAATACCATAAATTGAAATTTTAGACGCATAAAAACAGGCATGTATCATATTGCTCACAGAATCTGGAAGCGAACACTCACATGATGGCAAAAATCATAGCTATAAGCGTCGAAAATCTCTCAAAAATCATAAAAAGCCACTTACTCGAATTATAAAACCCACAGAATAGAAAAATATCATCAAACTTGTATTCCCCAATCAAAGAATATTTCAAGCAACAAAATTCACTGAAAGTATGGTATAAGCAGTGTTTGAATAATGTAGCTATTCAAAATATCATCAGTGTATTGATTATTGGTTATTGATTATATTATATTTTGCCAGTCCACGTGGACTGAAATACTTTCTAACAATCTGACAAGAGTATTCTGAGCAATCAGAATGCCGCTGGACCAATTATTGTAACAATGACAATTTGCACTCAAATGTCTGACAATGTAACATTTTCTAAATTTTTAGGGAATGCCAATTTGTATCAGAATATAGTGAAGTAATAAGTAAACTTTAGCGTTCGCCCAGACTTCTGAAGTGTTTTCTGAAAAGTTCAGTTGAGATTGATTTCCATCAAATCTTTGTTAATTCTGTGATAAAATTGAGCTATTTATTGGCAGATGGTGAGAGAATGAACTTGTAGGTGTTATATGAGAAATTATAATCATCATACATAATGGGCAGTAAGTATGAATATTCAGTAGATGATTTTAAATTAGGTATATAACATAATTTTAGTGACTATATTATGCGCTAAGAATCAAGATATGAGGTGTCAGCCTGACCAATATTAAGAGGGATCAAAAATACGGCGAACCGTTCCAAAGAAAGGTAATCAGTGCTGGAATTGACGAAGGCACTACCATAGCTCCAGATTGTTTTCTGAATGGTAGCGAACTCTATTTGGAGCTTTTAGATTGTTTCCATAATTATACATTAGTTCATTTACTCATACAAAAACTACTCTGTTTTATACACACAGCAGAAAGCACAACTAAATTAGGGATCTTGATATTTTGTTCTAGAAATACATTAGAAATGTTCATACGCATTTGGAATATCTGGATAACAAACTTCAAATATAACTGAACTCTTCTCAGAAAAGGACGCAAAACATTTATTCTTCCTCTTGTTGAACGAGAAGAAAAACTGTCTGTGTGGATGGCGACAGAAAGATGTTTCTTGTTTTGAGTGCAGATCTTTTGTGTATTACAGAAATGCGAGAAGTCTCACAATAAGCTTGCTTATCCTTTTGTTTTCATAGCTGACATAAATGACTTATTTTTGTGATGTTACGAAATTTATATTTCTGTGTCTTCTTGTGACTAACAGCTGGACTATTTGCTTTTTCTTCGTTATTTGAAACAAATATTTGATGTAAACTTACTGGCTCATACCAATCTAGAAACTTGAAGAACTCCATTGAATTACAAACCAATAATTATGATTAAATTCAAGCTAGATTATAATAACAATTTTTTTCAGAATGATTGTGATACAAAAATTGAGAACTTTCTGGTCCAACATTCGAGAAGTTCAAATTTCCGAGGTTGTTTATAATGAAACTAAGCTTTATTAGCGATCGGAGAGTTTAAATGACAAGTTAGGCAAACTTTATTGCAAGATTCACAAACACATATGTGCAAGTGATCTCATATGCTCCCCTGATTTTGCATTGATAATTATTGGGAGAGACAAAATCGTGTGAGTACATACTAGTATCTGATATACATATATATATATATATATATATATACATATATATATATATATATATATATATATATATATATATATATATATATATATATATATATATATATATATATATATATATATATATATATATATATATATATATATATATATATATATATATATATATATATATATATATATATATATATATATATATATACAATATTGACAGACAGACTGACAAGATGATAGAGATGAAATGTCAAAACTGACATATAGTACCCAAGCTACTTCATGGTATCACGTGACAAGCTGAGCGATGTTGCCAAGCGCTGTGGGTTATACGTATTCTTCATCGTCAACTGAATTAAGTACCAAATATTTCTTCATAATACCTGCATTGAAACAGTGCGATACAACGCCTGTATTGTCAGAAAAAACAACACAATTTCAGACAAATCCGAGAATAATTATGATTAAATTCAAGCTAGATTATAATAACTATTTTTCTCAGAATGATTGTGATACAAAAATTGAGAGCTTTCTGGTCCAACATTCGAGAAGTTCAAATTTCCGAGGTTGTTTATAATGAAACTGAGCTTTATTAGCGATCGGAGAGTTCAAATGACGAGTGAGGCAAACTTTATTGCAAGATTCACAAACACATATGTGCAAGTGATCTCATATGCTCCTGATTTTGCATTGATAATTATTGGGAGAGACAAAATCGTGTGAGTACATACTAGTATCCAATATACATATATATATATATATATATATATATATATATATATATATATATATATATATATATATATACACAATATTGACAGACAGACTGACAAGATGATAGAGATGAAATGTCAAAACTGACATATAGTACCCAAGCTACTTCATGGTATCACGTGACAAGCTGAGCGATGTTGCCAAGCGCTGTGGGTTATACGTATTCTTCGTCGTCAACTGAATTAAGTACCAAATATTTCTTCATAATACCTGCATTGAAACAGTGCGTTTCAACGCCTGTATTGTCAGAAAAAACAACACAATTTCAGACAAATCCGAGTAGAGCCAGGCAGAAACAAGCCTGCTTCTGCCTTAGGAAAGAAACAAGCTTGTTTCTGTCTGCTGAATTTGTTTGTCACATCGCTTTATCCCCGGCAGAGTCGCATTTGTTCATTGTCAATATCCAAATTAAGATCATATAACCTGAGAAAGTTTGACAGTTGTTGTATTCGTAACTGTATATTAAATTGAAAAGACGATTAGTTTCAAAGAAAAAAATAATCATACAACAATTAAAAGCACACCACAATATCTTATTGATGAAGCCCAAGCAGCTACTCTCGACTTGTTACCTGCAAAATAAGAAGAAAAATATAGTTATGACAAAATTGTGATGAGAGAAGTTTCAATGCAAGTATTACGAAAAATACAGTGTGTGGCACGGGACAAAACACGATTTCAGCCAAGGATGATGCCAGCCCTCGCTTCGCTTGGGCAAGCAACACTCACTCACATCTGAAATCGTCTTGTTTTGCCCCTAGCCACACAATATACTATTTCTACCAGTCGGAAACATTTCTTCAATCAAATTATTGTGAAACTCGATTTATAGATTATAAGTTTTTTGTTTATATTTTTCATTATTCATAGCGACAATTACCAAAACAGTGGCAGATGTGTGATGCCATCCTAAACAGCCAAATTGTAAGAAGAGGAAAAAAGATCAGTTGAGAACTTGAATCTCTTTCGAACTAATCAGTGAATGATTCTCGTTTCTTGAATATATTGTTGAACTACATAATTTCCAATTCATAGGACTCTCTTCCATATCACTTTTTATGGCAAGCACCTTGAAACAAGCTTATAGATCCAAGTTTATTTTGTGAAACAAGACAATAACAACAATAACACCTCCCTTAAATTCAATGGATCTTTGTCCGAAGAGCTGCCAAGTTCAATACCTGATACGAAATGATCATCTATAGGGCAGAAAAAGTACTAACCTCCAAAAAGCTTCATACATCACCTCAAATCACTTGAAAATTGGATTTCTCATACTATCGATTCCTTAGACCAAATGCACAATCGGGATATGAGATATTTCTGGATCTGAATTCTATGAAGTATTTTTTTTCCCCTGCAATATTGTTGAAAGTGTAGTAGCAACTTTAAGCACTTGGTCGACGCGACGGTAATCGCATATGAAGCCGTCTGATATTCGGTTTCAGAGAATGGATGAAGCTCTCTGTCGTAGTGTGTGGAGATCTTAGTCTCTAATTTGTAAATATCCGAAAAACTAACTGAGACAATTGACTCATTGATTCTTCCCAATAACTTTTTCATAGAAGAGGTCTCTAATATTGCGATTTTGGTTTTATTCTCCTCAAGTGAAGTGATAAAATGAACAGTGTAGAAAGTGTGTAAATTTAGTAAAATATGTGAATAAAGTAGAGAACGTGAAAAATATAGAATATTAGTTCTGCATTCTGTCGTTAGATGAAACTGGAACTCTGAATTTGCAGTTTTCAACTGTTTCTGAACTGTAAATATTATCAAATACCAATATGTCAGGATCAGGAGGACGGACAAGGACTGTAATTCTTGCAACATGTTCAAAAAAATTATTCCATACATACTGACTCCGTTCTACTTAACTCAACCAGCTTTTTGTCCAGGTGAAATAAATTGATGTCAATGGAAACCGTTGATGTTTCAAATGATACATTTTTACTTGTACTAAATACAACAAAGTATTGTAAAACTGACAAAATTCACCCATCAAGATTTTGATGAAAATATTCGTTTCGAGCATCCCTATATCCATTTTGACTATTTTCAGCTTGATGTCGGTACGAATGTTCGTGCATGCGTGTGTGCGTTCGTGCGTGCGTGCATACGTAACTCGCAAATCTCAAAACTGATTGAACGTATAATGTTGAAATTTTGTACTTAGGACTGGTATAGGGTCTTGTTGTGCACCTCGAATTATGGTTCCAATCATCTATACCGGAAGTGCACCTCACTTGAAACTTCTTTCAAATTTCTCTATTAAATCCAGAATAATCAACCGTAAGATGTTGAAATTCAGTATTTGATCTTGATGTTATATCAGAATGGTTATCTGCTATTCCTGTAAGAATCGGCCTGGCCGGAAGTGAACTTTCCTGAAGACTTTTTTTGAATATTTTGCATAAATATAGAAGTATTTGCCATAGTATATTGAAATCTCGTATAAAAAACTTCTATAACATCTTATTGTACATCTTGCATTATGACTGCGATCGGCTGAGCCAGAAGTACACTTTACTTGAAACTTTGATTTAATTTTTCGCATAATTTCGTATAATCAGCCATGGGATACTGGAATTCAGCATTTGAAATTGCTGTAGCATCTTCTATTTTTGTAACAATCGGCTGAGCCGGAAGTGCATTTTATATGACAGACTTTTTGAATTTCCGCATAAATCCTTAACAATCAGTCGTAGAATATTCAAATTCAGTATTAGGCACTTTTATGATATCTAGCTGTACACCTTGCATTAGGATTGCTATCGACTATGCCGGAAGAGCAGTCGAAAACGATTGAGCATAGATTGTTAGAATTCAGTATTGAGGACGATAATACCGGCTACATGCTCATATGCCATTTTTATTGAGATTCATCAAGCCGAAAGTGCACTTTACTTTACAGTCTTTCGGAATTTTTCGCATAAATTTGAAACGATCAGGTGTGGAGTATTGAAATTCGGTATTTCAATCTGCTGTAGCATCTGAATGATTGCCTACTATTCTCATAACAATAGACTGAACCGAAAGTGCATTTCAGTAGGAATTCATTCTTTAATTTTGCGCATAAATTCAGATCTGTTGGTAGTCGTAGAATTTTGGAAATGAGTATTTGGGAATGTTATAGTATAAGAATAGTGACCTACTGTTTCCATAGCAGCCAATCTAGCTGAAAGCGCATTTTACTTGACAGATTCTTATAATTTTTCAGGTAAATCCAAGACAATTAACTGTGGAACAATGAGATTATGTACAAGTAAGTCACGTGATGTTCACGGCAGATTTTTATATCTAAATGCAATAAGATTATGAACATCGCAAAGAGAACCAACTTCAGTACTCGTTTCTACATAATTCATATATTCTACGTTTTTCACGTAAAAAAGTAGGAAAATAGTTTCCAGTGAAAGAGACTTTTACCTACATGTGAAAAACCTATTATTATACGTGACGCATTTTACATGCCCATCTCTGAGTATGATATGTGGAACACCAGAAAAAGATGGATTTGGATTTATTTATCAGGATACCTTCTTCATCTTTTGAACTGATACGACTTGGATGAAACCACTGTCCACACGTACCTTCACAGCGCACAAGATTATCAGATCACATTGATGTTTACTCAAGGATCAAGCATTTATCCATTTTCACTTACTTGTACTAAGTGCAAGGAAGTATTGTGAGACCGACAGAATTCACTTATCGAGATTTTGATGGAAATATCTGTTTTGAGCATCCCTGAATCCATTTTGACTATTTCTGACTTGATGTCGGTACGTAAGTTCGTGCGTTCGTACGTGCGTTACTCGCAAATTTCGAAACTGGTTCAACGTATTATGTTGGAATTTTGTATTTGAGATTGGTATAGGGTCTAGTTGTGTACCTCGCATTGTGGTTCCCATCGTCCGTACCAAAAGTGCAATTCACTTGTAACTTTTTTCGCATTTTTCTAATAAATCCAGAACGATCAATCGTGGGATGTTGAATTTCAATGTTTGAACTTGATGTTGTATCAGAATGGTTATCTCCTATTTTTGTATGAATAGGCCGAGCTAGAAGTGCACTTTACTCGAAACTTCTTCTCAATTTTTTGCATAAATCTGAAATGATCAGCCATAGCATATTGAAATTTGTGTATATATCAAATAATGTACAAGTAAGTCACGTGATTTTCACGTCAAACTTTTTATTGTGAGTGACATTAGTTGTAAATGTAAACAAACACCAGCACTTTCGATTATCAGTAACATTTATTTGAACAGATTAGAACAGCATGGATCAGTATCTCAAGGCACAAAAACGACTCGAAACAAGCTTCTAAAATTGAGGAATAAGAAAATGCACTCGCGAACTAGAAGTAGATCTCTGGAGTCTCAGCAATCCGTTCGTGAAATCATTGAAATAGCAGATCAAAGAAGATGCAGAGATCAATAAATATCAAGCAAGATATAAGTAAAAACTGCGTGATATTTTATTAGAATGGAAATTAATTCAGACAAAGGTATGAATATGACTGATATCTTGAAATGTTTTCTTGACTTGTGTTGATTGGCAAATCTAACCTCAATTGCACACTTACAGAAATATGCATACTTCAGAAGGTTAGCTCAAATCTCAATGTATTGCAGAGATTCGAATTATTTTTCATTTTTAGATGAATAAGTGATATGATGGAAATCATTTCGTTACTGTAATAAGTGATGAGAAAGCATTTTTGGAATACAAAGACAATCCAGCTGAACTCATTAGTGCAATGAATATGTCAATATTATAATGTTTATTGCGTGATCAAATAGTTTGTACATAAATAGAAGTCACTATTCAATAATTTAAGATGCAGCAGAGGTTTTATTCTTCTGATGTCACTAATAACATTATATCTATTCATTTATCACCTAATACTAACTAGAACAGACTCGCAGATATTTATATTTCACTATTTATATACACTGTTCACTTCACTGTTTACTTCACTGTTCGATATTCACTGCTCTAGTTCAATTACACCACTAAAACACACGTCTTTTGCTTGCGCTTATATAGAAATATCCGTTTCTCGAATGTTCTACTTCTGGAATTTTCTACTTCTTGAATATTGCTAAAGGCTTCCATCGGGAGGGGTGATGTGATGCGACGAGGCGTGACGTAACAAGGATGAAAGACTCCACTCATACGAGCTTCACCACTCTCGCACGTCACACGTCCCTCTTCTTGAGAGTGTTTCGTCCCGAAATCATCTTTATGTCTATGTCGGCATCGACGCTCGCCGCCCTTGGTGCAATCAGTAGTTTGGTAGAAGTAGCAGTCGACAGTTTTTGGTCCGACCGGTCCTGCTGGAGGAAAACAGCAGACCAATATTTGAATTCCGCTGTTGGAATGTAACCTCTAGTATATTTCGAACAATCTACCAATTTAACCCATCCAGACCGCAGCCTAATTTTGGTATTGCTAGTTTCAGGATGTCGTTCTGCAATGGATGGCCTCGCATGTCTTGAAGCGCTTCCCTCATGGAACGGTAGGTTGGTTTATGATGAAATTAATCTTCCGTTACTAGGTGGTAAATATAGCGTTCTTTGTTTGTCGTATTGTCCCTCAGACAGATGGTCTGGCCTACTGCAGGCTTCTGGTGATCTGGCCTGCCAAACTTCTTCTTGAAAACTGCTGCTATCCCTCGGGACTTCTTCAAATCTTCTGATACACAATGGGCCAAGGAGTACTCGGACGGGACTCTGAGTAGATCTTGCTGCACTTCAGTAGTTATTTTGAATCGAGCCTCACGTCCACTTGAAAAAGTTTTCATGAACTTCTTGAAAAAATCTTCCTGCGCATGGATCTTACGAGCACGTGCGTCCTGGGGATCTTCATTCTTGTCTCCCTCAAATGGTGCTAGCCGATTGAAGTGCACCACTCTTGATTTGCTCTTGGGGCTGCGTCTGATTTCATATATTATGTCATTAATCTATCTGATGACTTCGTAAGGCCTTTCCCCAGATGTCTGTACTCAGTCAGGCCACGTCGCCGCTCTGGATTATAAATCCACACAGAGTCTCCAGGTTGGGAACCCCTGTCTTGTGCCTTAACGTCATAGGTTTCTTTCATCCGGTCGCTGGCATTCTGGATGTTTATACGGACCTGGGGGTGGATATCATTCATCTGACGCCTTGAATTGATGACATAATTTCCGCCAGCCAGGTCTTCTTCGGATTTGCAACGGAACTCTAGATCGCATGGTAGCCGAAGTTCCCGTCCAAAAATAATTCACGCTGGAGTATGTCTGGTTGCTTAATGTACGGATGAGCGGTAGGCCAAGAAGAACTGATGGAGATATTTGTCCCAGTTTCTCTGGGGACTAGACAACTTTGGCCAGGTGTCTGTTTATAGTCTCATTCATCCGTCCACCATTCCATCAGACTGCGGATGTAATGCAGTAGTCCTGGTTTTACAAATATTCAATACTTCGCATATCCCCTGGAAAAGTGTGGACTCAAAGTTTCTCTCCTGGTCAGAATGCAGTTCCAAGTGTACACCAAAACGTCAGATCCAGTTCTTCACTAGGACGTCTGCAATAGTAGCGGCCTCTTGATTGAGAAGGGCATACGCTTCCATCCATTCACTGAAATAGTGCATGACGACAACAATGTACTCATTTCCGACGTCTGATTCGGGAAATGGCCCTGCTACGTCGATAGCTATCCTCTCGAATGGACTACTGACATTATACTGTCGCATCGGAGCTCTTGGTCGTTTCTGCGGTTCGTTGCTTGAAGCGCACGTAGTGCATTCCGTGCACCATTTCCTGACATCTTCTTTGCTGTTTAGTCAAAAGAACCGCTCACAAACTCTCTGCAGAGTCTTCGTTACTCCAAGGTGTCCTTCACTCACTCCATCATGGAAATGTCTCAAGACTTCCGAAACCCGTTCTCCAGGAACGATCAGCTTTTCTCTACTCTTAGTTTCATCCGGATCTTTCAGGACACGCTTCAAGACGCCTTCATCCAGGATAATGGAATCCTATTGCGCCCAGTATGATTTAGCCGTCGGAGAGTATGGTGCCACTTCTTGCCATGTGGGTCTTGTTCCTTTCTTCTCCAATTCTTGAATAATTCGCAATTCTGAGTCGCCATCCATGTCCTTTTCTATCTCTTGTGGTTGCCAAGCATCATCAATTACAGTTGTCCTGAATGCCTTTGCTTCAACCTTAGAGCAATGATGACAATCATCTGAACATGATCGTCTTGATGAAGCATCAGCATTGTTATGTGCTGTACCGGCTCGATATTCTATGGCGAAGTCTTATTCATGAAGTCTTTAGATCCATCGTGACCTGACCTTCAGGATTCTTGAACCGTAGTAGCCATCTCAGAGCAGCGTGGTCAGTTCTTAATAGGAGCTGCCTGCCATACAAATATTTGTAGAAATGCTCGATGTACTTCATGGCTGCCAGCAATTCCCGTCTTGTGAGACAGTCGTTTTTTTACGGCTTTGACAAAACCTCACTGGAGTACCCGATGACTCTTTCTTGACCTTCCTGCAATTGGGACAGGACTCCCCCAATATCGACGTCGCTGGCATCTGTGTCCAAAACAAAACGTCCTTCCGTTTCCGGGTTACTCAGGATTGGTGCTTGGACTAGGAGTAGTTTTAGTCGCTCGAAGGCTACCTGGCAGTCTTAATCCTAGCTGTATCTGCCATTTTCCGTCAGTCTGGTCAATGGTTTGGCAATATTGGCGAATCCATGGACAAATCTTCTGTAATAGGTACAGAGCCCAAGGAAACTACGCAGCTGATGTTTATCCGCAGATACCGGCCATTCTTGAATTGTCTTAATCTTCTTTGCATCAACTGCTACGCCTTCTTCGGAGACCACATGTCACAAATAGTTCACCCGTTTTTGGAATAAATGGCATTTCTTTGGACTGGGTTTCAAACCAGCTTTCTTTAAATGCTTAAATACCTGTTCCAGATTCTTCAAATGGTCTTCAAATGATTTGCCCATCACAATCATATCGTCCAAGCAAGCTTTTCCTGATAGTGCTTTGAGTACGGTTTCCATGAGTCGCTCGCAGGTAGCAGGAGCCTTACACAGACCAAATTTTATGTCACAATCCACTGCCGATGGTAAATGCAGTTTTTTCTCGGTCTTTCTCATTCATCGCTACTTGCCAATATCCACTGTTGAGATCTAGGGTCAAGAAGATCTTTGACCCGGCCAGGGTATCTAAGGTGTCATCAATCCTGGGCAGAGGATAACTGTCCTTCTTGGTAACGTTATTCAGCTGGCGATAGTCGACACAAAATGGTTTAGACTTGTCTTTCTTCTGCGCAAGTACCACCAGAGAGATCCATGTACTGTTTGAAGGTTAAATGATGCTGTCTTGCTCCATATCTTGAATGATAGCTTCAGCGTCCTCTCTCTTTGCGATCAGATGCCGTCGTGGTGCTTGTCGAATTGGTCGTGCGTCTCCCTGCTTCCACCAATTTCCTCGGCCGCGCTAAACGCAGGGCTTGTTGCGTCTCATGGTCTCTGATGCCGTCCACAGATATTCTCACAACCCAGCTTTCCAAGTAATCACCCGGGCCAGTTGGATATGCAAGTCAAACTACGCGTGCCACATCAGCTTCGAACTCCTGTAGACTCTCACTGGGACGTTTGTATCGGTTCTTGAGCTGTGTGTGATACACTTCCTCCAAGTGTGCATGACCGTATCGCAGCTCCAGTCGCTTGATTAATTTTTCATAATTATTGTCTTCCTCCGGTGGAAAAGCCTGTAAAATACTTACTGCATCTCCTCGGAGAGCAACCATAAGCGCTGTATCATTCCAGCCATCAGCCTTAGTAGCGGCTTCGAATTGTCTATGGTAATTGATCCATGATGTTTGACCATCAAATGTTGGAGGCTTGACACGCATTCTTGTAGTGGACTTGAAATTTGGTGTAGATAATCCAATTATATCAGCTTTGGAAGCTTTCTCTGGAGATGAAACACCAAATTTGAATTTTTCTCCAAGAATTTATATTTTTTCATCCAATTTTAAATACAATCCCCCATCAAATTCTTCTTTCAACATTTTGCAATTATCTTTAAATACTTCTTCCCATACCCCTTAATTTCTTTCATATTTTTCCAGTTGCTGCTCAACTTTCTTTGTATCTTCGTCCATTTTTCCATGCAGCTCTTCTCTCAGATTTGTTGAACTTTCTTAAAATTTTCCTGATTTTTCACTTACAATTTTAGAGCACTCTTGAAACTTTTCCTCTAGTTTTGCTTCTAATTATGTAGAATTTTTTCAAATTTTAATTCTAAGTCTTCTTTTAGACTTGTAGAATTTTCTTTCAATTTCTAGAGTTTTCTTCAAATTTTGATTCTATATTTGTACAATCTTCTCTTAATTCTGATTCTGAATTTATTGCCCAATCGGTTAAAGAAAGTTGAACCTCAAACAAATATGTATCAGGATCCTTACCGTCTTCAGTCAAAGCGTCTCGCAGTCGTTTTATTGAAACTTGTTTGCGGCCACTGGTTTCCAAGTCCCGCTCTTCCAATTGATATTTCAACTCTGCGACCTTCAAATCTTTCAACAACTTTTTAGACGCCATTTTCCAATTTTACAAAGCAGCAATAAGCAAAATACTGGATTGTTTATAACAACTCCAAACTTGACACCACGGTAATGTTTATTGCTTGATCAAATAGTTTATGATCATATAAAAGTCACTATTCAATAATTTGAAGTGAAACAAAAGTTTTATTCTTCTGATGTCACTAATAACACTATATTTATCCATTTATCACTTAATACTAACTTAAACAAATTCGCAGATATTTATATTTCACTATTTATATACGCTGTTCATTCCACTGTTCGACATTCACTGTTCTAGTTCCATTACACCACTGAAACACACGTCTTTTGCTTGCGCTTACATAGAAATATCCATTTCTCGAATGTTCTGCTTCTGGAACCTTCTACTTCTCGAATATTGCTAGAGGCTTCCTCTGGGAGGGTTGATGTGATGCGACAAGGTGCGACGTAACTGGGACGGAAGGCCCCACCCATACGAGCTCCACCACTCTAGCACGTTACAATATGATGTAATCGAATGTACAATTCACAAAACTTCATCAACGACCGTTTAAAGTAGGAAATTATTATATGTCTTTGCTTGACAGCATAATATAAACATTTTCTGAGCGAATTCAACCATAGGCGTGAAATCAATTTCACTGGATAACCAGAAAATTGAAGAAAAAAGTTCTCTCACTTTTTAAAACTAATGTACTGATTCCTGTGAGGATGAAGATGGAATTATATAAAAAAGTGAACACAAAGTACAAGAAGTTTCTCAGCACTCAATCATTTATCCACAACTATTCAAAATATCTAATTTTACTCTAGACTATCTGTCTATTTTCACACAAATTATTTTTATAAAGCAATTTTTTATCAATTGGCCTAGTGCCAGAACGTTTAAAGCATAAGATCCGCACGTACTAGCCTACTATATTATTCTTTCAATTCCTGCTTAGTTCCAATGGGAGTTTATCAAACTTTACGTGAAGTAAATCGCCATGGGAACAATAGCAATGCGTTATGTACCTGTTGAATTTGACCTCATCACAAGGGTGAGGTTGAGATTACTATGCTCTAATAGTGGTAGTAGTTATCATACAAGAATATCTCAAATTAACTGGAATTGCTGATGACACACGTACAATGACAAAAAAATGAAAACACCCGTGCAAATCAAGTATTGGTGTTTTTCAAAAAAGTGTCGTTGTAAAGCAGGTTTTGGATAATGTCTTATTTCTGAAATGCAGCTGAAATTTACATTTAAATCGGTAGCCACATATCTTGACGATCAAGCTTTGCTATTGCCCTTGTCTTTTCCTGCACACTTCAATGTCTAGACAATTTGAAACAAATATTGACTTTTCCCAAATAACGATTTATTAGATTGACACTGATAATTAGTATAACAATCAGTTCACCTGATGTCACTATAAGGCTACTTTATTACGGGAAATGTTAGGTGTTCCCATTTTTTTGTCTGTCATTGAACATACATTATTTCAGTTAGACCACAAGAGCAACAGAATTATTCAAAATGGATAATAATCAATAATTTCTGAACATGCGACTTCTTTACGAACAAAAAAGACTTTTGCGTTCCCTAACACCGTTATGAAACAATATACAGTGATTTCATAGATGAGGTATTTGCTGTAAGCTCTTTCTAAGATGAAGCCTTGGAAATTTGACTATTCAGAATCATTCAGGAAGACATAGGTACATTGTATCAAAATCTCCCTAATCATACAGAAGGCACAATATCTACTAAATCTGCAAGCAAAAATTATTTTTGCGACTCGGTTTGTCTATTGAAATTAGCTTTACACGAGGATATTCCGAACCACCATGATATTTCATCCAAGATTCTTCAAGGATGAGAAGAGAGCATTCTAAAGGCTAAAAAACAGATAAAACTATCTTTTACAAGATCTTACATAGGATAATATATGGATAATTCCCTTGTATTCGGAAGATCGTCAGAGAAATTGTAATGGACCAACCATTGATAGTGAAATAGTGAAGTCTTACACTCCTCGCATTGTCTTTACTAGAAGTGCACTTTACTTGAAACTTTTTTCGAAGTTTCCGCATAAATCCAGAATGATTAGCCATACGATATTGAAATTTAGTATTTGGAATTGATGTAGCATCCAACTTGTTATCTTTTATTTTTATACTGATCGGCTGAGCCGCAAGTGCACTTTATATAACAGACTTCTCGAATTTTCCGCTCGTATTCAAAACAATCAATTGTAGAATATTTGAATTTTGTGCACCTTGCATCATGATTGCAATCGTGTGTACCGTAAGTGCACTTCACCCAAAAATCTCCGTATAATTTCAAAATGATTGAACGCAGAATAGAGGAGTTCAGTCTTAAGGACGATTGTACCATTTGGATGCTCATATCCCATTTCCATTGAGACCGGCTGAACAGAAAGTGCATTGTAGCTGATCAGCCGTAGAGGACTGGAATATAGTATTTTAGTGTGTTGTACCACTTAAATGATTGCCTAATATTCTCATAATAATCGACTAAACCGGAAGTCGACATTGGTTAAAACTCTATTGAATTTTGCGGATAAATTTAGAACTGATAGCCGTAGAATTTTAAAAATCAGTATTTTGGAATATTGTAGCAAGAATGATGACTGACTGTTTCCATAGCTACCAACTGGATCGCACTTTACTAGACAGATTTTGAGAATTTTCTAGATGAATCTAAAACGATTAGCCGTTGCACGGTAGGATTTTGTGTTTGATTATCGTATATGCAAATAAATAAAATATTATGTACAAGTGAGTCCCGTGATGTCAACGTCAAATCTTCACTTTTACCTGAAATGCGACCACGAGTAGATTGAAAAACGCTGCAAGAAAGTATGATTCATAGCAAGTTTCAAAATTAAGTTCATTATCTGCCTGATGGAACACTAGATTCAGGATACTAGCCAATATAATTTAAAGCTTGTACAACTGATTCTATGGATTGGAATAATTGTCGCTATCAGTTGTAGTATTGTCCTCATTCATAATGTGTCGATCATTAAAGCTGAACTAGAGATAATGTGAATTACAAGCGAATCTTCCAGTGTCATTTGCATTTCCTATTTAGCACCCTGAAGTGATTTATCCAAAATCTTGAGACATGCTGCAATACTCAACACATGAAGACAATATTACAACCATTATTGGGATTCTTGATGTAATTTTTTTTGTATTTGTATAGTACAGAGTAGTTTCCACTTCATTGATTCCAATTGATTAGTATTTGCACTCATAAAGGGATCAAATGAGCTTCGTTTCTGTTCTTCTGGGAAATAAACAATAAAATAAATCTATTTTCTCCCTGATGCAAGATCTGTTTTGATTTTTCTTCAATATAGCGTACCATTTTGATCCATTTGAAGTTTTGAGAAGCTATTTCACATCATATAAGACAGAGTGACTCCTGAATATCACCATTGATGGAAAAAAATATTCTGAAGGAAGTCTACTGTACTAATATCAATGTGAGTAATGAATATATGAGAATTCAGTCATTTATTCATTAATATCCTTTCACTATAACTTTATAAAATTAAGCAGAGGAGAGACGTCATCAAAATTTATAACTAGATAATGACGTTACGTAATTACTACGTTTATATGCTATACCAAGGAAGCAAAACTCGAATAACAATTACCGTTTGTATTGAAAAATACAGGAATAATACGCAACAAGGCAACAGTAATGATATTCTAACAAGAAAGAACAAAGTAAACACGTGTTGATCGCACTGAAATGTCGAAAACGAATGCAACGAATGAGAATGTAAACGTAGTTAAACTTCATAGTTCCAACGTATGATAAAGAAATAAACAACAATTATCGTAAATGAATGAAGTTTTGTTGAAAACATTAAATTAGAGTATGAAATAATTGTTAATTAAATCAAAATATGCTTTTCTTATAGTATGCAAAAAATTGCATTTATTTTCTTTACAGTTTCAGTTGCACCTCAGCTACTTGCAGAAGCGCTACAATTATATTCATGTTATTATTGATTGGGGATGTCGTGAATTATTACAAAAGAATTACTGAGTGTTAAATTGAATGTGTACATTTGTGTGTGATACCATCAACATAAAATAGCAGGAGAAAATTCATTCGTCAGTGGCCACAGCCGACATCCATGGAAGATGCTGACTAAATGGGTGTTGATAATCGAGCACGCATTGCAAATACAAATTAGCACATGTAAAAATTAGTCAAATGTGATGTCAATCAATTAAAAATGAGTTTCAGCATATGCATCACGCAAGATGTAAATATAAACAAAAAACAGGAGAGGAGATGAGGTTGCAAATGTATAGAAATGATCTCTACAATACATGGCGTATAGATGTGATGATATTTATCTAGAATAAGGTTTAGATTACAGCATCTTGTCTGAGCGTTTTAACTTAACGTCTATCAAATTTCGCAGAATATGCCAATCAGTTACATCTTAGCTGAATTATCACAGCAAAATTGATTACTCATAATCATTTATTCGTTATAGTCATGTAGATCTGGTAACAACATTTACGAATAATTTGATGAGAGTCATCAATAATATTTTTATTGAAAATAGGGATATGCACTTATTTTTATACCAAGTGTAGTATTTATATGTGAGTTAAGTAGCACTTCTTATGAGATCACACCATTTCAAAGTCATATTTCACTTATTCAGTACATTCATATTTCACTTATTCAGTACATTCATATTTAGTCTGGGAAAATACGTTATCAGTTCTCTTGTAAAAAACACGTTGTATAAAAAGTAAATCAGAATGCATCTAGTGGTCACACTGGATACTTGTACTTCTCTTTCAAAGTTTGAAATGAAGTTTTGAAAAAGGTTTTATTGAATTCAATAATCTAACTTGTGTACCTCTTTTTTTGTATAATTTGTATAATGTTTTATTCCTCGTGATTTGTCTCTGATATAATGTACACTATCGAACAAATGGATAATTTTATTATTTTTATCACAATCACGTCATGTAATTTCCAAATTGAGATAAATTCCAAGTTCTTATCTGTTCTATATTTTATTTCCCTCTTCAATTACAGCTACTCGTGCATTCATGTAACCAAAGCTATCTATGTTCGAAATTATGGAGTATTTATCAGTCGAAAGTTTTTCTCATTCCTGTCATTATCATTTATACTTTGCGAATGATTCATGTTTTGATCCTTGACAGTGTTTATAATACCAAATGGATTTTTATTAGAACGAAGTAAGTTGGCTACTGTGCCGATTACTTTGATATGATACTATTCATAGGTCTATCTGAGTGCCCTGCTAAACATATTTCCATCAACATTGAGAAGCTCACTTTTTGGATGATTCAATATAAAATCTAGGTATCTGGTATTTGCGAAGGGCTTTTGGTATCATTTGGTGATAATGTTGGCCCATACTTTCCTAATTAGTAATATATCACGGAAAGGTAGGCTATTGACAACCTTTGTTCCTACTGTGAATTGTATTATTTTTGAATTGAACATTGGAGTTATTGAAAATGGTCACAATCTCTCTTATTTTAGATCTTGACACAGCTGCAATTAGATAATTCACGTACTCTTTCATGAATAGAAGCTCAAATGACAGCTTTGCAATTACGTCTTTCAGAACTACATTCATAACTAAATTTGCCACTCCAGGAAACATTAAATTCTCCATTGCTGCATCAAACACCTGTCTATAAAGCTCTCCACTAAATTTGAAGGAACAACTTCTTAAACAAAATGTGATTAAATTTAGAATGTTTGTGGAATCAGGCCCATCTGGATCACCACAACAGATATGTCCTGGAAAAAAAAAATGGGGAAAGCTTCTTACTACTTACCTACTACTACTAGTTTTTCTTCTGCGCAAGTGCGGTTGTGATAAAAAATTTGCCAACGCATTACAAGTTTTGGCTGAATTTCATTCAAAATAAAGTCATATATGGCTAACCCCATTCGCAAATATTCAAATAACCACTGTGGATAAATTTTGAATTCTTTATACACATGATAAAATTCACCATGCGTAGAATGTTTTTTATTTATAGGGTGAATGTGGTATTTCCTAGGTGAAAATGCAGAAATGAAATAATCAATATCGCTACTCGACATCTTGAAATAGACTGGCCATCAAAATTCTATTATCGCAACAAATATGCAATGCTTAGTTGTGCACACTCATCAGCGCTTGTATTCTACTCTCTCTGCTATCATCACTGCTATCATCTAGTATCTTAGCTCTGTGGTGCACGTACCCTAAGTGTACAAAGAAACCACATCCGATAAAATAAGAACATGATCATGATTTAAAATTGCTTGAGTGACAAATTCTTATAATTGAAATGAATTTTCGATGTGATACTCATCTTCATATAAGTCACTAAGTAATCGAGTTGAAAATTAATATGGTTCATCTGTTGAGAATTGATTCCAGAGATGATAGGACGAAGCAGTTTGATGTTCTTGTGTTTTTAACAAGACCATAAATTCAAGGAGGAGTTTCATCATCAGATGTTGAACTTTTCTTTGTAGTGACGTCTGATATTGTTTGTCGAATGAATTTTTTATTAGATCATTGTTTGCATTACAAATTTTTCTTGTGAGATCTTCATTTATGACAACGTATTTGCCAATTTGATTGAATAGAGCTTCAATCTCACTAATATATTCATTTTTATTTATTGCATCAATTAGATTTGTCTTGTCTGTCTGGATATTGAGAAGATTCCCATTCTGTTGGAAAAATTGTTTTGTTTCTTTGTATTCTCTGATTATATCATTGTTTGTCTTGTTCTGATAAATTTTATGTCTATGATTGGTGATTATATTGATGATTTGCGCTCTGTATTGGTGTTTGATCTCTATGTCATCCGTTTGACGAATAATGTACTCCACATCTGCAATTAATTGAAAGATAGATAATTGATTCACTTTAAATGGTACACTCAATTTGAGTCTCAACGGTGGCAAATTTATTACACGTTGTGGTATCACAGTTTGCGTCATATGATAAAACTAGCTCTCTTGTGAAAGGTTGTCATCAATAACTATTCGATTCATGTGCAACAGGTTATTCATCTTTTTTATATGTGTTTGCTTGATATTGTTGTTAATGAAGTGAAATTTATTGTTCAGAAAGAATTGGAATTTGTGCTGATAAATATAGCTAATATTTTGTTTGATAATATCAGAGTGGCCTTAAAACTTTTTTTGTTGGAACTTCATTTACCAATGACTAATTTTCAATCCTAGATTGGATGTTTGTATCTTGAACTTTTTTGATAATTTTAAGATTTCCATTCTTGTATAGATTGATGTATGATAGAATAATTTGTGAACAATTGGAATGATTAGTTATATGGGTTGGAAATAAACTATTACGCAGTCGAATAATTCTCAGGTTGATAGCAGATATGAGCTTCTTGTTTACATTTACTAGCATTTTTAGGTGATACTTAGTCGAGTTTCCATAGACCTGCACGATTTCTGGAATGATGATCATGTTGTAGTCTGCGATTGGTTGTCGCAGCTAGTTCCACGCAGTGTATTAAAGAAGTTTATGTGAGTACCATAAATATGAAAATTCAGTGAACTATTTGATAATACTTTTTCTCTAATTTACAGTTTCGGCAAACAGAACCAGCAGAATATTAGTGAAAAGACAAATACTATAGCACATGGCACAATATACAACAATATTTTTCAAGATCTGGGCTCACATTATATTTCCCAGTTTTTGTTTATATTTTTGACATCTTGCGTGATGCATATGATTACATTTAGTTTTGATAAGTCGACAACATGACTGATCAATTTCTACCTGTGCTTCTCTGTATTTTCATTTTTTTTTTGGCTTTGCACGATCTTTAACACGCATTTAGTCAGCGTCTTTCACAGATATTGGTTGCGGTAGTAGACGAATGGATCTTTTTCCGCTATTTTATGTTAAAAAACTCAGACACAAATTCACACATCCAATTGTACAATCAATAATTCTTTTTTGAGTATTCTTGATATTCACAATACACATGTTATTAATAGAGTTGATGTAATTGTAGCGCTTTTGAAGATGGAATTGAAATCGACTCAATCTTAATATTTCCAATACCAGCATTCACTTATCATCTCCAACCATTTTATCTATTCACTATTAAGATTATGAGCTGATATTTCTTTCAACTCTAGAATGAATATACTTTCTAGTCCCATTTGAACCGAAGAGACGAAATATTGCTTGATTTTTATTTTTTTTCTAGTTCATCCAAATTTTAGAAAGATAGAAGTATAAAACTTGCAGGATCATGATACTCTTGGAAGATGGTTTAGATATATCTTTGTAGCCGATTCACTAGGCTATCATCCTTTTCTGATGGTAAATAGACCTGTACAATAAAATGTGAACACTGATTTAGTTGCAGAACTTATTTCTCTAAATGTTATATTTGAAGTAATTTAAGAAGCAGTGCGAACGAGTAAACTAATCTTTCATGTTGAATGTCCATGGCCTGCTTTTCGATATATTAATATAAGTATAATAGACTAGAATATATATAACATGAATGTCAACATATAAGTAGGTCACTCTTGTTGGACAAATTATGCTTTGCGACTCTTTTTGGAACTATAAGTGATTGGGTCTTCCTTTATGGAAAAACTGTTATTCTCTGTACCGGAGACATCACTGACTTGGATTGGAAATCATTTCCTATTTAGTAATAATTCAAATTTTTGGCAGTGACGATTGAAATTGCGCAGAAATAATCAATAAAATAAAATGTTGCGGCATCATAATTTGTTGAAATGTTACCAATCATCTGAGGAATGGAAGAATTGTTACCATATCTTTGCAATAGAAAATTTGTTCAACTCATCAAGACTTATATTCAGCCAATATCACAAAATGAACATATGTAACTGATCTTACCGCAACTTGTAGATAAGTATATGTGTTCAGATCTGGCAAAAAAGTTAGATGAAATAGAATGAGATACTTTGTTTTTTTTATTGAACTCTCATATTGAAGTTTCATTTCATATTACAGACAAACCATGAACCTATTGTGGCGAATTCAAGTCTATAAATTAGTCTTTTCGGCTTTACTGGTGCTTAGAATTATTGTGGAACTATTTTACATTAAGAAATAGAAGCGAATATATTCGTTTTGTGGAAGATTGCTGGTACCTTCTAGCCTTTTTCTAGAAACGCCTGGATGTTTGCATGAAAAACGTAGTGAGGAGAGACCCGAGTTATATATATGTGAGTGACAGCGAGAGGCATTATGGATTTTTGGCTAAATGACCTCATACTATGGATTTCTAGTGATAGAAATAAATTGTGTTATTTGGAATAAGTGAACATTGACATGAATAATTAAAATTAAGTTATAGTGTAGTGTATAATGATCTTCAGTTTGAATTAGATTGAGTTATTGAAGATAGCGTTAGTTATCCAATTTATTATTTTAATAAATCATAGAAATAGATAGCAATGTTTAAAAACTTTTGCTTCCTGAATTGAAATAATTGAATCACATTGAATCACAATTGATAATCAGGTGTGAAGTTTTGAATTCAAATAAATAAAATGGTGTCAAAGACAGTGAAATTGAGTGATTCAAGAGTGGTTGATCTCAAGAATGAGCTAGAAGAACGAGAATTGGAGACAACAAGAACCGAGACCGTCCTCCAACAATGTCTCCGACAAGCTTTGGAAAATGCTGGTGAGAGTCCTAATGATGTGGCATACTCAATTTTGGGAAAATGAAAAAAGAGTCGCTAGAAGATTCTAGAACGTTAGAAGATAAATCAATAGAAAACTCAAGATAATTAGAAGAAAAGTAAATGGAAAATTCAAGAAAATCAGAAGAAAATTCAATGAAAAATTCAAGAGAATCAGAAGAAAAACTGACTGAAAATTGTAGAACACTGACAGTAAATTCTAGAATGTTGGAAGAAAAATTGACAGAAAATTGTAGAATGTTGGAAGAAAAATTGACAGAAAATTGTAGAATGTTGGAAGAAAAATTCACAGAACATTCCAGAACATTAGAAGACCAATCAACTGAGAGTTGTAGAACACTGAAAGAAGAGTTGCTAGAAAATTCCAGAACCATGAAACAGAGAATGGAAGAAAAACTGGAAGAGAGTTCTAAAAAAGCAGAAAAGGATTTGAAGAATTTAAAGGAAGATTATAAGAAGAAAATTCAGGAATTGGAAGAGAATTTCTCAAAGAAGACTTCTGCACCGATATCAGAATCTGTTACATATGAAGCGGGCAATGTAAGAATAATTAAAGAAGAGAATGAGGCAAAGATTCACACAAAGACACCGGCATTTGATGGGAAGACGTCGTGGTCGATTCAATTTGAACAATTCGAAGCTATTGCGAAGGCGTATGGATGGTCATCTGCAGATAAGGCCACAGCATTGACCGTTTCGTTGCTGGAAGAAGCTATGAATGTTCTTCAAACATTAGAAGAAGACGGACAAGATGACTATGACCAACTGATCAAGCGGCTGGAGATGCGCTATGGCAACGCGCACCTCGAACAGGTGTATCGGACGCAACTGAGAAACCGATGACAGAAATCGCATGAAACTCTTCAAGAATGTGAAGCTGACATTGCTCGTTCAATTCACCTCGCACACGTTACCGCCTCCGATAGCGTTTCGGGAGGTTAGCCACTCAAGCATTAATTTTTGGGGTTCGAGTTAGTGAAATACAGCAGGCACCACATATATATCGTCCAAAGTCTTTAGTTGATGCATTATCGTATGCGCAAGAGCATGAAGCATCAGAACAAGCATCACATGGACAGTCCAGAGCTAGACAAATGAGTGCCAACAGACATGATGAAATTGAAGATTCAGAAACTCGCCTAGAAGAAAAGTTGCAGCATATCGAGCTCAAAATTACTGCAGGGAAAAGACAACTTCGCTGCTGGAAGAAACTATGGGCCATCCGCAGAAGCTGTGTGAGAAGCCGAAGATCAGGACGGCAATTAAAACCAAAGAAGCAGAAGAAGAGGAGTCGGAAAACTAAGTCAGATTGATGCAAAGGAGCCATCGTCGACCCGTAATTCAGTAGCTCCACAATCCCTTGGTTACGTCGCCTCGCTGTATTATCAAGCCAACAGCATCCTCGTGGATGGATTTATTAATGGAAGACTCTATAGGATGCTGCTGGATACGGGTGCGACGAAGACAATAATAGGATCTGATTTGGCAGAAGGAATCTCTACATTGTTACATCTAAAACATTGGTGATTACGTACTGCAACTGGTGAGCTAGCTACTACGAATTAGACTTGACCATGTCTATTGGAAATACTTCCTTTAAACATCGTGTGCTGGTAGCTGAAATTGAAGATGAGCTTTTACTTGGCATGGGCATAATGAAAGAGCACGGTTTCGAGCTTGATCTAAGAAACGGCGTTTTGAGGGTCAACAAAGAAGTAATACTAAATCCAGAGAGGACAGCGCAGTCCAGGTTCTTATGACCGAAGATGTGACATAACCAGAGCGCAGTGAGGTCATCATAGAAACACAGCTTGAAGGAAAGTTTTGTGAAGGGACTATTGTTGTGCTGGAACTAAGAAATGATGATTTTCGAACTGGCCCTGGAGTTGTAGTCGGGAAATTAATAATCAAGGCTAACAAATTAATACCAATTCGAATGATGAACATAAATTATTATCCCGTTATAATTAAAGGAGGCACAATAGTAGAGGAGTGTTCGACAGTGTCTTCGATTGTCCGAACTATGACTGGGAATGTCAAGGATAGCACATCGTGTAAAATTCCGAGCAAGTCATTGAACCAGATATCGACATCCTCCCAAGACTTGACAGCCGACCAGAGGACCAAGGCGATACATTTAATTGAGAGGTATCAAGATGTTCTTGAGCATGACGATGGGAAAAACCAATGTAGTGCAACACAGAATTGACACCGGAGAAGCAACACCTATCCGCCAAGCGGCAGGAAAACTACCACTGGCGAAGCGTGAAAAAGCTGGGAAGATAGTTGAAGAAATGAAGACTGATGGGTTCATTGAGCATTCAAGTAGCCCATGCGCCTTACTAGTGGTACTAGTAAAGAAAAAGTATGGATCTACTTGATTCTGCGTAGATTATCGTCACCTTAATAATGTGTCGAAGAAGGATGGCTACCCGCTACCTCGCATGGATGACACGCTGGACACATTGGCAGGATCAAGAATTTTCTCGATTCTAGACCTGAAAAGCGGGTACTGGCAAGTCGATTTGGAGCCCAAAGATGAAGAAAAGACTGCCTTTACTATTGGCACAGGGCTCTAGCAGTCCACTGTGTGCCATTTGGGCTCTGCAATGCTCCTGCAACATTCGAAAGATTGATGGAAAACGTGTTAGCTGGCCTATCATAGAGAACCAGTTTGGTGTACCTCGACGACATAATTGTGGTCGGTAAAACATTCGAGGACCCGATGAAGAATCTAAAAGAGGTATTTAGAAGATTGGAAATGGCCAACCTCAAGCTCAGTCCAAAGAAATGTCAACTTCTTAGGAAAAAGGTCTTTTACCTGGGCCATGTAGTTTCTGGAAAGGGAATTGCAGTTGACCCAGACAAAATGAAGGCTGTAGAAGAATGGCCAGTACCAAGAGACAAACATGAATTGAGAAGTTTTCTTGCTCCATGTACTTACTATCGAAGATTTGTCCCGGGATTCGCCAATATAGCCAAGCCATTGACACGACTTACTGAAGAACGTAGAAGATTTACCTGGGAAATGGACTGTCAAGCAGCTTTTGAACAACTCAAACAGTTTCTAGCCAGCGCACCAATCTTGAGCTATCCTTCGACTAATGGAAGATTCATACTGGACATAGACGCTAGTAACGTGAGAATTGGTGGCGTCCTTTCTCAGGTACAAGATGAGCAAGAGAAAGTATCAGCCTATTTAAATAAGACATTATCAAGACCAGAAAGAAATTACTGCGTTACCCGAAAGGAGTTATTGGCAGTCATAAAGTCGGTAAAACACTTTTTCAGGTATTTGTATAGCCGGAAGTTCCTGATCAGAACTGATCATGCTGCTTTGGAATGGTTGCTCCAATTCAAGAATTCTGAAGGACAAGTGTCCAGGTGGATTGAAAGACTGCAGCAGTATGACTTTGCAGTCGAACATCGACCAGGAACCAGCCATCGCAGTTCCGACGCATTGTCAAGAAGACCGTGTCACGAAGACTGCAAACACTGTTGTTGCTTAGAAGAAAAACTTGTTGCTATCAAGAGGACAACAGTAGTCGATGAGAGATGGCAACCGGAAGAGTTACGCAAAGACCAGAAGAATTATTCGAAAATTGTACTGAAGTGGGGAAATAATGATGTAAGACCAGCTAGGGAAGATATTGAACCACACTCTCGGAATGTAAAATAGTATTGGGCGCAGTGGAATTTCATCGTGGTTGAAGAGGGTTACCTGAAACGCGTCATAGAGAGTGCGGACGGAAATAAGAGCAGGACGTAGTTGATAATCCCTAGAAACAGAGTACCGGAGGTACTGAGAGGGATTCATGATGAAGCTGGTGGAGGACACTTTGGTATCAGTAGAACATTGGAAAAATTACGCCAGCGACTTTACTGGATAAATTGTAAGGAGGATGTTGAAGAGTGGTGTAGGAAATGCGTGGTATGCGCCAGTAGCAACGGATCACAGAGAAAAAGGAGAACCCCAATTCGTCAATACAATGTGGGAAGTCCTTTTGAGCGCATTGAAATCGATGTGGCTGGACCGTTTCCAGAAACTAACAACGGAAATAAATACATAATCGTGATGAACTACTTCAGTAAATGGGTGGAGGCGTACGCTCCACCCAACCAGGAAGCTGTCACTGTCGCCGAAGTTTTGGTGAAAGAATGTATCTGTCAATTTGGAGTACTTCGCGAGCTTCATTCGGACCAGGGAACAAATTTCGAGTCAGCCGTCTGCCAAAACATTTGTGAAATCTTAGGAATCCATAAAACCAGGACCACTGCACTCCATCCGCAGTCCGATGGCATGGTTGAACAAATGAACAGAACAGTCAATCGATATTTGACAAAGGTTGTCTCCGACCATCAGCGAGACTAGGACCAACACCTTTATCTGTTTCTGTTAGCATACTGTTCAACTGGGCAGACGCCTGCGAACATCGTATTTGGACGAGAGTTGCGCTTGTCATGCGACCTAATATTTGGTAGTAAACCAGGTGAAGATCTAGCAGGAGGAGAATACGTTATCAAACTTCGAAGAAGAATGGACGACATTCATGGCCAAGTTCGTTCAAAAATCTAAAATGACAGCGACCGAATGAAGAAAAATTTTGACATCAAGGCCGAGGAACGTGATTATCAACCTGAGGATTTGGTATGGCCCTATAACCCCAAGAAGCGTCGAGGTTTGTCCCCAAAACTTCAGCGGAGCTGGGAGGGTCCATATGAAGTAATGAAGAGAATTTACGACATCATCTACCGGATACGGAAAACTACAAACGGAAAGCCGAGAGTCGTCAACTTAGATAGTCATGAAGACCGACATGGAGCCACGGTTCGACGAATTATTAAGCAAGAACCAACCTTTGAAGAGTTCATGGCCAACTATTCCAACGGTCGTAAAGTGCAGTATGGCGTGACGGAAGAAGAACAATAAGACCTGTTCGCAGTGCCTTTGAACCATTCCCTGGCTCACTGTGTGGCGAGTGACTTGAAGATGTCCCGAGGAATAGCGTCCGTTTTCAAGAAGATTTATGAAAGATTGGAAGAACTGGCCAACCAACATTTATCACTTTGGAAAACTCTACACCTGAAGGACACCTGCACGGAGCACAAACGATACCTGTACTATATGGTGACTAAGTCATGCTCCTACCAGAAACCGACATACCGCACTATGTGAAATGCTCTGCTCGATCTCCGGAAGCATCCATTGGACAATGACGTAATGAAGCTGGCAGTACCGAAGTTGAGTTGTGAACTGGATAAATTGGAATGGAGGGTAGTAAAGAATATGTTGGGAGCCCTCTACCGGTCTACCGGAATAGAAATCCTCGTCTATAGCTATAACCCTAAACAGCAGACGAGTGATGGATGGACCATCGACTGCTACATCTACAAAACAGCCCGATGAACCAAGGGTGACTAATGCAGTTTCCGACATAACTCTTCAGGAGTTCGTGGAGAACCGTTTCGAGACAAAAAAGTCTTGAGGAGGGGGCAGTGCAGCGAATTTGAGTCTATAAATTAGTCATTTCGGCTTCACTGGTGCTTAGAATTATTGTGGAATCATTTTGCATCAAGAAATAGAAGCGAATATATTTGTTTTCTGGAATATTGCTGGTACCTTCTAGTGTTTTTCTAGAAACGCCTAAACATTAGCGGGAAAAACGTAGTGGGGGAAGACCCAAGTGACAGCGAGAAGCATCATGGATTTTTTGCCCAGTGACCTTATACTATGGATTGCTAGTGATAGAAATGAATTGAGTTATTCAAAATAAATCAACATTGACATAAATAATTGAAGTTAAGTTATAGTGTAGTGTATAATAATCTAGATTTAGTTATTAAAAATTGGGTTAGTTATCTAATTTATTATTTTGATGAATCATTAAAATGAAAAGTAGTGTTTTAGAGTTTCTGCTCCCTTAATAAAATGAATAACGGGACACCATATGATCTAAAATTTTAACTCTTGTAATAGGATAATTTTTTTATGTTCATCTTAAAATTAACACTTGATTTTTATCTCTAGATTGATTGTTCAATAGCTAACTAGTATGTTTCCTCTCAGCGTTTCGGGAACTTAAATAAATAAGTTCCATCACAGTATGCAACATATTCTTTTGATAGGTTGCTGATATGAATTATGAAAAGAAGAGGCTCTAAAAGCTTTTCTCGAGGTACATCTGTTCTAATTCATGTAGTATGGCTTTCATTCTCTTCTATATTTTCATCAAATAGCTATGCATCATAATAACACCAACTCTTTCTGATTTTTCAAGCAGTATCTCATGATTTACCATGTCAAAAGCATCTTTTAGATGAATGAATGTTGGAATATTTTTTGTAAATAGGAACTCTTTCCTCAAGGTCTTGCTCCACTCACGCATTCTAGAGCCATCAGCTCCTGTCGTTCATCTTGAGGTTACTCTCAACTAGTTTTCATTTCTTGCTAGCCCTGTAAATTTCAAAGAGCTGTAACTCTGTTCAAACACATAATCCACTCACCGTAGCGTCACCAGTCATCAATATCAAGTAATATCTTCCAATATCTCACAACATGTGCTTAAATATAGATTATGATTTGTAAATTTTCTGAAATAAAACTCTTCAATTGTCTGATCTGTGTCTATGTCAAGTATTCAACGTAAATGTATCCGACCGTCGTTCTGTGGAATATTTTGTATAGTTTTGCTCCAATTTCTGTCTATCGTGATCTCAACTTTGACCTAACAAATGAAGATTTGATGTTTGACATTTTTCACCCTACCGACTAATGACTGAACCTCAAACGTGTACAAATAATCTCAGTATGATATTATTCGTAGGTTTTGAATGTTTTTTGAATGGAATGTAACCGTTATAGTTACTCTTCAGAGCAGGAAAATAAGTTAGAAAATTTGTTGTAGAGAAATTAGTACTTTTGGAGATGATTTCTCCATTTCTGTTGAGTATCTCTTCTTAACGGCACTAAATTTAGATCAATTTGAGAAACAGAAGTTGATGAGTAATGTTTCAATGAACTTTGAGTATAAATAAGGCCTTGCAGAGAGTTGAGAATACTTTTTTGGAAATTGGTTCTCCGAGACATCTTCCAAAGTATTCCAGTGTTTACAGGCCCGCTGTCAGCGGACGTGCAAAGCGTGCACAGCACGCGGACGGCAAATCAAACGATCGATTACGTACTATTCAAAGTCATATTCATAATACTTCATCTATAGTATAAGAACCTGCATCGCATGGAGATAAAAATCTGATCAGTGCGCAATTACTATTTTCTTCTATATTATAGCGTTAACAGCAGCATCTTTTGGTATTCATCAGTACTGAGATGCACTGCAAAACGTCTGTCTGTGAATTAAACCGCCTGGCGGCATTCGAAATTCGGGAAAGTACCCAGAGTCGTGCTCTAGAGCAGGACTGGCGAAATTAGAGAATCCCCACAGATCTTCCTCCTAAGTAGTCTCAATTTGTACGCATTCAAACAGTTCTATTTCTATCGCACATCAAACGGCAATTATTCCATAAATAGTTTTCTTGACGTGGATCTAGATATGATAATTTTTATTGTAACTTGCTTAGTGTGATTATGATTCAATGTTTATGTCAGTGCAGAATATAAGTGCAACGGAATCGTAATTATGGTGAAAGTCAAAGTTTTTGTAATCAAATAACGATGCTCTTGTAATCTTAAGAAATCACAATCACTATAATCAATATATCGTGTCATAGAACAAAAAACCAACATTCTTCAAAAATAATTTCATCTGTGACCTGACGTGACTCCCAACAGAATATTATTGAAATTAAAACTTGAGTGGAATATTCACTGTTCACAAAAAATGTCAGGAACCACAGAAAAGGATTAGACACACAGGAGCGCAATTTCGGTAGAAAAAAAAAATACGAGAAAAGGAGGTACAGAAAAAAATACTAGCAACCTCCTTGATGAGATTTTCAAGCAAGCCAGAAGACAGGGAACCGAAATGTCAAGAAAATGTTGACGTAGCTTCAACAAGCACAGCTTTGAATCCAGAAGCTATGGAGGTATCTGAAGAAAAATCTGTATCTTGTAGTCTTTCTTAAGAAGGAGAAGAAGACTCCAGTAGAACAAGAGAAGATACTACTGAAGAACCTGTAAGCAGCTTAGATTGTTGTGATGATCCCGGTTTGTGGCCTGTCAGTATGAATAATGATATTGGTAATATTTTAGTTAGTCGTGGTCCCGTACAGGCGTTCAACCACAATTATCCAACTGATGACAATGGTAGAAAATTTACCGACAATTAATATTTTAGAAATCTTCCGAATGGAGAGAGTCGGCAGGCCCTGGCTCATTTACTCTGTTCCAAAAGATTCCATCTATTGTTTTTCTCGTGAAATATTTGGTAAAATTGTTAGTAGTTTTTCGGCTTCAAACGGTTTTTCTGCTTGACAGCATTTATCATTAGCATTGAAAAGACATGAAACAAGCGTTTCTCACAGTGAAATGTGAAATCTTGGGTACAATTGAATAATACGTTGAAAAATAAAGCTACTCTAAATCAAATGCAACTGAGACTATAAGACTAAAAAACAAAGCATTTGTGTGATGCATTACATAACTCATGAAGTGAATATTTCGCTGATATATTTTTAAACTGTTTCAGTTGATCCAGTTCCAGTCGAGTTACAGAAGCATGATCATACTATTGCCAGCTGTGTCTTGTTAATCCCGAATCATCTGGAATTGATTCAACCAGTGAGGATCATAATTATGCTGCTGTTTTCTGTCCTCATCTGTTCCTGATTCAATGGAAATTATTTCAGCCGGTGAGCTCTTTCTACAAAATATGTTCTATTGTTTGTAATCAAATTTATCAACGTATGATACAACATGTGATACAATGTTTTACAATATTTTCAATACCAAACATCTTATTATTTGTTACAGAATTTGAGATATCACGCAAAAAAGGAAAAAGAACAGTTTTCAGTACTGAAAGCACCACTGGTAAGCTTCTAAACACTTACTGAATTGTATTTCCAAAAAATTTCACTGAGAACCGCCAGTACACTGATGACGCAATAATAATCCATTTCCGTCTATCTCAAGAAGTCATTCACTCAATGAAAGAAATTGTATTGATCCATTTTAAGTGAACATGCATTCAAAATATAGAAAATATCGAAGGTTATACAGTGAAAAATGAGAAAAAATATTCTTAAATATCTCAAAAACTTTTTCATTGAAGCAATAACTGCATTTTTAACGCAAATTGAGTATCTCACCAAGCAAATACTATATCATTCCCACAACTGTCCTCCAAAAGGAATCTTAATTTAGTATTATAAGGTCTACTGCGAGCAATGAACTAGTACGCAACCATATTAATTTTTTTTTTCTCTTTTAGGAAATGGATCAACTAATTTGTTGAAACATATCAATTTGCAAAGGGTGGATCTGACACCAAAAAAAAAAATATCTGTGTTCAACGGCTGTACAATTACGTGAAACAAAAAATGAATTATATAAAAGGTATTTATCTTAAAAACAATGTATAACTGCGGCCAAAACTTTCGCGGATTCAGCATTCAAAAAAAAATTCAGAGGAGTCATTAGACCGTAATACATCAAATTTTATGTTGTGCCAGTTGAGAAATGAAAAAATGAAACCTAAAGGTAGAAGATTTTCAACTGACGATAAAATTTTCACACTAGCCCTTTACAAACAAAGTCGAGAAGGCTACGGCCTTCTATCAAAAATATCTGCTCTACCACCCCGCAGAACAATGGTGAGTCTGTTAGTAAAAGTGCCTATCCATACTGGACTGAACAAGAGAATAAGCACAACATTAAAAAAAACAGTGCAGAAAATGAGGAATAAAGACAGAAACTGGTGATTTTAGATGTAATAAGTTTATCATACCATTTGAGATATAATAAATTTCATGACGAGGTGGATGGTATTGAAGATTTGGGGGAGAGATCACGACGACCAGAGTTTGCGAACTATGCACTTGTGTTCATGGTTCGCGGAATCTATAAAAAGTATGAGCAACCTGTTGCTTATTTCTTTACAACTTCACACATGACAAGTATACACCTAGTGCGAATTTTCAAAGAAATTATCCGGGAAGTCAGAAAATGTGGTTTAAATATAGTTGCAACCAGCCAAAGTGCTATTAATTATTTGGAAAAAGAATCTAATGCAGACTATTGCAAAAGAAGTGTGGAGAAAAAAACATTAGGCTACGAAATCGATGGAGAAGAATTGATACATTTGTATGATTTCCCGCATCTTTTGAAGGGCGTGCGAAACAATATGTTGACAAAGAATGTCATTTTCCAACAAGATGGGGAACAAAAATGGCGGAGTGGAACCATGTTGAAGGGTTATTCAAACTGAGCAAAGATAACCTGGAAAATGACTTCAGATTGTGCCCCAAACTGACAGAGTATCGCGTCGATAAAAACTTGATGAAAAAAATTAAGATGAGCTACGCAGTACAAGTTATGAGCCAACGCGTATTTGCAATAATGAGGAAATTGGCTGAACTTTCAGGTAACTATTATTAAATGTGAGAAAAAAATATTTCTCCACAAGTAATCTTCAACTCCGTGTAAGCACCATAATGAATCATGCCGAAACTTCATATTTTGTGTGAGAATTATTCTACGCCATCTTGCCTTATAGTAGACATGTGATTTTTCATACATATATTCTATTATCATAAAATCATTATTATTATCATTGAACAATATTTTTTAAATTTTTTACAAAAGGACGCAACAATTCTATCATAGATCCAGCCGCAAAGGATACTGCCGACTTCTTACTTTTTATGGATAAGCTTTTTGAGAGTGTCAATAGCGCTGCAGTTTCTCCTAGAAATGGTAAGCTTCTGCAATGTGCGGTGTCACAAAAATCTGCTCATACAGTGTTCTGGAATGATGCTCTGAGACTGCTGTCGACTGTGAAATTTCAATGTCCAAAGAGAAATAATACAACGTCAGTACCAAGCATTACTAATTGGATGGAAAATATTGAATTTTTGGAATATTTGAGTAAAAAATTGTTCAAGGCTGGCTATAAATTTATTTGCTAACTGAATTTTAATCAAGATCCAAAGTTATTTTGGACAAATTAGAAGCCACGAAGTACGAAACACCATCCGCTTCCAACTGCTTTCAGAGCATCATTTAAATCAGAGCAATTTTGTGTCACCACATGCAGTAAGAGCCAACTGTGAAAAAGAAGAAACTGACGGTGTCTTGACACTTCAAGAAGTTTTGTCACAGAAATTGACAGTGAGCAAGATCAGGACACAACGGTTACTGATAGTTGGAATCTATCTGCCAGAAGAAAGGGAATAAGTGTTTCATCGTCATTTGTATCCGACGAAAGTTGCAAATATGTTGCCGGATTCATTGCAAAAAAGGTACTGAACAAATGTGCTGTTTGCAGACAGGATTCTTTAGATTCAACGGCAAATAGTAAGATAATAAAATGTAGGGAGTATGGAGCTGGCAAACTAAATTATCCGACTGATATATTCCTTCATTTCATGAAAGCTACGAAATATATTTTCGATGAAAATATCCACAAAATTTGTCACGAAACAAGTATACCTCTAATTTTAATGAGAGTATGTACAAAATACGTTTAAAATCTGTTTACGTGCAGTAACCATAATTTGTATATGGACATATTAGAATATAGTAATAGATTTTCAGTTTTTGCATATATAAAAGATATCAATAGAATATTTAGTGGTAAGTTGAGATAAGAGATTTCTAGAGATTTGGTTTTCCAAAAAGCAATTAATATATATATATATATATATATATATATATATATATATATATATATATATATATATATATATATATATATATATATATATATATATATATATATATATATATATATATATATATATATATATATACATATATATATATATATATATATATATATATATATATATATATATATATATATATATATATATATATATATATGCGCGTAGCCAAACGTTTGGCTACTCCCAACTCACGGATCATCATATTTGGCTACCTCGAGCACTTTTGGCTACGTAGCCAAAAAAAACACACACACAATAGCAGCTTTGGCTACCGGAAAACGGCAGTTTGTAGAACTACTGTTTCAAATTTTTTATATGAATTTGAGTTTGTTCAACGATTTTATTCTAGATGGCACTCTATTTATCGTTTATAGTTATAGCTGCTCCAAATTAAAGAACAATATAACAATGGCCATGGTCAAGCTCGAACTGTGATTCATTCGAAACTTGACAGACAGATTTAAGTTTTGCTTTTAGTCTATAGATGGAGATCCAACTAAGACGTGACTATTATTGATTATGAATATCTTTCAAATTCATTTTGCTAATGATTTTGGTGAAAAAAAAATACCTTGTTCTTAGGCATAGTAATATAAATCTGAACAATTTGCAATCGAATCCTATTTGTAGCTATTCTGGTGAACTTTTATAGTAAAACATTACTGCTTATGGAACATTAATTACTTATTATACAATAAAAGATCATAATAGTATTCTGGCAGCCCTTGTTCCATTATGACATGTGTCAATTATATACATTTTCGCAAACATAAAATTCGTTATAATAGTAATTTATGTATCAAAGGCATAATCAAAAGATTGTAGCACGGTGGAATGCTTAAAGCTTGTGGCGTAGCGGAGAGCTTTGAATTTCCCGTGTGCTATAGATCTTGATTATGTCCGTGGTACATACAACTGGTTTCTATGTATGCATGATTATTATTGTTCTTGCTATATTGTTTGTTTATAAGCAAATTATTTAATTTCTTGTTAAATCAAAATGGAAGAAATTTTGGATGAATTTGAGGCTGCACAAGGTGAATTAGTTCCACAGAAGACCAAAAAGACGTATAAACGAAGGAAAACAAGAAGTTGTGCGAATGTCGGCGTTTACAAAATGTAATTATGTTGTTCAACAAAATTGTTTGACATTAACATTAAACACGATTTAAAATTGTTTGAATATCTGTTGCTTGACAACTTCATACATCCTAGAGCTATAAAAGCCTAGGTCCGCCAGAATTTTGGGGCTACAAATCATGATATTTTCAAAATAAAATAAACATAATAATAAACGTGAAACAATATTAGTTTAGTATTATAGTTTTTATTGTATAATATATGGAGAAATACATAATGATAATAATATATAATAAATAAGTAGGTATATGAGAAATGTTTTGTATAATCACTGAAATTTCCTCCGAAATTAGATTTTTACAGAAATAAACATCTTAGGGTGAAGATTATTTGGGTTAAGTCAGAACCAGCAATGCTTTCATATTTTTAATTACTAAACACTTGAATATTTTTGTACAAAATCACTTAAATATTTCTCACAGCCGTAATAAAATCAGATAGTATCCGCTGTTCAACGACTGATGAAGAGTATTTGAATTGGGTTGATAACGTGAATGATATTTTGTATATTTTCTCCATATACAAGTTCGTAATAATCCACTGTAAAATATACTTTGAACAATCTAATATGTCCAAAAAGTTTTCGGAAAATCCCAACATTTATTTTGAGTGAATATCTTGTAGTCCACTTGCTGCTGGAGGCCGTAACCTGAAGATAAACATCGCTTAAGAATGCAGTGAACAATGAACCTATAGGTATTCTATCTTTCCACTTAATTTCCCATATCAATTATCTTTTCCATAACATAACAAATCATTTTCAAATTCTAGAATTGAATTAGCGCAATTATTATTCAGTTTATACCCTATTTTATAAAAGGTGGAGGATTTTACTTTCAGAGTGAATTAAATTTACTCTATTAGATGACAGCCAATGATTTGACAGCCATTATTCTGATATCATAAGGGAACTCAAACAGATTAGAGTTTGTTAGATAAAAAAGATTTATTTTAGGAATCAATTCACTTGGTCTTGTATAAAACCGAGCATAGAATGCAGCATCATGCACCGTATCAAACAGCCATCAAATTATTGTATGAGATAACATTCAGAACAGTATTTTGTATTTATCTTTCTTCCATTGTCTTTTACAGTGATGCTTCTTCTTGTGTTTGATAAAAGGTATTCCTCTGTGTTACTGTTATCTATTTAAACTGACTTAATAGGTAGCGGGCACCCACGTGACATGATCACGTGTTTGTATGGCAATGTCAGAATGCTCCTCCCATTATGGCGCGTTCACCTAAGTAACCGAAGTAGTATTCTACATTTTTTTCTAAATTATACAATCTGAAAGAATATTTTCGAATTCTATTGACTTTCCAAGTCATTCTTTTTCAATTTATGACATTTCACATGAATATAAAATATCTTTACGAAATATTTCATATTGAATGTGAACATACCAGCTCCTTTGAAACAAACAGGTTAAATAATTTGTCAAACACAAAAACTTAGTTAGCGAATGTTAAGAGCTGGAAATCAGGCCTAAATAATAAATCATAAATATAAATCACCAACTGATTAACAATACAAGTACAAAATTAAAATTACAATCATAAACTAACCGCATATAAATAAAATAAATATTAATAACGTCTTTCACTCGGTACGAATGTGGTAGACACTCATAGTGCACTTGTTATACTCGTAAAAATACGAAATAAATAATTTCAAATGATCTTCAACAAAGAGAAAATTAAAATTGGCGCGTTAGTTGTGGAAGGAGCATTTTGACGTTGCCATACAAACACGTGACCATGTCACATGGGTGCCCGCTACCTATTGTTCAATCTTTTCATCCATAACCTAGAAAAGAAATTGCACAGTTCTTATTTGGTTTGCATGAATAAAATTCTTTGTTTACCTTCTTGGAGAACGGTTGTCGCTTCCTTCAGCCCGATTCATATTACTCTTTGACTAAGGATGACAGCCATGACCTCAAACGAAATGATGGTGACCTTAAACGAAGTGATGGTAATAATTAGCCGCGTTTCTTCGGACTATAATTCGTAATCTATGTGTTCTAAGTCATCATGACTCACAAGGGCAGATGATCAAATATTTCAAATCACAGCCTGTGATTAATCAACTTAAACGTTGATGTCACATGATACCTATAGGAGGCGGGCACTCACGTGATTCTGTGACGTACTTGGTTGAGAACATAAATTTTGTAGTTTAATCTCGATGAGTATGGCATGTCGTTTTGCTATTTAACAGCAACAATTTATCCCACTTAAATTTAAACTATACATTTTTTTTCATCTTGGAAGATAATTTAATTCATTGAATTTTTATGATTGGATAAAAAATAAAAAAATAATGTACATAATGAAAATTCAGAATAATTATTATCTTGCAAGATAATTTTATTGCATAGAATTTTTATGATTGAATTAAAATTATGTACATAATGGAAGTTAGGAATTCTCATTATCTTGCAGGATAATTTCAATTCATTGAGTTTTTTTGATTGAATCATTATTATCTTGCAAGATAATTTCAATACATTGAATTTTTATGATTGAATCAAAATTAGGTACATGATGATAATTCAGCATAGAGACTATCTAGTAAAATTATAAAGAACCATTGAATTTTTATGATTGAATTAAAATTATGTACATAATAAAAATTCAGAACTATTATTATCTTGCAAGATAATCTCAATGCATTGAATTTTTATGATGAATTGGAATTATGTGAATAAGTTTTATTTGGATAAGATTTTTTAAATTTTTTTTAAATTTTATTCACTTTTTTTATGTACAGAACTTATCCAAATGAAATAATTAATTAAAAAATGAGTTCTGGAAAGTTTTGTCCTTCATTAAAATTATGTACATGATAGAAATTCAGAATTCTTATTATCCTGCAGAATAATTTTGATTCTTTGAATTTTTATGATTGAATTAGAATTATGTACGTAATAAAAATTCAGAATTAATATTATCTTGCAAAATAATTTTAATACATTGAATTTTCATGATTGAATCAAAATTATATACATAACAAGAATTCGAAATTCATATTATCTTGCAGGATGATTTTGATTCATTGAAATTTTTGAATTGAATCAAAATTATGTACATAATGGAAATTCAGAATTATCATAATCATGCAAGATAATTTTAATCCATTGAATTTTTATGATTGAATAGAAATTGAATTAAAACTATGTACATAATTTCAATTCAATCATAAAAATTAGATTGATTAAAATTAACTTGCAAGGTAATGATATCTCTGAATTTCTATTATGTACATAATTCCAATTCGATCATAAAAATTCAATGAAATTAAATTATCTTGCAAGATAATAAGAATACTGAATTTCCATTATGTACATAATTTCAATTCAATCATAAAAATTCAATGCATCAAAATTATCTTGCAAGATAATGATAATCCTGAATTTTCAATATGTACATAATTATAATCTAACCATAAAAATTCTACGGCTCCGTATAATTTTGCTAGATAGTCTCTATGCTGAATTATCATCATGTACATAATTTTAATTCAATCATAAAAATTCTATGTATTGAAATTATCTTGCAAGATGATAATTCTGAATTGCCATTATGTACATAACTTTAATTCAATTAAAAAAATTCAATGAATCAAAATTATCCTGCAAGATAATAGGAACTCCTAATTTCCATTATTTACATGATTATAATTCAATCATGAAGATTCAATGCAATCAAATTATCTTGCAAGATAACAATAATTCTGAATTTCCATTATGTACATAATCTTAATTCAATCATAAAAATTCAATGAAAAGAGATTATACTGCAAGATAATAAGAATTCCGAATTCCCATTATGTACATAATTTTAATTCAATCAAAAAAAGTCAATCAATTAAAATTATCCTGCAAGATAATAGTAATTCCTAATTTCCATTATGTACAAAATTTCAATTCAATCATGAAAATTCAATGCAATAAAATTATCTTGCAAGATAACAATAATTCTGAATTTCCCTTATGTACATAATTTCAATTCGATCACAAAAATTCAATGAATTAAAACTATCTTGCAGGATATAAAAATGTATAGTTTAAATTTAACTGGGATAAATTGTTGCTATTAAATAGCAAAACGGCGTGCCATAATTCTTCTACGTGAGGCTTGCTGCTATTACAGATTGTGCTTAATCAGTAAAGGACTAGAAAAGTAAAATAACATATTTCGGATACGTAGTTTCAACCACAAATTTCAATGGTACTCAAAGGGAAAGTTCTCATTCAACTCAAATTAAGAATTTATTTGTACAACATCTTCCCGAATGACAAATTATTCTTATTTTTACTATATTTTGATGTACATTTGTAATATTTTTCTTAACTTTCAGCAAACGAGTTGTCTAGAATTGTTAAGTGATTTTACATTTTAAAATGAGTAGCAAATATTTTTCTGTTCCATTAGAGAGTTTTTGCAAGCGTCCGCTATTGATACGATAACGCTAACGTAAACTACAATTTTTTCGAGAATGCTTGCTGAATAATGCTAGCTCGAATTAAAGAGTACTTACAAGAAACTTCAAGGATTACCAGACATAAATAACGTTACAATGAACAAATTTGTCAGTTTCAGTACGAATGCACAAAGGAAATCGTTTTTGACATTATCGTTGACGTTTCATTAGCGGTTGCTTGCAAAAACTCCCTAATATTTTGAGGAGAAAGATATGCATCTCTCTATCAAGTAACAAATAGTTTTTTCAACTAATGAATCAAAACAAAATTATGCTTCATATTTTCATACCAAAAATTGAAAATGCTTTTCATTATAATATCTTCCGTATATTCAGCTAATAAATTCATAAGCTGCTCTATTAAAGAATTGATACACCGATTATTCAAGTAAAAAATATTATATTGAATCTCAATTTATACTCCTGATTCACTTATTTTACTTATAAATGAAAACAGGATCAGCTGAGCAATTTATATTTGGATATCTATCATCGGAAGCATTTATTTATAGTATTTATTCATTAATTATAATTAAAACGAGATTTACCATAAGATTTTGTTCTGCTCTCTATTTTAACATTTATAAATGAGGGTGGTAATTATTTAAGTCAGATCCGATTTTTTTGCATTTCCCTTCTGAAATGTGATCAAGATGAATAAAGAAATATGCGGTGTTAGAATAGAATTTATCAATGTTAACAGGTACCACCGAGGTATTAAAATTTTTCGTACAAAATCACTCAACTATTTTACACAGTCGTAATAATCATTGAAAAAAATCTAAAACTTGGTAAATTCATTTAACTTATATAGTTGTACAGCACGTAAATTTAAAGATTTTCAAAAGAATATTCCCTCTGGCATTGTTAGTTATCTATTCGGAAAAACGAACGTCGGATTATGTTCGAAAGGTTTGTAAGGAAGGAAAATATCACTTTAAAGTTACGAAAAGCTTCTATGTTGTACACCTCTATCGGCTTGACAATAATGCTGAATTTTGAATCATTAAAAAAATTATTACGAGTTTGGAAAATAGTTGAGTGATTCCTACGAAAAATTTCAATAACTTAGTGACACCTATTAACATCCATTATTTATATTCTGACACTGCATATTTCTTTATTCATTTCGATCACATTTTAGAAGGGAGATACAAAAGAAAATTCGATCTGACTTGAATAATTATCACCCTAGTACATTGTAAAAAGCAGAGGAAAGCCTTATAATAATTCCTATTTTAATCATAATGAAAAAATAATATTATATTGTGCAACAAATGCTATGAGTTCTCGATTGCCCATTTCGTTCGTGTACTCATTCGCTCAAGTGGACAATTGACAGCACCGCACGAGTTGCAGATATAATTTTCTATTACGTATACGGGATAGGTATTATTTTGCGTTTGTTTTTCCGAACGGTAAATCGCTTGTGTGCAAGAAGTTCAAATCATACTTGCGGACGCAAGAGGCAAAGTGCCATTTACCGCCCGGAGAAACGTGCGCAAAATAGTACTTATCCCGAAAGTAATAAAAATACTACAAAATGAATGGTACCGATGATGAATACTGAATCATTTATGGAAATGTACATATATTTAAATAAAAAATGTTGGATACGAATATCTATTGATATGTTCAGCTGAATTAATCTGTTCTAGTTCTGGTATATTCATATTTCTTCTTCTGATTATAGAAAAAATTATTTTTTAGATATCAAACTAACGAAAAATAATCAACTATATTCAGAAATAGGCAGGTAAGCAACTTTTAAAGCAATGCATACTGCATTTTCTTTTAGGCTATGAAATACCATGTGTAATTGCTTCTCTATCCATTTTTTTTTCTGGATGTTCTCTCGCCAAACTCAATTTTTTCTGCTGACTGCTTGAAGTGTAGTTTAATTTCGTTCCAATCTGTAACTTGTTTTAGAATTAATTATTGTCATATATTTATGGATAGGTCTTTGAATAATTTATCGTTCTCACAATAACTTCATCTGAGTTCATGACTGTCAAACTAGAGTGAGCAGAAATCAAAAAGAAATATCTCCATGTCGTTGAATAGTTTATTGAACAGGAAAAATTTCTGCATTCTTTGACATTAAAATTTTTGATTTTACTACACCAGGAACCAGTAAAATCCCGACAATGTTACTGATAATTTTCTTAAAATCAACAGTACCATGAAATGAAAAATAAAATTAGGGAAAAATTGATATTTTTCGAGCACTATTTTCACAACAAAACCATTTCACTATATCTAGTTTGACAGCAGATGACGGATATAAGCAATCACTTTGAATTGGTACATTTATCTTTTATATCATGGCACTGTTGAATATAAGAAAATTATCAATGAATATTTCCGTAATTTTACTGGTTCCTAGTAAAGTAAAATTAAAAATATCAGTGTCAGAAAATGCAGAAATTTTTTCTCTACAATAAACTATTCAACTTAATAATTATGGAAGCCAATAATTAAACATTCCAAAAATAGCATTGAGAACGCTGTAGTGCGTCCTTCAAGTCATCAGCCTGCATACACTGAACAATATAACAATGATTTGTCATTCCAGAACATGTTGTACAAATATATTCTTAATTTATGTTAAACAAGAACTTCCACTTTATGCACCATTAAAATTTGCGGTTGAAGGTAGGTATTCTAGTCCTTTACTAATTAGGCACAATCTGTAATAGCAGTAAGCCTCACGTAGAAGGGTTTTAAGATGTACGATACAAGAAAATTGCTAAAAAAACTTCATAAACAGCTTGAATATCCACAAAGATCAAAATTGACACTCACCAACCACGTACGTCACAATACCACGTGAGTGCTTGCCTCCTATGACATCAACCTTCAGTTTGTGAATCAGCTGTGGCTGTGATTTTATGTAACTGGTCATCTGTCATTATCACCATTTGAGGTAACAGCTGTTAGACTTGAGTAGCCAAGATTCAGAAAGAAATATGAATCTGTGATAGCGACAGTGGTTCTCTAAGAAGGTCAACAAAGAATCTTATTCTTGCAAACCAAATAACAATTGCGTAATTTTCTTTCTAGGTTATGGTTAAAAAGATTGAACAATAAAATCAGTTTAAATACATTACAGTAACACAGAGGAATACCTTCTATCAAACACAATCTTTTAGTAGAAGAGGCAGAACTGTTAAAGGCAATGGAAGAAAAATAAATATAAGATATTGTTCTGAATGTCATCTTATACAATAATTTGAGGACCGTTTGATACGCTGCATTCAATACTGCATTTTAAGGCCGGTTTTATGAAAGACCAAGTGAATTTTCTTCTAATATAAATCTATTTTATCTAACAAATTCTAATCAGTTTGAGTTTCTTTATGAATCATTGCTGTCAAATAATCGGCTGTCAACTAATAGAGTTAATTTTATTCACTCTAGAAGTAAATTACCCTACCTTTTATAGAACCAGGCATAAACTAAGTAACAATTGAGTTAATTCAATTCTAGAATGTAGAAAATATTTGTTATGTAATGGAAAAGATGATTGACTGATGAGAAATAAAGTTGAAAGAAAGAATATCTCTGGTATATTATTCACTACATTTCAAACCGATGATTACCTTCAGGTTGAGGCCTGCAGCAACAAGTGAATTATACGATATTTACTGAGAATAATTGTTGTTGGGATTCTTTCTGAAACCTTTTTGGACAAATTAGTTTGGACTATATTTTGCAGATTATTACGAACTTTTGTTGGGAAAAATACACTAAATATCAATCTCGTTATCCACTCAATTTGAATGAAGCATATACTTCAGCTTTAACTAAGTAAACTAGTAGATTGACCGATATTTTTTCCTAAGATACCCTTATCAGTCGTTAAACAATGGATAATCGGCCGTATTCTGTAACACAATCAATAATTATTATCGATCGATGAGATTTTTGACAAATAGAAACAATTGTAAGAAGCGAATATTCAGAATTTTTGTCAGTGCTACCTACGTTCATTGGCTGAAATAGATAATGATCGATAAAAATTTATCGATTGAGTTACAGAATAGCCCCAACTATTTGATTTTGATTACCTAAATGATTTGGAAATTATGGAGCAGCAAAGATTTCTGAACTATGATGATTTATAAATGTTGAATTAACAAATATAGCTTTGAAATATTTCTTTTTCTCGATTGGAAACTTAACTTTTATTTAAATTACATTTGAACGTAACCTTAAAATATGTTTTCAAATAAAGATTTATTTATATTAACAATACGTAAAACACAATTTTATAAATATGTTGATACTAACTCCATTGAAATATTTTTTATTAAATGTCAATAAATACAAGTATTGAGCTGAAAATGTCACAAGAATTTTTCACTAATAATATCCAATTTGATACCTAATTCAAGTATTAATACATGAAAAAAAGTTTTTAACTTGAAATTTCTATACTTTAATTAGTTTATATAAATAGATATCAATTAATCATTTTTCCATCGGAACTAACTGACAGAAAATATTTAGTCTAATCGTAATAAGTCTACTATACTTTTTTGTAAAAAAGCGTCTATTGCATTCTAATAAAAGTATTTTTCAGGTATGACAATATTCACCATCCTTATTTTGAATAGTACAACTAGGTTTACCGTTAAAATATTACGGAATAAAGTAGTAAATTAAGAGTAATTGAATACGTTATTTGAATATTTTTACTAAAACATACTTACCAACTGCTTCTTTTATTGCCAGCTATATACCAAAGGTAGAAGCTTGAAGCTGAATCAATACAGAAACATATGGAAAATAAGTTTCAAAAAATTCTATGTTTGACCATGACCATGGAGATTCTTAAATGAGTAATTGTAAAACATAGCTGTAGCAATATTTTTGAGTCAACCGATCTATTATCAAAGCAATGTATTAGTTAGTTCTCCACTGGTCCTGATTGATTTACAATAAACGATTGCCGTAATTTAGTGGTGACTACATCATTGAAGTCAAATCTTAATACCAAATTTATATCTTTAAACAGATATCTGAGTCATATTCTGATGAGGAGAAGGTTCTTTTATTGGAATCAAGTAGCTGGTAGTATATATTTCTGTGTTGAATAAAAATTTGCTTCCAATTTACTGATAGTGGAAACCCAAACTTGTTGTCTACATTACCGACTGCACTGCGCGCGGTAGCCGAAAATGAAGTAGCAGTAGATGCGTGTTCGCGCATATATATATATATATATATATATATATATATATATATATATATATATATATATATATATATATATATATATATATATATATATATATATATATATATATATATATATATATATATATTAATTGCTTGTTGGAAAACCAAATCTCTAGAAATCTCTTATATATATGAGAAACAAACAAATACAAACTCTATATATATCCAGCCGTCCGCCTTGAGCACTGCTTCATCGACCGCATTGGCACCTAAGCACACTGTCAGCAGTTACAACCACAACGCTCAAGTTAACAACCCCGCCATCAGTTGAGTATCGTTACTAAAATGGCGCTCGAGCAAGAACCGCCAAGTGACATCAGGAGTAGGCACTTTCAAGAAGATAACTTCTAAGGAAGCAGGAACATTTCCGTACCGACCAGTCAACATAAGGCTTGACTCCAGGAGCGCACTTTGGAATGCTACAAGAAAAATTTAAAGACGCTGCAAGCAAAGAAGACGGCCATCGGACGACACAGAAGCTTCACTTCAGAACAGAATTTGTTGTATAAAATTTGTTCTCGAAGTACCGTTTATGTCCGTCTACTGAAAATGAGTATTGCCAACTGATCCGTGAAAGTTAATGTCCAGATAACGCTGGAGTTCGCCAAGTACCACCGACCGATCCGTGGATGTGAATGCACAGATACCACTGGGGTTTGCCTAGCACCGCCAAACGATCCGTGGAAGTGAATGCCCAGATACCGCTGGGGTTCGCTCAGACCATCGACTGATCCGATGACCGCCTGAGAGCAGGCCCATAATGAGGGCCCTGCTGATGACCGCTTGCCGGCCCGACGGGCGTCCGCAGAATCCTCTTCCATCGCATTCGCAAAGGACGCCGTGGACGCCACCGCCGCAGCCACAAGTGCCCCCTACTGGTATCGTTACAACATATCAATCGTAACAGTTCATTGAGCAAATGTGGAATTTCAGTGGTAGTAAATTGAACATTTCAGTTACCAATGACTCATATAGGTCCGGTTTCACCAAACTTAGTTAAATTTATCAAGAGTCTATTTTGCGTTAGTAATTATGGTTACGATGGTATCAACAATACTTTCCGTATGAATATAACTAGCGTTGGTGAAACTGGCCCAGAGTCTGTTAAAACTGTGATCTTAGATAAAGTATAGTTTTCGAGATTTCAAGAGTCACCAATTCAACACTTGTGTGAATAAACCATTTGAATCCATCTTGCCGGAAGTGTAATCTCTTACACTTGTTTTACAATATATAATTTCCGTCGAATATCTTTTCTGTCCATCACCAAGCGTTTTCTGTTTCATATTTCCTTTGAGGGCTGAAAAATATGTTATGCTTCTGAATGAATATCTAGGTACAAATGGAGCTCTCTGGCCTACTTGAGTGAATATTGAAAGAGTAGTGAATCCATTGTTCATCATTTTCACCTCGTTTGTATGTCCACAGAGGTTTGAACAATGTTATGAGTTCAGGTAATATCAGTTCAACTCTATTTATGAGAAAAATTGGATAATTGCATTTTTTACAGTCGAGTTGATTTAATGATTGCCACACTTCTATTTCTATTTACATCAATTTGTATTCACTGTCATATGAATGTCTATACAATCAATATAATTGTGTGTCCCTCAAAGCAAAATGAATGTTTATTCAATTTTCTCTGCGATTTACAAACTAAATTAAATTGGATGTCATGTGTGAACAACAGAAAAACATCTTCTATTCACAAACTGATAAAATCCAGTGGTCGATTTACAGTTGTATATTTTACGTTACACTGCTTTCTGGACTTAATCTATTCCAATGCAAATTACATTCCGAGATATTGTAAGAAGACTGACCATTTACTTCTGCCTTGGGTAAAATACTATTTACCTATCTTCGATATTGTTATCACTGTTTTCACTCACAAACAGGCATATCAGGTCCCTACTGCTGTCGTTAGAAAGGAGAAGTTGCCAATTCTCCGCCAAGTGAATTGATGGATAATTGGAACAAATTCATCAAAAGTTCCAACGAAAGCAGAAGCGAAGTGATCCAATTTTAGAAATATAGAATTGATGACACGTAACAGAAGCACTTTATTTCAACGACTGTACTCTGTACTTTGAATTTCATGTTCGAACTCATGGATTTTTTTCTCATTTTTACGACGAAAATATGACAAATAGGCAAATCTGAATCAGAGATGGATATATAGGATGTAAAGTGTCTAATGCTTATATTTTCAATATTGAGTAGTGTGAGCAGTGTGAGAGATAACTCGTATTTTTAGTGCGGCCAATAATAATCTCGTTTAGCCGGGAATTATTGCTTAACTAAAAGTGTACTGATATCACAGTATTATATTTAAAGAGTGCGAAGTGAAGTATAAAATAAAAAACTATTTTAAAGGAACATTAAAAGCAATAGACTTGAATAAAATTGTGAACAATTTCGTGCAACTGTCAGCTGGTCAAGGTGATTCGTCGCCAACATACTGTGCGAGTTCGTGCGAAGTTTAAACTAAATTTCAGTGGCGTAGTGATATTAAATGTAACATTAAAATAGATATAAACTTAAAAGTTTTTTTCAGTGGGAATGAATAAAAGAATAAGGGAGGAAGAAGAACAGAATTACAGTGATATTTCTGGAAAAAGTAAAAAGGTGATAAGATCACCTGAACAAAGACTAAGAGAAGAAAATTCCAAAAATACCAAAAGCGAACAAAATATTAAAACAACAACCGAAGAGATAACAATAGATGCAAAAGAGATGGACGAACTAAAAGAAATGTTCCAGGAAATGATGGAAAAAATTGAGGCCAACCAAAATGAAATAAAACGGGAAATAAAGAATATTAAAGATGAGATGATAAAGAAAGAAGAGTCTTGGCAGAAAGAGAGAAAAATTTTGTTTGATAGAATAGGAAACCTTGAAAGAAGGGTAGAGAAGGATGAACTACAGAAACGAAAGAATAACATCGTAATAAAAGGTCTAAGACTGAAGGATGAAAATAAGGAGGAACTTAAAAAATGGATAGATGAAAAACTTGAGATCAAGATCGAAATAAATAAAATCATAACTCTAAATAAAGGTACAGTGAAAGAAATGTTAAAGGTTGTATTGCCAAACTGGGACCAGAAGCAAAAGATAATGACAGCTAAAAATCAATTAAAAAATACAAATATATTCATTGATAGTGATCTCAGCTGAGAGGAGAGGAATATTCAGAGGGAAATACGTAGTATAGCAAAAGAAGCGAAAGCAAAAGGAAAAAGAGTGAAAATTGGTTATAAGAAAATAACTATCAATGAAGAAAATTACGTGTGGGATAAACAAGAAAATGGAGTTATTCAGAAACATAATATAGAAGATCAGAAGAAACAAATTTATAAAAACTATCCAAAAAACTAGTAACAAACAACAAAAAAAGGACAGATATTCTGGAAACGAAAAAGCGCACGAAAAGGTTAATTCAAATTGGAACATGGAACATAAAAAGTATAAAAGATAAAGAAATAGAATTAGTAGAGGAGTTCGAAAAATCTAAATTAAAACTATTAGCAGTAACGGAAACAAAAAAGAAGGGACAAGGAATAATGAACTTAAGGAACAATCACATTTTAATATACAGCGGCGTAGAAAACGAAGAAATAGCGAAGGCCGGAGTAGGATGTATGGTACACAAAGACATTAAACAATCGATAAAAGAGTGGAAATATGTGAGCGAAAGAGTGCTAATTATCAAACTTGATGATACTGGTGGACTATCTGCAAATTTCATGATTGTATATGGACCAAATGAAGATGACAGTAAAACAGCAAAAGACCAATTCTGGGAGCAGCTACAATTAGAATATGAAAAATTACATGAACCTATATACTTACTGGGAGACTTCAATGTTAGAATAGGTAATAAAAATAAAGGCCTAGAAGAAATAATGGGGAAATATGGAGTACCGGTCAAAAATAATAATGGAAACAGATTAATCGACTTTTGTATAATAAATGAACTCAAAATACTAAACACTTTTTTAGAGCATAAAGAAATACACAAATACACTCGAGAAGTCAAGAGCAGGAATGAAAGGTCCCTGATAGACTATATAATCACTAATAAGTCACAGAAGAAGAACGTAAACGATGTAAAAGTTAAGAGAGGTAATGAAATTGGAAGTGATCACTTCCTATTAGTAGCAAAAATCAAAACTGAAGAAATAGTTGAACGAGGACAAAATATAAATAGAGGCGAAACAAGGATAGAGAAACTCAGAGTAGATAGGCTAAAAAATACAGAAATAAGAGAGATATACCAAGATGTAATAACTAAATTGATACAGAGTTCACAATTGCCAACGACGGACAACGTAGAAGAATTTTGGGCTGTTTTTAAATACATAATAAATGAAGCAACAAAACAAGCTTGCGGGATAATTAAAAACACAAAAAACAACAGACAAACACACTGGTGGAATGGAAAAATTAAAGAAGAAGTAAAGAAGAAGAAACAGAAATGGAAAATCTACCTACAAACAAAGAAGGGAGAAGATTATGAAAGCTATAAGAAACAAAGAATAAAAGTAAAACAAGTCATTAAATAAGCCAAGACAAAAGCGTGGGAAGAATTCGGGAACACCTTAGAAGAAAATTTTAAGGAAAATCAAAAACTATTTTATAGAACACTCAAAACATATGAAACAAAGAAACAAATACAATTGAAACAAGTAAAAGACAAACAGGGAAATATAATAAGAGAAGAAAAACAAATAATGGAAAGGTGGAAGGAACATTTCAAGGAACTATTAAAGGAAGATCAGAATACGAATAGTAGAGTACACCAAAGATGGACTAATAGTGTTACAAGCAGCACAGAAGATATTAGCATGGAGGAAGTGAAAACAGTACCTAAAAAACTAAGAAATGGTAAAGCACCGGGACACGACATGATGAAAGCAGAACAACTGAAGTACATGGGGGAAGAAGGAGAACAAATGTTACTAAATATGCTGAATGAAGTATGGAAAACAAAAGAAATTCCGAGTGATTGGGAAAAAGCAGTTATATTTCCCATACATAAGAGAGGAGATTCTAGAAATTGTAATAATTATAGGGGAATATCCCTTCTTTGTGCAACGGCAAAAATTTATGAAGCAATATTGGAAAATAAACTTAGACAAGAAATAGAATCAAAACTAGAGACAACACAAAGTGGCTTCAGAAAGGGACATTCAACGCACGACCACATTTTTACTATTAAGACACTTAAGGAAAAAACATTACAACAAGATGGTGAACTTTTCATCACATTTGTCGATTTAGAAAAAGCGTTTGATAAGGTACCAAGAAATCAGTTGTGGGAGATACTAAGGGATAGAGAGGTAGATGACGACCTGATTAATGCAATCCAAAGTATATACCAGAACACAACAAATTATGTAAGAACCGGTAGCGAAACCTCGGAAGAATTTACCACTACACAGGGACTAAGACAAGGAGGAGCCTTAAGCCCTTTACTGTTTATTATATTTCTAGATACCATCCAAAAAAGAGTTAAAAACGAAATAAAAAAAGATGAAATTGGATATTACAATCTAGCAGTCACATCAGTATCAGAGTGTGTTTTTGCAGATGACTTGGCAATACTGGCAAATAATGAGAACAACATGCAGCATAATTTGAATGTCTGGGACAACGAACTGAAAAAGCACAAAATGAAAATAAATGCAGAAAAAACTAAGTTAATGGTAATATCAAAGGAAGATACGATAACTAATATAACAATTGATGGAAAGGAAATAGAACAAGTTAAGGAATTTACATACTTGGAAGTGACACTAGAAAATAGAGGAGGTATGGAGCAAGAAATAAACAGAAGAATCCTTTCAGCAAATAGAAGATATTTTTCAGTAAACAAAATGATTCTGATAAACAAATATCAAAGGAAACCAAAATGACACTATATAAAACAATATATAGACCAACGCTGATATATGGGAGCGAATCATGGACGTTAAACCAGAGAAATAAAAGCAAAATCCAAGCAGCAGAAATGAGGTTCTTAAGAAGAGTAGAGGGTATCAGCAGAATGGATAAGGTTAGGAATGAACAGATAAGAAGAAATCTAGATGTCGAAAGCATTCAAAGGACAATCGAAAAGAAACAACTAGATAGGTACGGACATTTGATAAGAATGCCGGATACAATACAAACAAAAAAAGTATGGAGCACAAGAATAACCAAGAAACGCAAAAGAGGGAGACCAGCCAAAACATGGCAAGACACAATAGAAGAAATTTTAGCAAAAAATAACATTAGCTGTAAAGAAGCAAAACGAGTAGCACAGAATAGAAAACTTTGGAAGGATTTAATAAGCAATTTGAACTAAATCAAACCGAACCATCCTGACACTCGAAAGGGTAATAGCGGATGTAAAACGATAATAATAATAATAATAATAATAATAATAATAATAATAATAATTTTACGACGAAAATATGACAAATAGGCAAATCTGAATCAGAGATGGATATATAGGATGTAAAGTGTCTAATGCTTATATTTTCAATATTCGATGGTTTGAAATAATTAAGAGATAAAACGAGTATCAATACGAACATTATATTCAACTTTTGACAAGGTCAAATCAATATGCATATTTTGGACAATCAACAGTGCGAGGTAACGCCTTTCGGCGAGAAAGGTGATATATTAATGATTCTTGCAGGTCATACAAGCAATAGCTTGAAAATCGTTCTTATTATAGGTTTGATACCGAATCACCGATAAAATGAGTGCAAATCCGACTGACAGATATAAATTGTGGAGTGTGCTGTGTGCCTGATTGTCTCAAAACCAAAAAACACATCCCTGATTCAACTTTTCACTCGTCTCCAAACCTTGATTGAGAAGTGGACGTGGAAAATTATGGACTGCACGTGTACAGCAAGCTCTGTGAGTACATAATTGGATTATAAGGAACAATACATAGAATGATGCAGAATTACTAAAAATAAGTGAATATATTTTGTAGACTTGGTAGCCTTATTAGAGAAGAGTGTCATGAACATATGAAATGTTTGAGGAACGATTGGATTGGACGAACAGTGAAATGGTTTTGTTTTAAATAAGTGATTTAATAATAAAGTGTTGAACAAGAGGAAACGGAAGAAATTTCCATATTGATTACCTCAGCTGTTGAAATCGGTAACCACATGTTTGAACTGTATATATTTGGTACTTTGGAAACCATAAGTTTATTGCAAAACAACTAAGCCCATTAATTTCATTTGATGATCATCTTTCACTTTCTATTCGACATCACTGATGTGAAAAAATTTGTACAATTTCCTACCTTAATTGATTCATTGTCTGTAATTCTGTATCAAAAATTGAGAAACTTTGTATTAGAACATCTTACAAATTATGTGCTAGCAAATTGAGATTCAATATTTATTATTGAGGATGTATGAGCGTAACAACAATTTTTGATTCCAGGCCTCAGAATTTATTTATTATCAGTTTTCTTCCCTAAGAATTTACTGGTACCGTATGAAATTAGTGCTGAAGTATGAAATTAGCATGCAAATCCTATATCACAGAGACTTTGATAGCTACTTATCTGGGAAAAACAAGAAAAGAGAAATATATATATATATATATATATATATATATATATATATATATATATATATATATATATATATATATATATATATATATATATAGTAGAAGGGTAGTAACAACCGACTAGTTGAAAGATAAAAATTGCAAAAATTGCAGTTTAACGGTGTAACGGTTGTGATTGGGCACAATTTCAATAAATTTTGAAACTTGTAGTGGTAGTAATTTAATTCAAATTACTATATTTCGTGTACAATTTTGACACTTCTTCAGGGAAAGCTACAAAATGGCGCTTATTAATATCACAAAGTCAATTTGGAAAAAAATTTACAATTTCTTACTTACAATTGGTATACTGATATTAAGCATAACAACGTTTGTGAAACAGAAAGAATCTTCATGAATTTCTGACAAGTAGATGTGTAGACCGAGACATAGTCCAAGATCAAAATATTATTCTAAGAAAGTTTGAGAGTAAAAATTTTTCAGATGTTCGATCTCATTTTTACTTGATTGCACTGGCAAACAGAATACCACAGCCCAGCTGCGAACGACATATCGACATGCGCGTGAAGCATTCACGAGACTAGAACCAGCGGGAAGTTTGAATTTATTAATATTATTTTTTAGATTGTAAAAGCCACGAGTAAATTGTACTCAGGTTTTGCGTATCTGTTTTAGCATCAATTGCTGTGTCAGAATACTTCTTGATATAGTACATTTCTAAAAAAAGCCGTTTGTTATAATTGCTTTCGCAGCCAAGAATAACTGTGTTATCGTAGTCTACAAGATGTTTAGTTTTTTTGACATGGGTTGCAAGAGCGCATTTTTTCAAATTCGATTTCTCGTCGCTTCTGTGTTGTGTCATTCTATTTCTCAGTTTCTGTGAGGTCTGTCCTATGTATACCTTAGCACAACGACCGCAAGGAATTTTGTAAATTATATTTGATAGTTGAAAAATATCTAGTTTGTCTTTAAGTTTCGAAAAGACAGAGTTGACAGTTTTCAGATTTCTTCTAGCAAAAATCAGATTTTCTTTGTCGCTAAAAATGTTTGTCAGTCTATTTGTAAGTTCACTAATGTTAGGAATTGAAATATATACTTTTTTTTTTAACTACACTGTTGTTTTCATTTACGTTAATATTGTTATGTTCGTCGTTAGTCTCGATGGGAGTTCGTGAACTAAAAAGTAGTGTTCGTAATAATTTTATTGGATATGAGTTTTGTACCAGTACCTTTTCCAACCTTTTCAATGCTTGTAGCCGTAGAGTAGGGTAACATATTTTTTCTATTCTATTTTTCATTCCCAGGACTAGATTGATTTTTACTTTCGTTGTGTGATAAGAGAAGTAATGAATGTATTTACCAGACTTCGATGGCTTTTGATACCAGTCCAAAATGATTGTTTGGTTTGGTGTTCTGATAACTTTCGTATCCAGAAAGGGCACGCTGTTATTTTGCTCTGTTTCGATGGTAAATTGTATATTTTCGTTGTAAGCGTTGAATACATTCAGAATCTCCACTTGTTTGTCACTGGGGATTGCTGTGATTAAGTCATCCACATATTTTTTGATGAAAGGTAGTTCAAATGAAAGGCTGGAAATGCAGTGATCCAACACCCAGTCCATAACTAATCGTGCTAGAGCAGGGCTCACGATACTACCCATCGGGCTACCGAAAATTTGTCTATAATATTGTTTGTTATAGCAGAAGGTATTATTATTGAAAATAAATTGATGGATATGTAAAAACTCCTCTCTTGGTATAAGAGTATGTTGCGAGATGTCATCCCACTTTTCATTTAATACTTGAATTACTAATTCTAGTGGAATGTTTGTAAACAGGCTTACTTCAGTACTACTGTACCTTCTGCTATAACAAACAATATTATAGACAAATTTTCGGTAGTTCGATGGGTAGTATCGTGAGCCCTGCTCTAGCACGATTAGTTATGGACTGGGTGTTGGATCACTGCATTTCCAGCTTTCCATTTGAACTACCTTCCATCAAAAAATATGTGGATGACTTAATCACAGCAATCCCCAGTGACAAACAAGTGGAGATTCTGAATGTATTCAACGCTTACAACGAAAATATACAATTTACCATCGAAACAGAGCAGAATAACAGCGTGCCCTTTCTGGATACGAAAGTTATCAGAACATCAAACCAAACAATCATTTTGGAATGGTATCAAAAGCCATCAAAGTCTGGTAGATACATTCATCACTTCTCTTATCACACAACGAAAGTAAAAATCAATCTAGTCCTGGGAATGCAAAATAGAATAGAAAAAATATGTCACCCTACTCTACGGCTACAAGCATTGAAAAGGTTGGAAAAGGTACTGGTACAAAACTCATATCCAATAAAATTATTACGAACACTACTTTTTAGTTCACGAGCTCCCATCGAGACTAACGACAAACTAACAATATTAACGTAAATGAAAACAACAGTGTAGTTCAAAAAAAAGTATATATTTCAATTCCTAACATTAGCGAACTTACAAATATAATGACAAACATTTTTAGCGACGAAGAACATCTGATTTTTGCTAAAAGAAATCTGAAAACTGTTAACTCTGTCTTTTCGAAACTTAAAGACAAACTAGATATTTTTCAACTATCAAATATAATTTACAAAATTCCTTGCGGTCGTTGTGCTAAGGTATACATAGAACAGACCTCACAGAAACTGAGAAATTGAATAACACAACACAGAAGCGACGAGAAATCGAATTTGAAAAAATGCGCTCTTGCAATCCATGTCAAAAAAACTAAACATCTTGTAGACTACGATAACACAGTTATTCTTGGCCGCGGAAGCAATTATAACAGACGGCTTCTTTTAGAAATATACTATATCAAGAAGTATTCTGACACAGCAATTAATGCTAAAACAGATACGCAAAACCTGAGCACAATTTACTCGTGGCTTTTACAATCTAAAAGATGATATTAATAAATTCAAACTTCCCGCTGGTTCTAGTCTCGTGAATGCCTCACGCGCATGTCGATATGTCGTTCGCAGCTGAGCTGTGGTATTCTGTTTGCCAGTGCAATCAAGTAAAAGTGTGATCGAACCTCTGAAAAATTTTTACTCTTAAACTTTCTTAGAATAATATTTTGATCTTGGACTATGTCTTGGTCTACACATTTACTTGTCAGAAATTCATGAAGATTCTATCTGTTTTACAAACGTTGTTATGCTTAATATCAGTATACCAATTGTAAGTAAAAAATTGTATATTTTTTTTCCAAATTGACTTTGTGATATTAATAAGCGCCATTTTGTAGCTTTCCCTGAAGAAGTGTCAAAATTGTACACGAAATATAGTAATTTGAATTAAATTACTACCACTACAAGTTTCAAAATTTATTGAAATTGTGCCCAATCACAACCGTTACACCGTTAAACTGCAATTTTTGCAATTTTTATCTTCCAACTAGTCGGTTGTTACTACCCTTCTACTATATATATATATATATATATATATATAATATATATATATATATATATATATATATATATATATATATATATATATATATATATATATATATATATATATATATATATATATATATATATATATATATGGCACTATGCTTGAAGTTATCATATGAAAATATTCATAGAAATTTAACCGAACAATTCCAAGAAAAAAAAAAATCAGAGCCAAACATAATAATTTTTCCGAGACTATCCAGTTTTTGAGACAAAATTTTGTAGACCTCTGAATGTCATTATGCTTTAGACCGCTGTACAAAGATAATTGATTTTTAATAATTAATACTCCGTTAACAAACCTTTCTGCGCACTTCTTGAAGTATGATGTTCATATTCAAGAAGTATATATATTTGAATCATTAATTTATCCGGACACTGAATTTTGGGCTCAAAATTTTCGATACTTTAGTTACTTCTCTGATGTCTTCTTACACTTTCTCCATTCTATGTCGAATTTAAGAGCTCAATTCTGACAAAAGTATTTATATTCCGTTGCTAAATATTTCTTGGAGATATTGGCTGATATTCTGATCAACCGACTAAGGCATACTGAGGCATCCGACTAAGACCTACAAGAAATGCGTATTCTGGATGTCCGACTGAAGTCTACTAAATAAGTTGATTCATTCTGACGTTTATCTAGTAGGCTACTAAGAAACGGTATTCTGAACACCCTACTTAGCCCGACTAGTGTTAGTCAGGTGTCATATTAGTAAATAAATTCAAACAAGCTACTTACCTTGTTTAAAATGTTTACTAATACGGTACGACGAGTTCGTGAAGCAGAACATATTAGAAATGTGAGAGATTTGAGGAATTTGAGAACAATAAGAGAGTACAAAGAACATATAGACCCATTTGAAATTTATTCTGAAAGATAATTCAAGAGAAGATATAGATTGAGCAAAAAAAGTGCACGTTTAGTGATTGAACTTCTAAAGGATGATATCAAAATGACTAAGTATAAAAAAAATATCATAAAACCTGAGCTGCAAATAATTACAGCATTGAGATTTTATGCTAAAGGGCTTTAACAAGAAGATAACGGTAGATAAAATACTCTCCAAATTTCTTCATATAATATCAATAAATATAGTCCGTGAGACAGCGCATAAATTTTTTGTTGATTACCGCCCACTTAAAACTTTGTGAGTGGCTTCATTGTGATGAGTCCGACAACTTTTTCATTTGGCAAAATTCTAGATTTGGGGGCGTTTACTCGCGAGGGCTAATTAATTGAAAGAATATTACCGTAATACTGATCTTTACACTAACCGAAAGATTTTTTGATTATAAAATGATAAAAATATATTGTCCGACATGAATATAGGGGCCTGCGGTGAGTCCGACTTGTCATAAGTACCAACATACTTACCATTAGTACCAAAATACTTATGACAAGTGCGGCTTGTCGGAATCACCGGTAGCTTCAATAATCATGTCGGGCAATATTTTTCCTTCATTTTATTATCAAAAAATCTTTCGATTAGTGTAAAGATCAGTATTACGGCAATATTCTTTCAATTAATTAGCCCTCGCTGGAAAACGCCCCCAAATCTAGAATTTTGCGAAATGAAAAAGTTGTCGGACTCATCACAATGAAGCCACTCACAAAGTTTCAAGTGAGCGGTAATCAACGAAAAATTTAGGCGCTGTCTCATGGAATATATTAATATTCCAGGTCATTTACATGGTTTGAGTCAACTGGCAGTTAGTCGAATGATGAAATAAGTTTCAACTGCTTTAGCTTCCAGATTGAAAACTTTTGTTAATTTTCCTGAAGATTTGCATAGAACTAAAAGAGATTCTCTCTATTGCTGGATTTCCTAACGTGGTTGGATGTATAGATTGCACTTATATTAAAATCAAGAATTCTGACAAACAACAGCCTTTTCTGTATTGCAATCGGCAAGTATAATATTCTTTTAATGTACAAGTGGTTGGTTTCCGATGCGAGATGTAGAATCTCAGATCTTCTAGCACATTGGCGTGTGTACACGATGCTAGAATATAGAATGACTGTACTCCTGCAGCAAAATTTAGAGTGAGTTCCTAAAATATAAATCAGCTATAAGATATTTTCACTCATTATACATTTTGTCAATCACCCAACGAATCTCAATTCCATTACATCAGAAATTGAGCTTTTGCCACGAATTCTTCAAACACATAATCATGGTGAAATTTGAATATCAATATTAGTATATTCTACAATAAGTGATGGAATGACCTATATTCTGAACGAGCGAAAAGTTTGTAATCCGAGCCAAATGCGAAGATTACGGTTCGCGAGTGTGGAATACGCCATTCCAAACATGTTGTAGACTATACTTTCTCTAACAAGGTTTTGGAGACTCACCAATATTTCAGAGAAAACTTAAAAAATTATTAAATGTCATACGTCAAATCCAAATATGAATACTTGAATTGTTAGGAAGTAACCATGGTAGTAGCCAAACTAACAGCTTCTGATTCGTCGAAATGATTCTAAAGGCTCACAGAATCATTCTAAACGGCATACGGAATTATTCTAAACGATTTGCTGGAATGTCATTCGTTCCAACTCAATTTTTGGTTATGGAATATGCAAGTTCCAAAACAGTGTTGGAGAAAATTATTTCTGTACGAATCTCTGTTTTCATCCAAAGCTTTCATTAATAACATAACCTTGGAACGATTACTTGAAACTGTCTTGACTATCATTTACAATATTGCTCGTACTGATCTTCTTAGAATCGAATAAATCAAAGATCTGGATATTCTATTTGAGTCTAATTTTTCCAGATCTCAGCATGCACATAATACAATAAAGCCTCTTTGAGAGCCCTAGGTTCCATTATACGCAATACTAAGAACTTTTCCAGTATTGATGCCCTTAAATCTCCCTTCAACTCACTTGTCAGATCAAAACTTGAATACGGCATTTCAATCTGTTATCCCTTCCAAGCAAAATTCATATCAGCACTTTAGTCTGTTCGACGGAAGTTTTAAAAATATTTGTCTCTCAAGCGTAATAAAACATACCCTTCTTGAGGCTGTGACCATATTGAATTATTGTATGAATTTGAGCTTGTCTCTTTTGAATAGAAGGAAAATACTGGTTGTAAGATTCCTTCATAACCTGATCCACTATCAAATAGACTGTCCTAATTTACTAGCTGATATTCACATCTTAATACCTCGTATCAGCTCTAGATCCAACGAAACTTTCTGTTGTGCTGATTGTAGGATCTACACTACTCTCCGATTGATGTAATGTGTAACACACTCAATTAAATTAGAACTTTTCTGATTCAGATATATTTTGTACTTAGTTTATCAATATCCTCTGTAAATCATAATCAACAAATATGTATAAATGCTTTTCTCCAACACTGTTTTGGAATTTGCCCTTCCATAACCAAAAATTAAGTTGGAACGAATGACATTCCAGAAAATCGTTTAGAATGATCCCGTATGCCGTTTAGAATGATTCTGTAAGCCTGTTGAATCATTTCGACGAATCGGAAGCTGGTAGTTTGGCTACTACCATGGTTACTTCCTAACAATTCAAGTATTCATATCTGGTTTTGACGTTTGACATTTAATAATTTTTTAAGTTTATTTTGAAATATTGGTGAGTTTCCAAAACCTTGTTAAAGAAAGTATAGTCTACAAAATGTTTGGAATGGCGTATTCCACACTCGCGAACCGTAATCCTCGCCTTCGGCTCGGTTTGCAAACTTTTCGCTCGTTCAGAATATAGGCCATTCCAATACTTATTGTAGAATATACTATTATCCAATTCCGTTTTGAAAAGTCAAATTTTACATCAATTTCTGACGTTATGTAACGTACCATCCTTCATAACTGCAATGCAACAGCTGCGTAAAGTAGTTACATAATGACTTTACGTAACTGGCCATGTTTCAGAGCTAATCAATTATACTCATCTGCGTACAATTAAAAGAATGATTTATTATTAACAGTATGCAGCATTGGCAGAGTATTGGATATCAAAACGTACTATATCACTCGGGATATCACTGCTTGAGTACATTCTTAAAAATTATTTTGACGTTTTGTGAAAATTCAATATTTGTTCAATTCAGTGCACTCTTGTTTTCTGTAGTAACAATAGATGGTCATACATCACAGTCATCTGAATTTTGTGACGTAACGTGAGATATGTTCTCATTCAAAAATATAGATAAAATTATTCTGACGGAATTAGATGAAGTTTTGTACAGAATACGTTATGAAAAGCCATATTGTTTGACTCACGTGATTTACAAAACTCGCTACGCTCGTTTTGGCAAATATTACGTTCCGTCGTACAATATGGCACTTTCCATAACTAATTATGTAAATAACTATTTTCTGATTATCTTGCTAATTTACAACTCGTTCTATTATTATTCATTCTATTTCTGTTATTCGCTTATAGCTTCATTTAGTCCCTTTTTTTTTTGCTTACTTTCTTGTAAATTTTATTTTGTCCTCTTCTGGTTCTACAACCAACAAATAAATGGATATTATTATGATTATTGAATTTTTAGATCATCAGACTGTATGTTGATATTACAACAGAAATTAGATTCTGTAACAGCTTCATGACAAGTGAATTAGACTCAGAGTAGACCAATAACTCTTATAGACTGTTCTATTTTTGTGAATAGTCATATTGCAATATGATGACTCTTTCATATATTCAGCATAATTATCGCAGTGTCTATTATTATGATAATGCTTGAAGTTATTCCACACATGCAACAATTCTGTTGCCACTTAAGACACTACAGTCAACTTGTTCTCACCGATTTGCGATGGAAACGCTTCCTAGCACCTCTTACGGCAAACCATATGCATTAAATACACTGCCTGGCTGTTTACATCCCAGTTGGCAACATGTGAAGTTTTAGCATTCATAATCACTTTAAACATTGCTTGAAATTCAATATATATATATATATATATATATATATATATATATATATATATATATATATATATATATATATATATATATATATATATATATATATATATATATATATATATATATATATATATATATATATATATATATATATATATATATATATATATATATATATATATATAGTTGAAGAGTACTCGCGACTGTTACGAATAGTTAAGGAAACAAAAATAACGCAGGTTAAACAGTCAAAAAAATTTTTTTTTTTTTTGTGAGTGGGCTCAAGTAAAAAAACGCTCTTTTAGATTAGTCAAGCTTTCGGTCTCTAATTAAAACCATCCTCAGGACTCTAGAATTCATAATAAAACAGTTGTTATCAATCACAAATTTTTTGATAACAATTTTAAAAAACATTTTTTACTTACATCCAGTGAGATTCCAAAAATAAATAAATTTTCATCACAGATCAACATATTTGTGCAAGAATTGGAAATACATGTTAGAAATTTTGAACAACAATTGTTTTTCAAAAAGTAAAATTTGGCTGTCATGGTTCCGTTTGGTGGTCCAACATGTGACTAAATTTTACTTTTTGAAAAACAATTGTTGTTCAAATTTTTAACATGTATTTCCAATTCTTGCACAAATATGTTGATCTGTGATGAAAATTTATTTATCTTTGGAATCTCACTGGATGTAAGTAAAAAATGTTTTTTAAAATTGTTATCAAAAAATTTGTGATTGATAACAACTGTTTTATTATGAATTCTAGAGTCCTGAGGATGGTTTTAATTAGAGACCGAAAGCTTGACTAATCTAAAAGAGCGTTTTTTTACTTGAGCCCACTCACAAAAAAAAAATTTTTGACTGTTTAACCTGCGTTATTTTTGTTTCCTTAATATATATATATATATATATATATATATATATATATATATATATATATATATATATATATATATATATATATATATATATATATATATATATATATATATATATATATATATATATATATATATATATATATATATATATATATATATATATATATAGTAAGATAAGGATTAATCGCGACTGCAATTAGTTAAGGTAACAGGTGTTTCGTGGGCGTTTGCAGTCAATGGAAATTGGCCAAATAAAAGATCACTCTTTTAAAATATTAGTCAAGCTTTCGCCTAATTTTCAGGCTTCCTCAGGACACTAAAAAGTCTATTATCCATCAGATTAATTTACAAAAATAATAATAAGCATGAAAGCTAATTGTGGATAGTACAATAAAGACTTACATTTTTGTACGAGTTGAATAAATAAAATTCCATCAGTAAGACAGTCGAATGAATTTTCTTTCTAGATCGTTTACATTTAGTGTTCTAAAAACACTGTATTTGAAGATTAACATTAGGTGTAAAGTTTCCAAAAACCATATCAGGCTCTTTGTACCCTTTTAATTTTGGAATCTTTTTTTTAAAAGAGTGATCTTTTATTTGGCCAATTTCCATTGACTGCAAACGCCCACGAAACACCTGTTACCTTATATATATATATATATATATATATATATATATATATATATATATATATATATATATATATATTTATATATATATATATATTTATAGTGAAATTGAAGAGAGACAATTATTGAATAATCGAGAACAGAACATAATAGAAATTAGCGAAATAACACCTGCTGAAAACACAACAGGTATTCTTCCGTCGAATGGGGAAGAGTTATATAGGGACACAACCCTTATTTCACAACATTCCATCAGCTTTAAATAAATTCGCATGAGCATCATATCACCTGTTTTGTAACTTTCCATTGTGATAAGAGTTACATGAAACTACTTGTAATAGAGTTGTTGGACAGATTGTGTTCTGGCATCTTATGAGAAATCATTGTATATTCGTGTAAGAGTTGCTCTCTGAATCTTTGAATAAACCAAAGTTTAAATAAAGAAAAAAAAACTCTGAACTCATTTTATGAATGATTATGTTTTATTGGGCTATAAGTTCTGTACATTAATTAGAATATATTTATAATGATCTATACATACTTTCAGAATTATATCATAATCAATAGACTTTTTTGGTTTCAATTCTGTATATTTGATTTTATTTTTGACGTTTCGACCTTCTAACCGAAAGTCTCCATTTTTTCTGATGAAGTTTTCCGGTTAGAAAGTCGAAACGTCAAAAATAAAATCAAATATACAGAATTAAAACCAAAAAGGTCCATTTATTAGAATATATTTATATTTATTGACACTTGAAAAAGGCAGCACTTTGCTGTTGAAACGTTGTGTTTCTTATTATTGTACAAAACTTATAACCCAATAAAACATATTCAAACTAAAGTTTAGATAAAGTTTTGAATCAGTTTCTGAAAATAAAAACTTCAGACTTGATAATTTGAGTGACGCAGTCGGTAGGATACCAAGAAGACTTCATCTTCGAAAATCCTCCAAATTTAAGACTTTTAAATTCGTTAAAAAGTTGAAGTCGTCACTTTTGAGTGTTAAAACGGTATCCAAAGAACATACGTGCGAAATCAAAGTGTTACACGTTGAGAGGTCCGAAATCTCACTAAAACTTTTAATGAGATCAACTCGTTAAAGACTTTTCAACCGAAACCAATCATCGGCACTCACAATCTCCGGCGAAGAAGGTAACATCGTCGTTAGTTCCGAGGGGTCCGATTATCGAATGCAGATCGACTACTAGAGACAACTCAGCAACAATTGCCAATCAGCAATCATTTTCGAAAATCAACAACCACTATCTTCCATGAGGAAAGACGAAATCATTAAAGACATTATCATGATGACTATAGTTTTGATGTGAGTTATTCTAGACTATACACTCTATATCTTGCTGTTAATTGTTCATTCCATTTTTTCTTTTGCGAGAATTATTTATATAAATGATTATATTATATAAAATATCTGAAAATATCCAAGTTTAAATGACATAAAATTTGTTGATGAATAGAAAAAATTGTTGAATAATTATACACAAAATGTCAACACTAGGTGTTGTTCAAAACGCTGCACTCAGCACAATCCCAAAAATACCATCAGACATTAAAGACTTCATTGGAATTATACCTGAATATGATGAAAGTACAGGTACATTAGCACATTTTATCAATATTTGTGACGAAATTGTCGATATTATTGATAAACAAAATTTATCTAATATAACTAGAAGAATAATTTTGTACACTCTTAGGGAAAAATCATTAGAGAAGCTAATCAAGAATAGCTACAAAAATTTATTCAAATTGGCTCAGCTTGAAACAGCTTCTGATAGCAGAATACGGAGATAAAAGAAATGAGGTTCATTTCTGACCAGAACTCTCTTATTTGGAACAAAAACCAAATGAAGACATTTTTGTTTACTTCGATAGGTATGAAGATACTTTTAACAAACTCATGAGTTTATTAAAATTGAACTTTGGGATAGGTATTGAAAATATGGAAATAATTATGACAACTTATGCTGCTCATAACTTCATAATAAACTGTAAGGAACCTGTTTGTATCATCTTATCGTTTCAGGAAAAATGTAATAACTAGCGCGCTTTGAACTAGCATTTTTTCTGAGAGTATGAAAGCATTGAACCCATACGTTTTTAATTGTGATAATTCAGCAGACAAAATAAAGCCAGTATTTATGTGGATTTTGGTCAATTAACGAAGATTGCAGCATTCCTTCAATGAGAGTAATTGCCAGAACACTACAAACATCGCTAACATTTTTTTGGTCCAATCGAGCCGGATAAGTACCTAACTACATTGCAAAGAAGACGAAGAAGATTTCACTACGCATTGAAGGGCCTCAACAGAGTTTTTCGGACGGTGAAATCATCAATCAGCGAGAAGAGACTGCAACAAGATCAGACGTTTAATGTCCTCTTTTTCCCAATTTTTTCACTTTTGTTATACAAATTGTTTATTCTTGCAATCTATTGGTGCTATAATTCTGAATATTGTAATTCACAAAAAGAGATAGAACTACTTGCGAAGGATAAGGATTGGCCACTACATTTTGCAGTACTCGGAACTTTCGAAGATAGCTATTTTCCTATAATTAATGAAGCAGAAGAAATAGTATCACAGTAACGCATATCAACTCGGAATTCGAATCAGGATAGTGTTTCGCATAGAGAACCTAGTAATATATCACGTACTCAATTATCAGAGCCACATTGGTCAAGTTACCAGACATTAAGCTACCAGAATTTGATGGTGCGTATGATCAATGGTTATCTTTCGCGGATACATTCAATTCGTTGATACATAATAACGAAGCGTTAAGTCAAATAGAAAAATTGTATTACTTGCAAACAGCTTTACGTGGCGACGCAGCGCAAGTAATTCAGGGTTCAGACCAGGCGTCGGCAACCTATGGCACGCGTGCCAGGCTTGGCACGCGTCGGGGTTCTGAATGGCACTCTACGAAGTAATCCGGGAAATCGCGAAAATATCGAGACGATGTAATTTTTAAATAAGAGAAAATGTTTAATTATAATTATTTATCTTACGTGGCTCGCCAATGTCAAGAAAATCTGCGCGAAGGGTGAGTGAGAGCGCATTCGGAGTAAAAAGGATGAAACATGCGCAGCGCCGACTAGTTATCAAAGCGGACTTCACGAATGACATTTGCCCCTCTCTTTCTCGTTTTGCTACTGTGCACCATTTGCCTGTAATACCAGTTAAACTTGCTTCCGTTTAATACTGGTCGTTACTTTCCGTTCTAACTTTTTTGTGAAGACTTTTATCTTATTGGTTGATTATTTGTTATAATTCATCCATATTTAATCAAATGGAGGGTAAGAAACAAAAACTAAATATTCGCGGTTTTCAAGACTATTGGATGAATGAATATGGATTTATACAACAAAAGGATCGTGCTGTATGTGCGATATGTCGCGAATATGTCGTATGCCGCACGTCAAGTGTACAAAGACATTTCCAAACCAAACATCAGTCCACATTTAATAGCAACGATGAGAAGTGTGAAACTATAAAGAGAGCTGTTTCTGGTTTTTTGTGGAATAACTGGAACGAAGCCTAAAGCGACAGAATGCAGCTTCGCAATTGCTCATTGCATAGCTGCCGAAGGCAAACCCTTTACAAATGGGGGATATGTAAAGGAAATCTTTATAAAAAGTGCTGAAAAGTTGTTAAGCGATTTACCTAACCAACAAACCATAATATCCCGAATTCGAGAAATACCGGCTTCTGCGCGAACAATTGAAAGAAGAATAACTGAAATAGCAGACAATGTAACAACAGAACAGAATTCTGGATTACAAGAAGCTGTTGCATTTAGCGTCGCTGTTGATGAAAGTACCGATGTAAATGTTATTGCGCGGCTTGCAGTATTTGCACGGTATTGTGATAAAGGTCAAGTTTATGAAGAATTGTGCAATTTGATTCCTCTGTCTGGGACAACTAAGGGGCAGGATATTCTTGCTTCATTCATAAATTATTTTGACAGCAAGGACATTAATATAAAAAAAAAAATTTGTGTAACTACTGACGGCGCACCTGCAATGGTTGGCGAGGATAGAGAATTTGTCAAACTTGTTGAAAATCATATTAGACATAAAATATTGAACTTCCATTGTATAATACACCAGGAAAGTTTAGTTGCCAAAATTTCGTCACAGCGCTTAATTCCTGTAATGAACACTGTTGTTAAAATAGTTAATTACAGAGTGTCTCGCTCTTCATTGACACACAGGCAATTTAAATCTCTTTTAGAAGAAATGGAAAGTGAATATGTTGACCTCCCCTTATACAGCTATGTTCGTTGGCTTAGTCGAGGCAATGTGTTGAATAAGTTTGTGTCATGTCTAGAACACATCAAAGTTTTTCTTAATGAAAAGGAACAACATTTCCCCGAATTGAACGATAAAGAATGGTTATGCAAATTGATGTTTCTGACTGATATAACTAAACATCTCAATAAACTAAACTTAAGATTGCAAGGAAAGCGCCAAACTGTGCTCGAACTTTTTGAATATTGGACAGGATTTGCTATAAAATCAAATATATTTTTATGTGATATTAATACTAGTACCTAAAAATACTTCCCAAATGTTAAAGCGCTTGCAAATAAATCGACCATAGACAAAGATGAACTTAAAACCTACGTTGAAGCACTTAAAGATGAATTTTCCAGAAGATGCAAAGACTTTGAAGCTCATGTGCCTATATTTTCCTCCCTCATAAAACCAGATTTAATAGATCCATTAATAATCCCGTTTGATTTTCCAATTTTTGAGTGGATGAATGTTGATAATTTTGAAATGGAACTTATCGAACTAATATCTTCAGAATTATGGAAAACAAAATTTAAGGAATTACGAAAAAATCTGGAAGATGACTCTATGGAAAAATCGACTGCTATATTAAATTGTTGGATGTCATTACCGGAAAGATTTATTTGCTTGAAGAAAATTGCATGTGCTCTCCTTTCCGCTTTTGGTTCCACATATCTCTGTGAACAAATTTTTTCTCACATGAAACATATTTTGAGTCCACAAAGAAGTCATTTAACAACTGAACATTCAGAATCTTGTGTAAAATTAAGAGTCACAAATTATATCCCTGATATTGAAATATGAAGCAAAAATGTGCAGGGACAAGGTTCGCAATAAAATTCTTCAATTTATGTTAGAATTTCATGTTATTTTTTCTATAAATATGTTTAAAAGATAAATTTGGTATGAAATTCTTCTCCTCTAGAACCCCATTATATAATTTAGAATTAAGGCGGCACCCTGAATCATATTGGTAGAGTGGCTTGGCACACCACAGCTAAGAGGTTGTTGACCCCTGGTTTAGACATTACTGCAAACAATTATTATACTGTCGCTTGGTCGTTGCTCGACAAACGATATAAGAATGAAAAGTTGATGACTCATAATCATATCAAAGCTCTTGTTGAGTTCCCAAAGATAAATAAAGAATCGTTCAAATAGGAATATTATTCTTGGCGCACGCAAAAGGCAAAGAACTATTGAACGCCTACAAAAACGTGCGCAAAATAATACTTATATCCCATGAATAATTAAAAAAAATATTTTCGGAAATCACTACGTTTTTTAATAACACTAGAAAGTAGGGAATAAGAACCAAGAAGGTGAGGCGCATCATCATATACTTCTTATATCTCATCAAATCAAATACGCACCACGTTCTCAGTTTGCAGATGAAAAACGTAGTGGCTTGGAAAGTCTTTCTCATTATTATTTTTCACATATTTTTTTCGAGGTCCCTACTGGAGAGCAAATCAAGAAAGAAGTTGGAGAAAAATATTATTGGAACGCAAAATGGATTCAGGAAGGATTACTGCACACAAGATCACATTCTTAGGCCCAGAATTTCAGTCTATGGTTTACCTTAAACGTAGCTTAATTTCCATAGTAATGATTGTTAGAACAATTGTTACCAAGGTAATTAAGCTCCGTTTAAGGTAAACCGAGGACTGAAATACAGCCAATTGCGAGAGCCCTTGAATTTAATGAAGAACTCAACATATGTTTTATAGACCTGGAGAAAGCATTTAATAAAGTGAGCAGAGCAATGCTTTGGAACATACTGGAAAAAATGCAGAAAATAAGCTATTATTGGCAATCAAGAGTATTTATAAGAGCAGCAGAAATTATATAAGAACACGAAACTGCATGTCAGAAGAATTTGTCACAACGCAAGGCTTGAAACAAGGAGACTACCTCAGTCCTCTTCTTTTCATAATATATATGGATGAAATTGCTAAGCAAGCAAACCTAAGAACAAAAAAGACTATTGTGGGAAACCTTAATCTCAGGAATGTTATTGTGACAGAATGTCTATTTACAGATGACATGGCAATTTTTGGCAGCAAAGAAGGATATCTACAAGAAAATTAGAACATCTGGAATAAAGAACTATCTAAAGCAGATATGAAAATAAATATAAATAAAACGAAAGTTATGGCAATAACGAAGGAAGAAAAAAATTTTGAAATAAAATTAGATGAAATAAAAATACAACAAGTCAAAAGACAGAAATATCTGGGTAGCATAATAGAAAGAATTGGAGGTTATACGGAAGAAAATTATAACTGAGTAATAGCAACATCGAAAGCATATCATATGCTTAGAGCAGCAGTTTTTAGCATAAAAATATAAGTAAAAGTACAAAAATTACCACTTATAAGACAATACTTTTGCCAATCTTTATTTATAGGAGCGAGTCTTGGATCTTGAATTGAAGACAAAACAGCAAGATACAAATGATGGAAATGAAATGTGTGAGAAGTATAGAAGGTGTAACGAAACTGTATAGGAAGAGAAACGAAGATATAAGAGGAAATCATGATATGAGACCAGCACAGAAATACATGATGAGTAAACAATTACAATGATTGGGACATACCAGAGAATAGACAGGTCAAAGAAATATGGAAATCAAAAACTACAGGAAAAAGAAGCGGAGGTAGGCCACGACAAACATGGGACGATGCGATATATAAGATTTTAGAAATGAAAAGTACAACAACAAGAATAGCACACGAAGCAACAAGAGACGGGAAGAAATAGAAAAAATTTACGGAAGAAATTTGAAAGGAATAACTTAGACACCTCAGGAAGGAAGAAGAGGAACCATTTATAAACATAATAACAGAATAGTATGTGCAGCAAGTGCAGTTTTATCAATTGCCCACTTGAGCTAATGAGCTCACTAATTTTGTAAGGGCGCTTAACTTCGCTCTCTTGGGCAAATAATAACATGCCGCTCTTGTTGCACGATATACCTACTATGATAGATCATTAGAAATTACATTTATCAGTTATTAATATATGAATCTTTTTCCAGATTGAATTATTACATTGTTTTCAAATAGAGATAGCTGGTCAGCTTCAAACCACATAAGTACTGAACATTTTGTTCAGTCCATCCATTATTCGAAGGAATTTAAGTTGTTGGATTCTGACAATTATAATTTCTCCAAGAGGGGGAAAAATTATTATTGTTAATCAATTTTGGAATTTTACGTTTCCTAATTACACTAGAAAGTAGGAAGTAATATTGAGATCAACTGCTAACCTAAAACGTTAGGTGCATCATCATATACTTCTCATATCTTATCAAATAAGATGCGCTCCATGTTCTCAATTTGCAATTGAAAAACATTGTGGCTTAGAGAGTTTTTCCTTATAATCATATTTCAAATATTCTTTTCGAGGTGTTCACAAGTATATTTTGATCTGGTATTCCATAATTTGACCTATATGTATCATCCTTCATATAAAAAAAAATATACCAGACCTTACGTAGATACATAGAAAAAAATTAAAAATTTCAAATAATAAATGAGCCTGGCAACATGCTAACAATAAATAATCAAGCAGGCAGAGTTATTTCATAGATTCTCAATTATTATCCAATATGATGGAGTTTAAAAACAGTCTTACATCATTACTTCAAAGATTTGAGTTTTTACCAATTTAATTTCTACCTTGTACTTGAAACGCAAGGGACAGATGCTGCCAGACTTACAGATTCTCAAATGGGAGACACTTTTATAAGTATCCTTGATATTATTTTGCCTTACGTAGATACATCAGCAAAAACGTCGCCAGCTCTCCGACTATAACGACGAAAATCTTGATAGCACGCAAGACACATACGAAGTCGACGAAGATTTTTCTATAACGCCTCTAGAAAATGCTAATTATACCTTAAAATTACTTTTTATTCAATTTGAAAATTGTCGAGTTTTGATAGATACTGGATCAACTGAGAATTCCACTGGCAAAAATTTGTAAACGATAACAAAACAAAATTTAAAATATTTCCTGAACATTTTGAAATTGAAACAGCTGATGCTATATCGCATGAAACACACTTCACATTTGCAGAGATATTCGGTATAAAATGGAAATATCATATTTACGAATTTCATGAAGTTTTCAATTTTGTAATAGGTAATTCTGGATTAAAGTTAATAAATGTAAAAATTGATTATTCAAATTAAACTATTAGCCTTTTAGATAAATATAAATTTGGACTTAGCTATTTTCATCAAGATATAATGGGTTCAAACATGCATGAAATTTCTTGCGATTGGAACAGAACATTCAAATAATTCAGAAAAAGAACAATCATATAAAGTCATCGAAGAATTCCAAGATTTAATTGTTAGTGAAAGTCAAAATCTTACATCCACAAATAAAATGAAGCACAAAATGAATACCGTAGATGAAATACCAGTATATCAACGATCTTATAAATATCCCATCATTTATAAGGAGGAAGTAAATCCACAAATAAATAATTTATTGGATGAAAATATCATAAGACACTCACATTCACCTTGGAGTAGCCCTTTATGGATTGTACCCAAGAAGGAAGATGCTTCAAGACAGAAGAAATTCAGAATGGTAATTGATTATAGAAAACTAAATTCCAAAACCATCGATGACCGGTTCTCAATTCCTGACATAACAGAAATTCTTGATTAACTTGGAGAATCAAATTATTTCACAACTATTGATTCAAAGAGTGGGTTTCACCAAATCGAAATGGACAGTAGAAAAAACAGCGTTTTCTACAGATCAGGGTCACTTTGAATTTTCAAGAATGCCATTCGGGCTAAAAAACGTTTCAAGTACTCTCCAAAAGCCAGTGAATTTTGTACTCGAAGAATTAATGACGAGAATTTGTTTTGTCTACTTGGACGATATTATTATATAAGGTACATCTTTACAGGAGCATATTCAAAATAACAAAATTGTTTTCAAAATATTATGAGAAGCCAACCTAAAGATACAATTAGATAATTGTAAATTTTTGAGAAAAGAAGTCGGTTACTTGGGACACTTGATTACTACTAACGATATAAGACCAAACCCAGACAAAATAGAGACGATAAAAAAATTTACAATTCCCAAAACAAGCAAAGAAATAAAAATTTTCTTAGGTCTTCTTGGCTACTATAGACGCTTTATACAAAATTTCGCTAAATTAACTAAACCGCTCACAAGATGTTAAAAAAAAAGTACTAAAATTAATATAGAAGACCCAGAATACATTTCTTGTTTCAAAAAATGCAAATTATTACATTCTTACTCTCCTGTATTACAATACCCAAATTTCTCAAAACCATTTGGATTAACAACAGACGCTTCAAATTTTACGATTGGTACAGTACTCTCCCAAAATTCCGACGGTAAAGATCTTCTTATAGCATACGCAAGTAGGACTCTAAATGAACACGAGATAAATTATTCAACAACGGAAAAAGAACTGCTAGCAATAATATGGTCAATAAATCATTTTCACCCTTATCTTTATGGAACCAAGTTTGAAGTAAAAACTGATCACAAACCAATAATTTGGCTCAATAGTTTGAAAGAATCAAATCAAAAATTAACTAGATGGAAACTCAAATTATCTGAATATAACTGCGATATAGAATATCAAAAAGGTTAGCAGAATCACATTGCAGACTATTTATCAAGTATACGAGAGCCTTTTGGAATTAATTATAAAAATACTGATATTTTCGAACACCCTGAACCTCAAGTTCACTGTGTATCTGAAAATCTCAAAATGAGTCAAGGCTATACAAAACAAGTTAGCGAAATTTAGCAAACCACTAATTATTTGGTCAAAAAGACAACATAGCTATTCAAACATCTCCAAAACTAATAATTCATTGTATTACTAAAATTAATTATTATGATAAGCCAGATTTGGAAGATATAAGAAAATGTTTAAAGCAAGTTAGAGACTATTCAATTCAAAATAATATTTTTTTAATTGACATGCCTAAAATTGCATCAGGAATAGATGAGAAAAATTGGCCCACAATAGAAAATATTTTGAGACAAATATTTGCACAAACTAATATACAAGTAAATGTTTTTATTTTGGATTATGTACAAAATTATGTGAACTCATTCATAGCCGAAAAAGACGTTGATAGCATAACACAACATTAAGACGATGAATCACCGATAAACAGACCCTTTTTTGAAGATACTCTATTAAAGTTCATAAAAGAGTATTTAGTGCCAGGCATTAAATATTCATGAAAATGTTAAACGCGGTATTAAGTGTTTATTTTCAACTAGGATCATATGAATTAGTTAGTTGCAAAAATCAGCTACTAGATATTAAAACAAACAAGGAACAAATAGAATTGATACAAAATTATCATTTTGGGAAAACGAACCATCGGGGTATATTGGAAACTTATAATAAATTGAAATTAAGGTATTATTGGCCCAATTTACAAGCGACTGTTTCAAAGTTCATAAATAATTGTGAAACATGTCAAGCAAATAAGAATGAACGAAACCCAATCAAAATTCCTATCATAAAGACACTCACTGCATCAAAACCTCTTGAAGTATTACTCATTCATATATTATCTTTGAAGAAGGAAGAGTTTTCAGCAATAATTGATAGTTTCTTCAAGCACGCCCAGTTTAATCATTCACCTGAGACTAATACCGTTTCAATAATTAAAAAATTTAACAAATATTTTGCAATATTGGTAACCCAAGATTAATAATATGCGATATGCTACGCATAGTTTTCTCTGGCTTTACGTAAGATCAATAATCATATCATTTCAAACATATTTCAGGGAGTTACACAATACGTAAGTTATTTAAACAGCTCGACAGTCATTTGTTACCTCACTTTGTAATATTATTGTGATATATTTCAGAAGAGTCAAGGGTGAGTTGAATCAGGAGGTTGAGGTGTGAGTTTAGTTGCTAGGTGTGTGTGTTGAATGAGTATGCAGTGTGTTGGTTGAGAAAGCGTTTTGAGAGTGAGCATTGGTGGAATAGTTGTATGTCTTTGGCTGTGTCTAAGTTAAGCCTGAGTGATTGTGATTATATCCCTTGTGCTGTTGTTGTGAGGTCGTTACTCTGAGTGGGGAGCGAGAGGACGGCATATGTGTGTGCACAATTGCTAGCATTGTGCAAGTGTTCGCTGGGTCACTATACGGTAGGGGCAGAGGGCTTTACCTTGGCTTTTCGAACGTTTCATAAGTCCTTTGTGAAGCCGGTGAGGTGATCGCAGCTAGGGTAATTCAGGGCAGACGTGACTGAGTTACTCTCGACTTCCAGACGGACGAGCCAGTGGGACTGACGTCGTCTTGAGGACTCGGGGTTGAGCAGGTCAAGCTAGACGTTGTGTTGGCGCTCCAGGCAGAAGTTGAGCAGGTCGACAGCTCGGCGCTCCTAGTGTGGTTTGAGCAGGTCGACTGGTTGGCCATGCTACTTGATAATTCTGTTTATGTGTTTTCGCACTTTGTGCGTTTCCTCTTTATGTGTATACCAGAGAGTGTATATGATTGTATAACGTGTGTGTAGGTGTGATTCCTCACTAAGCCAGTAGTTTGCTTATGTTGTATTATATTACCAGAATTCATGAGATCTACACTTTGAGACCGGCGGCCGCTGAACATCAATTATAGATGCGTATTGTTTCATTGTAATGTCTTATTGGATTCAATAGAAGTGTTATATTGAATTATGCTTCAATTAATTTTTCCTTTACAATAGATAACGGATTACAGTTTGATAATCAATTGATTTCCAGCTTTTCATCAACAAAAAATATTCAAATACATTTAAAAAGCGTGAGCAACCCTAAAAGCAATGGAAACATAGAAAGATTCCATTCTACAATAATAGAACATATAAGAATTCCAGAAAGTAATAAGGACTTTAATGATTCAAATATTAGTGATGAAGCACGCTATGCTCCTCATGCATATGATCAAACAATTCATTCTTCTACTGAACATACTCCAAACGAAATCATTTTTGATCATCACAACGAATTCAGTGAAGAATCATTTTCAGAAATTATAACAGATAATTATGTTGAAATTCACAAAAATATTATAAATAAAATTTACGAAGAAAATAGAGCATTATTAGAAGAGAATAAAACAGAGTACGCGGTATCAGAAGTGAAAAGTATTGAATTACAAGATGAAACTTTCGAACAACAAGCTAAATGGAACACAGGGAAAGTAGAAAAACCTCGTCATAAAAAGCAAATAATAAAAGCTTATAATCAAAATGAAGCCCAAATAATAACAGACAAGAACAAAAAAATCAAAATAGATAAATTAAAACCATATCGCAAATTTACAGAATCATACGATTATATGCAACCGTCGACCTCAAAGACAAGAACAACAACCTCGGAATTAACATTTTAAAATTGGGAGAAGCTTCCATTTCTAACAATAAGTATGTTTCCATTAATCTTAGGCCTGATAGAATTAGAGAATCGTATAACAGTCTTACACTTCATTATAATAGAGATAAATTGGAAATTAGAAATGAATATAATATTGATAATATTAAGAATTTAGGTAATAGCTTTATAATTTAAGAAAATTTTATAGATGAGCTTGATAACAAAATTTCAATCCTTTTAAATGATAACACCAATTAAAAGCGAGGATTGATTTATGGACTAGGTTCCATAAAAAATAGTATTACAGGAAATTTAGATTATTCAGATGGAGATATAGTATATTGTGTAACAAGTGCGATGAGTTGTCGATTGCCCTCGAGAGCGGGCAATTGACAACACTGCATGAGTTTCAGATATTATTTTTTATTACGAATGTGGAATGAGTATCATTTTGAGTTACTTATCCCGCATCAGTAATAAAAAGTATAATATTGCATTGGAATTGATGAATGAAAATCAGAACACCCTCAAAGATGATTTGAATCAACTTATTGTATTTAATAAAAATTCATCAAATTATTTTGATAATCACGTAGAAAAAAATTAATAATAATAACAAAATCATTCAAACAAAGATAGATAGATTGGGAAAGGTGATAGGAAGAGTCATAGACAACAGCGACGTGTTTTATCTTGGGAATATTATTACACAACTCATATTCACGGCAACGAACTTAATTATTATCATAAATGAAGTTGAAACAACCTTCGCCTTCTGCGAAACTAATACTTTGTAATTTGGAGTTTTATCAAGAGAAGATATCAAATTGGAAATTAATAAGTTATTATTGAATAATATTGAAGATTTGGTCATAAAAAATTAGCAAAATCAACAATTAGTGAAAGTGTACTGCACTTACGAAAAACTGACTTTACAAATAATGTTAGACATTCCTATTCCCCTCATAAAAACAGATCTTCTGCAAATTACACCTATTGCAACCATACACAATAATAATTATGTAACATTTGATATACGTAGAGGTTATTATTCAAAGAATAATGCACAAATACATTATTTAGGTAAATGTACAGTTGTAGGACATAAGTTGTATATTTGTGAGCAAGATGATTGAATACTCAATAATTGTTTGAGAATTTATATTTTAATAGGAACAATAATAATAATACCTATATTAAGATTCTCAATCATAACGAAATTATACCAATTTTTAATTCTGATATAGTTTATTTTTATTCACCTAATAAAGGAGTAATGAATATTGAATGCGATAAAGAAGTAATGGAAAAAGAAATTTTAGGGATGTTTTCAATAAAAAATTGTGATTAAGCCAAAGTCTCATAAAAATATAAGATATGATAAAATAATAAATTTAAACATTGATTTTTATGAGAATGAGTTAGTATTGAATTAAACATTATATATAGAAGGTTTAGAAACAATTGAAATCCCAGATCAAAAAGTAACAGATATAAAACATATATTTACGTCTGAATCACATTCTATATTCCAACGATATAGTGTTATATTCAACAATTGTGATTGCTATAATGCTGTTGTTGGAGAAAATTTATAGTGAAATTGAAGAGAGAAAATTAATGAATAATCGAAAAAAGAACATAATTGGAATTAGCGAAATAGCACCTGCTCGAAACACAACAGGTATTCTTTCGTCAAATAGGGGAGGAGTTATATAGGGACACAACCGTTATTTCACAATATTTCATCAGCTTTTAATGAATTTGCATCAGTATTATATCAACCGTTTTTGTAACTTTCCATTGTGATAAGAGTTACATAAAACCACTTGTAACAGGGATGTTGGACAGATTGTGTTCTGGCATCTTATAAGAAAACATTGTATATTCGTGTAACAATTCGTCTCTAAATATTTAAATGAACTAAAGTTCAAATATAGTTTTGAATTTGTTTTTAAAAATGAAAACTTCAGACTTGATAATTTAAGTTATATATATATATATATATATATATATATATATATATATATATATATATATATATATATATATATATATATATATATATATATATATATATATATATATATATAAGATAAGCTCCGTAAACCAACTCATTTTGAGCGTTTACGAGCAGAATTAAATACAGAAAAAGTGTAGAAACTGAAAATAAATCCTTTCTGATGATATTTGAACGATTTATAAATCAGTAAGTAATAATAAATGTATGAAATCCTGTGAATATTAGTTGAGAAGTGTGTGACCTTCGAGGAGTTGATCCGAGCCACACGCTTAACGCTTGATTACGCAGTGATTTTTAATAAAAGACAGAGGTGTACTCAGGGGATGAGTGACTGGGAAAGTGAAGGGTTATCAAGTGAAGACTCTAAACGGAAAAGAGAAGAGGATAACACGCACCCTTTTAGGAAAAGTGAACTGGTAAGAAGATCTCCAGCAAAAACGCGGGCAAAACAGGGTAACAAGGGAATGGATGAAATAAAGGAGATGTTTAATAAGCTGCTGACTGAAATTCAAGAAATAAAATTGAATCAGGCAAAAGACCAAGAAATAATGATGGAAATACAGAAAGAAAATGAAGTAATGGAAAAACAAATTAATGAACTTAAAGAGAGAGTAGAGTACCTGGAGAGAGAAAAGAAAAAGAACAACGTGATTATATCTGGAATAAAAATTGAAGTTAATAATGGCACAGAAATAAAAGAGATAGCGGAAAACCTTTTTAAAAGTGCAATGGGAGTAGAAAGCACAATAAAGAATGCAAAGAAAATCGGAATTAAGACATACGTGTTGGAAATGGAAAATTGGGAGGACAAGATGAAAATATTAAAAAACAAAAATAAATTGAGAAATTGGAAAAATGAGAAAATATTTATTAACAGTGACCTAACTAAGGATGAAAAACGAATTCAAGATACTATTAGGGAAGAAGGACAAGAGGAAAAGAAAAAAGGGAATAACGTTAAAATAGGGTATAAGAAATTAATTGTGAATGGAAAATTATGGATATGGGATAAGGAATGTCATGCACTAAAAGAAGAAAAAGAAAAGGGGGAAGCTATTCCAAAAAACGAAGGAAAAAAGTAGAAGAGAATAATGCAAACAGTAATTTTAAAAATAGTAAGATAAGGGGAAATAAAAATATACATAATATTGGGATTAGTAACATGGGATCTGTAAAAAATATGAATAAAAATAAAAAACAGAAGGATAAAAATTGGATCATAGCTACGTGGAATGTACAAGGTATTAACGGGAAAGAAAACGAATCAATCGAAAATTTCGAAAAAGGAAATATAATGCTATTAGCAGTAACAGAAACCAAGATGAAAGGAGAAGGTAATGCTATTTTGGGTAACGATCATCTCATGATCTATTGCGAAGTCGAAGAAAAAGAAAGAGCGAGAGCTGGTGTAGCATGTATAATAAGAAACAGTATGGTGAAAGACATATGTGACTGGGATTATGTGAATGAAAGAATATTAAAAACTGATTTTAAAAAAGGGAAAGAATTATTTACACTAGTAATAGCATACGGCCCTTCAGAAAATGATAGTACAGCAGAGAAAGATAGCTTCTGGGAGACATTACAAGTAACGTGTAAAATGTGCTCAGGTAAATTAATAATTGCCGGTGACCTTAACGCCAGAGTGGGAAACGAAGCAAAAAGATGGAATGGGGTGATTGGTAGACATGAGGAAGAAAAATTGAATAATATCGGGAAGAAATTAATCGAGTTCTGCAACGACAACGAGCTCATTATAACAAACACATTCTTTAAGCACAGGGACTTACACAAATACACACGTGAAGTAATGAATCGAAATGAGAGATCTATTATAGATTATGTTATCATAGAATATGGAAACAGAAAAGATGTTAAAGATACCAGAGTAAGACGAGGATACGAAATTGGAAGTGATCATCTTTTAGTCCAAACCATCTTTAGAGGAAATGTAGAAATAGAACGACAAAGTTATGAAAACAAAGAAATGATTAAGGAAAAAATTAAAGCACACAGGCTAAATGAAGCAGAATGCAGACAATTATACCAAGAAGAGATTGCAGCAGAAATGCTCAAATTAAAGAATAATACAAATAACAATGTAGAAGAAAGATGGACTGAGTTCAGGGACACCTTAAAAATAGCTGCAAAAAAAACCTGCGGATATAGTAGAATGAGATACGGTAGAAAAGCAACACCATGGTGGAGCAATGAAGTTAAAAATGCAGTTCGAGAGAAGAAACGATCATGGAAACTGTACCTTCAACAAAGAAATGAAATAACATACGAACAATATAAAAAACAAAGAATTGAAACAGAGAATATTATTTTGCAAGCAAAACTAGCATCCTGGGAGGAGTTTGGAAGAAAAATAGAGAAGAATAGTGAAGAAAATCAGAAAATGTTCTACAAAGCTATCAAAAATTTTAGGAATAAACCAAATATCAGATTGCAGCAAATCAAAACAAAAAGCGGAGATGTACTTACAGATGAAGATAGTATTGTGAAAAGATGGAGAGGATATTTTGAGGAACTCCTAAATACAGATATTACGGACAACAAAATAACAGAAAATCAAATAACTGAAGGAAGAACTACTACTTGGAATAATGAACCACAATCGAACGAACCTATAACAATGACTGAGCTGAACGAACAAATTAGGAAAACCAAAACTGGAAAAGCACCTGGTAAAGATGAAATTGCACCTGAATTATTTAAATATATGGAAGAAGAAGGGAAACAAGTCCTACTACAAATATTAAATTTATGTTGAGAAAAGAAAATAATACCTAATGAATGGAATACGGGCATCATTCTTCCGATTTACAAGAAAGGAGATACCAAAAACTGCAGTAATTATAGAGGAATCACGTTACTATGCACTGGTTTGAAGATATATGAAGGTATTCTAGAGTCAAGACTGAGGAAAGTGATAGAACCACAACTTACAAGTGTACAAAGTGGATTTAGACCAATACATTCCATACAAGATCATATATTCACAATACAACAAATAGCAGAAAAATCTATAGCTAAAAACAAAGATGTATACCTATGTTTTCTTGACACGAAGAAAGTATTTGATACAATAAGCAGAAACAAAATCTGGGAAAGTCTAAAAAATAAAAATGTTGCTCCTGAACTAATTGAAGCTGTCAAAAGTATATATAAAACAACAAGCAATCAAATTAGAACATGCAATCGGCTATCAGAAAAGTTCACCAACAACGAAGGAGTAAGACAAGGCAGTGTTTTGAGCCCACTATTATTCATATGTGCATTAGATGACACAATAAGAAAGGCTTATTCAAAAATGGAAAAATTTTTAGTAGGCTATAAAAATCTCCAACCCGTCTATTTAGAAATGTGTGCGTACGCTGATGACATTGTGTTATTTGCTAACTCAGAGAAGAATCTCCAGAAAAACCTTGTTATTTGTGCTGACTTACTTGCTTCAATCAACCTCTTTCTAAATACGGAAAAAACCAAATCCATGGTAATAAGTAACAAGCCAAGTGTTGTTAACATCACCTTAAATAGTAAACCCATTGAACAAGTCTATTCATATGTATACCTGGGGAGCATAGTCAGTTCAAAGGGAACAAATGATGAGGAAATAAATAATAGAATGCAAGCAGCAAACAGAGTTTACAGAGCTCTGTATAATAAATTCCTCAAGAACAAAAATATATCACTGAAAACTAAGATAATTGTTTACAAAACTATCTATTCACCAATAATGCTTCACAATGGCGAGAACTGGGTTCTAACAGATAAACAACAAAAAGGACTCCAAGCAACTGGAATAAAGTATATCAGGGGAATATTATTAGCAAGAAGGACAGACAAAAGGAGAAATGAAGATCTTAGAAAACAAGCTGACGTCCGACCAGTACAGAAAATTCTGACACAGAAGAAGCTAAAATGGTTTGGACACTTAACAAGAATGGAGCAAAATAAACAAGTAAAAAATATCTGGGAAGCAAGATCAATTGGAAGGAATAGAAGAGGAAGACCAAGACCCACCTGGAATAGTTCAGTTAAGAAGATACTAGAAGAAGTGAACACCAGTTGGAACGCAGCAAAAATAAAGGCCAGGAACCGGAAGGAATGGCGAGAATTCATATACGAGAATTAAATGTGCTACATAGAAATGTAAACCTCGACACCTTAGGGTACAAGAGGTTCTAGATTAGGTATGTATGTATATATGTATAACTGATAGGGATATCATACCCTCAGAATCACCAGAAGAACTTACAGAAGCTAAAATAGCTATTTGTGTATTAAGGCCGTAAAGTTTATTTTTTTGGTCGAATCTGTTGTTTGCGGTCGAAGCGTAGCTAAGGCTGCAATTCAGGTGAGATCAAAAAAGAACTGTTGGCTGAGGTGCACACAACGTTTTCTAGGCGATCATTACGAAATAATTCAGAATGACATAATTTAATCTATTTATTTATAAAACATTGCAATTGTAAATCTTAGTTGCCGTTGGAATTGTTTTATCTTATTGTCTTCTATCAAGTTAACATTTATGAAGAATGCGTATTCATTTCTTGAATTGCAAGAACTACAGAAGTTGACGGAAGAAAATAATACGTATTTCGGCAAAAATTGTTCATTGAAGAGTTCATCAAGCTGCCCATATAGGTAGGTATGAAGTGTTTATGAAGTATTTTTTGACATATCAGTCCCAAAAAAGTGATATTTGACAGATCAGTCCCAAAATGTAAGATTTGACAGATCAGTCCCGGAAAGTGAAACTTCACGGCCGCATAAGAGGCCATAAATGTACCTTTTTTGATACGATCGCCTGAAATCTATTTTACTTAAGAATAGTTACCTAGCCAAATTGGTGTACAGCTTGTTATCCCACATCCAAAGTGATACACCAGGCACAGAAAATCCACTAGTGCAACCGGAACAATCACAGCTCCAAGAAATAAAATATGCATCGTTATAATTCATTGAAACATTAACTCCGAGAATACTGAAAATTGTAGAAGATGATAACCTCAAAATTGCATCAAGAAGCTGCGTAACTGTCAAAAATATATTTAACAATATGAAAGATCCAGATCCATTGTTATATCAATTAAATGTAATATATGACATCCCATGAAAAGACTGCAATCAAAATTATATAGGTCAGACGTCACGAAACCTTAAATCTAGACTAACATCCTACAAAAGTGACAATAAACTAAAGCCAATGTCAACAGCTTTAGCCATCCACCAGAACACAACCAAACATCAGATTGATTACCAAAATGTTGAAGTATTAGATATGGAAAAAGATTTATTTAGGAGATGACACATATCCAAAGCAATCAACACTCTATGAACAAAAAACGGATATTGACAACTTGAGCAATATATATGTTTATTTGTTAAATTTGGCAAATAATATAAACAAAAATAATAATATCAATTCTACAAAATGCAATTGATTTTAGTGATGTGCTTTATCGATCATCAAAGTATTTCCAAAATGTCTCGCGGACTTACTGCAGTCATGTTGCCGGCTTACGTTTAGTTCAGAAATTGGTCACATATTTTATTTTTTCAAATTCAGATTAACTTGGCTCTAACATGTCAAATTTCATCCTCCATTTCTGATGTGTGATACTTGACAAATTTATCAGTCCTGTTCTACAAAAATTTTCTGTGAAAATGAAGCAAAATATATTAAATTATTCATAAAAACAATTTTAAACAATTATGTGTTTCAACAAAACTGAATTTGATTGAAAATGATGCAAATCTGTTGTACACCAGATAAAATGTCAAAATTTATTATATTTTCAAATTTATTCGTACATTGTTCGATTGACTAACAGATGTTTTTCTTAAAAATATTCTCGCATAAAAATGTAAGTAATATAGTATCATTCACGATAAGCTTCTGTCTTATACTTATCAATATTTAAATTTTGATCTGTGAATAAATTCTATTTTAGTGTCCTGATGAAGGCTCAAACCAAGCCGAAAGCTAGACGAAATTTTAACAGAGAAATCTTTTATTTTATTGGCCAAAAAAACCTGACTGCAAAGCCTACAAAATTTACTGTCTCCTTAACTAATTGCAGTCGCGATTGATCCTAACTTAATCAACAGAAATGGACTTCTTCCAAATGTCACGATGTCAATATGGCTCACAAACTGTACGAGCATATAAATCCTGGGCCACAACCAACAACAAGATTTCATCATTAGTTAATCTAAGAATTTTTCTAGTTAAATGTTAAATGATTTTCTGTGCCTGGTGTATCACTTTGGATGTGGAATAACAAGCTGTACACCAATTTGGCAGGGTAACTATTCTTGAGTAAAATAGTTTTTAGCTTCTGTTAGTTCTTCTGGTGATACTGAGGGTGTGATATCAGTAGTATTCTGTCTTTTAGGCCCAGAACTACATTTATTTTCAGCTGCTTTGACTGTTGTGACGAATAATGCATGTACCTTTGCGATGCTATCGGTTTTTGGTACCAATCCAATGTAATGATACCTGATGCATATCTGATTGATAAAGTGTCAAGGAACGGTAGGCAGTAATTGGTTTCCAGCTCCATTGTTGATTGAAGGTAGGCGTTGAAATTGTTAGAAATTTATAATATATTGTTTTGTTTTTCTGTAGGGATAGCTGCTACAATATCGTCCACGAATTACTTCAGAAACGGTAGTTGGAGTTTTGATTGTGGAATGCACTTATCGAGTAGTGAGTCCATGACGTATTGGGCTATTATCGGACTGATAACTGCCCCCATTGGGCCTCCTATCAGCTGTTTATAAAATTGACTGTCATACCTGCAGTAACTAGTGTCAAAATCAAACCTCAAAAAGTCAAGAAATTCATTCATAGTTAATTGAGTGAAGTCTTGAATATTATTCCATATCTTTGTTATGCTCTCGACTGTTGTTTGTAAAGTGACATTGCTAAGCAGTGATACAACATCAAGGCTTATCAGTATATACCCTTGTGGTATTTGAAAATTGCTCATGAATTTGGCAGACTCAAACGAATCTTGCGCATAAGATTGATTTTCTTTTTCATATGAATTAATCAATACTTCTGTGAGATATTTTACTATTTTACTGTTTGGTGCATCAATTGATGCTATGATTGGTCAAAGCACTAGGTCTTGTTTGTGTATTTTTGGTTGGCCATGATATTTAGGTGGCACAGCATTATAGATCATCAGTGACTTTGCCAAATCAGGTGGTTTAATTTGTTGACTTTTCAATTTGCTGATATTTGTTGATACGTTGATGTTGGGTCTTCATTTAGCAGTTTCTGTCCGATAGCATCTCCAGAGATAGATCATGATATTTTTGTTTATCCATAATGCACGTAACATCACCTTTGTCAGATTGTGTATCTATGAGATTAAGATTGGCTTTTGAATACATTTTCGTGCTAAAAAACAAGTGATGGAGGTAAGATGATTCATCACTGTCATTTAGATAATTTACGATTATATTGGTAACTTGAGCTCTACACATGTTTTTTCTGTTTTCGTCAAAGTTGCTAATTATTAATTCAACATCATTCAGCAATTTACGTACACATACTTGGTTTTGAAGTGGTTTGACACAAAACTTGGGACCAAGACTCAATAAAGTTTCAACTTCTGTGGGTACAGAAGTAGACGATATATTTTTAAACCACGATTTTTGAGTACGCAATTTGTTATGTTCAGTATCAATTGATACTTTTAAAAATACATTTGGGGGTTAAGTTTAAGAGCAAAGGCAGAATTGAAATAGTTTTCAATCAAAGAATGGCGGACAATAACTTAAAAATAGTTTTCACATGTTAACTCGTTTACATATGATTGCAAACTTTTTCAATTATTCAAGAAATATAAATTCACATTTACAAAGTAGTACAAGTGGGGTACAACCATTAAAAACTATATTTCTTGCAGAATTTACTTAGTTCACAGTCTGAAAACAAAGTTGAGGATTTTCATGCTCATCTTCAAAAAATTGAGAGCAATACTACTCCAGATGATCAGTAGACAGCAGTCTTCAGTATATAAAAAATTTTCAAGGTGATGAATAGTCAATAAAAAGCTATGTAACGTAATAGTTATTCACATAATCAGTTATGAAAAGTGCCATATTGTTTGACGAAACGTAATATTTGCCAAAACGAGCGTAGCGAGTTTTGCAAATTACGTGAGTCAAACAATATGGCTTTTCATAACGTATTCTGTACAAAATTTTATCTAATTCCGTCAGAATAATTTCAACTACATTTTTCAATGAGAACATCTCTCACGTCACATCACCAAATTCAGATGACTGTGATTCATGACCATCTATTGTTACTACAGAAACAAGAGTGCACTGAAATAAACAAATATCGAATTTTCACAAAACGTCAAAATAATTTTTTTAAATGTGCTCAAGCAGTAATATCCTGAGTGATATAGTACCCTTTGATATTAAAGACTCTGCCAATGCTGCATACTGTGAATAATAAATCTTTCTTTTAATTGTACGCAGATAAATTTAATTGATTAGCTCTGAAACATGGCCAGTTACGTAAAGTCAATACGTAACTACTTTATGCTACTTTACGCAACTGTTGCATTGCAGTTATGAAAAATGGGACGTTGCATAACGTCAGAAACTGATGTAAAGTTTGACTTTTCAAAACGGAACTAGATAAAGGTAATTTATCAATTAATTCATGCTGTTTTAGCGTATTCTGATAATATTAGGAGATACTCATAATTCTCCTCTCTTTGTATTTTGAAAAGTAGCTTAATATACGAAAAGTTGATGAATATCTACATGAATAGAAAAAATTTTAATAAGGCCCGGTCTATCCATTTCCGAATAACTTTATCTCCTAGATAATTACTGGGGTAACAATAATTACTGCAACAATTGTTGATGTGGATATTATCCACCGAATTAAGTTAATCGTAGTTGGAAAGACCGGGTCTAAATTATTAAAGAACTGGATGGATTCTATACAAAAAAATATGCTTTTGTTTATTGTGCTAAAGAATGGGGTTTATATTGACGTGAAAGTGGTAAGAATAGAATATCCATTCCAAATTGATTTATTAGTTCTTCAAAATCCAACAATTTGGTTTACTGACGTATGGAGGTGAAAATTTTGTGTTGTCACTACATGATCAGAGCTAAATTCATGTGGAAAGTAAGTGGTTGCATTTTTCAATGAAATACAATACTCATTGCATTTCCATATGAGTGAAATCAATCAAAATGTCTGCAAAGATTCAATTTTTATCAATATTGTATATTATAACAGCTTTTCCTTTCTAAGCTCTCGTTAATCCAGTTAAGAATCATGTGAAACATTCTTGAAATTAATTGATTTCTGCAGATCTCCTCACGAGATTTGGCCACTACTGTCAAATTTTCTCTTCTTATACCAGAAAAATATCATCCTTCAATGTTTATGGAACTTGGAAATTGTCACTATTCCAACTACAACTAGAACCAAATTTTTTTCTGGTATCATCTGTTGGTTCTACATTTTTTATTTACAAGATGTAGTACTAATTCCTCCAGATTGAGCCAGGGACTAAGCTGCATACTATGATCTTCTGAATTCTACTGAAATCCAAGAATTAATTGAATGAAATCTGGAATTTGTATACTGTTTTCACCTACTTTTCACTTTCATAGGAGCATCGTATTCTTAATTGTTGCATTGAATAGGAAATGATTCAATTCAATTGTTTTATAGAAATTTTCTGTAAGTTAGAATTATAAAAATCACTAGCTGACCCAGCGTACATCGTAACGCTACAGAATTGATAAATTCAGATGGCAAGGTACTCGAGCTTATCTTTTATATCAGGACTCTATAACTCGCAAACGATAAGGACATGTCAAACTGTGTAAAGAACTTCTTTTGTGGGAAATTAATCGAAATAGGAGATTTTTGTATTTGACCAAGACTTTGCAGTTCCACTGAATGTCTTTTGAGTTATTATTACCTCCTTTTTTGTTAATTTATTGAAGACTATACATTAGATATGTGAATCTCACAAAACATGCTTGTTCAAGTGATTATATAGAAGTAATTATTACATTGAACAGACTTTGTTCATTTGAATATGACCCTAACCAAAATGTTACAATGAAATGAATATGCATGTGCTGGGAGTAATCCAAGTTCACCATACTCGCTTCGTTCATATGGCGGTTTACTGTTGAGCGACGTCGCTCCTTTCGCACAGCTGCTCACCTTTAACTGAGTTTATAACACTCGCACGGCATCTTACCGATGACCAATCTCGTTCCGCTCGCACGACGTTCTACAATTGACCAAGCTTACTTTGCTCGCACGGTAGTTTATAGTCAACCGAGCTCGTTTCACTAGCACGGCAGCTTGCCGTTAGCTGAGCTCTTTTCGCTCGCACAGCAGCTTGCATTGACCAAGCTCGCTTCGCTAGCACCGCAGCTTACCGTAACCAAGTTCGCGTCTCCAGTAAGGCGTTTTAACGTTATCGGAGCTCGCTTTGCTAGCACGGCGACCTATTTTTGACCAAGCTCGTTTCGCTCGCATGGCGAAAAAAAGCAGCCGATAAGACCTGGAATTTCCAAATTCATTTTCAGGTCCTATCGGCTGATTTTGTTTGCTCCACCATAGGGTAAATCTTATAAGGTTAATACGATAAATAAGTTCTCATGATATCATCAAGTAATCTGTTTTATACAAAATATATAGGAGAATGATATTCCTCATTCCAATTTTGTAATAGTATTCTGCTTTTTTGAACGGAGACAAATCCAAAAGATCAAAGGTTATAAGAATCGGTCAAGCCGTTCTTGATTTATGAATGGTGTAAGTAACCAGGCTTTGTTTCATATAATACTGATATAAATCTAGTTCTTGACATATTCTTTGATGAAGTGATAATAAAAGTCAATTATTTTTGTATTGAGTCATCAATAATAAACACTTTTTCCACCAAAGCAAAAAAAACTCATGAAAAAAAAAACTATTTATATATGGATTTTTCATACGATGAACCGTCTCGTACATTCCCAGAATACTCTCTCAAAGTTTCACCATAATCTGATCAATGGCTTCGGAACGCATAGGGTACAAACATACAAACATTGATTTTCATTTATATAGATAGATAGAAGATAAAGTTATATTGTAGGAGAAACTCATTCGACGTATGTTATATACAAAATATAAAATCACAACTCGAAACTAAGTTTTTTAAAAGTTTATTTTAAACTTAGTTGACTGGCTAGTACATTGGTTACAACAAGAATGACTATTTTCTAACTATGAACTACATATATGCAAAGATTATCTATCTGTCATCATTTTCTGTTTCCCGTGAGAAAGAACTTGAAATTAGATTCTTGCTATCCAGAAGTCTGATGCAATGTCATATAGAATGGTGAAATACAGGGTGTGACCTTATATTACTCACATATATCTTCGTAATCACCTCATGTTATTATATTCATGTTCTCTGCCAAGTTCTCTATATTTGAACAATGAGTTAATATTATCAAAATAATTGTTACTTAATTTTAAATTGTGACAATTGTACCAACATAAGTCAATTTCACACACAATAATCTTATTTCAGTGCATTTTATCAATTATTATATAATATTCATCGATAGGTACTTGTCAGAAATGTATTTCCTCTCTCAGTTTCTCATTTTCTTCTCATTGAGATAGCAAAAATGGAAATATTCATTAAGATTTTTTAGTGCGAACCCGTCTTCTCACTCTGGCCGGCCGAGTCTGTCCGAGCCGTGTTCTCGCACATCATTGTTTTGGCCTGATGCCATTTTAAGCTCATGCATTTTCCGTGTCACGAAGTAATCCGCGTTGGTTCAAATAACGGCATTGGGCGCGTGGGCTACAATCATAGCCCATTTTAATTAAAATATAAGCAAATGCTTCAAATATAGAGTGTTAAACTTCTCAGCAGGTAGAAAAAGTGAGAATCTCGAAATAAAAAATACTCCTAGTTCGAAAAAATTAGTATTCAATAATCGAGCTCCAAAATTCAAATGAAATATAGTAGTGCAATCCAAAAGCTCGTGAAAATGTAGAATATGATTCTTTCGTAATTTCTTCATTGTTTAATAGTATGTAATAGTTCTAGAAATGATTTCATAATTAAAAAAAAAATATCAAGGAATAAGAACTGGAAAAAATAATAGCCAAATATGGCACATAATTATTTCGCGAATTTTTTGCAAATGTCGAATAAATTATCATCAAAATTATGGATTTAAACTCAATTTGTGGCTTAATGGGTCTTATACAAAAATTTTCTATAAAATCAGCTCTTACAAATTTTTCATCCATTTTGTTGGCTTTATGAATTCATAGAGAATTTATGGCTATGATATTTAAGAGTTAATGAAGAACTACCATTGGTCATCGACGAGAGCCTTTTGCTACATCATATCCTCAGCATAGATAGTCTAACTTCTCTTCTAAGACATTGTGTAGTAGTTCCCAATGGGTTTATATGAGGTGTGAATATCAAAAACCTAGAAGACTTGAAAAGCTCTCGTGCTTAGACGCATGAGCTACAATCGTAGCCCAGGTCAGTTGAGTGATTCATAAATTACAAATGCACCCCTTCTCACTGATGATTGTTTATTACTATTGACCAATAATATATTTTTTGCAGCTACTTGAAGCTGCGCGTGTCCAGAAGCATTTATGTGTGAGTTACAGCGGAACAAAGCGGTCTGGGCTACGAGTGTAGCCCACGCGCCAAACGTAGGTTTCATTGCAACTCGTTGCTACTCCAAATACGTAAGTAAATATAACAGATGAAATTCCAGTGCACTCAAAACATATAGTAATGATAGTACTGATTGTAGATGGACAGAATATTATGTCGTAATCAAAATAATTGAAGGCAATGACCAGCTCACGTAATTTCAGGACTGACTGGCGAAAACTCGAAATGGCGGCCTTGGTTGACGTCCTCCAGACTTTAAGACTCGCGAATCTTTTCAGGAGTTCCAGCTCAGAGCAATCACCGGTTGTTCTCGTCCACAGCAATATTTAGGTATACTCAGCCTCCTTAAACGAGTATAGATACGATTTAACCAACGGAAAAGTCATATGTTGGGAACAGAAGATATAAAAATTTGAAAAACGAAGAAAACATAACAACGGGTAATGAAAAAAGCCGGGAAAGGAGTGTCATCGTTGAACCTTGACGCATGATTAGGTAGCAGTAAAGTAGAATAAGATTGAACTTTGGTGAGTATGCATTACATTTACATTTGAGACAATTGATTGGTATTTTCCTCTTACCCAAGATGTTGAGCGGCTCTTAAGGTAACATGGGGAGATTGTTGAAAAATCCGAGCTTGCTCGATATAATTGAAGAATTACACTAAAAGAGTGCAGCGTCTCATCCACCGAAGTGATTTAGAATGGCAACATCGAAAATACAAGCACTAGGGCTCCACCAAATCTGAAGTAAAAGGTTTGCTGTATCTTTTAAGAACAATTTTTCATGAAATGAAATAAAATCGACCGCTAGATGAATAACACTGATTGAAAGACTTGCTCAAGTTCAGAGCCGACCAATTACTTAACTGCGCGCGTCGTAATCAAGCCGTCAGGGTCACGATGACATCAAGGAGACATCCCAGCGGACTAGGTTGCCTACCCCAAAGAAGTAACAGGGACAAAAAGGAAAAAGGGTGGAATTCAACTGTTGCAACAGACATTGCTTTATCCTGAGCGTAGCATAATTACCTAGATAACGATTATTGGAACAATTGTCACTAAATTAATTGAGCTACGTTTAGAATGAACCAAAAACTGTGCAATCGAACCTTGACTTAGGTATGTGACTTTTTGCATGCAAAATTTATTGTGATTGTTGGCTAAGTTGGTATCTGGGAGCATTGTGGAAATTGTCTTATCAGATTACAGACATTTAAATGGTGATATATTGTTGCAAATGGAGAAGCATTTGCATGTGCTGTCCAAATATGAGTAGGTGATAATTATTATTATTTCAATTCCACAATATGATTTTTATCACCTATTTCTTTTGTTCACATGTTCCGGGATCGTATATTCTACTTCAAGTATTAGAATGGCCCTATCTCCACACGAGTGGAAGGTTTCGCGAGTGTGGAATACGCAATTCCAATACATATTGTAATGTTTACTTTCTTCAACACTCTTATGAAATTTGCATATTCCATAACCAAAAATTATGTTGGAATTAATGACACTCCACACGTCGTGTGGGAATAATATTCTGTAGAATCATTTCAACGAGTCAGACGCTACTATTTTGGTAACTATCGTTACGTCTCAACAATTCAGATACTCTTTTCTGGCTTACGTTCGACGTTTCATGATTTTGAAAGTTTCGTCTGAGATAATGGTGGGTTCCCAAAACTTTGTGAAAGAGAGTATAGTCTACAACATGTATTGGAGTGGTGTATTCCACACTCGCGAACCGAAATCCTTGCCTTCTGCTATACTGTTCTTTAATAAGGTTTTGAGAACTCACCAATATTTCGGAAGGAACTTTGAGAAATATGAAATATCAAACGCAAAGCCAGAAAAGAATATCTGAATTGTTAAGACGTAATCATAGTTACAAAACGCAACAGCTTCTGATTCGTCAAAATGATTCCACACGGTAACAGAATATTATTCTCACACGACGTGTAGAGTATCAACCAATCTAACATAATTTTTTGTTATGGAATATTCAAATTTCAAATCAGTGTTGGATGAGAATATAATGAATCTTTGTAATAATCGAAATTTCAAAAATAACAAGTGAACTGCTGAACATCATGAAAGATCATTTTGACGCTAACGTGGAGTTCAGTGATTACTCATTCCAGATTTCCACTAAGCGTATCTCCCCAAGAGCCTCAATTTGATACCAAACTAGACATAATCCAAATAGCTTGTGAAGTGAGCAATTGACAATTGTTTGAATATCCTCTTTGTTGTACTGAAGTTATTCCCACAGGAGCTCCAGTTTAATACAAGAATGATTCCAATTTCTCATCATGAATCTCATTTTTTTCTGCCAGAAAAATGTAACGAGTTCCATGGTAATTTGAATTTTGATACTAACGAATGGATCGCAGATAATCTAAACTTTTTTTATAGTAAATGCTATGCCAAATTATTCAAGGATTAATTTGAGCCACTTCACAATTCATAACGGATACCACCGTTTATAGAATAAATGCAAAAAACTTGAAAGTTCCATCAATAAATTTTTGGTACCACTAGTTGAAAGAAGCTTATTGACAAACTCAAGCCTAGCTTTCCAATAAAAAACTTAAATATGAAATTTCAGTCAAAAACTCATACCTGTTCCAAGATTATCGTGCATCCAGGAAGACAGACATACCTATCTTTTTTTAAATCAGTTCTTTGGCCTCGGTAGGGTCTACAGCGTAAACATATCACAATCTCGAGTTTTCAAAAAACTAAGATTCCAATACTCACCCTATTATATAGATCGAGGAAGTGAAAAATTAAATAATGACACGAGAAATGACACCTAGCAATTCTGATATTTTGTGAAATTCCAGGAAATGAAACTGTGCTGTATTTTGCTATGTAAACACATGATTCTCAAATTCATTGTTATGGTACGAATCAATTCAAATGAAATATTTCAACTCATTCAATCTCATTCAATCATATATCACAGTCTAATGAACAGCTCAGTAGATAAAATTTAGCTCTGAATTATCTTTTCAAATCACATTCTGATCCATTTGGCATGCGTAGAGTATGTTAGTTCCACGCAGGTACCACGCGAACAGTCTTGAAATAACAGGCGATTTGTTCACATATTAGTTACATATAATGTTACAAGAATTTTTGAAAAGTTTTACGTAATATCAATATTACTATAATTTTTAACAATTTAATCAAGCTACTAGGTGTGTGAGTTTGATCAGTGGATTGAGTTACTAGATATGTGATTCCAATTAGTGAGTTGGGTTACTGGGTGTGTGAGTTGAATCAGTGAGGTTGAGTTACTAGGTGAGTTGGTTGAGAGAGAACGTCTGAGAGTGATAGTGAGTTAAGTTATTGTTGTTTACGTTAGTGTTCCGAATTATCCTATATATTTTTGTATTATTGATATCGTTTTGTACGCCGCAGTCACTCCAGAGGAGTCATCTGAATTAGCTGACGCGGAGTGACAGCCAAGATACTGTCAAGAAAGCACGACTGGCTAGCCTCGTACCACCGGTGCCCTGGCTGCCAATTGCGGGCGGAGTATAGGTTTCAGCTTGGCTTTCAATACATACTCCCGAAAGCCCAGTGGAACAATATAGTTTGAAAGGTATTAAGAACTGTTTCGAGATGCTCTGACGTATGCCATTGTAGGTGATTTCAGAGTGTGCTATTGTTTTGATGAGTACTACCGTGTGTAAAACTAGTATGATTCTGTGTAATGATATTGAGTTCATATTGTGTGTTGTTGTGATTCCTCACTAAGCAAATAGATTGCTTATGTTATATTCAATTTTCAGACTACAAGAGATCAACACTTTTAGATCGGTGACCACTGTACATCAATTATAGCTGAATATTGTTTTAGTGTAATGTTAATTTGGTATTCAATACAAGTGTTATATTAAATTATGCTTTGTTTGATGTATTCTTTGATATATATAGCTCCATCAATAATAATAATAATAATAATAATAATGATAATAATAATAATAATAATAATCTTCATTGATCCAAACTGAGATCAAAAAGCAGGAGTTCAGCAAAGCTAATCTTTCACTTCGGTTGTAGTACATAAGTATCACAACAAAGCTAACAGAGAGTAGAAGTGACAATGGTCATGATTATAATGTAAAATCATTGTTACTACAATCAAAGAAAAATTCTTAGATGATATAATATTCTCCTGAAATTGATATTTCTTCAACAGTTTTCAATGCTTTTTTTGTCATGAGACATTTTATGTATTGCGGCAGAGAGTTGTGTACTCTGATACCTACATAATTAGCACTTTTCTCAAACATTGTTGTTTCATGACGTGGTATCTGCAGCATATTGGATTGCCTAGTGTTATATATTGAACATACAGAATGAAACTTATCTAAGTTATCAAACATATACTTGAGTACTTCGTATAGGTATGGAGACGGAAGTGTCAATAATCCTAATTCCCTGAATCTACCACGCCAAAACTACTGAATCCAGTTTTGAATATAATTCCAAGTGACCTTTTCTGAATGATAAAAATTTGATTAATTCTAGATGATGAACCTCATACAATAATACCATAACTCATTATTGATAAGAAATGGCTGTAATATACCATTAATATGGATTGAATATCTTGTTTTCTAGCTAGAACTCTTGAACAATAACATGCTTTATTTAATCCAATTGACAATTTGTCAATATGGCTATCACCCTTCAGATCGTGATCTAAAATCATCCCAAGACAATTAGTGGATGTCCATAAGTTCACTTGTTCATTTTGAATACCAATATTATTTTACTACAAACGTTCAAGTTCAATTACATAACATTAGTTTTTTGCAAGTTAATTGTTAGATGGTTATTTGAACACCATTTTCCAATGTCTACTAGTGTATTAATGACTGAATAATGCACTTGGGCTGGATCAGCTTTGGGACAACTGATAACAAAATAGGCATCATCGGCGTGAATAATAATACTTTACAATCTATGCATTCAGGGAGATCATTAATATAGATGAGGAAAAGCAAAGGACCAAGTACAGAACCTTGTGGAACTCCTGATGTTGGATTACCCCAAGTGAAAAATTTGTGTGTAATTGTATTGTTTTCCGTTGATGACACTTCAACTGCTTGTGTTCTATCACGTAGGTAGGACTCAAAAAGTAGTAGGGAGACACCACATATGCCATAATCTTCTAATTTCTGCGATAGCACATTGTGATTTACATTATAAAAAGCTTTGGACAAATCACTAGATAGACCGAAAACACAATCACCATTGTCGAGATCACTAAGAACTATTCGCACAAGACCGTTTATTGCACTAATAACTGCTGATTTATTCCTCATGAAGCCATGCTGACTTCAAGATAGTATATTATTCATTTGAAGATGACCCAAAAGCCTGACATAAATAATTTTCTCTAATATTTTTGCGAAAGCTGATAACAGCGATATGGGTCTGTAATTTTCCTCTAACTTTTTATCACCTTATTTGAACACGAGAGCTATGATTGGTCTCCTTGATTGAGAAGGGAAGCATCCAGTAGTGAATGATTTGTTGAAAATCAAACACAATGGCTCAGAAATATTGTAGAAACACCGCTTGAGTAACACTGAAGGAATGTTGTGAAATCCAGTGGAAAAGGTTGTTTTCAGAAGTTTGATGTTGTCTTCAATTTCTAGTTCTGTTGTTGGCCATAAGAAGATTGAGTTATTGCAAGATGATTCGATGAGATCATAATTACATTGTGGATCATTGTTCACCATTGAAAGAAAATGTTCAATTAAATCATCCGATAGTTTCTGATGACCTACTGCATCAGTCACAGAAGTCACAGAGTCTTTGGTCTCCTTTTCAACGATGTTCCAGACAGTTTTTATCTTTAGATTCACCGATACCAGATATAGTGATGTTATTGATTTCCAAATTTCTTTCAAAAACCCTAATTTTATTTCTCAGTTCTTCATTTTCAAATTTTGAAATTATCATTCCATTGTTTGCTTTGTTTATGATTTTTTCCAACCTTGCTGAGTTTTGGGAAATTTCATCTCTCACAGCCTCAAAACAATTATCAATTATCCTATCTAATAAGGTGGATAATTGTTCATCTGTTAGATCAGACTCAGCAGCAGTCATTATTACGGATGTATAGACTATCGATCATACACAGATGGTAGGTGATTTGTGCAAAATCTGACGTTTCGAGTTGAATTGAGTACGAGAATTTGATTAAGTAAACTTGAACGTGCAGTGCGGCCTTCAAACGCTGATTATAAATTTTTAGATGTATTAATGTGTTGAAAAAGATTACTTACAGTAGATAAATGTGAAACACTATATTCGTAAACACTAGGATTTTTGAATTTATAAGCACGTACCAAAAATATATCTCAAATACGATCAATTAATTGGATAAATTCAATTTTCACTTGGATAGAAGAAAACGACTGACTGTCACCACTACAACACGCACGATTCAGTCACAATGTATTTTAATGTCAGTACTTGCTCTGGTTTGGAATATTCTTCTCAAATCTAGATGGAATCTGATATCAGATTTCGTTCCTCTACCACTCTTCTTTGTTTTGCTTATTTATCTTCAGATCTGATCATTATTGTTGATGTGTAAAGATTTGGTTCATTGGAGTTTAGCGACATTTTGTCTGGCTGGCTTGTTCTGAGCTTCAATCAATGTGAATGTGACATATTAAAGTGTAATTGAGGAATTTTGAAGCATTTTGACAGGAGACCAATGTATTAAAAGATTTTGTCGTGATTGGAAGTCTTCTGTTGTAAGTTTCGTTTCTAAAGCCAATATATTCTGTGCCAGAAATTCGTTATTTAACTTCGAAGAAATTGTTTTTCTGTAAGGATTGGATTTGAAGGCTTTCTGGAGGAATTTCCATTCTCTTATGAATTTCAACTGGATCATATTAACGGTATGATTTTCAAGATAGTAAGATATTTGTCCCACTTCAATTTTCGGAGCAATTATGAATCTCGGAACAATTTGAAGATTGCTAGGCGATGCGGGGAGAGGACTGAAAGAAAATAATTTTTTGAATGAACAAAACAATATTTTTGTAACAACTAGTAATTTCACAAATTGCGTTATAGCAACTATATTAGAACAGGAAAGCTTGAAGATTCTCGATGGGACTCTTTATCTTGAACTACTGAATTGATTTGACTTGATTTTACCATTTAGATAACAAGACAAGTTGTTGAGGAAACTAGAAAGAAGCTTGAAGATAGCGGTATAAACATATATTTTTTTGAAACCTTGCGGTCTTATGTGCAACATAAGTGTTACCGAGTTTTATGACATTCAGTCAACAATAGATTTTCATGATTCGGTGAGATTATTCACCAAAGACTCATCCTGATTTAATAATGCTACATATTCACACTTTTATTTCATGAATCACTATTTTCCCTCTTCAAATATCTCTGCAAAGTAGGAAACAGATGGAATAAGCTTTTTTCAGAATTTCGTGGATCTCTTATCTTGAAGGACTCTACTTTCGTTCATCTTTCATACGATGTATTATTAACATTCATATTCCAGATATGCTGATCATCTTTGTACCCTATACCTAAAATGGATTTCACAACACAACATCTCATGCAATTCTATTTCAGTTTTTCGTGCGATCATCTAGAAGTGCCAATGCGAGACACCACTTCTAATTAAATTATTACCGCTTGAAAATAATTCTGCGAGATCGTACTCATTTGATTGAACTCGCTATAATTCAACAGATCTGTCAGGAGCTTAGTGATTTGAATGAACAGTAAAGCACGTTTCCTAAGCCGCAGTTAATTAGCGGAGCCAATTTATAAAACACCGAGACAGTTCCTGAGGTTCGAGTGGTTCGACGTAAATTACTGATGGCAGCGATGCTGAATACCAGGTATTAAAATTCAAATTCTAGCCAAGTCTTACAGCGTGGGAAGAGCGTTTCATTCAAATTTTCTCTGGTTCCTCACAGATGTGGAGTCTCCATGGTATGTATGGATCTCAATTTTTTTATTCCTCTAACTGCTTTTATCTCTGTTTTAAATTTCCAATCTGAACATTGTACTCAGTATCTAATAGTATTCCAAATTCAGAATTCCCATTGATCATATAGCTCTCCTATAAAATTCTCATAGATAAATACATATTAATATTATCAGCAAAAGCTATTTTCAAAAGTGTACCAGTAAGCATTTGCTTGATGCAATCACACATGGTATTCTAGACCGAGCTTCCCACATTTCCACACACAATTAATTGAAAATACTCCTCCAATTTTCAATTCAAATTCTCCATAGCCACTATCAATCTTGAAAATAGAACGTAGGTCTCTTGTATTCTTCACTCTTCTGATTATTTATAATAATGTGACTCGGGACGGAGCAAGACGATTTCAGCTAAGGATGAGTGATCCCTATCCGATCGAAGCGACATACTATATTTTTCATATTACCTGCACTAAAACTGAGATAATCTCAGACTAATAGCGCTAAAAAGTCAAATAGTATTGTAGCATTAGGAGAATTAGAGGTCATCTCACAAACGAATAATTTGACCTAATTGTTTGATTTAGATAGAAGTGATAGTTTCATAGCTGATTCAATTAGTGGTATTATGAAGCTAATTCCTCCGTGAGTATATAAATCTTTTAAATCAAAGTTTTTCTGGAGTGTATCATATAATGAGAGGTACCATGAACTTTCTGAAACCGAAAACCTTTTCAACCAATGACTAGGCTGAAATGCTGGAGAAATCAATCTTTCAGAAATTGATTTGAACAAAAATATAATATCCTCGAGAACAGTTTATGAGAATGTATTGAATTGTAACAGTTATCTAATTATTTATATGAGCTTTGCATTTGTTTGTGATTGAAAGCTCTTGAGAGATATTCTTTTGGTTGTATTCCTGTGATAGGACCTTTCAAGATATAGGGTACCTTATCAAAATGGTAACCATTGCCAATCATAGAATATTCCGTCGATATGAAAAATGTTAAGAGGATATCAAGTGTTTTAAAAAAATATTTTCTTATTGCCGTGCATAAAGTAATTTCTCTGGGCATCACAAACAAAACAATGTGTGAGATAAGTTTTTCCGTGTCCCTCGTTAATTACCATGCAAATGCTCAGCAGTTATATTTCTGTGAGTTTATATTTTCAGCCCCTCTCACTGATCCATTAGTTCAGATGTATGTTGAACCTAATGTCAACTTGTACTCTGGACTAGTTGTCTTTGTCTAGTCTAATCTTGTTTCAGAGTGGATGAGGCTTATATAAAGTCAGTGATTATGGCGGAATACACAAAAATTTAAATTTAACTTTTCAGAAGGGAAACATTTCATAGAGAAATTTACTGAAATTAATGGACGCATACAATAGTTATTTGTCCGACTAGGCAAGAAAATAGGAGATTTACTGACGCGGCTAGAGTTTCATAGACAAGGCTTAGCCGTATCTCTTGTTTATTACCATTCAAATGCCTAGTAGTTACATTTCTGCGAGTTTATATTTCCAGCCCCTTTCACTTATCCATTAGTTCAGATGCATGTTGAACCTAATGTCAACTTGTACTCTGGACCCCGTTGCTGTGTGCTCAATAGAATTAACGTAATATATAAATTGAAATGAAACGATACTAGTTGTCTTTGTCTAGTCTAATCTTGCTTTGGAGTGAATGAGGCTCATAGAAAATCAGTGATTATGGCGGGATACACAAAAATTTGAATCCAACATTTCAGAAGGAGAACATTTCATTCCAATTATGTTGCTATGCATTTTTTGATTGGTCTTCAAGTTGTGATGTGTATGTTGAGCGGTTGCTGTAGAAACCCCACTTTCACTACCTGGGCAATAAAAGTAACACTATAATATACATAGATAACATTCTATCAAACACAGCCAGAAGCAGATATTTAAAATGATCTCTGTTACTGAAATCAGCCATTAGGTATTCTTCATCTAATAAATGAATACATGATAAAATTAATTCAGTTAGGTTTACAAAAATTGGCAATTATCATGTTATAAAACAAGTGGAAACTAGATAGCGCCACAGAACATATCTACTAGTGAGAAGTCATATTCACACCACTAGAAGAAATGATACTGGTAACAATCAAGCTGATAGTTGCGATCGCACCGACTTTTCACGGTTAGTAAGTGTTACACTACTGTCTACTCCATCTGCTGATGAGCTGATCACAGGAAGTTAGAGATAAATTGAAATACAAGTCAAAATTAGAAACGCGAGAATCATCTGATATGGAGTTTTTGGATTATAATATTAGTGAGTGGTTTGAATCACGATCAAACTGGGGTTGTCATGCATCACCATTATGTTTATCCCTAGTCATAGAGTAAACAAACAAGTATCTGAGATTGTGAGAACACTCGAAATACTTGTATTATACATTAATTATAAACTTCCTCATGTCTATTACCAGAAACTACTCTAGCCGGAATCATCAATTTGTTACAGCATTAAACATAGTTTTAGGCATTAGAAGCAAAGTCTTCCACCGTGAACTTGTCAAAGCTTCGATTTTGTCCTGTTACCCTATAAATTTTTGATTCAAAACTAGATGGAATATTGTATCTCATTTATTTATTGAATATTCATTCATTCATTCGATATATCAGGAAAGCTGGGAGCTGTCCAGTTCATAAGATGTCAAATTCATAAATCAATAAATTCCTGCAACCGAATCCGTAAATATCATTTGGAATTTGCACCATATTGATTTACAATGGGAATTAGAGTATTGTTAAATATTGATGATTTCCCTGTTGGAGTTCACCACGGTCTTTTTACTTGAGTTTAATATAGTATCAAGTCTCCCTATTCAACTTCTTCTTCTTCCTCTTCTCTTGCTCCACTTTTCTCTTCTTCTTCTTCTCCATCTTTCTTAGTTACAGTGAGTTGTTCAAACAGCGTTATATCAGTTATTTCGTCGTTGATGAAAGGACCATCTTCTGTTGGAGATTTAATATTTGAGCACGACTGGCCTTGACAGAATGCTGATGAACAGAGTGAGTCTACATTTCTGCAGCTGCTTTTCAAATAACACTCCTTTTTGCAGTTGTAAAAAATAGTATTGAGGAGCTTCTCTGGTGCAGATGGAAAAAGAGTGTGGATTGGTTCGGCTTCTGCTCATTAACATTCTTATCAGGTATATTACCAGATATTCAAATTATTTCCAAGATTATAAACTAAGCATACACTAAAGAGCAACAAAGATTTTCCTATCGTTTTCTACACCCAAAAAAGTACGTAGAAACCTAGTTTTAGCGAAAGATCTCAGTCTGAATTTGTCTCTGATAACTGGGCTAATATCAAATATTGGAATAAATCACATGTGTTTGTTCTATCATTCTAAAACGCAGTTAACATTCTGTAATAAATAACACTGACATTTATATCACAGATAATTGAATTGTTACGAACAGAGTAACACCGATTATGATCTCTTGTCCAACTAATACCATTGTCATTTCCAATACTCCGTATCATAGAGAGTATACGATAATCCAAGAAAAACATTCTGAAATTATTGTCAGTAACTAACGGCATCAGCATGGATGTGCGACCTTACTATGAATGGACTTTGACAGGTAGCTACAATTATTCGTGCGTGTGAGAGGTCTCAAGACAGTGTGAAGTACACGTAGAATATGTCAAATATAAAAAGGATTCAAACAGAAAGATTCTTGACATAGCAACAATAAATGGCATGCGAATCGTTCATCAGATTGGATGGAGACTTCAAACAGTTGTGGTTCACACCTTCGTGAAAATTCCTGATATAGTATTATCAAAGTATGACTCGCGCAGCAGTGCATGTAAATATTTTTCTCGATTATCATCTTGATGATCAAATAAGAAAATTCATACCCAGTTAGTTCTCCGAGGTCTTCATGTATTTCTGAATTCGCTCATCTGTATGATCATTATTTGAGCGATAGCGCACAAACTGAATCACTGAACCTGAAAACTTGAATCTCTGACATTGTTTTTCTATAATTACATAGAGAACCATTGATTGAGAATTTTTTGGCTTCTCTAATTTAGAACAACACTCCAATAGATTTTATTCAAAAAATATTGGACCTCCACTATATTTAAATGGGAAAGCAGATTTGATCGGTTACCGCTAGAATAAAGGAGCGATAAAATATATAGATCATCTCATGCAAAACATGTTGATGTGGCCCTATATGAGACATGCAGAATCATCACCGGCTGCTTGAAGCCCATCCCTAGAGACAACCTAAATAAGGAGAGTGGTTTCGACAATTTTTAGATGAACGACATCAAATCTATGAAATTCAGGCATCCTATAAGCTCTTGAAATCATGGAAAAGCTTTTTGTCAATGGTATCTCTTGAAGCAGAAAGCTCTGGCCAGCATTTACATGAACTGGATCACCTAGAAGACCCGGAAAAGGATTAGAACTGTAGTTGCCCTCGTAAAGGCTAACATGATGTAACGGAGTCTCTAACAACCAGAAAATATCTCCTGCACATGTAGCGCAGTTCATCTTCTAAACTGTCGAAACTGTCCCATCTCCTGCTCTCTAGATAATCTTCAGCTCGCAAGAGATAATGCAATTAACGTAGCAAGATACTAGGCCGAAAATTTGTAAATTGTTCGGGGAACAAAAAAGTGAAGTTTAGTGCTGTAGTCAATCATCATAATCTTGAGAGAGAGAGTGAATTGGGCTGATCAGCCCTTAGATAAAACAGTTGATAACGAGAAAATCAGGCTATCGCGGGTATTGTCCAGGGGTAGCCCGGGTGCTGCAATTGATTATCATATATTTTTTCTTTTATTTCGAGGAATACTTCTGTATGAGAAGCAAGCTGCGGGTGACAGCTAGAGAATGAATAGATAAATATAAGTGCGACAGTCACCATTATGGCGCACATTGGTGGATTTATGACTATTCCGTGTGGTAGAGGTATGAGGACTCTTGGCTTTCATGGAAGTTACGTCATAGAGTTGAATGAAAATCATACTGACTTCTTCGACTGAAGCTGGAAGTACACATCTAGAAAAGGTGTCTCTTATAATTGCAACAATTTTCAATGGATTGTGTTACTAGTGATTTACTTGTGAAATGAAATTTTGACAGTTGCACAGAGACAATGTTCTTTTCCCTAAAAAAAAAATGTCGAATTGCTCACGTATAGCAATAGTTATATGTGAGCTCGTTAAGCTCGAGGTATTGGAAAACATTTGTGAATACTACCGCAATCAAGCTATGCACGCTTATAGGACTAAACTTGAGTGGAAACCACCTCAAAGGATGAACTGAACTCCTTAATGCTGGGCTGAAATCTTGTCTAAGATCAAGTGTTTCTGTGTTACATTGGCTTCAAGTTACTGAGCTTACATCAACATGACCAACAGATTACCACAATTTCAGTGCCATTAACAAAATTTCATTTCGCTAGTGACGCCATCTCTTAAAAGTCATGAGAGACATATACTCTAGAAGTAAGCCTTTTCAGGTCACAAGGTCAGCATATGTGCAATGTGCTATGTCAGCTACTCAACGCAAATAGTATATGCGATGACACACAAAGTGGAGGATCTTGAACATTTTATATCTTCGAGTCCACACTTTGAATTTCACGTTGCGCGGTTTGAAGTGAAAAAATACGACAATTCTATTGATTCTGAGCACCATGTTAGTGACACCAACATTGAAGCACTTTATTACTGGAAGCTCTACTAGGTTGATGATATTTTTTTTCATATAACGTAGAAAATAGTATATTCCAATACAAGTGCGGAATGGATATCATATTATAAAGGATAAATCAATCAATACATAATTCAATATAACACTTGTATCACAGCCCAATAAAATATTACAATATGCATGTATAATTGATGTTCAGCGGTCGCCAGTCTCAAAGTGTGGATCTCAAGACTTCTGGAAATGAAATACAACATAAGCAAACGACTAGCTTAGTGAGGAATCACATCCACACACACGTTATACCATCATAACTATCAACACATCAAATCACACTCTCTGGTATACACATAGAGAGGAAACGCACAAAGTGCGAAAACACATAAACAGTATTATCAGGGAGCTCGGCCGACCAGTCGACCTGCTCAAACCACACTGGGAGCGCCAAACTGTCGATCCGCTCAACCTCTGCCGGGAGCGTCAACACTACGTCTAGCTTGACTAGCTCAACCCCGAGTCCTCAAGACGACGTCAGCACTACTGCCTCGTCCGTCTGGGAGTATAGAGTAACTCAGTCACGTTTGTCCTGAGTACCCTAGCTGCTGTCACCTCACACCGGCTTTACAAAGGACTTATGAGCCGTTTGAAAAGCCAAGGTAAAACCCTCTGCCCTACCGTATAGTGACCCAGCGAACACTTGCACAAGGCTAGCAATTGTGCACACACATATGTCGTCCTCTTGGCTTACGCTCTCCACTCAGAGCTACGACCTCACAACAACAGCACAAGGGATATCACAGGGATAATCACAATCACATAGGCTCAACGTAGACACAACTAAAGGCATACAACTATACCATCAATGCTCACTCTCAAACGCTCTCTTAATCAACACACTGCATACTAAACTATCACCTCAACCTCCTGATTCAACTCACCTTTGACTCTGCTGAAATATATCAAAACACTATAGAACTTATCTCGCGTAGATAATAACACAAAGTGAGGTAACAAAATGATTGTCGAGCTGTTTAAATAACTTAAGTATTGTGTAACTCCCTGAAATATGTTAATAATGACATGATTATTGATCTTACATAAAGCCATAGAAAAATATGCGTGACAATCATTTCATGCGAATATGAATTATTCAACCACGAGACAAAGTCGAGTGGCAAAATTCACATTCGCATGGAATGATGAATCCGCATGGGTAGCGGATATTATTTTTTCTACAGTCGAAAGTGTCCGCAGAAATATCTATAACAATAATATTCCGTTCTTTGAGGAAGAGTTTGCTTTATTGGTCTCATTCCAGTTCATCAAACGTTGATAAAATTACTCACATCGATTCTTTTTCGATGAGGAATGATAAAAAAATCAGAAAGAAATGAAATTATGACAGCAGTCGAACAGTTTTTTCGTGACGCCTCGCGGCTCTCTCAGGAACTTTCAAGCGTGCGAAATGACTCCTATTACGCATGTTACAGCGTGTGGAATGGGTATCATTCTATAGTGACTGTGGAAAAATCATAGTTCATATGGAAAATTATACGTTTTCATCGCTACATTATTCGGTGTGGTTTGATTGTCTAGCTTAAGTTATTTGGTCAGGCCTGTGGCTTTGTATTTTCTACATAATTCCCAGATTCATGCATCAAATATTTCTCCTATTGACACGTTCTTTGAGAATGAAATTTGAATCACGACTGCTGTTATAAACGGTCATGTATTTTTTGAACACAATGAGTTTGCATTTTGTCACTTTGATCACCCAAAAGCCAATGAACTCCAAACGTTCACAAACTCTCTGAAATCAACATCGCAAATAAATCACCGGTGCCCAATAAATTGGTCAATTCTTCCCATGCTATGGTTCAATACAAAGGTTGATCCCTTTTTATATATTGTTTGGATAAGATGAGGTCATGAAACTGGATGTGATATTTCAAGAACTTGCAAACGTTTGACTTTGTTTGATGATTCCGAAGAGCAAGACTAGAACAAGAACATTATTTTTCAGGCAAACTGCCAGACGATCGTTGACCGCTTTATCGATGCGACGTGTCAATTGCAATAATTGATTGCCGATGTCAATGGTATGAAAATTATTCAAATAACTGTCGGAATTGACGATCGATCTATGATGTTACCCCTGGATTACTAGTAGATGTCCATGAACCATATCTTTGAGCCATTCATACTTTGATTTCCATATTGTTTTTATATGAATAATCCACAAAATATGTTCCGCCTAGACCAAGCATAACTTCAACTTCGTAAAAAGTATCAAAATCAATTCAAAAAAGTATCTTTTGCATTCTATCACTAGTCAACTTCATTCTTCCTCCTCATATAAGATCACTTCCCTATTATTTCAGTTCCGAAACAAAAACCAACAGGGGAAGTAGAGTAAAGCGCAGAACATAGCATCAGTTAGCTATTAGAGTTGATAGTAAGTCAACAATAACTTATCACAGTTTTGTAGTAAGAACGGCAACGCTATATATTTGAGGATGTATGAGAAAAATAAGTGACAAAATAAAATGCTGAAGCGGTGAAAACTGAGCGCACATTGCTAAAGTTTCACGAGTTCTTTGTTCGTGGGAACAAGGAGTTTCCACAGGATAAGAAATTGTATTTACTGTTGCAAGTAAATTTGATTCGCAAAACTATAGTTCAATAGTTATTTATTCAATATATCCACAAAAAGTTGTCATAAGGAAGAAATGGACGCATGTAGAATTTTATCCCCTCATACCTGAATATTTGAAGTGACAAAGTGAAACTAATTCACAATGAGCTCAGCTTACTGTGTCAACGTGATCGAAAAAAGCTAGGAGCGAACCTCTCTATTAATTCTACAATTATAATAAATTATTTGCTGATTGACTGCAGCAACTCACTTCATATTATGTGCTTCCAATGAGATAGTATATTTGCTACAATTCTTGAAATGGTATATCCACGCTGTCAACGATTTTTGAAAATGAAGGATATTTATTACTGGTGTGACCAGTTTTAAGAATTACTCCAACTATTATCTCTTTGGATAGCGTTGAGGCAAAATAGTTAGCGGTGTCAAATTGCTTCTTCACATCACAAAATTCTGTTACCTAGATCTTCGCCTATTCATGAGAATGAAATGTAGTCTCCATATCATTAAGCAGTTTGAACAGTATTTATAGAAGGTTGTAGCAGAAGAATCATTCAAGAAACACACAAACGTACGATTATTAATGATATTGTTACAAATGTGGAATATTTGGAGTTATCAGCTTACATAATTGATCATTTAAATTTATTATTCATCCAAAAATCTAAGGTACTTGTAGTCCTGGTTAGCTTTGACCAACAATCTAGTCGGTGTTTAATTGTCAGAAATGTATTGTGAGTGACATTTTATGGTTACTAGATCTTTGGTTGTCAAACATTTGAATTAGGAAGCTATATTATTGAATAGTCAATATTACTGAAGCAGAAAAAACAAGAAAAGATAAAAAAAACTTATTTTAGAATATTGGGCACCCATTTAGATATAAATTTTCTGACTTTTCAAAACCAAATTAAATAAAAAATGGAAGCAGTCGTGGGTCCGCCGACAGAAGCTCTTTTTCTCTTGCTGTGCGTTGGTTTTTGGAGGAAATAATTTGTTTAATTGCTGTCGATATATTAATAAAAAAAAAATTCGATTTATTTGATGAAAATAATTAATTAATAAATAATTTTTCTTTCACAGATATTCATTATATTGTTACGTGATTGTATAAGGAATTACTTTGTATAAACAGTATTTAACAGGAATATTTTCAACCCTAAATTAGCTCATGACATCTATCACTTTTGACATACAGATTCACGAGTTTGAAAAGTTGACATCTATTCAAATTTACCGCTAAATTTGAACTTATGCAGTTTTTTTTGCGGTTTGTTGAATGATAACCTGGATTCTATTCAGAGTTGAACCTTGGAATACCAAATAAATACGACCGCTATTTTTTTTGTTTAAGAGCTAGCGAACATCCGATTAACCCGTTTCCCACAAGACTAGAAAATTTTCAAATGAAGTTTTATTATCAGTCAATTTAGAATGCGCTGGCTGTTGACATATACTTTTCAAATTATTGAAAGAATGCGCCCTCAAAATTTCAGCCTTGTGGGAGCTGGCTGTGAATTACTATCCCGATGACAACTTTGCTTTCGTCTGGCACATCCTTGCAACCCTCAAAATAAGTTGTCATTTTTTTTTTACACTCAAACATAATGTAAATTACAACATATAAAAATTGTAGAGTAGGATAGGAATGATAAACTTGTGACTGAATTCCCATACATCGTTTTCTTCATTTCACGTACCAGTCAGCATCATCTACTACTTCCACAATAAAACATCGTTTAAAAATTTTCTAGCCTTGTGGGAAACGGATTCGTCGGATGGTTCACCAGCTCTCCAGTTTAGGAAATTTTGTTTTGATTTTAGGTGTTTTAGAGATCACTAGGCCGTATGACACGATGCATAATTTCTCTCGAGTTATGTACATTTTTGTGTTTCAAAATTACGATCAAAAAAATGTACTGCGACATACATCAAGATACCTTCAAAAAATGTACAAAAAAATGTAGGACTCGCTCTATATTCTCACAAATTTTGCTTCAAAATGTGCGCAATACGAATGCGCATTGGCAAAAATGAAGATTCTCATTTGTCTGAGATTTTATGCCCAAATATTAATTGTTGTTGTAAGAGTTATGATTATTTTGGAAACATCGTGCTCCAGAGATGAAATCATATTTTTAATTGAGGAACTTCATTCCATCCATTTCGAAATTTTTATTCAATCTGACATTTGTCACATGAAGTAGCTTATGCGCAGATGCGTGGACATTCAAAATGTGCCCAATATGAATGCGTACTAGCATAAATATACATTCTAGTCTGTTTGACAGTTACTTTTTATATTCATTGTTGGTTTGAGACATTGTTATTTCCAACAATCACTATTTTCGACGATATCAATAATAATTTGAATTTATGCTCCACAAATCTTCTTTCATCCATCTTAATATTTTTGTTCAATCTGGAAGTTGTCACGTGGAGTAGCATGTGTGCAGATGCGTGAACAGATGAATGTACAAAACTCTGTAGTAGTGACATACAGGCCTTCAAAATAATGTTCAAAAAATTGTGAAAATTTTTGTTAGAAATTTTTTTCAAAATTATGAACATAATTTTGAGAGAAATTATGCACCGTGTCATACGGCGAGAGAAAAAGATTCAAGAGTTGGAAACACTGCAAGTGACTCTTACTCGCGAATAAAATCAAGCTGTAGCCATCTGTTGGTGAAACGGAGAACTACTTAAAGTCGTATTCCGCTTGAAACGCCATTTGAGCCAATGTTATTTCAATCGTTCATTTGTAAACAGTGAGCTTCTATTATATTTTTCCTATTTCGCGCTTTTATTTACTATTTCAGTATATGTGTATTGATCAAAATCAGTCTTTTTGGAGACTGCTTTCCTATTTACATCAGTTTTATCTTAACCTCGATTGCGCTTTCCTATTTACCACCTATCAATTTCCTTACTATTTCTGCATTCATTAAATTTTCTGAATTTAACGTGAGTTTTCGTTTGAGAAAAGTGAATAATGTGAATTTAAATATTTAAAGACTATTTCCCAAGAACATGGTTATTTATCTCCAAATAAATACAATTTGAAATGTCCATGCACAAAACTGGAATAATAGTAGAGAAATTTGATCCTCAAACTTACAAGTTTATCAAAAGAAACCACCATAAATAATATAAGAACAAAATATGACTCCCTGGAAAACTGCTGTTTTAACATGTAAACCTCCCTGATTCAAACAAGAATGTCTGAAAATGACAGTACGATTACAACTTGCATCCGATATTTTGGTTGATAACAGCGCCGCCATCGGTAATTGTACTCGCAAACTGTTACCGTGGTTCTGGAAAAGATATGGATAATCATTTATTAATAAGAGATTATTTTAATGAAGTTATTCGGGATTATGAAGAAGGACGAAGGCATTTGTTTGGAAACGATCAGCGAATTACGGAAGAATGTTTGTTTAAAGTTGAGAACCATTGTCGCACACTGAATATTTTAATTTCAAGTGTACACTAACAAACATTCAATGATATATTAGTTTTGATTTATAACTTCATGTGGCAATTATTTAACGACCTCGAAGTCTCACTATCTTCATACGAATCAACAGAAAATGCAAATAACACTCCAAATAGGTTTGTAAGTGCTACTGTAGCAAGTGGTAGTGTTGGTAGGCCAATATTAAATATTAATGCTGTACAAATATCGTTTTTGAGACGAACAGGAATGAATTGGTCTAAAATAGCTGGAACATTAAATATATCTAAACGCTCTCTTTTCAATTTTTGTAAGAATCACCAAAATCAGATAAATGGACCAATTACACTAATGACTAATATCGAAATTGACACCGTACTCACAGTGTTACTTTCTGAAACTCCACATGCTGGAGAAATATATATTATTGGCGGAATGAAAGCAAAGAATATTAAAGTTCCCCGATGGAGAATACGAGAACGGCTTAGAATTCTTGATCCAATAGGTCGGGGGTTTAGAAGACGAAGATTAATTCTACGTCGAGTTTATAATGTCAAAGCTCCAAATTATTTATGGTCCGTATCTATCTATTGTATCCAATATTATAAGACAAACTTGTTTTATATCAAATTTCAGGCATATAGACTCAAATCACAAATTGATAAACTATCATTTTGTTTATCATGGTTGCGTCGATGGATATAGTCGCACTATAATTTATCTTGAATGTCTTACAAATAATACAGCAAATAGTGTTCTTAATTTATTTGAATAGGAAGAAAATTTTTGGTTTACCCAAACGAGCTCGGGGTGACAGAGGCACCGAAAACATAGCAGTAGCTAGATATATGTTGTCTAGAAGAGGTCTTAATAATGGTAGTTTCATTACCGGACGATCGGATCATAATCAGCGAATTGAACGTTTGTGGGCTGAAGTTAATCGTGTTGTGACTGTTTGATTCAAGGAAATCTTTTCATTTTTACAAAATGAAAACTATTTGGATCAAAACGATATGACTGATATATATTGTTTAATATTTGTTTTTCTTCCTCGAATAAGAAGAACTTTAAAACAATTTATAGAACAGTGGAATTTTCATGGATTAGGAACGGTGGGTGGAAATTTTCCTCTTCAGATATGGCAATTAGGAATGATAAACAACAATATTCACAATGAAGATGAAGCATACTTGGTAGATCCCGATGTATACGGCATTGATAACTCAGGTCAATTGGAGGAAATTCAAACAGAGAACCATGTCGTACTTCCTGATATTGATCTAAATTTATCTGAAGATCAACTACAAACTATTAATCTAGCTGTACCGGATCCACTTAATGATGATAATTTCCATGGAATACTTCACTATATGACAGTTCGAAATATTATCAACTCGCTTAACTCAAATTGAATTTTTATTTTCATATATTTTACTAATAAGTAAATGAAAATAAAAAATTATCACAACACAAAATTATAAAATTCCATACAAAAAACATATTATAATTGTAAAATTTGTAAAGTTATTTAACGCCTTTACCTAGAACATCAGAAAAACTGGTATTCCTATCCAAAATTTTCTCTCCAACAGCTAACTGTCAAGCCATATCTACCATATGAATATACGGCGGGAGTCGGAAATGCTTCCATCATATCAATAAAAACTAGTATTTTACAACAATGACTGAGAATTCAATAATTGAGTGTTTTTGCTGATCGGAAAGTAGGGTTTTGAGCCTGTAGCTGTAGTCCAGAAGCTCATGACCCATGTTTCATGAATTGTTTGATTCAGATAGAAATTTTGTATCATGGTATGTTTAGGTAAGATGTATAAGTAAATAAGTGTTTGCCCGACCTACCTGAGTACGCCAGGTACTGCGCATATGAGAAAGATGTAAAAAAATAATTTTATTGCTCAAATCCCGGAAAAAAGTGTCTGGCTTCTTGCAAATATTCTTAAATATATCTTATTAAGATGCTATAAAAATTCCAGCGTGAATCAATCACTTCTTTTCGATATTTGAAAATACAATTTTTGAAAATACAATATTGAACAAAAATACCCAAAAATTGTATTTTCAAAGATCGAAAAGAAGTGATTGATTCACGCTGAAATCTCTACAGCATCTTAATTAGATATATTTAAAAATATTTGCAAGAAGCCAGACACTTTTTTCCGGGGTTTGAGCAATAAAATTTATTTTTTACATCTTTCTCATATGCGCAGTACCTGGCGTACTCAGGTAGGTCAGGCAAACACTTATTTACCTACACATCTTACCTAAAGATACCATGGTACAAAATTTCTATCTGGATCGAACATTTCATGAAACATGGGTCATGAGCTCTCCGACTACTGGGAAAGTGACGAATGCACAGCAATCCCGGTAAAAAACTAGCGCACTCGAACTCAAGAGGTACCTGTTTTGATTCAATAATACCAACTATTTTATAATTCGGTATTAGGGAGTGAGCTAATAAGTTTTTAATGACATGAACAATTCTAAATGTTAATATTTAGCATTTGAAGTTCTCATTTTTACGCAATACTTTTGTTTTGTATTTTTCTCAAGTCACGTTTGTAAAATTCACTTATGAGAATTTTGTTGATGCAAAAATCAGAAAAAAAGTTAATTTGTAGCAGTAAAAATATTTTTATTTTATACAGTTGATAAAATGAAGTATCATTTTGGAAATGTAAAATTTCAACAGTGATACTTATTTAATTCTATAAAATTTGGAATTTTTTATGTCCATAAAAATTTATTATAGACCGTCGGCTAGTGTCAGAAAAAACCAAACAATTGTTTTGTGTATGCTCTTTTAGTATATGTGAAATACTGATTGTATGGACTCGAAAAAAAAATATTCCAAGTTATGCTGGTTTGCAATCTGTTGGGAAATGAATTTTGAGAACATAAAACAGAAAGCATGCATTTGAACAATGGCGCAGTGTATGCAAATAGTTTTAAAAAATAATTCAGATGAAAAAAAGTATGCTGAATCAGCTGTTGGAGGGAAAATGTCGGATATGAGTTCTTCTAGTTCCTTACTATAATTATTTATAAATTGTTAAGTAAAGACAAATACCATGCCGTTTTTTATGCCAAAATCCATATGATTCCGGAAAGCTTCATAAGAACCATGACTCACAGGTAATGATAATTCAAGTGAGCACGTACTAGCTCTAGGATACAGAGATTCATCTGAATGTAAAAAATTGCGTGTAGCTTGTTCTTTGAATCCTAGAGGTGGTATTTCATCTGCTCCTGTACAAAAGCTTGAGATATCTTTCAAACTGGCTTTATCTGATCCTATTCCATTTTCTGCAATAAATTAACTAGTTTTAAACATGTAATTAGTTATACCGTGATATAATACGCTACATTGATCAATGTTTATCATTTTCTGAATAAATAAGTTGATAGTTCTTAAATATTAGGGAAAAACTTTTACTGTTTTACTCAAGAGGTAGTGTTTTAAAATCTTATTAACTAAAGAAACTGTATAAGAACGAGTAAATAAGTAATTTTTCTTGAGTTGTTATGGCTACGAATTTTTATATCCGTACTGGTAAAAGAAATACAAATAATAGTTGAAAAAGGGGGCTTTCTACACATAGTGTTGTTTTTCTACCAGTGTATTTGAACATTTCAACTTTCTAATTCAATGTAACCGAACATCATACTCCAGTCAAAATAGTCTAAAATAGGCCATTTTAGCAAAAAGAGTTATAATCCCACCAAACTCAAAATATAGGTAGGTTTTGATACATACTTCAAAAATTTTATAAGCCGCCATCGTGAAGTGAGAGGGTTACGCCACAATATACATATATACAGGGTGTAACAGCGAAACAAGCTACCTCAAATAACTTCTATGCTATTAGGGATACAATAAAATACCATGTAACAATCTTATGCAGGACCAAGGGGGACGCCCAATTATGGAAGAAAATATATTTTGCACCAGTGGCTCTCAAACTAAAACAAATTACATTCTTTCAAATAAGATGCTATATATTTTTCAAGTCCATTTGATATTTTTTTTTTTTTTCTGAATCCAACCACGTATTCGTTTCACATCCTTACATCATAAAAATGCGATTGAAATTTGAATAAATTATATTTTTTTGATTATATTTTAATAGGCTATGAACAGTTGAGCTACATGAATACATTAAATTATTTGTTAATTACTCCATGAATAGTGTTCTAGCCGATTTCCATTTCCTTATAAACATGATTCAAAATTCTTCAAAAGTACCAATATTAATTTATTTCGGTTTTAAAGTAGCACATGCATCTCTCACGCGATCCATCAAATATTCCTTTATTGTTACTTGTGTGAAGTACACTTTATAGCAATTTGAAACAATAGGGAATATGAGAGACAGCAGATTTTGCTTTCCATAGCCTACTGAAAAATAACTATAAAAATAAAATTTATTCGAATTTCAATCGCATTTTTCTTAATATTTTCATGATGTAAGGTATGAAACCAATACATGGTTGAATTAGAAAAAAACCTCTATCAAATTGACTCAATAAAATATATAACATCTCATTTAAAAAATATATAACTTTGTGTTGTAGCTTGAGAGCCACTGATTCAAAAAAATATTTTTTTTCATAATTGGATGTCCTCCTTGGTCCTGCATAAGATTATCCAATATTTTATTGCATTTTCAATAACATGGAAGTTATTCGAGGTAGCTCGTTTTGCTGTTACACCCTGATATATATTGTAAGTTTTTTTCTCCACAAAAAAGTAGAATGCATTTCTGGTTCATCCAATTGCAACCATACTCATAAGTAATCAACTAGATACCACAAAAAATCTAAATATCATAACTCAACATTATACAAATAGCCCTTTTGAATTCATGCGGAAAATTCAAACTAAGTTTGAAGTAAAGTGCACTTCCGGTTCAGCCAATTGCAATCGTACTCGGAAGTAATCAACTAGACGTCAAAACAGTTATAAATGTTAAATTTCAGTTTACTACGGCAAACTATTTCGAATTTATGCGAAAAATTCAAAAAATGTTCCAAATAAAGTGCACTTTCGGCTCAGCCGATTACAACTTTATTTAAAATTGATTAAGTGAACACCACAGTTACAAATATGAAATAACAATATCCTACGGCAAACCGCTATGAATTTATGCGAAAAATTGAAAAAAATTAAAAATTAATAAGTGCACTTCTGGATCAGCCGATTGTAACAATATACGGAAATGATGAAGGATATATCCCAGCAGTTTCAAATAGAAAATTTCAACAGCCTGCGGCGAACCGTTCCGAATTTATGCGAAAAATTCAAAAAATGTTATCATTTTTTAGTTTTGCTGGTTACGTACATACATATAGACGTCATGCCGAAAATAGTCAAAATGGATTTGGGGGAGCTCCAAGCCGATAGTTTCTTTGAAATCTCGAAATATAATTTCTTATCGATCACAATACTTCCTTGTTTTGCAAAGAAGTATAAACGTTAAAAATGTATATATAGGTATAGTGTGACGTAATACCCCCCTATCCGCAATGAGGGCTTATAAACATTTTGAAATATGTATTAAAACCTACCTAAGTTTTGATTTTGGTGCTATTCTAATTTTTTTCGCTAGAAATATCCTACTTTGATTGGAGTATCATGTACTTTTCAAATATATTTCAGTATGTCATCTCTTTCTTTTAATTTTTTTCATACATTTATTTATTTAATTCGTACCTTCCAGCTTTGAATTGTTACAAAAATGTCAATTATAATTACTTTGTTGGTTGAATGCTTCAGTTATTTAACATAATTTCAAGTTAATACAATAAATATTTCAATTTGCTGCAACTTCTTGCCTCTTCTTCTTCAACTCTTTGGCCCAGTGATACCCCGCTCCGGATTCATTTAGAATCTTGTACGGACTGCAATCTTGTGGTGGCAGGTATCTGCAATTATACATTAGATGAATTAGTGTCTCTTCATGTTCTCTGCATAGTCTGCACAAACGCTGTTCTTCTTCCATCCAGTATCTGTTTGCGTTTTGATCATTTCCACACCGTAGTCTGGCTGTTAATTTAAAGTCTTTATTTTCTTTCTTCAGTAGATATTGTGGTGTTTCCATTGGTCTTATATTCTTGTATATTGTGCTGTATTTTGATTCATTTATCTTTTTGTCTTGTTCTTGCTTCTGTAAGTTCTGATCTCGTTTTATGATTTCTACTTTAATGTTAACACCTTCTTCTCTTCTTCTTTCTTTTTCGTCAGGCGAGAACCCGTTACTCTCATAGTATTTCTTTCTTGTAACCTCCCATCGATTGAATGGTACTCTTCTTTTTGTTTTCCTTTCGACTTGTTTCCAGCATTGGTATAGTATTCTTCGCCGATCGCCAGTTTTTATTTTTTCTTCATATTTCATTGCTCTTAATCCTGCGTCTATTCTAATTTTGTCTCTGTTAGTTTCTTCCAGTACTATGTATCGTGGTGTACTCGTGTCTAGACCTAAGGTCCATTTAAGATATTTCTGGTGTACTTGTTCCAAATTCCCGCGCTCAACCCAGCCCTAGATTTCTGCTCCGTACAGAATTATGCTCTTAACAATGTTGTTGAATAGCATCATTCGAATTTTGTAATTGTTCTTGAATTTTCTTTCCCCTATACTCCATATCTCTTTCGTCGCCATGTTAGCTTTTTTTACCACCTGTTCTATATGTTTGTCAGTATTATTACTCTGATTGAAAGTGTATCCTAGGTATTTATATTCTTTTACTCTCTCTATTATGTTTCCTCTCCATTTCCATTCTACTTTCTTCTCTCTACCTCCCCCTTTCTTAAATTTCATTATTTTTGACTTTTCGACGTTCAGCTCCATTTTCTTTTTTTTCTAGATAGGTTTCTAATCTTTTAATCATCGATCTCATTTCGTTTTCTGTTTTTGCGAGTAGTACTAAGTTATCTGCATATGCCAATGTCCAAAATTTTATGTTCTCCACTACCACTCCACCTGTCTGTCCTTTTCTAAAGTGTTCTTCAATGTCGGAGATATATATGGCGAACAGCGTTGGGCTTAACGGGCATCCTAGTCTCAGTCCTTGGACCGTCCAAAACTCACCCGATATATTTTCAACCGCTCTTACTGTGTTTGATGTTTCTTTGTATATATCTTCTATCTTTTTAATTAAAAAGTCGTCTATTTTACTTTTCTTCATTAGTTGCATTAAGATTTCTCTGTCCACTCTGTCAAATTCAGATTTTAAGTCTACAAAGAACGCGTATAATTTTCCCTTTTCCTGTTTCAACTGTTCCTCTACTAGATAGTTTAGTATGTAAATATTATCCATCGTACTTCTTTGTTTTCGGAAACCAGCCTGTGTGTCCGGTAGGATTTCTTTTACTTCTAGTTCTTCGTACAGCCTTTGATTAGAAATCATTGCATAAACTTCATATAATGTATTTAGGAGAGTAATCCCTCTATAATTACTTGGTGTGCTTGCATCTCCTTTTTTATATATAGGCGCTATAATACCTTTAGTCCAATTTTTCGGAAATGTGTTTCCTTTCCATACCTTATTAGAATACTGGTGATGATTTTTAAAAGATTTTCCCCTCCATGAATCCAAACTTTGTTTGGTAGCCCGTCTTCTCCAGGTGATTTGTTCTTCTTCAGTTTCTCTATCTGTGCTCTCACTTCTGCTTCTGTTAAGTTTTGCTCATCTGACAGATTCCGTTTTTCGTTTCTGTTATCTTCCACGACTGGGTTCTCGTTTGTCCCTTTTAGTAAGTCCTTGAAATATTGTTTCCATTCTTCAATCGTAATATCTTCATCCACCTTCGATTGATACCGTCTCTCATTTTTTATATATTTCCACGCGTCCGCTTCCGAGGTAATGCTGTTTAGCTCTCTCATGGTTCTTTGTTTATATGTATTTTGTTTTTCTTCACAAATATCTTTGTATTCTTTTAAATTTTTCCCATACACTTCCAGTGTCGCATGTCCTTTTCTGTATTGTCTCAAGCTTCTTCTTGTATCTCTCTGTTTGTCCTTACACTCTTTGTCCCACCAATAGTTCTTGTTCATAGTATGCGTGCTTGTTTTCTTTGTTCTTTTTGTCATTGCTGCATGTATTTCCAGTGTGAGGTTTGCTAATTGTTCTTCTAACTCTACTTCCACTGACTGATGTTCTAATGTTTCCATCTTCTCCTTAAAATGTTTTATATTGTCTTCGTTCCATACTGATAAACTTTTTCCTCTCCTTTCACTCTCTTTCTTTTTACCTTCACATTCAAGCAAAAAGTCTCGCCAGTAAGCTACTAATCTAAGTTCTAATCTTTTTTGGTTACTGCCATCGGTACTAAATTCGACTTTAAACATATTTTCTAGGATTTGTGCTGTAAGAAGTGTTGAATTGTAACACATAGTAGGCTTAAAGTATGATGGATATTTCAACATTTTTTCATAAACTCTTAAAGTTTCCAATCCTTCAGTGAATTGTTCTAGCGCTGGCCTGACTCGATGAATTAGATAAAATTTTAATGCATCTGTAAAAAGAACAATATTCATATTTAATGATATATAATTTAAAATCTCAAATTTTAAATTTGGTACCTTGTGCAATTTGTTCCTTATCTTCGATTTTCTGAACCAGCTAAACTTCTGCAATGTTCATAAACGAACTATTTAGTATTGCATTTTGTAGGTTTTCTAGATCTGAACAATTTGATATCATTTCCATATCATTTCTTATATCGTAGTCACTGACTTCTTGTATAGATGGATTAATACCCTCAATACCGTTCGTGAGGTAATCAAATAATGTTTCGGAAAAAAAACTTGGACCAGGCCCTCTGTGTACTGAAGATAATGATATTAGCTTTCCTGCTTCATAATATTCCCGTTTTCTTAACGCATCGTTACATGAAGAAATGGTTCTACAATTTTCATTTCCGTCAAATAAACGGCATGTCTGGAAATACTTCATCAAGAGTCTAAAGATTTCTCTTTTTGGTCCCCCAGTATCAATGGCACCTTCTGTTATTCCATCAATATCACTAAATTTTACATTCATCTTTTTATCTTCACAAAAGTACAAGAATTAAAATCGACAGGATGTATTCTGAGTGATGAGGAAATTATTTCAATTCTTCTGATCGCAATGCCGAAATCTTTCCAAAATGTAACTACATCTATAGATATTTTCTTTTCTCAAGATTCTGAGAAGGTAACTGTGGAATTTGTGAAGAATAAGCTTTTACAAGAAGAATTTCGACAAACTCGGGAAAAATGAATTGATAAAGAATTAAACATTAACTCAGAAGTTGCATTTTATTTATCTAAAACTAGAGATACACGAAAAGGTGAGTCACAAAATTGATATTTCAAGTTTAAATGTCATTTTTGCAACAGAAAAGGGCATAAGAAAGTCGATTGCATAAAATATAAGAACTACGTCCAGAATAAAGAAAAATTAACTCCGAGAACAAAGAATTTTTGCGGAGAATGTAACTGTCAAGGACACAAGGGAGATAAATCTGATCCAAATGAAGATATTGCTTTTGGAATTGACAACAATGACTGCAACCACAATGAAGCATCTATGTATGAATCTGGTAAGATTGTTTTCATTATAGATTCTGGATGCACACAACATTTGGTAGGATCAAAGTATGAAACTTTTCTTGATGATGTTCAAGAGGTGAATGTTCAGTTGACTGTAGCAAAGAAAAATTATAAAATTACGGCAACAAGACGCGGAACCCTTCGTGCAAAATTTCAAGATCAGATTCTTATAATGAAAAATGTTTTGATGTGTCCAGATTTGACTTATAATTTGCTATCGATCTCCAGAGCTGAAAGTGAAGGAATCGGTGTGATTTTTCAAGATGGGCGAGTTGATTTTATAAAAAATGATAAAGTTTTTCTTCATGGTCATCGAGTAGGAAATCTTTCCATGACAGAATTGAAGATAGCACAAGATCAACAACATGTATTTGGTATTTTTAATGATTTAATGCATCGAAGAATGGGTCACTCTTCTGTATTTCCTACAAGAAATCTATGTGAAGTTTGTCTGAAGGGAAAAATGACAAGATCACCGTTCAAGTCTATTGAAGAAGAGAAGAAACCGAAACATTTACTTGAAGTTGTAAGCTCGGATGTCGCAGGTCCAATAACTCCTACTACATTTGATGGTTACAGGTATTATGTAACATTCACAGATCAATACTCACACTTTACATGTAGTTATTTGATGAAGAGTAAAGCAGAAGTTTTTGACAAATTTAAAGAGTATCATGGAATGGTCACAAATAAATTCAAATCATCTTTGACACGTTTTCGTTGCGATAGAGGAGGTGAATATATGTCATCTCAATTCAAAGATTTTTGCAAAACTCATGGAATTCTTATAGAATATAATGTACCGAGAAATCCTGAGCAAAATGGAGTAGGTGAACGTTTAAATCGAACTATCATGAATATGGCGCGATGTTTAATATTCGATTCAGGCTTGGAAAAGTCTCTGTGGGGAGAAGCAGTGCTTACAAGTACTTACATACATAATAAATAGACTTCCCACTAGGTCGAATAGAAATAATATGCCTGCAGAATTATGGTACGGTAGGGACATAAGCTTACAGAATATACGAGTATTTGGAAGTATTGCTTACGCGCATATCCCGAAAGAAGATCGAACTGGAAAACTTGCTGAAAAATGTTCACCATTTATCTTGATTGGTTATGCACCAAATGGGTACAGATTATGGAATCCGAAAAAAAGACAAATAACAACATCACGTTCAGTTGAATTTATTGAAACTAAAAGACCAAATCCTTCAATGATGTATCCTGATGTATCTCCAGAAGAACAAGGATCATTTGAAGAAGATACAAATGAGACACATCACGATGATGTTTTTCAAGAAGAAGAAGAATCTTTTGAAGAAGATACAAGTGGAACACATGAAGAAAATGAACCAGTACTTCGCCGAAGCACTCGGGAACGAAGACCTCCAATTTGGTTTCAAGATTTTGATTTACATATGATGACGGCTTGGTCAGCTGGATTTCTTCCAACGGAATTGCCAGCGTCATATAAAGAGGCAGTTCAGATGAAAAATGGCTGGGAAGATGCAATTGAAGCTGAGCTCGACGCTTTAATTGAGAACAATACTTGGGATATGGTCAATCCTCCACCTGATGTTCAAGTGATTGACTCAAAATGGGTATTTACTGAAAAAACAATGAATGAAGCTACACAAAAGAAAGCAAGACTAGTAGCAAGAGGCTATCAGCAATCACAAGTAGAAGAGGAAGTCTACGCTCCAGTGGCAAGAATGATGACATTACGAATTCTTCTGTCAATTGCTGTGAAACAAGATCTTGATTGAACAACTGGATGAGAAGACAGCTTTTTTGAAGAGCACTCTGAAAGAACCAGTATTTATGAAACCACCAGATGGTCTGAGCTGTTTTAGGTAAAATATGTAAACTGAAAAAAGCGTTATACGGTTTAAGACAAAGTCCAAAATGCTGGAATAATTATATTAATGATTATTTAAGGTTGTTAAGAAGAGGAGTGGGGTCAAGCTGTAGTGGGAACCCTGCTCTATGCTAAATACATAGGATAAACATTCATTGCCAACTTCAAATAAACAAAATTTTGATGATTAAAACTAATGGAAATGTTTGTTTTCGGTTGAAAATACATGATTTTGAATAATTTGGTTCCTTATTCTATTCTTTCAAAGAGCTTTCATCGGTTGAAATATTTTTTTTTCATATTTTAATGAAGCTACAATATGATGAGTAAAGTACGCAACGCTGTAGTCTTTCGGAAATATTTTTGACATTTGACGTTTAGTAGTGGTACCGCGTTTCATAACCAAGCAAACTTATTGATGATAAATCTACATCAAAAAAATAATATTGATGGAAGAATAAATGGCTTACTCAATCAATGTACCGTCAAGTCAGGGGAGTGATAAAAAATCTTGTTTATTCTAATCACACACACTCTTCCCATTTCATCTCCTGCGGCGACGTTGCCAAGCGTATGATGACTTGCAAAATTTTAATAGCTTTTGTACAATTTTTTTGAATAATTATTCAATTTTCTCTGAAATTATAGACAAGACTTTTCTAAAATTTGGTACACATATTCATTAGACTTTCGTAGATATTTTAACGATTTTTTGTAATATTGTCATTTCAGGTAGTCGGGATAATGACTTATGAATCAATGTGAAACACGTCGCGTGCATTAACGCAATGTAATAATATGTCACCGAACAGCAACTTTGACATTTTTTATCTCGATAACTAGAAACAAGATTCAGTTCAAACTTTGCCAGAATATTCTTCACTGGACAAATAATATACTGTAAAAATTTGAATGAATTCTCATATACTTTGATTTCCTTCTCAACAACCTTAATTGAGTTAGGTTTTATTCGTTCGAAAACTGATCCATGTTTATATTATAATATGAATATATTCATTTTAATTCGGGTAGATGATCTTATATTACTAGCTCAGTCAGATGATTCTTCAAATAATAATAAACAGGAATTAATGATGAAATTAGAAATGAGAGATTTGTCTGATGAGAGAAAAATTAAGTTTTTAGGTTTAGAGATAGAAAAAGAGGAAGATAGAATAATTATTACCCAAAAACAGTTGATTAAAAAGGTTATTGAGAAATATAATATGTCAGATTGCAAACCTAGTAAGGTGCCTGTGATTGATGGATTAAATTTAGTCAAAAGTACAAAATCTGATGTGGATGTGCCATATAAAGAGCTTATTGGAAGTTTTATGTATATTATGTTAGATCTAGGCCTGATTTATGTTATTCAATTTCATATTTTGGAAGATTCCAAAGCTATTATGATAATAGTCATTGGAAAGGTCTTAAATCTGTTCTAAGTTATTTAAAAGGTACAGAAAATTTTGGTTTAATGTACAAAAGAGAAAATTCTAAAGTTAGTTTGAATGCTTATGTTGATGCAAATTTTGCTTCTGATAGTGATAGAAAGAGTATATCAGGTTTCATACTTAATTTGAATCAAAATTTAATTCATTGATCATCTAAAAAGCAATCTATTATAGCCTTAAGTAGTTGTGAGGCAGAGTACATTGCACTTTCAGAATGTATAAAAGAATGCTCATTTGTAAGTTATCTACTTTCTGAAATTGGACTCAAAAATATGTATTC